>CM057452.1:1612122500-1613372500 GCA_016271365.2 Neoceratodus forsteri
AGCATGAGAATAGAGGAGGCCGATTAAGGGGAATGTGAGGAAATTCTTTTCACAGAAAGGGTGGTAGATGCATGGAATAGCTTACCACAAGATGTGGTGGCTATGAATACAGTGCAGGGCTTCAAACAGGCATGGGATAGGCATAAGGGAGCAATACAAATGACTATGAATAGATAGGTCACTGACAGAGCAAAGGCCGATGGCACATTTATAAGGTAGAAAAAGAAATGGGCAGACTGGATGGGCCTTGCGGTCCTTATCTGCCGTCAACTTCTATGTTTCTATGTTTCTATGTTGAGGAGTCAAGAAAACACACAGGGAATAACAGGCATTACAAGGCTAACTCTAGAACAGGTTGGCACAGTGCAATACAATAATGGTACATACAAGATGTAATTAGGAGGAGAACAGCAGAGTAAACAAAAAGCCGCAATACCTGGCTAAAATACTACAGTTCTAAGTTGGAAATTCCAGGAAGTTTGAAAAATGATTTCTGAACTTTCACGGAGGCAAAATTCTGAGTTCCATAGAAATTCTGCCAGTGGAATTTTTTTTTTCACACAGCTCTAATCCCAACCCACAAAATGCCCCAAAGCTGACTGAAGAAAGAACCACCTACCTCTTGCAACAGATGCTTAGCAAGAGTTAGCCTGCCTAAAGGTTCACCGTTATTTCTCACGAGTACCCAGAACTGCGAGAATCTCAGAAAAGACCACCAAGGATACTATACTTTTCCCTACAGTAACATCCTGAGCTCTGTTAATGACCTTCTCATGTCCTTAGAACTTGTGCTCCCTATGTCACGCATACCTTAGTGGACCACTGCAGTCTGTTCCTCCTTCCAGATGTACTGCTTACCCATAGAAACATAGAAACATAGAATTTGACGGCAGATAAGGACCGCTTGGCCCACCTAGTCTGCCCATTTTCCTACCTAACAGATAAGCTGCAGATCCTAGTTAACCAACAGCTTACTTCCTCCTACCCCCACTAGGACTGCCTTATGTCTGTCCCATGCATTCTTGAATTCCCCCACTGCTCTTGACTTCACGTCCTCCTCAGGGAGGCTGTTCCATGCATCCACAACCTTCTCTGTGAAAAAATACTTCCTCACATTACCTCTGAGCTGTCCCCCCTCTATCTTCAAATTGTGCCCCCTTGTTCTTGCACATCTCTTTTTCTGAAAGATGCTACCCTCTTGGACTTTGTTGATTCCCTTGAGGTACTTGAAAGTTTCTATCATGTCTCCTCTCTCCCTTCTTTCCTCAAGGGTATACATATTAAGCTCCTTTAGTCTTTCTTCATATGTCTTCTGGTGCAGACCCTGCACCATTTTGGTTGCCCTCCTCTGGACAGCCTCCATTCTGTCTATGTCTTTGCGGAGATGGGGTCTCCAGAACTGCACATAGTACTCCAGATGGGGTCTCACCAACTGTCTGTACAGAGGGATAACAACTTCCTGTTTTCTACTATTGATACCTCTTCCTATGCATCCCAGTGTCCCCCCAGCCTTCATTACTGCCTTATCACATTGCTTGCCCACCTTTAGGTCATCTGATATAATTACCCCCAGGTCCCTTTCCATTTTTACTGTTTTCAGTATCTCACCCCCCACTGTGTAAGCTTCCCCTGGGTTTTTGTTTCCCATGTGCATTACCTTGCACTTCTTTGCATTGAATCTGAGCTGCCATACATTTGACCATTCCTCCAACCTTGCCAAGTCCCTTCTCATCCTTTCCACACCATCTTGTGTATCAACCCTGTTGCAGATCTTTGTGTCATCTGCAAAGAGACATACTTTTCCTTCCAGTTCCTCTGCAATGTCATGGATAGATCTTATTCAGCCTCCGCTGTAGGTAGAATACCACTTCATGTGCACTGCCATCATTGTCTGACAATGCCTCCCTACCTCACCCACTGCCCTATCTATAGAGTCCCAATGGATACTATTCTTTTGTCACTTCAGCCAACTGTTTCCTTCCTCCTCTGTGGCAGATCAGGTATATGGCTGGGTAAAATTCATGGATATACCATTTTGAAAAGTGATCACCAAATTCCATGATTTTCACCAGTACTTGCAAATACCACCTTTTAGTACTTCCGTTAGTTTGCAATATTTGGCTGTTTATAACTAGACCACCATTTATGGAAGACATTTGATTTTGACTTTTGACACATCCAACCTATATGTTTGTGACTATGCACCTTTCAAAATTGTTGAAATGTTATTACCTAGTTTTAAATACATATGTATTCATAAATTGTTGACCTGGCAAAGCACACTGAGACAAGCACCCCCCCCCCGGGGGCTTGCATCTATTCTTGGCCAGTGTCACCATCATTGGGAACACCACTGGGACCTTCATGGAGCCTGACAGCTCTGTTATCTCCCTGCCCTACTGTAGCTGCACTTGGAGGCACATGCACACTGTGGTCCTGCAGTGCCCAACCTATACGTGTCACTCTCCATTCCGCACTGCCTCCAGGCCTCCATCTGGGGGCAGCCTTGCAGCAGGAGTGGCAACGTCCCTCCCCAGGAGTGGAGAACTGCCTTGGCACTGCTCAATTCAGTTCCCACTCCCACTTCTCACAACCAAGCTTGGACGACCCAGGCTCGTTCCTGAACCCGTGTCATCAGCGTTAGTGTGAGGTGTGACAGCCAGCACCTCAACTCTCAGTGCCACCAGGCTGGTTCGTAACAGGCAGTTTCAGGTGGCTCCAAGCTACCAGAGTACCAAGCTATCAGGAAGTATTAGTGTGAAACCTCAAGATAAGAAGAAAAAGTCCCTTTGAAGTGCTGGGGCAGACAAGCTCATTACTCCATCTCCAGCATTCTTAACAGCAGCAGGTTTCCAGCATTAGCGTGTTCTAACTCCCACAGATTACAAAAGACATTTTCTTCCTATCTTGGGATTTCACAACAATGCTTTCTGATATCCTGGTACCATGGTAGGTTGGAGACACTTGAAACTGCATGTTATTTTGGATTGCCTATCATGGACTTACAGTATATGTTTAATTTCTACAATTTGCCACTAGATGTTAGCTGAGACAATGCGTATCTACACAGTAATGTAAGCACTGCTTTTTGCACTTTATTCTATATTGTGCTGTGTGGTACTGTGTGTATTCTAGTCAGTGCTCCTATGCCTTTTGGTTCTGGTAAGAGGACCTGAGGGAGGATGTCTTCGGAAGGGGGGTGCAAGTACTAAGATTCTTTAAATGAAGAGCTTGGATCACTGGCCCGGTGGTGTAGAGTACTAAGGTGCTTAGCACCTTCCCTCTACTGCACCGGCAGTCCAAGTTCAGGATTGAATATGGGCTGCAGGTATCAACCAGAGGAGGGAGGGAGGAGAGCCTCCAGCTCTGCTGTGCTATTGCCACATGGGTGATCTTATGTGGCAGTGCCACTATAGGTGCTAATGGGAGGGGGATGGCAGCAAGCAGCACATGCCACACGCTCATGTGGGGACAAGCTTGATGTGCCCATGATGCTGATGACCCAGGGGACTCGGGAATGCAACAGAAATAACAATTCCTGTCAGTAGGATGAAGCTGCCCTCTCCACAGGCCCTGCACCTGGATACTCAAGCACAGTCCCTCCTGAACCAGATCCTGTCCAAGAGAGAAGGTTAGGGGGGCCTCTGTTGCCCCCACCAGAGGAGAAAGCTCTGAGGGAACAAGAGAGGGACCCAACAAATCCCTAGGGGATGCCAGGGTGACTGCGCTGGGATGGGCAGAAGGGGGGTATAAGGGGGAGAAAGGGGGATAAAATGAAGAGTTTGGAGAAGGCAAGGTCTTTTTTTGGTTTGGTCAGGGTAGGAAGAAGAGATATAGGGTGGTAGTTCACGGGAGCAGAGGAGCCAGCCCCTTCATGAAAGGGGAGGGCCTTTGCCATCTTCCGTGCATGGAGAACAGATTAGAGCTGGAAGGATTTACAGGTGCTTAAAATCCAACAACTTACTGCAAAATTTTTTAGAATATTTTAGAAAATTGACTTCCTTAGAACTCAGCCACCCTTAGAGACAGAGCCCTCATTATTGGTGTGTACACCCTTTGTTGTAATGAACAAAGCCTACCAAATGTCTTGATATTGTGATTAGTCCTTCTGACATTTCAGGGGCTCACAGTGGTGTGGTTCACTTACAGTATTTGCAAAATTTTGTGAAATTCTGTGAAATATTTGGCTGTTTTTTCCTTGGCCTACCCTAAAGAGCCCCTGATGGCACTGGAACAACTTTGAAAAAATATAATATTTTAAAACAATTCAGCTTATACTGTTGGTGATATTTTTCCCTAATTCTCACCCTCATTTTGCAGTACTATGGAACTTTACATTAAACAGGATATCTGCACTATGTGCCTTTACTGCTTCTCTATACATGCCAGCACACAATTCTATTTCTAACACCACATTCTGTTGATGTGTGCATAATTATGATGTCATAAACATGGGATTATGATGTTAGGTGTAGACAAACAGGCACAGCAGATAAAGTATGTGGGGCAGTGACTTCGTCATCACACAACTGCCCACAATAATAAAGAAAAAGAGAGAAAGAATTACAGAAAATACAGAAAATATAAACTGAACGGCGTATAAATCTTACATTCCTCAAGGTTTTCTGAACAGTATCAGGGCTATTTAAAGCTAGAGACCTGAGACCTGGGATGCATAGTCATTGGGACTGGTCCATGACACTGGCCAAATGTAATATATTTCCATTGAGTAGTTTTAAATAAAGAGGAAAAACACTACAAAGTACATTGTGTAACATTTTGCAAATATTTTGTGAAAATTTGATGAAATGTCACAGAAGCAGAATCATTAATTTTACCCCAACTCCACTAGCAAAATTTACATTTTACACTCTAGTCAGCAGTTCTTCAAAGGTCCAGTCCACAAATGGTGAGGAGTCCTTGTACTCTATGGAGGGGTGCATAGTGGAGGCAGGTGGTTATCCAGAGGTCCTTTTCCACACATGCAAAGCCCTTGGTGGATCCATAGTACTGGATGAACTCCTCCACCGTAGCAGATTTCATGCTGCTGGTACTGCTACTTATGGACTGGGACTGGAGCAGGCATGGGAGAAGGAGAACACTACTACATTGTCCACAGGCATATGGACATGGTGGGATGGCAAGCAGAGATTTCAAACACTATCCAGGTCAAAGTCCTGCCATAGCACTTATGTGCCCCCTTTCATTGGTTGCTGTCTGTCCTTGGTGGGCCCACCTACGCTACATAGAATACATGGGGTCCATGGAAACTGCATCTACAGCTTGTTTTTTATTTTTTATTTTTCACTCAGCCTGACACTTGGAAGGTTCTTTCTCCCTTCACTTAATTATAGTAAAAATGTATCCTTACCACCCAGCTGTACCAGACTTTCATCCCTTCCTAGTACATTGAATTGTAATCTGTGATCAATTTTCTGCAGGATTCTTGTCACCATACCTTCCAACCCCTCCCAGCATCACTACTGTGGCATAGCCAAACTCTCATTACTTTCATAGCTAACATTTAACCCTTTTCTGCTAGGTGGGACACTAAGCATACTACTAAAATGATGCCACATATTGGAGCATGTTTGTGTTGAAGGATAGAAATAGAGAGACTAGACTGGCAATGCCTCTGACAGTAAATGTGTGTCCCTGGGGTGATGTTAAGTGGGTATGTATTCTCATTTGTGAGAGAAGAATCACTTGACACTCATGTGAGGCAATATATCATACTGCATTTCAAGTCTCTAATTCTATGTACCGAAGTAGCAGCACTAAGAGCAAGTGCTGATTTTGGGGAATGTTACAGAAGCAGGATCCCCAAAGATAATTTATTACTAACATTTACTTTACTGGGAAGGGGGTACAGTACAACTAGGTCATGGGAGTACTGGATTTTCATTATGAAGAACAGTTTACAAAGAAGGAGGGTATTGGCAATTGGAGGTTATAGGGAGGAAAATAACATACTGTAAATCATTTCCTAACTGCCGCCCCCCCCAAGACTTCATGATCCACAAACAATGAAATACACAAAATGGGATGTGTCTAAAACTCTGCAGATCTCCATTGGTGGAATTGCTCTTCAGTCTCTACTAATGTCAGTGTTGCACCTTTCATATGCATTAAACGTGTATAATAAGAAACACTGTCAGATTGTTCTCAATTGTGTTAGGGCCATCAGGTTGTAGGATCAAATCCCACACTGGAATATTTGGCCTATAATTAATGCTGAGAGTGAAGGTATAGTATTACACTGTACGAGGTGTCATCATGTACAAACACCTTTGTGCCAGCTGAGTACAGTAGGTACCATTTATACCAGACACACTTTTAATGGACAGTGTGCTATAACAGACAAATCAACTGCTTCACATTCAAATCAATTGCTTTCAATTACAAAATGACAAGTTAAATAGAATCCATATGCTGGTTTTATGAACACTTACAGAATAAACTTCAATCTATTCACTGTTAATGTGTTATTAGGAATGTCAACACATTTAAATCTCCCTACAAAACTTACTTACTTTCTAAATACACCAGTAAATGTTTTTTATTTTGTTTTGTAATGTTTTGTGTGTGTGTGTGTGCGTGTGTGTGTCCTCCCTGAAAATGGACAGTGTATCTACTTGGGTTCTTCCCCAGCCATCAACATTTTAAATAATTAAGCACTTGCAGCAGGTGCCTAATTGGTGATGACTAGTACTTTTAATTGTCAGCTCTAGGGTTTTGAAGAGCACAGCTTCACTGCCATACTCATTACTGGCCATTATGATGCCTATAGCAGGAGCAATGTTTTGCCATTGCACAATACAGAACACTCATGTCTACTATGCCTTATGTTTCACAAGCTATGGAAGGGGGGGGCATATGTTTTTTTCAGCTGTAGTCCCAAAGCTTTTTCTTTTTTAAGTTCCCTGTTTGCCTGCTTGCATCAGTTAAACATGTGAATGGGAAGGGGGAGCACTACTTTGGCAACACTCCGATTCCTATCCTGTCATTTCCTGTTTTTATTTAAATGTGTTTTAGCCCTGTTGCTGCCATTTGTATACAAACCCAGCAAAATACCACTCTGCATTAGAAAGTGATAGATTCTTATTATGGATTTTCAATCTAGAATTGTTGGCAGAAAATACTAAAACTGTTGAAGTAGGTCAGTTTCAGCAGCTGCGAATAGTTCACCTGCCTGACTGCTATTCCCAAGTTTTGAGGCTGCAAATTAGATAACTGGTAATGCAGGGCTAGAACAGCTCCAAGTGCTGCCAGGGCAAAACATAAAACAAAATCTCAGAAGGACTCAAGACTCAATAAAGAGAAATTTTCAGACACTCTGCAAGAAGGGAAGGAAAAGAGGTTTTTTTTATAGCACTGAACAAAATTGCACATTCAGTTGCCCATGGCACTCTGATAGTGAAAAAAAAATTAAACTCCATGACCTGTTTGATTTTCCTTCCTGAAGGTATCTTAATATTGCTTTTTGAAGGGTTAGGGAATATCCTCACTCAAACAGTAACAACTGCATTTGTGTCTGTCGCTGGATCTCGGTGCAGAAAAATGAGGACTGAACAAAAGGAGGAAATGAATTTCCAGCACAGGAAAGCACAAGCTTTAGTATGAGTGTGACAGTGTTGGGTCAGACAGTCCTGTGGGAATGCAGAGTGCAGCAGACAAAAGTTTATCAGTTTATCTCTTCACTGCAGCAGATGTGTGTTGGTGGTGGAAATTCTATCTGCAAGAAACACACACACAAAAACAATCAAGGGAGGCTTTGGTGAGTCAGTAGCTAAGGCCTGCAGCTAAGCATTATTGCTCTTTGATTTCACATCAAAGTATTGCAGTGCCTGCAGATGTAGAGTGGATACATCTATCATCTGTGTCCACTTTGGCCATCCATGTAAACCATTTTCTCACAAGATGATGTAAATACCTAGTCAACAACCTAGTCCAGTCACACTGACAAAGTCTCTCATCAGACTGCTCCAACACTAGCAGTATCTGCTTGCTTCACATGCCTAGTTAACTTAGCTCCTACTCTACATAGGATATCCTGTATCATTACTCGCTGTCCACATTATATCTCCCACCTACTGTAAATGTATTTTATTCGCATAATGCACTGTCTCCAGCCTCCACTCTGTATAGGACATCTCTGTAAACATGTCTTGGTGTAACCCACCATCAAATTGTTTTTGCTTTGTACCCTGTATTATAATGTTGCTATATTGTCTATGACTGTATTGTTAAACTGATGTGGAGCCTTTGGAAATGAGCCTCTGACTCAATGGTTTGTAATTCTGATACTCTCAAATAAATAAATAAATAAAATTAGGGAACCTGCTGCAAACTGCAGCACTGCTGAAAAAAAAAAAAACACTTGCCTAAAAAGAGGCCATTATTTACTGCATGGGCAAAAGGTGTACCATCCTGTTGGATCTCCTGTGTGCTCTCATTTCTCATTTTGCTCTTATATCTGCACTTTAAATAAAGGATCTATGGGATATCAAGCATGCAGAGAGTGTGTGTGTGTACTTTTGGTTAGAGTTGAGTGCCAGATCCTTCTGTACTGGACACCCTCCAGAAAATCTGGGGCAGATACAAAGTTGCAGTGATGGGTGATGGGATTTGGGAGCACACAGATTCTTCCAGTAGTGCCATCCACCCTCCACAAATGTGATACACAAAGGGCCAGCACTGTCTGCAGGGAGTGGATCACCCCCTGTGACAGTGCCTCACACCCTTATAATGCAAATCACTAGTTCACATGTCAATGGTTATACAAAGGCTGTGTGAACACTAACATGGTGAACTGTGACAGCCACAGGGGTCAAACCATGGCATAAAGTGCACAGTGCCTTGCCACTCATCATGATCTGGGCATATTGTGCTATAGCCAAAGTCCCCCCCAAGCACTCCCTCAGATTGTATCTGTGTTTCCCATCATAGCCATTGATAAATGTATTGTTCATTTCCTGCACCAGTATTCCCTGGTGATGAAATCCATAGGGATGTTCCCTTGCTTCAATAGTGTCCAGTGGATTCCTCCCTCCCTTGTCCTATTCCCAAGCAGTCTTTTCTTCTGTGGCACTGAGTGCTGCTTAATGTTTTCCTTGCTGGAACAGACATTCTTGCTTGCAAAACAGCAACCTTTACAAGAACTGCTTTTAGCAGGTCTTCTGTAGCTGGGTCTCTGTGCCTTGTGACCAGGGGTGAGGGCACCGTGGAGTTGCCATACTTAGCAGAGTACCTCCATGCTTACTGGACCTCTCATTTACTCGGACTCCCTCCGCATATGTGCTTGCACTATTGCATTGACCAGCACAATAGTGCAGGGAAAGGCTTGTGACCCTTTGTGTATAGTACACAGGAGTGCGTGCTGCAAAAGGATCTTTTGCAACTGCTTTGTGGTAATAAACTGAGACTGTGTTTTGGCCACCCCATATCTTGGAAGACACGATCAAATTAAGTAGCCAGAAACTGGGAATATGAATTATGAGCAGGAAACAATTTGATATCCTCTTTTGATTACTGCTCTGTCAGTTATTACCCAGGGAAAGTAGTTCATAATCCAACTGTTGCAAGTGTAAAAAGGTACACTAGCGAAATACAGGATAACAGCGCCAAGTAATGAAAGCCCTGACCAGAGCTGATATGTCTGCAGTTGAGTTAGCTGAGCTCATGGCAGAACATGGTACTGTCCACTGTGTCCAAGATGGCCACCAGAGCTCAGTACGTATGCACGAACAGTTGTGCATACGAGACTTCACTTCCATAGTTGCAGTGAAGTCAGGCATGTGCAGTGAGCTCCAGCAGCCATCTTGGGCATGGCAGAATGTCCTTTATGAGTTCATTGTGCATGTGTGACTTCACCACAAATGCAGAAGTGAAGTCATGCATACATGACGGTGAGCCTAGGCATGCGATGGGAGCAAAAGTAGTGTGCCCTGGGGGGTTATGAGCAGAGTGATTTGGAGTTGTGGAACCATGTATTGAAACTCCAGATCTGTGCTTTGCTATCCCATTTTTCAAGCTACAGTAAGATGGCTGCAGGCTCTGCCATCTGCAGCCATAAAATGACAGGGCCAATAAATCAAAGTGCTACCCACAGAGACAAAGACAGGGTATCGGAAACAATAACAGACTGGCAAGATATTCAGCAGAAGGGTGGCAAGGAAAATTGCAAGAGATGAAAGGCATCAGGCATAGAAGATCTGGAGTGGATGGCAAGCTACAGATTGGATTAGAGCAGGAACAATTCATGTACTCTGAGATTAAGGCTTTCAGAGAGAAATGAGAAGAGGAGGAGGAGTACATTTATTAGTTTTAATCTTTATTTAGAAATTGGTAACCAGGAAAGGCACACTGAGCGAAAGCTTGTCTCCAGGTGTTAGCCAGGGGAGGGGGGGAAGACGTTGGTACAAATTTAGTGAACAAGTAACAAGGTGCAAAAATGACAAGATAAGTAATTTATATATTTTGTGCTCAATTTTCAAAGCCCCATGATTGTGAATGCCACAAGCCCCTGGTACACTGATCGTTTGGTGCATGGGGCTTGTGGCATTCACCCAGCCAATGATGAGGATTTTTGATCCCCAGCGACAAATGCTGCAAGATAGACCAGGTTTTCCCTTGTCTAACTAGCACCACATGGGTGACCCATTTTATGGGGATTGCACCAAATATTTGGAGCAAACTGACATAAATAGTGGAAAGTGTCGGGACTGTGCCTGATGTACTAAAATCAGGTGAAGTTGTATCAAAGAAGTTTGGTGCAGCTGCACCAAAGAAAGAGGATGACACCGGGCTCGATGCAAGTTCTGTGTCAACCTTTGAAAACTGAGCCCTTTATTTATACTTGTTTACCGCGTAGGTGCACTGTGTGCAGGATCCCTTTTTCAGGCACAACCTGTGTACTACAGGTACATAGCAGAAGCAAGAAAAGAATGCAGAGCAATGTACAAAATGAGAAGTGCAGGTACAAAACCCAGTGAGAACAAGCATTTGTCAATGCTGAATGTTGAGTGCATTGGTCTGTTGAGCTTGCTCAATGCCCCTCTGCCACTTGCTCAGTCTGTTTCTCCTGGTGCTGCAGGCTGCTCTTTTGTACTGGGCTCCTGCCTGATTTGGCAGCTTTTTCTGCCCACTAAGAAATCTGTAGCTGTCCTGACAGAGCTCCATTGAGGTTGCTTAGTTCCTCTGTCTCACTCACTCATTCTGTTTCTCGTGGCACTGCAGGCTGTCCTTTTGTACTGGCTGCTGCCTCTGTTGGTGCCTTTTTCTGCCCACAAAGAAATCTGCAGCAGGCCCGACAAAGTTCCGTTGAGCTCGCTCACTCCCCTTCTCTCACTCACTCATTCCGTTTCTGCTGGCGCTGCAGGCTACCCTTTTCTACTGGGCTCCTGCCTGCGTTGCCGCCTTCTTCTGCCCACAAAGAAATTTGCAGCAGTTACAATAGAGCTCCGTTGAGCTCGCTCACTCACCCTCTCTCACTCACTCATTCTGGTTTTCCCACCACTGCAGGCTGCCCTTTTGTACTGGGCCCCTGCGTGCATTGCTACCCTTTCTGCCCACAAACAAATCTCGGCAGTCCCAGCAAATTCTGTTGGGCTCCACTCCCCCTCCCTCCCTTGCTCATTCTGTGTTGCCCGCCACTGCAGGCTGCCCTTTTGTACTGGGCCCCTGCCTGCGTTGGCTGCTTTTTTTGGCTACAAAGAAATCTGAAGCAGTCCCAACACAGCTCCATTGAGCTTGCTCACTCCCCCTCTCTCACTCACTCATTCCGTTTCTGCCGGTGCTGCAAACTGGCCTTTTGTACTGGGCTCCTGCCTGCATTGGTGCCTTTTTCTGCGAACAAATAAATCTGCAGCAGCCACAATGGAGCTCCATTGAGCTCATTCACTACTGCTCTGTCAGTCGCTCGTTCTGATAATATTGTAATTAACAGAGAAGAGTATATTTCCATTGCCAAACAATTTACTGACAGACAGCAATAGCTTTGAAAAGTTGCAAAGTAACCCAATGCATAGTCTCAATAAAAAGTCACATAATTTATATATGGCAGCCATTTCCAGAGACTGAGATTACCAACGATGAATATAAATACATTTGGAAACAATATTCAACTGTTCCTGGGTTCTATATATTACCTAAGATCCATATGGATCTATAGAAACCACATGGAGACCCCACTGTGCCTGGCAACGGCTCCCCTTCTGAGAATCTGGGCCATTTTGTAGATCTTTATTTACAACAGCATGTGACAAATATTCCATCATATTTGAAAGACACAAGTGATGTGTTGAGGAAATCTAAGAACTTTATCTGGCAGGACAACTACACTTGGTTCAGCATAGACGTGGAGTCTTTATATACCTCTATTCAGCATCATCAGGGTGTAGTAGCTAGTAAATATTTCCTAGAAAATCCTGAGAATGCTAGCTCCGTGCCTATTGATTTTCTGATTACTGCCTTGGAGTTTATATTGAAAAACAACTTTTTTGAGTTCAATGGAGAATATTTGTTGCAAAAATGTGGTACTGCTATGGGGGCTGGGATGGCACCCAGTTATGCTGGTCTTTTTTTTAGGAAGATGGGAGCTTCTAAATTTACTTAATAGTATAAATAACCCTTTCTTTTGCCACCTTAAAAAGTGGCATAGATATACTGATGACTGCTTATGTGTATGGGAGGGGGACAGTACCAAAATTGAAGATGTCATGAAATGGCTGAATAACAATGAGCTTAACCTCAGATTTACACACAGGGTAGAACAAAAGAAAATAGAGTTCTTGGATTTAATTTTGGAAGCTAAGTCTGGGAAAATGGTTCAAACAAGCTGTTTCAGAAAGAAGACGGCCACAAACAGTGTCCTCAGTGCTAAGAGTGTTCACCCTGAGAAACTGAAATCCTCCATCTCATACAGTCAGATGTTGCTCCTTCGATGCAACTGTTCTGAACTAGTAAGCTTTGATAAACAAGCAGAGGAGTTAGAAACCAGATTTTTAAGAGAGTGGCTACAAGCTGAACCTCCTGAGAGAAGCCAGGAATAGGGCCAGAACAAAGAATAGCGAAGAACTCATTAGAGAAAAAACAGTAGAAAGTGATAATAGGGAGGTCAATACCGTGACCTTTGTAACTGGATTCAACGGTGTGGCAGGTAGGACTGGCAATGTGATATTTAAAACTGGGAGATTTTGAAGAATGTCACCATAGTGCATAGAACAGTGGGATGTAATCGTAGGATCACATTTAGAAAAGCTGCCAACCTTAAAGACAAGCTGGTTCATAGCAGACTGCTACATGTGGAGCCTTCTAATGGCAATTGGTTACCTAAGAGACCAGGGGGAATTTTCAAGCATCAGAGATGTTGCATTTGTGATTATGCAGCAAAACAAAGAGTTTTCAAACATCCCATACATAATTTCAATGTACAGAGAAAGGAAACCGTCACTAGTGACACCCAGTTTGTTGTCTACGCCCTATGGTGCAGATTTAGTGAAGTATACGTAGGCTGTACTACCAGGGCATTGAAGCTCAGATTACAAGAGCATGTTAGCTCTACTAGGAATGCTAGACAAGATGCCCCTGCTGGTGTTCATTTTCAAACATACCACAATAGTGACCCCTCTTGCCTGAGTTTTGTAGGACTTGAACACATACCACCGATGAAAAAAGGTGGCAACAGACCAAGTCAGCTTACAAAAAGAAATGTTTTTGGATCTTCACTTTAAAAAGAGTAAGGCCTGATGGTCTAAATGAAAGCTGTGTCCTAAAACTATACTTATTAGAATAAAATAAATCCTTCATTGAATTACTTGTACAGAAAACTGTTTTTATCATGATCACTAGGTTCCTTTTTCTCTTTTTTTCTTGTTGAATGTGATTTGCAATAATAATGTTCCTTAAATATGAATTGATGCTAAATTGGTTAGTTTTGGCCACTTTCCATAGTCTATTAAACTGTATTTGTTTCCTTTCTTTTATAGGCCTTAGCGGAAATTTGTGCTCATTGGTGTCCTGATATTTTCCTCTTCTTTCTGGTGGTTGTGAGTATTTGGATTACCACAGCATATCTCTTCCTTTTGTCCCCTTTTTTCCTCACCCCCACTCTTTTTCCCTTTCTCCTTCCCCCTTTTCCCCTTCCCCTTCCCCTCCCTTCCTCCACTTTTCCTAACACCCTTCCGCTTTCTACCCACACCTCTTCCTCCACCCCACCCCTCCTTCCACCCCTCCCCTCCCCCTCTCCCCAGACCCTCTCCATGGGCTCTTCAAATTCTTTGGCACTCCTTAGTCTACATCTGTTGTAGCAGTAGCCGTAATATTTATATTTGTAGCTTTGGCTTACCAATTTCAATTATTATGATATCATGCAGAAAAAAATGTGCTTGGTGATTTAATAATTGAAGTTACTTTAAGGTCTGCTGTTCCTTTTTACTGTTCTTATATTGTAATAAGTGGGTGATTTTTCATTAATACACTTCATTGTGACAGGACACTTGTTTTTGAAATACATTTTTTTCACCTTTACTAATTAATGATTTTGTATAAAATGGCTGTGGTTGCTTCTAACTGCCACGTCCCCTGATGAAGGCTCAGTTTGGACCCCAAGTGCTGGGGCTTTAGTGGCCAGTGGGTTGTTATCTCGCACTGGTGAGCATTACATTGCTATCTTTAAATGAACAAATATTTGTTGGATTCAGCTTTACCCAGTGTGGAAACATAGAAACATAAACTTTGACAGCAGATAAGGACCGCTTGGCCCACCTAGTCTGCCCATTTCCCTACCTATTGGATAAGCTGCAGATCCTAGTTAACCAACAGCTTACCTCTTCCTACCCACCCACAAGAATTGCCTTATGTCTGTCCCATGCATTCTTGAATTCTCCCACTATTTTTGACCCCACAACCTCCTCAGGGAGGCTGTTCCATGCATCCACCACCTTCTCTGTGAAAAAATACTTCCTCACATTGCCCCTGAGCCACCTCCTCTCTGTCTTCAAATTGTGTCCCCTTGTTCTTGCACATTTCTTTTTCTGAAAGATGCTACCCTCTTGGACTTTGTTGATTCCCTTGAGGTACTTAAAAGTTTCTATCATGTCCCCCACCCTCCTTTCCTCAAGTGTATACATATTAAGCTCATTCAGTCTCACTTTGTATGGCTTCTGTTGCAGACCCTGCACCATTTTAGTTGCCCTCCTCTGGATGCCTCCATCCTGTCTATGTCCTTGTGGAGATGGGGTCTCCAGAACTGCATACAGTACCCCAGATGGAGTCTCACCAACTGTCTGTACAGAAGGATAAAAAATTATTGTTTTCTACTGGTGATGCCTCTCCCTGTACATCCCAGTATCCCCCTAGCCATCCCTACTTCCTTCTCACATTTCTTGCTTACCTTTAGGTCTTCTGATATGACTCCCCCCAGGTCCCTTTCCATTTTTATGTTTGCTTGCATGCATGTGCAAGAAACATAGTGCCATCATCGGAGATTTCAGAGGTGTGTCACCTCCTCCTCCAATTCAGTCAGTGTGTTGGCAGGCACGGCCCCTGTAAGCCAATGCATGCTGGAGCTGTCTATGACAAGCTCCAAAATGCAGTGGCATACAGTTGAAAGGGGGAGCTACGCTTGAGTGAGCAGCGATAAGATATCGGCTGCTCACATGCAACTCCACACACAGATGCCACGCAGGTGTGCCACCCCGCTCCCTCACGCAGACACTGTATAGCCGGCCGGGTGCCCAATCCCGTTGGCTGAGCTGCGAAAGTACCCCTCTCGCCTCCCAAAGCTCTTCCGAAAATGCCATGCTGGGTGCCCACCCACGTGGCAACCAATGATATAGGTCGACAGGGGTGCCCAAATCCCCATCGGCTCCACTGTCCCAACCTCCCCCCAGTAGCAAGCGATCCTTAGGCTGGCGGAGGTGCCCAATCCCCGTCGGCTGAACGCCCCCCCATCCTTGTGCCCGCTGGGAGCCCACCCAGTGTGGCAAATGTCCCCGTTGTCCGTTTTTTACCTGTAAAGAAAAAACGGTCCCATGTAGTCTCCATGGCCCCTCCCACAACCCGCACCCACCCACTGCGCACCCAGCCTCCCCACACCCCCACCCCATACTTACCTCTGGAGCTCAGCGTGACGATCTTGGTGGACCGGAACATGTCTTCACTCTTCAAAGCCGACCACGAACTGAGGAAATGCCAGTAAGCTGTATAATGGGCTAGATAGGGGTTTCAACTTTGTTGCATATCTCAGGCATTTTTGAATTTTGCACCAAATTTTCAACATAGGTTTTGGGACCCTTCTCATGAATGATTACACTGTCATGGCGTTCACTGGCCAGGAGGGTGATTTGCAGTCACTGTGCAGTCACTGCGGAAATCACCCTTCGGGCCTGAATAACGCCATGACAGTGACAATATTCATGAGAAGGGTCCTAAAACTCACATTGAAAATTTGTGCCAAAATTCCAAAATGACTGTTTTATTAGCTGCTTTGCGCAGTTCCTACGCAGGCTCCTAAGTTCGCAAATTTTCAATATTTTCACTCCAGATTTTCAACATTGCCATTTTACCACACCTTCTTATGAGTAGTACAGCTGTCACTTTTCACATCTTACCCAAAATATGTTTCCGCCCATGTAGCGCACAATGGCGCAGTCGGTATGCGAAATCAATGTATGGGACAAATTAAGAATGTCACAGTGACACTGTTCATGAGCAGAGGTCTTAAAATGGCTATGTTGAAAATTTGGTGAAAAATTCCTAAAAATGACTGTTTTACGAGCGTGCGCTGCGCAGTTCACGCATTTTCGTGGGTCGGAATTTTCAATATTTTCACTCCAGATTTTCAACATTGCCATTTTACCACACCTTCTTATGAGTAGTACAGCTTTCATTTTTCACGTCTCACCCAAAACGTGTTTCCGCCAATGTAGCCTAATGGGCATGCGGTCGTGCAAAATCAATGTGCTGGATAAATTAAAGAATGTCACAGTGACACTGTTCATGAGCAAAGGTCTTAAAATGGCTATGTTGAAAATTTGATGAAAAAATTCCAAAAATGACTGTTTTATTTAGCTGCGGTTGTACAGTTCTTTACCACGCTTGTAAGTTCGCGAATTTTCAATATTTTCATTCCAGATTTTCAACATTGCCATTTTATTACTTTTCCTTATGAACAGTACAGCTGCAATTTTTCATATGTCGCCCAAAATGTGTTTTGCACATGTAGCGCACAATGGTGCTGTTGTTGCGAAAGCAATGTTTAGGACAGATTAAGAAAATCACAGTTACACTGTTCATGAGCAGAGGTCTAAAATGGCTATGTTGAAAATTTGGTGACAAAAGTCCATAAAATGACTGTGATACGAGTGAGCATTGCGCAGTTTCCACGCACCCTCGTTACTTCATGACTTTGTAATATTTTCAGTCCAGATTTTCACCAGTGACATTTTTCCACACTTACTTATGAACAGTACAGCTGTCATTTTTCACAACATGGCTGAAGTGTGTTTTCACAGTTTCAGCGCAGAGATGCCTGGTCGCTGTGGGAAATCATTGTTCGGCACAGATAAAGAAAAACACAGTGACACTGTTCATGATCGGAGGCACCAAAATGCCTGAGTTGACAATCTGCTGTAAAAAATCCCCAACCTAATAATATTACGGGTGTGTGTTGCACAGTTTCTATGTACGCTCGTGACTTCACCATTTTTTTAAATATTTTTACTACAGATTTGCAACATTGCCATTTTTTACACCTCCCCATGAACAGTACAGCTGTCATTTTTTACATCCTGTTCGGAATGTTTTTGCACCTGTGGTGCTAAATGCCGTAGTCACTGTGCATAAGCAGCTTTCGGCTAATATGTTCCAGTTTCCACCATGAGTGGGGTCACAAACAAACATGTTGAAGATTTGGAGTGAAAATACCAACTAATGCCTGAGGTATTAGGGTTTCCAACTATAACGCCCAACCCTGTAGAGAATGACAGGCATCAGGGTTGTGACTTGGGATTCTTGCCTGTGATGCTCATACCATTCCACACCCTGCAGTCAGTGAGAGGCATCGAGGTATGCCTTGACTCTTCGACCCCAAACTTCACCCCATTCTCCCATATGGCACCCATCTCACCATATTTCCTAATGAAATGGGGTGCATATGGGCCAAAGACCCCATCGACACCGCGGACACTTGTCAGTGTCTGCAGGTTGGGTGTGGTGAAATGGCGTGTCGTGGATGCCTGACGACCCAAACGCGACACCCCAATGCCTGTCACTCTCTGCAGGGTGGTGGTGGGGTTGGCTTCAGTTCAATACTTCACTGCCATTCCTATTACGCAGCTCTGTAACTTCTACACTACCACTGCCAATGCCAGCAAGCAAACATTCTGCATTGACAAATGCTTGTTGTTTTTTGTTACTACCTCCCCCTTCCCATTGTGTACTCTTCCACTGGGTTTTTGTTTCCCATGTGCATTACTTTGCACTTCTTTGCATTGAATCTAAGCTGCCATACTTTTGACTACTCCTCCAACCTTGCCAAGTCCTTTCTCATCCTGTTGCAGATCTTAGTCTTGTCTGCAAAGAGGCATACTTTTCCTTCCAGTCTCTCTGCAATGTCACTTATAAAGACATTAAAAAGGACTGGACCCAATACTGAACCCTGTGGTACCTCACTAGTAACCCCCCTTTCCTCAGAGTGGACTCCATTTACTATTACCCTTTGTGTCCTGTTGTCCAGCTAATGTTTTACCCAGGCTACCACCCTGGGACCAACTCACAGGCTGGCTAATTTGTTTATTAATCTTTTGTGTGGGACTGTGTCAAATGCCTTGCTAAAGTCAAGCTAGGCCATGTCCACAGCCCCTCTCTGGTCTACTACTTTGGTTACCCAG
The DNA here is from genome assembly GCA_016271365.2 of Neoceratodus forsteri. Classification (NCBI taxonomy): domain Eukaryota; kingdom Metazoa; phylum Chordata; order Ceratodontiformes; family Ceratodontidae; genus Neoceratodus; species Neoceratodus forsteri. The sequence continues at coordinate 1,612,141,394 of CM057452.1, forward strand.
TCAAAGAACTCTATCAGAGTCATCTTACATGACCTTCCCACTGTGAATCCATGCTGCCTTGGGTCCTGTGCCCCACTGGCCTCTAGGTACTCAACAATTCTTTCTTTCAGAAATGATTCCATCATTTTCCCAACCACTGAGGTCAAGCTAACAGGTCTGAAGCTTCCTGCCTCTGCTTTGCTCCTACGTTTGTGAAAGAGAATCACATCCACTGTCCTGTAGTCCTTAGGTACTACACCATCCTCCCATGATTTTTTAAAAAGGGTAGTCAGTGGTGTCATTAGCTCTCCCTTTAGTTCTTTTAGAATTCTGGGGTGAATCCTGTCAGGCCTCATTGCTTTGTCTGCCTTTGGTTTTAGGAGTTCTTTCAAAACCCTTTCTTTTGTGAAAGGACTGGTATCGACCCCCTATCCAGAGTACTTCTACTGATTGGATTAGGTACCTCCCTCTCCTCTTCTTTTGTGAATACTGAGCAGAAGTATTTGTTCAGTATTCCTGCTTTTTCATTGTCCCTCTCTGCCCACCCACCGTCCCCTTTATTAAGAAACATAGAAAGATAGAAACATAGACTTTGATGGCAGATAAGGACCGCTTGGCCCACCTAGTCTGCCCATTTCCCTACCTAGAGGCTAAGCTGCAGCTCCTTTTTAACCAACAGTCTATTTCTTCCTACCCCCCACAAAAATTGCCTTATGTCTGTCTCATGCATTCTTGAATTCTCCCACAGTTTTAGACCCCACAACCTTCTCAGGAAGGCTGTTCCATGCATCCAGCACCCTCTCTGTGAAAAAATACTTCCTCACATTGCCCCTGAGCCATCCCCCCTCTAGCTTCAAATTGTGTCCCCTTGTTCTTGCACATCTCTTTTTCTGAAAAATGCTACCCTCTTGGACTTTGTTGATTCCACTGAGGTACTTAAACATTTCTATCATGTCCCTCCTCTCCCTCCTTTCATCAAGGGTATACATATTAAGCTCCTTTAGTCTCTCCTCATATGGCTTCTTTTGCAGACCCCGAACCATTTTAGTTGCCCTCCTCTGAACTGCCGCCATCCTATCTATGTCCTTGCGGAGATGGGGTCTCTAGAACTGGACGCAGTACTCCAGATGGGGTCTCACCAACTGTCTGTACAGGGGAATAACAACTTCCTGTTTTCTGCTGGTGATGCCTCTCCCTATACATCCCAGTATCCCCCCAGCCCTCCCTACTGCCTTCTCACATTGCTTGCCAACCTTAAGGTCATCTGATATGATTACCCCCAGTTCCCTTTCTTTTTTTGTTGTTGTTACTACCTCCCCCGCCATTGTGTAATCTTCCACTGAGTTTTTATTTCCCAGGTGCATTATTTTGCACTTCTTTGCATTGGATCCAAGCTGCCATACTTCTGACCATTCCTCCAACCTTGCCACGTCCCTTCTCATCCTTTCCACACCTCCTTGTGTATCAAACCTGTTGCAGATCTTTGTGTCATCTGCAAAGAGGCATACTTTTCCTTCCAGTCCCTCTGCAATGTCACTTATAAAGACATTAAAAAGGACTGGACCCAGTAATGAACCCTGTGGTACCCCACTAGTAACCCTTCTTTCTTCAGAGTGTACTCCATTTACAATTACTTTCTGTGTCTTGTTGTCTAGCCAATGTTTTACCCAGGCTACCAGCCTGGGACCCACTCCCAGGCTGTTTAATTTGACTATTAATCTTTTGTGTGGGACTGTGTCAAATGCCTTACTAAAGTCTAGGTAGGCCACGTCCACAGCCCCTCCCTGGCCTACTACTTTGGTCACCCAGTCAAAGAAATCAATTAGATTCGTCTGACATGACCTTCCCGCTGTGAACCCATGCTGCCTTGGGTCCTGTGCCCCACTGGCCTCTAGGTACTCAACAATTCTTTCCTTCAGAAGTGATTCCATCACTTTCCCTACCACAGAGGGCAAACTGACAGGTCTGCAGTTTACTGCCTCTGTCTTGGTCCCACTTTTGTGAAGAGGAATCATGTCTGCCTTCCTCCAGTCCTCAGGTACTACACCATCCTCCCATGATTTGTTAAAAAGGGTAGTCAGTGGTGTCGCTAGTTCTCTGCTTAATTCTTTTAGAATTCTGGGGTGAATTCCATCTGGCTCCATTGCTTTGTCAATCTTCAGTTTTAGGAGTTCTTTCAGAACCCCTTCTTATGTGAAAGGACTGGGATAAAACCCCTTAACCAGAGTGCTTCTGTTAATTGGATTAGGCACATCCTCCACCTCCTCTTTTGTGAATACTGAACAGTACTCTTTTGAGAACCATAGTGGCTTTTTCTTTTATTTTGATTTGTGTATTTGCTTCACACAAAGGCTTGTTGCCTCTGTGATAGCAGTTTTGATATTTCCCCATTGTTGCTCCACCCCTCCTTCTAGCCTGTTTGCTAGTGCTTTTCTAAGGCACTCTCCCATCTTGCCAAAGTCAGCCCTCCTGAAGTCCAGAACCCTCACTTTTGTATGGCTTAACTCTGTAGCTGAGTTTATTGTGAACCACACTGTTTGGTGGTCACTTGTTCCCAAATGACTACCCACTTCTAGATCTGAAATCTTCTCACTGTCCCCATTTGAGAGTATGAGGTCTAAGATTGCTCCCTCATGAGTAGGTTCCAAAACTAGCTATCTGAGGCATGCCACCTGAAGGGCATCGAGAATGGCCCTGCTTTTGGATGTGGCTGCAGCAAAACTGCTCCAGTTGACATCTGGCATATTAAGGTCCCCCATCAACAGTATCTCCCCTTTCTCTGCCATCCTAAGTATGCCTTCTATCATATCCTTGTCCATTCCCTCCCACTGACATGGAGGTCTGTATACAACCCTTGTGTGGATTGTGGTGCCATTTCCAGTCTCGAAGGTGACCCACAGTGCCTCTTCTCCTCCCTGTTTACTCTTTTGTTCAGTTACTTTTATCCGTTCCCTTACATAGAGAGCTACTCTGCCCCCTCTTCTCCCCTGCCTGTCTCTCCTGTAGGTTGTGTACCCTGGTATGTTAACATCCCAGTCATGGTTCTCTGTGTACCATGTTTCTGTGACTGCCACAATATCCAGGCATCCCTCTTCCATCAAGGCCACCAGTTCAGGGAGCTTGTTGCCCAGACTATGGGCATTGGTACTCATTACCCTCCATTTCTTGATGTCCTTACCCCTTTTTTCCCCTCCCTGTCCTTATTGTGTTTGTCACTTTCTCCATTTACCCCTGCACTTCTCCCTATCGACATCTCTATGTTGGTATCTACTTCACTTAGTACCCTGATTTTTTTGGGGGGGCTAGGATTTCCCTGCTCCTTTCCAGTGCCTCCTCCCTTGACTAGTTTAAATGCTTGCCAATGAAGCATTTAAACCTATCACCTAAGATCCTGGTTCCCCTTCTGGACAGAGGCAGACCATCATGCCAGTATAGGCCTGCATCCCTCCAGGTGGACCCCCAGTCCCCAATGAAGCCAAATCCCTGAGCTCTGCACCAGTTTTTCAACCACTGATTAATCCCATGGTGTGGAGCACCCTAGCCTCACCCGTGCCATAGACAAGTAGCACCTCCGAGAAGATTACCGTGTGTGCTATTTGTCTAAGGCCCCTCCCCATCTCCACAAATGCTTCTTGCACTGCTCTGATCCCTTTCTTAGCCAGGTCATTTGTCCCTAGGTGGACAATGACATCCAGCTCTTTCCCCTGTGCAGCTGCTCCTGTGATCCTGAAGATTCACTCCCTGTCCCTCCAAGCCATGGCGCCAGGCAGGCACCTTACCTCCCTCTCCCCTTCCTCCCCCAGTTCTACCTTCCTAACAGTGGAGTCCCCCACCAGGAGTTGTTTTCTTCCCCTGTGGGATCCCATGCCACCCTCCTGTGGGTCTCCTTTGTGGAGGTTCCCAGCATCCTCCTTGGTCTCCACTGAGGGTGCCTCCATAGAGAAGCCACACTTTTCTAGAATGGCATAGAAATTGTGAGAGGTACAGCTGGAGGGATGCACCTCTGTTCCACCACCCTCACCCTTCCTGAGCCAACTGTGGTCCAACCGCTCCTCTCTCTTGGTAACCTCTGAGGCAACGGCAGTGACCCTGGGGGTCCCCGGGTGGGAGAGGAGGTCCCACAAATCCTGACCAACTCAGCCTGGAGATGAGCAACCTCCTCCCTCAGCCCAGAGAGGTGCACACAGATGGGACAACACCGCTTCCTCCAGAACGTCTCCTGGAAGACTGCTGCACCACAGCCACTGCACTGCACCACTCCCATCATGTCTTATTTCTGGCCCCCTAATTATTGTTTGGAATACTTACTCTTTCCTCTGTTTATTTATTTCCTTTCCCTTCTTATGTACTGCCTGTGTGCCCTTTTAGCTCCTGATCTTCCTGTTCTGAGACAAGAAGTTCATATATTTCTCAGTAATCTCCTTACTTGCTCAGAGTCAGACCTCCAGCAGCTGGGGGGGGGATGGAGAGCTACTCTTGCCCTTTTAGGATGGTGAGTCTTTGGTGGCTTTGTGATCACTCACTTCCTGCTCCCAAATAGGAAGTTCCTGTTGTCAATTAAATCCTGTGCCTATAAAAGTAGAACTGCCTTGGGTGGGGGGGGTGGAGGAGAGGGAAGGAGGGCAGTATTGTCCCAGTAGATAAGTTTAGTTATACCAGCAGGTCCTTCCTCCTGGTGCTCTACTTGTTCTCTGGCAGAAGTTATCTAGGGCAGTGTTTAAATCTGGTTTTAACCTGGCTTCTTCTTGCTAAGCCACTTCCTCTACTTTGCAAATCTTTCTACACTTAGTTAATTTCACAGATAATTCCCTTCAGCCACCTGTGACAAGCACCTAGATAACTACACAGACAACACAGATAACAGGTAACAATTCTCCCTTCCTTGGTCTTTCTTTGCTCCCTAATGTACCTATAAAATTTTTATCCCCCTTCTTAACTTAGTTGGCTGTCTTTCCCTCAGTTTGGGCCTTTGCTATTCTGGCTGCCTTCACCTCTTCCTTTTGCTTTAACTGGTACAGTTCTATGTCCTGCTCCTTTTGTGTTTCCTTATACTTCCTGAATGCTATATTTTTCTCCTTAACCTTCCCCGCCACCTCTTTTGAGAACCATAGTAGATTTTTCTTTCATTTTGATTTGTTTATTTGCTTCACACAAAGGCTTGTTGCCTCTGTGATGGCAGTTTTGATGTTTGCCCATTGTTCCTCCACCCTCATTCTTGCCTGTTTGCTAGTGTTTTTCTGAGGCACTCTCCCATTTTCACAGTCAGCCCTCCTAAAGTCTGGTACCCTCACTTTTGTATGGCTTGACTCTGCAGCTGTGTTTATCGTGAACCACACTGTTTGGTGGTCACTTGTTCCCAGATGGCTACCCACTTCTGTATCTGAGATCCTCTCCCCATCCCTGTTTGAGAGTACCAGGTCTAAGATTGCTCCCTCCTGAGTGGGTTCCAACACTATCTGACTAAGGCATGCTCCCTGTAGGGTATTGAGAATGACCCTGTGCTTGGATGAGGCTCTAGCAAATGTGCTCCAGTTAACATCTGGCATATACAGGTCCCCCATCAACAGTATCTCCCCTTTCTCTGCCATCCTAAGGATGTCTTCTATCATTTCCTTGTCCATTTCCTCCCCTGAGATGGGGGTCTGTATACAACCCCTGTGTGGAATACTGTGCCAGTTTCAGTCTCCAGGGTGACCCACAGTGTCTCCTCTCCTCCCTGTTTACCCTTTAGTTCCATTGCTTTGATCTTTTCCATTACGTAGAGAGCTACTCCTCCTCCTCCTCCTCTCCTTCTACCCTCCCTGTCCCTCCTGTAGATTGTGTACCCTGGTATGTTGACATCCCAGTCATGGTTCTGTGTGTACCATGTTTCTGTGACTGCCATGATAGCCAGGTGTCCCTCTTTCATCAAGGCCACCAGTTCAGGGAGCTTGTTATCTAGACTATGGGCATTGGTATTCATTACCCTCCATTTTGTTATGGCCTTACCCCTTTTTGTCTCATCTCTGTCCTTACTGCCTTTGTCTCTTTCTCCATTACCCCTGTCCTTCTCTTTATCGACTTCTCTATTCTGGTGTTTGCATAACTAACTACCCTGGACATTCATCTCTATGAGTGCAACTACTTTTGGAACTGTTTTGCTTCAGGTTTGGCAACCTTATTGTGTGTACCACCCTTAAGATTTGGCTTGCGGTTTTCATTTTGGAACTGTGTCCACCCCTGCAGTAGCCTGCGCCCTCCTCTGCATCCCCACAAGCAGCACTGCACACCTTAATGAATGGAGTGTAGTGCTGTCATGCCCCATGCCCAACCCTGGCATGTTGCTGTCTGTGCAACTGAATGATTGGGTGCATACAGGTTGTGTGCCTCTTTTGTGCATCCCACGCAGGGAGCACAATGGGTGAGGGGTGGCTGTACGCCACAAATCCACAGTGTATAGACACTCTGCACATTTGTGCATAGGGCCCAATATGTGCAGACACTGATTCCAGTGCTGCAATCAACATTCAGTGATCTCTTGACAGGATGGGATTGCCCCCATTCCTGGCACCAATCACAAATCACAGTCTTACACAAACCTGGTAAAGACTCTCTAGAATGCAGTTCATACAGACTTATATCTTTGCTCTGTATAGATATGAAAATCTTTACAGGGATTTTGGTGAACAGACTCCAAAAACATATATCCACTTTGATACACCTGGATCAAACTGAATTCATCAAAGATAGATTTGTTAAGGACATCTAGTGGGCATTGAATATTTTCTCTTCCCAGAAAGGCAATCACAAGCAGCAGTTTGCTGTCTCAGTGGACACAGAGAAGGTGTTTGATAGGGTTAATTGGTACTTTCAAAATTTTACTCTGAGTTCCTTTCAGTTTGGCCCAAATTTTATGCATGTTATTCAAACCCTATACACAAATCCAGAAACAATGGTTAAAGTTAACAGCTGCACATTGGAATGGTTTATTTTGGGAAGAAGGACCAGCCAGGGCTGTCCCCTATCACCCCTTTTATTCACCTTAAGCTTAGAACCTTTGGCAATCATGGTTCACCAAAGTCCTGTAATTAGGGGCATTCAGTTGCATCAGGAGAAACATCTAGGTCTCACTCTATGCTAATGACAGCATTTTTTTCTTTCAGAAGTGGGCAGCTCGGTCCCAGTCCAGTTGATAACACTAGCAGAATTCAGCACTGTCTCTGGATATAAAATAAGTTACCCCAAATCTCAGATAATTAAACTCAGTGGCTCTTTCATATAATGGACTACAAGAAGAGTCTCCCATTCTCTTGGTCAAATAATAACCAAATACGATATATGGGTGTGCAGGTTACCTTACTGATCTCAAAACCTTTTATCCCATTAACTGTTTTGGTTTCAAATGTTCCAATCCCAATCCCAGCAACATTTTGGACTTTACTATTAAAAGATATTGACAAATTCATATAGGGAGTCCACCACCCAAGAGTGGATCAACTGTACCTCACCAGTTCTAGAGATGAGGGGACTGACTAAGCTAGATTTCAAGGCTTATTATTTAACTGCTCAGACTGCCTCACTAGTTAACATGGGCAAAACAGAGGACTGATTTGAGGTGGTACTCAATGGAGTAGGAACATCGTTCTGGATTTCCACCTTTTGCATTACTGTCAGTCTCTCTAACCCTGATGTTACTTAAAAGGATTATTAACTCCTGGGTTAAACACTCTCTACACACCCTTTTAAAAACTATGATGATGCACACAAACCCTCAATATGGTAGGTCCCCTCTCTCTAATTAGACACACCACACAGGTTGAACCCGAGTGTGATGACAATGGCTATCATCTGTGAGAATGGAACAGCCTCACTCACTTTACACAGTGCATTCAGAGGGCCAATATGAAGAGCTTTCAAGATTTAGTACAGTAGTAAACTGCCATGCATGAAAAAGTCTTCAAAAAAGGTTTTGATAGAATTGCTTGTTAAAAGTGAGTATCCATGCTAGATCAATTACACATAGCATGAGGAAAAAGATGTGGCTGGATGGCATCCTTGATTTTGACACTGAAGATAATTTTCAAGGTCACAAAGGTAAAGTGGAGTCAAAATGGGTATTTTCTGACTTTCACATAGATTGACATCTACAGTACTTCACTAAATATTTCTGAAAAAACTAACTTTATTATCACTTAGATGTATTTACTATGTGCAATCAAAAGCTAAATTTTGAATTTACACAGGAATGTATAGCAAAATTGAACACAAAAGTGTATTTTTCTCAAAATGTGTTTATTAACATTGTTGTTGAACCAAATCTTTCCTAGGTACCTCTATATCTTTCTGTGAGCCTTTGTTCAGCATTTTGCAACTGTAATATACAAGGTCTGTACCTTTTATGATGATTACTACAGTCAGGATGGCCTCAATAGCCCCATCACTGTCACATACAGTATGCAGTATATATATGCATATGTAATATATTATGTCAAAACTGTCTATGTTGAGTATGTCCGTTCTGTTTCAGAAAATAATCTAATTATTGGAATCCTCTGTCTTTGCAGATAAAGCTTATGTGATTGAAGACACACTAGCCATAGAACCTGTAGCCATCATCAAACCCAAAGGTCAGTATAAAGACACTGACCATACATGCTGCTTCTTCTGCCAGAGCAATGACCAGCGGATGGCTGGTGTACAGCATCGACCATAGGGGAAGACAGGTTTAGAGTTATTGCTGAACAGAGAATAATACAAGCTACGTGGATGTTCTACAAATACTTAAAATGCTGTCAGAGCTAGAGTTTGATGCATTAGATGTGAACCGGCACAAGGCATGCTACAGTACATTTAATGCAGAGAGCAAACTATCCAGATTAAGGAAGCTACATCAGGCTTCTGCCTGTACTGATAGTGTCAGTGTTTCTGAACCTTCTTACTCAAGAAATCCTCCTCCACCCACACAGCATAGTTGCCTGCCAGCAACTAACTGGGAACTCTGCATGTTTTGCCAAACACAGAACAAGAGAAAAGTTCACAAAGTGACAACAATGGAGAAGTTGGCAGAAGTGATTGATTATGCCAAAACTGACCCAATAATGAGCACAAGACTAGCTGGGATCAGTGACCTTACAGTAGTTGAAGTGTGCTATCACCTCCCATACTGGGTGATATTTTAGAGTCAATGCAAGCAAAAGAAATCAACATCAGAAACAGAGGGAGGTGCAAGGGATATGTGCATGGACATGTTATGTGTAGACTTGATCACGGGATTGTCTCATGTCCAGGAGTATGGTGTGGGCAAAATATGGGACAGATATGAGGGCATGTGCAGAGACATGAGTTCTCATTTGCCTCAGAGGTCTCCATCAAGGACAGCAACATACTATAAAGAAGTTCAGCACTTGGTTGGACTGAAGGACAGTTATGCATGGCATCTCTCAAAATCATCCCTCCTGATGTAACCTGGTGATCAATCAAAGTTCATCACTGCAAAAACCTTAACAAAATTGTCTCAGTGGGGTATCTTTTCATCTGAGTCAGAATCCAGTGAAAATAAAGATGGTGGCAGAATGGCCCTTCAACAAACCAACATATTCCAGGAGATGGTACATGTTGCCCACAGAATTAGATAAAATCTGTTGGCAAAACAAGACATTCTAGTACATGGCAAGGGATTGATCAAGAACATGTTGAACAGGTGATCCCAGACAATCTTTATCTGTTTCTCCACTTGCTGTTTGGAGGCACTGACTTGGTGAATGAAGGTCTGAAAGATGAGGATGATTTCAAGCGGAAGGTATGTAACATTTTCCAGGACATTGTGTATGCAGTGTTAAACGACTGCAAGCTGACACTAAAGCAGATTAGTTTAGGTCTTGCTCTGCACCAGGCTACCCAATCCAAAGCTCTCGTGGGTCTGTTCCATGCTGCCAACCATACCATTGGTATCAACACTGTTCAAAGGGTCAACATCACCAAAGCTCAAATCATCCTAGAGAAGTTTGAAAGGAATGGCTATGTTTACATCCCAGACAATACTGTTTCAGAAAAGAACAAGACCAATCTTGCCAAGTTCCTATCTGAAGTCTTCATGAACAGAGGTAAGGCACTACGTCAGCAGTATGAGCTGGTAACAGGAGGTGGCTTCACTGATCCTACAAATGCAGGATCGACCAGGACAGACAATATCAACCATGGTGAAAACCATGAAGAGACTGACACCAGGCTGATGCTGCAGCATGCAAGGCAGTCAACAGAGGCTAAAAATGAGTGCTGGTCATCTCGAGAGATACACATGTCATGCTTCTGCTGGTGCACTTTATGCCCACAAAAGCAGCCAAAACATGGATTATCTCTGTAATGGGTAGGAAACAAAGATGATACCCAGTACATTTCATGTTTTTTCATTTTTATTTTTTATACTTGTTAGCTGATGAGTAAAATTCCCATTTTCACAAGTGGCAACTACAATAACTACAATACTAACATAACTAACAATACATAATCTACAGTTAAGCATTAAGTATAAGTACATTTATTCTTTTGTTAATAACCATTGTTTTAGACTGACTTTAAAAGATTTGAATGTTGTGCATTTAACAATTTTATCAGGTAGAGAACTGTGTAAGGTAGCAGCCCTGTGCATGCCATATCCAAGAGGCTTGCACAGCCAGTGAAGGACAACCAGCTCAGCTTCCATGCACTAACAGGCTGTGACACAACTTCATCCTTCAGTGGCAATGGGAAGAAGTCATGCTAGAAAACTTTCCAGAAACAACTCCATCTTGTCAGTGGAATTGGCGATAATGAACCTCTCGCTGAAGCTGAGAAGTTTGTGTGTCACCTGTGTGGCACTCCAGAGGTGCCAACCATGACCATGCTAGTCTACAGCTCTTTGCCAAGGTCAAGAAGGGCCCAGAGGTGTCTCCCCCAACAAGAGATGCTCTGGAACTTCACACTGCATGTGACAACTACCATGCAAAAATATTGCTACAGGCACACCAAGAGCTGATAGCGGTCACGTTTCCTGCTGACACCTCTGCCTGGAAGAAAGAGTCAGCTTTCCTTCAAGTTGCCTGGACAAGACTGCCTGCTGTTCCAGATGGCTATCTAGAAATACTAACCTGTGGGTGCAAATCAAAGTGAGCACAGCTAGATGCACCTGTTTCAGGCATGGCTAGAAGTGCACCACTGCTTGAGGCTCTGATGTGACTAACTGTTGCAACTCAGCCAGCCAATAGACCTCCAGACTTTAACCCAGCAGGCTAATAGACCTCCTGTAGGGACAAAAAGATAAAATTCATATATAGTGCAATTGCAGGGAGAAGAACAAAGGTATACAGAAACCAATATGGGTGCATTGCAAAGATTTGGAACAACTACAACTTGCACAACTATGTTTTGAGGAAAATGCACTTTAGTGTTCAATTTTGCTATACATTCCTGTGTAAACTCAAAGTCTAACTGTTAATAGCACGAAGTATATACATCTAAGTGATAATAATGTTAGTTTTTCAGAAAGATATAGTGAACTAGATGTTAATCTGCCTGAAATGTAAACAATATCCATTTTGACCCCACTTGACCTTTGTGATCTTGAAAAGACCTTCAGTATCAAAATCGAGGATGGCGTCCACCCACATCTTTTTCCACATCCTATGAGTAATTGATCTATTATGGATACCTGCTTTTAACGAACAATGTTGTCACAAGTCTAAAATAACATTTTGGCTCATTTGCTACAACAATTTCATCTGCATCACACAACATGTTTCCAGTTCATGCACGTTAGACAGTTTATCCAATCTCATAATAGTTGTCTTACTTTGACTAGGTCAATGACTCCCCTGGAAGATTTCTTTCATGTGGGGGAGCTCTCTAGCAACAAAGTTCTGTTATATTTCAGATATGTGTGCAATCCTACAGGCGCAGCCAACATTAGAGAAACTCAGAGCTACATGGGAACAGGAGAGTGAGGAACACGTAACTCCCATGGCATGGGGGGTGGGCTTTATCAGACAGCTGGAAAGTCACTTCTTCACCATTGTGGAGAGAAGTTCATTGGAATGTTCTGGTCCGATTCTTCTGCATGTTCATGGTCACCAAACACTACCAGACAACTAACTCTGATATGCGTTGGAGATTGTGTGGGGAACGTGGGTCACACGTTCAAATTATTTGGACTTGCTCAAGACTGGTCATCTTCTGGTCAGCAGTTAGGGATGGTATACAGCAAATCACCCAGATTGTGATACATCCTACTTTTAGTAGTTTAGCCTTAGGCATTTTACCAACTCAGTTAAAAATAGAAATCTCAGACAATTATTCTATATATTGCTAACAGCTACTTGAAAATGTATCATGTTTCTGTGGTTGTCAGATGTTACCCAACAGGTGTCTACCCAGATAATCCCAACAGGGTGTGAGGTGAATGTCTATACTCACACTCCGCAAAGATTAGCATTAATGCACTTTAAATGAATTTGATGTGAAGTGTGTGATTTTGGCTCATGAGTGCAGCTGTTTTTGAACTGTGATGATTAGCTGGGCTAGTCACCCATCTCTGAAACTGGCCCTGCACCAAGGGTTCACGGTCTTAACCTGTTGGGACTGTTATTTGATTGCTTTGGGACTTCAGAAACTTGAAGGGTAAGTGGTGAATGTCTGTACTTATACTTCGCAAAGATCAGCGTTGAAGCACTTTAAATAAATTTAATGTGAAGTGTGTGAGTGTGGCTCATGAGTGCAGGCTTTTTTTGGATCAGTGTCTACCTAGATAAACAAGGGAAGTGAAATCCAAGAAATGGAATATCTTACAACCAAATTGCAATTTCACTGAGAACAGGCTGGTAAACAAGATGGGTAGTCTGGGCATGGGTCAAAAAGTGGTAAACTGGGTTAGAAACTGGCTAACAGGCAGGAGGCAGAGGGTGGTGGTAAATGGGATCCATTCTGGGGAGTGGCGGGTAACAAGTGGGGAATCTCATGGGTTATTCCTTGGGCCAGTACTGTTAAATTTCTACATCAGAGACATAGCAGAAAGGCTGGAAGGCAAAGTCTACCTGTTTGCAGATGACACCAAGATCTACAACAGAGTAAATACTCTGGAAGAGGTGGAGAAAATGAGGTGGGACGTAAGAAGACTGGAAAACTGGTTGGAGGTGTAGCAACTGAGGTTAAATTCCAAAAAGTACAAAATAATGCACCTGGGATGCAGAAACGCAGGGGAGAGCTACAGAATGGGGGGGGGGGAGTTGCTGACAGTCACCAAGGAAGAAAGGGATCTGGAGATTATCATTTCTGACAACCAAAAGGTGTCTAAACAGTGTACAAAGGCTGCAGCCAAGGCCAGTGGGATGCTTGGATGCATTGGCAGAGGCATCACTAGCAGAAGGAGGGAGGTGGTGATGCCACTGTATAAAACACTGGTTAGGCCTCAAATGGAATACTGTGTACAATTCTGGAGGCTGCATCTTCGAAAGGACACAGACAGGGTGGAGGCAGTGCAGAGAAGGGCGATGAAGATGGTATATGGCTTGCACCAGAAATCACATGAGGAGAGATTGAAGGGCCTCAATATGTACTCACTGGAGGAAAGGAGAGAACAGGGAGATATGATAGAGACCTTCAAGTACTGTACCTTAATGGCATAAACAAGGTGCAGAGGGGTGACATCTTTCAATATCGGAGAAGTAAAAGAATGAAGGTCCATGGTCTGAGATTGGAAGGGGGCAAGGTATGTGGAATGTGAGGAAGTTTTTCCTCACAGAATGGGTGGTGGACACATTGAACAGTCTGCCACAGGAGGTGGTGGGAGCAAACACAGTGTGAGGGCTCAAACAAGCATTGGACAGGCATACAGGATCCCTTGGGGGAGGAGGAAAGAAGAGAGCCATTGACCAAGTAGGTCAAAGGCAGCAAAAAAAGCTAGGCATTTGGGTAGACTGGATGGGCCTAGCAGTCCTTATCTGCTGACAATTTCTATATTTCTATGTTTCTAACATTTTTTAGAAATCTGGTGCCCTTTACACTTTCGTACCATAGCGGGTTCCCAACCATAGGCACACAAATCAGACTATGGATTCGGCTCTAACCATTCTCTTCCATCTCAGGTGCTCTGGTGCTCCTTGAACTTTGTATACCAAATTAACTACTTGATACTTCTGTGACACCATCATTTGTCATCTTGCTGAGTTGTTTACATGTCCATGTTGGATGAGTTTCAACTAACCGTTCTGGGTTTTTTTGTGTCCTATTTTTTCTACTCTATATGGTGACTGCTGTATTGTCTCTCTTGCTGAACTATGTATTATTACAATATGGCAGTTATACTGTATGTGCCAATGGCCTTTGATCAATAAAGTAGTTATAACAAATATTTTATTAAAATAATCAGGCTTTATATCAACATTTCTCATATAATTCTGTTACATGGCTTTCACTTTCATTTATCATCCTTCTGCTATTTAAGTTTCATTTCTATCTGTATTTTAACCTGTCAAACTCTCAATTTACTTCTTCTCATAACCACCATACTGCCTGCAGTATGCCACTGATTTCCTGCTGCTGCCTTAAATTACTAATTTATGTCTTTACCTTTCTGAACTGCTACTCAGCCATGGGGCTGTGGACAAGGTAGCAACACTCCAAGCTAAGAGTGTGGCACTCATATCCAGGAGGCAGATGTATCAGCAGAGCTAACACTGGTGGGATTTGTAGCTCTCTGATTTCTTACAAGTTTTATATACATTTTTATATTTTCTTTTGGTCAGTCCTGAAGGAGCAACATACCCACTTAGCTGCCAGATATTAGACTATATATCTTATTTTTTTTCTATGTTTTAATTTCTAATGATTTTTACTGATTTTAAACTGCACTTTGTGGGATTTTAAGTAATCCTAAGGAGATATGCAGATTTTAGCAGAGTTGTCGTGGCTGCTGCATAGAGTTTACCACTGGTTATTCACTGTGGATTTGCCACTGCTGGCTGTCCTCAGGCTCTTCTCATGCTTTTTATGTTGTCTTGCACGTCTGCAAACAACATCTTGTACTAGTAGCAGAAATGCAGAAGTGTGTCAGTGTTGGCAAATGCAGGGCATGCTTTAGTAGGTGCCTCCTTCATTTCCTAATTAGCCATCATGCTAGTGTAACCCCTAGGTGGCGCTGTCCCAAGGGCTACTACCCCTGCCTGCCTGGCTAGTAAGAGGTTAAGGGGCCTGAGTTCTGAAACGGGTGCCTCCACCCGGAAGTCAGGGTTGGTAATGGTCAAGCTAACCTGGGCACAGCCCTCTGGGACACTGTAACACCCCTCTTTCCTTACTAGTAGCTGGAACCATACACAATAATCACTTTCACAATACCCTTGATACACCACACAAGTACCCACATTGTTTGCACTTATCACCAGGGCTTTCCTCTGGCTCGGCCCTGGGGAGCCCCTGTAAAACAAGGTTATACGCAGCAAATAACAGCAGTACAGTACTCTTGCACAAACCGGAACCACAGTCAGAGTAAATGCAAAAAAGAGTTAGATCTGATTTATTTAAGGGACTTGAACAAGGGAGGGGCGTTATCAGGTTAATTTGCTTAAAGACTATCATTCAAACAGTTATTCACTCACTTCAGGGTCTATAAACAGTCACACACTCTGGGTACCCAGATGGAGAAAGGTGGGCTAGCCAGGAATGTTGCAGCTGGTTGGGGCCCTGTGATGGAAGAAAACAACATGCACCACACACACTAATTGTAATCCGGAGCAGGAGGGCTCAGTTCATGAAAAGAAAACAACAAGACAACCAGATGACACACTTTTAGATTAGGCTGTTGTTGCAGGGAGCTACCCTGATGATTACTCACAATGCCCAAGACTGGAAACAGACTGGACAAAAATTGAGACTGCAGGTGGTTGATCTGGAGTGCCAGGAGAAGCAGGGCCCACATGATTTGCCGAGACGTCGTTCCTGTTCGAGGGTAGAGCAGGGGGCTGATCTCCAGGCAGGTCTCTCATTGATGGCTTTCTCTGTACAGCGAGTAGCCTGGCTGGACCAGTGTGGCAAGGCCCCGGCCAGATGGAGACAGATTCGGATACAGTCTGTTTTGGGCCAGATATAGCTTCCAGCAAGCAGAACACAGTTCGCACAGTGGCGAACCAAATCACGACCCACTAACAACACAAAACACATTTACATGTAAGGAAATTCTATTGTACCAGGCAAAAGGCTCTCCGGTCGCAATTACAGTCTCTACACAATCTGGGAGTTCAGAGACAGCTGGAAGTCCAGACTGGCTGATCGCATTCAGCAAATCTTTGGTCTTCTTCAGGTTAAAGTCTAGTCACAGTCCAGTGGCTTAAACAGTCCTCACAACTCGGATTCAGTCTGAATAAACTCAATTTTCCCTCTCAGGGACAGCAGGCAGACAGGCAGGCAGGCAGGCCAAAAACTCAGCGCTTTCACAGTTCTTCCATGCAAAACTACACAGAACTGCTGCTCAATTCAGTTGAACTGTTGTTACCTCTTCACTTTCCAACTCTGAACTGAAACTAGCTGCAGCAGCCTGGGAAATTCCCCAAGATCCAAAAGGTTTAGGTGGCTGATCTGTCTGTCAGTCACAACAAAAGCTCCCCCTTCAGTTGCAAAAAGGCACCAAAAGCCCAAAACTACAATTCCTACAGATTTTGACTCCAAACAGCTCCTGTAGTCCGGCTCCATTTTAGGTCCCACCAGAACTGATTGGTCCAATTTGCAGTCCCGGGCCACATGGTGGATATAAACAAGACAGTCCTTGCTGCAAAGAAGGTAGGTTAGACAAACTACATTATCATTATCACTCTAAATGATTTTCAGCAAATAGTTACATCTTTCAACAGAGTTCCCTCTCAGATTACTTATGACTGCAATCCAGGCAGCTCTTAAAGAGACAGTGCACAGAGGCTATGCAGGCACTCTCTGGCAATCACTTTTAAACTGCTAAAAGACAGGACACCAGCCTGGCAGTGAGCATTTAGGCAAGCTCAAGGAAGACTTTTTGGGAATCCCCATTTGTAGGGGGGTTACACCCTTCCCTGCCTGGAGAAAACTTGGTGTTCGCGTCAAGTCTGTACCATCATACATCAGTTAACATAAACTGATTACTTTACTATACATGTTCACTACATTTCCCAATACGTTGTCCATTCTGACAATACATTAGGCATATTTCACACAGGTAAATTGAACATTACTATACTGAATCAGGTAATAACTTCTTGTACCTTAAACAATGCAAGAGGGGGCCCTTCCCTATCAGCTAACTTGGGGCTAGAGGGGCAGGGACACCATGGTGAGAGAGCAGAACAAGTAACCTGGAATGGGCCGTCAAGCTCAATGTGGGCAGTGAACTTGGTGAAACATAAACACCTTTGTGAACTACATGGAGAGGCAAGTCCACAGGCCTCCCCAGAGAATCATAGCTGAAATGCAATATTGGCTTGACAGCTCGGCCAGTCTTTCTGAGGGGGACAACTACAGTCTTTGTACTCTCAGCACTGGTCTGGGGACTCTTGTCACTTGTGAGGGGTGCCTCTGCCTGGATGGGAACGTCCAAACTTGGGGCACTGTCAGCTCCTTGCTCTGCAGACTCTGTTTCTACAACACTTGACTCATTTTGCGAAGGCTCAGGCACAATCAAACTTTGAGGCACTGAAGGGGGGTTATCAGCACTCTCATGGTGTTCTTCAAATTCTGGTATGTCACCAGAAAGGCTCATTCCATCAGCCCCTCCCTCAGGCAAATCATACAGTTCCACAATACACAGAGACTCAGCATCTTTAGATGTGATACTTTGCACTTCACTTTCAGGGAGCATTGGCTCCAAGGACAAATCTGGGGGGTTAGACAGTCCAGAAGGCCTAGCTTCATCCCCGCAGTTAATCATGGGGTTACCTCGAAACAGCTGACTCAGTTCAATCCTCTGCTTGTGAGTCCCTTCGTGCTTTACTCTGCTTAGGTGCAAAACATCTTCACATTGTTGTAGCTTATAACCCGCCCCAGGGAGGTCTACCGGCCTTCATAAATTTGCTGGAGAACTCAGTAGAACTAGCAGGTCATAATGAACTGCTTATTCTTGGGGACATGAACCTAAACTGGCTTGGGCAAATGCAAAGCCAACTTCTGTCTACAATCCAGAACTACAGCCTGCATCAAGTCATTACAGAACCCACAAGGTTCTCCCCTAATACTGCATCTAGCACATTACTGGACTGGGTATTAACTAACCGGGTTGACAGAATAGTGAATGCTGGCACTCTACCAGATACTATATCAGATCACTCCCCCAATTTTTGTGTGTGGCAACAGTCTAGCTCCCAGTCTCTACCCCCACACTACATCACTTTCAGAAACTATGCTAATCTGAACCAGGCAAATTTACTCTATGAAGTCTCATTGATTGACTGGTCTTATCTGTATCAGCCCCTGGATGCACAAACAGCTCTGAACTACTTTCTAGACAAATTTCGTTCAATTCAGGAGCGGCATACACCCCTAGTGACCTGACGTGTATGCACTGCATCCACAAAATAGTTACACAAAGACCTCCTGACAGCTTTACACGGCAGGGACAAAAGCTGGAGGTGATTCAGACAAACAGGCCTTGCAGAAAGACTTCCACACCTATAGGACCCAGCGAAGTGATTGCAAAAAGCGGATCAGGAAAGCAAAAAGTGCATACTGTAAGGGGCTTCTGCTGGGAGCAACAGGTGACTCCAGGAAGTTCTGGGCACATGTAAAAATATTCATAGGAATACAGAAAACTCACATGGCAGACAACATGGTCATAAATGGGGTCCACTGCAATAAGCTTAAGACTATTGCTGAGGCGTTTAACAAAAAATTCTCTGACCTGATTAGCTTTACATCTACTTTCAAAAATGGGCTGTCTCCACTCTCTCCCCCCCCCCCCGGTCATCCCTGTACTCACTCCACACTTTCACTTTAAGGAGGTATCAAAATCTGACATCCTACACCTGCTTAATACCATTTCTGACAACACCAGTGTAGGCTCGGATGAGATCGAAACCAAACTCCTAAAACTGGCAGCTCCATTTATTGCTCAGCCTCTGTCAAGGATCTTTACCCTCTCTCTCTGCAATGGTATTATCCCTGATGTCTGGAAAATGGCCAGAATCACTCCAGTCCTTAAGAAAGGTGACAAAAGTGATATGGCAAACTATCGGCCGATAGCTATACTATCAGTTCTGAGAAAAATCCTGGAAAAATTAGTGCCAATGCAAGTTACTGAATTCATATCAAAACATAACCTTCTCTCGCCAATTCAATATGGTTTTCGTAAGGGTCATAGCACCTCTACGGGCCTGCTACACCATACCAATGACACTTTAACTGCAATGAACAATGACCACCTCACTGGAGCAGTTTTTATTGACCTGGCAAAGGCTTTTGACCTTGTTGATCACCCTCTCCCAAACCTCGGTCTCCTGGTTTAAAAGCTATTTGTCAAATAGGACTCAGCTCGTAAGGTTCAACTCAGCTGTTTCCAGCCCCAGAACTGTTAATCTGTGTGTCTCACAGGGATATGTATTAGGACCCCCTCTTTTCTCTATTTTCATCAATAGTATCTCATCGAACATCCCCAGTTGCTCGGCTATCCTCTATGCGGACGACCTGGTCTTGTACTGTAACGATAAGAATATTCTCCACATTAACCAAACCCTTACTGCCGCTTTCAAGACCACCCAGTCTTGGCCCCACCACCACAAGCTTATCCTTAATGCTAACAAAACACATTCTATGCTGCTTGGCTCCGCAATCAAACTAAGCAAGGACCGGGACAAATTAGAAGTCTTTAGTAAGGTGGGAAGGCCCTTACACCAGTGCGCTCTTTCAAGTATCTTGGAATTCACCTGGACGAGAACCTTAACTTTGGACAGTATATAACATCCACCTGCAAATCGGTAAATGCCAAAATTGGAGTAGCTTATAGGACCAGCTATGTCCTCACACAGTCAGCAAGACTAGCCGTAGCCCATGGGATCCTGCTTCCATCACTATCCTATGGGGTAGTTACCTATCTCAATGCATCCAAAATGCTCCTTGGGGAGTGGGACACCACATACAACAGCATCTGCAGGTACGCCTCGGCCTCCCCCTGGATAAAACACCGATGCAAACTCTATGCCAACCTAAATTGGTTACCCCCTGCAACAGCTTGAACTCTCGCCCTTGGCACCCTGACTGATAATATCTTCAGAACAGGCATCCCTATCTCGCTGGCCTCACTACTAATTCCACTGCCCTCCTCTCACAGCCTACGATCAGCCGATAAGTTGCTACTACAAATACCTAGATGTAAATCCAACAAAGGGACCCATACCTTCTCTTACTCAGCAGTCAAGCTTTGGAACTCCCTGCCCCTTGATGTACGTTTAGCCCCCAGTCACGCCCAGTTCAAAAACAGCTGTCAGAACTTCCTCTTCAGCCAGATCTCCTGTGCCTGCTTCAAATCCCCCTAAGTATCTGCTTTTGATTATGAACCCACTTCCCCACTGCTGCAAAATGCTCTACACCTGTCCTGACCATATAGGAAGGTCATTTACACACTTTTGTCTCTTATTGTTCTGCTTCTGCCTCCCTAACCCGGTAGCAGGCAGCAGCCTTTTCACTGTTTTATCATGTTTCTGATTATAAACTATGTGCTATCTCTTGTTAGCTACCCATGTACTTAAGAAACCTTGTTATAGCTTTGTACGTACTCAGTCTCCTCCCAAATCAAATTGTTTTCCCTGTGTATTGAATGTATTGTGTCCTCCCGGGTCGCACCTGAAAATAGTAATTGTCTTGGCTAATGGCACTCACCCAGTGAACAAAAACTAAATAAAATAAATAAATAAATAAGAGGGGTGATAGGCATAGTCACACTCACTTTCGTCAGAAGTGGATTGACAGTCACTATCATTCTGGGCCTGCTGCGGAGGAAACCTTTAATCTGTGACCACTGGGGTAGGTTGACTCTGTCTCTTTCTTGCAGCAGCATGAGTCACCAGCCCAGGGGGCTAAATTTCTGGGGGTTCAGCCTCAATCATGACTTGGTCAATAGGTAGCAAGTGGTTACGTTGCATGGTCTTGAGAGCTTTGGAGTTGTTCTCTGGGCACACCTTGTACACAGGTAAATCATCCAACTTTCCAACTACTACATAGAGAAGATGGTGCCATCGATCAGAAATTCTGTGTTTACCATGCAGTCCCAAATTGCATAACATCACATGGTCTCCAGTTCCAAGCTTTTGAGACTTTACTTTTTTATCATGCCTCTCTTTGTTGGCTAGATTTCTCTTGGCGGCCATTGTCTGGACCAGTTGATAGGCATGGTTCAATTGAGCTTTCAGTTTTTGTACATATTGCAAGTCGTTTTTGGCTCAGACCCGATATGAAGAGACCCAAAAACAGACATCAAATGGCTGTCGGGCCTCTCTCCCGAACATGAGGCAATAGGGGGAGAACCCAGTAGCATCATTTTTCGTGCAATTGTATGCATTTTCCAAGGTGCTAATCTGCTGGCTCCATTTATGCTTGTCTTTTGGGTGGAGGGTGCCCAAAATGTCCAGAAGGGTGCGGTTAAAATGTTCTGGCTGAGGGTCTCCCTGCGGGTGATAGGGGGTGCTTCTTGACTTTCACCCCCCCATAGAGAGAGGATTTCTTTGATTAGTCAACTCTCAAAGTCTCTGCTCTGGTCAGAGTGGATCTGCTGGAGGGCACAATAGTGGCCGAAGAAATTGTCCACTAGCACCTTGGCCATTGTAGATGGCTTTTGATCTTTGGTGGGAAAAGCTTGTGCATACCGTGTGAAATGATCCGTAACCACTAACACATTGCCAATGTTCCACTGATCAGGTTCTAAACACAAGAAATCTATGCCGATGAGTTCCATGGGGGTGCTGGTAGAAATATTAACAAAGGGGGCAGCCCTCTGAGGCAGGGCTTTTCTTTGCAGGCAGCGACTACAAGTCTTTACATGGTGCTCAACATCGGCCCCTATTTTGGGCCAGTAGAAGCAAGATCATACCAGGTCAAGGGTTTTGTCAATACCGAGGTGCCCCATGTGATTGTGGAGGGACCTCGGTACCAAATCTTTAAAGGCCGTGGGCAGGACCAATTGTTGCTTGTCTACTTTGCCACTATGATCTGCTGTCTCTCTATACAACAACTGATTGAGCAACTTCAATCTGGGGCTTTCTTTAAATAATAAAGCAGTTCACAAGTCAGTGGAACGTAACTTAGACACATCTTCCCCGCATGCAGGGCATCAAGTGCTGGCTGAATCATAGGATCTTGGGATTGAGCCCACTGAATGCTGTCATTGTCAAATTGAGGTAGTGGACTAATATCTAGAGCAGAGAAGTGGCAATAAGCAGCTGATATGCAGGTGTCAGAAGGGCCCAAGCAATCTACTAAACAGTCCACTGTGTCCGCAGACATCTGTTCATCTCTATCAAACTTTTGGCACAATGCTTCAATGTCAGGTTCAGACAACCTGACCCAATCACTCTTGGAGTGGGCCTTCATGATAGGGCATCAGCATCAATATGGTTCAGGCTGCGTCTGTATTCAACAGCATAATCATAGGTTGATAATGCAGAAAGCCACCGGTGCCCAGTGGCATCTAACTTAGCCAAAGTTTGTACATAGGTCAACGGGTTATTGTCAGCCTTCACCAATATCTTTGCCTCATAGAGGTATTCATAAAACTGGTCAATGAAGGCCCATTTTAGCACAAGAAACTCCAACTTATGCACAGGGTAGTTTTGTTCTCACAGGGTCAAGCTCCTACTGGCAAAAGCTACTGGTCTCAGGCCATTCTCATGGTCTTGATACAGCACTGCTCCTAGACCCTGCAGACTATCATCAGTATGCAGCACATAGGGTTTGGCGGGGTCAGCATAGGTGAGGATGGGGGCATGGGTGAGCTGGTATATGATCTCATGGAAGGCTGCTTCACAGTCGGGTGTCCGGCGGGACCCAAAGAGTTCACCTGGGTGGAAGTATACTTTGTCTGGTTCTTTAATGGCCCCTTTTTATATTTACAATTGGTAGGAGGGTAACCCTGAGTAAGGTTCAAGAGTGTGCGAATCACCCTGGAATAGTCTTTTATGAACCTGCGGTAGTAGCCACAGAACCCCAGGAAACATTGTAGTTCTTTCAGATTATGGGACTGGGGCTAAGTAGTCAGTGCTTCAACCTTAGTGGGATCAGTATCTATCCCTTTTGTAGATACTATGTGCCCCACATACTTCAGGGAGGTTTGGAAAAACTGGCACTTGTCAATTAACAGTTTGTGGCTGAAGTCTTCCAGTCAGTCTAGGACTTTAAACAGTCAGTTCTCATGCTCCTCTAAGGTACTCTCAAACACAATGACATTGTCCAAGTACACTAGGCATTCCAGCAAATTCATATCTCCCACCGCACATTCCATCAGTCGTTGAAAGGTGGCCGAGGTGCCCGATATCCCCTGTGGCATCCTCAGAAACTTGTAGAACCCCAATGGACAGATGAAGGCTGTTTTCTCATGGTCTTCCGGAGCCATTAGGATCTGGTAATATCCACTGCGAAGATCCAACACCGAGAACCATTTGCTCCCATTCAAGCAGTCCAGGGCATCTTGTATATGAGGCATAGTGTATTGGTCTGGGATGGTCCACCGGTTCAAGGTTCGATAATCAACACACATCCTTACAGACCCATTCTTTTTATGCACGACCACAATGGGAGAGGCGTATGGGCGTATGGCTCCTGGATTCTTGTATCACGCCAGCAGCAAACATTTGCTGCAGGTGTCTTCTCACATCATCTATGTCTGCTGGGGCTAGATGTCGGGACTTCTCTCAAAATGGCCATTTATCATGCAGGCGTATGTGATGCACCACACCCTGGACACATCCCACATCCCATTCCTTTAATGAAAACACTTGGTCTCTCTGGGCAAGTCTCTCACTAATTCTAGCCTTCCATTCAGCTGGCAATGGGGAGTCACCAAAGTCAAACAAGTCTGGGGTCACTCTCTCCTTCCCACCAGGGTGCTTGTTGCTGGGCAATACTGCAGTGTCTGCACAGTGTACCATAGCTAGGGTGCACCCTCTGTTCACCTGGATCTCCCGATCTGACACATTGTGAATCTGGACCATCACTCGCTGTGCATAGGCATGGGCATGAGCAGGCAAGATGCTGGGCTTGACCACTAATCCTTCTGGCAATTTTCCATTGCCTGGCACATCCAACATCAGTATTCTGTTCTTGACATCTTTCCGGAGGCGGACCTCCTCTTGAATGGTACACTGGGCATTGGGGCCAGTACCATTCAATCAGGATCCTTCTTCCACACAATCCCCACTGGTTCATCCTGGTCTACTTCCTCAGGTTTCTGTTGCAAACCATAGGCCCTCTTGATCAGAGCCAGAATTCACAGGGCCCTCCCAGTCCATCACTCTTGTTTTTCATGACAGAGTTGCTCCAGTCTCCCAAACATATGGGTGTCTGTTCCAATTAACAGGGGAACCCCATCATACAATCCAGTGGGGAGACACACTAGGACCAGTGTCTCTACTTGCTCCTCTATGCCAGTGACAGTTACAGGAAAAGACAACCAGAGGTGGGCATATCCTAGATATGGATAAGACTTGTCACTCAGCCCACACACTTGTAGGCCTTCCAGGGATTGTAAGTGCACATCAGATAAGTGTTTGTAATACCAGTCCTGAAACACAATGGTCACTTGCGACCCACTGTCAAGCACAGCCCAAGTAGGAATACCATTCACAGCCACATTAGTCTCCATTGAAGGGCCCACTATCTTGGACCAGTCTGGAAGGAGAACAGCAGGAGCCTGGACAGACGATTTAGCCACAGAGGGGTTTGAGTTAGGATGGCCGAAGCTTTTACTGCGGTCATTTCGTGCACCCCTTGACCACTGACTCATTTTCTGAACCTCTCCTTGAAGCTGGTTCACCACTTTCTCTAAGTTCTGCTGAGACTGGCATTCCCTCTTCATATGGCCATCCTTGCTGCAATTGTGACAAATGACACGCTCTTGGGGCATTCTTGGGGAAAACATAGCAGGGGATGCTGGAGCATTGACGGGAGATTGTGATCTGACTTCTGCGGGTACTGTACCATGTCTCAAATGTTCCTTTAGGGTGGCAGTCAATTCCTTGAACTCAGCAGAGTAGCCACCCTCAGTAGAGGATGCCTGAGGGTGCACCCCCAACCCCATAATAGTCACGTTCTGACAGGGACCAGGGTTTCTGTCAGCAGGGGATACCTCAGTGAATGCACCTGGTTATACTTTTCTGACTTCCTTCAGCAACTCCTCCCCCCAACGTTTAGCCCACAATGGGACACTCTTAGTGGTCTCCATTTCTGAAGGGCCTTCTAGTGCCATGATCACTTGGGTTGTACTCCTCCCATAATTACAATCTCCTTCTTCACCTTCTACCTCCTGGAGTTCTTTTATCAAGTCACAGTATTCAGGTGGGTTGCTTCTCCTATCCTGGAGCCTTAACTGGATGATCTGCATTTTAGAATGCTTGACATGTTGCAATATGTGCCCCAATCTCACATGGTTCAAATCACTAGTGGCTACCCCACCTTTCCAGTAAGCTTTCTGCAGAGCTCTTTCTAGGCGAGTAACATACGCAGACAAACTTTCCTCCTTCCATTGTTTGGTACCTTGGAATTTCCACATCAAAGTCTCCCCTGACTCAATGCTCCCAAAATTCCCTTCAAATACAGATAGGTACTTCTGAGCATCAGGGTTCGTGGACCTCAAAAATTTAATGGCTTCAAGGCCGGGGCCCCTCAAACTTTCTATGATTCTTTTCCACTTCTCAGCCTCTGCACACTGCCACTCAGATACCAAGGGGGAAACATAGTCGATCCAGGTCGCCCACTCATCCTCCCCCTTGGGGGTGAGGAGGGTGCCTGAGAAGATTCTCAGCCTTTGGTAGGAGTCATGACTAATGGTGGGTACAGATATAGGAGCCAGCATTGGCATGGGCATAGAGGGTGGGGCAGTAACAGGTGCTGGAGTGGGAGGGGGTATTGGGGAAAGAACACCCCCAGGTGGCAGGAACAGTTTCCTAAAGTCCTTTATGGTTTTCCCTTCCTCCAGCAACAACTTAGCAAATTTCTCCTCAAAAGTCTCAGATAATGGAGGGAGTTCATCCTCCCCATGGTCTGTACTGTCTTTTGTTATCACTCTACAGGCAGCTGGGACCCCTTCTGAGGCAATAGTCTGTGGCACTTTAGAGCTGTCCATGAGGTCACTACATTCTACCAAGGCTATGAAAGTTTGGGCAATCACATCAGCTTGTCAACCCACCACCACAGGGTTTTTTAAACATTCATCTTTGGAGAGTGCTCCCTCCACAGTGTCCTTACTGGTACCCAAGGGAATATCCAGTATAAGCAGAGCATTTTGGGGTCGATCTCCTGCCCAGTACACCACCCCACCAACTGGTGTACAGCCATGTCTACTGGGGTAGCCATTAATCTTTAACAATAATTAGTAATTTTTTGGCCACTAGAAGGCACAAAATCCCAGCAGAGAGCCTCCAAGATGTAACTCCTAGGTAGTGCTATCCCAAGGGCTACTACCCCTGCCTGCTTGGCTAGTAAGAGGTTAAGGGACCTGAGTTCTGAAACAGGTGCCTCCACCCGGAGGTCAGGGTTGGTAGTGGTCAAGCTAACCTGGGCACAGCCAGGACACTGTAACCCCCCTCTTTCCTTACTAGTGGCTGGAACCATACACAATAATCACTTTCACAATACCCCTGATACACCACACAAGTACCCACACTGTTTGCACTTACCATCAGGGCTTTCCTCTGGCTCGGCCCTGGGGACCCCCTGTAAAACAAGGTTATACACAGCAAATAACAGCAGTACAGTACTCTTGCACAAACTGGAACCACAGTCAGGGTAAATGCAAAAAATAGTTAGATCTGATTTATTTAAGAGACTTGAACAAGGGAGGGGCATAACCAGGATAATTTGCTTAAAGACTCTATCATTCAAACAGTTATGCATGCACTTCAGGGTCTATAAACAGTCACACACTCTGGGTATCCAGATGGAGAAAGGTGGGCTAGCCAGGAACGTTGCAGCTGGTTGGGGCCATATGATGGAAGAAAACAACATGTACCACACACACTAATTGTAATCCAGAGCCAGAGGGCTCAGTTCGTGAAAAGGAAATAAGACAGTCAGATGTCACACTTTTAGATTAGGCTGTTGTTGCAGGGAGCTACCCTGATGATTACTCATGATACCCAAGACTGGACACAGGCTGGACGAAAATTGAGACTGCAGGTGGTTGATCTGGAGTGCCAGGAGAAGCAGGGCCCACACGATTCGCTGAGGCGTCATTCCTGTTCGAGCGTGGAGCAGGGGGCTGATCCCCAGGCAGGTCTCTCATCAATGGCTTTCTCTGCACAGCGGGTAGTCTGGCTGGGCCAGTGTGGCAAGGCCCCAGCCAAATGGAGACAGACTTGGATACAGTCCATTTTGGGCTGGATACAGCTTCCAGCAAGCAGAACACAGTTCACACAGTGGGGAACCAAATCATGACCCACTAACAACACACAGCACATTTACATGTAAGGAAATTCTACTGTACCAAGCAAAAGGCTCTCCGGTTACACTTACAGAGTCTCTGCACAATCTTGGAGTTCAGAGGTGGCTGGAAGTCCAGACTGGCTGATCGCATTCAGCAAATCTTCGGTCTTCTTCAGGTTAAAGCCTGGTCTCAGTCCAGTGGCTTAAACCGTCCTCACAACTCAGATTCAGTCTCAAAAAACTCTATTTTCCCTCTCAGGGACAGCAGGCAGACAGGCAGGCCAAAACTCAGCCCTTTCACAGTTGTCCCATGCAAAACTACACAGAACTGCTGCTCAAAAATCACTTGAGCTGTTGCTTCTTCACTTCTCAGCTCAAAACTGAAACTAGCTGCAGCAGCCTGGGAAATTCCCCAAGATCCAAAAGGTTTGGTTGGCTGATCTGTCTGTCAGTCACAACAAGATCTCCCCCTGCAGTTGCAAAAAGGTGCCAAAAGCCCAAAACTACAATTCCTACAGATTTTGACTCCAGACAGCTCCTGTAGTCTGGCTCCATTTTAGGTTCCACCAGAACTTATTGGTCCAATTCGCAGTCCCGGGCCACATGGTGAGGATAAACAAGACAGTCCTTGCTGCAAAGAAGGCAGTTTAGACAAACTACATTATCATTATCACTCTAAATGATTTTCAGCAAATAGTTACATCTTTCAACAGAGCCCCCTGTCAGATTACTTATGACTGCAATCCAGGCAGCCCTTAAAGAGACAGTGCACAGAGTCTATGCAGGCACTCTCTGGCAATAGAAACATAGAAACAGAATTTGATGGCAGATAAGGACCGCTTGGCCCACCTAGTCTGCCCATTTTCCTACCTAACAGATAAGCTGCAGATCCTAGTTAACCAACAACTTACTTCCTCCTACCCCCCCACTAGGACTGCCTTATGTCTGTCCCATGCATTCTTGAATTCCCCCACTGTACTTGACTCCACGACCTCCTCAGGGAGGCTGTTCCATGCATCCACAACCCTCTCTGTGAAAAAATACTTCCTCACATTACCTCTGAGCCATCCCCCCTCTATCTTCAAATTGTGCCCTTGTTCTTGCACATCTCTTTTTCTGAAAGATGCTACCCTCTTGGACTTTGTTGATTCCCTTGAGGTACTTGAAAGTTTCTATCATGCCCCCTCTCTCCCTTTTTTCCTCAAGAGTATACATATTAAGCTTCTTTAGTCTTTCTTTGTATGTCTTCTGGTGCAGACCCTGCACCATTTTGGTTGCCCTCCTCTAGATAGCCTCCACTCTGTCTATGTCATGGCAGAGATGGGGTCTCCAGAACTGCACACAGTACTCCAGATGGGGTCTCACCAACTGTCTGTACAGAGGGATAACAACTTCCTGTTTTCTACTATTGATGCCTCTCCCTATGCATCCCAGTATCCCCCCAGCTTTCCTTACTGCCTTCTCACAATGCTTGCCCACCTTTAGGTCATCTGATATAATTACCCCCAGGTCCCTTTCCAATTTTACTGTTGTCAGTATCTCACCCCCCATTGTGTACTTTTCCCCTGGGTTCAATCACATTTAAACTGCTAAAATGTAGGACACCAGCCTGGCAGTGAGTATTTAGGCAAGCTCAAGTTAGACTTTTCGGGAACCCACATTTGTAGGGGGGTTACACCAGCACTGACATAAGAATTATGTAAAGGGCCACCAACTTGAAAGAAATGTGCCGCTGCAATCAAAGACAAGCTTGTCATTCAGCGGCACAAATGACACCTCCTGTACATGCCTTTTCCTGTTGAAAAATTTCAATAAACATGGCAGTGGCTCCTGCCACCACCACACAATCCACAAAGAAAGCTGACATCGGGGGTGCAATCCTTATGTCGTCATGTCTGCCATCCCCCCCCACATTATGTGGCACACTGGGAGGCCACCTCTGTGTGCCAACACTCACAGAAAGCCAGCCAGGTTGGCATGTTCCAGCCCCTGCCCCACCCCATTGTGTGGCACACTGGGAGCCCACCCCAGTGTGGCCAACATCACCCCCCCAAAAGTCATGGGGCATACTGGGTACCTACCCCAGTGTGCCCAACATTTGTTTTATTTCACCTGTAAAGAAAGAAAACAGTCCCACAATGTTCTTTTTTTTCTGTACCTGAAAAAAAGGAAATGGTCCCTCATTGTCTGCTGCACTCCCTCCCCCAACCTGCACCCACCCTCTGTGCACCCCACCTCCTCCCTCACCTCATACTTACCTCTGGAGGTCCGGTGCTGCGATCTTCAGTGGAGCGGGAACATGTCTGGACTCTTCAAAGCCGAACTGCAAAATAAAGAAATGCTGGTAAGCTCTATAATGGCATAATGGGGGGGGGGGTCAACTTAGGTGGCTATCTCAGCCA
Organism: Neoceratodus forsteri; assembly: GCA_016271365.2. Classification (NCBI taxonomy): domain Eukaryota; kingdom Metazoa; phylum Chordata; order Ceratodontiformes; family Ceratodontidae; genus Neoceratodus; species Neoceratodus forsteri. Next base: position 1,612,171,360 of record CM057452.1, read on the forward strand.
TTTCTTTGAATTTTGGCTCCAAATTTTCTACATGGGGTTCTTGAGACACCACCTCATGAACACATGCACTGTCATCTCGTTATTCAGTCCTGAAAGGTCATTTCACAGTCACTGCACAGAATTACCTTTTGAGACTGATTAATGAAACAACAGTGCCACTGTTCATGAGGTGGGGTCCCAAAAAGCCTATGTTGCAAATTTGGTGAAAAATTTCCCAAAAATTACTGTGTTACGAGTGTGCATTGTGCAGTTTCCACGCACGCTTGTAATGTCGACAATTTTTAATATTTTCACTCCAGATTTTCAACATTGCCATTTTTTCACACCTCCATATGACCAGTACAGCTGTCATTTTTCACATCCTGCCCGAAATGTTTTTCACACATGTGGCGCACAATGGCGTGGACACTGTGGGAAATCAATGTTTGGGACAGATTAACAAAATCACAGTAACACTGTTCAGGAGCAGAGGTGCCAAAATGCTTATGTTGAAAATTTGGTTAAAGAAATACCAAAAATAATTGCGTTGAGGGCGTGCATTGCTCAGTTTCTACACATGCTCATGACTTCACCACTTTTTCATATTTTCACTCCAGATTTTCAATATTGCCCTTTTTGTACACCTCCTTATGAACAGTACAGCTGTCATTTTTCACGTCCTGCCCGAAATGTGTTTTTGCACTTGTGGTGCACAATAGCTCAGTCACTGTGGGAAATCAATGGTCAGGACAGAGTAACAAAATCACAGTGACACTGTTCATGAGTAGAGGTCCCAAAATGCCTATGTTGAAAATTTGGTTAAAAAAATCTCCCAAATAAGTGCGTTATGGGTGTGCGTTGCGCAGTTTCTATGCATGCCCGTGACTTCACCAATTTTTTTATATTTTCACTCCAGAGTTTCAATATTGCCATTTTTGTTACACCTCCTCATGAACAGTACAGCTGTCATTTTTGACATCCTGCCTGAAATGTGTTTTTGCACCTGTGCCGCCAAATGGCACAGTCACTGTGCAAAATCACATTTTGGCTAACAAATTGATAGCACCACTGTTCATGAGGTGGGGTCACAAAAAGCCCATGTTGAAAATTTGGAGTGAAAATACCAACAAACACCCGGGGTGTTAGGGTTTCCAACCATAATGCCCCACCCTGTAGAGACTAACAAGCATTAGGGGTATGACTTGGGATTGTCGGCTATAATGCTCACACCATTCCACCCCCAACCCCACCCTGCGCTCAGTGACAGGCATCAAGGTGTGCCTTTGACTCTTTGGCCCCAAAGTTCACCCCATTCTCCTATAATACACCAATCTCAGCATATTTTCTTGTGGAATGGGGTGAGCATAAGGCCCGAAGACCCCAAGGCACAACACAACACTTGTCGGGTCTGCAGGGTAGAGTGAGGTGAAATGGCATAAGCATTATGGCCGAAGACCCAAAGGCACATCCCAATGCCTGTCAGTCTCTGCAGGGTGGGGGTGGTGTTGGAGTCAGTTCAATACTTCACTGCCATTCCTTTTATGTATCTCTCTAACTCCTGCACTACCAATGCCAATGCCAGCAAGACAACATTCAGCATTGACAAATGCTTGTTTTGTTCTGACACAGCTGTGTGTACCCTTGAATGTGTAACTGTTCAGTAGCTTGGTAGACCAGGGGTAGAGCAGCAGTGTCAAAAATAAATAAAAACATTGAGATAATTGTTCAAAAAAGTGTGATTAGTCATACTACAAGTTTATAGTATATGGTTTGGGCTTATTGTGTATAGAAAATGGTGGTTTTCCAAATCTTGTTGTAGGACAGTTCAAAGGTCAAAAAAGTTATTGTACTATCATTCTGACATCACATCAATAGTGCAATAACTTTTATTCCTTGAGCTGCCACCTGATTGGTGGAAACTGCGCTCACAAAAAAATTCAAAGCACGAAGGCGGCAGCGCTTAGCAAGTGGTCTGGTAAGTGGATCAAACAAAGTTTGTACATGGACTGCCATAGTTGGCTCCGTGTTTTCAAAATTTCAGTCTGTCATTTTTTTAAAAAAAAACAGCTGCTGTTTGCATTTGGGGTGGGAAACAGAGAGAACTGCAGTGAGGACTGGGATCTTTGGGGTCAGATGAGGAGTGCGTCTTTACCAAGGGCCAGGTCCAAGCAGGACCACAAACATACAAGGTATGAAACCTTGTGAAATGTATGATAACCATATACTATATAAAATAGTGGATGGGAGACCATCCACAACTAAGGTGGTGTTTCCCATCTCGGGAGTTGATGACATCATGGAGAATCTTGATGGAAACACAGCCTTGTTGTAGATTGTCTCCCATCCACTATTCTATATATTTCACCTGCTTCTGTTATTTAGTTTTTCCCTATAATGAAGGGGAACCTCTTAGTCAACCTGGAAATCACATCCTGGGGTATTCTATCAGGATAATATTTTACTCAGGTTGCCATGCCTTTGTTAACTCAGATTTTATTCAAGTTAGATTTATGGGAAGCAGGGCACTCTGTAGTTGAAAAATTAGAAGCATTGAAGAAGGTATTAAAAATCATGTGGAACCAACTGCCTGCTATATACAGTTACAATTGCACAATATCATGAATTTATGCAATTATACTCAAAGTTGGGTGCTATAGTGATAAGGTACTAAAGTGAATAAAGTGCTTTTTGTATAGAAGGAAAATATTTAACTTCGAATTGTTTTACTTGTCATTTCCTTGTGCCTCTTGAGCTGACATTCTCCATATAAGGAGTTCTGGATTGAATTTGAGATACTGGCCATTGCCATAGAATTACCCCAGCAATGGGTGACGTGGTTCATACTCAGTATAAAGAAGACTTTGAAGAGTGCAGTTCAAGGAGGAGTTGGTCAGTTCAGCAGAACCATTGATGGTGAGCAGCCCTGTCAGAGTTTGTAGAGAACAAGCAAACAATAGCACACGACGAGGTGTGGGTTATCTCCTAATAAGATCATGCCCAGGTGCATTATGCACATGGGCATGCTCTTATCAGAAGATAACCCACACCTTAGAGTGTGTTATTGTGCTTATAAAATGGGCCCCAAGTAATTATTTAATGGGTAAAAAAAAACCTATAAAAAAAGTCAAAAATATAATAATAGATTTAATTACTTGAAATAGTAAAAAATAGTCTCCCTATTAAGTTACTTTCAAGCATGTTTCATTGGCAGTACAGGGTCATTATGTGTTCCTAAGACTGTCTATTATTGTTGTTGTTAGTAGTATAGGATTTCCCTTTCACATGTTTTTTTTGTGTGGTGTGTTTTTTCTTTGTTGGCATGGCGAGAGTGGTCATTTCCCTGACACTGAGCGTTTGCTTTTACTGACAGCTGCCAGTGTGTCTGCCAGTGTTGTTGTGTCTGAGTCCCCTGGTCCATGATAGGCAGAGTCTCAAACAAACGGTGGTAGAAATGAATACTGCCTGTTTTTTGATATTTTGTATGGAGTTTTTTTTCACAAAAAAAAAACCACAGGTTGTGAAGTGTGAAGCAGTATTGCCATTGAGAGCGAGCGTGTCCCTTACTGGCCGCCATAGGCAACACTTTCCTGCTTCATGGTTCGGTATTGCTATATGACAGGATGGAAAGTTATTGTTTTCATGAAAGAGGAAGGATTGTGGAGGACTGTACATGAATAGATCTAGGGGGAATACTGGATACAGGTTCTGAAACAAATGGGCACTTTGTAACACCCTTGGCAAAAATAGCGGGATGGAAATGGATGGAAATGTGGGGAATTCAGGCAGTCTCCTTTAGGGCTGCACTTCCTGAGAAGTGGACGGCGATGGCCACAGTTTTCACAGTAAGAAGAAAACAACTTGTCTAGCATTATTGTAATAATTTATTGTGAAAAATCAAAAAGAAAGTGTTGGGGAGGGGAAAGCGGGTGCGGATTGATTTCTCCATGTGCTGCGTTTGCCTTTGCAGAATTAGTGCCGGTTGTCATAGATATATCTTGATAAGTACATGGCTGAAAATGTCTTTCAGCCAGTCGGGATTCTGGATTCCTTTTGCCCATTTTATAAAGTGAAGTATTGCACAACCAAGCTGCCATAGGCTGTGGGCATTTGGGAACACTAAGCAAATGCAAAAACAAGTGTTTTTCTCTTTATTGTTTTTAAACAAACTGCCCTAGATTGAGCTTCTTCCTTTGGATAGAACCAAGTGGAGTATATCTCAAACAAATTAACCAGCAAAGCCAAGCCTGTACATGCTGCTCAGTGAAATTGTCTCATGACACAGTAAGCCTATTACAATATTGGAAGCTGTGCATCCTGACTTAGCATAGTAAAGTCACCAGTGGCTGCAGAATAAAACCGCTAACAGTCTATTGCAAGAGTAAGCAACAGTTTATATGAGTTTACAAAATCACACATACCCCCACAATGCAAAGCATCATGGGATATATATGCAAATCGCCATTAAATTTTAGGCTGATTCAGCTTTAAGCAGGAATGCATGGTGCCAAAGGGCCACTCACACAATCTGCAAAGGGTGCAAACAGAAGACATAGACACATGTTTCATCCTACCCAGGACTCATCAGTGTGCCTCATCTGTATAACACTCCAGGGAAAATGAACCAGCTACCCTAAGTTGGTCTTACAGATTTGGGTCATGGTGATTCCCCCCCCCAAAAAAAAACAAGCTAAAAGACAAATAACCTTAGTGCAAAAGCACTGAGGCAAGGGTTACCCCAAAAAGCACTGGCCATAAAGCCACGTTTCAAAGAAATATAAAATCACACATACCCCCATAATACAAAGCATCATGGGCTGTATATGCAAATCTCCATGACATTTCAGGCTGATTCAGCTTTAAGCAGGAAGGCATGGTGCCAAAGGACCTCTCACACAATCTGTAAAGGGTGAAAACAGAAGACATAGACACATGTTTCGTCCTACCCAGGACACCAGCCTAAAATGTCATGGTGGATTGCATATACAGCCCATGATGCTTTGCATTATGGGTGTGTGTGTTATTTTGTATATCTTTGAAACTTGGTTTTATGGTCAATGCCCTTTGGCATAACCCATGCCTCAGTGCTTTTGCACTAAGGTTCTTTGTTTCATATGAGTTTATTCTACTCTGTTTTTTATTCTGTGTAACCTTTTGGTAACAGACAACTGTTAATGTATTTTTTATAGTGGTATTTAAACACCATGATTAATTAGAAGCAGCTTATGAGTAAATATATTATACATCTACATAAAATCATTTTTCTTTTCAAATTTAAGTTTGCCACTTGATACTAAGTACCTTTGCACTAGGCATGATCCTCCCAAATTGTAGAGATGGATGAGAACTGGGGGAGCAAATAAGGAGGCTTAGCATTAAAGGAAACACAGTGGTAGTCGGGGATTTCAATCTGCTGGGGGTGGATTGGAATACCCCCAGCTACCTCAAGTGCTAGGGAGTAGGTCCTCCTAGAGGTCTTCCAGGATGGCTTCCTAATGTAGAAAGTAACAGAGCCAACTAGGGAGGGGAACATTCCAGACCTCATAATGACAGATGGAGAACTGGTCCAAGACATTGAGGTGGAGGACCTCCTGGCAGGAAATGACCACCATATAGTGTGGTTTTCCCTAAGTCGGGGAGGGAGGTAGCCAGCACAAAGACAAGAGTTGTGGATTTTAAAAGGGCAGACTTTGCTAGTATGGGAATAATTTTGGAGAGGCACCTAGACAGCATCAGACAGGACATGGATGCTGAGCAAAAATGGAACACCTTAAAAAGGGGTCTGACAGAGGCCACTAGCTCATGCACAAAGTGCCAAAGCAAAAAAGGCAAGGATCAAAAAACTGAACTGGTTGACAAGAGAGGTAGTGGAGAGGGTGAGGGAGAAGAGAGCAGCCTTTAGAAAGTATAAGAGATATAACCAAGATGAGGACAGGGAGGAATATGTGAAGAAATCCAGAGAGTTGAGCAAAGTAGTGAGGGCAGCCAAGGCTTCTAAGGAACTAAGGCTGGTGCAGGGGATCAGGGAAGGATAAAAGGATTTCTTAAGGTATATAAAAGAGAGGAGGAAGTGCAAGGACCAGTTTGTAAGGATCAGGAAGGATGGTGGCTGGGCTGATCAGGGGCAGAGCAGTCAAAAGTACTGAATGAGTACTTCTGCTCGGTGTTTACCAGGGAGAGGGATGGGTCTATGCCTCCAAGGAGGGGTGTTGGATTGGGGGGGAAGAGGTAACAGACATGGAGATCCCAGTCAACAGGGTGTTGGAGGTCCTTAGGTCCCTAAGGGTGGATAAAGCACCAGAACCAGATGTAGTGCATCCTAGGGTAGGTGAAGGAGTTGGCAGAGGTCCTGGTGGGACCACTGGTGGATTTCTTCAACACTTCCCTGAGTACTGGATGTGTACCCACCAATTGGATGATGGCACATGTGATCCCCTCCATAAGAGTGGGACCAGGGATGAACCAGGGAACTACAGGAACCAGTGAACCTTATGGCCATTGTGGGGAAGCTAATGGAGACTATCCTTAAAGAAAGGCTGGTGAGCTTCCATGAGTAAAATAGTCTACAGCATGACAGTCAATGTAGTTTTGTATCTGGTAGATCATGTCGGACTAACCTTGTTGACTTTTTTGACTGGGTGATAAGGTCACTGGATAGGGGCCATGCAGTGGATTTCCTTTACCTGGACTTCAACAAGGCTTTTGAGACTTTGTGCCTCACAGAAGGCTGACCAGCAAGTTGAATGGCCTGGGAGCTGGGAGAAAACTGATCAGGTGGATTAAGAGCTGGTTGCAGGGCAGGCAGCAGAAGGTGGTAGTTGGAGGAGAGCTCTCGGCACCCAGGATGGTATCCAGTGGGGTTCCGCAGGGTTCAGTGCTGGGTCTGGTACTATTTAACATCTTCATTCCCGACATATCAAATGGGACAAGAAGCAAGATCAACCTCTTTACAAACAACACTAAGATCTGTGCAGAGGTTGATAGTGAGGCAGTGGGTAAAGTACTACAAGAGGATTTGGCGAGACTCAAGAGCTGGTCAGTCACATGTCAACTTGGGTTCAAGGCTAAAAATGCAAGGTATTGCATTTGGAGGTAAAAAACCAAGAGAACAGCTACTGGTTGAGGGGAGTGCAGTTATCCACTTCGACAGAGGAGAAAGACCTGGGGGTGTTGGTGACAGGGGACATAAAACACTCAGCACAGTGCAGGAAGGCAGTGGCAAAGGCAAATAAATTGCTGGGATACATCACCAGGGGAATCACCTCTTCGAGGGAGGAAAACATTTTGCTCCTGTAAAAGTCACTAGTAAGACAGCACTTGGAATACTGCATGCAGTTTTGGTGCCCCTATTTGAAAAGGAACATCAGACTATTGGAAGGAGTCCAGCATAGGGCAACAAAGATGATCCTGGTGATGGGGGACAAAACCTATGAGGAGAGACTGTTGGAGCTCAACTTGTACACCCTGGAGGATAGAAGGGAGAGAGGGAATATGATTGAGACATTCAAGTACATAAAGGGCATAAATAGAGTTAATTCTAAGGGTTTGATTAAGTTAAAAGGAGGAAGGGACACCCGAGTACACTGTCTGAAATTGGTGGGAGGGAGATGAGGAGGCTCTTTTTTACAGAAAGGGTGGTGGAAGGTTGGAATGTGCTGCAAGTGGAAGTGATATCGCTGTTGATGGTGGGCAGCTTCAAGATGGGATGGGATAGGGCCAAAGGGAGGGTCAAAACTGTTGAGAAGTGGGGGGGAGAGAAGTCAGAGGATGGGGCACTAAATCAGAAGAGCAGGCAAGAGGGGGGCAGCTGCAATTTAATTAACTGGCGTGCTGCACATTTGAGCAGACTAGATAGACCATAAGGTCTATATCTTCTGGCAATTTCCTATGTTCATATTATATTGAACACATAACAATGGTGTTAAGTAGAAGCATACTTCTGGATTGACTGCAGACAACACTCCAACATGCCCAATGGTAATTTTCTATGTGGGGTGGGCTATGTCCCCTGTGCCACCTTCAGGGGGGATCACTCTAAGCACCCCCCCTTACATTTATATAATCAACTCCAGGGGGTGAAAATTTAGGGGTCGAGATTTGCTGGGCTAACAGGAAAAATAACTATGACCTGAGATTTGAACCCTAGTCAGCTGGATGCAGGACCTTCACAGTGTGTGCCTCTACTCTGTACACCACGATGTTGGTACAGTGAAGCAGCACACAGTTGTGCACTTGTACTATTTGGCATCACTGAGAACAGATACATGGTGTACTGGGCTGTCATGATGGCACTATTATTCACCCATAGCTGTTTTCACTTATGCTGTTTTCTCTGTGTCGTTTTTACCGTGTTCTTATGCACACACACTTTTGACCGGCTACCAATTAGCCACCTAACTGCCCATGTAGTTACATTCAATGTGTTTACAATGTTGGAAGGCTAAGATCAGGTTTCTCAAGCTTCTGATAACCACATCACTTTTAAGCTCCCATGTAAGATTACAAAACGTCTTCAAACCTTTGATGTTCCCAAGGTACAAACAATTCCTTGTCAAAGCAAATTCCTTTATATGGTTACAGTAAACAGTTCCTCTTCTGACAGCAACTCACACAAACATATAATTGCCAAAATCTTCTCTATGGTTCTGAAAGTATTCCAACCAAACAAATAATTAATACATTCCTCTCTATAGTTACAGTAAACAGTTCTTCTGAGAGTCAACTTTTGCTATTAATCACTACAAAGTTTGTCTTTCTCAAAATCACCTTCTTTAAAAGAGAAGCCATGCAGTCTTTGAAAATCAGTAGTTTTCATTCACAGCATTCCTATACAAATACATACGCTCACAAATTCATATGGGTACACAGTAACAATTCAACACTTAAAGCAGAATAGAAAAGAGATTACAGCAGGATATCAGGAAGCCAGTGTTATGACTTCTACCCCCATAACTAATATAAAGGCAGAAAAAAGTCAACTGAGACAATAGAATTAACAAATACAATGAAGTTATGTAACAAAATCAGGTGAAAATATAAAAAAACAGCTTTTTAGAAAGATTGCCTCTAATAAAAGACAACAATAGTATAAAACCAAACCTGGTACAGCCTAAACAGGAGGGAAAAAGCTCATTTGGTAATCTAATGTGCACTCTGGAAGACCAAGATGATCTGCAAGACAGTTATCAGAACTTGCCAGCTCAAATGATGGAAAAGAGTGCTATATATGAGAAAACTAGTGTGAGTCAGAAATATTGTGAATAGACTAAAATAAGTGCTATACAAAAATATTGCAAGGGCTTCTAGAAATCACCATAGGGCTAAAGGAGATTGCTGAAAAAACCAAAATGGATCATGGTAAACTTAAGACCAAACCAGAAAGACATACAGTATTACATATTTTCCATTTTTGGATGAAAACTTGATAGAAGATTTGAAAAATCCTCATGTGACAAGTGTAGCCATACTTGAACAACTGGTTATATTAAAAAATGAAGTAGCTTCTCTAAGAGAGGATATTGCAATTATTTGGCTTGTGTGGGAAAACTACTTGAACATCAAAGAAAAGAGCAAAAAAGACATAAAGAAGCCTCTACCTCAATTTCATTTGAAGACATAATTAAAGTCACCATCACAAATGAGATGCAAAAGCTAGACTTCACAACTACAAAGCTTTCCGAAAGAGTTAGGAAAAAGGAGGGAAGGAAAAAGGTAACAATAAAAATATTCAATTCCTCTACATAATAAGCCAGAGGCAGACCTAAAGGGCCAAACAAGAGACTGATACATTATATCAAACAAATGATAATAATAAAAAAAAAAAGAAAATCCAGGAGAAAGATTTTCATCATCAAGATTTTGAGACAGCTCCCGTACAAGTTCTACATCAACAAAACACTAAAAAGCACTTGAATATTGATAGCCTAGCAGATGTAAAAGCAATAATTAGATGGAGAGGGGGTACAGAAAACTAAGTATGAAAATACAGAAATTCTCTTTTTTTTGTAATTTGTACTGATATTTTGGGGGCGGACATTGTCTATGATGATACTTGTAATGTAATTAGATATGATGATTTTACAACAAATGATTATCTGTTGATTCTTATTAAACATGCAAGAGTGGTTCACTATGTCTGGTGAAATGCAACTAAGCTACTATACAGTATATGAATTATATCTACAAATGGATTATCCAGTTCACCTGGCATTTCATTCATTCATTCATAAAATTTTATTCAGGTTTGTGAAAAGGATAGTTGTTACAATTCTCCATTGAGCTGAGCTCATTTCAAAGGAGGTCCTCAGTTTATACACTGACTCACTAAATCAATTTATACATTCATCTCTGTAAATTATATGTATGAAAAACAACACAGCAATTAATAAATACTAACATACAATGACCAAACATTTAGTAAAAAACTTGCAAACCAATAAATATAAAACATTAAGTAACTATGCATGCACTCAAGTTATAACAGGGTTGTGGTTTTGAAACTTTATCATAAACCAGTTTCTAATTAGACTTAATTGCACACCCTGATTGATTGATCTGAGATAGATTGGCATACTATTCCAAAGGAAGATACCCCAACCCTGAAAGGAATTGTTACCTACTTTTAAGTTATAACAGGGTACTTCAAATTCTAATCCCCGTGCTGACCTTAAATTTAACCTAGGTTCCCTCACTAAGAATTTATCTAAAATATAGGAGGGCATCTTACCCTGAGAAACTCTATACATAAAATTTATAGTATGCCAATCTCTTCTATGACTCAGGTTCAGCCACCAGAAACCATTGAAACCAGAAATACAGTAGGAAAAAGGGAAATATGGTAAAATCAAAACTGGTGGTAGAAATGGCCAAGTATTCATATCTAGGAAGGTTTCAAAATGACCACATAATAAAGTATTTTACCCAAGACTTAATGTTGTCATTCTTTGGAATCACCCATATGGGCTTTGAAAATAAATCAAAGCTAAAAGATATGATCTGTCAAGATCCAAATGAAGATAAGCAAATTAAAAAGAAAATTCATGTCTAGGACCAGATAATATTTCAGAGCACATGTTATACATTATGCCAGAATTTTTATTATATCTTTTAAAATGTTTTAAAGAACTTATTGATACTGGTACTGTACCTAAGGGCTGGAGAATTGCATACATGGTGCCCAGACACAAAAATGGATCAAAACAAGATCCAAACAACTACATACTAATTAACCTTATGTTTACTGTCTGTAAAACATTAAAAAGTATAATCAAGGACATTATAAAAATAAATAGTATGTAAAGTGTAGTTTAGAAAGAGCACACACACCCCGTCACATGATAAAGAGAAATAGGTTTTTTCCTTCAGAAATCTCTGAAGAAGCCCATTGAGGGTGAAACGCATTGTAAGATCAGTGCTCTGTGTAGCACAATCTCCTTATTTTTGCTGCTATTTGGATGGCCAGGCTGCTTGGCTGAATAAAAAGTATTTACTGAAGGAAATAGCCTATTTCTCTTCATTCATGTGAGAGAGGTGTGTGCACTCATTCTAAACTACACTTTACAAGTTATTGATTTATTGAGCAGCTCCACCACCCTTGTGTGTGCTCCCACATGAAAAACTATCACAATAAATAATCTGGACTATGGATAACATGAATTCAGGAAGGGCAGAAGTAGTACAACAAATCTGATCTGTTTTTATGAAAAGATTAGTGAGATGCTAGACAGAAATTTACCTTCTGATGTAGAGTATTCAAACTTTAGTAAGGCTTTTGATTTAATACCACACTGGGCAACCATTTGGAAAATCAAAAATATCAACCTTAGTAACTCCATTATAAACTGTATTATCAAATGGCTGAAGGAGAGATCACAGAGGGTTGCGGTCAATGGACAACTGTCAGGGTTGGGAGTGTCATTAGTGGAGTACCACAGGGCTCTGTTTTGGGCCCTGTCTTATTTTAAATTTTTATTTCTGACTTAACTAAGAATACAATAAGTTGGTCAGTTCAGTACGTGGATGATGCAAAATTGGGGGACCCATGTGGAACTTCCACCCAACTTGAAGACCTCAGGTTAACTGCTATTATATTGAAGTTAAATGTGGATAAATGCAATGTTATGTACCTGCATAAGAGAAGTCAAAGGCATACCTATATGATGTGTGGTAGAAACACAAGTATCATTGATAATGAATGTGACCTACTGTAAGTGTTACTATCTCCCAAGACTTTAGAAGCTCAATCCAGGTAAATACTGCTATTGTTAAAACCAATGAAGTACTATGGGCCATTACTAGAATTATTGTATCTAGAGATAAGAATGTCTTAATATCCCTATATAGAGCTAATGCATGTCCTCATCTTCAACCTGAGTCCCACCTCTGGTGTCCCTCAAAAAACAGAGAAAGAATTAATCTTGAAAAAATTACAGAGAAAATTAATTAAATACATGTATGAAATGAGGGACAGAACATGTGAAGACCAATCACAGGATTTAAATCTCATGTCACTGGAGACAAGAAGACTAAGAGGAGACCTTTCCTTAATGGTTGATATTATAAATGATCCATATCTTTTAGCAGAATTGGGCATTGATTTCAAAAAATATGACAGAGAAGCCAGGGGCCACCCTTTGCAAATAGTTGGGAAAGCATTTAAAACCTTAAAATGTTAATATTTTTTTACACTAAGAATTGCAAATCATTGGAACAGGTAACGTCTAGATATAATTGTCAGCAAATCAAACAGCAAATTAAAAAATAAGCTTGATGAGTGTATCTTATCGGGGGAAAACTCAGCTATTATCCACAATGAGGCCTCTGTAGGAAAACATATGGGCAATTTTTCCTTCTTGCTCCACAACTTCTGTAGAATGAACCATTGTATGGCTGAAAATTTCCTTGAACTTACATTTCTCAAGGAAGATATAGTTTATGTACAAAGAATATTCAAAAGTTGGACAGAGGTAGACCAAATTGATCTAACTTTATTAAATCAAATTCTAGCAAACAACATAATTAGGGAGGGTATCAAACTTGACAGCCTTGGTATTTTGATTATATAGCTTGATCAGTTATATGAACAAAAAGCCACGAACATTTACTTGTAGATGTTACTTGTAACAACCACACAGGAGTGTGGTGTGCATATTTTATGGAACACATACAATTATGGGCTGTCTGTGTTCAAGTTCCAGCTGAGGCACTTATTCTTTCTTACCTCTGTTTGTATGTGTTCCATAAAATATGCACACCACACTCCTGTGTGATTGTTACAAGTAAATATTTGTGTTACCATTTGGTTGTGCATTTGAGAAAGAGCAATGTGCTCAGGGACAGCCAAGGTTCCAGTTGTTTCAGTGGTGCAGCTGGTTAGTGCAATTGGAATGTTATTCTGGGCAGCCTGGGTTCAAGTCCTAGCTGAGACACTTATTGTTTCTCACCTCTGTTTGTATGTGTTCCATAAAATATGCACACCACAATCCTGTGTGATTGTTACAAGTAAATATTTGTGTTGCCATTAGATTGTACATTTGAGAAAGAGCAATGTGCTTGGGGATGGCTCAGGTTCCAGTTGTCTCAGTGGCACAGCTGGTTAGCACAATTGGAATGATATTCTGGGTGGCCTGGGTTCAAGTCCCAGCTGAGGCACTTATTCTTTCTCACCTCTGTTTATAAAAACCCATGAACCTTTCCAAAGAAATGGTGGTACATAGAGTGACCCATATACAGATCCATGACTCCGGGTCAACAAATTAGCTTTTTAATGATGTTAGAGCAATGACTTTATGTCAACTGCAATAGCGATCGGCATAAAGCTATTCCGTGAAAACTTTGTTTTCTTTTGGAGGCTCTGCCCCCCCCCACTACCCGTAACTTAAATAATAAACTCCAAGTCATAGTTGATTTGGGGAGGGGGTGCAAGGCCCCCAGAAAGCAGTGCTAGGGTTCTGTGCCAACATTACAGTGACCTGTCGCTGTTGTCGCTGTGATGTCGGTCATAGTAACATTGTCGAACAGGTGTCAGCACATTGCGAATAGTGTAAAAGTTATCAACCAGTTTCAGGTTTTGACAGATTTGGATAACTGATTATCCAAAACAACAGATGAAAACAGGAAACAAGCTAATAATACAATTTTTCAGGACAGAACCTTAAAGAATACAGAAAGTAATATTGCAGACAATCTTGAAGAGAACAAAATAAATCTCAGTGTAATAACTTAGAATGTAGTTTAGTTTAGTTTATTCAGAGCACTTTTTTCATTGCGATTCAAGGTGCTGTACAAATGTGCAAATTCTATGTAAACAAAATACATATAAATACAGTATTAAATTAAATTAATTTAAATCCACTTAAATAAACTGGAAGGAAAAGCTTCTCTAAATCAAAATAAAATGTACCCTGCAAAATTAATTGTCCCAGAAAAATCTGGGGCCAGGATTTTTAAACTGCACCCAGAAGGGGTGCAAGTGCCTGTGCAGCACAACTGAGTTGTGCTGGAGCACAAACTTGCTATATTCAAATGAGATGTACTACTGCTCATCCCATCTGAATGCAGCAAAAGTTGCAGGTGGCAAAAATGGGGGCCGCTGAAGATGTACCATCGCATCCCCCTGTGCAGTCTGAATAAATGGAATGGGGTTGCACGGCACATCTTCGGGATGCGCCCTGCGCAAAATTCAAGATATTCAGACCGTGGAATGCAAATGGGTCCATTATGCATGCAAGGCACAAATGGGGAAAGTTGCATGTCATTACAGCCACATTTGCATTTCTGGGGCAGGGATGCACCCAGCAGAATATGCTGGGTGCCCTGCAAAATCCCTGTAAAAAAAGAAACACCACATTCCCCTGTTAGTCTAGTGGCCCCCCTCCTCCCCAAACCCCGTCCAATAAATAATTCTCCTCCAAATGTCTCTGGTAGTCTAGTGGCCCCCCTCCCTTCCCCAAACCCCATCCAATAACTAATTCTTCTTCAAATGTCCCTGGTAATCTAGTGGCCCCCTCCCTTCCCAGAACTCTGTCAAATAACTAATTCTTCTCCAAATATCCCATGCAGTCTAGTGGCCCCTCTCTCTTCTCTGAACCCCGTCTGATAAATAATTCTTCTCTGAATGTCCCTGGTAGTATAGTGGCCCCCCTCCCTTCCCCAAACCTCATCCAAAGAAAAAATCCTTGTTTGAAAGTCTCTGGTAGCCTTGTGACACCCTTAGCCCCGATTGTAACTGAAAAATCCAACCTGGACCTCCCTGGTAGTCCAGTGGACCCCCACCACCACCAACTGATGGACCCCACCCACCCTGCTCCCCCATCCCAGCATGGCCAACATACCAGCAGGCAGTACAAGCCCACCACACACCACCATGGCTGCCCACTGAATGAACTGTCAGTGAATGACAGCATACTGTACAACTGTAATCCCATTGGTAGACACTGTTGATCAATGGGCTTGTAGTGTGTACTGTGCACATTCATTCACAACTTTGTGTCATTCAAAAAGTTGTGAATGAAAGCATATAGTACACACTGCAAGCCCATTTATCATCAGTGTCTACCAATGGGATTACAGATGTACAGTATGCTGTCATTCACTGACAGCTCATTCGGTGGGCAGCCATGGTGGTGTGCGGGTGGGTTGTGCTGCCTGCTGGCATGTTGGCCATGCAGGGATGGGGAAGCAGGATGGGGTGGGGTCCATCAGTCAGTGGGCAGCTGTGGCAATGTGCAGGTGGGTTGTACTGCCCACTGATGTGTTGGCCATGCTGGGACGGGGGAGCATGGTGGGCTGGGGGTCCATTATTGGGTAGGGGGACTGCTGGACTACCAGTGAGGTCTGGGTTAGGATTTTTCAGCTACAATCAGTGCTTGGGGGTCACTAGATTACTAGGGTATTTTGAAGGGGATTCATTTTTTGGAAGGGGTTTGGGGAAGAGAGGGGGGCCACTAGACTACCAGAGACATTAAGAGAAGAATTATTTTTCAGACAGGGTTCAGGGAAGGGAGGAGGGCCTTTAGACTACCAGGGATATGGGGGATATGTTTTGTTTTATTCACGATCAGGGCTGTGGGGTAGCCACCCAGGGGCTGGTGGCTGCTGTGTTGTGCTATGCAGTACAGTAGCCCACCTGTGGGTGGCTACAACTTAGGCATGGTTTTTCCATGCCTAACTTTGTGTGGCACATCTCTGAGACTAAGCCACACTGCACATCTCGACTAAATATGAAGATGTGCCACGTATGCAGGGGAACGCCCCCTCCACATGCACCACATTAAATTACCTTTGTGCTACGGCACATCTGGACTTGTGCGTCGCATCATCCCAATTTGAATATAGCCCAGGGGCACATCTAGAAGATGCACCAGTGCAACTCAATTGTGCTGGGTGCATCTTCTTTGAATATCTGGGCCTCAGTTTTTAATGTTATTTGACATAATCACCTTACAGGAAACCTAGCATACTGAGGAACCTTTAGACATTATAAACATCAATGAATTTCAAATATACTAAATTACCACACAAAAAAGGGACACACATGGGTAGAAGGAGTGGAGATTTAATAACTTACATTACAGTAGCAGATTATTTAGACATAAAGGAGATAATTAGGGACAAAGAACACTACATGATCATAATAATTAGAGTAGAAAAGGATATACTAATCATGATAAATATTTATAACCCACCAAACAATTTACCAATATGCAATAAAGAGATTTTAATATCAGATCTGGTAACCTTGACAAACAATTTGATAAAGAAATTGAACTCAGACTTGAGACATTAAGGGCTTGATTTTCAAAGCCTGTGGAATGACACAAGGTGCCTGCACCAAACATAAATGATGTAAGTGGCACTGTGTGTCAGAAGATGTGGCATTCCCCATTGTCAAATGTGGTCTACATCTAACAGGTGAGCCATTGCACCAAAGTGGCACTGTGCCAGCCTTGTGACCCAAATCAGGGTGCACCAGGTTGCAAGGGGGCTTGCTCCATGGCAGAGCTGCAACATCCCCTTTTTCATGATTTAGCAAGACCTGCCATTGATGCAGCAAGGGGCTCCACTTTGACCAGCCAGGAGGTAGTCTAAGGGATGTGCGCCAGTGCCACATACTGTGGCAAAGAGGGACGGGGTCTGAAACTGGGCTGCAAGGGGAAGAAGGGCATAGGAGGTGGCATGGGGGAGTCAGGGAGACAGATGGGCAGTAGAAGAAGTGAGCTGGCACCCAATTGAGTGCATTTGCTTTTCTATGTATTTCATTATTGTCTATCAATTTCTGTTATTGTATTACAAAGTACTGTACCTAGTAATTATACACTAATTTAAAAACAGAAATAGACTTGTCCAACTCATCCAAGGAGGGGCAAGTGATATTCCCTAATAAAATATTAGCATATTGAAACATAACTCAGCAGGCCTCAAAACTTCTAAGTTATACAGACTGTTACAATCATCTACTATATGCCTATTATTGGGGGTGACATTCACAAATCCTCACTGCCAATGGGATGGTGCCATCAAGGAAGGGTTCCTGGGACATAAAGTGACATGGTACCAGGCGGGCATGGGACAGCTGCCAGGGCTGTGCACACCTGGTCCCATGTCACTTTCTCTCCCTTGAACCCCCCCTTGATAGTACCATCCCATCAGCCGTGAGGATATGGAAATGGCACTCCCAAATAATAGACATATAATAGATGATTGTAACAGTCTGTATAACAACTTACAAGTTTTGAGGTCTGCTCAATTATGTTTCAGTATGATGACATGTTATTCAGGAATATCACTTGCCCATCCTTGGATGATTTTGATGTGTCTGTTTCGGTATTTAGTGTATAATTAATAGGTACAGTACTTTGTAGTACAATAATAGAACTTGATAGATAATAATTAAATACAAAGAAAAGCAAACGCATCCTGTTGGGTGCCACCACACTTCATCTCCTGCTCAGCAGTCACCCTGACTCTCTTTATGTCACCTCCCATACCCCTTTTGTCCTGATCCCCTCCTGTCCAGCTGATAAACCAGCCCCAAGCAGCTCACCTCCTCTAGCATTGTGCCAGGTTGGGGGGCAGATCACTGCGGCAGTTGTTGGAAGTGTATCATATGTTTGGCACTAGCCTGCAGCTGTGGCAGCTCCTGGGTTTTTGGCACAGGGACCCCACTTTTACAAAATTGGGTGCAGGGTTCCTGACACACCCAGAGTTTGCTGCAGCCCTAGAGCAACACATCTTGTGTTGCTCTAAGAGCCCTAAGTGTCAGAAAGAGAGAGTCATTGGATTAAAAACAATCTGATAATATTGAACAGCTCAAGGTATTATTGGAAACTTTCAATCTGATAATATATAATGGAATATTTCCTTTTAATTCTGTAGGAAAATATACTTGTATCTATCAAACAGGTACTTCAACAGTTGATGACATAATTGGTACTCCATAGGATTACAATAAATATATTGACCTCAAGGTAGTCATGTGAATGGAAAGTGATCATTTTCCAATTGCTCTGTATAGGAAACTAGTTATAAACCTACCAGCACTACTATAGAGCCAGTAGAGGTAATAAACGATACAAAAAGTTTGAGATAGAATACCTGAAGAAAGCAAACTACAAATGATAAACACTTATATACATAAAATAAACTAAATATTGAAAGATGAAATTGAACCAGAATTGATATACTACTACATTTTGAATTTATACAGACCTGTGAAAGAATCATTCAAAATGGAAAGAGGTTTCAACAAAATAAAATATGAAAGCTGGTTCAGCAAAAGATGTAAAGAGGAAAAAAAATAATCTAGTTAAATTCATTTTTGCGTGAAAAGGAACTCAAATACAGAAAACATTTTCAAATTAAATAGACTTACAAATGTTGCAAGGCTCATGTCAAAGAACAAATACAGATGCATCAGAAAGCACTATGGGATAAGATGCTAGAAGCAATAGTGGAAAAAGACAGCAAATGGTTTGGAAACTGGTTGCTATGGGAACCATGAAATACAAAAATCAATAGACTCTTACATTAAGCCTGATAAATGGATAGCTTATTATTAAAACATCTTCTCTGACCTGCTGCATATCTCTAAATTTGAGCTGGAAGAACTAAAAGATCCTTTCAACTGGATAACTCAACAAGAAGTAAGGGAAGCAATAAAGAGCTTTAACCATAACAAATCACCAGGCCCAGAAAAAATACTTGTTGATTTTTATAAATTGGCTATAGAATGGTGGTCACATATATTAATGAACCCTTATAATAAAGCAGTTATGAATGGTTTTACACCAGCCATGTGGAGAGGTAGTTATGAAGTACCCATTTTTAAAAAGGGGGAAAGAGGACTCCTGTGAACTGTCATCCAATAAGTTTACTGCACAATATGACTAAAAATATGTACAAATCCTATCAAACAGAGTATTGAACTGCACAGAAAATCAAAAAATATTGTCACTATTACAAATGGGTTTTAGAAAAAAGATAGGAATTCCTACACAATGTTTTCTATTATTACATTTAATTGAACAATATAGTACTATAAAAAAACAGAAATGTTTTGTGGCATTTGTTGACTTCTCTGTGGCTTTTGATGGTTCCACCAAACTGCATCAACATGAAATTTGTCGATTGGCATTACAGTGATGGCACAATGCCAAAAGTCAGCATTGTGCCATCAGGCGCAGAAGGTGTTTTATTGTGGGGTGCTTCACCCCCTGCACGTCCATGTGGGGGGTTCTGCCCCCCCCCCGCATTTCAGAATATTAACTCTGAGTCGAACTTGTTTCAGGGAGAGGGCAAAATCAAGGAAGAAAGCACTGTCAGCAATACTGCAGACCATTACAGCAAACTGCAGATTTTGTCCCTGTAATGGTCTTTGCGGTATTGCCGTCACTGTGTCAACAGTATACGGCTTTTGATTATATCTTTTCATTCATGGAGGAGTTAGATATTGATCACAGTTTGCTGGCATTGTGATCAAATTTGCATGCATTGATAAAAATACAGTATTCTAAAACACAGATAAAAATACAGATCAATACCAAACTTAGGAGTAAGGCAAGACTGTGTCCTTTCCCTAATATTATTCAATATGTACATCAATTACATTTTATTGGCGCTAAACAGACCAGAACATCACATACCAAAAATACTAAAGCATCGTACTGTAGTACTTGCATGTGCAGATGACTTGGCAATAATTTCTACAAGTAGAATAGGGCTTCAGAGAAGTCGAGAAAATGTGACATACTGTGCAGCAAACTTAGTCTGAAACCAAATACACAAAAAATGAAAGTAATAGTTTTTGGCAAAAAGAAGAGTTATAAAAACTACATCTATCAAATAAACCGTAAGAATATGTTAGAGAATTTGTTTATCTATGTCTAACATTCAGTTACAATATGATGTGGAATAAACACATCAAATATATTAGCAGTAAAATGTGAATTCGAGCAGGGGCTCTACAGAGATTCAATAGAATATATGAGGGTCTTTCGTTGGCACCTATGCTAAAAACTATAAATGCAAAATTTATTAATCAGATATTTTATGATGTTGAAGTACTGGGATGTATATATTTAAACCTAATTGATTCTATATTGAACACCTTATATAAGCAAATGCTCAAACGACCAAAATTTACATTGAGTGATTTGCCAGTGATTCAATTACAACAAATAAATATTAGTCATATGGGTAACACTAGACAAATCAAATTTCTGGATTAATTTGGTTTCACAATCTGCAGGCACAATATTGCTAGACTGTTTACAAGAAAAAAAATAATTTGTCAAAGAAGACCTTCCAGAGGCATGATTCAATAACATCTATAAACTACTGAAGAAATATAACATTATATATCTGAATTTCTTAACAGAACTAGGAACAAAGATACATTATGCTTACAAAAAATTCATAACTACAATAATTCAACAAAAAGCCAAAAAGGAAGACCTAATTTTAATTTCACAACTATAAGTCTCCAAATGGTTGGTAAAAATACAAAAGAACACTCATTGATATTTTATTAAAATTCAATATAAAATCCAAAATGTAGTTACATTTTGACTCTATATAGATTCAGAACTTTGCCCAGTAATGTTATAAGACATAATTGCAGCCACATATACTTTCAGATATTTCACAATATATCTAAAGAGATTTTCTCTGGTGGCCCGTAGTGGTACTGCAGGCAGGCAGAGAATTTCTCCAGAGACGTCTCAGAAATTTCAGGAAATATCTGACCATCTCTATGGCTGCAATGTGTAGATACTGTATCAGTAAACTGCAACTGTGGCATACAGTCCAAGGAAGACCTATTTCATGTAGTTATGTACTGTCCATGATACAATAAAATAAGAAACACATTTTGGGGGAATATATTGGAGGCCCTCTACATACCACCAACATTTGTATTGGTCAATGCTGAAAATGTGGCCTTCCTAGAGAAGTTACTTTTATTTCTCTCGGAAATTTTGAAACATAGAAACATTATTTATTTGTTTGTGTCTTTGTTTGTTTTTGATACCAGGTAAGATACACAAGGCATACATATGCCTATTTTCAGGCACGGCCAGGGAGAATTACAGACTAACAGGAGGAACAGTGATACATGGTAAACAGTAATATATGTACAACCAACAAATCATAAACACACACAGTTCAATCTGTGTTTTTATTTAACAGAAAGTAATGGGATGGACAAAGAGGCTGATTTATTTTCAAGCCTATAATTTGTCTTTTCTTTTTCACTCTGTGTTAAAGCATAGGGATTACAGGATACAAAATTTTGCAACAAGGTGAAGGTAGTCAGAGTCGAACCATACAAAGTCCTGTTTAAACACTTGAAAATAAAATTTGTTTTTCATATTGAGAGTGAGCTAAAACTATTGGTCCACATTGCCCATTCTTATCTATCAAATTATGTTGTTCCATTTCTCAACTAATGATATATCATCCCCCAGGATGCATCTGGAAACAAGCAATTTGCTAAGTATGTCTTCCTGGTGAAACTTTTAAATAAATAACTAAATAAATAAAATTCGTATCATGTGAAATTACTCTTTATTTCACCCTTTCCTTGTATGAACATTGGTAGGATTATTGATATTGCATATACAATTCTGTTCTGATGCTATGATTCATGGGAGTGTAGACTACCATTTGCTGTTTGTCATACTTGTTTGCTGAAAGTTTGCAAGATTATATCATCTGTATTAAGAGCAGGATGAATAAGCATAAATTATGTAACTCAACATTGATTTTGAAATACAAATAATTGCCATATGATGGAAGTTGTAATGTACATTGAGGAGAAGTGATTTTTTACAGCTGCATGGGTGGAGCTCCGCAGATGTTATGCCATCATCATTTCAGAACAGCACTGTGGAAGCATGTGACTGCTGTCCAATGTACTTCCATAGTGCTGTGGCACAGTTCCAGTGGTTATATTTATGTAGTCATTCCTCTCCGCCGGCTGCATATACACACCCACTTTGTGGGTACTTCTTTTTCTTGCTTGTGCATCTGTTGACATGCTAGTACCGCCTATCAGTTGTGTGTATCAGATAGGATCTCCTCAAGGGGAAAGCTAAATCTATCTTAGATAGGGGACACCCCATTAAAGAATATTTACATGTCTGAACATCAGTTTCACATTGCAATCTTTAAAACAAACAGCTGATTAAAATGTGGCTAAATACATTACAAACTGAGTGCATTTTGCAGTACATCACACTATAAGTTGGCACCAATAAAAACCTTTCTAGTTTTACTGCTTACTTTGCTTTGTGACAGCTGCCCAGTGCCTGGCTATTTTGAATCCATGAGGGAGTTAGCAAGGAGCTGGAGAAGTCAGAAGATTGACAGGCAGTGGCAGCCTGCTCTTGCACCTGCATTGTGTGCCTAAGCCTGAGAGTGAGACCGGACCCTATGGTAAGTCAATGTACTGTACTGTATCTCTAACCCTGCCAGTATGGAGATGATTAGAAAGAATGAACCTGGGGAAAAAAAAAAAACTTTATGCAGTGGCCTTTCACTATTTCAATACACTGATGCTGCTAGATTAAACAGATAGGAGGAGGGAAAAAACTACCACATATAGAACTAAGACTCGATGTGACTGGACGCGCACTACGTGAATAAAAAGTAAGCAAAATGGGACTCAACACTCTACTTAGTGTAATTCATTGGACTTGCGAACACTGACCTCAATGGAATGACCCTTTCCAGTTCTGCATGAATAAAAAGTAGTTGAAACACTCCCAAATAGCCTCACAATCAGTTACAGAATATACTCCCAACACGCTGACATGATTGACACAGTATTAATCAGTTTAAAAAGACAGATTCACATAATCGTCTGTTTCCCATATACTAAACATTTGTAAACACGAATATTAGAATGTAGTTTTCTTTTGAGGAGCACATCTAAGCTTGTACATCTGAAGACGTGCAAGTACAGCCTATCAGTTTTATGTATTGGACTGGATCTCCTCAAGGGCAAGCTAAATCTATCTAGGATAGGGGACACCCAAATAAAGAATATTTACATGTCTAAACATCACTTTCACATTTCAGTCTTTAAGGGGAAGTGTTACATCAGTTTGTGGTTTTAAAAGCTGGTCCTTGTTTTACAATATGGAATGTTAGACTCTGCATAAGTAAATGATGGGTTTGTCATACCTTAGAAAATGTTTTAAAATGAGATGTTATCAGGAGTATTCTGTGGCCATTCAGCATCATTCATACTTGCCAGCAGCTGCTGGCCATGAGGATCTCTGAGATGCGGTGGCCACTACCCTTGTTTGCACTGCAGGCTGAAATAGACACACTTCAAACAGAGTGACCCTGCTGACAGATCAAATGACAGGCAGTTCTGTCAAACTGAATTATTCATTTGTTTGCCCTGAATCCTTCTTATTAGTTTATACAGATAAAATTTTCTAACATGTGTTGTCTTTCTGATTAATATGTATAGTTGTCAGTTGTTAAAGGATCGTAAGCACTGATTCACAGTTGAAAATCGTATCAGACTCTTCTAGAATAGCTGATTGCTAGCCATGCTGTCCTACTCTTATGTGAGTAGATTTCAGCATAAATATTTTAACCCTAACAGTACATGAACAATTATTTAGTTTCATAAACACTGTAGACTGTTTAAACAAAAATAAAACATTTTATACTATGGAGTTTGTATCAATGAAAATGAGCTGTGTGGTCTCTGTATTTTGCAATTATTAATATGGTTTAATACAGTGTGGGTACCCAGTGACATATAGGACTGCAGCCTGGGATAGGTGGATGTATGAAATTAGGACACTTTTTTCAATGAGTCGTCATTCATTTATTTATATATCAATCACAACTTCTTTCATCTGTATCTAAAATGTTTATCCCCTAACTTTCAGGAAATGTAATTAAATAAACTTAACACTTGTCTGTATACAAAATCTGTATAGCATTATATGTAAATATCTATTGATGAAAAATCACTTCACAAACCAAAACTATCTAGGTGCTCAGGACCATTCCTGATTAGCAGAGTGGGGGTGTGTGGGGAGGCAGTAGTTGCTCCATGAAAAGCAGCCAGATAATGACATAATTATAAGTAAACGTGTCATTAATAGATTAACATAGAAAACATATGAATCCAAAAACAGAATACAAAGCCCCAATCTTAAAAAAAGGCTACAATCAGGTTTAGAAAATCAGCTTTCACAAAAGGACATCACTATCTGAACTGATATGTACTACAATGCTACAATGCTACAATAAAAATGGAATATGCAAAATATCAGTTTTCTTGAGGTAGGCTGGCCCCATGGCATGGAGAACTGAAACATCCATGCCTTACCTCCTGCCAAGCCGGCAATCCATGTTCATGGTGTGATCGGGCACCAGTGGTTTTCTTCCACAACTGCAGAAGCAACAGATGCCATGCTCAAGATAGTCACCAAGTCAGACTGCTCATGTGCCAGTATCATGCATGCACAAGCTGTCATCGCTGCCATATTGTGCAATGCATACTCCAGTGGTGCTTGTAAAAAATCTGTGCAGTCATATCAGCTCTAACCAGAGTTTATTTTTATAGGCACCTAACTGTAACAGTACCTCTTTTAGGTATGAAACCAGACTGTTTTTTTTCATAATATCCTTTAAATGAGAATTTTCCTGTATGATTAATGAATGTGGATGTTGTGATTTTTGTTTTCTTTTATATAATGGGCAAGAGGTTGAACAATAAAACTTATTGACTTATACTCAGCCATGGCTCATTGTCTTTTTTTAGTTCTTTAGCACTAACGTAACATTCACAGTGTAGAATTTTTCTCTTTTGACTTATGTTTTACTTCTTCCATGATTACCTCCTTCAGAGCTCCTATATCTGCAAATTAAAACACATAACAAGGATGCTGTTCATTTCTCCTTTTAAATATCTCCATCCATTCCTTTAGTTAGTAATGAATTGTAATCATTTTTAGCATGTACATGATTCTCCTAAACAGTATGCAGCAGACAATTGTGTATGTGTGTGCGTGTGTGTGTGTGTGTATGTGCGTGTGAGAGAGTTCTTTTATATCCATTCTTGCTAACTGCCATTACATGTGCCGATACACTGATGCACTGATATCAATGTTTGAATAGTGAGTCTTACCTCCTGGTATGTCCCAGGTCATCATGCTGGCCTTCCATATGTTCAAAGGCTCTACACCCTTAATCTTCTTCTCTTATTCATTTTTTCCCCCAGTACTCTGCACACCTACATGTTATTAACGTGGTCTCCCCTGTTACTGTTCATGAGTTCTTTAGTCAGAAATTCTGACTGGATGATCTTTCTCCTCAGTTAATTCCAAATTGTTACTATATCATTACTTGCATAGTTTTTAAACCCTCTGTGGTAGTTCTATTCTATGCTCTTCAAAAACTATTAAGCATAAAAGGTTTGCACACCACCCCCCGTTCACACTCATGTTTTCTTTCCCACCTGTTTGTATCTATATATAATTCTACTGCCACTGGTAGCTGGTAAGACAGGCCCAAGATCAGGCCCCACTACTGGCTGAGCTTCCATATTGTCTCTTTTCACCTCATTACCAACACACAGACCAATTAGCTTCCTCATTCATACCAACCCACTTGGTCAGTACATTGAAACAATGTATCCACTTAACCTCAGCTTCTTCACTAGATTTATTAAAATCACCTTCTGTTGGGTATGGGATTATTATCTCTAGTCTTCAGAACCTGAGAGATGCCACCTTGTGACCTTGCCCCAAAGTGCCTGTTCACAGGCAATTTTTCATAATTTCTGATACCTCCTTTGTACTCAGGCAATTTTTCATAATTTCTGATACCTCCTTTCTACTCAGGCAATTTTTCATAATTTCTGATACCTCCTTTGTACTCGGGTATCCTAACTTTAAGTTGCTTGATGGTTTTGTGTATGTACATCTGACCAAATGGGCACATAATGATGGACATGACCCTCATCATGTTACAGTTAATATGCTGCACAATTTTGTATTGTGTGCTTGTATATGGATCATTCAATACTTCCTTCTTGCTAGTGTGGTTGCACATGGAGCACCTGCCTTATTTATTCATTCTTGGTCTCAGGGGGCTGAACAGTAATTGTAGCTTTGGTGCTTCTGGTATTTTGTCCTGGATGATATGGTTTCTTTTCATGACCACTGATGGTCTATTCCTAAAGAGATGTCCTACATCTGGATCAGGCTGTAGTATTGGCCAGTCTTTGTTAACCACTTGTTTAATTTTGCCCAATTAGTTCATATGTTTGTTACCAACACTATTTTATCACTTTGATTCTCCCCATTTCTTGACCCTGTTCTTAATAGTTCCTCTCTTTGTGTTACTTTTATTCCCTCTTCTGCTTTACTTAATACTGCCTTTGGGTACCCCCATGTCTGAATCTGTCTCTTATAAATTTAACTGCTTTTGACATTCAGATTCTTCACTGCAGTGTCACGTCCCTCTAACATTCTGGGAATAAGGTATACTCTTTTTATGGATGCAGTAGGCATAGCCCTGTAGCCATCTTGTGAGCACAGTAGAGAAAAGGGAGCTACCAAATACCAAACAGAATTTTAATAGTAGAGGTGAATGGCAATCACTGCACACTCACCACGCTATTTTGTCCATTGGTAGAACACTAGTAGGTGTATGCAGTCTTACATGCAACAGAGGATGACTTGACTAGCACAAGCACGTCCTTGTAGAGCTTCCACAGAAATATCCTCAAAATTATAAAAATCATTTTATGAAAGGTATTCACACATACACAGAAAAAAAACCCAGCCAAGGACACGCATGGAGGAAACCCGTGATTTGTTATGGACAACAATAACTACAGCACTCAATTAGTGTTTTAGCCTCAACTTGCACCCTCAGGGTAGCGTTACCCCAGGATAGTTCACTTAGACATGCCTCTGCTTCTTTTCCATTGGCTGCTTCTCTATGCCTTTGGCTGCTTTTCCATTGGCTGCTTCCCTATGTTTCAGTTCTTCAATTCTATTGGACAACATTTGTGACCACTCAAGATATGCTGTTTCAGTAATGGGTATAATCCTTGCTTTTTCTATGTCTCACTGCTCTCTGCCTTCAACACATTGCTTACTGCCCCCCCATGCCTAAATAGCCTGTTTCTATGGGTCACTAAACTTCCCCTGTTCTGTACTGATTCCAACCTCTTCTAGCCACTGTCACATTTCTCAGTTCTTTCAGTTCTTTTGGCACAGTGCAACTAAACATGTTGCCATTCCCAAACTTTGCCACAGACCATTGGATCAGTAATGCGATGATACCTTGATGAAGTAGTAGTGATCGGCAGCAGCAGATTGTGTTGATGCCCAAAATTGTAACCTGCAGCTTATCGACTGCAGAGTAAACAGAAGTAAACTTTCACAGAATTCAACAGTATAAAAACATATGATGTTTAGCTACTCCTCTGCTACAGTGATTCAGTGCTTCAATGCTTCTGGAGTCTTCAGTCTTCA
Source organism: Neoceratodus forsteri (assembly GCA_016271365.2). Classification (NCBI taxonomy): domain Eukaryota; kingdom Metazoa; phylum Chordata; order Ceratodontiformes; family Ceratodontidae; genus Neoceratodus; species Neoceratodus forsteri. The sequence continues at coordinate 1,612,199,349 of CM057452.1, forward strand.
TCACCAACTCTCCATTCCCTGTTGCAGCAACTGTACAAAGGCAAGTGTACAAACATACTTCCCTTAGTAATAGATTAAAACACCAAGTATAGATGTGTTATAAATCAGCTCCTTTTAGGCAGTGATGGCATACCTCTAAGAAAATACCATAATGCTAGAAGTTTCAGTTCTGCAGCCTGCTGCTCAACTCTGCAGCAACTCCTGCCAAGAAAACTTAAGAACATAAATCCACAGAAAACTGTGGCCTTTCAATAAGTTGTGCTGCTGCCACTTGCCACTGCTCCATCAGGGTTCCACCACATTACCGATTCAATGGTCTGTGGCAAAGTTTGGGAATGTGAACATTTTTTGTTGTAGTGTGCCAAAAGAACTGAAAGAACTGAGAATGGGGACAGCAGCAAGAAGAGGCTGGAGTCAGTATGGAATGGGGCAGTTCAGTGACCCACAGAAACAGGTTATTTAAAGCTGAGAGCTGTGAGACCTAGAAAGAGCAAGGGTTATACCCATTGCTGAAAAAACATAGCATCTGGAGTATAGATTCAGTACTCTAAATTCTTGAGACTGCCACTGTCTTTCTCTGACAATGTCACTCCACATTTTACATCACAAACTGTCTGAGTCAGTGCTGACTTAGAGTAAGAAAATGTAAAGAGTGCCATTTGAAAATTGAAGAAGTATAGAGGAATAAAACTGAGATTTGGCTACAAAATGTCCACAGTAGACAGTCTGATTATTTAAAACAAGTCAGCTTTTATTAAAAAGCCTATAAGAAAATTAGAAAAAAGAAAATGTTACTATGTTTGCCATTGATCTTTTTAAACTATAGAAAAAACAAACATACTGCACATTTGTTGCTCCTTTTGTTACTCTCGCATTAGTTCAACATTAGCGTTCTAATTTGCCATGTGATTTTTCTTGCAAATTGCACTGGTAAGTTCAATGCCTTTTTTATTTTTTTGCATTTTATGTACTCTTTGCTGTAACCCAAAACAAACAAAAACAAATGCTGAAGGAGCCTATGTCTAGTTTTTCTTGATATTTGATGTACTCTTCACTATAACCCCCCCACACCAAAAAAAAACATGCTGAAAGAGCCTATGCTTAATTTTATTTTGTCTTTCATGTGAATACTAACTACTGCAATACCAACACTGATACTCTTCAAAGGCTAGTCTTCTTGATATTCATCAAATATTAATTTCCTTGGTGTAAAACAAAGCAAAAGCAGATTAAACCAAAGTCTTTTTCTGTTGTCTTTTTGTTCTGGAGAAACAAACACTGTGAAATAACACCTTTTCCTCATGAAAAAAAAAATACCAAGGACCACGACACCAGTAGGGGATTTAAATCATTCACTTTCATGAGCCTAAAGTGCAATGCCTAATTTCAATGTCTAATTTTTTTTGTATTTCATTTACTCTTCACTGTAACCCCCTCAAGAAAAACAATGCTGAAGGATCTAATTTCCAATTTATTTTTGTATTTAATATACTCTTCACTTTAACCCCAAAAAACGACAACGCTGAAGGAGTTCATTTCCAATTTGTTTTTGTACAGTATTTACTGTACTCCTCACTTTAACCCCCAAAAATGACAACACTGAAGGAGATCATTCCCAGTTTGTTTTTGCATTTAATGTACTCTTCTCTTTGACCCCCAAAAAAACAATGCTGAAGGAGCTCATTTCATACTGTTTTTTTTATGTAATGTACTCTTTACTTTAACCCCCAAAAATGACAACACTGAAAGAGATCATTCCCAGTTTGTTTTTGTATTTAATGTACTCTTCTCTTTAACACCCAAAATGACAATGCTGAATGAGATCATTTCATATTATTTTTGTATTTAATGTACTCTTCTCTTTAACACCAAAAAATGACAATGCTGAGTGAGATCATTTCATATTATTTTTGTATTTAATGTACTCTTCTCTTTAACACCAAAAAATGACAATGCTGAATGAGCTCATGTCTTATTGTTTTTGTATTTAATGTACTCTTCACTTTAACACCAAAAAATGACAACGCTGAATGAGCTCATTTCATATTGTTTTTGTATTTAATGTACTCTTCACTTTAACACCAAAAATGACAACGCTGAATGAGCTCATTTCATATTGTTTTTGTATTTAATGTACTCTTCTCTTTAACACCAAAAATGACAACGCTGAATGAGCTCATTTCATGTTATTTTTGTATTTAATGTACTCTTTACTTTAACACCAAAAATGACAACTCTGAATTAGCTCATTTCATATTGTTTTTGTATTTAATGTACTCTTCTCTTTAACACCAAAAATGACAATGCTGAATGAGCTCATTTCATATTATTTTTGTATTTAATGTACTCTTCACTTTAACACCAAAAATGACAACTCTGAATGAGCTCATTTCATATTATTTTTGTATTTAATGTACTCTTCTCTTTAACACCAAAAATGACAACGCTGAATGAGCTCATTTCATATTATTTTTGTATTTAATGTACTCTTCACTTTAACACCAAAAATGACAACGCTGAATGAGCTCATTTCATATTGTTTTTGTATTTAATGTACTCTTCCCTTTAACACCAAAAATGACAACGCTGAATGAGCTCATTTCATATTGTTTTTGTATTTAACGTACTCTTCACTTTAACACCAAAAATGACAATGCTGAAGATCATTCCCAGTTTGTTTTTGTATTTCATGCAAATCCCAATGACTGCAATACAAACAGGGGACTTAAATCATTTGTAACCCCAAAATTTAATCAAATATTAGTCTCCCTGATATCAAATATTAGTCTTCCTGCTATTTGTCTCCTTAGTTCATCAAATATTACTCTCTTCCATGTAAAACACAAACAACATCTGGATAAAACAGTATTTTCCTGATGACCCCCCAAAAAAAAACAACAATAAAAAAATGCTGAAGGAGCCTATACCTAATTTGTTTCTGTATTTAATGTACTCTTCACGAGGCATGGCTTGAAAGCCAAGATGGAAGTTAGTGGACTGGTTGGCCTGTATGGCTGACCCTGAGGTGGGTGTCAGTTCTGGGGAACCCCTGTAGGGATTAGGGGGTGCTGACTGGATGGTGGGCATCTGATTTATTCCCTGGAATCACCATAGGTTGCCCATCTGAGGTTGGCTAGCTCCAGTGATTTAAGCAGGGGTGGATTTCTCCAGGTTCAGGCAACTGCTTTGGGGGAGGCCAGGGGCTAGCTGTTTTAATCTTGGAGGATCCATTTTCTTGGGAACAGTTTAGAAGGAAGATCTTTAGCATCTGGCGATCTGGGGCAGTCTGTCCCTTAAACTTCTTTGTACTGCCTGGTACTATAGTTCATACAAAACTTGTGGAGGAGGCAGTGAGAGTGCCTCTTTGCTGATTTTTTTAAAACTTGTTAACACAATAGTGTGGCAATGAGAGGGCCATTGCATCTTGAACAGATTTTGTGGGTGAGGGGTAGGAGAGAGCTCCTACTCCCTATTGCAAGCTACCTGGAGTAAAGACTCAATGGACAATTCTAAAGACAAATCCCTGTTAATAGTGGACAATATAATTTTATTTTCCATATTCCAGAAGAATTTGTTGCACTTCTGTTGGGTGGCATCTGTTATTTTCGGGGATTAAGATTTGGGTTATGTTAGGTAGAAATTTGGGGGATAGTTTTCTGTTGAGTTAGAGGATTTTAAGAGAGTGTGAGTGAGTATATGATTGATTGTGTGAGTGTCTGATAAAGAATTTATTTTAGTAACTTCTGATTATTAAATAACTGCAGGATGTGTTGGCAGAGTGCTTCGGTGGGCAGGCACGACTACTCCACCGAGCTACGGGGCCCTGTAGACAGTTTGTACAATCCAGTCTGTTTCCAGAACCAGGGAACCTTTTCACAGAAAAAGTGTGATGAGATTGCTCGATTTTTTGCAGATGAGGTTGCCAACATCAGATCGGAGAACAGTATACAGTATCTCACTCAAATGGGCAGAGCCATGATCGGTGGGAGATTACAGTTGCCCAGTCTGTCTGGTCTGACTTTGACTAGTTGATGATCATGGATGTTATGAAGATTATCCAGGGCTTGTGACTGACTTACTGTAGTTTGGACCCAGATCCAATGTGCTTCCTAGTGGGGTGTATTGAGGTCATTGGACAGATCCCGGCTGAGATTGCTGGATGTGCGTTAGAGACCAGGGTATTTCCAGATGCCCTGAAGGAGGCAGTGGTATGCCCCTTTCTGAAAAAAACCTTCTCTCGACCTCGATTGTCTTGCCAACTATAGGCCTGTCTCTAGCTTGCCTTTCATGGACAAGGTTATTGAGAAGGCAGTCACTTTGCAACTCAAGGAGCATCTTACCACCCATGACATCTATGATCCTCTCCAGTCTGGTCTCAGGAAAAAGCATAGTACTGCAATGGCATTGGTTCAGGCTCTTAATGATTTCCTGATAGCGAGAGATTGAAGGAGTCATTCCATCTTAGTCCTCCTTGATCTCTCTGCAGCATTTGACACCATGGACCATCAGGTGTTGTCCGAGAACCTGCGATTACTCTGTGGACTGTCTGGTACAGTCCTCAGATGGTTTAGATCTTTTCTGCCTGGCAAGATGCAGATAGTGGAGTCTGAGGTTTTTCCCTTGTCCCCTCATGCCCTGCCATGTGGAGTACTGCAGGGTTTTGTGCTTTTGCCAGTGTTGTTTGTGATGTATATGCTACCATTGGGAGACATTATAAGGTGGTGCAGGCTGAGTTTTCACTGCTACACAGATGATACTCAGCTGCACATGTCCTTTGTACCCGAACAAAATTATGCTATCTCAGTCTTTAATAACTCCTCTCTGAGATTCAAGAGTGGATGAGTGCCAATTGGCTTAGGTTAAATCTGGATAAGATTGAGATATTAGGGCCCTGCTGTCCTTGGATGCTGAGAAAGCCTTTGATAGGGTGCACTGGGGTTTTTTGTTAATGGCAATGGAGAGGTTTGGGTTCCCGGATCTTTTTAGGGATTGGATTAGTTCCCTTTATTCCTGTCCCACTGCAAGGGTTGGTTGTAACGGTGCAATTTCAGACCTATTTTGCTTACATGTGGGCACTAGGCAAGGATGTCCCTTATCCCCTCTCCTTTTTATCCTGTACCTGGAACCTCTTATAAGAGCAGTTGTTGCCGATCGAGCAATAGAGGGTATTAATATTAAAGAATATACTATTAAAATTACAGCATATGCGGATGATTTGTTGGTCTACCTGTCCAACCCAGGAGCTTCCATACAAGCATTGCTGAAGGTTATTAAGGAGTTTGGGAATTTGGCCAATTACAGATTAAACCTGGATAAGTCGGTGGTGTTTCCCCTTAATAGCTCTGTTTTCAGGCATGAGGTGGCGGAGCTAGGATTGTCCTGGAAATCGAATTTCATAAGGTATCTGGGTCTCAACATGGCCAGGGGTGATTCTAAGGTTTTTCAGCTGAATTTTGACCTGTTGCTAAGGACCATAGCGCTAGATTTGGAGAGATGGGTGAAACTCCCAATCTCCTTATGGGGGAGAGTTAGTCTTGTTAAAATTAATATTTTTCCTAGGTTGTTCTATCCCCTGAACATGCTGAGTATCTGGATACCATTTACATGGTTTAAGAAGGTGCACAATATGATTGCCAACTTTGTATGGGGTCATAGAAAGTCACGTATGGCCTATTGAAGCTGGCGCTAAGGAAATGGGTGGGCTCAGACTTCTGCATTTTGCTTTATATTACTGGGCAGCTCACGCCAGTAAATATATGAGATGGGTGAAAGAGTGACGATTTAAATCAACATGCCTATACACCGCTTTGGCTACAGATAGAACTTACTTTGATTAAGGGCGCTGGTCTGAGGCCGGAGGCTTACTTTATCAAGCCAAAATGGCTGCCCCTTGATTGGCGAACTCACCAATTGGGACCGCAGTAATGAGAGCTCATGTTCAACTCTCTGGCTTCTTGCGGTATGATCACTTTAAAGATTGGGCGCAGCCTATCTGGGGAAACCCACGTTTTGTACTAGATGGTAGGATGTTGGATTACTCGTGGTTACCCTTACCCGAGGAATGTTGTGTGAGGGACCTTCTCTCGACAGAGGGAACGGTTCTCCCCTCGGATGTCATATTGGGTAGATTTGGGCTACCCATTAAGGCTATTTTCAGGATTTACCAGGTTAGACACCTTATGATTGCACAATTGGGTAACGGAGTAGTGCAGAAACCGAGAGTGGAATTTTGTGATGGTCTGTGCCCATTGGTAGGGTTAAGGCATGCGATCTCAAAAATTTATCGGGTACTATTTGAGTGGGCCTACTCCTCTGACCCCATCCAGGGTTCGTATTGGACTTCTGTTTTTCCAAACTCGGCACTTAATTGGAGGAAACTATGGTTGAACTGTCATAAATTTTTGTTACAGGACAGATTGAGGCTCATGCAGTTTAAAATCCTTCATAACATTTTTTATTCTCCACAGAAATTAGAGAAGCTGAAGCTGGCAAAGGATTCGAGGTGTTTTAGGTGTCAAGGAGAGGAAGGAGATTTGATGCATATTTTTTGGCAGTGTCCCAAAATAGCTCCGTTGTTGGGGGATATTAAAAGGAGGGTTAATCCGTTGCTGGGTCTCGGGGATCTTTTTACCCCAGAGATATGCCTATTGGGTGATGTCTCGGGCATCCCTGTTAAGAGTAGGAGGTTTTACATAGTCCTGATTGTGGCTACGCTTAAGAGGGTGGTACTCAGGCATTGGAAGGACTCGGTGGTACTAAGCTATAAGGAATGGCTGGAGGAGTTGTTAGCTTGTTTGAGGATTGAGAGGATGATGGCTATCCTTCAGAATAAGCTCTCAGGTTCAAAAAATTGTGGGTCCTTTTACGCATGTTATTCTATTTGAGGCCTGTGATGCTGTTTGGGTTGAATCCACCCTATCTCCTCAGACTTGTGGGAGGGCGGGGTATTGGGTTGGGTGGGGTGGGGGTGGGGGATGGGGTTTGTTACAGGGTCACCTGTTGTGGAATGTCTATTTACATGTATTAACGCTGTGTGACTTGATATATGTACGCATGATAACCCTGTAACTAAAACTGAATAAAGTGTTAATGGCAAAAAAAAAAAAGATTGAGATATTGGTTGTGGACCCAAGTCATCAGGTAGAGGGGTCATTGGCTGGGCAACCCTCTGGGCTCTGGCTTGGAGGTAACTAGCTGTTGACCTCCGACTGTGTACAGAATCTGGGCATTGTGCTTGATGACGAATTGACACTTAAGTTTCAGGTGTCAGTTGTCATCAAGACCTCTTTTTACCATTTGAGGAACATCGCTCGAATAAAGTACCTAGTCCCACCTGATGATCTTCTGACCTTGGTCCACGCCTTTGTGACCTCTTGCCTTGATTACTGCAATGCTCTGACTATACCTAGGACTGTAGTTGGTGGACTTTTGCTGCCTGCAGTTGGCACAGAATGCGGCTGACAGGTTGCTGACTGGCTTGCCAAGATCTTGCCATGTCACACCTGTGCTTCGCAGACTGCACTGGCAACCAGTGCTGTGGAGGATCACCTTCACGGTCAGTTTTCTGACCTATAATGACCTATATAGACAGGAACCATGCTATTTACAAGACCTCCTGTGCCTCTACCACCCCCTTCGTCCACTCCGCTCCACCGATGAGGGATTGCTAGGGATTCCCAGGGTCTACCTGACTATGTCTGGAGCTAGATCTTTTTGCTTTTGTAGCACCGACCCTGTGGAATTCTCTACCTCATTGGATTAGAGACTGCCTATTCATTGAGGCCTTTAAATCTGCCTTGAAGACCTACCTTTTTAATTTTTTCTTCCCTGAGGTCCAATTCCTGCTGATTTTACAACTGATTTTAAGTGTATGTTTTTATGATAACTGTGTTTTTTAGTAATGCTTATGTATGACACCATGGTCTTTTGAAATGGCATTTTATAAATAAAATTTGCTTTGCTTTCCCTGAATTTTCTGCTTCCTATCCTACCTGCCTATCCTTCATAATCCTACCAGTATATGCTGATCTAGACAAATATAAACTGCAACACCTTGTTTAACAAACACGGATGCACCAGTAGATCTAACTGTTCTACAGACAATTTCTCAAATACATACCTGATTTGGGGAAGACCAATGTGAGGCCCTTGGCAGGCAAAAGGGCTGGAACCAAGATACAGCATTGCATCAGGCTTGGATGCTCCCTGCAGCAATTCTTTAGGGGACCTGAAAGAAATCAGAGTGATGTTTGCTCAACTACTAACTGAAATAGGAGACCTTAAACTCCAAAACCCCCAAACTAAGCAAAACATTATATGTATATCTCAGAAAGTTTCAGATGATGAGAGGCATATTTCTATTCAGGGAGATACAACAGACTGCATAGAAGCATACATGAGAGAACAAGATCATATGATTAGGCAACTGGCTGACAAAATGGATGATCTGGACAACTGGGGTCAGCAAAATAATTTCCATTTTGTGGGGATCCCGAAGGGGGCCAAGGCCAGGACACCATATACTTTCTATAACAAATGCTACTGGACACTCTAAAACATCAGTGGCCTGCCACACTGCAGTTCATGAGGGCTCACAGATCCCTGGTCCCCCCCTCCAAGCCAAGATAACGTTCCCAGCTGATCATTGCTAAATTGCTCAGATTCCAGATGAAAGAAAAAATCCTGACTCTGGCACGAGAACTTAGACCCCTACACTGGCATGGCACCACATTTATATCTTTCTGAATTACTCCCCAGCACTCTCAATGCACTGCAAAGAATTCACATGCACCAGACATGCCCCCATGGCACTACAACTACTGTACAGTCTCCAGTACCCAGCAACACTCCTCATTACTCACAATGGCATCTCCCATTCTTTTTGGACCCAGAAAATGCAGAGAATTTAATAAAAAGATCATGGCCCAATTCACAGTTCTAAGACCTGGGCATGCGCAGAGGCCCAATGCCATGGACACGGCATTGGCCTCACCCACCTTTCTGGAGTGGCCTGCACCGATGGCCAACTCAGCCTCGGAGTTGGGGCCTCCACAAATGCAGTTGATTAAAGTTATGGCACCCAGCATCATGGAAGAGCAGCCAAGGGGGTGCAAAAAGGAGGGATGATGAAGAAAGTGCCCCCAATGTGAAGATGGCTCCCTGAAGGAGCTACAATCAAAACTGACAAGGATCCTCCTGGAGCTCAGAGGGAGAGGCCTATGGAAGTCGCTTCTCCCCCCTCACACCATCAGAGGCAGCTTCTGCCCAGCAGCCCAAGCTCCAGCAACAATGCCTCACTAACCTCTGGTACATGTGTATAGGATCTGGGAACATTCCAGTTGTAGCTGATACCCGCTCCTGCTCTACAGTCAATGAAGTGGGCTGTTCGTGCTCCTACATGGCTGCCACTGCGGCTCTCCCTTTCCCGGCCAACTCATCCATGTCATCCAGTAATGGAGGAGGCAGTGGTGAAACATTGTGCCAGGACACCTGAAACTGTTAGCAAAGCCCATTGACACTCTGCATTGGCCAGGCCTGTCTGTTAATCTTTGCAGAAGGCCACGCCTACCTGCCCACCTTAAAGGGGCAACTACCTGGCTTGATTATATTAGTATCAATCCACCCATTAGCGTTGTTAACAGTTGTTAAGCTGGGTGGTGATATACATGTTTAGTTACTAAAATGTTTACAGTTTTTCACTGCTGCTCTTACAGAATGGTAATACTGTTTAGAAGCTGAAATGTAATGCTTCCCTGAGGGCCAGAATTGTACTCACTGGTTGCCAGGATAGAGTATATTGGAGGGCACAAACTACAGCTTTGATTAGACAAAGGGATAAACCCCCTCTGCATACAGTAGGTGGCCCAGTGGATCAGCATCCCCACAAGCCAGCCACAGATCCTACATGCTCATACCTCTGTTAAGGCAGTGGTACCTATTTAGTGCACAAATCAAGGAATCATGACATACTCTAAATCATGCTATTGCTGGATAACTATATCTATCCATCCTCCCCCAGGCTGCCACTGTGCTCTCCCTGCTATACATTTTACTCCAATCATGGGGCCCCCCCACTTCAGGATTGTCCCCTCTGATTACCCACAGAGTCCTACTAACCCTACCTCATAATTGGGGCATCCCCTGCAGCTGAGTGGGAGCCCCACCATTACTGGGACAAACATCAGAATTAGGGTCTGGGCCTCCATCCCTATACCACCCCATCATCAGCATGTTCAGAGAGGACAATGCGGATCAGGATCCAAGCACTAACAGCCTATGAGAAAGCATCAGAGGGGTCTGGGCCTCCTCCCATCCCACAACCAACATATTCCATTTGGTAGAAGGTTGCAACCAACTTTCAGCAGCCCCTAATGATTGAAGAGACTCATCAAGGGAGCACTATCTCTTCCAAAACATCTGTGGCCCCACATCACATCCTGCTCCTGGCCACACTGATCTATGCCTGGGCCCCACTGACTGATGACATGGCAGATACCAGATAATATCATTGTGCTGCACCAGAGACAGTCTTCTGGCTGGACCAGAAGAAAACAAAGCCCTATACTGGTAATTCACCCTCCCTACTGAATGGTAAGGAGGAAGAGACACCATACCCGAACAGGAACCTCATGCATTGTGCTCTTGCAGGCATGGCAGTAAAGGGTACCTGTTTCCGGAAAGATGGCACAGAAGATATACCTACTACACAAGCACAAGGAATGTTTGCATGTAAATAGTTGGCCCAGTGGGGCTATCTTTATGTTATTTTTTGAAGTAAGTAGATATATTTTTGTGTTTCTTAACAGTTTGAGACACTTCAATTTTTTCCAACTGTGGGAGCTTATCACTTGGAGTATACACCATATGTACCAGACAATGGGGCAGTACCATTATCCACCTTTGAATACTAAATGGCGGATAGTTCTCACATCCTGAAATGTCTGGGGCCTCAACTCACCTATAAAATGTAAACAGATACTGTCCCACTTAAAAAAAAATCTCCACACCAAGGTCACATTCCTTCAGGAGACAAAGCTCTCACATGTTGAGGTGGGGAAACTGAGCAGTGAGTGGGTAGGAATGGAGAACCACAGCACCCATGCCTCAACCAAGAGAGAGGTCTTGATAATGATACATCGATCCCATCCCTGGGTGCTTATCAGCACGCAAATGGACAAAGAAGGAACGTGGGCCGTGGCAAAGGTCAGCACCCCACAGGGCCCCTGATCCTTCTAAACCTGTACAGTCCTAATGCTGATGACCACACCTTCTTCATAGAAATCTCTGAAGCCCTGGCAGAGTATACCTCCCAACACCTCCTCATACTAGTCATGGGAGACTTTAACCTACAGTAACCCAGGACTCTCATATAGACAGATCTTACAAAGCTGAGGAACTGCATATAAAGGCAGCGGCTGCAGTACACCACCGAGCAACAGAGCACAGCCTTCCAGACATGTGGCTCCAATTATATCTTCCAGTCTGGCATTCACCATACCATAGCAAACTTGATTATTGGCTATCTAACCCCTTGATGACATTTGTGATCTGTGAATCTCAGATACACCGTATAGTTATTTCTGATCATGACCCAGTCACGATTACCCTAAACTGGGGATGGTTTTACCATGCCGCAGTGACAGCGGACATGGAGACATCCCCAACAGCAATAACCGCATTGCCAAGTGTTGGCAATGTGGTGTCGGGGATGGCTTCATGTTTCCATCGGGAGGCTGTGCCCCCGAACCCCCCATGTGGGAGGCTCCTCACCCCACACCCCCGGTCTCTAGGATTCCAACTCTGAGTCGAAGTTGGACTGGGGAGTGAAGCACCCTGAAAGGCAGTCCCCTGGCCATGCAGAGACCATCACAGTGACATGTGAATTTTGCCCAAATCCTGTCGCTGTGATGGTCTTCACCGTCGAGGAGTCACTGTGATGACAGTATACCATTGGGGATCACCTCAGGCTAGATCAGCTAATAGAAGGCTAGACCCTCTGTTATTGAAAGACACCTTGTTCCTACCCTGGGGACTGCAGGAAATTGCTGAATTTCTGAATTATAATAATGACAAAAGTACAATGGCTAGCACCCTATGGAAGACCCTTAAACCATACTTATGAGGTAGAATCATTGGATACGCTTCACACAGAAGATGTACCAGGCAGCTGGAAACAGCCAATCTGGAAAACAGACTTAAGCAACTTCAATGCAAGCATAAGGCCAAACCACAGGCTGATCCTAAAGAGCGGCTCGACATCTGAGCTTAACTCAATGCTATGTATGCAAGGAATGCTGAGCTTGCATTACTATGGCTTAGGCACACCTTTTGGGAAGGAGGAGAGAAATCTAGCAAGATTGTCGCATACTGCCTAAGGAAGCAAAGAGCAGAGAGCCATATCCCTGGCTTTATGGACTCCCGAAGGCAAGTGCATACATCCCAAGGGGGTTTATCCTCAATAATGTCAACCTTCTATTTTAAATTATATGCCTCAACCAACCCACCCACTAGCCATAACACCTCTGCATTTCTGTCCACCCTTAACTTCCCATAAATCTGTTCAACACAGGCCCAAGATACGGATCAGCCCATCGCCATAGAGGAAACAACTGCAATATTAAGTCTAAACAAAAACAAATCCCCTGGTGGTGACGGCTTCCCCATGGACTTCTACCAACAGTTCCATGTTGACTTAGCTCCCCTGCTTCATAAAGTGTACACACATTCCATCCTATCCAATGTACTACCTCTCACAATCAAGGAGGCAATACTTACCATCCTACCAAAAAAAAAGGCAAGGACCCTCTGCAACCAACTAGCTACCGACATATTTCACTTATAAGTGCCGATGTTAGGGTGTTGGCAAAGATCCTGACAAGCAGAATGGAGCCAGTTCTTCACAGTATTTTTCACCTCTCCCAGGTTGGTTTCCTCAAAGGAAAACTAAGCTCCAACCACCTTTGAACATTTCTTAACCTTAGTCAGATAGCCAAATCCCTCCCTACATCCACCACTGCCCTCACAATTGACTTTAAAGAAGCCGTTGACTCCACTGAATGGAGTTCCTCTTCAAGGTTCTTCATCAGTGGGGGCATGGCACCCTTTTTCTTGGATGAGTACAGATGCTATATATTACACCCATGTCTACAGTCATCATGCTTAGTGTCATCTCCACTCCCCTGCCACTTGCTAGTGGCATTAGACAAGCTTACCTCCTCTCCCTGCTCCTCTTTCTCTTAGCTATCGAAACCCTTACCACTGCACTGAGAGCAAACACCGCAATTATCGATATCCAAGTAGGTACACAAGAATACAAATCATTGTCCTATGCACATGACCTATGGATTGTCCTTAGCGATGCCCCAAAGGCAATCATACCATTTTGTCAAATTCTGGACTCATTTGCAAGCATGTCCAGACTTAAAGTAAATCACACCAAAAAAGAGGTCTTAGCTCTTAATGCCCACTGCCATGCTGTCCAGTTTCAGAACACAAACTGGAAGTGGGCTGTTGAAGGCATTACATTCCTGGGAATCCATATCACACCTGCTCTGTTGGTCCTAAGTAAGGAAAATTTCTCTCTCTTAATAACAAACTTCCTACACCTACCTATCCATAACCCTGACAGTAGGTTTTCTCTTCTCAATAAAATAATTGGACAGTTCATATGGGAAGGGAAACCCCCACGCATTAGTCACACCAAACTACAATGACACTGGAAGAAGAGGGGATGGGACATACCTGACTTTATTAATTACTACAAGAAGTTCATCATGGCCCAGGTACTGCGGTGTTGCCCAGCCAAGGGTGTAACCTTCCTCTATGGGTCCTGATAAAAGGGCATCTAGCAGGAGCTGAAACTGGATCCTCTTATACACTAACCCTCCACCAAACCGATACAAGTCTCCCACTATATCTATATCACTGCTGTACAGGCAGAAAATAAAAAGTTTCCTAGATATTAGGGACACCCCTCTTATGATTACACCCCTATGGGATAACCCCAAGATTAGAGTGGATAAATGACCACTACACTGGCTCATGATGCTACGCTAAAATCCAAACAGTACAAGATCTCTGGCTCCCAAGACACCCATGCTCAAGACATTCCAGGCCTTGGGCTGGGAATTCCAATTCCTTCATAAAGACTTCTGGAGATAGCTCCAGATCAAGGCCACACTTCAGACCCATTTATGACACGCCGCAGGCCCCTCGATCCAATGATTACCAATTGATCCCAAGGCATTGCTAACCCTTAATGACAGAGAGCGGGCTGGATCTACAGAAGCCTAAGGAACAAAGACCCTGACCTCGCAATGCATAATAAAGGAAAATGGGAACAGGAGCTTAACACAGCTATCCAGGATACAGACTGGCAGATGTGTTGGTCAAGGGCCCACCTGGCATGCAGAGAAACTAAAGCCCAACTAATCCAACTAAAGATCCTGCACCACTGGTATTAGACATCGCTGTTCCTTCACCAGAAAGGAATTCTCCCTGATAACAAATGCTGGAGATGTAATAACAACCCAGGATCCCTTCTCATATATTATGGTCCTGCCCACTTATTTGCCATTCCTAGGATCAGACCACTAAATGTTGCCAACTAATTCTCCATAAATCACTAGTCATGGATGGGCCCTCTTCCATTCATGGTCTGGCCAGAACATCCCAACAGGCCCCTTCCTGCTCTACACACTGGGGCATAACTGCAATGATAGTCACCAAACAGCTCCAACTCAGAAACTGGCACTCCTCAACAATACCTTGTTTCAATGATTGGTTGTTAGCCATTAGTCAAGTAGCCTTGATGGAACACCTCTCATATATTGCTATAAACAAAATGCAACTATATAACAGCATAGATTCCTCCTAGACTCTAATGGATGACCATGAATATGGACTCGGCTTTATGTATCTTGGGCTATACCTACGTAGCAAGGGCCTGAGAGTTGCTCAAGCTCCATCCTCCATGGTAAGCATCCCCCCTTACTTACTCACACACACCTATGGCTCAACCTGCTATCTATGTATGTATTCGTCTGTAGAAAACACCTATGTTATGAATATCATGCAAATCTTCCCAAACAGTTGTAATGTTACAAAATGTTCAATAAAAAAATTAATGTTAAAAAAAATGTGCTCTGCACTGTAACCCCCCAAAAAACAACACTGAAGGAGCCTCTGTCTTCAGTCATTCAATAGCTGTCTCCTCAGTGTAAAATGCTGTGAAATAACACCTTTTATCACTTTTTCTTTAAGAAAAAATTTACCAATGACCACAGCAAGAAAGGTTGTGGGAGATTTAAATCATTCACTTTCTGGAGCAAAGACAACCTATAGGCAAGTCAGTAAAAGGGGGGCTGTTTTATATGTTTATGTACCTGGTCACCCGGGCCGTTGCCTCCCTCCAATGAATTAAATGAAATGCTCCTGAAAGTGAATGATTTAAATCCCCCACAACCTTTCTTCCCCCCAACCCAATACAATAATCCTCTTTTATCCAATTGATTTAAAAACATAATGCAATTATCCAAATTGTCTGCTTTCAAAAAGACTAAATACAAGGAAGACCACTTTAGAGTAGACCCAAAGATGATTACCTGTTCTCCCTCCCGGCCCCCAACCAATGCTCACAAAGGACAGAAAAGCAAACATACTTTATATATTTTCTTTGTATGTCATTGCATTTTCAAATACTGTACATGCTGGCAATTGTATGTTTAATCTCGTGGTTTTATCACCCTAGTTTACACTACCAATTTCACTTTGAAAATTAGGCAGTCTTTTTATTGTTTTAAAAAAATTTATTTTTAGATACAGTTTGGTTAATGCTGCTGTTTGAATCTCAGTGAACGGACACCTCACCTCCCCACCCAAAAAAAAAAAAAAATCCTTTGTCCACTTTAAGACCACACTGTACAAGGTTTGTGGGGGAATTAGCATCATTCATTTTCAGGAGCTGTCTCATCAAATGGATTTTTATACAGTTATTTGGCACTTTCAGTTAATTTCATTTGATGGTCTTTACTTTCAAGTGGGAGTCACATATTTATAGGGACACTTCAATAGGTACTAGTCCATTTGCTGTTCATTTCTTAGTAGAGCCTCCATTTGTAATATTTTAAAATATGTATTTATTTATAACTGTGCGTGTTGGTTTGTGTGTGGGGGTGGTTGCTGCAGGGGCTGGAAAAAGGGGAAAAGGTTATCAGATAGGGAAACTTTCAATAAATTGATGCTCACTGTCGGTTTTTCTTTTTCTTCTTTTTTCTTGTACCCTGCTCCAATGTTTGTGTATACAATCATAATAAATAACCTGTTCTCTGCAAGAGAGAATTAACATATCAACATAGAAACTTTGTAAAAATGGGCAGTACTGCTCATCTGGCTTACAAGTATAGAAATAAAATGAAATGAAATGAAACTGCTGGCAGATGAGGACCTCCTGCCCAACATAGTCTGCACTATTTTCGCTAACCAAAAATGATACCAAAGACCCTACTTGGTCTTTGGTTTTCCACACCTCCCCCCTTACTTCTAAGATCCCTCTGTGTCTATCACATGCATTCTTAAATCTTGTAACCTTGTCGGCCCCCATCACCTCTGCTGGGAGGTTATTCAATGCGTCCGCCCCCTCCATAAACAAGTTTGTCCTCCTATTTCATCTGAGACTCCCCCTTTTATTTTTCTGTTGTGACCCATTGTCCTCAAGCACTTTTTTCTTTTGTCAATGTTTCTT
Organism: Neoceratodus forsteri; assembly: GCA_016271365.2. Taxonomy (NCBI): domain Eukaryota; kingdom Metazoa; phylum Chordata; order Ceratodontiformes; family Ceratodontidae; genus Neoceratodus; species Neoceratodus forsteri. The sequence continues at coordinate 1,612,216,090 of CM057452.1, forward strand.
TCTTGTACCTTGTTTGTATCTGTGAGGTATTTGAATGTTTCTATCAAACCTCCCCTTTCCCTCCTTTCCTCCAGGCATTACATAATTCATTCCTTAAGCATTTACCCTTAGGGCTTTTGATGCAGGCCATGCACCATTCTGGTTGCCCTCCTTTGTACTGTCTCCATCCTATCTATGTCCTTGTGGAGATGGGGCCTCCAGTACTGTACACGATACTTGAGTTGTGGCCTCACCAGTGATCTATACAGGGGTATTATTACCTCACTCTTTCTGCTGGCAATTCCCTTGTCTATTCATCCCAGCATCCCAGCAGCCTTCCCCACTGCCTTGTCACACTGTTTAGCTACCTTATGGTCATCAGAAATGATCACCCCCAGGTGCCTTTCCTGCTTTGTGACTGTTAATACTTATCCTTCTAGTTGGCATGTTTCCCATTGGGTTTCTGTAACCCATGTGCTTAATTTTGCACTTTTTTGCATTAAAACTCAGCTGCCAAATCTGTGACCATTCTTCCAGTTTTTTTAGATTGTCCCTCATTCCCTCCAGCCCCCCCCCAAATCTGCCCACTCTGTTGCAGAGCTTTGTGTCATCTATAAACAGGCATATGTTCCCTTCCAGTCCTTCTGTAAACTCACTAATAAAGACATTGAAGAGGACTGGTCCTAGTACTGATACTTGTGGCATCCCATTGGTCACTTTCCCTACTCCAGAGTTGATGCAATTTACCACCACCCTCTGACTTCTATTGTCCAGCCATCTTTCTACCCATTTTATCACTTCAGGACCCACTCCTAGGCTCCCCAACTTGCTCATCTGTCTTCTATGTCGAACAATGTCAAAGGCCTTGCTGAAATCCAAATAGGCCATGTCCACTGCTCTTCCCTGATCAGCCTCCTTGGTCATCCAATCAAAGAACTTGATCAGGTTTGTCTACCAAGACCTCCCCCCATGAAATTATGTTGCCTTGGATCCTGTAGGTGATTGGCAATTAGTTATTCCCGAATCCTTTCCTTCAATAGTGATTCCATTCTGTTGCCCACCACCATTGTTAGCTTGTCAGTCCCTAATTTCTTGCCTCCTCCTTCGTATTTTGACTTTTATTGTTTGGGACTATATCTGCCCACCTCCAATTTCTCGGTCCCACCCCTGTTTGGAATGACAGGTTGAAAAGGGCTTTATTAGGTGCAGCCAGCTCTTCTTTCAGTTCCCTCAATATCCTGGGGTGTGCCCCATGTGGTCCCATTGCCTTGTTTATTTTTAGCATTGCTAGTTCCTTAAACACCATTTTTTCTGTAAAAGGACTTGTGCCCACCTCCTCTCCTTTTATACCCTTTTTTCTTTATCTTTGGCCCCTTTCCTATCCCCTCTTCCTTAAATACTGAACAGAAATATTTGTTCAGTATATCTGCTTTTTGATGGTCCTCTTCCATACAACCCCTTCCTTCTTCTTTCAACCTTACTATCTCTGTCTTTGTCTTTCTCTTTTCGCTTATCTGAAAAATGTTTGATCCCTCTTTGCCACTGATTTGGCAATTTTTCCCTCTGTTTGTAAACAACATTTCAGCACAATTGGTTTAGAATGGTTTCCACTTGAGTTTAGGTGATTAGAATTCTAGTGGTTTTCAGCTGGAGTAGTAAGAGCACTTCACATGTCACTCCAACCTCTTTTACATGATGCAATAACTGTGGTGTATCAGGACCAAACCTCTCAATTGTTATGACTTGGTCACAATAGTATGTAAGCAATAATTCATGACAAGATATGGGATCATAGGGATTTAATCCACACCCCGGTGCATTATGAAGCATGAGGTTGCAGGTGGTAGAGAACTCCAGCAGCCATCTTGGACACGGTGGGCAGTGCCATGCTCCTTGCCCTCGACTGCAGCCGCACCGGCTCTGGTCAGAGTTTGTTTTAGTTGGGGACTGTTGTAACTGTTACAGTGTGATAGGGTGTTATAATCTGTCTGTTTTCTAAACAACCCTGTTTGTAATTTCCTATCTTTCAGGAATATACACAGATCTAAGGAATATACACAGATCTAAGTATGTCACCTCATATTCACTGTCCTCCATGGTGAGTTCAAGATTCTCATTTCTGCTACTTATGTATCTATTAAACTCCGCAAGGTCTTCCCTGTTCCCTTTCCACAGAAAAAAGATACTGTGCCTGATTTTAAAATGATAAGGACTGGCACAAGAGGCTTATGTCAAGGAGAAATGGTGCAATGGGCTCCTTGTACCTTATGTTGCACCAGTCCTGATTTTCAAAAAGCAGCTTGCACCACTGGGGGGGACTTCCTGCACCAACTGGGTTTGCACTGTCCTTGTGATGGCCACACTGGTGCGTCATGGTGGAGGAGGGCTTGTGCAATGATGGGGCTGCTGTATCTCCTAATTTGGGAATATGGGATTTTGGAAGCCCCTCCATTGGGTGCATAACCCCTAATGTTAGACGAGCCTGGAGTTGGTCTAGCCTGCCACATGCCACTGCTGGAGCCCTCTCTGGATGAGGGGGTGACCCTGTGCACTGCTGGGGAAGATGCCTGAACAGCCCCCAACACCTGCCAGACCACTGCTGGAGCAGCTGGTTGTCCATGGTTGGTCAGAGTCTGCAACCCCCACCCCACAGTGGCACTGGTGCATTCACTTCCCACATGGCCCTGTACTGACACTGCAGTTGCCTTGCTGGAGTCAGTTGTCACCCCCCTCCTTCCAGCTTCACCAGTCCCACCCCTTGTGAGGCAAGGCATGCCCTGGATGAGCCACCAGGGTGACTGGACAGCAGGTTGCCATTGCTGACTGCTGTTGTTGCAAGCCCATCCCAAGGCTTGTGGCATTCCCCTCCAGTGCACAGTTTTTTTAGTGCAGTCCTTGGCTTGCTGGAAACCCAGGGACTTTGGTGCTGGGACTGCACTTTTTCTAAAATCAAGTGCAAGGTCCCGAGTACATCTCGATTTGCTGCAGGTGGTGGTTTGGTGCACCATGTTATCATCTAATACAGCTTTCTAAAACTGAGCCAATTGTCAATAAAGTTTCTCCACTCTTTGATACATTTATAGAATGGGTTGGTCAGTTCATTCAGGATAAATTCTGTTTTGAAGGCACACTTAAAGACATTGGCATAGCTAGGCGCCATAATGCTTCCCATGTCCATACCCTTTTTTACTCATAGAATTTCTCTTCATACATAAAGTAGTTTTTAGTTAGTGCCACTTCTGCCATTACTTGTACTAACCTGGCTGGTGGTCTGGTAACTGTGGGTCTGTTCTCCAACATAAGACCCATACTGTGGATGCCCTAATCTTGGGGTACGGACATATGTAAGTCTTTGATGTCACATGTGACTGAAATACAATTATCTATACATCCTTGTTTGTTTGTATTTTCCCAAATCTCTATCATATGAGTGATGTCTCTTACCTAAGTTGTCATATCATGTATTAGATGTTGAAGGTGGTAATACATAAATATGCATAATGGCTCTACTTTATACAGTATGCACTCAGACAGTTCATTCAGTGGCTAGCTGTGGTGGTGTGAGGAGGGTTATGCCAGAGCAGAGAGGTGATCCTCTCACTGTACAGGTCTCTGGTATTGCATCCAGTTTTGTAATGCATACCTGAATAAAGATAGAGATAGGCAGGAGACTATACATACAAGGGCAACCAAGATGATACAGGACCTCTGTGGTCTCTCATATGAAGAATGCCTGGAAGGACTAAACTTATTCTCTGTAGAAGCAAGAAGGGAGAGGTGAGATATGATCAAGACTTTCAAATTCTGGAAAGGCATAAACAAGGTGCCATACACAGAACTATTCCAAACAGCCTCCAGTTTTACCACCAAGGAACAAGAATAGAAGTTATGAGGTAGGAGGCTTTAGAATAGATCTAAGAAAGCATTTATTCATGGAAAGAGTTGTGGAACCCTGGAACAGACTGCTGGTGAAAGTGGTAAATGTATGGACCATGTCAGTTTTCAAACGGTGTGGGACAGAGCAAGAACTCAAGTGGGAGCCACGGGATTTGAGAAGGGCAGAATGCAGAAGGGGTTTATGCTCCTGGACCAAAAAGAGGTCTAGAGAAATCATGGGCAGACTAGATGGACCAACTATCTCCTTCTTCAATCACTTTTCTTTGGGTTGCTACAGTATGGTCAGTGGTGGTGGAATCAGCAGGAACAAGAGGGAGATTGGATGTTTCTAAGGTTCCTTTTCTGTTGACAAAGTCTGTTTCTATGTTTCTATGACATTTCCCCTTGGGTAGGTTGTATGGGGATTTTATTTTCATGTACTTTTTTACATTTATTTTACATGCATCCTCAATAGGTCTATCACCAAATTCATCTTCTAGCCTTATTTTCCTAAAAAACTTGTGGAGATCATGCTTCATTTGAAAACCATTAAGTCTAGTCACTGGCACAAATGATAGTGCTTTACTCAATACTTTCATCTCTGTCTCTCCTAATGTCTTGTTACTTAGGTTAAAGACCACTATGTGCTCTTGGTGTGTGTTTCTATTTACTTGGCCGTGGCCCCCTCCCCTTGTCCTTGTTAGACCCTTCCTCTCTTCCTGTTCTTGATCCTCCTGCCACACCTCCTGGTTCTTCTCTTGAGGTATATTGCCTCTGTGGTAGTCAGCTACTCAGGGGATATCCCTGTCCAATCTCCTGTTCCTTGTTCTGTGTGTCTTGGTTCTCTCTGGATGCCCTCCCTGCTCCAGTACCCTGTGTTATTGTCTGTTGTCTTCAAAAATCTCTATTTATTTTGTTGTCTGTCTTCCTTTATTGGTGAAAAGACATAGTAATCATAAGCTACAGACCAATGGCCTATTTTTGTTTTCACTTATTAAAACTCAAACAAAGGAGGGTACTTTGTCTTTAACATACTCTGTTCATTACACTTGATTACAGATACAAAATGTTGCAAAATTCTGAATTTTGCCACCTATTTCTCATTTTAAATCTATGTTTTGTAGGCAGTTTCACTGCCATTATAAATGCTATAAATGAGATTGCATTTTTTGTACAGATATTTTTTCTATGTCCCTTCTGTCTCTGGTGTCTGACTCACTCAGGGATCCCAAGGCACCCACCTGGATCATGCAGTGCCTTGAATACATTGTCCTCTCCACAGAGCTGTGATTTACCCCCTATGGTATTATCAGAGGTTGCCAAGTCCCCCAATACTCACAGATTCATCAGGTGACATGTAGCACGGTGACTGACACTCGGGTTCCAGGAGCACCAGGATCCCATCATCTAGTTACATCAGAGCTAGTTTTCCTTTTTTCCTAGTTATGCCTCCACTTGGTGATGGCACACAAGGGCCAAAGCACATTCATGCACAACAACGCATAGGTATGTGAACCAGCTGTCACCCAGACCCTAACCTGCCTGTTTCTGCTGCTTCACCACCTATGGTCACCTAGATGATAGAAATGCAATGGAGGCAGCAACCCTCCCTCTGTCCCTCCCCCCCGGAGGAGATGAGCATCCTCTGGGATGCTTTAATCTCCTCCCCCATGGTGGGCCACTAATGACCCAGGTTCACTTCCAAGCCAGGGTTGCCTACATTGTGAGAGGTAGCACTACTGTTGTGTAAACGGGCTCACCGAGATTGCATTTTTAATGTACACATGTTTTTATGTACCACTTAATGTTTTGCACTGCCATTGGTTACAGCTATACAAAGGGGTCCCCCCTCAATTTGTTTACCAAATATAGTAAATTTAATTGAAATTGAGTGAGAATATGGAACCACTGGGACCCAAGGGAAGACAGTGGGCCCCTGCTTGAAAGTGGTATTAAAAAAAGGGCAGCTTACATTGCAGTGAAGCAGGATGGTAGTGAGTTTAACAAAGAGGAGTATAAAAAGAGTTAAAGACCAGTAAAAAAACTAATAAGAACAGAAATCAAAAAGCTTGAATTTTATATCGCACATATTAATGATAATGCAAAATCATTTTATGCTTATGTAAATAACAAAGCAATGGAAGAAACAGCTGAACCACTCAGAGAGGAGTCAATGGAAATATATGAGCCAAAAGAGACAGCAGACGTATTTAATAAGTACTTCTGTTCTGTTTATAATAAACCGAGAAAAACATCATATAGTAATTAAACAAAATTACAATAGCGACTATATTTAAAATTATGACATTTACCATTACCAAAAGTGAAGTGAAAAAACATAGGCTTATGGGAACAATATTTTACATCTCTATATTATTCAAATGTAGAGGAAAATCATTATTTGAATAATAGTATAGGAAGTAAGATGTTACCAAAACTCAGCTACATTTCTTATCAAGAAATCATAGAGGCAATAGATAAAATAAAAGCAAATAAGGCCCCAGGCCCTGACAACACACTGGTCAATATTTTTAGGTCATTTAAAGAATGGTGGTGGCCATTACTTCATCTTCTGTTTAATCGCTGTGTCCAAGGTTGTCCCTTCCCTGAAAGTTGGAGATGCAGTATTGAATGACCCATATTTAAGAAAGGTAATATAAATAATCCAGGTATGTATTGACCAATTAGCTTAATGGATGCTTCCCAAAAGATCTTTACCAGAATATTATTAAATAGAATACAACAATGGGCAGAGGAGAATAATCTAATCTCTGAATTTCGAAATGGATTTAGTGCCAAACGATCAACAATCCAGCACTGTTATGTATTACGACAAATGATCTGGAAATGTGTAGAGATAAGATTTTCATTCCCCTTTTATTTTGTTAACTAAGGTACTGTGTTTAGCATACATGGAAGATATTGTATTAATATCTACCTCTTTATTGGGGTTGCAATGTAAAGTGACTCATTTTTCAGATTTGTGTAAACAAAATAATGTAGTTATAAACAAGGATAAAACAAACTTATTTATATTTGGCAATAAAAGTAAAAATGTACCATCATTATATTTGGACAAAAGTAAAATAATTATGGCCACTTTCTATGATTATTTGGGTCTTCAATTTTCACAGAATCTCTCATGGACTCCCCAAATAAATTTATTGACTCAGAATCCTAAAACATTCTTTAATGCTTTTAAAAGATTTTGTGCAAAAATAGAACAAGGTACAATTAATGGTCTTCTGAACATAATTAATGCAAAGATAAAAAACAGTATCTTATACGCATATGGAATTTGGACACCCTCAGCTATAAAATCTCTTGAAACTGTAATAAACAAATGTACAGGTATATTTTTAAAGTCTCACAATCTGTTCCTGCAGAGACACTCAGAAAGGAACTGAGACATATATCCAATTACCATAACGGCTATGGAGAGTAGAATAACATTTATATTAAGCCTGTTTCTTCTTCCAGAACACAGACTACCTAGGATGTGCCTTGAGGAAGAATTAAAATATAATCATACAAACTTTACCTCAAAAACTATTAAAAGTACTGGGGAATCTATCTTCCCCCATGGGATAAGGACACTTACTTCATGAAATACACTATTTCCCCATGGAGGAGATAGTGGTGCAAATGAAAACAAGAGTAAGTGATACAACAATCACAAATGATCAGGCAAAAATCAACAAACTGAAGCATTATAGATGGTATAAAATTATTAAAGTAAAACACAAGTTGGAAACCTATTTGGTCATATTAAAAAATCCAGATGAATGCCAAATTTTGACTAGGTTCCGTATGGAGTTATATGTGTCAGATTACATTTATCATGATCAGAATAGAGCAGGATGAAATGATTCAATATGCAAATGTAATAAAGGTGTGATAGACGATCTTTAAGGAGTAGTCCACCCAGAATTTGCAAAAACATATGTTGTGCAGAGTGTTTTGATTTGTGTGCGAATTCCTAGTATGTTCTTCCCCCTGTCTGCTATTAGGAGTTTTTCCTAAATTAGTCTGTTAGCTTTATGGGAGTTTTATGACCCCTGGTGATCTCCATCTGAGCTAACTTTATTCCATTCCTTGTTCCCACAATGCATCCTTTCTCATGTGATAGTGATGTAGCCAAGACTGTAGATTCAGCAAACCTATGCCAAACAAACCTAAATATATTGGAAACTTTACACACTACACAAAAATGAGCAGTAGCAAAGTTGTTCAGGACAACAATACCTTTACAATGACGGTAGTCATTAAGCTGAACTCTGTGTAGTTTTTAAAATATATCCATCTCTACTGTTGTGAACTGATTGTAAAGCAGTGCTTTCTGATGAATCTATGGTCTTGGCTACATCACTGTCACATGAGACAGGAAGCATTGTAAAAACAACAAATGCAATAAGTCTAGCTCAGATAGAGATCCCAGGAGTCGTAAAACTACCATAAAGCTAGCAGGCTAATTTAGGAAAAACTCCAAAAAGCAGACAGAGGGAAGAACACACTAGGACTTCACACACAAATCAAAACACTCTGCACAGCATATGTTTTTGAAAATTCTGGGTGGACTACTCCTTTAAGCATATACACTTACACTGTCCATTAGATGAAGTAAAATGGAAAAAATGGCTGAGCCCCATATTAGCTACCCTTGGTCTCCCCTCAGAAGAGATAGTCACTTTCTTGTTTACATCAACAAATAAAGAATTACTGAATATACAGTATACATTTTTATTGTCTACAAGATTGTAGGTCTTTATGACTTGTAACTGACTAATATTGGGTAGTATGACTAATATAGTAGGGTGACTAGACAACATATTCAGTGAATGTATTAGCTAGGAAGTAATGATGTTTTATCAATGTCATGATGTGTAATGTGTACTGTACATGTGGTACTTAATTCATTTATTTATGTTCATCTTATATTAGTTTTAAAATGGTAAAATGTCCAACAATAAACCATTTACCTACCTACCTTAATCCTAGGCTATTAAGATTAATAGGTGAATGGATTATAGAAACATTGACAGCACTGTTCAATTTATCCCTGGAGATGGGGGAGGTCCCAGAAGATTGGAGGAGGGTGAATAGTTGTGCCCATTTAGAAACAAGGTCTAGTCAGAGCCAATACCACTGTGCAGAGCTTTTATGAGTGCCTGAGTCTGCCTTGTTCAAGATGTGTTTTCGCCTTGTATGTCTTCTTACTTTCCAATAAAGTTTATCATTTTCAAAAAAAGATGGCTGCAATGACAGAACTGTGCATGCACAGGCACTGTAATTGCTTGTGCTGTACCCGTTGTGTGGGTAAACAGAAGGCTTAAGTCTCTAGTTCTGTTAATCTGGTACCTTTAACAGGCATGATAACTCATTAAGAAAATGAATTAAAACTAAGTCACTGTTGCAAGATTAGTATACAGTACAGATAAGGGGCCCTATATAAAGTCACAAGGCACTGTCTCTAAGTGGTCACAGTGACTATTTGGCACTAGTCCCTTGTCTTGTACCCACTGTACCATTCACAACAGGGTCTCAAGCATTTAAGTACTGAAATTGCAACTGTATGGGAAAAGGGGCAGTTGTCATCATGCAAATCACCCACAAAACCAAGCACAACATGTGGTGACCCTGCAGTGGCATTCACACAGCTTGGTGACAACCCATGTCTGTAGAACAGTCATATGATAGGGGGTGCTGTGATGCTGTGACCACAAAAATCAAACCAGTTAGGGACCATGGTTATCACAGAACTGTTGTTTGAAAAGGTGGATGCTGGGAATGGAGCTAGGGAAGGGGTTTCACTGAAAGTCAGCTGTGTTGCGTTAGGGTGCTTAACCCTGGTTAGGTTCTTGGCAGTCTTGGATAAGCAAAAGAGACACAGACAAGTGGCATATTCGGTAATAAAACTTGTTTATTACACAAAAGGTAACAGTTGCCCATAACAGATTTTACCATTAGACACTGGGAGCCGAAGTTTCCCAAATACCCCTAGGAGAGAAGATGGTCTCAGTGAGGATACGTAATACATCTTATATAGTTAGACAATTGTGATGGTTACTGAAGGACAAGATGCATAAAATAAGCCTATTTGCCAAAAGTTAGGTGGCACCACAGTGTTATCTATAGTTATACAATATTTGTAAAGTCAGCTAAATTGGAGAACAAAGGGAGCATACAAAAATGCAGAAATGCAGAATACAGTGCATAGAAACATAGAAGTTGATGGCAGATAAGGACCATCCAGTTTGCCCATTTCTTTGTCTAGCTTATGAATGTGCCATCGGCTCTGTCTTGCTCCCTTATGCCTATCCCATGCCTGTTTGAAGCCCTGCACTATATTCATATCCACCAATTCCTGAGGTAGGCCATTATAGGCATCCACCACCCTTTCTGTGAAAAAGATCTTCCTTACATTACCCCTTAATCGGCCTCCCTCTAATCTCATGCTGTGTCCTCTTGTTCTGCTATTTTTCTTATATTGAAACATGTTAGACTCTTTCACCTTGTTAATGCCCTTAAGGTGTTTGAATGTTTCGATTATATCACCTCTCTCTCTCCCTCCTTTGCTCTAGGGTATACATATTGAGCTCCGTTAATCTGTCCTCATATGTTTTCTGATTCAGTCCCTGCACCATTTTGGTTGCCCTTTTCTGGACTGTCTCAATTTGGTTAATGTCCTTTTGAGGGTGTGGCCTCCAGTACTGCATGCAGTATGCCAGATGGGGCCTAACCAGTGTCTTGTGAAGAGGGATTATTACCTCCCTCTTAATACACCCCAACATCCCCCTAGCCTTACCTACTGCTTTAGTGGTCTGCTTGGATGATTTCAGGTCATCTGTGATGATGATGTCAGAGTCTCTTTCTTCCCTTGTGACTGCCAGCAGCTTCCTCCCAGCCTATAGGTGGCTTCAGGGTTTCTCTTCCCTATGTGCATGGTCTTGCACTTCTTTGCATTGAACCCCAATTGCCACTCTTCTGATCATTTTGCCACTTTATCCAGATCTCTTCTCATTATGCCCACCCCATCTAGATCATCTACTCTGTTGCAGATCTTGGTGTTATCTGCAAAGAGACAAATCTTACCCTCCAGTCCATGTGCAATGTCACTGATGAAGATATTGAAGAGGACTGGCCCCAGGACTGATCCCTGAGGTACCCCACATGTGACCTGCATCTCTTCTGACTGTACACCGTCTACCACCACTCTCTGTTTTCTGCCCATCAACCAGTTTGCCGCCCAGTTAACCAACTTTTGACCCACTCCGAGCCTACACAGCTTATTAATCAATCTTCTATGTGGAACAGTATTGAAAGCTTTGCTGAAGTCAAGGTAGGTGACATCAGCTGCTTCCCCTTGGTCCACCACTCTGGTTACCCAGTCAAAGAACTCCAAGAGATTAGTTTGACAGGACCTTCCTGTTGTAAACTCATGCTGTCTTGGATCCTGTACTCCTATGGATTCCAGGTGTTGCATTATCCTTTCCTTAAGGAGTGCCTCCATAATCTTGCCCACTACTGAGGTAAGACTGACTGGTCTGTGGTTCCCTGCCTCTTCCCTGCTACCACTCTTGTGGAGTTGGATCACATGAGCCCTTCTCCAGTCTTCTGGGACATCTCCTGTGCTCAGAGACTCACTAAACAGTTCTGATAATGGCTCTGCTGCTAGTTCCACCCTTAGCTCCTTTAGTACCCTGGGATGTATGTCATCAGGTCCCATTGCCTTGTCCAACCTGAGCTTATTGAGCTCTTTTAGGATCCTTTCTTTAGTGAAGGGACTAGTGCTCACCTCCCTCCCCCCTGTGTCCATGGTGCTGAGCTGTGGGCCCTGCCCTACCTTCTCTTCAGTATATACTGAGCAGAAATATCTATTTAGGATAGATGCTTTTACATGGTCTTCCTCCTCACACACACCCGTATCCCCTTTGATCATAGCAATACCCCCTCTGGACTTTCTCCTTTCACTAATGTATTGATAGAAAGTCTTGTCACCTTCTTTTACTGTTCCGTGTTAGTGTTTCCTTGGTTTGGGCCTTTGATTGCATTGCTGCCTTCCCTGCTTCCCTTAGGGAAGTTTGGTATGCCTCCCAACCTTCATCCTGCAGCATTCCCTTATATTTCCTAATGGCTAGCCTTTTGGCTGTAACCTTTTCTGCTACTGTTTTTGAGAACCAAAGTTGTTTTCTTCTTCTTTTGCACTTCCTTTTCTCTCTAACACAATGGGATGTTGCTTCAAGTATTGCATCCTTAATGCTTGCCTACTTTGCCTGTACCCCCTCACCTGTATTTCTTTTTGCCAGGGCTAGCTTAACTCTGTTGGCCATCTTATCAAGGTCAGCTCCTCTGAAGTCCCATATTTTTGCCTTGGAATGGGATGATTTAGTTCTAGTGGCCAAATTGAACCATACCATGTGATGGTCACTGACCCCAGGTGACCTTCTACCTGGAGATCTGTGATCCTTTCCCTGTTAGTCAGTACTAGATCTAGGATAGCCCTGTCTCTTGTAGGTTGCTGTACCAGTTGTTTGAGGCCCTCCCCCTGCAAGGAATCCACTATGTGTCTAGTTCTGGCAGATGTTCCTGCTGGTATTTGCCCTCTGGAATTTTTCTTGGTGGCATTTCACTCCCGACCTCTGAATGGGTGCGTAACCTGGGGGTAATTTTTGATAAGGGGCTAACCCTGCATTCGCAGGTGTTGGCTGTCATCAAATCTTCCTTTTATCATTTTAGGAATATCGCTAGGGTTAGGCACCTCATTCCATCTGGTGACCTCCCTACTTTGGTCCATGCCTTTGTGTCCTCATGCTTAAATCATTGCAACTCCCTCTACCCAGGGCTTCCTGGGGTGGAAATCCACCACCTGCAGCTGGTGCAGAACGTGGCAGCCCAGTTTTGATGGGATTTGCTCAGTTCTGTCATATTACACCAGTGCTGCATGAAATGCACTGACTGCCAGTACAGTGGCGGATCACCTTTAAAGTCGGTTTACTGACTTTTAAAGCCCAACACAGACTGAGCCTGGATTATCTGAAAGAGCTTCTTGTTCCTTACTGCCCTGGACAATTGCTCCACTCAGCTAATGAGGGGTTGCTAGTGATTCCAAGAGTGTGTTTGAAATCTTCTAGGGTGAGAGCATTCATGTATGCAGCCCCAACTCTTTGGAATTCTCTACCCCATCAGTTACGGGAGTGCACAACTGTGGAGGAATTCAAGCAAGCTTTAAAAACTTTTCTGTGGCACCAGGCATTCAGTGACTGATCTGCCTATTGATGAATGGTACACTGTTATTTTAATGTTAATTGTATTGATATTTGTTTGAACTGTATTGATGTTTGACCTGGTTTTTTTAATTGTTAGGTGTCTTGGCTATTAGATAAGGTGCCTTATAAATAACATTTATTATTATTATTATATAATCTGTATATGGCATGTTGAAGTCTCCCATTATCAGAACCTCCCCTTTAGCTGTCATGTTTTGTATATCTTCTAACAGTAATGTGTCTGTGTCCTCCCCCTGGTCTGGAGAACTGTAGACAACCCCAGTTCATCTGGCTGTCCCATTTCCTGTTTCCAGGATGACCCACAGTTCTTCTGGCTCCTTATGTGTATTCTGAATTTGTGTAGCTTTGATATTTTCATTGACATAAAGGGCCTCTCCAACTCCCCTTTTTGTACCTCGGTCTCTTCTGAACAGTACATAGCCAGGTACTGAAGTCTCCCAAGTGTGGTTACTGGTAAACCATGTCTTGCTAATGGCTACTATGGCCAGTTTAGCCTCTGTCATTATTGCTTGCAGGTCTGGGATCTTGTTTCCCAGACTGTGAGCATTTGTGTATATGATTTTCCATTGGCCAGATTTTGGTGTGTTAGTTGTTGGGTGAGGTCTGGCATTTCCCCTGTGCATTATATGGGGAGCCGGACCTTTTTCCTTAGCTGGCGATGCCAAAGAACTACAAACATGCTGAACTCCTGTTTGACCACTAGTTGAGGGGGGAGGTGTGTTCTTCCCATTTGATGTATCGGGTACTGCACCCCTCTCCCCATTTGCTAGTTGAAATATTCTGCAAAGAAGACAAACTTCTGCCCCATTGCACCTACTCCCTCCTTAGTCAGATGCAGTCCATCAAATGTAAAGAACTTTCACTCCCCAAATTGTTGCCAATTCCCTACAAATTTGTGTCCTTTTTTCTGGCACCAGCCCTTGAGCCACATGTTTAGCTCCCCTATCTCCCCTTCTCTGACCTTCTGTCCATCTGCCCCCTCCCAGACTGACAGGATCTCAGGGAAGGATATGCCAGATGAAATAGATGAAGGTTTGTCACCCAGCCTGGTCAGGTGCTCCTTGGTCTCCACAACTGACCTGCTGTTGAGATCATTTGTCCCTATGTGTACCAGGACATCAATGTTTTCTCCTGCTTCCTGTACAATTTTAGCAATGCGGTCAGTGTCTCTCCATGCTGATGTACCTGGAAGACATCTGACCATTACCCCTGGCTGGAGATAGGTATCAGCTCCCCGAATCATGGAGTCTCCTATGATCATAAGTTTTTTGGATTTTCTTTTTGCTTGTTTTGTTTTGGTTCCTGTTTTGGGTGAGTTTTGTTGTGCTAGCTCCTGTGCTGCAGTTTCCTGCTCTGCAGTGTCCTCTGCCCCTTTGTTTGATTTCAAAGATAGAGGCAGATACCTGTTTGCAGTTTTTATATCATTTGTGGAGGTGATATGTTGGAGAACACCAAGTGATGGGGCACCCGATTTGCCCCTCCTCACCACCTGCCAACCTCTCATACTAACTACCCTCTGTGGTCAAGGTGCTTTTGTTGGATGTTGGGGAAATGGCGGGTGGTTCTTACAATATATTTCCTTCTGAATATGTGATTTGAGGCATGAAATCTCTGCCCATGCTGCCTGGAGCTGAGCCCTTAGATCTCCAATGGCCCAGCGTGTAGGACAGTGTCCTCAATCCTATAAAACTCTCCTTTTAAAAAGTGTCCTGCAGTACCTGCAGTTAATAATATCCATTCCAGATAAGTTGCTGGGTTTATAACCTGATCAGAGTAATTAGCAGGAGGAAAATGAAAGCAAAAGTTTGATTTTGTGTTTTGTTTGTTTGTTTTTGTATAACTTGTTAAATTACTTGTGCCGATGTAAATGAGGTCACCGTGTGGATACCCCTATGATCTTCCCCTTCCTGCTTTGCTACAGGAAATGTCACTACTGTGCTACCCTATAAAAGGAGAGTAGTGTGGGGTGGTTGGGGATGGGGGTTGGTGGCTGGGCCCTTCTCCTGCTGAAAAAGAAGAACTGTGGATGAAAGAAACAAGGAGGTAAGAGCAGAAGCAATCAGCCGCAACAAATGCAATAGAACTGAAAGCAGTGCAGTGTTACATAAATCTGCACAGTGTCAGTGAAATTTGCATAATGACTTCTCAGAAGATAAACAAAGACACAAGTGTCTTGGGACATTGCTTGTAGCATGTTTCATAGTAAAGCAGCATATAGATTACAGATATACTTCTGGCAACTTACTCTTATATGGCAAGTGCCAACACCATATGTATTAGTGCATTAGGTATATAGATTGTCTAAGGTGCACAGAGGGTAGTAAATTAGAGTGTGGGAACCTCACATAGTATGATCCCCCTGTTGCCTTGCCAAAAAGGCAACAACACTACAGGAAAGCAGTGGGAGCACTCTCCATCATTTATAAAGCCCAATGCACAAGCCTTATAAATGAACTTGAGTTGCTCATGATGTTGTTTTATCATGCGCCTTAAACAGCAAAGTGTTAATATCAGAAAGTTAATTAAAAATGCTTGAATAATAACAAAACCCTTAAAAGTCAATTCTAACCAAGTATTTGAAAGTGTGGCACTTAAATCACCATCATGGATGAGGCTGTTCCAGTCATCTCCAGCCTTGGAGATATTATTACTGATGTAGATGAGATGGGTGTCCTTTTTATCTAAAAGGGATTTCAAAGTTAATATTAATGGGTCAATGTGAATATTAAAGATGGGCAAATATTGAGACAGAGCAATCAAATATTCAGGGTCACTGTTAATAACATCAAGTTCCGCAATGGGAACAGGAGTAATCACTGTATGACCAATAACAGTAGTTGGTATCCCATGAGAAGGGGGACCGCTATTGATCACTTACAAAAAAGGTGACTCAATAGTGGTACCAATTCTCAGGGCTACTGGATGGGGGGTGACTGTGTATATAGTGACATCCTCTCACTATATGTACACACACATGGGGGGCTAGTGAGTACGCCATGTGATGGGTGGAAGGGGAGGGAGGGTTTGTGAGGGGTAGTGTGGCAGTCGGTTGCTGAGCTGGCTCTGTGGTGTGATGGTTGGGTGGCAGGTTAGGGCTCCAAGGGTGCCAGGTTCAGTTCCAGGAGTGAGTTTGTTTTGTTGCATGCCATACTAAAATGTTTGTTCTGGTTTTGCACCTGCCCCCAACATGCACCCGCTGAAGTTGAGAACTTTAGTAGGGGCGTGGGCTGAAGCCCCATGGGGATGGGTGCGGGGGCATAAACAAAAAAAGTAAGTCCCCGGCACTGTTTTACTGTGCACCGGGAGTGCACATCAGTGAAATTGATTTTCATTGATGTACATTTACCCAAATGGTGATCACCTTTGTGTGACTGCCATTATCACATAAATCCACAGTAGTTTGATGGGGAATAAAGCAAAAATTAGGCTATTTCACATCCCAGGATTTCAGACCATACATAAAGGATTTATGATTTGTCACAACACAATACTGACCAACCATCAAAGTTATGACATTTTTACTGTAGGAACCCTCCATTTCTGTAGTTGAATTAGGCAGATGATAGATTGATTCATGCATCTTGTAGTCAAGCAATGAACCTCTTCGGTATGTTTGACATAGAGACATCCAGTGTTTCCCACTGGTGGTGCTGTCCATGATACCCTGGGTTTATCAGTAGCATTGGAAGTAATGTCCCAGTCCATTGTAAAGGACCAATTAAGATTGTCTAGTGAATAGCCACATACCAGCTTGATGGCATTGAAAACGTCACAACGGCACAAGTAATGATACCCTTTTCGAGCACAACAGTCTGTACAAGGTGCCACCCATGCTTCAAGGGTGGGATGAAAAACCAGAAGTGGTGGAAGGTCAAAACTTACTCTGTAGATATCCTCGTTGAAGTGCCCAAATGGAGTGAATGGAGGCTAATTGATCAAAAAGAGCTGTGGTCAGATCAAAATGTGGTAAAGATACAGTAAAAGTAATGTACATAATGTTTCTGATGGTATTTATTGGCATTATAACATGTTCCCTATTGGGATGACTGGTGATGTAACCAAGGTAATGAGCAGTAGATAAAGGTACAGCAAGTGACCTAGAAGTGCACATAGTAGTGCAGGTAGTAGATTTGTACTGAGGATAATACCACTTAGCTAATCATCTGTCATCAATAATATCTGGGATATGCCCAGATTCCACATCATAGAATAGATTATTGACAGTGGTTATGACATAAGAGCCATAAGCAGAGCATAGGAATTCCCTGGCAATATATTGTTTGTCTACCTCTTTGTTGTTTTGTGCAACAAGTTCATTAATTTTCTCTTTAGTATCTGTTAAGCTCTTGGCAATATCATGCATGTTATACACTGTAAAGTGCTCTTCCTGACTAAGTCCACCTAAACTATGTAATAAAGGTGGTATTATGTTATTTTTAATGCCATCCTGGAATATGGACATTTGACTAGACATGGAAGTGATATCTGCTTTGTTCCAGATTGACGTGCTGGTTCGGAAGAGACTGGAAATGGTGCCTGTGGCACCAGTTACATCAGCAGTCACACCTCCTATGGGAGGAGGAAGATTTGGCCTTTGCCTTATCATTTGGGTTAGGTCTAGGCCAAAAGAGACCAAGATGTTCAACTGTATGAGTACCAGTCACAGGGTCTTGTCTGCGTGTCTGCAGCATCTGCATCTGCAGTATCTGCCTGGACTGGTGGTAGTTCAGGTGGATGTTAAAGAGCCCATGGCACTTATCGAAAAGAGTAGGGGAATTTCCCCGGGGTCCTGGCCAAATTTCCCTCATTCACTAAAAATACCACGAACAGCTTAATCTGGTTCAAGGTCAGTTGCCATTCATCTGTATCCCCCTTCCCCCGGGTCGTGCCTGAAAATAGACAGGATTTGTCTAGTGCACTTACCCGGTCAACAAAAGCTAAATAAATAAATAAAATAAATAAAAGACTATCTAATAACACAGTACTGAGAAACTTGGAGGTATTAGTATTAGGACACATACCAAATTCAACTGCATTATAATAAGTATGATTAAAAATAACTGGGACATGCATGTATTGTACATTGTTGACAAGAGTACCTGTAAGGGACATGGCAGTAAGGCCACTGGCTGGGCCAGACTCCTGTGGGGGATAATCAGTTAGTTCAGCTTCAGTAGTGGGAACTACTGTCAGAAACATAGCTGCTGTAGCCTTATGATGTTGATTGCAAAATTCTTTTGTGGAGTCATGTGGGAACCTCTCACAAAAGTCATGGTCAGTTAGAGCAGTAAGTTTATATAGACCAGAGTGTCCGTAGTTAATTTGGAAACTGGACAAGGTACCATTTGGGTCAATACTGGTATTGGGCCAACCTTGTAATGTGCCTTTAGCAAGGCGGGCAATGGGGAGTGGATGTCCATTGTTATCAGTCTTCCATCCAATTTGGAAGGAAGATTTGTCAGGGGCCACAACTGGGGTGGTGAGGTAGGTGTCCTTGCCTTCCTGGACAGTAATTGCTCTGTTGGGAACATTTATGCTAACTCCTTCAGGGATAGTAGTGAGTTTGTCTATTGGGGTCATACACCTTCCCTGAAAACGATCAAGTAGTGGAAGGAGTTGCCTTAGATGTTGGTTACTGTCAGATATAGAGTTCATATCCTTGCCAAGGACAACGGGAACTACTCCTATTATCAGGAGGGCCACATGCAAAGGGGAATACTCCTATTATCAGGAGGGCCAGATGTAAGATAACCATCTTGTGAGAATACCTGTAAGGAAAAAGAAAAGATCAGTAGGTACAATTCTGCCCAGTGGGGTTAGGACACATAATTATCTCCTTCATATAACTTTAATTGGTTTGCATACAACCATTTCTTGGTAAGTTTCTGTTGCTAGAAGAGTCTAACTTGATAGACTGTGGGACTAAGTTTATTGACAATGGGGTAGGGCCCTTATCATTTAATTGAGAAGGGGTGTGTGTAGGGTGAGCAAATCTGAAAACCATAACCTGGCCCCCTACTTGTGAATCCATTTCTTGTGCATGTTTGTCAAACTGGATCTTGGACTGTTGTTGGGCCTTGCCCATACACTGTGTAGCATGCAAGTGGGTCTTTTCAATGTCATCTTTGAGTTTTGCAACATATTTGTCTACAGACAGTCTGTCTGCAGTGGGTGTGTTTATGTCAAACAGCAGGTGTTCAGGTAGTCTCATGGTTCTAGCAGTCATCACCTCGAAGGGTGTCAACTGGGCAGTGACTGAAGGAGTCCCCCTAATTGCCATAAGGAGTAAAGGCAAAGGGGAATCCCAATCCTTAGCATTGTCCTCGATGAAATTGGATAGCATTTGCTTAATCCGTCTGTTGGCTCTTTCTACCCGACCTGATGACTGAGTGCGATATGGTATGTGGAACTTCTGGTGTACTTCAAGAAGTGCAAGTGTCTCTTGCATAAATTCACCTGTAAAACTGTTTCCTCTGTTGGAGTCTACCTTGAGAGGCAGACCCCACCTGGAGAACAGTTGCTCTACCAGGACTTTTGCGGTTGCCTTGACTGTGCGTTTCTGAGTGGGGAAGCCTCAAAAAACTTGGAAAAAATGTTAGTGGCTTCAAATGCATACTTGTTGTTCCTACTAGTATTGGTTAATGGACCAATAAAGTCAGTTTGGATCACATGCCAAGAATCAGATGGTCTTTGAGGAAGTAGCTTGACATTGCACTTGGTTGGGGCTGGATTGTTCTGAGCACAGATTAGGCAATTTTCGATATAGTGGCTGACATATTTTCTGATGCCAGGCCATTAACCAACAGATTTGAGTCCTGAAGTGTTTTCTACCCACTGGTGTCCACCAGTTGGGTGTCATGGACTTGGTGAATAAATTCAGATCTCAAAGATCCAAGGACTACCCACAGCTTGTACTTATAGTTGTCAGGCTGATACCAGATCAGTTTACCATCCTGGGACAAGTGTAGTTGATTTGCATGTCTCTTGTAAGAGCTGTAAATAGGCAATTCTTGTTCAATTCCTTTATCAAGGAATCTGAACACATCCCTCAACTGGGGATCTGACTTTTGTGCTGTGGACAAGTCCAGAGGCTCAAAAGGTTCAGGTTTCTTCTTTATAACAGCTACAGTATATGTATGACTGCTGAAGCATTGGGGTGAACCATCTCCCATGTTTCGCCCCACTTGAGCACCCTCTTTTGCAACAGCATCTGCTGAATCATTGAATGAATGGTATGGAACAGATTTAGAGTGGGCCCTCACTTTCTGAATGAACAGTTTATGTTTGAAGTACTGGGCCAGTTCGTGGATGCAAACAAAAAGTGCTTTGTATTTTACTGGTGTGCCAGCAGAAGATGCAAAGGAATTCCTCTGTCAAAACAGTAAAAATTCAGTCAAAGAGCAGCAGACCCAGTTAGATTCTGTAAAAATGATGGTATCCTCAGTTCCATGTTCTATGAGTTAGAGGGCACAGGCCACAGCCGCCAATTCTGCATACTGAGATGAGACAACACTGCAATGTTTAGAAACGTGAACAGTGTTACCGGTAGGGTACATCATGAGCACTCATAATCCAGCTACCTGCTCCCCTTAATAGTATGAGGCCAAGCCATCAGTAAAGACATGACATAGGGAGGTGTCAGCAAGGAGAATTGTAGTAGCAGGAAGAAAAGGGCCTAGTTCAGGCAAGTCAGGGGTTTGGAGTGTGCAATCATGTGGTGCTCCTTGGTACGAAAGACAATGGGGTAAAATTGAAGGCATCTTGGCAGGGTGGACCTGTATGTCACAGTCCTGGAGAAGAAGGGACCAATGTGTCAGTCTGGTGTTGGACACTGATCCATCCTTCACTCCGTTGGATAACAGGAAAGTCATGGGGGTGTGGTTCATATTCAGAATGATAGGTGAGTACCCAGTGATATACAGAAAATGCTTAACAGCCCAGTCAGTGGACAGAAGGTTTCTTTAACAAAGACTGTACTTCTGTTCCACTGGGGACATCATTTGGGATGCATAGGCAATAGGTGTCAAAGTACCATTCACTTTCTGAGTAATGACTGCAGACATGGCAACGTCTGAAGTGGCTGTTTCCAAATGGAAAGGTAGAACTGGACTGGGGTTCACTAAGCAGGAGTAGAGGTCAAGGCCTGTTTCAGAAATGTCACTGCTTTAGTGTGGATGGGTCCCCAAGTCCAGTGAACATCCTTTTTCAGGAGTTTGTAGAGAGGGGTGGCCTTTTGTGCAAAATCACAAATAAAGTCTCTGGAATAGTTGACCATTCCTAGGAAATGTCTAAGTGTTGCTGCAGTTGCGGTAATGGCAAATCTTGTAGGCTTTGTATTTTCTTCCAGGTTGGGCTCCTGCCCTGTTCTGTTATGTGCAGACCAAGAATGACAACTTCTTTTTGGCAGAGTTGTGCTTTTGAGGGACTGCACTTCAGGCTTGCCCTCTGTAAGAGGATCAATAATTTGCCAAGGAGGTCAAGATGTTGCTCCTTGGTGGCAGTTGCCAACAGTAAATCATTCACATACTGCAGAAGACATTGTGGGGCAGAGAAACACTCCAGGGCATCCATCATATGTAGATGGAAAAAAGAAGGGCTGCTGTGGAATCCTTGGGGCAAGCAGGTCCATGTGTGCTGTCGACCTTCAAAGGTAAAGGCAAACTTATATTGACTTTCCTGTGCAAGAGGCAGTGACCAAAAGCCATTGGAGATATCCAGGGCACTGAACCTCCTACGATCTGGTGTTAGCAATTTAAGCACATCTGGTACTGATGCGACAGTAGGGGAGCAGGTAGGAGTGACTTGGCTAAGTATCCTGTAGTCAATGGTGAGTCTCCAAGATCCAGTGGGCTTTTTCACAGGTCAAATGGGTGAATTAGCAGTCAAGACACAGGACCTAATCACACCTTATCTAAGGAGTGACTGAACAGTTTCCCTGAGTGATGGTAGGGCCTCAGCAGGAAAGGGGTATTGCCTTTGCCTGTCATGTGCTGGTCCTGGAATTTCAATGACTGTCTGCATCATTCCACAATAATGTTTGTGTACAGCAAAAGCATCCAGATGCTTCTGCAGGTTGGGTAAAAGTTCTTTGAATAATTTGTGTGTCTGGAATAGAGCTATGATGTCATATTCCTTATCATTTGGGGTAATAGCTGCAACCACATACGAATCAGAGATCATGACTGTATGGTATTGTTCCCTGATCTGGATCAGGAGCATGTTGGCCAAGTACACCACACAGCCATGCAGTGCAAGACAATCAATTCCCAGAATGCTGGGGTGATCACGTAATACCATAAGATCAAAAGCCTGACTCACCCTAAGGTTGCCTATCACCACAGGAAGCATGACGGAATGATATGTGTATAGCTTTACACCATCCACACCTTGTGCACTGGTCCTCCATCCAGTGGACCAAGAGGAATTTGCTGGATCTTCATCATGCAGCACAGACATAGTCTGGCAAGTCTCTAGCAAAATAGTCAGTTGGGGGCCCCCAATCATGGTCTCAGTGCAAAGCCTTCCATTTGTGTGAAGGGTGAGCTTGTTCACAATATGGACTTGGGCCTGTAATTGTCAATACAAAATAGTATCAGGCAGTTCTGGCAGAAGTAGGCTGACCTGTTCTTGTTGGGTCTCACCCAGGTCCTGCATCGCTGCAA
The DNA here is from genome assembly GCA_016271365.2 of Neoceratodus forsteri. Classification (NCBI taxonomy): domain Eukaryota; kingdom Metazoa; phylum Chordata; order Ceratodontiformes; family Ceratodontidae; genus Neoceratodus; species Neoceratodus forsteri. Next base: position 1,612,238,894 of record CM057452.1, read on the forward strand.
TGAAGGGGGCCGCTTCAGGGTTCATGCCTAATGGGCCTGGCCTGAGGAGGTTCCCAACATACCCTCGGTCTTGTGAGGCTTAGTATACCAGAGCCAATGCTGCAATGGTACATGTTGGAATTGCGTCTGCTACTGATTGAACTTGCCCGAGAAAGGTGTGGAGGTTGTTTTTTTCCTCTGCTATCTCTCAGTATGAAGGGCCAGATCGATGATTTTGATTGCCCCTATTGGAATTAGAACTATTCCAATTCTGCTTATTATTCCTACTGTGGTTCCAGTTGCCACTTCTGAACTGTTGGTGTTGTTTATTATCAGAGGGTGCAGTCTTTTTGTCTTGGGCCTTGCATTCCACTGTGTAGTGGGTTGTGGGCTCACTGGTAGACTGTACCGTGGCCACCTTTTTCGAGATGGAATTCAGGTCCCAGAGGTAGAGCTGGTAAACCCACTCAGTTTTCCAGAGAATGTCTGCAAATTTATCTCTTCTGGGAAATATTGTGGGCTTGACCTCACAGATAGCTGGAAGTGTGTTCTGAAGGTACAAATTTTTGTACTCAATTTGGTCAGTATCTGCACCTTCTTCCAAAAGTGATTTGCCAATACAATAGGTCAGCCATAGCCTCTGATAGTTTGTTGCTGGGCTCTCTTTGGCAGTTTTCTTTATGGGGTAGGCCAACATAATGCCAACCACACCTGGTGTATGTGCAGAAATGAGTTCTGCTGCAGTGTCGTCAAAGGTCGCATTAGTGGATTGGTGAGCTGCCCTTGGGAGCCTTGCCCTGAGGCCGGGTTCAATGGTCTGCTGAAGAATCTATACCTGGAAGTTCATCAGCAGGCTTAACATCTCATGTTTGGAATGGACCTTTTCCAAATGGCAACTGAGATGATCACTGGGGTTCATACGGCCTATACTGTTAGTGATTTCCTGTACAGAGTGGGCCATCTGAAGGGGATCATTCTCTGCTGTTGTGCAGTTGGATAAGGGAGTTTGACTTTGTAATCCAGACAGACCAGCTTCTGCTGTGGTGTCAGCCACAGAGCAGACAACAGATGGCTGAAAAGTCATCTCCCTCATCATTGCATCCATGTACTGTTTGAATGTCTGTTTACTTTCCTCGGATATCTCCATCCGATAGAGGGTGGTCTCGATCATTTAGTCAAAGCTGCAGTAGAAGGGGCACTAGCTAGGCCTCAACCTCTCCCCTATCGTGGGGGTCACCATCTTGGCATCACACATGATAGTCGTCATTCCATTGATGACATAGGATAGTGCTGTCATAGTGTGGGGATCCACCATCTTGGGGGTGGAGGGAGGACACTGGACCACAGAGAGGGTGTGGCTGGGTGCCATCTTGGCTGTTGTTGTCACCAGAGTCATCATCACCGAATGACTTAAGGTAAAGTGGTGTATAGTGAAACCCACCCATCACCTTGATGTGACCAGCCAGCACTTCTTGCTGATGATACAGTTTCACCATCTTGAGTCTACATGCCTTCTGAATAACCTTGGCAATGTTCTGTTCAACACCATTTGCAATCTCTTTCTGTAACACTCTATACACAGTGCTTAACTCACAATTGTCCCTGCGCTCCCTATCCAACTCATCACTTACCCGTTTCAAGTCATCTCTCATCTCCTCGAGCTCCTCATGCAATGATTCATTCATATCACTCAACAAATCATTTATTTGCAATACCTGCTTCTTATTCTGTTTCAATCTATCACATTCATCTGTCAACGTACATAACTGTCGACCATTTTCCTGTACAGAACAGTGCAAAAGAGTCTCATTCTTAGTACACAAAGACCAAAGTTCTGCTTCATGCCACTGCTCCTTTTTCAAACTTTCAGACTCCTGCAATCCCATCTCTTTCTTATGAGTTGAGAGTTGCAGTTCAAGGGAATGAAACCTCAATTCGGAGGCTTCCAAAGCAGCATATAGAGCAACGACTAACAGCCCTTTAGCATCATGCTTTTGGGGTGTTTGCTTCACCTCAGAGTACTGGGTTGAGACCCCCAGCACAGGGTTCTTGGAACAAGTTGCCTCCAGTGCAAAATTGTTCTAACCTCCTTGGGAGGTAAGGAAGTTTGAAACGTCCAGTCTCAGGTCTGAACAAATATTAGACATAGACATAATGGTACCAATAATACAGTTTGGGAAACACAAAATAAACTGATCAGTGGGGACCCAACTGCGTATCAGTCCACAGCAGGTAGACCAACAGAAGATCTGGCTACTGTACTCTTGAAATCCTGCAATTCAAAACTTCCATTGAACAAGTTGAGATGGCATCAACCTTGCCCAGTAAGCAGCCAGACTTTACAAGATACTATGGAGTAGGCATGACAGGCGAGGTAGTAAGGGTGTGTACACCTACTTGCTGCTCACGAGGGAAGGGTAAGCCAACAAGTCAAGTAACTTTGCAAATCCAGACTACCTGCACATGGTCGTCTATATGTTAGGGTGCTTAGCCCTGGTAAGGTTCTTGGCAGTCTTGGATAAGCAAAAGAGACACAGACAAGTGGCATATTTGATAATAAAGCTTGTTTGTTAGACAAAAAGGTAACAGTTGCCCTAAGCAGGTCTTATCATTAGACACTAGGAGCCAAAGTTTCCCAAGTACCCCTAGGAGTGAAGATGGTCTCAGTGGGGATATGTAATACAACATCTTATATACTTAGATAATTGTCATGTTTACTTAAGGACAAGATACATAAAATATGCCCTATTGGGCAAAAGTTAGGTGGCTCCACAGTGTTATCTATAGTTATACAATATTTGTAAAGTCAGCTAAAATGTAGAACAAAGGGGAACATACAAAAATGCAGAAATGCACAATATAGTCAAGGCCCCTGGAATTCTGCTATTCCACGGTTGCAGAATTTTCCGCAGAATTTGCATCATGCCGCAGAATTTATATAGTGCCACATAATTCATGGTTTTTGATGAATTTTCATTCAAATATACAGTTATTCCATAGTGCCAGGCTCCCGTGCTCATCTTGTTTATCCTGAAGCCCTTCCTCTATGCATGGTAGGTGATGTCATCAGTGACATCACTTCATATTTTAGCCAATGGTAGGGGCTGCATTCTGCCACAGAAATGAATAAATCATGCCACAGAAATCAGAAAATGCTGCTGCAGAAGCCTAGGAGCCCTGCTGCAGAAATCAGAAAATTCTGCTGCAGAGCACTAGGGGCCCTGAATATAGTGCAGTGTTACATAAATCTGCACAGTGGCAGTGTAGTTTGCATAATGACTTCTCAGAAGGTAGACACAAGTGTCTTGCCACATTGCTTGTAGCATGTTTCATAGTAAAGCAGCATATAGATTACAGTTATGCTCCTGACAACATATTCTTATACAGTACATGTCAACGCCCTATAGGTTAGTGCATTAGGTATATAGATTGTATAAGGTGCACAGAGGGTAGGCAATTAGAGTGTGGGAACCTTGCATGACAGCTGAAAGGCTTGGGCTGTCAGGGGGCACTGAACCACCAGGGGGAATATGGTGGTAAAAACATGAATTTAATACTCTTTGCTCAGAACTGGGCCTAAATGTGAGAGCCAGCAGTTAGGGGACCACTATATTGGTATTACCATTTACTAGGAGATTTTCCCATGGACAAAACTACATGGGTGTCCCAAGCCAGCTTGTTAGCAGGTACAAACTTTGTTTTTGTCCATTAACATCTGGCTAACTGATCTGCACAGTGACTTACCTATTGAGGAGATGTATCCCCCAAGTGTTTAAGTGAGCCCTTTGTGCATAGCATTTTTGGTGGTGGCATGATGTGGTTCCTCCTTGCCACCCACTATAAAAATCAGGAAAGATGGTGGTGGGGTTGGAATAAATTAATAAAGGTCAGACTAATACAAATGAGTATTACTAATTAGTTTGGAGTTTTATAGTATTTCATAATAATTACGCAATACAGTTCAACACAGAGGGCATGGTTATGAACAGGTTTCACTGATAATGGTCTTGAGGAAAAGTTGGGTGAATGCATATCACAACCAGGCAGTTACCACATCAGCTGTTGTGTAGAATGACATGAAACTAGATGACACAGTGACTAACTCTGATATGATTTTGAGTGCCTCTGCAGTTATGTCATATAGCAGGGAATGCTCCCTACCTGTGCTGTGTCTTTCTGCCGGTGGCTCACTTGTTTCCAACATCTCTCCCTCTCTTGTATTGCACAGATCAACCTGAAGCAGCTGCACTACTGGCACATGCCTCAGTGGTTAGGTGGCAAACACAGAAAGCGCCTCAGTGGTTGGGAGGCAAACACAGAAATATTTATAATAAACAACAGTGCAGCGAGACTGAGTAATGAGTCAGCAGTCTACAGCAAAAGTGAGTAAAGAGTCTGCACTCCCAACATGGTGGCACCATCAGAACAGCGTATGCATGATATTCGCGCATGCGCAGTTTGAGTCGGTGCTGCCATGTTGGGAATGGTAGCTATCACTTCCACTGTTGCAGAAAAAAAATGCACCACAAAGGAGGTGTGTTTATGTGGCCTGCGGAGGAGAAGTTCTGCATGAACAACTGCACTGGATATCTGCCAGAGCACTGTGGAGGCACACCGTACAGCAGTCTGGTCACGTGCTTCCACAGTGCTCTTCTAAACATAATATGATGGCATAACGTCTGCGGAGCTCCTCCCACACAATTGTAAAAAGGAGACTGTGCAAAATGGATCAACAATAGACCTATTAACTTGACATCAATTTTGGGAAAGACAATGGAGGCTATAAAGAAAGAACAGAACAAGAAATAAAAAGAAAAAATTGACGGACAGTAGTCAACACAGGCTTAAAAAAAATAAATTATGTACAACAAATACCCTTGACTTCTATAGCAAGTCAGTAAATCACTAAACAATAACTTACCAGTAGATATAATTTATTTAGATTTAAGAAAAGCATTTGACAAAGTATATCACTGTACCCTAATTGATAAACTTCACAAGATGGGAATTTATACCAAACTGATAGCTTGGATTTCTGGTTGGCTGAGAAGCAGAACCCAAATGGTAAGAATCAGAGGTAATCTGTCATATCCAGGAAGGATAACACATGGAATCCCTCAGAGGTCAGCACTGGGCCCAGCTAACAAGAGGCATAATTATGATCTACTGTAAATGGAAGAAATAAAAAAAAAAAACTTGAAAATGAAAGTGACCTGGGAGTATTGATTGATAAAGATCTAAAGTTTGGCAGCCATTGTAATAGGGTAATAAAGACTGCTAATAAGATATGGGGATGTATAAAAAGGTCCTTTATATCCAAAGACAAAACATGTATGCTCCCTTTATAGGAGCATATATAAGACCACACCTCGAATATTGTTTAACACTATGGAGTCCATACTTAAAAAGGGATGTAAATAACATTGAACAAGTGCAGCACCGAGCTACCAAGATGACCAGAACATTAAGCAATAAACCATTCAAGGAGAGACTATAAGACATAGGACTGTACACACTGGAGAGCAGAAGAAAGGGAGGAGAGATCCTACAAATGTGCAAGATTGTAGGAGATAATGAATTAATGGACAACCTTGGGCTTCACCTAATCTCCAGGGTTGTAAATCTAAGGTGTCTCAATAAACAGATAAAGATAGAATTAACAAGGAAACACAATAGAAGGGGATACTTAACACATAGAGCGGCGGTAATGGGAAACTCATTGTCAAAAGAAAGTGGTATCTTCTGACACACTTAGCATATTAAAGCCTACCTCAACAACTACCTACTTAAAGAGGGAGTCTAGACAAAAGTACCACATTGCAAAATTAGAATTAGCCAACTCACAATAAATCTCATACCAAAAATGAGGTTTCTACGTTACTTCGTTTTAAAGTTATTAGCGATTTTGTAACACTGATTTCACTCCCTGTTCAAGAAAGTCAGTTTCAGTGAAAAGCCACTGATAGTATCACAACAAGAACTCACAGACTAGTCCTCCCTATCAGCAACCTTATAGGACCTATTTCTTCAAAGGTATCAAAACTGTAGCTGTAGTATTTATTTTAAAAAACCAAAACTGACAGGGTTGCCTGCAGTGTTTGAGTTTACAGAATGTTCAGATGCATGGTACTGTACTTTAGAACGCATCAGGAGGTGGATTTGGAATGCAGCACTGAAACAAGGTATAGACTGTCAAAGTGGTGCACAATTTTAGAATGCTGGGGGGAACATGTAATCTCAGCATGTGGCAGAGATGTGCCATCTCACAGTGTGATGGGACACTCAATCACAGAATGTGACAGGGACACACACATCAAAGAATCTGGAGGGGACTGACAATTCTGGAATATAAGTAAGGATGTACACTGTTGGAATATGGCAGGACACACCATTTTATTTTGAAACTGCTTGTCCTTGCCACATTCTGGAATTGTATGCTTTCACCACATTTTAAATTTGTGCATTACATCCCAACCACAATCCAGCCATATTCCAAAATAGAGCATCCTCGTCACATTCCATAATTGCACATCCACACCACGTTCCAAAGTTGTGTTTTAATGCCCCATTCTGAAACTGTCGCCATCACATTCCAAAACTGTGTCATTGCCACATTTTGAAACTGCAACACCGCCACATTCCAAAATTGTGCGTCACCGCCACTTTCTGAAACTGAGTGTCACTGCCAAATTCTGAAACTGAGCATCAGTGCTGTATTCTAAAACCGTGTGTCACCACTGCATTCCAAAACTGTGCATCACTGCCACATTCAGAAGTCATGCGTCACCGTCACATTCCAAAGTAGTGCATCACCACCACATTCCGAAGTCATGAGTCACCACCTCATTCTGAATTCATGCGTCACCGACACATTCCAAAGTCATGTGTCACCACCACATTCCAAAGTCATGCATCACAGCTACATTCCAAAGTCATGCATCACTGCCACATTCTGAAGTCATGCGTCACTGCCATATTCTAAAGTCGTGCATCACTGCCACATTCCAAAGTCATGCATCCCCGCCACATTCCAAAGTCATGCATCACCACCACATTCCAAAGTCATGCATCACTGCTACATTCTGAAGTCATGCATCACTGCCACATTCCAAAGTCATGCATCACCACCACATTCTGAAGTCATGCATCACTGCCATATTCCAAAGTCATGTGTCACCACCACATTCCAAAGTTGTGCATCACCACCACATTCTGAAGTCATGCATCACTGCCACATTCCAAAGTCATGTGTCATCGCCACATTCCAAAGTCATGCATCACCGCTACATTCTGAAGACATGCATCACCGCCACATTCCAAAGTCATGCGTCACCACCACATTCCAAAGTCCTGCATCACCACCACATTCCAGAGTCATACATCACTGCCACATTCCAAAGTCATGTGTCACTGCCACATTCCAAAGACATGTGTCACCGCTACATTCTGAAGTCGTGTGTCACCGCCACATTACAAAGTCGTGCGTCACCACCACATTACAAAGTCATGCATCACCACCACATTCCAAAGACACACAGCACTGCTACATTCCAAAGTCTGTACATCACTAATAAGTCACCTCATGTGCACCTTTGGTGAATTTTCGGAACAAAATTCCATACCATCTTGGCTGTAGGTGAGAGCAAACAAAAGTGACAGTTTTATGTATTTTTAATGTTTTCAGATCTCAGAATCCCATTAAGCATGTGCCATAAAATTTCCTACGTCTTAAGAACTCACCACCCAGACTGCATATACCAAATTTCGTGCAATTTCATTGAATGCTGCCAAAGACCTTAAGGTCTAAAGATTTGAGTTTAACACTGAACACTGCTCAACCTTAACTTTATCTGTGCTGCTGCACAAGTATAACATAACAAGCATTTATCAAGTCCAAATGTTTTCTTGTGTGGTGTATGTGGTAGGAATACTAATGTTATTCATGTATAAATGAGTTGATAGTTATACAAAACTGTCCATAAGCCAAGGCTACATCCAAAACAGGATCATACCAGTAGTGCTCTCACCACCACTGAAAGATATAAAAGTTCAGAAGCCAGAAGAAACTGGAGGCTGGATCCAAATAAAAAATCAGTCCCAGTAGTGCTCTCACCACTGCTGACACAGGAATATTTAAAATACTGCAGTTAGAATATTTTAACCCTTCTGGCCATCTGTGGGCCCATCTGAGTGCACTCATCAATAGGGCATGAAATTGTAAAATTTGCCCCCCTTCCCCGAGATGTGCCCCCCTGGATTTAGAATAAATAGTAAGGAGGTGTGGAGGTCACAGCCCCCCACAAGGGGGGGTGTGGCTGGCACAGCCCCACCCCATTAAACTCGAGATGTGAAGTAAAATCCTTGGTGCTCTAATGATGGGTGCACTCGGACAGGTGTGTTCTGGTGGTGGAACCATATTTGAAGTAACTCCAGGGGCACTCTCACTACCTTCCACAACTACCAAACTGAAAAACTCCCAAATCAGAGTCTATATCACTATCCTCAGAGGAAAATGCAACCAAAATATACCAGCCATCTGACTGAGCAGATACAGTAAAAACAAAGTCATGCAGCAAATAAGTTCTCCCATCAGTTATTTAGTGTCCAATTCCAAAAGTTCCAACAGCAGTAAGTTACAAGCATTTTTTTAAGTATATATGTGTATAGGCACTACCATGCCAGTACATATTATAGAGGCACAACCATGCCTCTATAGTTAGGTTTGAGTAGGCAGTTTAATGTTAAACCCCAAATTTTGCACATCAGTAACTTTGCAATTGTTCAACAGATAAGCACACAATTTGGAATGTGCAATCTCAGTGGGTAGTTCTCTTGATTTACCAAGTTGCGTTTCAATGAGATTTGTGTTTTTTGTGCAGCGAAGTGCCAAAAAATGCATTTTTCGCCTTTTTAGGAAAATGTCAGGGTCATTTTTGAGATCACGCTGCGCACACACTGTTTGGAGTTCTGATCTGAAATTTTCAGGGTAGAAAGAGGTTATCCTAAGGAACAATACAGCATTAGTTTGGTGAAAACATGTTAATCTGTTCCAGAGTGGTAGGGAAAATGATGGAATCACTTCTGAAGGAAAGAATTGTTGAGTACCTAGAGGCCAGCGGGGCACAGGACCCAAGGCAGCATGGATTCACAGCGGGAAGGTCATGTCAGACAAATCTAATTGATTTCTTTGACTAGGTGACCAAAGCAGTAGACCAGGGAGGGGCTGTGGACATGGCCTACCTAAACTTTAGCAAGGCATTTGACACAGTCCTGCACAAAAGAATAATAAACAAATTAGCCAGCCTGGGAGTGGGTTCCAGGGTGGTAGCCTGGGTAAAACACTGGTTGAACAACAGGACACAGCAGGTAATAGTAAATGGAGTCCACAGTGAAGAAAGGCGGGTTACTAGTGGTGTACCACAGGGTTCAGTACTGGGGCCGGTCCTTTTTAATGTCTTTATAAGTGACATTGCAGAGGGACTGGAAGGGAAAGTATGTCTCTTTGCAGATGTCACAAAGATCTGCAACAGGGTTAATACACAAGGTGGGGTGGAAAGGATGAAAAGGGACTTGGCAAGGTTGGAGAAATGGTCAAATGTATGTCAGCTTAGAGTCAATGCAAAGAAGTGCAAAGTAATGCACCTGGAAAACAAAAACCCAGGGGAAGAGTACACAATAGAGGGCGAGATACTGATAACAACAAAAATGGAAAGGGACCTGGTGGTAGTCATATCAGATGACCTAAAGGTGGGCCAGCAATGTGAGAAGGCAGTAAGAAGGGCTGGGGGGATACTGGGATGCATAGGGAAAGGCATCACCAGTAGAAAACAGGAAGTTATTGGCCCTCTGTACAGACAGTTGGTAAGACCACATCTGGAGTACTGTGTACAGTTCTGGAGACCCCATCTCCGAAAGACATAGACAGGGTGGAGGCTGTCCAGAGGAGGGCAACCAAAATGATGCAGGGTCTGCATCAGAAGACATATGAAGAAAGACTAAAGGAACTAAAGATGTATAGCCTCAAGGAAAGGGGGGGGTGCATGATAGAAACTTTCAAATACCTCAAAGGAATCAACAAAGTCCAAGAGGGTAGCATCTTTCAGAAAAAGAGATGTGCAAAAACAAGGGGGCACAATTTGAAGATAGAGGGGGGACGGCTCAGAGGTAATGTGAGGAAGTATTTCTTCACAGAAAGGGTTGTGGATACATGGAACAGCCTTTCTGAGGATGTCATAGAGTCAAAAATAGTGGGGGAATTCAAGAATGCATGGGACAGACATAAGGCAATTCTAGTGGGGGTAGGAGGAAGTAGGCTGTTGGTTAACTAGGATCTGCAGCTTATCCGTTAGGTAGGGAAATGGGCAGACTAGGTGGGCCAAGCGGTCCTTATCTGCCATCAAATTCTATGTTTCTATGTTTCTAAATAGCACTTTTACAATTTAAAATCCTTTTTCGCAATCCCTTTTTGCCAGTTGATCTTTTTTCGCAAGATCGGCTTGCGAAATGGTATTAAGAAAATGGATTTTAAATTACATGCCCTATTTTCCCTGGTGTCTAGTGGCCCAAAGTGCCCCATTTTCCTTGGTGTCTAGTGGCACCCCACCCTCTGATTGCCCTCCTCTGCTGCTTTATTTAATAATTTTAATATTCTGACACTGGGATGCCCGGCCCTGGGGTAAGATAACCCCGCCCCTCAGCCCGTTATTTTTTTTTGCTCTGCCGACATTGGGGGGCCCAATCCCCATGTCGGACTTTACTCCATCAACATCCCAGTAGTATTGGACACTGGGGATCCCACCCCCAGTGTCCCAAAATGTTTTTTTTAAGATTTCTGAAAAAAAGGAAACAGTCTCCCGGCATCTTTTTTTAACCTGAAAAAAAGAAAACGGTCCCTCGTCATCCTCACTGGCCCTCCCCCATCTCAACCTACCCTCTGCACACCCACCTCCATGCACCCCCCCGCACTCCACACTTACCTCTGGAGGTCGGCGAGTACGATCTTCTCTGGACAGGAACATATCTGCACTCCTTAAAGCTAAAGTTACAAACTCAAATGGGCAGACTAGGTGGGCCATAGGCCCTTATCTGCTGACACTGTCTATGTATTTATCTATGTATCTATGTAACCACAGACTGAAGAATCAAGGTAAGTGCCGTATAACGGCAGTCAATGAAGTTTTTAAACTTATGTTGATATCTTAGCCATTTTAAGGTATTTTTCCACCAACTTTTCAAAATAGCCTTTTTAGGACCCCTCCTTATGAACACTGGCACTGTCATTTTGTTACTCAGTCCCGAAAGGTGATTTTGCGGTCACTGTGCAGAATTACCTTTCAGAACTAATTACTGAAATGACAGTGCCACTGTTCATGAGGTAGGGGCCCAAAAAGGCCATGTTGAAGATTTAGTGCAAAAATACCCCAAAACACTCGAGCTATGTGTGTTCATTGAAATTTCATTACGCACACTTGTAACTTTAGCAAATTTTAATATTTTCACTCGTCGAAATTTTCAACATTGCCAGTTTTTCACACCACTTCATTAAAAGTATGGCTGTAATTTGTCACATCCTGCCCAAAATGTGTTTACACAACAGAGGTGCAGAATGGTGCAGTTGCTGCATGAAATCACCTTTCGGGACCAAGTAATGAAACGACAGTGTCAGTGTTCATGACGTGGGGTCCCAAAAAGGCCATGTTGAAAATTTGGTGCAGAAATACCTAAAAATGCACCAGTTACACATGGTTGTTGGAATTTTTCTATGTTTGTGTGTAACTTTGGCAATTTATCTTATTTTTACTCCAAATTTTCCACATTGCCATTTTTTCACACCATCTCATGAATAGTACAACTGTCACTTTTCAAATCCTGCCAAAAATATTTTTCTGCACCTGTGGCACAGAATGGCATTACAGTTGCACAGAATTACATTTCAATGGGGATTTGAACATTTTCTGTACTGGGTACATGCGGTGAGGTGATAAGAAGGTTATGTTGAACATTAGGGATGAAAATTATTTAAGATGGTACAGTTATGACTGTTTTTTTGCAATTTTGCTACAGCTGGTTGTAACTTCATGTGTGGAAGTGCAGGGGCCGGAGATCCCATGTTTCCACAGCTAGATACATATGTGCATTTGTGGAGGGATGGAAGTGCATGGTCCAAAGGACCCTGCACTCCCACAGTAAAATAAAGATACTATTATACTATCTCAAAAATGAAGGAAATAAATTGCAAAGAACTTCATTAATGCATCAGTTAAGGTTGAAGTGACAAAAGTAGTCAAATGAGACATTAGGGTTGAGACCCTAACACCTCCCCACCAAACCCCACCAACCCACCATACACCCACCCTCCACAGACCAACATGCATTGGGGTATGCCTTGGGGTTGTCGAACCTCTCACCCCATTCCATATGTAAGAAAGTTGACGTGGTACAGTATAGGAGAATAGGGTGAGAGTTAGGCCCAATGATCCCAAGGCACACCCTGATGAGTGTTGGTCTGTGGAGGGTGGGGATGAGGTGGGCTAGTGGTGTTGGGTTGGGGGGGTGTTAGGGGCTCAACTCTAGCATCTCATTTCCCTACTTTTGTCACTTCAACCCTAACTGATGCATTAACAAAGTTTTTTGGAATATATATATATATATATATAGGTATAGATATATATATAGATATATATATATATACACATTTATAAAATGGGTAAGAAATATCATCCAGTCTGCTGATTGGAATGCTGATTGAAATGAGTCACATGACCGTGTATTATTCCACAATAACCACGTGCCTCCTAGTATGAATGCTCGCCCACTCTACTTTCCAGCCCTCAAAGGCTTCTCACCAGTAGTGAGATCACTCCACACCTGCCATAGATAGGCAGCCACAGAAATACAGTTGGAACATTTAGACTGCTACCAACAGGCTCAACTACATTAATTTACAAGTCTTCCAGTGTACACAAGATGTGGTTGATGCTACCATTCTTTTTCAATAAAATGTAATTTAAAGTCTTATTTGGTTAATCCTGCCATCTTTACAGTGTCTGGTATACAAGGGCTTTCAGTTTTACTGCTGTAATGTAGTATGATCGAGTGCTGTCACTACTTGTAAATGACTTGCTGCCAGAAGTTTAAAAAAGTAAAAAAAAAAAGGTTTTATTTTTCTTTTTAATTCCTTTGCTTTTCTGAGAAAGAAGCTGCCATCTGTACAGGGAGAAGAGTGACCAGGGAGCACTTTCACTTTTATTACTTAAACACAGCATGACGAAGTGTGCTCAATGACCATAAGTGGCATACAAGCACATGTTTAAAGTAAGTCCTTCTCTGTTTAAAACTAAAGCAAACTCTGTGTTTTATCTTATTTTTATATAGCTTTCTCTAAAAGAAGCTGCCAACAGAAGTGAGAGGACAGCGAGTGCAGAGTGAGACAGCCAGTGGCTTCAGAAAGATAGACGTAAAGCAGAGCGACCATTGCTATAGCAAGTTTCGCTCTGCCTAGTGTCTATATTTCTGAAGCCAACAACTGCCTCACTCTCTCACACACACACACACACACACACACACTTTCTCCATGGGAGACAGGGTGCCTATCCTACTGCAAAGAGAAAGGAGTTCTTTTTTTCATTTCATTGGAAGCATGCTCACCCATGACTTCATATGTTAATGGGATATCATCTCTTTTCTGTGATTTTTTGCATATCATCTTGTACTGTGCCATTTTTTCTGCCTTTTCTTTTGCTGTTCCTTTGTCTTCCAGATGTCCTTAGACTCCCCCCCCCAAATCATCAGAACTGGATGGTTTAAGAATGCCTCTGTGCATAAATCCAGACAGACCTTATTGGTGGTACAGATTATAAAAGGCCAGTGCATCCTGGTATAAATCTGTTGGGGAATCTGGCTGTGCACTGGGCCCAAAAGGAATTCATTTCTAGTGTGCTTACCTGTTAAACAAATAAATAAACAAACAACAGGCCCTGTGTGAAGCCAGATGGAACATATTGGTGATGCAGTGCCCATAGGGTGGGAATCTTGCTTATGGTGCAGGTCCAGTGGGCTCCTGAGTATCCTGACATGAAAGTAATGGATGTCTGACATTTGCCCAAGACCCACAGAGCCCAGCATAAAGCCAGACAGTGTATTTTTGACACCAGGGAGACTTTGTTGGTAGCACAGGAACAAACATACAATATGTCAAATATTTGGTTTATTTAGGACCTGTACGCATGAGAATATGATTCTTCACTGCAAAAAGCTATGCTAATGCCAGCATTAGGGTTGAAGAATGCTAAGCCGACAAAGTAAAGAAATTAAAAAAATTAAGAACTGGAATCTTAGCAAATTGGTGGTGAGGTGTTCCTTGGGGATTTCAACCCTAATGCTCACCCCGTCTCCATGCCCCTAGCCTCAGGACACAAGGATTAGCTTTAGGTGGATTCATGCAGTGATTTTGCGAAGAAAATTATGAACAATCTCCTACACTAAGAAAATTACAAATGATCTTGATCTCCCCCAATGAATTTTAAAAGTAGTATGCAACCTTTTGTACCTAAATAACTGATTTCTCATGAAAGACAATTGACTCAATGTTTTGCAATGCCATTCCTTGATTCTGCAGTAAACATAACTGTTGATGAAATCTTAGAACTTGAAACTCAAATTGCTGTGGAAATGCATGATTTTGTGTACTCAGAGTTTTCTGTATAACACATTATTTACATTCATTACTTTAAAATACAAACAAGGCCCTGCATGGTTTGGTTCAGGCTACCTGAAAGACCTCCTGATTTCTTATGTTCCTGCTTATGCCCTCTGATCAGTGGAGGCAGACCTCCTCTCTGTTCCCCAATCACGTTTGAAATCATTGGATGACAGGGGCGTTTGGTGTGGCAGTGCCGATTCTGTAGAAATGCCCCTCCCCATGAAGAAGGGAGGCCTCCCCCACCTGACATTGCCCTTAAAGTTACCCCCATACCTCCCCCCAACACACACAAATTCCCGCTCCTTAGTATTATTTCTTTGGTATTTTAAATTTGTGCCATCTGCTTTCATGCCAATCATCAAATAAACTTGCAACATTGTAATGCTCTTGCCATGTACTGAAGTTGAATATGTTATACTACAAATGTTCTCGTTATACTACTTTGTTATTCTACCTTGCTGTCATGATATGTTCTGTTATTGTAACCCACTGCCCCTCCCCCCAGGACTCATCTGGAAATGAGCAGTAGCTTAGTATGCCTTTCCTGGTAAAACTTTTTTAATAACTAAATGAATAAATAAAATCTTACCATACAGTGTGGAACAGTGCTCTTTCATCTTGGGACATGGGAATCATGTGAGGTAAAGTGAGTGACTGTTCTTTATAATGTTGGAAGTTTGTGATCATCAGGCTTCTTATTATGTAGGAATGCTTAGAGAACACAAAGGAGGATCGGTAGAGTTTAGTAGGACTGAAATGATGGTGGAGGGAATGATTTGCTGGAAAGTATTGTAGCAGTCTGGAAAATGGTATGTAAAATGCTTGTGCAGCATGAGTGTATCTTTGACTCACGCTCTCTGTGCCCCTGCTACAGGTGCTACCACCATTTAATGGTATGGTAAAGACACAGGAACCCTCTTGAGGAAGATTCTACTTTTAGAAGTGTTGCAGGGAACAGGTTCCCTTACATTAAAAATACCTTAGGAAAGAAGGCCCAAAAGAGCAAATGGATGAACAGACAAGCCCTTACTTCACTTTGGAAAGGAGACATGGAGCTTGGAGAAGGAATACCATTAATGAGGAAGGAAATGCTAAGAATGAAATGTAGGGTCATCACCCAACTCTAACTTTCAGTAAAAAAAATAACATATACAATAATGGATGGGGAAGTGTACTCAATGAGAAATTAATGGTTGCCCGAGGTGTGGGATGCTACATAAATCCCGAGGGTGAAGCCCAAGAGGGTTATTAAAGAATCCCACCGAGGGCAACCATTATTACAATTAATACACTCCCCATCTTTTATTATTTATAATTGCTGGGCAGCAATTTTTTCTAGCCTTCATTTAGTGTTTGTGACTCCCTCACACACACACACACACACACACACACACACACACACACACCTCTCACACAGACAGGCACACACATTTTTTTTAGCTAGTTATTTATGATTGCTGGTCAATTATTGTACTTTTATTTATTTCATGGTTGTGATCTTACCACAGTTTAACATGTTAGAGCTGTTCCCGTTGCCACTTTGTGTTTTATGCGCCACGGAACGACAGGGTCAACCAGATAGCGAGCGAGACTCAAAGATGTTCTGCAGTGCAGTTTTCAAATGGTAGGATCAACCAGATCTTTTTTTAGGCTAATGCGGTGGTGTTTTTTTTTCTTTAAAACAAAAAAAAGAGAAAGCGACAGACTAGAAGTCGGGTTGGCAGCTCCTAGCTAAGTGAGTGAGGAGCCGCCATGTTTCATAGAAACATAGAAACATAGAACTTGATGGCAGATAAGGACCGCTTGGCCCACCCAGTCTGCCCATTTCCCTATCTAATGGATAAGCTGCAGATCCTAGTTAACCAGCAGCCTACTTCTTCCTACCCCCAACCCCTAGAATTGCCTTATGACTGTCCCATACATGCTTGAATTCCACCACTGTTTTTGACTTCACAACCTCCTCCAGAAGGAGGAAAGCCTGCCCTGGACCACACACACACACACAGTGAATGAGGGAGCAGGTTTCCATGAGTGACTTGGCGCATGTTTCCCATTATAACTCATGAGTTATAACGGGAAATTATAACTAGGTCAGGCAATGTAAAAAAGTGCTGACCAGTTATTATTATTAAATTATGACCAGCACCTGAGGAGGAAACCTCCGAGGAACCAAGGCCTTGATCACTGTGCCTCCTGCTTTGGACTATTATTATCTTCCAATGATGTAAGGAAGAACTGGTGCTGCTGACAAGGTGAGTGAAATGTTACCCACATGATTTAAGGTATAAGATGAATGTTTATGGGTATTACACTTATACAGATACCAATAAAATTATGGGGACTAATACCAAATTCAGAAAAAGTCAAAAAATTAAATTTTATTTTTTAAAACCATCATGAATTTTTCCATGTCTGTATTTAAAAAGTATATTGTTACACTTTATCATTATGAAAAAAGTGTACCAAAAACATTGTCTGTATTTAAAAAGTATATTGTTACACTTTATCATTATGAAAAAAGTGTATCAAAAACATTTATTTTACAAAAAAACTGTTTTGTTGTGATGTAAATATGTATATTGCTATAGCTAGAGAAAACAGTTTTTATATCAGTAACATAATTACAAGTGTTATGCAATTACAATATAATAATGACACCATTTCTTAATGGCTGGACTCTAAGCTTTCATTAAAATAAATTAAGTTTATAGCCCCAACAGTTCCAGAATTAGACTTTTCAAAAGATATTGGGCCAGATTGACAAAGGTCAGAGAATGACACACGGTGCTTGTGTAAAAATAAATTATGCAAGGAGCAAGCTGCATCAAAACTTGCATCAGTTACAGTCTTACAATGCTACTTGCATCAAAAACAGGTCAGCATGTGCCAGACTGGCTTGTGCCATATCTGCATCAAAATAATTTCTGTGCCATGTCGGAAGGGATGCCTGCATCTCAGAAATGATGCATCATCCCCTTAGTTGGGATTTTTAAAGAATGTAGGTCCTTTCATTGTGCTTACAATTATGTGCCACTGTTAGACCAGCCCGAAGTGGTCTAACTGACACTAGAGCATATAAATAGGCCCACAGCATGCAGGCAGACCTCAGTCACAACTGAGGTGTGACTGAAGGAACACAGACAACAGAGCTGTGACACGACAATATGCTAGGGGCAGAGGCCTTAATGGGCATTTGTTGGCCCTTGCAAGGTGGTGTACATGAGCCCAGCAGCAGGGCAGGCCACACATATGGCAGAGACCCCACTGGAGATAGACTGCAAGGGTATACCAGTGGCAGCCATTATATACACTGATCAGATGGACAAGCAATGCAGGGTGCCCTAATAACACTGGTGGAAGGCCTGTTTGCAGCGTGGTATGACCATGGCTACACAGGGTCATCCCTTCTTCTTCCCTGCACCCATTGAGCTTGGCCAATCATGGTTGTCTCTGCTAGTGACTAAGTGTACCCTGTGCACCATTCCCTCCCCCAATGACTGACAGCAGCAGCCTGTGCCAACTTTGTTGATGACCCACTGAAGGCCTGCATCTGCCTTGTATTTTGTGTAGCCCATGACCCAGTCCAAAACCCTCAGAAGTACTCAGGCTTGTATGTACCAGATGTCTGCTGACATGCAAGCCACAAGGGAAGTGATTGCTATGTAACACATTGTACTGCACATGCTGCATGCTATTGTAACAGGTGTTGTTTGTACACATGTTGTAGGCACTACTATTCTTCTGGCAATTTTAGCAGCAAACACATATTGCCAGGTGTTTACCAGCATTACAGTACCATGATACAGGCCTGTGTCATATGTCACAGTGCACTCTCTCATGCCATGGCCGCCATGGTAAATTATGCATATTGGTACAGTGTTGCTTTGTGTATCACACATATGACAGCCACATCCTCAGACTGTAGCATGTACACTCAACATATGACATTGGTGGATGTGTGTTGTGCCACCTGCCAGTGGCAGCCAGCATTACAGACGTGTGCTATTCCTTATGAAAATTATCCACATAGGCAGTTTTCATGTGTATCTGAGCACACTACACACATACTGCACCATGCATCTTTAGCTATCTGGGATGCTTTTCATACTATACACATATGATGACCCTGTTTGCGAGCACACAGCTTCCTTGAAGGCACAATAGGCCCTCTTGGCAGTAACATTATTTCAACAGAAGCTACAGCCAGGCAGTACTATGTCTGACTGTGGTAGGGCCATGCCATACTAGTGCCCCCTTTCCAACACCTATGCCCGATACATATCTACAGGGCTCATTAGCCTGCAAGGTCCAGGGTACTGTCACCCTCAGTAGTGTGGCTCCTGAGTTGTGCTGAAACATTCTGTTCCATGCTGCTCAGGGGCATCAGTCTGCTTGGCCCTTCCCAGTGGCAGTGGTACAGCATGTGTTGTGGGCCATCTGTTCTGCTGGTTCCAATATGGTACACCTTACTGGGACTCAGCATTCCCCAGTGGACACCTCACCCCAGCCCTGTGTCCTATGGTCCTGCAGCTCCATGACCCCACCTCTGGATAGCAGCAGTCAAGTTGGTCCTCAACCTCTTCTATTAGTATGTCAGTTGCTGCTGCTGTGTACTTCTTCTGGTGCCTGTGTGTGCCTGGTCTTGCTTCCATCCTTCCTTCCTTCCTTCCATAATTTCTTCTGATATATTTTTTGATGCAGCTTCTGTCATTCTCACTCCATGCATCATATTTATGATGCAGGGGACGTCTTGTGTCATTTTGGGGGACTTTACCACAGAGCACGCTTTCTTGCAAAATATGGTGCACAGTATTTGGTGCATCTGGATTTGGTACAGGGTGGCTATTTGACGCACTTTGTATTGGTCTAATGGCCCTTCGAAAATCTGGCCCCTAGTCTTTAAAGTGTGATAACTCTGGAATTGTTTGGGCTAAAAACTTAATTGTTTTTTTAAATGAAAGGCTGGAGTCTGTTAAGCTAACATATCATTACTATCACTACTGTGACCATATATCAATATAAGAGAAATTAAATATTTTAGATCAATATTAAAAAACATAAAATGGTTCATTGCATTTTTAAAGTCGTGTCATTTTTAACATATTATATTGACATATACATGCATGTAGCAACACAGGAGAACTATATTATGTGTTAAAATCTTACAGTTTTCAAAATGTGGCTTGACTCATTAGAAAAATATCATATAAGATTATTTTTGAAAATGGTCAGAAGATACTAGTGGTTGTTCTAAGGATAAACAGATTTCCTTTCTAGTTTATGATGGCTCTGATCACTGATCAATTTGTAATCAAATTCATGGAAAGAGTTTAGATCAGACTCAACCTGCATAGCATGACACCCTCAGCCGTCCCTCAATACCATGGAGATCTTGTCCAGGATCTCACAGAAGCATGCCCCCACCCCTGTGCCCACAGCAATGTGGCTGCCCACCTACGAAGTGCGGGCAGGCTTTTTTGAGCCATATCAACATAGCTGAATGGGATGGGAAGGAGATTTCAACTGAGGAGAGTACTTCTTACATTTTTTGAAATTTGTCTCTCTGTGGTTGGAAACAATGGTTGGCACTTGATTGCCTTATGACTGGGGATTGGGACTTCAGCAGGGGGGTTGCGGGTGGAGTGCTAGAAGGACAGGCATGAGAGATGTCCTTCTAGATAGACTGCATAGATCAAAGTATGCAAATCTGTACAAAACCAGAGTGGGTTCATTATTGTGCAAACACTGATCCATGAAAATTGTATGTGCCAATCTATGAAACTGTGCTGATCGATGAAATATGCAGATGCTGCTATACTATACGAAATGGTGACAATTTGTGGGGTTGAGCAAACCTTGATCTGTGGGGAGTGCCTCAATGACCTGGAGTGGAGCATGCCAATCACTACTTTTCATGCTGGGCTGGGTGCTGACTGCAAATGGAGTTTGGAGTTTATTTCTAAGAGGGAGAGGGATTTGGAATGTGGGGTAATTGGAAGTGGATGGAAAGGGAGGGTTCAGGGAGGGACAAAGATCACCATACCTGATACACATTGTTAAAGCCCTGGGTCAGGTATCCAGGTCAGCCACCAGTGTAACAGCAGCAGCTGCAGAGGCAGTATAGCGCAGTGGTCTCAGGCTCTGAACTGCAAATTTGGTGATATCCAGCAGATCAGACCTGGGTTTGAATCCCACAGCTTCCACTTGCATACTGTGTGACCCTGAGCAAGTCATTTAACCTCCTTGTGCTCCCAGGTCGCTCCTGTAAAAAAGCTTTCAGCTTAGTGTGCTATACCTGGTTAAACAAAAAAATAAAAAAAATCTTGGATTTAATCCCCAGTCTCCTGCAAATCTTTCTTTTTGAGCCATAGCAGCATCGCTGAATAGGATAGGAGGGACTGAAGGGAGTAATTTTGGATTTTTGTCATTCCTCTCTTATCTGTGGTTGGGAATATTGTTTGATGCCTGATTGCCTTATGACTAAGGATCCGGACTTAGGTAGGGGGGTTGCAGAAAGGCTCATAGAAGGGTGGGAATAGAAGGTGTCCTTTTAAATAGACAGTTGGGATCAAAGTGTTTAAACTCCACAAAACTGATTCATTATTGTGCAAACCCTGATCTATGAAAAGTGCAGGTGCTGATCTACGAAACATGCAGATGTTGCTATATAAAATGGTGCTAATATGTGGAGTTGTGCAAATGCTTATCTGTGGCGAGTGCCTCACTGAGCTGAAGCAGAGCACGCCAATAATTGCTTTTCAAGCTGGTTGGGTCCTGATTGAAAATGGAGTTTGGAACTTATTACTAAGAGGGAAGGGAGTTTGGAAAGAGGGGTAGTGAAATGCGGATGGAGACAGAGGGCTCAGGGAGGGAAAAAGAATGCAGGACACAGTGGCCATTGATACAGCTGGAAGTCATGTTACTGCAGCTGGCCACTAGTATGGCTGTAGTCAGTATAAAATACCCACAGTACCTATCAATCCCTCATGTGAGCAACCCCTCATGTAAGTGCCGCAAAGTAGGACTGTGACATCTAAGTGGTGTCTGGGAGTGTCCACAGAGAGGACTGCAGGCAACAGGCCAAACTGTCCAATGGAAGTCAAGCAAGGATAAGGTGCATATAGTAAGCAAGCAAGCCATGTCAATAGGTTGCAGCTGATTCCTCTCTGGGGTCAGCTTACAAGGGGGTTGGTTGAAGGGGAGCTCACAGTGAATGCAGCTGGTCCCTGTCTAGGGTCAGCAAACAGTCAAGTTAAGGGTTTGCATCTTTACAGCCATCCCCACATAGAGTAGTAAGTTAGTAGGTTAGTATGGATCTCACAGGGAATGCAGCTCGTCCCTATCTATGGTCAGAGAAGAGCAAACTAACAAGGGGTTGCAGCTCTACAGTCATGCTTGTATAGGTTAGTAGGCATATATCTAAGGCAGGCGGACAGGGTGAGTAAGGAGTTAATCTTTTCAGCCATCCCCACTCAGGCTATAATACAGACATGGAAGTAAAAGTGAAGAGGATCTCGCAAGGAATGCAACTGGTTCCAATCAAGGGGCAGAGAACAGACTAATTAAGGGGTTGCAGCTTTTCAGCTATGCCACCTAGGTTAAAGTACTAGGTTATGTGAACAGCCTAATTAAAGGGTTGAAGCTTTCCAGCTATCTCCAGCTAGGTTAAATTACTTGGTTCAAATTGAAGGGTTCTGAGTGGGTCCTATCAAAATGCTATATATGATAAAGCTACACAGGGTTAAAAGGACAGTATAGACACCCTGTAAATAGATAAATGGATATATAGAATGTGATCGCAAAAAAGAGCCACTGGGCCCACCCAGTCTGCCCAATTTTTTTTTATTTAGTAGTATTATTATTATGATGATCTCTACCCTACCTCCACTATACCCTTGTGCCTAGCCCAAGAATTATTGAATCCATTTACTGTTTTCACCCCTACCACCTCCTCCAGAAGGCTATTCCAGGAGCCCACCACCCTTTCTGTGAAAAAGTACTTCACATCCCTTCTAAATTTACCTTCTTTCATTTTCATATTATGCACTCTTGTTTTAGATCACATTTTCCCCTGAAAGATTCTCTCCTCCTATACCTTATTAACCCCTGTAAGGTATTTAAAGGTTTCTGTCATATCTCCCCTTCCCCTTCTTTCCTCTAGGGTTACACATTTAGCTCCTTAAAGTTTTTTTCATAGGACCCTCCTTTCCTCCAGGGTGTACACATTTAGCTCCTTAAGTCTTTTCTCATAGGAACTTGGATGCAGACCATGCATCATTTTGATAGCCCTCCTCTGAATCGCCTCCACTGTGTCTATGTCTTTTCTGAGATACGGTCACCAGAACTGTACATAATACCCAAGGTGGGGGTTGTACAAGTGATTTGTATAGGGTCAGAATCACATCTCTTTTCCTGCTAAAGATACCCCTACCTATGCACCCCAGCATCCCACTAGCCCTCCCGATTGCCTTATCACATTGCCTGGCCACCTTCAGGTCATATGATATGATTACCCCTAGGTCTCTTTCCTGCTTGGTCCTTGTCAGTATCACTCCTCCCATCTTATACTCCACTCCTGGATTTCTATGGCCTAGATGTATTACTTTGCACTTTTTTGTATTAAAACCTAGCTGCTATACCATTGACCACTCTTCCAGTTTATTTAGATCCAGCTCACATTCTGTCTACCCCCCCAGGTGTGACCACTCTGTTACAGATTTTGGTGTCATATGCAAAGAGGCAGACCCTCCCTCCCTTCCAGTTTGTCTGGCATGACACTTAAAAATATATTGAAAAGGACTGGTCCCAACACTGATCCCTGAGGAATCCCACTGATCACCCTCCCCTCCTTTGAGTACACTCCTTTTATGACTGCTCTCTATATCCTATCTGTCAAACAGTTTTCTATCCAGGTTAACACCTTATTATCTAATCTGAAGTCATCCAACTTGACCACCAGTCTCATATGTGGAACAATGTGGAAAGTCTTGCTGAAAACTAGGTAGGCCACATCCACTGTATCTCCCTAGTCTAGCTCCTTGGTCACCCAGTCAAAGAAGTCATTATTTTTTCAAATTTAATAAACTTTATTGAAGGTTTCCAAGAACAACAAAAATAACAACAACAATGAACAGTCAACAAAACAACAGGACAACAGGATACAAACTATCGACACAAGCCACTAACCCACCCACCCCCAAACCCGGAAGTGGAGATGAAACCCAATAATAAGAAATCTGAAAGAAGCAAGGAAGGGACCTTATAATAACAAACAAACAAAACCCTTGGGGAAACAAGGAAAACAAGAAACTAGTCAAAGAAGTCTATCAGATTTGTTTGGCAAGACCTTCCCTCTGTGAAGCCATGCTGCCTTGGGTCCTGCAATCTGTTGTAAGCAACATATTCCACCATCTCTTCCTTCAATAGTGTTTCCATCAACTCACAGACTGCCGATGTCAGACTGCACACCTCTTCCTTGCTACCAGTTTTGTGAGGAGGGAACTGCATGAGCCCTTCTTCAGTCCTCTGTTGCCTCTCCAGTCCCCAGTGATCTGTTAAAAAGATCTGTCAGAGGTGCAGTGAATACCTCTGTAAGTTCCCTCAGTATCCTTGGATGTACACCATCCAGCCCCATAGCTTTGTCTACTTTCAGATTATCACGTGCTTTTCCAGACTCTTCGCACTGAAAATGGACTATTGTTTATTTATTTCACCTCTATGTTTCTGGTGCCTGTTTGTGGTCCCTCCCATTGCCCTTCTACTGAGAAAACTGATCAGAAGTATTTGTTCAATAAGTTTGCCATTTCTTGATCATCCTCCATGCAGTACCCCCTTCCCTCTTCAAAATGTACAATCCCTCAATTTGTCTTCCTTTTTTCAGTAATATACCTAAAAATGTCTTGTCCCCTTTTGATGCTTCCTGAGCTATTATTTCTTCAGTTTGTACTTTTGCTCTCCTTACTGCTTTGCTTTTCTCTCTCTCTCTTTGTTTTCCATGATACACTTCCCTGTCCTCATTTCTCCGGGTCTCTTTATGCCTTCTGAATGCTGCTCATTTGGCTTTTATCTGTTCCGCTACCTCTTTTGAAAACCATAATGGTCTCCTCTTTCTTTTTTTTTTTAACTTTCTTATCTTTATTTAGTTTTAAGATACATACAGCAATAACAAACACAAAAATACAAAATATATCCTATCTCCCTCCCATACACCACATTACAAAGGGAGCAATGAAACATAAATATAGTTTTAAGAGAAGTTGTTAAAAGGACAGTTGATTCTGTAACTACCCAGCTATTGTTATTTATTTTATTTATTTATTTATTGGACACCTTTGAGCTAAAAGCTTGTTTACAAAGGTTCCACGTCATAAGGCTATAGACAAGGTATGTAGACATTACAGAACAGATAGGGGTATATACAGCAGACAAGTACATTATGGTACATACAGATACAGATTCAAACAAGTACAATTAAAATACATCAGGTAGGAGAGGTCAACTTTATTGCAACAGTACTAAGAGCATGCCTAAGGTGGACAAGCAATTTATAGTGGTCGCTGAGCTTTAGAGCATGCAGGTAGAGTTATGGAGGGTCAGAAGTGGTGGTGACCAAAGGAGGGGGAGGATAAAATAGATGAGAATAGGGAGGGCAGGGAGACAAAGGGTGACAGAATAAGGAGGCTGAGTTGTCAGAGGGGTGGTATTGGATAGGAATCTACCCAGGGTTACATAAATAGGTGACAGGGCAGGGCTGGGTAATGTGGGGGAGAGGGATGAGGGAAAGGGTTTTAAAGCAGGGGTGAGATGAGGGGGAGACTGGGACAGGGGGAAATTGGGGGATTAATATTTGTGAAGAGAAAGCAGGAGGGTGGGGGATAAAGAGAGAACATGGGGTAAGTGCTCAGTGGGATCACACCAAGCAGGGGAGGAAGTGGGGGGTGCTATGCAGGACAGATAAGCTATCAATAACAGTAGAATTATGCACAGGTGATGCAGTCGCAGTTACTAAGAGTGGCCAGGTACTGCTGCAGCTTAGCCGTAAATGGGCATAGTTTAATTTCCTCAATCAGCTCAGAGTTAAGGAAATTTAGCCAGCAGGGGGCCCTGTACTCGAAGGACCTTTGCCCTAGTGAGGTCAAGCAGAATGGGATAATGAAGCCAGCTTTATGACCCCCTAGTTAGTCTGGAGGAAGTGGAGTTCTTAGCAGTTGCCTCACTCCAGGAGGAGCAAGACCTAGGGTGGATTTTTTAGCTAATAGACTGACTAGGTACTGAATTCTGCTATTCAGGTTTAACCAACCAGTGCTTGAGTATAATTCACAAGTGTGAGTTAAACAGTCCACACCCAGGACTAGTCTGCAGGCTTTATTTAAGACAATCTTGTATCGGTACCGGTTCCATAGACTACCAGTCCATAATCTATGATAGAGAGCATGGAACTGTTAACTGTAAGCTTGAAGGCACTTTTGGTGAGGCACTGCCTATGCCAGTAGAGCTGACCTAGTCTGGTACTAGCTGCCTTGGCAACATGGTCTATGTACTGGCTGTAGGAAAGAGAGATACTACTAGATATGGCTGTAGGAGAGAGATACTACTAGAGATGTAACTAACTGGGCATAACACAATTAATACTGAACACAAAATGCAGATCTATAGGGAGTGCAATTTAAAAAAGGGTTGTATCAATCCAAGATTATATAAAGGGTATCAATCTGTTTCTGTAATTTACTTCAACAATTTGTAAAAGAGCTTTGTTTGCCATGAAAATAGTTGATTAATGGAATCAGTAACAGATTTGCCTAATCTGAGCAATCCATTCTTGAAAGCAAGGTATTGAGTTTTCAAGCCAATGTTTAACAATAATTTGTTTAGTTGTGACCACTATTAAGGAAAGTACCATTCTATCCTTCACCGACATGCCATCCTGTCAATCACCTAGAACAGCTATTTATAAGTCAAATTCACAAAGTTTAATTATATTATCAAATACTTTAACTTTTACATGATGCCATAGCTTCTGAATATGGATACATGACCAAAGTATGTGATCCAGGGAACCTATATCCAAGGTACAAGTTACACTTCTGACAAATGTTAGTACATTTCAGTCCCATTTTAGATAATCTCTGGGGGGTTAAATAGGCATTATGTAAAGTTTTAAACTGAGTTAGTAATAAATTATCCAGTGGTAAAACTTATATGCATCATGCCACAAAGGCTGATCCTCAGTTAACTTATCCCAGAATGAGTTTTGACAGGAAGAGTCAGTGAATTTGAATTTCAAAAGGAGCTGATAAATATTAGAAATAGGGTGAGGTTTGAATGTTGTCTCCTTCAATCTACATATCACATCACTCTCTTGGCTAAACTGAGGAAATTGACCAAAATGAACCTTTAAGGCTAATTTGAAGGCGAAGAAATTAAGATAATATTTTTTTATTTAATTGAAGGTCTTGAAGAATATCATGAATGGGACAAATATGTCCATCCTCTATTAGTATAGCAACCATAGGGTTAAATTCACTAGGAAGAGTAGCAAAAGCAAAGATTTTTCATTGGATAAGAAAGTCTGGATTATATAGAACCAGTTGGTTGACACTCTGAATTAGATTAATATTAAGAAATGTGCAGATCTGAGTGTGGATTTTTAAAGATGTACTAACAATAGAGCCTTTTCGATCTCTGGGGATATTTTTAAATTTGGTATAAAGTAATGCCCCAGGACATAAATTATGTTTTATTAACAATGCTCACTCTAGAAAAAAACAAGAAGGAACATAAGCGTTTGCTTGAGTTGTATTATCCAGCCATTTGAGATATTTGTTAACCTGGGATGCCATGTAATAAAATATAAAATGTTATACATTTCTACCCCCTGCCCCCCAAATTTAGGAAGCATAAGTTTGCCAAGGGAGATTCTGTGAGCTTTATTTTGCCATAAGAATGTTCAAAGGTGAAAAAATGTTGAGCATGTTAATGAGGAAAAAATTTCAAGGAAAGATATTCTTTTTTATAATGTTTACTCTGCCAATAAAAGAAATAGGGAGTGAACATCATTTTTTTAAGTCATGGGAAATTCTAACAATAGCTTCTTCGAGATTCAGTTTAATTAACTGTGCCTCATTGATCAATAAATGAATTCCCAAATATTTAATCCCAGAGGGACTCCAAGTAAGACACATATTGCAGATCTCATCTTTGAGGGAAATGTGAGTTAAAGGCATAACTTCAGTTTTGTCTTTATTAAGCTTATATTTAGAAACCTGACTGAAGTTCTATATGGTCTGTAAGGCTGCTTTGATTGAGGTAAGAGGGTTTGCAATATGGAGTAATATGTTGTCTGCAAAAGCAGATAATTTTAATTGTATAGCAGAAAGAGATATCTTCAATAGTTTCATTTGTATTTAAAAAATAAAGTAAGGAGTCTAAATAAAAATGAAATAAAATAGGAAATAGGGGACATTTGTGCTGTGTTCCTTGATTTAATTTAAAGGGGGGAGAAAGTAAGTCATTACAACTAATTCTAGCGGTGAGACATGAGTATAATATCTTTATTCAGTTAATAAAGATGGGAAAAACTGAATTTAACCAAAGTAGCATGAAGAAATGTGAGCTTAACCCTGCTGAATGCTTTTTCTGCATCCAGGGAGACCAGAACATTGGTTGCCAGGACTCCCTGGACATGGAGGAAACACGGGAAAGTTTTGTCATATGGTTTGAAGCCTGTTTTGAGGCAATGAATCCAACCTGGTCTTTACAAATCAGTGGGTTCCAGATGTTTTTAATTCTCTGAGCTAGGATATGGGTTAAAATTTAAACACAATTACTGGTGACCCCTATTAATGACTGGTTTCAGTACTAGTTTCAAATGCTGTAATAACTGGGCAACCCAGTTATTAGGGTGTCCAGTTTACATTCTGTGCTTAGTTTTGCATTCCTACCTGCAATTCCTGTCTTGAGAATGCAGCTGCTGTCAAACCACCATTAGCTCTTGAAGTATTCTACAACTGCTCACAGTTGTACTCTGTCTTAACTCGGGGGTGGCACACAATACATCTGGAAATCAAAAATTAACCTAGCCTAGTGATCCTAACAAAAAAGAATACCCTGGGAAAACAAGTAGTCTAGCAGCAACCACTACATAATTTGCTCATGATCCCTAATGTTTTTTTTTTCAAAGTGATTTTCATCGGATCCAGCACCTCCGTGACCCAGACAGGAAGAATCTCCTCACATGAAAATGGAAAGACTTCACTTGATGTATTGAAATAAGCTCTACTAAAATAAACTTTGTTTTTGTTTGTTATCCAGTTAAAATTTGTGTTCCCTTTCTTCAATGTCTAAGAGCAATTTAACCTTATCACCAGCTGCAATGAACTCCCAGTGTGATAAATATATTACTGCGAACCAGTTAATGAGTCTTTTGTTTTCTTTTAGTAGACAGAAAACTCTTTGCACCAGCAATTATAAAAAAATACTGGCTAAGCTGAGTGTGCTTTATGGATTTATTTTACATACCATCATTGTGTGTTGACCCTGTAAACCTCTCAAGCTTTGCTCTCAAGGTTTATGGGTCATCACACAACTTGACTGTGTATAAAAATTCCATAACACACACTTGCATAGCTGTTATTCTCTATATCACACTTAAGCAGAGAGATGGGATGGTAGTTAGTGACCTTATTTCTGGGTTTATTAGATTTTGGTAGAAGAATTATATCTGCGTCTAAGAGAGAGGCTTCAGAAAGACTCCTTGATAAAATAAAATAAAATATCTCCTTCAAAATGGGAATTAGAGAATTTGTAAAAGTTTTATAAACATTAGCAGTCAGGCCATCTGGCACAGGGGTTTTGTTGATAATAAAATTATCAATGGCTGCACAGATTTCTTGTGTAGTTAATGGACAAAGTAACTTAAGAGCTTCTGTCTCATTAACGCACAGGCAATTAAACTTCTGTAAGTACTTAGCTTTCATTGCAGAGGTAGGAGGATCTTGGGTGGGATCATATAATTTTGAATAAAAGTTGAAAAATTCAACTAAAATATCCTTATAATCTGTAAGTACTTTATTTTCATATTCAGGGGAAATAGATTCAATATGTTTAGAGTGTTCTAATCTTTTGATCCTTTTTGCAAAACGCTTGTTAGGTTTTTCCCCTATGTCTGCATAGGAAGCCGATAATAAGAAATTCAGCTTGCTCTTTTGTTAGAAGGAAATTTTCTTCCTTAAGTGATCGAATTTCTAGGGTTGCCTGCAGTGAGATCAGGTTTGAATTCATAGCCTCAAGTTGGCTTAGTTTATGGGTCAAGTATACCAGCTTTTCAGATTTTTGTTTTTTCATTTTCACTCCAAATCTGATGAATTCCCCCTGAGATAACATTTAGAAGAGGTCCAAATTGTGTCCAGTCTATCTAAAGACTGAGAATGTTGTGTCCAAAAGAACTAATAGCTTTTTTCTACAGTATATGTGACATTGCATAGCTTTATCTCAATATGTATTGAGTCTCCAGGTGAAGGGCTTCATATACAACAGTCCTAGCCTTAAAATAATCTGGATTAAGGAATGGCCTGACAAAATTCTAGGTAAAATTTGTGGATCCTGAACTGAGGGTAGCAAATATTTAGATATTAGAAAATAATCAATTCTGAATAATGAATTGTGAAGTTGTGAATAAAATGTGTATGTTCTTGTACATGGCAAGTGGATTCTCTATGGATCTGTAAGGTTACATACCTTAGTAAAATCATGTAAGGCTTTATTCTCCACAGATAAAGTGGAATTGGAAGCATTCGATTTTTCAATAGTGGGGTCAAAGGGGACATTCCAATTGCCTCCTAAAATTATATGTTGAGAGAGAAAAGGTGAGAGATTTAAAATTAAATTCATATAAAAGAATGCAGAACTTGATTTTGGGCCATAAATAGAACCCAATAAGTAATTAACTTGACCAGTTTTTCCCACTGCAAAAATAAACCTGCCTTCTTGATCTACAATAAGCTTAGAAAGATGAAACCCCACCAAGGAACTGACTAAAACTGTCACCTAAGATTTGGCAGTAAATTTACCTGCCCCATAAACTACTTTATAATTACATTTTCTGAGATACTCCAACTCAGTTTTTAGTAACTGGGTTTCCTGGAGAAAAACTAAGTTATATCTCATTGATTCAATAAAGTTAAGAATCAGCATCCCTTTAGTTTTTGATCACATTCCTTTCACATTCAACATAGCTACTTTAAGAGAAATTTTGTTCATCCTTATGTGACCCGATAAAAGACATATGCTAAATTCAATAAATAGCTGGGAAGCTTTATTTTATTGTGATGCAATGTAAAGCCCCCATTGCTGCTCTACCCCCAATACAACAAACCTATCCATACACAAACTAGAACTAAGGTATAAACAGTCTATACCTACCCTCTACCCCAGAGACCGAACTCCTCAATAAATTGCGATGAACCCAAGAACAAATTAAAAGCTCGGACCTTCCAGTTCATCTATTAAATCTAGAATCAAGAGAACAGGGAAAGAAAACCAACAGACCACTGCTATCAATAAACATCCCCTGTAAAAGGGCTTGAGAAATAAAAATAGGATGTAAAACCCTCACAGTTAAGAACAGTAAAAATCTATCTAAAATAAGGAAAAGCTTTCTTGATGACAGGACATAGAGGGTGTAACAACCCTAAACAATCCTGAACAAACAACTAGATGAAGAACAACAAGTGTCCAATGAGGTGAGGGAGCTTGAAATATTAAGATATCATAAAACTATAAAAAGTCCTAGAACTATTTTAATTGCACAGCTTAAAAATACAATTACGAGAATAGCATCCCATTTTTAATGGTTGTAGCAAGACATTCCCTGTAATTCACTCCCATAAGACCTAATAATTCTGCTCTATAAAGAAGCAATAAGACACAACAGGGTGTGCATTAGACAGTTCTAACGCATGGTTGGGGTGTAGTGAGGCATGAGGCCGCAGGCCAAGTGTGTCCAGCCCCCTAGCCATGCATGAGAACTGTCTAAGACACACCCCGGATTGTCTTACTATGCTTATAAAATGGCTAACTGTATTATACATGTTAGAAAAAATATAATTTTTATGTTTAAATGCTAAAACTACTAAGCCTTTCATTCATTCTGTAATAAAATAGTTCCTTCACCTACTTCAGAATGCCATTTTTTTTAGTTCACCATTTTTGTCCCGCTGGAGCTCCTGTAAATTTGATTCAGAGCTGGCTGCCATGGTCACAATGATAGATGTGCACTAACAGACATATGCTTAAAACTGCTAAAATGCTTTTCTGTTATTAATTTGTGTAATTTATTTCGTTATGGAAACAATTTTGCGGTAATCTCAAATGAGGAATGAGCAAGTAAGGAGTGAGTGAGCGTGGGTTTGGTAGAGCAGAAGACGGGAGGGGGGCAGTGCAGTAGCATGTGCTGGTAAATGATGTTTGTAGAAGAAAAAGAACCAAAAAGCTCCCAATTGCTGCACGGTCTGTATAATGTGCAGCTGCTCAACTGTTTTTAAAAACTCCTTTCAGTGCATGTAATAGGTATGGAGTGGAAGACTGGTCAGTTTCTGCAGAAAAAAAGAGACTGGAGAATTTGGTTGCCTGAGAGGGGAGAAGAAGGAAGACAGAGAGAAAAGGGCCAGACTGCCTGACATTCACGGAAGAGAGAGAATTTGCTTAAGAGAGAGGGAAGGTTTGGCTGGTTCAGAGGGAGGGTTTACTCACTGCCCTGATATGCACGGCTCTCCAGCTCAGCGGGCTTCATGGATCACATGTCCGGGCTCTGGAACACAGCAGGGATGGCAGTAGGTTGGGCAACTGGCAATTGGTTGAGGTAGGAGGAGAAGACGTCAGAAGAGAGCTGAGGTGGAGACTCATAGAAACAAAAAAATGGGATTGAGTTATGGGGGCAGGCAGTGAGAGTGAGTGGCTGGCTGGCCAGGAGGGAGTGATATGGGAAGTGAGTACATGGCACCTCATGTGTGAGGTGAGTGGTTAGCTGACCGGGAGTTGAGACAGCAAATGGGCAGATTTATGGACAGATTGCAGATTTTTTTTTAAAGTGAGAAAAATAGTTTTTTTCCTGTTTTAAGGTGCTGTGTTTGGACAGACAGGTAAAAAAATTCTGCTGATTCACAGCACACTCTATTGGAGTCTTGCTAAGTGGAGGGTGGGAAAATGGCAGTCACTATCTAGTTTAATTAGTGGCACAAGGATTTGCTGAATGTCCAGCACTGTGTCCTGCTGGTCAGCACTTATTGTTAGCCATGTGTTAGACACTTCCAACGCATGGCTAACAACCACTCAGGACACAAGATTTTCTCTACCCATTCTATAACAATAAACAGACAGCCATCTTAATCTGTACAATCTACAGCTCTGCTTACAGAAAGGGAGTAAACTACATACCAGTTTTAGAAAGAAAGAAAGAATATTCATCTAACATCAAAATCATCTGGTTTGCTTCAGTGTCACATGTAACTCTAGGATGCACATGTGCAAGTACATAAGTTTTACCCTACAAATAATAAGATACATTGTAACATGGCAAAAAAAATGAAGTAGAAAGAAGAAATGTGATAGGAGGAACAGCGTCAGCTGGTAGAGGAGCAACACATCATTATGAGACGATAATGCCGTGTTGCTTGTGAACTACACAAAATAGCCACTGGAGGAATAAGAGCAGTAAGTGGAAAATGAGAGGAGAAGAAATAGAAGACACCAAGTTGTAAAGCAGCAAATAGGTATACAAGATGAGTAGTAGGACAAGTGTGAGCGAAGAACTGGGAGAAGAGATAGAAGGAGCGAAAGAAAAAAGGTAGAGAGGGAGAGAAAGAAAAGAATGTATAGTTTATGTGCAGAAAGAGAGATGGAGCAGTGGGTAGATGACCCACAAATAGAAAGAATGCAGACCACGAAAAACACAGGAGGTGGCACACACAGAAGAGAGGAACCTCCAGCAGAACTACTCAGGGAAACAGGATGCAACGGAACAGAACACGCAGCAGGACAGGAAACATCCGGCAACACATTCTATGGCAGCAACTTCGTGGTGTATCGGAAGTGAAATTTTAATTATGCTGCCGCAAGTAGACACACAGGAGAGAACAGACAAAGGCCACAAATGTGAGCACTAAAAATAAGGGACTATAAGAAACCAAATATGAGCAGGCAAAGAATAGCAGCAAGGGGTACGAAAGCACGCGAGCCTTATGCAAATCGGACACACAGATACATGCTGATGCATTGAAACAGGAAAGCAGCAGTCATCCTAGGGATGATAAAAAATGAACAGCCGCTCATAAATTTACCAAATCTTAGGGAATCGTTATAAAAGTCATAATTGTTGTGCTATAGGGAAATAGTAAAAAAAACATATATGTATGTAAGTGATGTCCATTCACTGTTCTGAAAGTAACTATAAAAACAAGTGCTTAACTGTATCCATGGCATTCGCTATTATATTACATCACCAGAAAGATATCTGTGACATGTACATCCATGCGCACACCATGTTACAAGCACATTAATCCTCTCCAAAAGTGGCATCTAATGGGGAGTTAATGCATGGTTGGACCGTTGTACGCACTCGGACTCCGGCCTCGCGCCACAACGGTTCCAACCATGCATTAACTCCCCATTAGATGCCACCTTCACTGGGGATTAATGCTTACTTGCTGCAGACTCCAAATGAAGTTTCACACCTCCTAATCAACATACAAATAGGTTGAATGCTACTTCTAGCCTCACAAGCTAAAAACATGCCTCAGATTAAACCCCCTTAGCTCCTTGTATAGTAAACTACAAAAATATTGCTTAGCACTTTTTTCCTTCGTGTCACGAGAAATCATCTTGTCTTATGTGAACAGGTTAACAATTCATATGCAACCTCAAGTGCAAACAAAATGGCCTTTATTAAAAAAGAAAAGAAAAAGTTTCTGAATCGAGAAGTGACAGCCACTTATCATTCGCGTATCTCTTTAGGAGCATGCTGAATCAAGATTTTTAACCAAAAAACACACCAAACAAACCAAATGCAGGCAACTCTTGGTCTCATTGTGGCTATTGCCAAACATAAAATCTGTTCATGTAGCATCCCAAACCTGAATAAAAGAAAGTAAATCAGATGAGTCGTGTGATGCCCGCCATGGAGTAGCTGCTCTTCAGAGGAACTCTGCTAAATGTTGCTAATTTTATCTCCATTTTCCTGTATCTTGTTTGATTTTCACTCTGATTCGGACATTTTACATTACCTTACCCTGATCAGCAGCCAAAACAATGGAGGAATCAGTAGATCACCTGTGGGAACTAGGCTTTCTTCCCATCGAAGACTCAGAGGGGGAACAAGATGTGGAGAAGGGCCTAGATGCCAAAGGGCCCATCGAAACAGCTCTGCATCTGTTATTGCATCTGCTTCCCCATAGCCGATCACTCAGGAGCAGATGTACACAGAGTTGCAAACTATCAAGACTACCCTGTTTGCACTTATTTCGGAGTTTTGGGAATGAATGATGAATTTGTCAGAGATAACCCAGTGGTTGGCATATGCAGAGGTTTGCATCTCTTCTGTAGATGACCGGATCAACAGAATGAAGCCCGAGCTTGTGGTTTTGCAGTGTACCATTAAAAAATTGGAAGAGAAGGTAGATGACCTCAAGTGACACTCCAGGAGGAATAATCTAGTACTCCTGGGGCTCCCTGAGGGAGAGGAAGGTCAAGCTACCATCACCTTTTTACAAAGGTTATGCACTAAGCTTGCAGGTCCTTCGACACATGGCCCATATGTATGTGATCTAGCGAGTCCACCGCTTAATCACACCCAAGTTGGCCCCTGGAGATCCACCTCAACCCATCATCAGGAACACTGGTTTACCGAGATTGAGAAAGGGCAAATTCTGTTTTGCACATTGTAAAAAATGGTGTTGTCACCGGTATCTGCTAACCCAAAATCAGATTTTACCTGTGTTTGGTTTTGTGTACATTATTAACAATTTGTAACTCTGCTAAAATGCAGTTTAGCAATTTTGACTTCCAATACTGCACATCCTTCATCCTTGTACCAATTTAAAGTAATTTTAAGTACAAGATGTGATGGCAGTCGCAGCACTACAGCCCCATCCCTAAGGTGTGAGGGAAGCAGCACTTCATCCTCCATCCCTCAGGTGCAACGGCAGTAGCAACAGCACTATGGCCTCCCTCCCACAGGTGTGATGGAAGCAGCGGTAGCACTGTGGCCACATCTCTTAGGTGTGATGGCAGCAGTACTACGTTACCCATTTCTCAGGTGTGATGGCAGTATCAGCACAATGGCCCCATTCCTTAGGTGTGATGGCAGCAGTACTACATTCCCCTTCCCTCAGGTGTAATGGCAGTATCAGCACTATGGATCCCATCCATCAGGTGGGACGGCAGCAGTACTATATTCCCATCTACCAGTGGTGATGGCAGAAGCACTACAGCCCCTGCCCCTCAGATGTGATGGCAGTAGTAACAATGCAGTCCACATCCCTTGGGGTCATGGCAGTAGTGACAGCACTATGATACCCTTTCTTCAACACCCACACACCACATGCACAAGTTACAAATTACTTGGTCTCTTTGCTTTTTAGAACTCAGATGTGAAATAATCTGAACCACCACCACTAAGGTGGACCACCTTTGTTCTTTCCTATCTATCATTTAACTGCCTGATTTGGATTTTTGCCTGTGACACCACTGACCAGGGTTCATGAACAGACGTGGGTGTTGGAGGGTCAGCCAGGAGTGGGAGTAAAAGCCTGAGTGTCCAACAAACACTCACCTTCTCCTGGGAGGGAGGGTGGGTTCATGGCTCAGCGTTTGCTGGTCCCTGGTGGAGAACAGAAGCACAGCAACACATTGGCCCTCACTGTGGGAGGGATCGTGATGGATGTTGGCTTGTGCCTTGACATCATGTGGCCTGTCATGCTCCCAAGAATATGGGAAAACACCCACTGGCCAACCAGAGGACGGCTGCTGGTCCCTCCATAAGCCCGAAGTCCCAGACACATGTGTCCGTTCTGACCCCTGCCATGCCTGGGATACACAGGAAGCTTTTTGGGCTGATTCTCCTCCCTGGTAGCCTCCCACAGGGGCACACCCAATGAAGGGTTACTTCGGGGTACCTGGTAGCATGCCAATAAGGGGCCACAAATGGTGATCTGGACCCAGCAGTGGTGGTAGGGGACCTTGGCAGGCCTGAAGGAGTTAATGGACAGCGGGTAGGAGGAGCATAAAAAAAACTGCCCGAATTTGCTTCTTTGAAATAAAGTGCCTTCACCTAAAAATCCACAAGCGATTAGCAGAGGATCTTCAAATAGAAAATCATGCATCTCCCAAACATGTGGAAGCTTTCTTTTACTTGGTCCCCATGAAAAGGGTATCTCTCAGTTTTGATGTCTGAGCTCAGCTGTGAATTGAGCACCACTCTGCCCACCAGCATCATACAGCCCCTGGGGTCTTACCTTCTGTGTGTCATTGAATGTGTTTCAGAATCCACTGGTCAAACATAAGTACACTTAAACACTTAACATTTGCTTTTTTGTTGAAGCAGTCTATCAGAAAACTGTTTGTTGTCATAGACTGAAACAGCAGCTGAGAGAAAAGGTGCAAATTATCCCATTCATCTAAAAGGGGTGCTAACTGTGAAGTTTTTTTGTAAGTAGTAAGGCAGTTTCTGCCTTGTGAACATACTTTCATTCAGACTAGTTTTCATTCAAACAGCTGAGTATTTTGGATGGCCCTGCTGATTATACACTTGAATAAGCTAGTTGCTAACAGTGATCCTGTGCTTAGCAATCTACAACCTAGAAGATCAGATGCAAAGAATATAATAAAAACCTGACTAAAGTCTAAAAACAAGCATATAAAACATTTAAAATGTATCTGAACATTTATGTTTGCCTATACAAAATCATCGCAGCCCGAGAAAAACTCAGGTAAATTAAACAGTACTTGACTACTGTCTGATACAGTAAACCCATATTGGTATTTTTTTCATATTCTTTGTAAACTGGGTAAGGCCCACTAGGCAGCAATGCCTGTTTTCAGGGGTGATCCAGGGGCACTAGAAAGGTTAAGTGACTTGTTCTGAGTCACACAGTATGAAAGTGGAGGTTGTGGGAATCAAACCCAAGTCTGCTGGATATAATTAGTTCAATTACTGTTTATTACTCTAACCACTAGGCTATGCTACCAGCCATAATAACAGCCATATATAATGTTTTAATGTATGATTTCAATAATAGTGCACAGTAGCTACAGTGCAAATTATGAACATTGAACACTTTACAACATTTTACTAACATTTAATTATTTGCCACGCCATCTGCTTATTTTTTCTTACACCAAAGTGGGTGAATAGCTGACAGAGCACTGTAAATCACTTATGATTAGGCTTCATTATTTTACATCCAGAAACAGACAACTTGTTTATTGTGGATTTATTTAATATTGATTTTTTGTAGCCCACTAAATAGAATCTATTTAGCACTGTATGAGGCAGATGTTTTTACATTTTGGAAGAGAGGCAACACATGTTATCCGTTTAGGATTCATGTTAGGAGCATAAGTTTTTCTTCATATTTAAAACATATTCAAGTGTCAGTGTATTTATTTAGTAGTTTATGCTGACTAATACATGCTGCAGAAGACAGTAAAGGATTTATTGTGAAGCACTCAGGGTCTATAGTACAACTCCCGCAATTTCCCAGTAAGTTTTGCAAAAAACCTCTGCAGTTTTAAGTTACTTTTCCCACAATTTTCCAGTGGCCCTGCCCATGTGTGCTGATACTTGTACTTTTTTTTGTATCATCTAGTGTAATATAAACAGAAAAAGATGCTTAGACACATACTAAATGAAAACGGTGGTTTCAGGAAGGAAAGCAGTCCTCAGCTGATGGAGAGATTGATGAGAAGCATAGGTGGTTAAACTGAATGGCTAGTTACAACAAAGCAGAGTGGGTGGTTTCCTTACTGACTCTATATGCAGCAAAGCAGAAAGAATGCAAAGCACAGCAGCATTCATTTTAAGATGCTGAATTCTGAGCCAGTCCACTGGCACTGCAGTAGCGTTACTGCTTGCAATGCCATTGACCCTTAGTCGGAAGCGAACTCGGGTTGCTGGAGATCTGGCCAGGGGAGTCGAATCGAGCACCTGGGGGGACGGCTCTACTCCTCCATGGAGGGTGGGCTGCAGGTCCAGCTGCTTTACAACCATCTGCATGACCATGGGTGGTGGCGCAATGGGGCTACATAGTGATCAGGAAGGAAGGACATTAGCCAGACTCTGTAGCAGTGGCATGTCTCTATGTGTCCTACCTCCTTGGATCTCCTCAAGTGCCGGTGCCCTCAGGGACAGAGACTAGAAAGCCAGTAACAATCGTCCCACATCGGCCACTGGTAGAAGGGACCCAGCTGCCCTAGACTTCATAACCAGGCTCAATGAGGGACCCACTAGGCTGCACCACACACACTAAGGGACTATGGAGGGGTGGGCTGGGGTCCCGTCCCTTCCCATCTGGGGGGTACAACCCAGGCAGGATGGAGCAGAACCACAGCAGCTCCCAAGCATTACCTGGGGTGAAGCGAGGGAATGCCCAGTCTAGGGATCTCTGAAAAATGGAGACTGATGCTGTAAGAAGGGGGGTATAAAAAGAAAAAAAGAAAAACATTTAAAAAGATGCTGAAATCTTAAGGATTTTGTGCAGTGAAATGCAATTTCCATGAGGCACAGGTACAAGAGTTCAAAATCTGCAAATCAAGTAGGATTCCATCATTTTTACTGGTGTTACCAGTAAAAACAGAAAACCAGGGTCCTTGCCCATCATATTCAAGGTTTTAAACTATCTTGAACATGACCACCTATTAAAAACGGCCAGAGCAACAGAAATGTTTGAATGGGCAGGAAAAAGACTCAGACTGGTTCCAGGCTTTACTTACAAAGTCCAACAAGATCATGCAACTTACTGTCCCCTTCAAACTAAACTATGGGAGGCAAAAATTAAACACTGTTTGCTGTATCCTGCCTGGCTTGAAGTCACTCTCCCTTCGGGAACCCACAGATTTGAAACAGCACAGCAGGCAGTTGGAGAACTGGAGAAACTCCTCCCTGACTTATTCAGTAAAGGGGGATGAGTACTGGCTTTGGGACACTTTCTGGACAATCTGTTGAGTACTTTGCCACTTTGTATTCTACTGCCTTTGAAGCTGTCCTTCTGTTTACCAGTGCTCAGAGGTTTTATTGAACTAAGATTGGTGCAGCGATCATTTCCCTGTCTGACTGTTTTATTAGCCCGAGCAGACTGAGTGTCCTGACTAGGAGGGATTGTCCCATTTTCACTTGTAATGGTGTAGCTGCAGTCAGTGATCTTTTTCCCCGCTACATCGATTATCTACCGGGAAGCAGCTAAACCTCTGTTTAACCACCGTCTGATAGGTCTGGTCCACTTCGGTAGATCTATGTGCTGGAACATACTTCCTGCATCTTAAGAGAGGAGGAGTCCTTCCCCGACTGGAAAGATTTGTTTACCACTCACTGATCTCCTTCCATGCTGAGCTGCTTCAGTAGATTTCAGATAAGAGTTTTTAGATTATTACCCTATATTGGACATTGGTTCTACGTACTAATCAACCTCATTAATATTATGTGCAAGATTACCTTTCGGCTGCATAGCAGGAACTTTGCATTACTGTTTTTGGTCTTCAGTTTTTCATATTGATGCAGCCTTGTTACATGCCACTGTGTGTAGTAGCCCTGACTCATTTTTCTCTGGTTCAATAGAGTAGCACAGTTATTTATTTAGCTGATTATTTTGCCAGTGTTGAATAGTTTAAATTCTAAAGCAGTTGCATTTTAGAGCATGCTGTTCAATGCTTTAATGTTGATGACTACTCTTCGCTAATATAACATGATTCTATGCAATTTTGTGGGTTCTGAGAATATGTTAGGAATAATTCTGTTTATGCCTGTTTTTTAGTTTTGTTCTTATGGCAGGTCTATCAAATGCTCCTGTTTTTGTAACATAGCAACTAGATGTTTTTGATGTACTGTAAAAATTATAATTTCTTTAGTGCTCTAATTTTCTATTAATCTGGTGCTCAGAAGATGTTTATCAAGATATTAAGCCTGTGTATAATATGGATTAGTGCAATTATTTGTTAATTTGTAATTGTGGTTATCCAGTTAAAAATTCATCTGTACTGCAGGGTATATTATTATTATTATTCTAGTAAGTTGATTGGTTAAGTTATTTTCACTATTCCTTGACTGCTTAGGGGTCCCGTAACCTCTAAGGTATTTTCCTGTATGCCTACTTTAGGGGGGAAGTTTTTATAGTCAATGGCAGTATTCAACGTTGAATATCCGGGGACATACTTCCTCTGTGTTTCAGCCATTCATATAGTATAGACTACTGGGTAAAACAGTTATATATAGGTTGCTACCTCTAAATAGAGGTTAATAATTTTGGGATTTGGTAGTACGCTTGGGGACTCCACCAAAATAGTTCTCCTTGCTGTTTTCAGAGCATATCTAGTCTGGGAATAGCTCAGGGAAGGAGGGGTGGACAGCTGTCTATTTCATAGGAGGTAGATTGGCTCCTCCCTGGGCATCAAGGAGGTATGGGGGGATACTGGGATGCATAGGGAGAGGCATCACCAGTAGAAAACAGGAAGTTATTATCCCTCTGTACAGACAGCTGGTGAGACCCCATCTGGAGTACTGTGTGCAGTTCTGGAGACCCAATCTCCACAAAGACATAGACAGGATGGAAGCTGTCCAGAGGAGGGCAACTAAAATGGTGCAGGGTCTGCACCAGAAGGCATATGAAGAGACTTAAGGAGCTTAATATGTATAGCCTCGAGGAAAGGAGGAGAGGGGACATGATAGAAACTTTCAAGTACCTCAAGGAATCAACAAAGTCCAAGAGGGTAGCATCTTTCAAAAAAAGAGGTGTGCAAGAACAAGAGGGCACAATTTGAAGATGGAGGGGGGCAGCTTAGAGGTAATTTAAGGAAGTATTTTTTCACAGAGAGGGTTGTGGATGCATAGAACGGCCTTCCGGAGAAGGTTGTGGAATCAAAATCAGTGGTGGAATTCAAGTATGCATGGGATAGTCATAAGGCAATTCTTGGGGGTGTGGGTAGGAAGAAGTAGGCTGCTGGTTAACTAGGATCTGCAGCTTATCCAGTAGGTAGGGAAATGGGCAGACTGGGTGGGCCAAGCGGTCCTTATCTGCCATCAAATTCTATGTTTCTATGTTTCTATCATGGATCAGACTGCTAGGAGTAGGCTTTTGGTCTAGATGTTTAGTGGGTTAGTTAGGGGGTGGAGGACAGGGGAGGTTTGGTGGGATACAGGGAGGGAGGGGAGTGGTGGGTGGTGTGTGTGTGAGGGAGGAAGTTGGGGGAGGATGCTGAAGGTCATGTTTGCCATTTTAGTGGGACAGATGGGCCTAGATTGTCTTTACTACAGTTAAATGATAGGTAGCTTTAATATTCTCTCTTGGAATGTTAAAGGGGGTAGAGATAGCTCTAAAAAATATTGCCTTCTTAGACATTTACAGAGGTATAATCCACATGTTGTTATGTTACAGAAAACTCACATTCCGGGGATCAATTAACAAACCTACAGAAACTTT
The DNA here is from genome assembly GCA_016271365.2 of Neoceratodus forsteri. Lineage (NCBI taxonomy): Eukaryota > Metazoa > Chordata > Ceratodontiformes > Ceratodontidae > Neoceratodus > Neoceratodus forsteri. The sequence continues at coordinate 1,612,281,254 of CM057452.1, forward strand.
GGGTGGGTCAAGTACTTGGTGCGGGATCAAGTGCCAGGAGAGGAGGTGTGGCAATTTTAACTCATAAGTCAGTACCCTTTACCATGAGTAATGAATGGTATGACACAGATGGTCTTTATATTATTGTCCGGGGCCAATTAGCTAATACAGAAGTTAGCCTGGGTTCTATTTATGGCCCAAATGTTGATACCTCCTCCTTCTTCCCCCGTTGGCTGTGATTTTGGCTTGATTGAGGGACATCAATTGTTTAATGAGCTGGGACTGGAATCTGTTTTATTTCTAATGATTTAGACAGGTATTTTCACAATAGAATTGGACTCTCTCTGGCCCAATGTGGGCTTCATGAATGTATGTCTTATGTAGGCTTGGAAGATCCCTTGAGAGTCTTGCATCCTTCCAAGAAGGAGTACACCTATTACTCCATCCCCCCCCCCATTGGGTATATTCTCATATCTTTTTTTTGTTTGTTTTTTTTGTATTATTAAGTACATTTTGCGTGAAGGAGGTGGAGGACATGGGCATGCATCCATGAGTACTGTCAGACCATTTGCCCATATGGCTTATCTGGACACCTCACTGCCCCCCATAATGGCACTTGGTCTCTAAATGTCTCTTTCCAACCGATGAGCACATTAAGACTCATATGAAGTTTATTATGACCTTTTGGCAAGAAAATGCTCAAGTCAATAGCTGCATTAGATGTGATTTGGGGTTCTTTAAAAGTGGTGTGGAGAGGGGAACTCATACGTCTTGCAACAGTTAGAAAGAAAAAATTTAATTCATAAGTGGAGCAGTGGCTGTCCAGAATTAGAGAATTAGAATTGCGGATGTCGGACAGATTGGCAGATCAATCTTGATCGGAGCTCTGTGCTCTGAGAGCTAAATATTCTGCCTATCTGTTAGACAAAGTTAATTACGCAGTACTTAAAATGAAGGTGACATATATTGGCAAGGGGGACAAGGTGAGGAAGCTTCTCGTTCAAAGGCTAAAACAACAGAAATCTGCTCATTGGATTACTGCTTTGGTGGATCCTGCTTCGAGAGCTATAACCTCCAACCTTCTAAGATGGTGGGAATTTTTAAGTCTTTTTTTCAGGAACTATACACTGCCCCCCCCCACACACACACACACAGTCAGACCGGTATGAGGAATCTCTGTATACCATTCTGCACAGCATAGCTATTCCACAACCAACAGTGGATCAGCAAAATCAGTTGAAGGGACCATTTTCCCAGCAGCCAACTCCCTGCAGATAAGGCTCCAGGTCCAGATGGCTTTCCACCTTTGTTCTATAAGACCTTTAAGTCAGAGCGCGTTCCCATTCTAGCCGAGTTATTTAACTATCTGTTTTCCCATAACATTCAATAAATCTCTCACTTTGAGGCTCAGATAGTGGTTCTACCAAAGCATGGGAGAGATCATACACTTCCCCAAAAATTATAGATCTATTTCCCTCTTAAATACTGATATTAAATTTCTAGCCAGTGTACTAGCACATCACCTCAAATTAGTCTGAGAGAATTTAGTGAGTCCTGAACAGGTGGGGTTTGTTGTGGGGAGACATGCAAGTGACCACTTTTGTAAAATGTTTCATCTTCTTTCCGCATCTGGGGAGGAGACTGCTGATGTGGTGCTTGTCTTCCTAGACGTGGAAAAAGCATTTGACAGGGTGAACTGGACATTTTTGTTTGATATTTTACCCTAATATGGTATACCATCAGAATTTATCCAGTGGGTTAAGTTACTATATAGCTGTCCCACAGCAAAAATTATGTGTAATGGGATACTATTCACTTTTTTCTCTAACTAGGTGCACTCGTCAAGGGTGCCCCCTTGTAAGCGTGTGGGTTCAATAACAGACACCAGTCCTTAAATCAAGTGCATAAAAAATGCTGGGGTAGCATTTATCATTTTATTTTCCAAAAATGATAAAAATTAACTGTTCAAAAAAATATTTACAGTAAATAAATGGGTGTTTAAACTTTCACACCAAAATAACCACAAATAAAACAAAACAAAACAAAATAATCAGGCTAGTCTTTCCTCAGACTCCCTGCTCGTTTCTGTATACTCAGTATTTCTTCCCACTCTGGTGTGTAGGCACTCACACCTCCTCTCCCTTGCTTGGTCAGAAGAAACTGACCAACACACCTGAATTAGCCTCCTGGTGTGGAGGTTAAAATAGCACAAATATCATGACATCATTGACATGTGACTATCTATTATACCAAAAACCTCTCTCTACTCTGGAATTTAAGATTAGGCTTCAATTTCTCTAAATCTAAAACTTATGGTGTCTTTTTTCCAACATAATATTAGCAATACTCTATATGTACTCATTTTAACTTAGAGGAACCTTAATTGGTGGTGAAAGCATCATCAAGGACCTGTTTAGCCCCTTCCCTTTTAATGACATCATCACACCACTTCTATATTAGCAGCCATTTTCTAGGCTACCAGCTCTATAGAAGCCATCTTTTGCTACCTGCCACCATTTCAGGTAAAGTAACCAAGAAAAGCAAACTTGTTTATAGAGGACTGTATTTAAACACATTTTATGTTTTACATTTCTCCACCCCATGGCAGCTCTGCCATTTCAGCAGTCAACAAACATTGCACTATTTCACTCCCCATACTGTACTTCACTTCTTGATAGCTTTGAACAACACAATAACAAGTCAAACACCCTTATCATGACTTTATACACAGGAACAGTCTGCACTAATGCTGCAGTACTTATTTTAACTTTTATTTACTCTCTTTGTTTTTTCAGGCAGCAAAGTGAGATTTACAGCAAGCAGCTGCAGGAGAATTTTCTTTCTCCTTGCAACAGCCTGCTTGCTCATCTTCCAACCTTGCAGAGACTTGCTTTAAAATGGGGCTGTCTGGTAATCTGCTCTGGTGTTAGGAAACACTCTTGATTCTTGGGGATTCAAAATCTTCCACAGAATCTACATAGCTGGAGGCTTTAAAGGGGATTTGCTTTTAACTTCATGTGACAGTTTTGATAGTTAGAATGACAACAGATTAAAGGTACAGCACAGATAGAACAGAATTGTCAGGTTGGCCACCCTGACAAGAAATTAAGGATAGACAGAAAAGTTTAAGAGAATAGGACAGAGTGAAAAGAATAAATGTTTTATTTTAATTTTATGTTGACATTCTCATCCTGCCACACCCCTTTCTTCTTTTTTTTTTTGTAGTGTTTATTTAAGATTGGACAAACAAGGACATACCTTATCTCCCCATACATGGGAGACTCTTCCAACAGTATTATGGAATACAAGTACATGCATTCAATGTGACATACACTTATTATGTATTTTATAATCAGTGCATAGATTATTGTTTAACAGAGAAAAAGGATTGAGATTCCCAATCCCAGTTAATGGAATGTTAACCAATCATACAGTGTCCTTAGAAGCTTGGGAACCAATCTTTCTGGATAGCTTGCTCCAGTGGGTACCAAATTTCTTCATATTTACCTGTTTGACCACGAACTAAATACGGAGTCCTCTCCAATTTCATTACTTGCATGAGTGACCTGGCCCATGATGCTATAGTGGGGATATGGTCCAGTCTCCAATGCATGGCCAGCTCTCTCACGCCCACCACCACACCTATTCTCCACAATGTCTGTCTCCCTCACGTTTGCCAGCCAGCCAGTTTGGGGAAACCCAATAGGGTTTCCACTGGGTCCAGGCTGATCACAACACGTAAGGTCTTAGCTAGGGTCTCAGTTATTCTGAGCCAGAACCATATAACTTTAGGACAGGACCAAACCATATGAAAAAGTCACCCACTTAGATTTGGCATTTAGGACAATAAGGTGAAGCTTCAGGGTCTATTGTATGATCCAGCTTTGGGATGTGGTAAGTACGTAAGAGAAAATGATATTGAATGGCTCTCGGCCAGCTGTTAAGTGAGCATTTTAAAATGTTTTTGAGGAGTACTCTTCAGTCCCCTGCTGTGATCCCTTCGGGGTAGATGTCTTCCACCCATGCTTGCCTGATTCTTTCCAGTGGGTTAGGAAGACAATTTAGCAGCAGTTTGTAGCATCCATTTAGTGGTCTAAAACCCTTAATTTTGGAAAATTTTGTGAGAAGTTCCTCCAGGGGGATCATTGCAATGTAGGCAGATCCTGGGGTTCCTGGGAAGCCCTCTGTAGCTTGCTTTTTATTCCATGGTATAGGAGATATTGAGAGGGATATAGTTTATATTTCCTAGTTAAAGCTTCAAACTGCTACATCTTTCCTGCCTTGAAAAATTGGCTAAGTCGGTATAGACCCAGCTTGTGCCATCTTTTAAGACTTATTTTGTCATTATATGAAAGCTCTCCTTTCCCCTCCAGGAACTTCCCTAATGTCATATCAGGTGAGGGCCCTGGTCTGCACCTCAATAAAGAGTGCACCTGCATCCACACTTTCCAGGTATTTCTGGTACAAGGGTTAGAAATCTTAGTGGGGGGTATCGTCTCCAGTTGAGTCAACCAATAAGCTATAATAAAAATGAGGGTTACCCTCACTTTCCATCTTTGTCCATGTTGTGGCATCCCCTTCTTCTCTTAGTAGATCTTGTATATGGGCTATTTGGGCAGCAATGTAATATTAGCACATATTGGGCAGGCTCAGGCCCCCCAGTTTTTCATGTAGCCATAGGATATCTTTCCTGATTCTCAGCTTTTTCCCCTGCCACAAAAGGTGGGTACATACTCCTTCTAGGGCCTTTACATATTTCCGTGGAAGGGCTATTGGAATGGACTGGAAGAGGTAAAGGGCCCTTGGAAGAAAGTACATCTTGACCAAGTTAGCTTGACCCACTGAAGTAAAGGGCAGAGCCCTCCAGTTAATACTCACTGTTTTAAATTTCCTGTTCAGGGGATCATAGTTAATAGCTATGATTTGGGAGAGCTTACTAGGTAGCGTAACTCCCAAATACTTGATCTGTTCAGCGGGGTGTAACAGGGTGTCAGCAATTTCTATGGAGGTTTTCTTCTCCCCTAGGTGGAGCCACTCACTCTTGTCCCAGTTAATTTTGTGTCCCGAGAGGGGGGCATAGTTTTCAAATATCTTGCTCAAGGCTGGGAGGGCCTCACCAGGGTTGTCTAAAAATAATAGAATATCGTCCACAAACAGTGATATAACTTGGACATCTCTCCCTACCTTACATCCCTTAATGTTACTATTCCCTTGAATGGCGTTTGCTAGTGCTTCTATGGTAAGCACATATAATAGAGGGGACAGGGGACAGCCCTGCCTCATAGCTCTAGTTAGGGGAAAAGGAGTCAAAATGGTACTGTTGGTCAGTATCTGTGCTTGTGGGGCAGCATAAAGGGCTCTTATCCATATTAGTATAATGTCTCCTAAGCCATATTTGCATAGCACAGCAAACATAAAGGGCCATTTGACGTCGTTGAATGCCTTTTTGGCATCAAGTGCAAGTAGACCCCTGTGAGCCCCCCCCCAGTTGTGGATAACATTGTTGGACCTACGAGATAGTGCTTGGCTTGCCTTCCTTTGATGAACCCCCCCTTGATCTATATGGATTATTCCTGTGAGCACCTCCTCCAGCCTGCCTGCTATAATTTTGGCTAGGATTTTATAATACACATTAAGAAGTAATATAGGGCAATATGACCCACACTTAGAGGGGTCTTTCCCTGATTTAGGAAGAACTATAGTGGTGGCCATCCTTTGGGAGTGTGGGAGTTCCCCTTGTTCTAAGGCAGATTCTATGACCTCCCGCATAAGGGGACCTATGGTATCCCATGTGGCTCTATAAAATTCAACAGGGATCCCATCAGGGCCTGGTGCTTTCCCTTTATTTATTTGCCAGACCACCTGCTTGATCTCCTCTGATGAGAGGGATGAGTTGAGTTCAGCTTGGTGAGTCTCACTCAGGTGTGGCATCTCCACATCCCAAAGAAAGTCTTCCGAGTCCCCTGCTGAAGGCACTTGGGTGTTGTATAGACTGGAATAAAATGCCCTAAATATCTCATTAATCTCTGTTTGGTCATATGTGGGGGAACCATCATGTTTGGCCACAGATATTATGGCCCGTTCTGCTTTTTTTTCATTTAACGAACCCAGCCAACCATTTTCCGGATTTATCCACCTCAAAATGTGAGTATGATTTAGTAAGTACTAAGTCTCGTTCGAGTTTCTCAGAAACCATCTGATGTAATTTCCCCTAAAACAGTTTTAGTTCTCTTATTATTTGAGGATGGGGGGGAGCCCATAGCCACCCTGTCTGGTTTTTGAATGTCAGCAGTAAGTTGGTCTTCTACCCTAGATGCTTGCTTTTTCTTATAAGCTGCATAAGAGATTGCGTCCCCACAAATGAATGCTTTTAAAGCATCCCAAACAAAGTTAATATGTGTCCCCTTATTTTTATTGTTGCAAATAAACTCTTCAATTTTCTCATTGATAAATGTAATATAGTCCTTTTGCAGGAGTAGGATCGGGTCAGACCTCCACTAGGGTCCCCCAGAAGCCTGCTGGGCAGTCGACAGCTGCAGTTATAAAGGGGCATGGTCTGAGATTAATACAGGACCATATGAATCTTCCATGGTCTCTGAAATCCAGTGGGGGGAGACTAGTATATAGTCCAGTCTAGTATAGATCTGATGAGATTAGGAGTAAAATGAGTATTCCCTGTCTCCAGGATGGGAATGTCTCCAGACCTCCACCAAGGCTCTCTTAGTTATGAAGTCCTGCAATTCTGCAACACTTCTAAGATATGGCTTTGTTTTAGTTTCAGAGTGGTCGAGGCTGGGGTCCAGGTATGTATTAAAGTCTCCCCCAGAACCAATTTTTTTTTTTTATTTAGTTGTTTAACCAGGTATAGCACACGAAGCTGGAGGCTTTTTTACAGGAGCAACCTGGAAGCACAAGGAGGTTAAATGACTTGCTCAGGGTCACACAGTATGCAAATGAAAGCTGTGGGATTCAAACCCAGGTCTGGTCTGCTGGATGTCACCAGATTTGTAGCTCAGAGCCTTAGACCACTGTGCTATTCTGCCTCCCTATTGTCCTGGTAAAGAGCTAGCATCACCCCCAAGTGAGTGAAACAATCTGGGGAGTCAAAATTAGGGCCATAAATTGATGCAAATACATAGGTCTTGCCCCCTAGTACCATCTCCACTACCACATAGCTACCTTGTGGGTCTGCCACAAAGATGTTAACTTTGTGTGGTAAACCAGGCCATAGCCAAATGGCTACCCCCCTATCTCTGGAGGTAAAGGATGCCACTAGGAGATCCTCACCCCAGGACTGGGCCAATCTGTCCGCCTCTTCTCTGCTAAGGTGTAACTCCTGTAATAACACAACATCTCCCCCGATATTTTTTAATATATGACCATACTCTCTTCCTCTTAACTACTATCTTCAATCCATTAACATTCCATGATAAAATTGTTAAATCAGCCATTTGTCAGGGATAAACAATAAAAGTAAACACCCGTATGACTTGTAGTTAAACCTAGTATGTACTACCATCAGTAGGCATTGTCATAGCTGTCCACATTTTTTTAAATTTAACAATTCCCCATTGGTTACTCCCCCCTCCCCAACCCTTCCCTCTTTTAGCTGATCAAAGGAAGTAAGACCTCCCAAACAGGTCCCTTCTAGACCCACTACCTCTCTCCCATCCTTTTCCACCCAAACAAAGATGTTATCATTTGTACCTTCATATCCCTCTCCTCCCCATCCTCCATTCCCCCGAGTCCTTTCTCCTCCCTCTCCACCCAAAGTCTATAGGTATTTAGGAATGGTCTCTAGGACTCTCACCCTCTACTTCTTGTGGATTGACCCTCCAGATCCATTAATTCTGAAGAGGGGAGAAGTAGTCTATGGTAACATCCTGCTTCTTTAGTCCCTAAATTCCGATGCAGGGGAGGGCCAGTTACCAGTGTTACACACCAGTCCCAAGGGAGTGCTCCCAAAGTAAAAGAGTAAAAATGACCTAGTCACCCCCAGCTTTCCTAGCCATTTGATAAATATATCTATGGGGTAGCATGTCAGGAGACCCACATCGTGCCCTGGATGGTGCTATCAATCATGGCCTCCTGCTGCTCCTTCATGGTGAATACAGATTGCCACCATTGCTCATCCTCATAATAATTAGTTTCCCCAACTAAATCCAGAGTAAAAAGAAAGACTGGGTATTTGGGCCTAAAATACAGTATTATCTCAGTTATGCACCCCCTTCCCCAACTCTGCACCACATGTAGCCTGACTTCATTACGGGTTTCAGCATAGCAATATGAACACAACTACGACTTTTAAACTTTTTCAGTCGACTCTAAACATAATCTTTTTTTTTTATCAGTTCAACGTCTTTATTGGTTTTAAATTATAAACATAGTAATATTCATAACAGGTATGATGCATAGATGCAACCATCCACTTAGCGTATATTATGGAAAGCCAATGAAAAAGAGAAAGGAAACCTCTCCCCCATCTCATTCTCCCTCCCTCCTGAAACCCCCCCCCCCGGAGTGTGCCAATACATATAGTACAATACTTGAAAGAAATATTTGGTACATAGAAACATATTGAGATGGACCTGGAAAAATTAAATGTTAATAACCTCAGTGCAGATATAAGGCGTACAATTTGCCCCATTTTTTATCAAATGATGCCAGATTATTATGGGAGCCAGCAATCAAGTGCTCTGTCTTGAAGTAGGCTGAGAGGTCATTTAGCCATTCATTATAGAAGATAGGTAATTGATCCAACCAGTGTTTAAGCACTAGTTTCTTTACCACCATGGAAATTAGTGCCATGTGATATTTACTTTCTTTAATCTGGATAGTGGTGTAAATCCCTAGGATACAGATCTCCACAGTGAAGAGGTCCCCTAGACCAACATTCAATTTAGATTGAATCGACAGCCACAAGAGGGCAATTTTAGCACAGTCCCAGAATATATGTACTAAATTTCCTTCACCTTTACCGCATCTGGAGCAATTAGAGTTGGGCAGGTGGCCAATTTTGGCTAATTTTACAGGTGTGTAATATAGGTTATGTAGTATATGGTATTGGATAAGTTGCAGTTTATCTTGGGAGATGTATGTATATAAATCTTTTGACCATTCAATGACTGTTCCTGGAAGGAGAGAGGACCAGATTTTGGAACCGGGTACAGGATCAGTGTGTCCAATGGAGAGGATATAGTTGTATAAGAGGGACAAGCAGTGTGGCTTGGAGGATAGATCATGAAAGCATTCCAATATAGGTTGAAGCTTAGATTCTAGGGAAGAAGTACCAAATACTTTAGCTATTAGGTGTCTCAACTGGAAGATCTTAAAATTATGAGAAGCATTTAGGCCAAATTTATGTCGGATTTCAGAAAAGGACAGAAGAGACAAGGAGGAGTAGAGATCTGTTACTTTAGCATTTTGTAGAGGAGGTAACCAAGTGTGTGTGAGGAGAGTGCCACCTACCTTAATGTTGGGGTTGAAGATGAGAGGTTGTGTGAAGTCTTGACGAGGTGAAAATTTGTAAGAGGAGCAAAATTGAGAAAAAACTTTCAGAGAGGTCCTAATTACTGAGTGGCTAATTGGGTCTGGCAACTTCTTCAGGGGAATATAGTAGATGGCAGGGAAAAGCAAGTGGTGTTATTGTAAGAGCTGGGTTTCTATTTGCCACCAAATAGGAGAGGCTTCATCTATGGGATCCATAAGCCATTTCCCGATCCTAGAGAAGTGGCTTGCCGAATAATAAAGAAGAAAATTAAGGAGGCAGAGACCCCTTGATGCTTTGGGGAGACTCAGTTTAATAAAGGATTTTCTGGGTTGTTTATGTAGCCATATAAAGCCAGAGATGAGAGATTGTACCATCTGGAAGAAAGATAGTAGGAGCCACATGTTCAGCATATGTAATGGATAATAAAGTCTAGGCAAGACATTCATTTTAATTATATTTATGTGTCCCCAAAGAGATAATGGAAGAGATTCCCATCTTTGAAGATCAAGTTGAAGGACTGTCACTAGGTCATTGAGATTGCGTTTCTTGGTCCGAAGAGGATCCATGGTTAGGTGAATGCCCAGATACTTAAGTGAATGATGAGTCCATTTTAGGTCAAAACCATTGAAGTCAGCTTTGTGAGTCAAATGAAGTAGGGGAAAGATTTTTGATTTGTTCAGATTAAGTTTATAATTGGATAGTGAGCTAAATTGGGATATTACCTCCACTGCTTGTCTCAGGGATTTAGCAGGATTCTCTAAATGGAGGAGGAGATCATCCACATATGCAGAGAGGATGAGGTTGTAATTGAGTATTGGAATTCCCTGTATTTGGGAAGACTGTTTGATATGACAAATCAAGGGTTCTAAATAAAGATTAAATAGGAAAGTTGAGAGGGGGGCAACCCTGTCTTGTACCTGAGTAAAGGGGAAATAGAGAAGAGCATACCCCATTGCAATGGATCTTTGTTGAAGGGGAGGAATATATGGCCTAAATCCACTGGATGAAGAGGGGAAGGAAGTCCATCTTACTTAAAGTCAGCCAGAGGAAGTCCCAGTCCACTTTGTCAAAGGCCTTCTCAGCATCCAATGAGATTAGGGCCATCGGCGTTTGAGATAATCTTGCTGCATTGAAAATATGGGAAAGCTTTCGAAGGTGATCCATGGAGGATCTACCAGGGACAAATCCCACCTGTTCTGGACTTAGAAGATGAGACCATACTTTTCGAATGCATAAAGCTAGGATTTTAGTTAAGGTCTTGATATCACAATTTCAGAGGGAGATCGAATGATAACTCTCCAGGAGCAGGTGGGACTTGTTGGGTTTTAATAGAAGAGATATGGTCACTTCTAATAAACTAGGATCCAAAGGTTTAGCTGTGAGCATATATTGGTATAGTTTGAGCAGATGTGGAGCCAGCTCCTTTGCAAAGGATTTGTAAAAATTAGTGTGGAAGCCGTCTGGGCCTGGACCTTTATCAAGGGTTGACTCTAAACATAATCTGACATTGACTGTATAATACTAACAAGCAAAGAATTTTAATAACCATCTCAGGGCCAGTATTTGATATTTGAATTAGTAATGGTCTCAAAGTTTCAATGCCCTGTGCGAGATGAAAAGTTTGTGCCAAGAGGCACGTTCTCCCAATGGACAGGGTGGGATTTCCCTAGAGGTCTCTCAAACCCTGTCCTAATAGGCTTCTGATCCCCGGAGTTGTGGGCCAAGAGGCCCCCTTCCCTAAAACCCTATCCCATGGATTACCTGTCTAGGAGACAGTGTAATTTAACATCTTTATGTCTGGCTCATCCATCATTTTCTCCAGCTCGGTCATTCTGCTCGATTTTTCGGAGGCCTTGCACATATTCCATCACAGCATCAGGGTCCGTGAATGCTCAGTGTCAGCTACCAGGATGTCTCACAATTAGGTGTGCTGGGTAGGCCAGAGTAAGAACAGTTAATATCATTGCAGTTTGCGTTTAACTTCCAAAAATTCCTGTATCTGTGTCTGCAGCGGTCTGGAGAAATCCAAGTTTCTGATCAGGTGTGGGCTTTTGTCCTGGAGAGCAATGAGCTCATTGCATATCCAGGAAGATATTAGGTGGAAGGGCCAGGGTCTTTTTTAGCCATTCTTTCGTAAATGAAGTGCAATCCTTCCCTTCTAAGCCCTCAGGTAAACCTACTAAATGAATATTACGCCTCTGTTCTCAGTTCTCATGGTCATTCACCACCTATTTTAACAGTTCAATATCTTTGACAGCTTGCTGTAAGTCAGAAGATATTTGTGTAGTAATGTTCTCTTGAGCTCCAGTTCTGGATTCCGCTTCTGTGAGGCAAGTGGTATGGGCCTCCACCGTTTCTGAGGGGCATTTACCAATTGTTGCAGATGTTGGATTTGGGAAGTCATATTATCAAATCTTGACTGCATCCATGTGCCCAAGTCATATTTCAGATCTCGGATCAGTCTTTTGAGGTTTTGGTAATTAGAATCCATCAGTATGCTCTCTACTTCAGCTCCAGTTTCTGATGGAGACTGGGCCTGAGATGTATGGCCGCTCACTTGTTCTACAGGCTGCAAAGTTGAGCTTGAGCTGGATGCCTTATTAAATCATAGTTTTGCCTGTTTCTTTACAGATTTTGCTGTAGTCAGCATCTGAGCATTAGAATATATCCCAATAATAAAGTTATAGGGTGAATTTATGCAGGGTGGTAGCGATGTTTAATGGATCTAGCTGGAGCTCTACTGCAACACCTCCATTCAGCTCCTCAGCTAGGCCATGTCCCCCAGGGTGCCCCCTTTCACCCATACTTTTTAATTTATATATTAAGCCTCTAGCTAGGAGAATCAGTAGTTCAGTGGAGGTCCGGGGAATTCCTGTGGGACCTTATGAATCTAAGCTTTCCATGTTTGCGGAAGGCATTCTCTTACATCTGTCTAAGTGGGACACTTTTCCTAAAGTTTTGAAGATTCTCACTAACTATAGTGTTTTAGTGGGTTAAAAATTGAATCAACATAAAACCAGTCTTGGCTCCCTGGAGCTCCTGTTCGAGAACAGCTGTCGAAGGGTTGGGTATTAAATGAGCTTCCCGGTCGCTGACATTTTTGGGGCTAGATCTTACCCATGATTTGCAGTCATTATATGCTCTAAATTTGGATCCAGTGGTTAAATGGTTGGAACAAGATCTTTCACGATGGTAGCATTTGCCACTCATCCTATGGGGCAGAGTAAATATTTTGAAGATAGCCATATTCCCCTGATTTATGTACCCCCTCTCAGTGTTAAATCTTCCCCTCCCTAAATCTTGGTTAAATAAAGTTAATGTGATTTGGTCGACATTTTTGTGGCAAGGGAAGAGACCTTGTAGAGCATTAGACAAACTACGTCAGCCCAGAGAGAGAGATTGGGGATTACAGGTGCCGGATCTTTTCCTGTATTACCTTGCCTTCCATGGGAGTAAATATTTTAAATGGTTGGATGTGTCTGAAGATGGATCCCCTCCCTTGGCTTGGTGGAATATTGAACACTTCAAAGTCAAAGGTTCCAATATTGCATTACCCTCACTTCTATATGTCCTTTTAGTAACCTTCCTGCTGTTCTGAAACATTCTATTATTGGTTGGCCTGTAAGAGCCCACCAACAATTGTGTACTTTCCTTAAAATCAAAAGTCTGAAAGATTTTGGGCAGCCACTTTTCCATAATTTAAATATTTTGATCAGCCATAAAGTCCTTCAGCCCCAGAGTTGGAAGTGGCTCAAAGTGTCATCTCTCTCTAACTTTGTTAGAGGGGAGTCATTTCTCACTCTGTCACAATTTAGAGAAATGTTTCACTTTCATGCCTTTCGATATGCTCAATTGAAACATTGCCTTTATTCTATTCTGGTGCACCATCTTGGTCGGAAGAGGACTCTAGTTGGTTTTCTTGTTTGACATCCTCAACTTTTAAAGATAAGATGATTTCTACACTACACAGAGAACTGGGAGCTAGGCTTTGGTCTTCCTGTTCTCCAACTGCTTTTTATTGGCGGTTGGTGGCAAACTTGTATTATGATGCAGCTGAGTGGGAACTCATATGGTATAACATATATAAATATATTAAGCAGGATCGATTGCACTTGATACAGTTCAATATACTGCATAATTTATATTATACACCACTCAGACTGTAACGTGTGGGCATTCGTTCCACAGCCACCTGCCATAAATGCTTTCAGGCGGATGGCTCACTTATGCATATGATCTGGTCCTGTTCATGTGTAGCTTCTTTTTGGAAAATGATTAGACAATTTGTTTGTGTTTTTATTGATCACACTGATTATTTTTCTTTACCAGTGTGCGTGATTAGCAATTATGTGACTATTAAATCTCGGCATCACCAACCATATATGACTCTAATCTCAACGTTAGACAAATTTTTCTACTCAGACATTGGATTCATGATTCTTTCCTGACTCAGAAGGAATGGCAACAAAAAATGCTTTTGGCATTTAATGCCAAGCAAGCGACTGCAATTCAATTTCACAATTTTATGAAATTTCGTTCTCTCTGGGACCCTCTTTTGAACTTTTTGGCAGGGAGGTGAATAATGGTGGTTGGAGGCAGTAATTCTCTTACCCCCTTTGGTGGTCAGATAAAGTTACCTAGTGGATTGCTTCTATTTTGTGTTGGTTTTCAGATCAATAGACGAATATCTCACGCCACTCTAATTAAGCCCATAAGGTTCAGATTCTATGCTGGGGGAGGGAGGAGGAGGAAGAGCCATATGGTGGTACTGGGGTATTGTGGGGGGTGGAGGAGATGATTCCATTCCTTTGTCTCATGATATCAGTCTGCGATGTTGGATGGGTGGGGATGGTTTATATCGGTTTCTTTTTTCTTCCTTAGTGTTGTGTATTTTTCTTGGCTCTTGTTTTGGTTTAGTTACAGTATGTACCCATGGTCTGAACCGGATGTTATTATTGTAATTGCATCCTTATGTCAATATTCAATAAAGTTTACTTAATTGCAAAAATAAAAAGAAAGTAAATCAGATGGTCTCAAACTATACTCTACATGAAGTCATAAATATGATTATGATCCACCTTCCTTTTAGACCTATTGAGTTTGATTAATTAAAGGAGCACTTACTTGGAAAGTCTGATCATATTTTGTCAGATAAAAAAAAGAAAAATTAAGCCTAAACCCAAAGGATATTGTGTCAGTACTAACACGGTTGCAAAAAAGGTGGCTGGAAAGTATGCAATGCATTTGAAGTATCAAACCTTCTGTAAACATTCCTGAGTATGTACAAATACTAAACTTACAGGGTTAGGATATACAGTAAATTGAGTAAATACAAAAAAAGAAAAATAAACCCCAAGTAGTGTTTTTTCAGTTTTATTCCATTAAATCCTGTAACAAATAACCAAAACCTTAATCAATTGTGCCAAAACAAGTAAAGTAAAAGGAAACCCATATTGTCTCCATCCTCCCCCCCCCCTTGAACCACTATATTCAGAAATGATATGTAGAACGAAGTGTACACTTTTTGAATATACTTGAGGGCATATATAAAACTTAGATTGTAAAATAGTAAGTTATATCATGAGAAACTGTATGCAGAAGAAATACACTATTTTAATATATGGATTTGGATTTTAATATGCTACAAAAGCATACAAAAAATTGCTGTAATATTATCACTCCTGAAGTGATAATACTACACTTCAGGAGTGATAATACTATTGTTCAGGCCCCGTAATACTATCGTACGGGACCTCAACGATAGTATTACCACCGAATCACAACCGTGTATGCACTTGTCAGTACCCACATGTCTCCCAAAATGTGCCACCTGATTGGCACTTTTTCTATGTGGGCAGGCACAACAGTTTTAAAAACATGGTGGCCAGTCTGTCACTTTCCAAGACCGAACTTGGTCCTCTGCCATTATCCATATTTTTTCATATTTTACCATTATCAAGGATTTATGTGGTTGATCCTGCTGTCCCCTAATAAAAAAAAACAGGACTCAGTATGGCAGAAAAGCAGATGGGAGTGGGTAACGTCACAGACAAGGGGACTGAACAGGACAGACAGCGTGAGGCAGTGCTGTGGTCAGCCAGAACCAAGTCAGTCCTTCAGTGAACTGACTGACCGCCCATTAGCAAAAAAAATTGAATCTCAGCTCCATCTATTAAAAAAAATAATGGATAGGTTTCTGTCAATTAGCAGGAAGTCCTACCATCTCAAGGTTCTAGACACATTGGAACCTCTCGAGCTCCGCTCTTGAGGTTCATGTGTCCAGAACCTCTCAATGGTATTACTCCCTGGTAATAGACACAAACCTATCCATTATTCTCTTTATAATTATCAAAGCAATTCTCAAAGCCAGATCCCAAAGTCCATCTGTATATATGTGAAAAAAACATTGGGATCCTATACTCATACAAATCTCTTAAGAGTTTAATAAAGTTTATATGAAGTTATCCGGAACAGTCCAGACCGATGTTCACCCTGATTTAAAGGGGCCAGGGAAGATCTGTGTGAGCTGTTTCTTTGCATGATCTGGAGAATCAAATGCATAAGTTGCTGAATCCTTTTTCACAGAGAGTTTGGCAGGAAAGACCATACAACATCTAATACCAGCTGCGATCATTTTGGTTATGACAGGTGTAAATTCTCTCCTACACAACTGAACCACCTGGGGAAGATCCTGTGATACCCTAATTTTCTTTCCATCCCAGGTGACATTATTGTTGTTTTTTGTTTTCACTAGAATATGAGATCTGTCCAAAAAGTTAAAAAAACGTTATATAGAAGGGTCTTGGTGGATCTCCCTGAGGAGGAAAAGAGCACAGAGCCCTGTGAGCCCTTTTGGTTATAGAGGTGGAATTATTTGGCGATGGACCTCCAATGTTCTCACATAATATTTGGGCAAAGTGAATGGAATCTACTCTTTCCGAACTCTGGCAGGCCATAAATCACAATGTTGTTTCTACACAATCTCCCTTCGAGGTCCTCCAACTTTGCTTCCACTTTAGACATTTTTTTGTCTTACCGTGGGAACCTCGGGTTAAAATTTTGCTTTCCAGTCCTCTAATTAGGAGATGTGACATTTGGCATCCCCTGGTCTCCGGTTGATACCTTCAATGACAACTATCATTCTTTTCAACTCTTCGACCAGTTCAGTGATGGCATCCTTCAATGGGGTAAGCTCCAGCATGAATTTTTCTACCATGAGATATACATTTTGACTTGCTGGAGGAGAGATTTTACTCTGAGCTTGTTTCTATTTTTTTAGACGTGCTAGAGTTGGTGGGGACATATGCTTGATGCTCGCTGTTTTCATTTTGGTATCCATTCTTAAAAATCTAGCTTTTCCTCTACTCAAATAGCAAAATATTGCAGTAGGTACAAGTTAAAGGCAGGCTGTTCATAAGAATGCAGTAGCATAAGTAAAATAAAACACTGAGGAACCGGAGCTGAGCAAGGAAGCTCCTAACATAGCCAAGGCATCACCGAAAGTCCAGTCTCCTCTTTCTTTTACTTTTGCTTACTTGCATAACACCGAGGTTTGTTACCTTCTCTATGCCATCCTTTAGAGTGGCCACCTTTTCTTCCACCCCTCACCTCGGTCCTCACTTCCTATCAGTTTTTCCATGAGGCATTCAAATCAGCCCTTCTGAAATCCAGTACGCTCAGCTTTGTACTGTTAATTTCTGCAGCTGTTCTTTCTTTTGTTTTGTTTTTGAATGATCTTTTTTTCCCTTCCTTACTCACTGGGACCTGCTCCTCCTTCAGGCCACCCAGTACCACCATCGATCCCACTCACAACTCCCCCCAGAGCCTCCTACCTCATATTGCAGCCTCCTACGGGTTAGCCCAACATATTCCTTCGGTGGGTGAGGCCCCCTCCTCCGAGTGGGAGTTTCTACAGTTGGGGCAGGCCAGCTCACTCTTACTCTCTTGCCCTGGTGCTGCTGAGGCAGACATTGCTCTGTCAGGAGTGCTTGAGGGCATTGTCGGGGTCGGCCGCCATCATCCGGCTAATCCCAGTGCTGTTTCCACTTTTCTGGTGCTTCCCAGATCAATGTCCCTCTGCAGTGCTCCCAGTCTCGACCAGGGGCCACTGTAGTGACATCTTCACCTAACCCACCCCAGGAGAGGAGAGCAGCCCAATGGATGCTCAATCCTCTCCTCCCCCTGCCGACCCCCAATGACCCGAGTCCGTTCCCAAATCTGGGTAGCCGGCGTGGTTTGAGGTAAGGCACCAGCGCCTCAACCCTCTGTGCCACCGGGCCCTGCAGCTATTCTAGTGTGGCTAGAGGATTGGTCAAGAGTTGGCTTCTGGGGTTCAATGCAAAGAAGTGTAAGGTTATGCACTTTGGGGTGAAGAACCCAAGGATAGTGTACTGGCTTGTGGGGATTAAGTGGGGATCACTGAGGAAGAGAAGGACCTAGGGATATTGGTAACAGGGACCATGAACAATACTACCCAGTGCAGAAGAGTGGCTGCAAAAGGGAACAAAATATTGGGATGCATAGCGAGGGGGTTTTCGTGCAGGTGAAGAGAGGTGATCTTGCCCCTCTACAGGTCACTAGTAAGGCCGCACTTAGAGTATTGTGTGCAGTTTTGGAGGCCATACTTAAAGCATGATATCAAGCTACTGGAGAGGGTGCAGAAGAGGGCAATGAAGATGATATGTGGAATGGAGGGGAGAGACTATGACAGCAGGCTGGGAGACCTGAATAAGTACACACCTGGAGGATAGAAGGGACACGGGGGACATGATTGAGACATTCAATTATCTGAGGGGATCAATAAGGATGGGCAGACAGGGTCTTTAAGCTAAGGAGGGGAGGGACACCAGGGGGCATGGGCTAAGAATAGAGGGGGAAAGATTTAGGAGGGGAAATGAGGGGACACTATTTCATGGAGAAGGTGGTAACAAAATGGAATGCACAACCAGAATGGGGGATTGTATGTAAATCTGTGAACAGCTTTAAAAGGGCATGGGATAGGGAGCAGGGGAGAGTGAGGGTGGGGAAGGTGGGGGGCGGCAGTGGGATGACAAAGGGGAGGGGGTGGGGCAGCTGCAAACTAAGGGTGCTTGCTGCACACTCATGCAGACATAGATAGACCGGTGGTCTGTTTCTGCTGGCACATTCATATGTTCATATGTAAAACCCAGCTGCCATACCTTTGACCTCTCCTTAAGTTTTCTCAGGTCTTTGCTCATCCTTTCCATTGCCCCCCCACCAGGGGTGTAGTTTGTTATTTTTACAGGGGGGCAAAGTAACAAAAAAGTCCTGATCTTCGCGTATCATGACAGTGAAGAGGGCGGGTGGTCTGTGTAATGCAAACAAATCAACCAGCATCAAATAATGCCCAAAAAACATTTAAGACTACAGCTAAATAACTCCTGAGGGGGATCAGCCCAGGCCAAGTCAGAGCACTTCCCCACCCCACCAGTTTTACTGTGCCTGCTCTCGGCCCAACTCCTCCTGAGACCAGAGTCAAAAAACTGACCGAGATCTGTTTTGTATTCAGTTCTTCGTTCTTCTGCCTTGAGAGTGAGGACTTACTTGTAAAGTTGAAAATATGTAAGGAACTTAACTTCCTTCTCAAGAGGACAGGACCGCCCCTCAGCTTCAATTCAAATCAGTCTTGACCTAATTTTGCCCCCACCTGAACCTCCAGGTGGATAGCTCACTAGTCTCTCACCCCCCTTTGCTGCTTACATAACCCTTCCAAGTCCAGCCCTTATAGTGGATCCTGAACTTCTTGAAATGTCTGTTAGGCTAGCCTCCCACCCTAGAGGTGCAAAAGCATGTTTCAAGAAAGTGCAACAAATGGCTGTGCCACCTCAGTATACCTATAAACATGGATGGTATGGGAAACATCCCAGCATGTGTATCCTCACAGCATGAGCCCTTATTTACAAAGATTACATAAAAAAATGTGATTATACAATGACAAGAATGAATGCTGGCCTCTGATTGGTCAGTCTTGGGCTAGACCCATGATGTTATCCCAGTACATCCGATTCATCACAGGTCTAGTCTCAGCCTCTCCATGAACCTCTTGATGATTGTTAGCATTAGTGTGGTTTTTTGTATCTTCTCTTAGAAATATTTTTCCACACCAAATAAAACATCTTTAAAATAATTGTTTTTTAATTCTGTATAACAATACACCATTGTATAACAGCAATAATGCCCTCCAGGGTGGGTGTCATGGTAGGATAACGTCATGCCCAGGGCCCCTGGTGTTCTGAGGCAGAATTTTCTGATTTCTGCGGCAGGGCTCCTTGACTTCTGCGGCAGCATTTTCTGATTTCTGTGGCATGATTTATTCATTTCTCTGGCAGAATACAGTCCTGTCATTGGCTAAATATGATGTGATGTCATCGATGACATCATATGCTGATCATAGAGGAGGGGGCTTCAGAATAAACGAGGTGGGAAAAAAAGCATGACACTATGGAAAAACAGTATATTTGTATGAAAATTCACCAAAAACAATGAATTCTGTGGCACTACATATATTTTGTGGCATGATGCAAATTCTGCGGCAAATTCCGCAACCGCAGAACCGCAGAATTCCAGGGACCTTGGTCATGCCTTATGTATTGGAAGCACTTGTGCCCAACCACCTGAGGCGTGTGACGTTATCCCAGCATGACACACGCCCTGTCAGGCATTATTGCTTACTTGCACCCAGTGTTAACACTTTTCTTTGTTATAACCAAGTTAATTCATTAGTCTCCCATCCCATCCCATATTATTCAATGTCACATGCCTGAATCTGGTTAGGTAAGGTAAGCGAAGAGGATAATGCTCTCCTCAAGCAAGCAAGCATTGCATACATAAGCATGGGACTTGCTGATATCCCTCAGGTAGTGCTGTTAACAAGCATGCTGATGTACCTGGGACAGTGCAACAGAACAATGTAAATCCCATAATTGTTCAAGATGATCATGGGCATGGTGTGGTCACACCACAACCCCTACCACTCTCCTCCCCATGGGCTCCTAAGGATTATGCATCTCTGTCCATGCCCAGGGTTACACAATACCATCCAAGCAAACACGGACTGCCCTGGCACAAAAGCGGTTGCATCACATAACCTAAGAGAACAGACGCCACAGGAAGTTTGCTGGAACAACGACTCCAGATACCTGTGCACAGCCTCGTAGGACCCACCCTGAAAGGTAAGTACTTGGTTGGTGTTTTTTATTAGCATCACCTATGACAGTGTGTGGTGGGCCAGTTGTGGTAGCCCAGGTTGCCGTGGATGCTCCCCCCCACACAGACTACTTCAAAATCGTCTCATCTGACAGTTTTGAAGGGCACAAATGAAACATGTTTGCTTCAGTCTGATGTGGTTTAATATAGTTTTTTTTGTCTGAGTGTGTGTCTCTATTCTTCTACACACAGACACAGACAGACACACACACCACCAAAAAATTAACTTTTTTATACCATGTTTACATTCAGGATAGAGACAGGGTAAAGCAGGCAGTACAACACGGTAAATGAAACAATGCATTTTACAATGCCCAACAAACCACCAAAAGACCACAAAACAATGGACCTTCCCCCTGCCCTGGGGCGGGGGAATGGCTAGGTCACAGGTCAGGGTGCTAAATGAGGAAGAAAGACCACAGAACATCTTGTCGAACCACACAGTAAGGTGAAACTACATAAACATGCACATTTTTTATACTGTAGGATTTCATACTTTCCAACAGTTCCTAATTTTGACACAGAAACTTATCTTTAGTGCTCAGAAGCCCCTTATACGAGGGAGATAAGCATGGCATGGACCCAGCAGACTGGCATACATGTTGAAAAAATATCTCTGTGCCAGTATGCCTGTCCACCCCTCCCTCCTCCATCACCAGTGGCCAGAACCATTTTTTCAGCATGTGCACAAGTCCACCCTGGTCAGCACAGAAGCACAAAGCTGGCAGGGCAGCAGAAGGCACAGCAAGCAACAGTGAATTAAATGTCCATGTAAAAAGCTACAGCCCACTCTCCCCACCCCAGACCTGCAAGGCCACTATCTCCACCCAGACTGGCCAGCTCAGCTACTCTCTGCACCCTGATGGACTTGCACAGCCACTCTCCACACTCTGTGTCTACCCCACCAGCACAACCATTCTCCCCACCGCACCAGCACAGCCACTCTCCACACCCCACCCAACCAACACCATTTCCAGCTCCATTTATCTAGTATCTGCTACAGGCATGCAGGTCTGTGCCTTCCCATCACAGGCACACAAAAATAAATAAAACCACATTTTATACTGCATTTTGTTTATGTTTCTTTCTTTGTCTGGAAAGAGAGATGCTGAGCTACTGGTCAGCACAGTTTGCCTGGTATACAATTACAACCCCACCCCACCGACACAATGCCAGTGCCTCCACCCACCCACATGACAGTGCCCCCACCACACCCACACAATGCCTGTATCCCCAACCCCACCCACACAAATGACCAGTGTCCGCAACACCACATACACACACACGACCAGCAGTGTCCCCAACCACCCCACACACACGACCAGCAGTGTCCACAACCACACAAACACACACACACACACACACACACACACACAATCAGCAGTGTCCGCAACCCCACCCACATACACGACCAGCGTTTAAACCCCCAAAAAAAGTCATGGCCAGTCAGTATCCACTGTAACAATAGCCAGGTAGTAGTATAATCATTTCTTTAGGGTGCATGTTTTAGTGCAAGACTTTTTTGCTAGTCTTGTAATACTGTACGAGGGAGAACACAAAAAGCTACCCCTTTGGTTGTGTTTGCCAGGCAATGAAGACAGAGACAGCAAGGCCAAGGAATCTGTCTGTTTCACCCCTCCACAGTGGATGATCGGAAAAATCAAAAAAATGAAAGATTACTTTTACAGCCAGGTAAAGGATGAGAGGGAAATAATGTTTCAACATTTACTAATGTTCATATGCTAGCTGCTGGCACAGGTCAGTGAGATACATCCCTTGACAGGTAACGGATGAGGTGGAAATTATGTTTTAACATTTACTTATGTTTATATGCCAACACCCAGTCAGCAAGCACAGAATGTCCCCCCTCCTAACCAACATGGACAGTCCACCAGAAACCCAGTCAGCAAATGTGGACAGTCCCCTTCACCCCACCTACAAGGACAGTCCCGTCAGACACCGAACAGTCCCCTCCCCACCACAGACACCGGGCCAGCGAGCATAGAATGCCCCCTCTCAACTGACAAGGACAGTCCCACCAGACACCCAGCAAACATTGACGGTCCCCCATATCCCACCAAGGAGAGTCTCCACCCGACACACAGCTAGCAAACGAAATTCCCTCCGCCTCACCAACATGAACAATCCCCAAACACCTGGCTAGCAAACACAGAGAGTTCTCCATCCCCAACAACATTGATAGTCCATCCTAGACACCTGATCAGCAATCACCGACATTCACCCCCATAAGCCAACATGGAAAGATCCCCCAGACACCCGACCAGCAAATAGTCTCCCCTCCCCACAAGACACCCGGCAGGCAAACATGGACAGTCCCCCTTTTCTACCATCATGGACAGTCCCCCCAGACAAATGGCCAGCCAAGTCCACCAAACAATGGCTAGTGTCACCACCCTACCATTACAGCCAGTGTCCCCACATCACCATGGCCTGTGTCTCCACCCCACCAGACCCCAGAATAGAAAACAGACTGTCCCCCCAGCCCCACCAAATACTGACTGCCCTCCCAGTCCCAAACACTAACCACCCCAGCCCCAAACACTGATCCTCCCTCCCAGTCCCATCAAACACAGGCCTCCCCCAGCACCAAACACTGACCATCCTCTCAGTAAGTCAACCACAAAACACACAGACTGTCTCCCCCAACCCCAACCCCACTAAACAGACCATCCCCCCATCCCCACCAAACACAGACTGTCCAGTGAGTTTCCCCAACAAACCCCACCACACCAGTAGCACAGTAACTGAGTGTCCCCACCTCACCAACATGACCAGTGTCCACACCATACCAAACAAATAGGCCCCCACCCACCCCACCAACATGGACAGCCTCAACAGTCAGCAAATCCTCCCACCCAAAGAAAACACAAGCAGACAGCAAACCTTCCACCAACCCCTCTGACACATGTCCATGGCCAAGACAACCCCCACAAAGACACATTTCTGGGATATGAATGGTATAATTTCCAACAACCAGCTTGCAGCACAGTTACTCACCAAATCAGTAAGGGCACAGACAGGGCAGCATGCATGCAGCAAGGCCAAGAAGGCAGGTCAGGTAGCTGAGTCTCTCCCAACAGTCCCGTTCCTCTCCTGATTAATCCCCCGACGAGAGAGTAACTAATTTTTTCTGACACCAGATGAACGTGTCACATTGTGGGTCTGCTATAGCCAGCATGACCACCGGCTTCTTCACTGTCCTGGGCTTGGCTGTTCACTGACCTGAATAATCCCTCTCGGTGGACCGTGGAACAGGTGGGCAATGGGCATGGTGTGGGACTCGCTGACAACACGGTAAATATTTTTCTGGCCTGCTGGACACATGAGCTGGGTGTGCAGGCAAGCCTGACCGTGCCTCAGACTCACTGTAATTGTACTACTCGCTCTTCCGCCTGGTCTGTCCAGTGGTAGAGGCCTTGTGGCCTCAAGCCTCCTAGGCTCTCGGGGATGGGAGGCTCAGATGGCAGCGGGAGAGCCCAGAGCACAGCTGGCTGCACTGAGAAACAGAGAGTAGGTAGTCAGAGGACTCGGGTGAAGTATATTTAAATTGGGCTGATCAGGACAGGAGGAGGGTGGGAACACTAGACTGACTGAGACACTGGTGACACGTGACAGACAACCAATGACTGCTGCTCGACATCCTTGAATAGCTATCTCTCCTCAGCCCGACGCTATATGGATGCTGCTGCTGTTCCTTCATGGAAGGCACACAGACAACTAAGTGACGCCACTAACGAAGTACTGCTCACGTAATGGCAACAGCTTGCAGCACTCTCAGATTGGCTGTAACATGCAGGCTACTATGGTTGCAGGCTTGCAGCCAATTGGAAAAGGGGATAGTTTTTGTTTAAGAGACACAGCGCTGTGCCGCCACCCCCCCTCCCCGGAGAGGTGCAGGCAGTCCGGGCATAGACCTGAGCCCATTCAATATTTAAAAAAAAAAATGATAACTGGAGAATGGTGGCTGGGCTCCTAAAAAAATCCTGGTCTAATTTCTCAGGGCAGCTTGCCCTCTGCCCCCACAATCTACACCTCCCCCGAGTGTCAACCCTTTTGCAGAGTTTGGTTTCATCCACAAAGAGGCAGACCTTCCCTTTCAGCTGCTCTACAATATCACTGATAAAGACCTTAAGGAGAATCGGTCCCAGTGATGAACCCTGAGGCATCCACTGGTCACCCTCCCTTCCTCTGAGTGAACTCCTTTTACCACTATCCTCTGCTGCCTATCTTCTAACCAGTTTTTTACCAAGTTTACCACCTTCCCTTTTTAACCTTACAATCCCATCCATGGTCTTCTTCCTTTCTCTTACATAGCTAAAACATGTCTTGTGCCCCTTAATTACTGCCTGGGCTGTTCGCTCTTCAATGTGTGCCTTCACGGTCCTTACTGCTCTCCCTGTTTCCCTCTGCTTCCCCTGATATGCCTTCCTATCCTCTTCACACTGCCTCTCATTATACCTTCTGAATGCTATCCTTTTACCCTTTACCTTTTTTGCCAGCACCTTTGGAAACCATATCAGTCTCTTTTTCCTCTTGCTTTTGCTCACTTGCTTGATGCAGAGGTTTGTTGCCTTCCCTATGGCCCCTTTCAGTTTCACCCACTGTTCCTCAACTCCACCCATGTCATCCCCCCTGTCAAATCATCACTGAGGCATTCTCCAATATTTTAAAAATCTGCCCTCCTAAAGTCTTGACCTCTCACACTTGCGTGGTTCAATTCGACAGCAATCATTTATATTGAACTACACTGTATGGTGATCGCTGTTCTTCAGGTGGCCTCCAACCCTGACATCTGCATCACATTCCTTGTTAATGAGTACCAACTCCAGTATTGCTCCATCATAAGTGGGTTCACTGACTTATTACCTGAGAAGCACCCTCTGCAGGGAGTACAAGATGTCCCTGTTTCTAGCTGAAGCCACAGCTGGAAGATTCCAGTACGTCCGGCAAATTGAAGTCCACTATTAGCAGCACCTCCCCATTTATTTAACTCTTTCCCCTGTGCTGGAGGACTGTAGATCACACTAGTGTGAAAAGAGGCTCCATTTCCTGTTTCTAGGGTGACCCACAGTACCTCTGCTTCCCCCTGTATTCCCTGTATCATCATTGCTTTTATGCCTTCTGTCACACAAAGCACGACATCCCCTCCTTTCCTTCCCACCCTGACAAATCAAACCAAATCAAATCAAATTTATTTATAATGCACTTTTCTAAAGCCAAAGCACAAATACAGAGTAAAAATAAATATACAATAAAAACATTTAAATAACAGGTAGCAATAATAAATTAAATATTGTCTCCAAATGCCAGGCTAAAGAGATATGTGTTTAATGAAGACTTGAAAGTCTCGGTGGACAGGCACTCTCTAATCAGACAAGGTAGAAAGTTCCACAGGGTCTGGGTTACAAAAGAAAAAGCCCTAGCACCTGATGTTCAAAGACAGACCCTGGGAACCTCTAGCAATCCCTCATCAGTGGAGCGGAGAGGGCGGAGGGAGACAGTAGGGACAAAGGAGGTCTTGCAAGTGACCCGGTCCCTGTCCGTGTAGGGTCTTATAGGTCAGCAATGTGACCTTGAAGGTGATCTTCCATCACACTGGCAACCAGTACAGTTCACGCAGCACAGGAGTGACATGGCTAGTTCTTGACAGCCCAGTCAACAACCTAGTTTCAGCGTTCTGCACCAGCTGCAGGTGATGGAGATCCACCTCTGGTAACCCTAGGTATAGGGCATTGCAGTAATCATGACAGGAGGACACAAAGGCGTGAACCAAAGTAGGAATGTTCTCAGGTAGAACGAGGTACTTTATCCAGGCAATGTTCCTCAGATGGTAAAATGAGGACCTGACAACTGCCGACACCTGTGCTTTTAGCGTCAGTTCGTTGTCAAGCACAACTCCCAGGTTCCGCACCCATTCAGAAGGTCTCAACTGGTTACCCCCAAGCACAAGGCCGGACAGTTGCCCAGGAGTCAACTTCTCTACCCGCTGACCTGGGTCCACCACCAACACTTTGGTCTTGTCTGGATTTAATCTCAACCAATTAGCACTCATCCAGTCCTGAATCTCATCAAGGCAGCTGTTAAAAAACCGAGACCGCACTCTTCTGTTCGGGTAGGAAGGACATGTAGAGCTGGGTATCATCTGCATAGCAGTGAAAACCCAGCTCATACCACCTTATATTGGCAAGGAGAAGGGGGCTGAGGAAAAAAACCCGGGCATCACCCTCTGAGTCCTGCCTGTGAGGAAAGAATGGAACCACCTGAGGACTGTCCCCGACAGTCCACAGAATAGCCACAGGTGTTGCAGCAACACCCCATGGCCCACGGTGTCAAATGCTGCAGAGAGATCAAGGAGGATCAAGGTCGAACGATTCCTCCGATTCCTCTCTATCAGTAGATCATTAAGTACTCAAACAATGCTGTCTCAGTGATGTGCCCCTTCCTGAAACCGGACTGGAGAGGATCATAAACTTCGTGGGTGGTAAGAAAGTCCTCGAGCTGCAACAAAACTACCTTCTCAATAACCTTGCCCAAAAAGGGCAGGTTAGAGATGGGTCTGTAGTTTGTGAGACAATCTGGGTTGCAGGAAGGTTTCTTTAAAAGGAGTGCGTGTCACCACAGCCTCCTTCAAGGGGTCTGGAAACAGTCTCTGATCCAGTGAACACCAGACCATCTCAGCAAGGATCAGTGCAATGACATCCATACACCCCACAAGGAGGCGAGTTGGACCAGGATCCAAATTACAGAAAGTTGGTCGCAAGCCCCAAACGATCTTCACAATATCCACAATCGTTGGCTGGTCAAAATCAGTCCAGACAGACCGGGTGCCTGTGCCCTCACATCAATCGCCGCCATACTCATTTGAACTTGTCAAGCAGCTCTCTGACCTGATGGAGGACACCTTATCTGCAAAGAACTGAGTGAACTCATCACATGTAGATTGTGAAAAGGCTCTCCGGCCCCATAGGCAGGCTGGATTGCACAGCCTGTCCACGGTCCGAAAGAGATGAGCCAGTTGATTCCTTGATGCAGCAATCTCCCTAGACAGGAATTCTGCCTTCTTACGGGAGATTTCTGATTGATAGTCTCCAAAATGGGCTATCAACCTAAGTCTTTCCTCCTCCAGGCTGGATTTCTGCCAACAACATTCCAACCTTCGCTCAGCTCTCCTCAACTCTTTCAAGGTCCCGTCAAACCAAGGGGACCGAGTGTGGAGAGGGAGAGGGCAAACTCAGACAGGAGCTACAGAATCCAGGGTTCCTAGCACCACACTATTATAGTGCATCACAAGCATTCCAATGGCCTACTTGATAGGGCCAGCACTGCCATCAGACCCTCTGGGGTAACACCCCTCAAAGGGTGGCACTGAACCATCTCTGGGAGGGGCAGGTCTCACAAGGGGAGCCGCAAAACTGAACCTTATAGAGTGATGGTCCAGCCATCCATCTAGTTCCACCACCAAGTTAGTGGCCTCCATCCCCAGGAGAAACACCAGGTCCAGGGAGTGACCCTGAATATGGGTTGCAGTGGTAACTACCTGTGAAAAGCCCAATAAAATCATCAGTTGGAGGAAGTTTTGACCAAAATGGGAGAGCTCATTGTCGACCCAGACATTGAAATCCCCCAGGACCAACCACCTGGAGGATTCCAACACCATGTTGGCCATGAAGTCTGCAACTTCCTGCAGGAAAACTTTCTCATCTCCGGGTGGACAGTAGATGAGGAGAATCCTGCTGCCCACACCTGCACCCATGATACACTCGAAAGACCTAGTAGTCCCCACTGGAACCTCTATAAGACCCAGTTCCATCTTAAAACAGATAGTTACATCCCCACCCCTATGATCCAATCTCAGGCGCTGTATCACTGCGTAACCAGCTGGAACAGTTGACTCCAATACTGGGACAGTAATCTCATCCAGCCAGGTCTTGGTGATGCAAACCAGGTCAGATGCCTCAACAAGATCAGCAATAATTGCTGTCTTGTTCTTTATTGACCTGGCATTGCACAACACCGCCCGAGTTGGATGAGAGGCCTTGGAACAACGGGTGACTTGCCCACTATCAGCAGAGCCCTTGGGGTATGGGTACCAGGCAGAAAGAACCCCTTTTCTGGACGCATTTCACCCCAGGGACCTCCTCAACCTCACTACCCCAATTTGCCCCCCCACTCCAGGGACCCCCCACTGGCCTCTGCAAGCAATACCCAAGGTGCAACACTGCATATACACTGCAGGTTGCAACGGGTGATTATCAAAGGGGCAGAGGTCCCTCAACCTGGAGGAGTTGTTCTGCCACAGATGATGATCAACACATGCTATCAATTTAAAAATAGCACCTTCAAAGGGTGCTACTTTAAATCACCATAAAAATTACCAACAATACCAAAAACTATACAATAAATCCTAGCACTTTATCCACATACATATAAATAAATCAATAAATCAAAACAAAATATCCAAACAAAAATCCATAAAATAACATACTCGGTCTTCACAATATATAAACCCATAAACCCCCTCAAACTCTTACTTCGAGGGTTTTGGATATGTTGAGTATGGCAGTCCAGACCAAAACCAGTCATAAAAAGAATTATGTATTTGAGTTCTGGAACAGAGTTCTCTCACTGGTCAGTGAAAATGACCATATATCAACCCAACCCCTACCTCTCACGTAACGAGGGAGAGTTTTACAGCAAAGTCACAATAGTCATGAAAATAATAAAACAATGCAACAAATTATAAACGTTTTTATCCAAACCAAGCATGTCTCTCCAAAAATCCAGAAAAAAAGAAGAATGAACATAATCGTCCAATCGGTTGAAAATGCTCGAAAAGTCCCGAAAATTCAGTGTAAAATCCACATAGAACAAGACAAACACAGTCAGAAAGCCAGTCCGCATCAATCGATGGCAGAAGCCATAGGCTACATGAAGAAAGCAAATGTGATCCTCTGTGTGAACACAGTTTGTTCAATAAAAAACAAACGGTTTGTCCCGAAAATTCAAGTATAAAATCCACATAGAGCAAAACAGGCCAGGTCAAAAAAGCCAGCCCATACCATTTGATGTACCAGCCTGACAGCAAAGGCCATAAGCAGCAGGCTATGGCAAAACAGCAGCTAAAACCCAGAGGGAGTCCCCCCAAATTGCACCAACAGAAAATAACCGCACCTTGACCCAACTGCTCATGACCCACAGCCACAGTCGCTCCAGAGGTAGACCACTAGTTCCACCTCCTAGGCAGCCTAGGTGATCCCTGACTCCACCACAATCCCCCAGGGAAAAGGTAGAAGCACTCCCGCTTGGTCCTGGGCCACACAGGACAAAGGCCCCAGGTACAGGGAGAGACGCCCCCTCAGCCCTGCTCAGCCCTACACTGCCTGCAGCACTTCGCTACTCACAGGTCCAGGGTCAAGAAATTCCTCCAACAATAACCAGCCAGCTCCAAAATCCCCAGGCTCACACGATCTGAGCAGCACCCAAAGTCCAAACGACTGGATATCACAACTGCGGGCCTTCTTCTCCAGGTAAATTCAAGTCCTTGTTAACAAATCTTGTAGACTTCCAGTCACAAGATAAAATAAAAATTTAGTATAGCCAACAAATATCCAGAACAGAGTATAGCCTGGTATGGGCATGTCCTAGTCATGGTTTTCTGTGTACCCTGACTCAGTAATGGCCACAGTATTCAGGTTAGACTCTTCCATTATGGCCTCTAGGTCCAGAATCTTATTTCCTAGGCTTCTTGCATTCACATACATAGCCTTCCAGATTTTTTTTCATGTTCTGTTTTTCTCCTTTCTGTCCCAGCTGCCCCCTTCCAACTGACCCCTCCAGCCCTGTCACCTGGCTTCTCTGGGATTTTCCATCCCACCATTGTCCTCTGCCACAAGGCTATGAGGGTTGCCTGGTCACAGGTGCGAGGCTTGTTAGGGGTCAGTCATCATCCTGCCACCGGGGAGGGCTTTACACCATTTTTCTGCCCTGGGCCCACTTACATGTGATGGGCACAGTGTGTGAGCTCCACCTCCATGGAGATGCCCTCGGCATCCTGTATGTGGGTTCCTTGCCCAATCTGGTGGTGTTGCATGTACTGCCACCCAGCTGCCACTGGATGGCAGTCCAACAGCAAACCACACCAAGCCCCCTCCGTGAGGAAGGAGAGCACTTCTATGGGCACTCAATCCTCCCTCTCCCAGCCAGCCCGTGAGCAACCTGAGTTTGTTCCAGAACCCAGGTCGCTGGCAAGGCAGAAGGTAGGGCAGATGGTGCTTCAGCCCTCCATGCCACTTGGCCAGCCAGGCCTTCTAGATTTTGTTACCACTCTGCTTGTTACCCCATTTCTTTCATTTTTTGCCCTCTCTCCTCCCCACCTCTCTTTTTAATACTTCCACTCCCCTTCATTCCTATTGCCTGCTTCCTTTATTAATTTTTACCATTGTGGATTCCATTCCCCTCATGTTCTCCTTACTTTCTACTTTAGCCTGTGGAGGGGAGCAGTTACTTCCTCTTTGATATCTTCTGCCACCCCCCTCAGCTAGTTTAAATGTTCATCAAAGTAACATCTAAACCATTCACTGAGGACTGGGGTTCCCTCCCCAGATGGATGTAGGCCGTTACCCTTGTAAAGGCCCTTGTCTTTCCAGTTGGATCCTCAGTCCCCAGTGTAGCTGAACACCTGCTCTCTGTACCATTCCCTCAACCATGAGTTGAAAGTCTTGGTGCAGAGATCCCCGCTCATCCACCATCATAGACAGGCAGCACCTCGGTGAAAGCCGCTGAGCATGCTACCATTCTAGGAGCCCTACCCAGCTCCTTAAAATCCCCCTGCACTATCTCAGCCCCATCCCTAGCCAGAGTATTAGTCCCTAAGTGGACAATGACATCCAGTTCTGTCTCACATTCTGCTGCTCTAGCAATCCTCTAGATCTGCTTCCCATTTCTTTGAGCCATGGCACTGTGTAGGCAGCTAACCTCCCTCTCTCCCCTTTCCTATTCTTAAAAAATTCCCCTCACAATCAAGTCCACCACCAGAAGTTGCTTTCTCCTCTTCTGAGGATCTCTTTTTCCCTCCTTGAGTTCTCCATGCCAGAGAATCCCCACATCTTCCCTGGCCAATACCACCGGTGCCTCCTCCTCCTGGCAGTCCCACCTTGCCAAAGCAGCATAAGAATTTCATAGTGGTATTGGTTTAGGAATGCACCTCTGAACCACCACCCCCAACTTTCCAGAGCCCAGCATAGTCCAGTCATTCCTCCTCCCTGGCATCCTATGGGGTAATGGTGTCAGACTTGGTGGCCCCTGGGTGAAGGAAAAGGTCCCCCAAATCCTTGACATCTCAGCCTGGAGTCAAATTACCTCCTCCTTCAACCCAGAAGTGTATGCAGATTGGGAAGCAGCACAGTTTTCAGAAGGTCAGTCTGAAAACTGCCACCTGACTGCCACTGCACTGCACCACTCCTAGCATTCCTAGCTTCTGTACTCCCTGTGTTACCTGGAAATACTTATGAATCCTCACCACTGATATGGTGTTCCTAGAATCCCTTTTTGTTTGTGTGCTGCTGCTTGTGTCCCCCTGTACCTGGTGTACATCTCAGTGCGATGAGTTTGCTCTATTTTTCTCTGACAGGATGTTCTTTATTCGGGCTGGGATGTCACCAGTGGGACTGGACCAGACCCGCAGGGTGGGGTCTGGTTGGAGCAGGAGGACTCCTATTGCCTGGGAAGAGTTTTGGCTGGTGGGGGTGGCCAAGGTCGCCGAGGTGATCTCGAATTTGCGGCCTACTTGCTGTGAACTGGATCTGGACATGACACGTCTCCTAGTGGGATGTGTTGAGGTCATTGGCCCAGTGTTTGCTGGCAGAGTTGGGTGTTCTCTTTCTGAGGGGGTCTTCCCTGATGCTTTGAAGGAGGTGCCAGTGAAGCCCCTTCTGAAAAAAATCTCTCGACCCGACTTCCTAGCATATTATAGATCGATCTCCAATCTCCCATTTTTAGGGAAGGTGGTTGAGAAAATAGTAGCTCTGCAGCTTTAGGAACACCTGGAGGCCTGTGACTTCTACAAACACTTCCAGTCTGGATTTAGGGTGAGGCACAGCACCGAGACGGCACTGGTCTGGGTACATAATGACCTCCTTATAACCAGAGATCATGGGGAATGGTCAGTTCTCATTCTCTTAGATCTATCATCTGCATTTGATACCGCAGACCATGTCATGTTGCTAGATCACCTTAGAGAGTGGTGTGGACTCACCCAGTGTTGTCATCAACTGGTTTGAGTCCTTTCTCTCAGGCAGGAGGCAAAGGGTGGTGATGGTGAAATTTTTCTCTTGCCCCCTACTTCTTACCTGTGGAATCCCTCAAGGCTTGATCTTGTCACCAATGCTGTTCTCAGTATACATGCTGCTCCTGGGGAGGCTCATCAGGCAATACAGTATGAGTTTTCACTGCTATGCAGATGACACTCAACTGTATATGTCTTTCATACCAGAGACAAGTGGTACTGTCGAACTGTTGAATAAATGTCTGGCCAAGATCCAGGACTGGATGAACTTTAACTGGCTAAGACTCAACTCCGGTAAGACAGAGGTACTAGTGATTTGACCTGGCAGCAGACAGAATGAGGATACCTCCAGAGTGACAACAGGCTTTGTCCTGGGGTCAACACTGTTGATAGTGTACTCAAGGGTGCGAAATCTGGGCATGATCTTCGATGACAGGCTGACATTTGAAGCTCAGGTGTTGGCCATCGTCAAAAAAAGCTTCTACCATTTGAGGAACATTGCTCGGATCAAGTTCCTAATTCCACCTGAAGATCTGTCATCACTGGTGCATGCCTTTGTAACATCAAGGCTCGACTACTGTAATGCTCTATATCTTGTGGTCAGTGGGGAGAACCTAAAACCAACTGCAGTTGGTGCAGAATGAATTAGCCAGGCTGCTGACAGGATTACTTAGATTCTGTCACATGAACTCAGTCCTGCAGGATCTGCACTGGCTGCCAGTCAGGTGGCAGGTTCTCTTCAAGGTGGGCTTACTCACCTATAAGGCCCTATATGGACTGGGCCCTGGCTACTTGTCAGACATCCTTACTCCAGCCATTCCGATTCCCTTCCTCTGTTCCTCCACACAGGGTCTCCTTGCAGTTCCAAGGACAGGGCTGAAAACCTTGGGTGATCTCTCATTTGGGGTGGCCAGTCCCATCCTCTGGAATTCACTTCCTAGATTTTTGAGGGAAGCCCCCAAGGTGGAGACATTCAGGAGGGGCCTGAAAACTTACCTTTTTAAGCTGGCTTATCCTGAAGAGACACTATCATATTTAATGCTGATGATTTTCTGGTTTTATTACACTTTCTGTAATTTTATTGTGATTTTACTTTGACTCTGGAATTTTAAGTATGGTGCCCAGAGCCTCCATGATTAGGCACCTAAAAATAAACATTTACTTACCCTTATACTGATACCCTAGATAAAGTATGGCTCCTATTCCCACTTTAGGTCTACCTTTTACCTTCTGCCCCTCCCAGCAGTGAATGCAACAACAGGAGTGAACAGGTGCCTTACCTTAGTCGACTGTCGAGTCCCCTGCTTCTCCACGTCCTTCTACTGATGCCTAAGATACCAGTCTTACACCTGATCCACTCATTTGCTCTTTCACTCACTCACTGGACATGAATGTGCTGGGCATGTTCGTAGGGAGTCCTTTTATAGTGTTCAGACTGGAATTAGGAGCACTGGAAGAAGGGGGATATCTGAATGGGGTGTAGGTGGAGCAGGGCAGGGTTGCTGCTGGAGGGGACTAGTGATGGAGCCCGGGAGGGGTGGGGCTGAGGGGAAGAGTGGAAGAGAAGCTAGGGTGAGGGATCTTGTAAGAGGGGAACAGTGGAGAAGAAGCTAAGGCAGACCCCCCGGGTCCCTCTTCCCCAGCAGGGGAGGAGGCCTAGGGGAGTGGGATGGACACTAATAAGAGCAACAGGAAAGCAAAGAAAGGAGGAAGGCTGGTGGCAGCACCCCGAGAGGTTCTAGTGAGGAATATATTCCTCCCACCAACTAGAGAGGGTACAAGAAACAGTGATGTGGGGGAGAGGGGGCATCAGCAACAGTAGGGGGACATAAGCAATACAGGAAGCATCCACAGAAAGATGGGTATGGGGATAGGTAGGGATTGAAGTAGTGGCAGAGGAGCTTGGAAGGGATGGGGAAAGTAGAGAGAGGACCAAGCAGTGGAGGACAGGCAGAGAAAATGGGGGGCAATTTAGGGTTTTTTCAGGTAGTCAGAGTAGGGTGCAGGCAGGAGGACTGAGTGGGAGGTCAGTTAAGGAAGGACAAGCAAGTGGGGGGAACTCAAGTGGCAGGTTGGGAAAGGAAGATCATGATCTTAGGGATGCCATATTTAAGGGAGTAAGATGAGGAGACACAGGAGCTAAGACTAACTGCAGAAGGGTGGAATGTATGCCAGGGATTATCACAGGGAGGGTGGGGGCCAAGGATAGCCGACAACACAGGAGAGGATTTGGGGTAGTCACACATCATTGTTCACCTAGGTATGAATGACTTCGCTGACAGTGAGGTAGGGGTAGTCCAGGAGAGTTTCAGAGAAGTGGGGAGGCTTTGCATGAAAGTGGGGGGATTAGTAGCCTTTTTGGGTGTGCTACAAATACTGAGGCCAGCACTGCAAGGAAGGCTAGGATTGAGGAGTTTAATGCCTGGCACAGGATGTGGTGCAGTGAGGAGGGATACAAGCAAATTGGTGGCTGGGGGAACACATGGGAGAATAAAAACCTCTACGTACTAGCTAGGCTACACTTTAACAAGGAAGGTGCAGGAGTGCTAGAGGCCAGATTTGATGAGTATATTGTCAGGGAACTGAATTTAAACTGATGGAGGGGGCAGTAGGGGTCATTCTTAATAAATGTTTCTACTGACAGATCCTTGCTCGCTGGTAGGCTACAAGTTGATTTTCCCTTCAGTGTTTGCTGTGCTGTAGTTCTTTTTGGCATGCATCTTTTCCTGGTTAATATACAGATGTTGATTTTAGTCTTAAAGTCCCATAGAACATCTGAAGGTCACACTACAAGTCAAACATATCCACCCTCATACTTGATGCAAATGACAAGCCTTTACTAAAGACCCGAGTTTCTTATGATGACAAGATTTATACTGAAAAAAAAACATACAGCCCTTAAAAATTGGAATTTTAGAAAATAAGGAATCTATCAGAAATAATGACAAGGGATCCCTGGTGGCAGAACATGTCAAATAATAGGGCCACATGGGGGAATTGCTCAGGTTTGGGGATCGGAGGTGATTAAACCTCCTGTGAGAGAAGGTGATCACAACAAATTGCTAGAGACGTCTGAAATGAAATGAGTTTTTATATGACTGCACTAAATCCCAAAATCAGGGTGACCAAAGATACAAACTGGAATGCATGTTTATAAAGCATTTCAGTACTAAGCTAACTGTGGTACAGCTTTCCTCTAGGGTGTATGCACCATGTGATAAATCAATAGGAATAATAATATGTAATTAAGTAGGGTGTGTGTTTTCTTATCCATCTTCCCCTGCCTACCCCTGGCATAGTTTTCTGATAATAAGTATAATATCAGAGGGTGTAAGGCACAGAACTATACATATCATCCTTCTATTGTCCATTTGATAACAGTGTGAAAATGTAAAATTACATAGAGGATGTAAACTGGTTAGATGCACAAATTCCATTTATATAGATCTGTGCAACTTACAGCATGGGATAATTAGTGCTATGAAAGGAGCAGTAGGACAGCATTTGAAATGCTTATATATTACACATGTATGAATAATATAACAATTTAACTGTTTAGGATAAAGTGCAACCACTTCCAAGTTGAAATGAGGAGGCAGTATAGCGCAGTGGTCTAAGGCTCTGCGCTGCAAATTTGGTGACATCGAGCAGACCAGACCTGGGTTTGAATCCCACAGCTTCCGCTTGTATACTGTGTGACGCTGTAAGTCACTTGTGCTCCCAGATCGCTCCTGTAAAAAAGCTTTCAGCTTAGTGTGCTATACCTGGTTAAACAACTAAATAAAAAAAAAAGAAATATGTTGAGAAACAGTGAGATTGTCTACAGTCTCGCACACCCACTACTAAAAGAATGGCAACAAACTCAGAAGTTGCAAAAGGACAAAAATATTTCATTGTGTTACGGCCATCTCATGGTGAAGGTGCTAGGCATGAAGCCACAGGTGTGTCCCACACAGTCTGATCAAAACCTCCCTACACTACTTCATGCCCACAAATGCACTTTCTTAAGGGTAATGGTTTTTAAGAAATGGACGCATTATTTATACATAGTTACATGCTAATGTCACTGATGTGTGATGCGAGGTAAAGTGCTTGATATATTCCATATCTCTTTCAAATGAGGAAGAGCATCAGAACCAGAGCACAAGTGAGGAAGCTGGAGGGGAGAAGTTTAAGAGGGATGTGAGGAAGTACTACGTCACTGAAGAGTGGTGGATGCCTGTAATAGACTACCAGCAGAAGTGGTGAAGGTGAAAATTGTAGGGGTCTTCAAGCATGCTTGGGATAGACATAGGGGAGTATTAGTGAATAGGCAGGGAGGAAGGAGATCGCTAGAGACTAGTTAGGGTCTGTGGAGGCAAACTAGGCAGGAACCATCTGGGCAGACTGCATGGGAAAAGCAGTCCTTTTCTGCCAACAAAAGTTATGTTTTTATGTTTCTATATTAAAAGTGCAAGTGCAAATTTAAAGGGTGTAAAGTTATTAAGAAACATGTTAAAAACATCCAAAAAGGCATCTAAAGACTACAGAGTATCAGTCATAAACTATGACATCACCAACCAGTATACACTATATTGAATAGTTACAGTGTCTCAATTGCAGTTATATCCCAATCAAGAACTATCCAGGTGGGCACCCAATGAGTAAACCACTGAAGCATATTACCTTAAGTTTATGGTCATTAGGAGATATATATGACACTTTGCTTACTACTCTTGTAGTGATTCTGGGGTGCTTATATATAACATTTTAAGCATACAAGGACATAGATTTTGCCTTATTATAAAGCTTTCACCAAAAACAAACCATATTATAAGATTGCTGTAATCTCAAACTGGCCACTGATGCCTTGTGCTTTCAGGCCACCTAACATATGGGTCCAAAAAGCTTCTCATCTCAGAAGAAGTGCATTAAGGTCCCCCCTCTGTGTCCCAACTTAGCTAATTCAATGCCCTTGAATGTCCACTGGTGTGAACCTATATCACTTATGATGCTTATGTTAGAGCAGTGAAACACAAAAAAGCTTCAAGGGACCAAAATGATTATGAGACGGGGAAATGGGGCACATGGCGTGGGCCACTGAGAATGGCAGTGTAGCAGAGAAGCTCCATGCTACCTAGCTCAGTATTCAATAATTATTCAGGCATCTCATCAGCTATCAGCACCAAACAGGTACCCATCACAGTGTAAAAGCCTCATCTAATGAAGTCCAAGCTCTCAAAATAAAATTTCCCTTGGGGACAACGTTCTCAGTCAGAAACTGTGGCAGCTCCTTGTAACTTTCTGTGGCTAGTGGGTGTCTACTGGTGGGCATGGCAGTGGCAGCTTCTGTCAGCGAGGCAGGGCAGATTAAATCTCTCCTACAGCAGGTCCTGCATGAAATCACCACATTCAAAAGTTCAGTGGCCTCATGAGACAATAAGGTGCATGAACTGCAATGTAAGGCAAGGCACACAGAGATGTACCTGTCCTAAATAGGCAAGGACAGCTATCACAAAGCCTGAAAAGAGCTGGAGCACCTAACCAGTGTCCTCTGGGATCGGGGAGAAGATGCAGAGAACCAACACCATCACACTAGTTTGCACTTTGTGGGCTTTCCAGAAAAGGTGGAGCTTTCGGGACACAGCTGTTTTCCTCAGCAAGGTGATCCTGGAGCTCCTGCAGCATAGCTGGTGAAATGAGTTGGAAATGGATCAAGCCCACAGAACTCCTGGGCCAGTGCCCTGGGAGGGGGAGTTCCCCTGGCTGATACCGGCACTTTTCCTCCACTTCTCCAAGAGGGAGAGAATACTGTCGCTGGCTCAGGACATTTCTGTTAACTTCTGAATGGACCTGGCCCAGAAGCATAGGGGATATGCTACTGCCAAAAAGATTTTCCAGACACAGGTCATCCTCTACAAACTTCTGTACCCTGCAAAGCTACAGGCCACCCGTAATGGAGTTTCTCATGTCGTCAACAGCCTGGAGGTGGCCTGGGGTTTTGTGTACAGGAACTGGCCATCTACAGCTAAAACCTTACAACAACACCCAGATGCTCAGGACAGAGGGAAGCTTCTTATACAACCCCAAAGAGAATGGCAGCAGTGAATGGATGACTACGAGGATAAACTAAAATGGACTGGCAGACTAGTATATCTAAATGGAGGGGCAGAGAAAAACATCAGCCTGGAAAGAGGAAATACAAAGGTGCACTTAGGAGTGGTAGCTGAGACTCCAGACACTCCATAGGCAGTAACTCTTCAGGGGAGCCAGCACCTAAATGTCTGGGTAAGTCAGTCTCCACTGCATAGAGCACTTCACTGCAGCCCCCCCCCCCCCATCCGTATGGACTCAACCCCACAAATGCTGATGCCAACAAGGATCATACCTAGGCGGACAGAGTGCAGCTGACCTAAAGGACATGCTGCCTCTCAAGGGTAGATGACATGGAGGGGTAGAAGGGACTGCAGGAGGACCTGTCAAAACTACAGGAGTGGTCAGAAGCGTGGCAGATGGGGTTCATCGCCAGAAAGTGCAAGGTCCTGCACTTCGGAGTTAGGAACCAGGGGAGGAAATATCAGCTGGGAGGGGTACAGTTGGAAAGCACTGTGGAGGAAAAGGATCTACGGGTGCTCATAACGGGGAGTATGAACCACTGAGCTCAGTGCAGGAAGGTGGCTGCAAAGGCAGACAAGATGCTGAGGTGCATAGCAAGGGGAATCTCCTCCAGGAATAGAGAGACGATCCTTCCCTTCTACAGGTCACTGGTCAGGCCGTACCTGGAATACTGCATACCGTACTGGCATCCGTTCCTGAAGAAGGATATCAGATTGATGGAGGGGGTGCAGCGTAGGGCAACAAAGATGATCCAGAGACTGAAGGGAAAATCCTATGAGAAGAGGATGGGAGAGCTGAACATGTATTCCCTGGAGGAGAGGAGAGGAGGGATGGGGGGGATAAGATTGAAACCTTTAAATACTTAAAGGGAAAAAATAAGACTCATACAGAAGAGATTTTTCAGATCAGAAGGGGGAGGGACATGAGAGGACACTGGCTGAGACTGGAGGGGGAAAGATTCAGGAGGGAAATCAGGAGACACTTTTTCACAGAAAGGGTGGTAGACAAGTGGAAAACTCTGCCGAGGAAGTGGTATTCTGTATAACGGTGGGTGGATTTAAGAGTGGGTGGGACAGAGTGAGGGGTTGTTATTGGGAGGGATGGGAGGGAGGGTTGGGCAGCTGCAAGTTGAGGGGCTAGCTGCACAATCGAGCAGACTCGATAGACCGTGAGGCCTGTTTCTGCTGGCATTTTGTATGTTTGTATGTTCGTAAGTACAACTTCACTCCCCTGGGCTCACATGCCCTCACAGGATGCTGCAACCTGACTACTGTTGTGAGACTAGCTACAAATGCACCCTACGGCACACGGACTTTAATACCTTTTGTATCCTTTCCTGGTTGCTTATGTGCTACTACTAATTTTGGTCTTGTTTTTGTGGATTTCTACTTTTGAGTACTTCAGAGTTCTCTATTCACTTGGAGGTCATTGCAGGTCTCGGGTCTTCACCGGTCATGCTGACTGTGGGCACCCCCCCCCTGGTCTGACCCGTAGTGGGTGCACAGGGACTGTGCTGTGGAGTCGGCAGAAGTAGGGGAGGAGTGATACTAATGTGGATTCTCCCTGTTTTTCTTCCAGACTTCCTTCATATACTGCCCTCCACCTATACCCCCATTCTCACATCCAGGTTAAGATGCTGGAGCTTTGCATGGAGAGGAGAATGGTGCTGGGACCCAATTCGGTGTTTTGTCTCCTGTCAAGATGGGACCTTTCTGTCAGCCATCCCTTCACCTCCTTTTTTTCCTGCCTTTGCAATGGCTGGGAAACCACCTCTGAATGTTCATGCAGCAACATGTGAGCTGCTAGCATGCAGCCTGCAACCTCTCTGCTGCCACCTCCGCACTGGTTTTATGGTGCCCTACGCTGATTGGCACCCTACCTCCGAAGGGGGATCGCCCAAGTAGCCCTCTTGCATCCAATGTTGTGGACCCCACAAACCACTTTGTTCATGAAGGGTGGAAAGTCTAACCCCAGCAATTTCCACGGCAGCCTGTCCTGACCCCCCCCCCCGCCGCTGACCAAGCTCTAAGACGGATGGGAGAGTCCTGCTCTTCTATCACCCCAACCCTCAATAATCCATTACATTCCTGGTCCATGGTTAAGCTCAAGATGTGCTTCACTCTCATCCTAACATAATCTTCTGTGATAGCAGGTGGAGTAAGACAGAGCGGGGCATGGTTTGGGGATAGATCACTTGCCCCAGTCACCCAGGAGAGAGTGGGAGGCTACCTCCAAGTCTGCCCCCCCTCCCTGGTACCCATCATCTAGTCTGGGCTTAATGGGGAAGAATTTTACCCTTGTTCCCTGCCTATTTACTACCCCACCATCTCTGTCACTGCTTTACTTTGGCAAGTATGCTTGTGAGCAAATCCATTGGGCAGTGTTTACAGAGTTGTGGTAGGTACCGAGACTGCGGGATAGCAGTGCCTGATGCTTAGTGGGGATCACTACTGTACTAGTCACAGTCATTCCCATCCCCACCTCTGAAGCTTCCAGCTGGCGTATTATGGAACCTGTAATTTGAGAATGTCGTCTGTACCAGGGCTGCCACCTCCATATTCATCGACCACAGGCACTGCCAAACCACCTGGCAATTAACGTAGTCCCACACCCAGCAACCATATGCAACCTTTAAGCAAAGTGACCCTTAGCTTGTCCTCTCCCCAGACCCACACCCCCTTTAAAATGGGTAGCCCCTTCCCCCTCAGAGCCTCTGTACTGGCACCCCCCCCACCCAATTTCACAAGGTCTGCACTCCCCGGTACAGCAGATTCAAAAGCTGAGAGCCAACAGGGACATATGGGGTCTTGAGGGGAACTGTGCTCACCCGCCTGTGACACGCTGCTCTGGCTGCACAAGCCTGCAGGTGGGGCCAACTCCACAGGGGTTCCTAAGCTCTACTCCATTTCATAAAGCCAGGGCACTGACGCGGTTGATGGAGATCTCACTCCTTATGTCCCTATATACTTGCTCATGGTCAGAGTACTTATTTTATAATGTTTTGTGTTTGACACACACCCCAGATGAGTGTCACCATACTAGGCACAAGGGTGGCACACATATTCCCCATATGTTACACTTTTCTGTACCACTAGTATGGTACCATGTAATGCATCCCATGGGTCAGAGGGACAGGTGGTTCGAGGGTCTCTACCCTCGTACAGCCATTGCCCTCCTGACTCCATCAAATGTACACTGCATTATGCTCATTACTATACATTTTTAGACACACAGAGTTTAGTTCTCATTCTATCTTCTGTAATGCTAACACTTTGTACCATGCATTGTTTAACTGCACTTACCTGTCATGTAACACCTACTAGACGGTCTGCACTATGTCATACAGTAGTGCCTTTCACAGGCAGTCCAACCTTATGATCAGTGTACCCAGGCAGACCAGTGCCCACAACCCACTACAGAATTACTGGGACCCTTGTGTTTTCACTGGAGCATCTATTAGGTACTGTACTTGGAAAGTCAGTACCTCTTGCACCTACCCTGACTCCTCTAAAACACTGTCTCCTAATGACAACACCAGTTAAAATTGATATTTTGGAATGTTAAAGGGATTCATTCTACCGTTAAGGGAAGGAAGCTGCTGGACCACCTCTGTAGAGAGGGTGCTGGGGTGGCCTTCTTACAGGAAACCCACTTCACACCTTCTGATACATGCAAACTTAAAATGGGGTGGGTGTCGCAGGTCTATGGAAGTTTCTACACCTCCAAGAGCAGAGGGATAGGTATACTGATCCATAAGAATGTTTTGTTCACCTGACACAAAATGATCGTGGATAATGATGAGAGATATATATTTGCTCAAGGCACTCTTAATGACCGAGAGTTTACCCTATGTAATATGTATGCTGCGAACTGGGTAGATGCCATCTTCTTCACAAACCTCACTCAGTTGCTGGTAGAAAAACAGCAGGACAAAATTTATTCTTGGAGGGGATGCTAATGTTGCCCTGGATGAATTCCTTGACATATCCCCACCCCCCAGAGCCCCCATCTTGGCAGCAGGATGGGCAATTCAGCTGTTAAAAGTGGACATGGACCTCACCAACATCTGGTGCCTGGTACATCCAATAGCCATGGATTACATGTACTTCTCTGCTCCCCCCCCCATCAGTCCAACTCAAGAACAAACTTTTGGCTGATCACAGCCCCTCTGGTCCCTGAGGATGTGAAGGCAACTATTGGACAGATAATTATCTTGGATCATGCCCCGGTCTGCTTCACCTGGCTTCCAGCAGGAACACTAGCCCCTGCATGTGGGCAACGGAGGTTTAATACCTCCCTCCTCGAGGACACCTCATTCATGTCATCACTCAAGAAAGACATAGAGGGCTTCCTAGAACTTCATAAGAAGGGGGACAACACAGCAGCCACTAGGTGGGACATGCTGAAGGCCTACATTCAGAGCAGATGCATCAGCTATGATGCCCATTCCGAGAAAGCAAGAGCCCAGGAGTTACAGGCCCAGCTACATAGGCTTAAAGACCTGGAGAGTCAGTCCAGGGAGACCAATCACTGCAAGCCCGAACTACTGATGGAGATTACAGGGATGAGATACAAGATAAACACCTATCTCCATCAAAAGGCAGAATACACACTTTTACACCTCTGCAAATCCTTTGGGAGGCAGCTCAGAAACCAGTATGACTGCTAGCCTATCAACTCAAGAAGAGACAGGAGAGATCGTCTATCATGGGTTTAAGGGATTCCAATGGTACTATAAAGAGGGACCCACTGGATATTAATGCAGCGTTCATGCATTTCTACCAAAGCATTTACACTAAGAAGAAGACCCCTACCTCTGCTGACCTAGGTAACTTCACCAATCTGCTTGCTTTACCCCATCTTTCCACGCAACTTAAAGAACCTCTGGAAAAACCCTTCATGCCT
Source organism: Neoceratodus forsteri (assembly GCA_016271365.2). Lineage (NCBI taxonomy): Eukaryota > Metazoa > Chordata > Ceratodontiformes > Ceratodontidae > Neoceratodus > Neoceratodus forsteri. The sequence goes on from CM057452.1 coordinate 1,612,325,254, forward strand.
GAGGAGCTGGGTGATGCACTCCACAAGATGCTTGCGGGGAAAGCACCCAGGGGAGATGGGTTATCCACAAAGTTCCTGTCCAGCTTCTCCAAGCAGCTCCATCCACCCCTGATGGAGGCCTTGGAAGAGGTGTGCACTGTTGGACAGCTTCCAGCCTCCATGCAGACAGCTACAACAGCATTAATCCCCAAACCAGGGAAAGATCCTCTAGCCTGTGGTAGCTACCAACTAATCTCTGTCATCAGTGTAGACTGTCAGGTCTTCACCAAACTGTTGGCTGCTCAGCTGCAAGTGGTAATACCAAATTTAGTAGACAGGGACCAGGTGGAGTTTACACCATAGAGAAAGGGATCAGATAAGACTAGATGTCTTTTTAACCTCATAAGGCAGATCCCCAGGCTAAACCAACTTGTAGTCTTAGTATCACTGGATGCAGGAATTGCATTCAATAGTTTGGAGTGGTATTACCTCTTTCACACCCTAAAAGTTTTTATCACTGGGGACACCTTTATTCAGTGGGTATGGACACTATACCAAAGCGCTCAAGCCAAGGTCCTTACCAATTCCATGGAGTTGGCTGCTTTTCCTTTGGAGAGGTGAACCTGTAAGGGATGTCTCCTGTCCCTGTTGCAATTCTTTCTGGCCTTGGATCCATTTCTGCTGGCTATCAGGCAAGACAGAAACACTGTGGGACTCTGGATGGGTCAACAGCACAAGGCCATGTCATATGCAGATAACATCTTGCTCACACTATCACAGAGCAAAACTTCAGTCCCCACACTTTTGTCCCTGTTAGAGCAATATGGCCAGCTATCAGGGTACAAAGCAAATGTAGCCAAGTCCCTTCTGCTACTCTTTGGCCAAGAGACTGTAAACCTTTGGGTTTTCCCTGGGGTTTGCTCCCAGTAAAGGAGCAGGTCAAGTACCGTACATGGGTATCAACTTCTCCTGGTCTCTGGGAACTTAACTTCACACCACTCTTGGCATCACATGCTTTTGACAGGAACCATACGGACTGTCAGCAGTGTTACTGTCAGGAAGAAGTTTTTTTCATAATTATCCAGCTCTGAGTCACAGTTGCTTCGGGGTGGGAGCGAAACACCAGGAGTTGCGGTGTTGGCACACAGCGGACCGCCACAGCGACCTGGCGAGATTTGTCACTGTGGTGGTGTTTGCTGTAGAATTATCATACTGTCATGATACCTTTGGAGTTAGAGAGGTGGAGTAAGCTACACCTATCCGAACTGTGTAGGTCACATGCATACAAAATGATGGCAGCCCCCCGATTACTCTATCTGTTAGATAATCTCCCTATAATTCTGAAGCCTGGGGCTCTTTCAATTTTTAAATAACAGCATGCTCCAATTCCACTGGGGCACTGGTGCTAGACGTCTCAGCTTCCAGAAGCTGCTCTGTGTGCAAGGGAAGCCTCTACCTACACAACTTTGCACTCAAACATGACACCCATATGCTCTCCAACTATTCTTAACCTTCAGAGGTGGGTTGATTATGAAGAGGCTGTATTGTGGACTACTCAGAACAAGGCTCTCAGATTCAGCAAAATCTCCAGGGAAATGAAGCAACACTCCACCATCACTGCATCACGGTGGGCATAGAAGAGATGGGCAAATAGAACCCACTGGGACTATCATCTCTCACCACTTTTCCTTTTGGGAGAATGAGAGGCTCACCATAGATAACTGCACAGTTAGTTGGACAAACAGAACTTCTAAGGTGATGTTCTACATGAACCAACTCCTTGAGCATGACTTGGGTCTCCTTAAGTCTTTCATCCAGCCACGGTATGATTTTACCTTGGAGAAGTATCAGCACTGGCAATACCTCCAGCTGCAGCATGCTCTAGAGGGTATCCTGGAATTCAGCTTTTAGATACAAGGGAAAAATCAGCTAGATGATATCCTACAACCTCGAGAGGGGCAATCACCTAAATGTAGCATGATCTACTGCAGTTTGGTGGACTCTGCAAGGGACCCAACAGACTCCCGTAAACAAAAATAGGAAATGGAACTGGGGTGTTTTATTACAAACAGCACCTGGAAATGGCTATGGACTCAACTTCACATAGTCAGCAAGGACACAAGAAACTATTTTGCACAACTTAAGATCTTTCATCGGTGGCATAGAACCCCACAACAGCTGCATAAATGGGGTCTTAATGTACTCCGATAAATTCTGGTGCTGCAGGACAGAGACAGGAACCATAACCCATATTCCCTGGAGTTGCAAGAAGCTTAGTCACTTCTGATAGGTAGCCCAAGAGGCGCATAACTGTATCCTGGGGCTCCAGTCCCACTATGGACTCCCACGGTAATGTTGAGGCACCTGAAACATTTATTTATTTATTTAGTTTTTGTTGACTGGGCAAGTGCACTAGAGAAATCCTGCCTATTTTCAAGCCCGACCCGGGGGGAGGGGGATACAGATGAATGCCAACTGACCTTTGAACCAGATTAAGCTGTTTGTGGTATTCAGTGAATGAGGGAAATTTGGCCAGGACACTGGGGAAATTCCCCAACTCTTTCGGTAGGGAGCTTGGCCGTTGCTTCGTGATAGCCACTTGGAGTCTGGCGTTGGAGGGTGAGAATGTGCTGGAGATAGGGGAGTTGGCCTCCTTCCCTATCTCCCCTCAGCATTAGACCGATTTGGAGCAGAGGTTGGGTGTGCGAATCCTGGTTCTGTTGCTGACCCGACTATGAGGCAGTCTTCAGATTTACCGGTATTGAATGAATGCACTACGGTGCTTGAGCCTGAGTTTTCTGTAGCCGGTGAAGAGCGAGCTGAGGCTCTTTCTGCAGTTTTTCTACGTGTTCCGGCAGCTGGAAGTCCTGTCAGCACAGGAGTGCCGTCTTGTGACAGGGCTCAGCTGCGAGCACAACGTACACCGTCAGAGTCAGCTGGAGACGGCTTGCAATCTTCAACCTGTAAGGCGTTGTCAGGAGCTGTCGAGACTGGCAGCTGTTTGTTGCTTCAGAGCGAGTGCCTAGAGTCTCGATACAGCTCTCCTGGATGTTCGACAAAAGTTTTTCCTCCTGTTGGTTTCACCGGAGATGCCAGCTTACCGACTTCTCACCCAGTGAAGGATTCCTGCCTCCTGGTTCAGCGATCTGTGCATAATTTACCTACAGACTCAACTGCTGCAGCTTGTCAAGGTACTGTGGATGATTTTTCTGGTTCTGGGTCTCCTGATATTGTAACACCTGAGTCTCGGCAGCAGGACTTGAGGGGGCAAGCTGTATCTACCTATAATGGAACAATTTTTGATAATAACTTGTCTGCTTCAGGGGTGACAATTGCTGATTCCTTAACAGGGGCGGGTTGGGGAAAAATCACCCCTGGATGATTTATGAACCTCTCCTGAATGACCTAGCCATGCACCACAGGGGGACTTATTGGATTTAACGGACCCACTGGAACTACCCTCGGGACTCCTTCTCACACAAAATCCAGAATGGAGGGTAGGTGGGTCTCGAGCACTGGACCCTGAGAGGTGACCTCAGCAGCCCCAGCCTACTGCTATAGTGGGGGATTTTTTCCCGGATAGGCCTCCTGCCTCTCCTTTACCTGAGATATCCACGGATTTGGGGCAGTTCGCTGAGCATTCAGCGACTCCTTCGGGGTCAGGGGCTGGTTTGGCTCAGGACACTATAGACATTGAAGCTCCTACGACTTCTTCTAGGGACTCCTTCTCACAAGCTCTGAGACCTCCATCCTTTGAGTCTTATTCTTCTCCAGCTCCTGGACTCACTACTGGCCCACAGAAGCATTGCTCCTTTGCTGGATTGTTTCATCCTCCCCCTGAGCAGGCTAAAAGGTGTAATGCAGTAAGATTACACTACAGGGGTGGACTGGACATTTTTCCAGATCGCTTGTATGTTGGGAAAACTTTGATTAAAACTAGCTTGCAGTTTTCTCCCTCTGAAATATTTGCCCTAATCTACACTTCAGGGGACAACTATTTTGACATCAGCTTTAAAACTTCTGTGGGTTTGGACACATTCTGGCATAGATATCAGGCAGTTAAACATACCCCTCTCTGGTCACCTTTTTTTGCTATACCCCTCACTAAACCCACTGTAAAAACTATTACAGTTTTATTTAAGAATAAGAGTGTGGCAATTGATGATATTGTCAGATGGTTGTCTTCTAAATGCACTGTGTTGGGCCTGCCAATCCGATTATTGATTCTGAGCTCTTTTGGACAGTGGGTTGGAAATTGCAGGTGAAATTGCTTGTTGTGAATGGTATGATTCAACACTTACCCAGCTGTTTTTATTTAGGTAGGGATAGAGGTTTTGTTTTCTATCCGGTACAACCTAAATCATGTTTTCGATGTGGGGCCCACACACACCTCAGTAATGCCTGTGATCGACTTAAATGCTCTTCTTGAGTAGGTTCTGGACACGTGAGTATTAATTGTCCCCATCCCATTTATTGTAGTTTGTGTGAAGCAGCCTCCCATTCTTTTAAGGAGTCTCCTTGGGCCACCCATAATAATCCTGCAATGCCTACGGAAAGCCAGGATGAGACGGTTTCTAAGGCCCAACGATCCACTCAGGCCAGGCCTTTGTTTTGGCCTTTTGCTCCTGAGTCTTTCCCTCTCCCTTCTGGTTCCACTATACAACAGGGTACCCCTGTTCTGGCTCAGCAAACTTCCTGTGCTCCCATACCTTTATCAATTACGGTAGCCAGTGGGGAGGGTATGGTACTCTCCTCTGAGGCCTCCTCTGCTGTTGTGCCGGAGGTGGACTCTGAGATTAATGGTGTGTTAACCGCTATTTGTAATCCCAAAAAAGTGATGCCTCCCCCCGAGGATCCTGACTGGGTGGTGGTGGGGACCAGGAGACAGATGAGAAGCTCCCATTCGAAGGGTGCTCCCTCGTCCTCTGACCAGCAGTCCTCTGATTTGGTAGTCAAAAACAGGTTTTCAGTACTGCATAAACGTAAGTAGACTACAGAAACAGAGGATGAGTCTGATGCTTCATCTGTTGCCTCTTCTCAGGTTGAAATGTTGACGGACACTGATCAACTGTCTGGTGATACTCAGACGGGTAGGAAAAAGAGATGTAAAATGAAATCTCTGGGGAAAGGGAGAGGGAAGAAAAAGTCCTAAAGCTTAACTAGTCAATATGGGGGATGTTTTGTCATTTGGCAGCTTGAATGCCAATAGCCTCAAAAACCCTAAGAGGAGATGGGCCATTTTTTCTTTTCTTCTCTCCTTACCATTACACATTATTTTTGTACAGGATACCAGGCTTCATTCCCTTCGAGAAATTGATCAAGCATCTCGAGACTGGAGGGATGGCCTATCATTCTGGTCCTTATCTGAAGAAATGTGTGCTGGAGTGGGGATCCTTATAAAGGAGTTAGGAGTGCAAGTTATTTGTCTTATTGACCTGATTCAGGGTAGGGTTCTCATTTTGGATGTCATTATGTACGGTCAGGAATGAGGACTGATAAATGTTTACAACCCCCAACTTAAATCTCAAAGAATTAATACTCTCAAATCTATCCAACCATTTCTCCATTTATCAAAAACTATAATTTTTGGAGGGGATTTTAACTGTATTTTGGCCTTGTCAGATAAAATTGGGATGACTCAAATATTGTATTCTGATTCCAATTTTCTCAAAACCTTATACAGTACTGCCAATCTTCAGGATGGGGCTTCTTTTGGCCCATAACCTCCGGCACACACTTTCCATCGTGGTAGATTTTCCACGAGGATAGACTATTTTTTTATTTCCAGCTAGTTATCCAGTGGACAGTTTGCAGTCCTCCCATGTGAATATTCGGATCACTGTCTGATAATTTTGTCTGCTGGATGTCCCCGTAATAAGCCAATCTCTTCTCTCATATTTTTTGGAAAATGAACATCTCTACCTTAGGTGAAGAAACTGGGTGGCATGGCCTGTATAGCCTTCTCCAGGACAAAATCTCAGTGTTTTCTTTATATGATAACCCAGCCTTTTGGTGGCAAGATACGAAGTTAGAAATTTGAAAATTTTGCCAAAAGGTTTCCAAACAGTATTCCTTGAAAAAGTATTTTCATTATCTCACATGTCGCAGTCAGTTACAAAAATTATTATCTTGGCAAGCAGAATTCCAATTAGATTACTCTGCCCAGATCCAGCAATTAAAATCTGAAATGTGCACATATCAATATGATAGGACCACCTCTCTGTTCTTGGAACAAAAATATGGAAGGAAAGGGGCAGCTAAAGTAGTTAACCCATTTGATAGTAGCCACCAACAGGTAGAGTCCAAATATATGCCCTCCTTACTGTCCCATACTGGTATTCGGATCTCAGATAATCAAACAATTTTGGAAGAAGCGTCCTCTCATACTCAGGCTTTGTATGGCCAGGAATATGAACTTCAGAATTGGAATAGTTTTTTTGATTCCTTACATATCCATTTTTTATCCCTTGAGGAGGCACATGAGGCCTATTGGCCTATTACCAGTGCTGAGGTTGATTCTGTGATTAGTCATTTGAAAAATACGGTGACTCCTGGGCCTGATGGTATTCCTAATGAGTTTTATAAAAAAACTAAATCTTTCCTATTACCCTATCTGACAGAGGTGTATAATGTTATTGTACAGGGACTTTTACCCATACCTGCTGCCCTAGCGGACAGCAATCTAATTTTTTTATTTAAACAGAAAAATAATAAGGAAAGTTTGGATAACAGGCACCCGATTAGTTTGTTAAACTCGGATTGGAAAATATTATGCAAAATTGTATCAGTTAGACTTTCTCGGATTGCCAAGAAGGTTATTTTTTACACCCAAACATGTGCTGTCCCTGATCAATCTATGCTTATTAATCTGAAAATTCTCAGTGAAGTTTTTGATGGAAGTAGTACTCAAGGATATGTCCTTAGCCTGGACCAGTCTAAGGCCTTTGATAGGGTCCCCCATAATTATTTATTTTCAGTTTTGGAGCGGTATGGGGTACCACCAGAATTTGTCTCTTGGATTAGAAATCTGTACCGGTATGCCTGTATGACCCCATTGGTTTATGGGTTACGAGACTCACATATCCCTGTTAAAAGAGGGGTACATCAGGGGTACCCCTTGAGTGCCCTGTTGTATGTTTTTTCTATAGATCCTCTTCTGAGAACATTGAATGAGGATGATACTATTAGACATATTTCAGACATCAGACTTGGTTTTTCCCAGTATGTTAGCATATGCAGATGATATCTGTATTTTAGTAGTGGATCGGAGTTCTGATGAGCAGGCCATTGAGATTGTACAGGCCTTTTCTTTAATCTCTGGCTCCACTTTAAACACACAGAAAAGTGTCGGTATTTCTATTCGTATTCCTTTGCAGGATGTTTCCCCCGAAATTGGAGGGGTACTTATCCAGTCAGACAAAATACATATTTTAGGCTTGTATTTTGGCCTACATGCTGCTGCAGACCACAATTGACTTTCGGCTATTGCCATAGTGGAAACCAAAATTGGCAGATGGAAATCTTTTCCTATGTCACGCAAGAAACACATCTTTATGTTAAAAACTTTTATCCTCCCTATTTTTTTATTAGTGAGTTATATTTTTCCCCTCCCTATGCATTTGGAAACCTGGCTCTATAATTTGTTTTTTCAACTTTTATGGGGTAGCAGGCTCAACCCGGTAAAGAGGTCTATTACCTATTGGCCAATAAAACAAGGATTAATCCGGTGTTGTTTTTTTTCACTATCTTTGGTCATTCCAATGTCTTCCCATACATAGCTGGGCAGCTGGATGTCTGGGTACAGAGTTTTATGACCCGATCTCAATATTTTATAGATAAGTGGCAAACACCTAAGTGGAGGCCTTTTACTAAAATTCCCCCAGGGACCTCCGGGTATCTGATTGAGCTCTTTAAGAAAATAAAACAATGGCAGGTGCCCTGTAGGGTGGTGGATCTACAGAATAGAAAACTGTTATATTCTGTTATTTTGAACAGGATGTTTCTGTGTTTACCCTGTTTCACTTTACCTTCTGACAGTACCTGTCTTACTAAACAATTGGTGGATAGTAGGATCCCGGAAAAAATGTGGGACACCTTATGGTTATGTTGCCATGATAAATTGAATGTTAAGGGATACCAAGCCCGTAAGAAGTTAGAAGAGAGATATTGTGTTAGGGAGACTTGTATATGCCAACTGGAATCTATGTCTCACCTGTTTTTTTATTGCCCCTATATTACTCCATTATGGCCTCAGCTAGCACACGACTGGTATTTGCCAGTGCTTGCTGGAATAACTTATTCAGATTTGATTTATGGGAATTTTGGGCCTGCATGGGCATCATTTTTTCTTGGTACACTTAGGGTTCTTTTTGCTGTGTTTAAATGGTGTATATGGCAAAATAGATGTTTGTTTGTCCTGCAGCAAAAACATATTACATTGTATGAACTGAAATGTCAAATAGAAATTGCCCTTATTTATGTATCTGAGAAGAAATCATTGCCTGAAGCTTTAGTTATTTTTTGGTGGAGGGTCCTGCCATTGATATTGTTTGAAGGGGTTACTTGAATCATGTCAAATATGGGGAGGAGGGGTTGTTTATCTGCTTAGCTGTCATTTCATTTAGATATTTTGTTGTTATTCTTCTCTGTTGAAAGTTCCTGTTTTTTGTTAGCCCTATAGTTTGCTTGACTGTATAATTTATAAGATTTCTGTTGGTTTTCTTTGCTGTATTATATTGTTTTGCAATAAAAATTCCCCTACTCTTTTCGATAAGTGCCATGTGATCTTTAACATCCACCTGAACTACCACCAATCCAGGCAGATGGGACTTCGGTTTAACGTCTCATCCGAAAGACGGCACCTCAGAAGTGCAGCACCCCTCTCATGCTGTACTACAGTGTCAGTACAGGGATATTAACCCAAGTGCCAGATGTGGGAACTGAACCCACAGCCCTATGATCTCCTGGCCTCAGAGGCGAGTGTGCTACCTACTGAGCCACTGAACATGCCCCCCCCCCGGGCTCATCTCAAATGCACACACCCACTAGTTGTTGGGCATGCTAGTGTCTGCAAAACATGTCATACTGAGGCACTGGAGGTCACCACGGCCACTGAATATCTTGGAGTGGATACAGGAACTGGGTATCCTGGCTTATTTTGAGAGAGTCCAGTACTCGACTAAGTGATGATTGCACCAATACCTTGAGCTTTGGGGGCCTGCTTGGACTCCTCATTCTGTAAAATCCCTGAGGGATATCATATGCCTTCCTATTTAGTGAAACAGCAGCAGACATATATACAATCCCCTTCAGACCCCTCTCCCCCACCAAGAGTCCAGCTTCCTTCTCACGTAGGATGGTTCCCGACTTTCCAGCGCAGTTTATGTTACTATTATTAGTGCATATGCAACCTTGTACTGGTTGATTCTTGTTAGAATGATGGTAGTTAATTTCAAATACTTTTACTGTTAAGATGCTCTAATTATAAACATTGTTTTGATCTCCTCTTTGTCTGTACTTCAAAGGGGTTATCGCACTAACCCTGGCTATGTTAAGTGCATTATCAGTTCTGTTTTTTTATCTGTATTGGAATTCGTATAATATTTTTTTTTTATAAAAAACAATAAAGTATTAATTATAAAAAAAAATGAGACAGGGAAATATTCGATTAACAGAAAAAAAATACAGCACATGCCTCACCAACATCCATATTAAAATACAATACATTTAACCCTGCCAATGAGCCTATTGACTCTGACTCTGAGAGTGCAGGATTGATTGCTTTTTTAGGTGACTCCCTGCCACAGGCCCAGACCTGACAATGGAGCAGCAGAACTTGATTCAGCCATCAACAAGGAGAAGAAGGAAGAAGGCCAGAGGGGGAAGACAAGGACATAAGGGAAGGACAACACTGGCAAGGGAGGAATTGGCATTCTCAACAGTGGCAGCAACAGTGGTAGGGGGAGACCAAGGCTAAAACAAGGAAGACAACAGAATTGCTAGAAGAATAATGGCAGAAAGTGACCTGGAACATGGTAAATATCTCTTCATACATTCTCACAGCTATTGAACTTGCTGTCCTTTAAAAAAAAGGTCTCCATTTTATACCAACCACCAGTATAGACCTATTCAAATCCATAACTGACCTGTATAAATTCACATGTAAGTTGAATCTTATGTACTTTTTAGATAGGCAAAATGTCAATAATGAACAAATAACCAGTTATAGCATCTGTCAAGTGAAGACACACAGTTTAGGGCAAAAATCAAAGTTTTGCCTTCCAACTGCTTCTTCAGTCCTGGCTTTTGAACAAGTCTATGAAAGAGAGTGTTTAATGACAACAGCAATACCAATATATTAATACCATCGAGTGGGTGAGGCAGCCTATTCATGACCTGCAACAGAACTAGGCAATTACTATTAAGCCATCAGATAAAGGTGGGTCAGTTGTGGTCACCACCAATTATGAATCAGGGATTGAGACAATTAAATGGCAATTTCATGCATCAAACATTGTCATGTGATTCTACAAAATGCTTCAAAGAAATGAGAGATAATTTTTTTTTCAGAATCCTGCAACAATATGGTTACCAGCAAATAAACCAGACGATATTTTATGGTGGATAATCTGCCACAATTTATATTTTACTAAAAATACACAAATCCATGATCATTCCTACTGGTCAATCAATTGTGGCAAGCATCATCTGCCTTATAAAAACATTGTCAAGTTTGTAGACTGTTTTATCAAGCCTCTTGTGGCCCACTTACCCTAATACTTTGTAGTATAGATTCAGCAGATATTTTTCACGTGCTAAATGAAGTAGAAGTTGAAGAACCAATGAGCATAGCTACTCTCTATGTGCAGGCACTTTATATAAATGTGCCACATGGGATGGCCTAGTGGCCAAGAGGTAGAACCTTGAACAAAGATAAACTGGTGAATCTGAAGATGTCTATTGATTTCTGGGTCAAATGTGTTGATTTTGCCCTTACCTACAATAATTTCTTCTTTCTTGGTAATCACTATCTGCAGATACACGGGACGGAGAAGGGGGGCATCACTTGCTTGTTGGGCCACTACAGCCAGTTAGAATGAAAGAAACTAGTGCCTGGTTAGGTCCACTCCCAGTCAGATGTATGCCCTTTGGAAGATGTAATATTGTGGGCACATCAAGAGAGGTAAAATACTCATACATCTGAAAAGAGGGAAGGAGTTTAAAATACATAATCTCACTACCTGTGATGTGCCAAGTGTGGTTGTTGATATATTTCATTGTTCGGCTAATAGGCTTCATATTATATTAATAAATACATAAAAATACATTTATGAAGACAGACAGCATATCGACAAAAGCAACAGAAAATAAAAGTGCATATCAACACAAATACATATGCAAGGAAATCAGTAATAAACAAAACTTGACAAGTGCAAAGAGACATCTTCCCCTAGACTGAGGCAAAACAAAGCCTCCTAGAGATAAATATTGGACAGCAACAGTTACAAAATATTACAGATATAGTAATACTTTACTATCAGATAAATAAAGGCAAGATGCATTGGAAATGCTTTCTATAAAGCATGTAAACTAGACAAAAATCTAGGTACTCTATTGTGGATGACTAAATGTCAGTAAGGGCATAAAATGCAAATATCCCTATCAGGATCAAAGGGAGCGATGTAAGCAAATAATGCTCCACTGGGTCCCAGTTCACAAAATGCATTATAAAATGCTACAGAAACAGCATGTAATCCAGGATATATACTGTACTGTAAGTCCCATATCTAACTAATTAGCATCCAATCTGGTTTGAAAAAATAGATATCACCTAATAAAGATGATTATCAAAAATGCCAAACAAGCTCAAAACAGACCAGTTGAAGTCAAATAACAAACACAAGGACATTTTCAAGTAGGGCAGACTAAAATCAGTAGTTACAATAGAACAGAGAGAGCTGTAACAGAACTCAGATGTCGTGTTTTATAAAAAAATAATTTGCTATCTGATTTACAATGTATTCATCATTAACAGTTTGTTATTAAAACTGAAAGCAGATCTACAGGGATAAGAGACAAACTTGCAAGAATTGGATTTATCCATACTGGTTTGGGTTTGGAATACCATACACAATGCAAAACTACATGCTCAAGATCCTTAGGACTGCCCACATAGCAAGAACATTTTTTACTGTTTGGGTTAGGATTTTTTAAGAATCAAGCAGCCAAAACATTGCTAGGAAAAGTCTAAGATATTTAGCTCACCTCAGTATTTCTCTTTTTGGGGGTCTAGAATAACATCAATACATTGCCTAAACCTAAACCAAACACTGTAATACCAAGAGGGAAAATGGGGTGTATAATTACAGCAAGATCTTTTAATTGAGTAACACCCCGATATTATTTTTAATGTAACATTTATATTTAAGACTAATCACAACATTTTGCTAAAAATAGTTCTCCAGGTAATTCAGTTGCAGTTTGCTTAAGATTGATACTACATTATCCATCCAGGTGGAAAATGTATACCCAAGAACTGCCCATTTTTCTTTTTTAATGATACATAGCTTCAAAATGCTATCCTCTGGTGCTCTTGTTATCTTGAGCCAGTAATTCAGTATATATGAATCCACCAGGGTTTTAAAACTATGAACCCCCAATTCTTCCCTAATATATGGGAATGGAGTACATTTATTAAGTTTCAAAGAGGATCTAAGTAATTGAAGAGGAATTTTTTTCAAGTGACTCAATCTAATATGGTCCCCAAATTTCATATCCCCTGAAATACTTGGGTATTTAGTTTAGAGGATGCAACCTGTCTGAGGGTTTGATGCTATTGCCACCAAACTAAACTTTTTATTTATTTAAACACAAGGAGGTATGTCTAGCTTTTAACATACAATTGCAAAGATGAGTGGACCATGAACTATTTACAGCAAAATCCAAGCCCAAATAGGTATATTTAGTAACTGTATGTAGCGTCATATACCCAAGCCTCCATTTAGAATGATTATTACTGGAACCCACAAATGAGACTCTGACATATATGGGTGTACATTTTTAGGAATAATCTGTGATTCTTTGTAAAGGGTGTCTAATTTTTTTGTAGACCTAATTTAGCTACAGAAAAAAATCCAAGTCATCCACATAGCCTAGTGCAGGAACATCAGTCTTGCACACTTTTACAAATCTGCTATTACATGTGAAAGACTAAGAGGAATCTGATTTACGTAAATATTAAAGAGTGTTGGTGCAAGGTCAAAAATTTACCAAATAAATGACCTCTAGCACTCAGTCTAACCCTGGCCGATGTAGAAGTATAGAGATTTTCTTAATAATACAAATTTAAGCCTGAACTGATTCCTTATTTATACATTTGTTACCATAGTATAGTTCATGAAATAGAATCCAAAGCTGTACTATAATTAATGAAGGCCACGTAAAGCTTTTGTTTTCTTAAGAGACTATGTTTTCAAATGGATGTCCAAGAATGAAACAAATTATTGTTGAACTGTGTGCCCTGAAACCAAACTGAAGACAGACCCCTAAGCTTAAAATCTGCATATTTAATCTTTCAAGAATTATTTTCATGAAAAGTTTTGACAAAATGTCTAAAAGACTTATAGGCCTATATATTGAGGTATTTTTATAACCTTTTTTGAAAATTGGAATGATTTCAGCACCACACCAAAAATTTGGAATAAATCCCTCCTAAATGCATACCATGAAAAATGGGACCAGCTTATCAGCCCATAATTGAGGCACATGAAGAAAAACCTTTGCTGGAATTAGATCCAGGACAGGAGCTTTATTACGCTTAAGAGAATTTACAGCAGAGAACACTTCAAAAATAGATATCAGATTATCGTAAAGGGATCTTTTATTTAAGTAATCAAAATTAGACACCCTCAAATGCATTTAAATCAAAGAATAAGGAGGAGAAATGTGCAACCCAAGTGTCTGCTGAAATCAAAATGTAACAATGTTAGACTTAAAGCTATCAGTTCTTTCAGAGACCAAGATCCAGAAGGTCCTATACTTGTTTTTCTGAGCAATGTCTAGTATCTTTTCCCCATTGTCTACTGTAGAAAGCATGCTTTTTTCTACTTTAGGAAGTTGTTATACATTTTTCTTTCCTGGTTCAAGATTATACAGTTAGCCCTACAGTAGACTGATTCTTTTTTCACAAACCTCACTGTAGACAGAAATTTGGCCTTTTCTTTTGGCAATTAATATCAAACCATCCAGCAAATTATTGGGTTTATTTTGAGTTTCTAAATATAGAAATGAACAAATTTGAGCTATGAAGGCCTCCAAACGATCATACAATATCAGACACTGGGATATTATCTAAGTCAATATTCATCCATGCTTCTAGGCAAGGAATACATATATTGTCAAGACTCATTATGAAGTCAGTATCCCAGTTTACCCTTTTTATTCTTGATTTCAAGTGGAAGCAAAGGAGAAGGATCATTCTGGGTATTATAATTACTGAAATCATCATAATTCTTAGACTTCAAAAATAGTACTACAGGAAAATGATTGTTTTCAGTCCTATTGATTATTTTTATAGCTTTCCAGTAGGGTTGCTGGGATGTCTTGAAATCCAACCCATCAGCCAGATTTAGAATTTTTGGACTATCCTAGTTTGAAATCTGAAATCCGTTGGTAAATTAGCAAAATTGCACTACCCCCTAACTATTGTACTACTGTGCAGTGCCCCCACATAACCCCCTGCAATGAATTACCCCCACTCAAACAACCCTATAGTCCCCACCCTCCCTCCTCACCCTCTAAGACCCTGAAGTTAAAAATTAGTGATGGCCAGACTTTTCCTACGATAAAGATTATAAAATGGCAAAAAAAATGTAGAAGTTTCATTGACTGAGAAACGTCACCTATAAATGCATGATCAAGTGTCAAAACTCCTGTTCCTCACAAAAAAAAATACTTCGAGACATTTTATAAGTGTAATAAGCCCCACCAGTGTGTATTATATATAGAATAATGCACATGATTGTGTGTTTAATGAGTTTTTACACCCCCCCCAAGGTGTTGGATGTCACACAAACCCCTAGAGTGAAGCTCAAGGGATTTATTTAAGCATCCAACACTGAGGGGTGTATGTAAAAACTCAAGTTAAGCACACAACCCTGTGTTTTATTTTATATATTTACTGGGGAGCATTTTCTAGCCACAGCAATTATATAAAATAAAAATGTGGTAGTTGGTGTGGAGAAAGCAAGTCCGGAGTGGAGGAAGCGCGGTCAGAGCTCCAGCGGAGCAGGTCCCAAAACCTTTTTTATTCAAAAAAAGTTTAGCACAGGAAGCAAGTAGGCAAGTTTCTTTTTAAAACCAAATTACTTACCGTCGACTCATGGTGGTGTAGAGTCCAGGGCACAGCATAGTGCTGAAGTTGTGGCGACTGTCCAGTGCCATGGTTAGTGGAAAGCGTGGAGGCAGGCGCGTGCATGGGGCATTATAACCCGTGAGTTATAAAGGCAAATTATAACCTGGGTTTCCAATGGGAGAAAATGTTCCCCAGTTATTATAGCATTATAATAACAGGTCAGCAATTTTTTCCATAGGCTTACCTAGTTATTATTTGTCATTATAACCTGCAGGTTATAATGGCGAACATGCGCCAAGCCACTGAGAAACAGGCACTCCCTGATTGGCTGTTGAATTCCTCCTGGGTGAGCTAATCACATCTAGAAACATGTCGGTTCTGTATCCTCCGTAGCAAGGAGCCACCATGCCATGAGTGCTCATCTCCACGGAGGGGAAAAAAATGCATCTCTGCCAACAGTCCTCATAGTTTTTTCTTTTGCATGTGCTTCAAAACTTAAAAATAAAAAAAAAGTCTACCTGGTTGATCCTGCCATTCGGAAGCCACACTGGATGACAACTGCCAGCGGGAACTGCCCCAACCCAGGGATCTGACATGCTCACTAAGGTAATTGTGATCACAATGTACAAATGAGTAACAAAGCAAAAGACAAAATAAAAAAAATAAATATGAAAAGCAGCTCAAAAAAAGAAGAGAAAGGTTGTGTGTGTGTGTGTGTGTGTGTGTGTGTGTGTGTGTGTGTCCGTAAGTGAGACACTACAGTACTAAATTTAGTGGCAAAAAATTGCTGACCAGCAATTATTAAAAAAAAGATGGTAAGTGATTGTGTAACCAGAATTTAATGGTTGCCCTAGGTGTGGGATGCTTTAATAAAACCCTCAGACTTAGCCCTCTGGGTTTATGTAGCATCCCACAGCTCGGGCGACCATTAAATTCTATCTACACACACTTCCCCATCCTCTATTGTATATTTATTGCATTTCCAAGGGGTGTAAGGACAGTCGACCTTCAGTCTCATGCCTTTCTACACCCCTGGGGTGTGCATTAAAATCCTATAATGCACTCCCTGTCATGGCTTATTACTTATAAATGGATCTAATAATAACAACCCCCCCTCCACACACACACACCTGCACATTACAGTTTGCCTCTCTGGCTCCACATTCCTTGACCCACAAAGCAGCAACAGTTTATTAGATCCCCCACCCAACACACCCACTGGCCCTCACTCCCCCCAACAGCTCCCACATAATCACCCAAAGTCCATTCAGGTGAGGGTGCCAGACATTAGTATATTGGCTCTGCGGTGGAGATGACTTGTAAATGAAATGCGAATGCCTTCATCTACTGTAGTAACACCTGCTTGGTCAATCTGGTGTTACTGTAGGAGCAGGACCAAAGTTACTGTGCTGTTACTGAATTAGATTTTTCTGTTCACATCCATTTATGACTTATGTACTGTAATTTCATCAAACTGTCTTGTGTAACTCTGTTCCCACAGCTATGCTGCCACTTCAGTGACTGGAGATGGCAGTGCAGCAGCTTTGGACAGCCAGGAGAGGGAACACAGGGACACTTTGCATTAGCATGTACAACATGCATGTTCATGGGGCACACAAAGAGGTATCCCAAAAAGGTCAGGGGAAAAATGTGGCAGAGAAAGGACCCCAGTGTGCATCAGCTTAAAGCCCAGCACACTTAGGACCCCACCACCTCATCTGACCACTCCCGCCAATACTACACTACACAAGGGGTATTGTATGTGGCAGAGCTGTGCAATTTTTGAATGTGGAAGTGGGTACTGTGAAGTTCGAGGAGAACTTTTGAAGTGCACTAGTCAAGGTGGAACTAGTCAACTTACCAGCCTGTATCACCCCCTCACCCAACACAGTCATCTCTTCTAACCCACAACCTCCTATATTCACCAGATGTAGTTTTTTTTTTAAGAAAGTAATACAAATGTTAGGCTCCTGTCATTGACCCAGTAGCTGATACAATCTTCTCAGTCCAGTTCAACCTACTCTGTAGCCGAATCCCCAAATCCCATCCCTAGCCTCACCCCCTCCTGACCTCCCAATCCATGACTGGGGCAGTTATCCATTCTCCAGACAAACTTGAGTTATCAACTTTTCTGCAGTGTGCCTGCTCCCATTAACAATATACAGTCATTGACTGCATTACTGAGTGGTGCACTAGAGTAGGAGAGGATGGGATCAAGAGCTAGCTGCATCATCAACAATACTGTCTATAAATCTGTGTCTGGATCACATGGGGGTGAAGAAGGGAGATAACTGAGTGGTAGAGGGATGACCATGGAACTAGTCCTGGCCACTTTGGGAGATCTCAAGGGGCTTATTATTTTTCTTAAGACTAGCGTGGTTTGATTCAGCTTCACATAGTAGTCTGCTTTTCCACCTTTTTTGGTTTTGCTGGACTCCACATCTGCCAGCCACACATCACCTGCATGCTCCACCTTGCACCCTTTGCCACGGGACAGACCCTACCCCCAAACACCGCCACCTTACCCCCCAAGGGCAGGGCCATTGAGGGGTAAGCACCCCCCCATGGATGCACAAATGCGAGGTCCACTGTGCGGGGCAGATGTAATCCTGCAGAGGCAAAACCTCTGATGTTTCGCATTTTTCTCCCCAGGAGGCGTGTCATGCAATGACATTAAGGCAACATGCTGAACATCTGACACGCCTCTCAACTCAAGCAGGTGTCAGCAGCTCCTTTCCCATCGGACCCCACCAAGGGTTAGTCACCTGCCCGTCACACCCCTTCTCCCCCCAGAGGAGGAGAGCAGTCTGTAGGACGCTCACTCCCCCCGGCCCCATGGCTAGCCCTCCAATTTTCTGAGTTCAGATTCAAACCCCAGTTTCAGCATTGCAGGCAGAAATCTAACCCCTGTGCCAGTGGGTCAGCCTTGCTTTTCCACCTTTGCTAGAGAAGAGGACTCACTACTTCCAGGTCTAGAATTCTGATTGCAAGGGCCCTGCCATAGGGGGCAACAGGAAATTGTGACATAAGTGCTGAAGATTTTTCCAGACAGGGTTGGAAGTTTGTCTGGTACAGGCTGATGTAGGCAGCACTGGAGATAAAGAGACAAAAAATACATTAAAACATTTTTTCTTTAATCAAAGCATTACTGAAATCAATCACATGTAACGAGGAACCAATAACTGAAAATCCCCATCTCCTGGCCAGATATCAGCAAATAATATTTTTCTGGATGGAAATAATTTACATTCTACTTTGGCTGCAATGCAATAGTCAACTAAAAACTGAAACAAATACATTAGATCTATAAATACAGTACATATTATTTTTTCTCTTGACATTTTTCACTAATGTCAGAAATCACAGTCATTTCAGATTTTATTAAAATAAATTGCAAAGAGCTACACTAAGTAGCAGTTAGAGCTTTAGCATAAAGCCCCAAAAGAATGGAAAAGCAAAGTCTGGGTGCAACGGGTCCCATACTTAGAAGGTTGTTGTGGGCACTAACAGGCTATGCTAACCTGATATAACACATCCAAATGGGGTGGGGGCCATATTCAAAGCAGCCCTCTGCACAGTTCACAGTGCCTAGCATGACTGCACTTAATACACCCATGTGCCAATGCAAATGAAGGAGCCTGCTTGCATACAGGGAACAGTGGAACATTCAGAGGCTTTTGGAAGAGCTAAAAGGCTGCTGAAACAGCTCCATCAAATGCTTCTAAACCCCATACTCTTATTAATGCACACAGTGGGGTGCAACCTTTGGCCCCTACCAGCTCACTGGTGACAGCAACACTTGTGCCTTCCTTTCCTCCCCATTCTCCAATGTAACCAAAAGTTAATCTCCCTGGCAGTCAAGTGATATGCTTGTCCTGACCCTATCCCCAATATATCAGTTATAACCACCTACTCCCCATCCCCCCATCCAGCATGGATTCACCAAACAATAGTTAGGCCTGGCCTACCAGCAGAGCTTAACACCATGACCAGAACAGACCCTCCTCTGACCATTTTGGCCAGACAACATCTGAATGACAGGGAGCAAGTGCACTCATACTGTCGAAACAGCTGTGGAGGGGTGGCCTATGGTTTGAACTACTCTTTATATTGTTACTTCAGCAGTGTAAGGAAATGTACTCAGATACCAATGAATTGTTTCCTTATGCTCCGAGAATTAGGGTAACACCATCACTAGTTGAAGCAATTGTTCAAACCCTGAGAATATCACATCACATAACCAGTAAGGTTCAAGAATATCTGTACCCTAATGTTGCATTTCCGTTCTTTTGTGGCTTTGAGTTACAGCTCTAACTGTTGCTTAACATGTTTCTTGCAATTTATTTCCATCCTATGTTAAAGATTATTTTAATACTAGATGCACACAAAATTGCATTCACAGTGGTGGCTAATGGCACTTGCTGATGTCCACTGGCATAACTGCCCTTCATCTCTCATTCTGAGCATTCCCTTGTGAAAAGTGGTACCTCCCTTCACCTAGTTCAGTCCCCCCTACCCCCTGCATGGAATTATTTTTCCCTACACCACTGTACACTCACAAACACAGTGACTGGCACAGCCCTCCATTCACCTCCATGACTGACTACCCTCGGAACCAAAATACCAGGCTCTGTTACAGTACTAGTACTGAGGTTCTCATTAATATAAAATGCGGTGCCATGGAATTCGCTTTAGATGGCAGCCATCTGAGAAAGAGGATTTTAGGGCAATGACAGCCATCCTCTGCAGTTGGTGCAGTGAGGACGGAGGTGCCACTGGGCACAGGGATAACTCATTGTTAGGGGGCTTGGTGTTGGGATGGAAAGAAGGTGGGACAGATACGCAGCATCAAATAGGAAGGTTATCGTTTTTATTTATTTTAGATATCATGGTGTCAGGTAGGGGGAGAGGGGAGAAATCAGGACAGAGCACAAAAGGGTAACATAAATCCTTTTCTTTTTCCATGGGGATCTAGTGGTAGGCAGGGTGAGTGGTAATGGATCAGAATACAGCAGAAAGGGGAATATTATTTTTATTTTTAGTTGTTTGGGTGTCAAGTAGAAAAGATGTAGGGATTGGGACACAGTGGGAATGAGCTAATGCAGTTATGTTATTAGTCTTTACAGGTCAAGGAGTTGGATGGAAGAGCTTTCAGGGATCAGGAATCTGACAAGATACCAGAAGGGATATAATATTTTACTGGGTGATCAGGGTTGTGTGGAGGTAGTGGGGAGGAACCAAGGAACCAGTTTGACAGAAGGAAGGGATTACAGTTTGTTTTATGTGGTGGTTGGTAGTGGGAAGGGGAGCAGGGATGCTTTTGGAGAGCAGGAAGGGTTTTCTGTGTTTTATAAAGTCATTTTTGGACCTGTGCAAGTCCTATACTGACATAAAATATGATTATGGACATGCTATGTGTTTGTGGAACAAGGCCCTGACTGCATGGCATATTCCATTTGTCATGTTTCATGAGAAACTGCCTTATGAAAAAGTGCTAAAAAGCATATCCAAATGTCTATTTTTAATATGGTCATAACTCTTATTCTTCTCCTGACCCATGTGTTGCCTGTTGGACTACTAATTTGTGCTCATGCACTGTCAGTCCCCTTCCCTCCAACAGTGGCACCCAGCAAATAAACCACACAAGCATCAAGCTGGCACCTGGGTGCTGAACAGCTTGGGAGCTATACATGTTCCTTGTTGGGGGTGAGGGCATGGGATGAGTATTTTGGGAGCATACAGAGCAGAACTGGAAATGGTGATGTAGTGCCAACCAGCATTCAGCAGCTAGGACAAATATATTCCCCTTAAGTTCCATCCTCCTACACGATGGCATCTTTTTGTGTTTCTTTAGCTACTCTTGCTGGTCGATGGAGTACTGTGTCCAGTTCTGGAGACCCCATCTCTGCAAGGACATAGACAGGATAGAGGCAGTCCAGAGGAGGGCAACTAAAATGGTGCAGGGTCTGCAAGAGAAGCCGTATGAGGAGAGACTAAAGGAGCTTAATATGTATACCCTTGAGGAAAGAAGGGAGAGGACATGATAGAAACTTTTAAGTACCTCAGTGGAATCAACAAAGTCCAAGAGGGTAGCATTTTCAGAAAAAGACTTGCAAGAACAAGGGACACAATTTAAAGATAGAAGGAGGGCGGTTCAGGGGCAATGTGAGGAAGTATTATTTCACAGAGAGGGTAGTGGATGCATGGAACAGCCTTCCTGAGGAGGTTGTGGGGTCTAAAACTGTGGGAGAATTCAAGAATGCATGGGACAGACATAAGGCAATTCTTGTGGGGGATAGGAAGAAATAGGCTGTTGGTTAACTAGGATCTGCAGCCTATCCTGTAGGTAGGGAAATGGGCAGACTAGATGGGCCTAGCGGTCCTTATCTGCCGTCAAAGTCTATGTTTCTATGTTTCTATGATGGGGTGCGGGGCGGGGTGATGTTGTCATTCTTATGTAACATTAAGACCTACCACTAACCATTCAAGGCACTGCAGGAGTTGGAGGATTCAACCCTCCCTAATGGTGCAGCATGCCTAGAGCTCCAGTGGCCCAGGACAAAGAAGATGAGTCTTGTAGATAATCTAGGTCACTTATAAGGAAATTCAGTATGCTCCTCCAAGCCTACATGTGACAATATGGCTGCTGTATCTGCAAAAAATCCTAATTTTTGTTTTCCATGTGTACCTCATCATTACTGCATGAGCAGAAACTAAGGGGTTACTTTAGCTTGTAGCGTTTTTCTTTTTAAAGATAACAATTTCATTGGTCAGTTGTTGGGAGAGGTCTACAGAAGGGCTTTGCACATGCCCATCAGTTTGTGATTACTGGATACCATGAGTTTCCAGCACTCTGATAACTATAAAAATGGTTGATTCCATTCAGTGAAAATGTTACTGGATTGCATTGCTGGATGCTGCACTTTTTATCCAAGCAATGTCATGGTAAATGGTGATATAAGTCAAAGGAAATTAAAAAAAGAAAGAAATACAGATTGGGCTTCTGTAACTCCTAATACCTAGGGTCTGCTGCAAAAGAAAAAAAACTCATCAGCAAGATATTGTAAAATAAGGGATGGATCATGCCCTCTTATGACACTGCCAATCAATATTTCATAATAAACTTAAATTAGATTACTGGGCCAGCATTGCAACACAAAGATATTTTTCTAGGCTTGAAACAGACCTTTGAGTTAACTTTGTAATTTGATTTTCAGTGTGGTTATTGTTTGGGGAACTCACAGGAGGATTTGGTCTACATGAAACTGCAATTTTATAAATTAAAATTTAGGATGGGTACAATGGGTATTAGAAGACTGCTGTACTGTATTAGTACATAATAAATACAATAATCTCTGTGATAGCTCTGATGAGGTACTGTATCAGTCAAAGACTAGTAACAAGCCATTACAATGTTATTATTTGAAATGTTGAATTTAGGCTTATTTATTTATAGTATTTAGTGTGAAGCCAAACACAGCCATGGAGATATTTATTCCAGTACAGAACTAAGGGTTATTTGGTAATTTCTGTTTTTTTCATAATTGTATATTATGTATAGTAATCACTATGATATGATTGCATTGTTTTGAACTCTGCTCCCCTGTATTCTCCCCCAGGGCATCTCTGGAAATGCACCATCTCAGCTCTGTGGCCCTTCCTGGTAAAACTTTTAAAGAACAGCCAATGCCTCTGGGAGAACTTTGAAAAACATAGTTGTTCACAATTTAGCTGATATTTCACATTACTTATGATTTCTTCTCCTCATTAATTATTACTGAGATCATCTGCATGAAAACAGGATCTTTATTTTTTGAGCATTCAGTAGGTAACTTTGCATATTCCCCACCTGTTGTTATAATGGTCTACTTGTGACAACGCAGTTATTCTCATGGCAACAGACTGCGATATCGCAACAGAGGATCATTACTTGAAGTGCAGAATTAACTTCTGGGACATATGGGCCCCCATGTGAAGAGGGTTAGTGCTGCATGCACCGGATTTGCAGTGGTGCAAATGGGCCGATTGTGCATGAATGCAATATTCTACTTTTTGCACTGTGCCAGGCAGTTGTGATAGCACATGAGTGCAACCAATATATTCAGTACAGAAAAAGGGGACAGTGATGCGACCATTTTATGCAGCATGATATTCAATCATTTTGTGCTGTGATAGCAGCATTTAGTGCAACTTTTTCCTGCACAAGTTAAGACCTACAAAAAGTAGGCAAACCCCAGAGGCAGGGAGCAGAACTGCAGAACACAAAATGGAACAGACTGTGTACCTCATACAGGCTGTCATGGAGGGCTAGGAGCAGGCAAATGCCCCCCCCCCACCAGGCCCCAGCACAGGCCACAGAGGTGCAGTGTTGCAAACAGAGAGTACCATCCCTGAGTCACATTCAAAGTCCTCTGTGACAAACAAATCCTTGATTGGTAGAGGCTCAACAGGGCCATGCTCATGCAAGACAGACACCCACCGCAATCATGCAAAGTCCATAGAGCTCAAGGTGATAGCAGTACTGTATTTCCTGGTCAATGGAATCTTCCAGATACCGAAGGATGTCACCACCAGTTTCAGAGTCTGCCACCTTGTGCCTGTTGGGCAAGTTTCTATATGCCTTGCGGGCCCATGCTGGGGAGTTCATTATATTCCCCATCACACCAACAGAGAGAACAACAACACATAGCCATTCTATCAGATTGTGCACTTACCAGTCATACTGGGCACCACTGAATGCACCCATGTTCCCATCAGTGCACCCCCCAGAGGATGGGGTGGAGGCCTATGTGAATAGAAAGGGCTTCTGATCCATCAGTTGTCAGGCATCCAGTACACCAGGGCACATCATCAGTGTCCTGGCATGACACTCCAGCAGTACCCATCATGCCTTCTTAAGGCACAGTTTAATTCTGTGTCAGAAGATCAAAGTTGGGGATATACCCAGTAGGCATCTCATTGGTGAGTATACTCCCAAAGCCCCTCCTTACCATAGCTATCATTGATGTCACTAACCAATGCCCCTTTCTCACACAGGGGACAGTGCATACCCTCTGTGTACCTGGCTGCTAACACCTGTCCCATGACCCACATCCATTGCAAAGGAAAGATAAAACATGGCACACGTTGCTACATGTGGTTCAGATACCTTGACCATTCTGGTAGTGCCCCACAATACAACCCTCAGAAGGCCTGTGACATACTCTTTACCTGTTGCATACTATACAGCATGGTGCATAACCTGCTGGTCCCAGAGGGAAACAGTGCAGCAGATGCCATTCCAGCAGACCAGGGGATGCAGGAGCAGCTCAACAGGTGTGACCCCTAGCTGACCAGGAGGTCAAGAGAGTACCAAGACCACCTTGTTGCAGACTTCTAAGGACCCAAAAAGTGGGTATAGATCACATACTGTATCAGACAGTAATGATGCAACAAAATGTATTAGGAATGTAACATTAAGCATGTTGAAACAATACAGGTGTTAAAAATAGTCATCCAAGTGATAGAGGAAGGGGGATTCAACATAAATTTGAGCCATACAGGTGGAGGGGAGGGGGGATCAACATAAGTACAAACCATCCAGGTGAAGGGGAAGGGAGAATTCAAACAAAATAAGTGCCATCCAGGTGGAGAGGAGGATATTCAAAGTCAGTACATGCCAACCGGGGAGAAGTATTCAAACAAAACATGAGCCATCCAGGCGGGGGGGGGATTAAAACTAAATGTAAGCCATCCAGGTGGGGAGGTGTAAGGGGGATTTAAAATTAATATAAGCCATCCAGGTGGGGGGATGCAAAATACATATAAGCCATCTGGGTGGGGAGGAAGGGGGATTCAAAATAAATAAGCCATCAAGGTGAAGGACACGGGAAACAGGGTTTGTTGCAAGGGGGGGCATGAGGTGGCAAATCTGGGGTAGGGCATAAGCATCACAAGCACAACAAAACATAGAATTTGACAGCAGATAAGGACCAATAGGCCCGTCTAGTCTGCCCTTTTTCCCTACCTACTAAAAAAGCCACAGATCCTACTTTATTTCCGGCTTTACCTCCTCTCTTGAACCAATAGAGTACCCCTATGTCTATGCCATGCAGTTTTGAATACCCCTGAAAAGACTTTGCCCCCACCACCTCTGCTGGGAGGCTGTTCCATGCCTCCACCACCCTTTCCGTGAAGAAGTACTTTCTCACGTTGCCCCTTAGTCTACCCCATTCCAATCTCATGTCATGCCTTCTTGTTTTAGAGTAACATTGTTTTTGAAAGATGCTATCCTCCTATACCTTATTTATTCTCTTTAGGTATTTGAAGGTCTCTATCATGTCTCTCCTCTCCTCTCCTCTCCTCTCCTCTCCTCCTCTCCTCTCCTCCAGGGTATACATATTGAGTGCCTCCAGTCTCTCTCCTCA
Source organism: Neoceratodus forsteri (assembly GCA_016271365.2). Lineage (NCBI taxonomy): Eukaryota > Metazoa > Chordata > Ceratodontiformes > Ceratodontidae > Neoceratodus > Neoceratodus forsteri. The sequence continues at coordinate 1,612,350,991 of CM057452.1, forward strand.
TATTACCTTTGGTTCAGGCCCTGCACCATTTTTGTTGCCCTTGAACTGCCCCTACCCTATGTCCTTTTAGAGAAGCGGGCCTTTAGAACTGGACACAGTACTCCAAATGAGGTCTCGCCAATGACTTTTACAGTGGCATCACCACCTTTTTTTTTCTGCTGGTGATACCTCTCCCTATGCACCCCAGCATCCCACGGGCTTTCCCAACAGCCTTGACACATTGTTTGTACACCTTTAGGGCATCAGATATAATCACCCCCCCCAACTCTTTTCCCATTTGATGGCCAATAATAACTCCTCACCCATTATGTAATCCTCCCCTGGGTTCCTGCACCCCAAGTGCATGATTCTGCATTTCTTCACATTGAATCTTAGCTGCCATACTCTGGACCATTCCTCCAGTTTAGCTAGATCCTTCTTCATTTTTTCCACCCTTCCTGGAGTGTCTACCCTATTGCAAATCTTGGTGTCCTCTGCAAAGAGGCATACCTTCCCCTCCTCAATGTCACTAATGAAGATATTAAACAGGACTGGCCCCAGAACTGATCCTTGTGGCACTCTACTTGTCACCATCCCTTCCTCAGATTTAGCTCCATTTACCACCCCCCCCCCATGTTCTATCCCTCAACCAATTTCCAGCCCAGACCACCTCCTTGTGACCCAGTCCCAGGCTGCCCAGTTTGTTCATAAGCCTCCTATGTGGAACAGTGTTGAACGCCTTGCCGAAGTCCAGGTAGGCCACATCCACCACTCCACCCGATCCACTTACCTGGTCACTCAGTCAAAGAAATCAGATTTATTTGACATGACTTTCCTGATGTGAATCCATGCTGCCTCAGATCTTGTGCTCTGCTGGATTCAAGGTGCTCCACTATCCTTTCTTTTAGCAGCGATTCCATAATTTTCCCCACCACCGTGGTCACGCTGACAGGTCTATAGTTTCCAGTCTCCTCCCTGCTCCCACTTTTGTGGAGAGGGCCTACATCTGCCCTTCTCCAGTCCTCTGGAACCACTCTCGTATCCAGTGATTTGCTGAACAGGGCTGCCAGTGGTGCGGTCAGCACCTCCCTTAACTCCTTTAAAATTCTGGGTTGTATCCCATCTGGTCCCATTGCTTTGTCCACCTTCAGTTTTGCGAGTTCCTGTAGGTCTCTCTTTTATAAATTGACTTGTGACCACCTCCCTTCCAATCCTGTTTCAGCGCTATGGTCCCTCCCCTTCTCCTTCTTCTGTGAAAACTGAACAGAAATATTTGTTCAGGATTGATGCTTTTTCCTGATCTCCTTCCATGACCTCTCCTTCCTCCCCTTTTAGCCTTACAATCCCCCCCAAGCCTTTCTTCTTTCACTAACGTACCTATAGAAAGTATTGTCCCCCCTTTTCTTTTGCTATTTTTTTCTCTGTCTGCACCATTGTGCTCCTGACTCCACCACATATGCTTCCCATACCACCTCTTTGAAAATGGGGCAAGTGCATGTGATGTGTCTGGATAGGCTGCAGGGGGACATCATCCACACAATGGGGATGGGTGTGCAGACAGCATGAGCTGCCAATAGTCAAGGAGCAGGCCATGGCTAGGGGTGCATGGAATCTGGCCACCATGGGCTGGTATACAAGGTGTGCGGGGTTTCCTAAGCATCCATGTGCCTGCACTGCAGAGGGTGGCCAGATGCCAAGTTGTCTGTCATGGGATGATATTCCTCCCACTGGAACAGCTAATGGTGCTGGGGGCCCTGCATTCACAGAGACCATGGAGGTGGCCTCCAGCAAGGTAGTGGCCACTCCACTAAAGCCAGCTGCCATCAACTGCTCCAGTCCCCTGAGGCCAGATTCCAAGCTGGCTGACAGGGACTGCTCCAGTCTATTAAAACCTACCTCCAAGGCCTCCATGTGCTCCACCTGACAAACCTCTGCACACTGCTCTTGGTCCTGCATCATTGCACGCATGTGGCCCATGTCAGCCTGCAGGCTCTACTGAGCCCTCACAGTGGCCTGCAGCAGCTGCCTGTTGTATGCTGCCTGCTTCTGACATGAATTGTCCTGGTGGACAGAGTTGGGTTGCACCCTGGCCCACTGCATTGGCTGGGATGGTACTATGGTTGGTGCTGCACCTTGAACATTGGGCCTGGGTGGCGCAGCAGTGGCTGGGCTGAGGGGATTGGCCTGGGGTGGCACAGTAGTGGATTGGCCAGGGACATGGGCCTGGGGTGGCACAGCAGTGGCCTGCCCAGGGGCATCAGTCTAGGGTGGCAGAGTGCTGGCTGGGTTGGAGGGCATGGGCCTGGGGTGACACAGCAATGGCTGGTCTGGGGGTCTGGCTGGGCCTCATGGGCAAGAGGCCAGCAGGGACAGTCAACTTATTGGAGTCCGATCTGGACCCACATACATCCTGATGCTGCCATTCTTCCATGTACATCTCCATATTGCTGACCAGATTTTGGTGATCCCCAGCAGCATGGTCTTGGCTATTCATCTTCATCTTCTACCATGTCCTTTACATTGGACTGGGCTGTTAAGAGAAGAGAGTGACATTGCTGAGTAATGCACATACCTGTGGATTGACCATGGCAGCATGTGGGCAGAGTGTACTGTGTATAGACACATACCACCAGTGTAGTGCAGTGCCCATATGCCCCCAGTGATGTACATATCACACACCTCCCATACCCAGTGATCACACACCATATGACACCCATGTGGCACAGTAGGGTATTTCCCCACAGACGCTCATACCACCAGGATACCTGGATAACACCATGTGGCCTACACCCACTGTGTACTATCCAACAGGTACACCATTATTAACAGCACATGCAGCAGTGATGGCCCATGTGCACGGGGTACCAAGGCCAATGAAGGATGCATGGAAAGGCCCATAAGGATGCATGCATAGGGCTGTGGTACGAAGTGTCCACAGAATACATGTTTGTGCAGAATAGCTTGTGCTTGCTGTCTGTGCTTGGCCATCTGTGGCCCACATAATCATGGTATGACCCCTCTGACAAGCATGCAACCCCCAACACCACTGGTATATGTGTACACATGATTTGAATGTGATGGGGCTACTGCAGTCACTCACATGGCTGGGTCGGTCCAATTTGGCTTTCATAGCCACCTCCAGGAACACCCATTATGGCTACTGGCTACAGTGTGCCAGCCATCACCATCTCTGCAGGGGCTAAGGGCTCATTAGTGCTGGGCCCACCACCTGTGGTCTGGAGGTCTGACCAGGCTCTGGCCATGATTTCCTTCATCTTCCTATTGAGGTCGGTAGCCCTTGTTCTGATCTCCTCCACCATTCAACCCCTTCCTACAATGGCATGCACAGACTGGGCTATTTCAGACCTTGTCTCCCTATGAATGCCCCCCCCCCCAGTCCTCCCTGGTCACATAGGTGTGGGCCAGGGCCATTTGTTCTACCTCTGAAAATCTTCTCTTCCAGATCATCTCCTCATCCATCATGATACCTGTTGGAAAGGGGAGGATGGACAGCATTCAGCACTGTATACACACAGTAGAGCACAGAGCACAGGTACAGTGGTGTGCAGCATACCCGCCAACATTTGACAGATGAAAATAGGTGCACTTACTTGTGTTGTGTTCAGTGAGTGGCTTATGGCTGGGTGTTAATCCTCAGTCCTGGACAGACACAAGTTGCTCAGCTGAGTCTGACACTCTCTCTGTGATTGGAAATAAAATTCATGGCTAGATGCTAAAGCTTCTGGGGGTCACAAGCCAATATTCATTTTGGGACTGACACTGAAGTTACACAGACACTACTGTCTGCACATGCATTAGTACAGCGGTTACCATGGGCATGGACGCTTGCACCCGCATGCCTCTAGCAGCTGAGCAGTAGTTGTGCAGAACAAGAACAAACTGCAGCCAAATAAAAGAGGTTTATACTTTCTGCAGAGGCTTAGCGCTACAACTATGATCTGCATAGTCTGTCACTGTCAGACAGAGTGGATTTCAAAATTCGGTACAACCTGACTGGCCCACCGGTGCAGTGGTTGGATTTCTGCTTGTGACACCGGTGTCCCGGGTTCTGGAGCAGACTCATTTCGCTGGAGGGCCGGCCTGGGGAAATAGGCTTGAGTGTCCCATGACAGCTCGCCTTCTCCAGGGGGAAGGAAGGGGCCATTGCCCGCCACTTGCCTTATCCCGAGCAGAGGTGCGAGGTACAGCAAGCCCTGCTTGCAGGGGAGGGCCAACCACAGACATGCAGTGGACGTCGGCACGTTATGCCTGACATCAGGGCATGCACTGTGTGTGGGGGAGAAAAACCAGGAGGAAAATGCCTGCCGGCCCCCAGGAGACAGAGTTCCAGGAGCTAGCCCTAATCTGCAACCACCTACCAGGCTGCCTGAACTGACAAAAGCAGATTGTCGGGGTGTAGGAGCCCCACCTCATCCCCGCCCAGGAGGCAAACCGTGGCTCCATGGGGTACCAGCGATGGACCCAGTTAAGGTAGCTTGTAGGGGTAGACTCTGAGGATTTCCTGAGGATGCGGGGCTGACAGGGGTGTAGGAGGGGGATAAACAGAAATATAAAAAAAAAAAAATTCGCCACACACTGACAAGTTCTAAGGATCCAGTACCAAAGTCAAATCGGTACAGTTGGAGGGTCTGTGTGCAGGCCCCAATGACCCCTGGCTGGGACGTGTGTGTCCCTAAAGGACAGAATCAAACACACAATGAGCTGCTTACCTGTCACTGACTCGAGGACATGTACATAGATACAGCAAAAGTACAGTCCTGATACAGTATAAACACATTGCTGTGATCACCCCTGTCTCTGTTGTAGGCCATTTTAAACTACACTTACCTCTAGGTACCTGCAGTACCTCTGTGGAACCTGTGTCGTGCTGTCTGCTTCTTTTAAATGCTCCAGGCACAATTGAGCATGCAAATGACTAAATACATTTCAGTAATGACATGAAAATGTGGACTTAGGGCACTGACTGCAAAATTAGCTCATTTGCATATACCATTTGAATATTGCATGTTTGTGCCTAGTGTTATCGCATTTGCGTAGGGTTTGTGCCAGTGCTGTGGCCAACATGGCATGAACATGATGTCGCGCATCATCTACCAATGTCATAGGGCTGCACGGGCATGCAAGCTATGGTGCTGCACTATGACATTTGCACATGTGTACCATGCACCCAGGAATCACATTGGCGTTTGCGTGCTCACTGCTGTCCCAGACCTGGGAACATGCATAGTACTACACAAATTGATTTTAGCACCGTACAAATGCCAAACATACAGCGCTAATGCTCAGCCTACTTGGTAGATCCCAGGCAGCCCTGAGAGCAGCCAGACAAAACAAAATGTTACACAGCCACATAAGGTTCAGGGGGATATGCCAGAGGGACACCAGGAGGTAGGAAGTAGAGCTGGCCAGTCTGGTCAGCCTTGTGGCTGACTGTGAAGAACTGCTACTAGGTGAGGGGGGCAAGCAGCAACCTGGCCCAAGTGAGAGGTGTGGGCATCTGTGGGGCAGCACCTGGCCCACAAGATGGGCATTGCCCATACAGGCGACCAGTGCCAGCATAAATACAGCAACCTGTCCCAGAGGGAGCCACATCACCTGCAGCAGCTGAGGGCAATGGAGAATTTGCCACTGTGTCACACCCAGGCGAATATAACCAGTTGTATGTGTGGCTTATGTGGTGTGTAGTTTGGAGTACTGTTTTAGAGATTGAAGACTGCTTTGATACTTTGTCTGAGACTCCAGGGCAATGTACCTGTGTTTACCTGTTGAGTACAGTATTTCCTATGGAAACTGATGTGCTGTATTGTCATATATAGCCAATGCAGGTATATGGGACCACTGTTCCTGTAGATGCCCCCATTGCCTTGTACAATACAGGACTTGCTGTGGATCTGGGAGCCATGCTGCTTGCCATAGCACCAAGGGTGTGTGATACCACATTGACATGTGATCACTGTGTATGTTCCAAGGTGCTAGGTCTGGTTGTATGAATATGCCATGTGCGGGGGGGGGGGGCTCTGATAGTCAGGATGTTAGGTGTGCCAAACAGCATGTTACCCCAGCCAATGTTTGTTCCATGTACACTGTCCACAGTATGTAGTATCAGAACAGATATGCATACACCATATAATGCAAGGTTTAAAATAGCTGTGGACTGGCAGTTCCAGTCTAGTACCTGCCATTGTGTTTGGTTATACCTACGGTATGACTTCCACCCCTACTGTTGTAATGGCATGATTATTGTGCCCCTGTTGAATATGACCATGGGCTATGTGCATCATACTAAGTAATATGAGGTGTACATAGTGTATAGCTGACACGTATGGGTATGTTGGACAGGAGTGGCGAGGAAATCAGAACTGGAGCACTGCACAGGCCTTGCATACACAATGCTAGATCCTGGTTACAACATTGGTATGTAGTATGGAGGCTGTGCCCAGTCCATGGTCTCACCTGTCTGTGGGATGTGGTATGGTTATGCATACCAGTACAACATGTCAGTGCATGGTCCTGTCCATCCCCACCATGCATATGTGGCTGCGGTGGCGCACTACTGGCATATGGGCCTGTGTGCTGTTTAGGGTGCATGGTAATGTGCCATGTGTTCTGTTGCATATTATTGATCATATGTCACCTTTGTCCATCTCCACAGACAACAGGACCAAGCTAGGGTAACCCAGGACTGGCCACAAGGAGCGGAGTCAGCAGGATGTCAAATGGCAGAACTGGGTGCCGAGCCATGATGGGGCAAGGCTTGAGGCAAGGGAGGCTGGATGGTCCTCAGCCCGATGTCCACATAAGTATCCTGCATTGAGTGTTTCACATTCTGGGTTGCATGTCTACACTATGTAGCATGTTTCTGCTGTTGATGGGGATGTGCATGTGTGTGTCTTACCAGATTGCACACATGCCTGTGGAAGCAGCACCTAGGCTGTGGTGATTCTGGCCCCTCGTTTGACCCTTGGAATATTGCTCTACCACTGACACTTTGGTGTGTCGTGGGCTGTGCCATCAACTGGCTTGATTGTCATTGTAACAGGCATGCTGCCCTGTGTGTGTGTATGGTGCCTTGGGATGCATCACATTGTGTGGTAGCATATTCGTATGCCATAGCCTTGCTACACTAGGGCATTGACAGTAATGCTCACTGCTCACTGCCCCAGTTGGTACACATGTCATGGTTAGTCAGGTCTGTTTTGCCACATGGTCAGGCCAAGATATGAGTATTTGTCTGGTGGTGCCACTGTTGTACCAGTACACCACTCTGACATGCCGTGTGTGGCATTCAGACCCCATGGCAGTCTGCCTATATGGGTGCCATCACCAGTGCTGTATGCACTGTGTGCCACATCACTGCATCTCACCAGAGCTGGCCATATGTGGTATGAAGGCAACAGCAGGGGTAGTCATTGAATGGCCAAGGATGTACATTGCCATGTATCTGTTTGACATTCTGTTGCATAATTGTTAGCGTCTGCCAAACACAGTGATGTCCATAGGGTGATCATTCCATGGTACACTGGCAGTGCCATGCATACATTGCAACAAAACTGGGTCATTGGAGGACCAATGACCTGTACAGCCTATGTATGGGGGCACTTCTAAAATTAGGGTGGGACAAGTGTCCTTTGGGACAGAGGGGGCCTTCAGATGGTCCTGCATCTCACACTAGTGTTATGGTGACTGCTGTACAGTGTGTTAGGTGCTTACTCGCCTACCACATTACTGCAGTCAAATGTTAGCCAGCCTGCTGCACACAGTGCTGCATAACGGTCCCATCCATATAGAGCTGTGCTCTGTCTACCCCTGGTGTGTGTGCCTAGGCCCCTCCGCTGCTGTTGACCAGGGTGGCTCATGGATATCCATTGTCTTGCACACCTGTGTGGGCCTGTGTGCTGGATGTCTGGTCTGCAGTGCACTAGGTGTGTGGGTGCAACTCATAGTCACTTGGGTCATTACACTGCCTATTGGCACTGCTGTGACTTGTGCTGCATTTTCACATCTGGTATGCCTGCCAGTGTCACTTGTCCCTTGCATAGCTTGCTCCAGCTGTGTTGCAGCATGGCAAACTCATAGTATATGCAGTCCTCTACTGTTCAGGTACACAGTACTGTCTCTGGTATGCCACACACATTCCATTGTGGCTGTGTGACTCCTTCCATCTGTGTGTGGAGTGGCAGGTTGGCCCATGTGTCATCTGGTTGTACATCTGTTATGTATGTTCTGCCACTCCTTTGTTTCTCATCCTGTGTGCAAAGCTGGCTGAGTTCAGTGTATTTCTTTCTGTAGCTGTCTGGAGGGACACAGGAGTCTGGAGGGATCAAAGGGATGCCATGATGGCTAAGGGATGGGAAGACCTGCTGCGTAGGTATATCCACTGTCTGCGAATTCTAATCAATATGGTGGAGGAGTACCTGCAGGCCATTCAATACTTGGATGCAGCAGTCAGCAGCAGCAGCAGCCACCACCACCACCATCACATGTTGCAGCCCAGTGGCACTAGGTCAGAAGAGCGACAACAAAAACTGTGCCATCCTGAACAGCGCAGTATAAACAGTGCTGACTTCCAAAGCAGCAGTGCACAATGCCACTCAACAAAACAGCACCAATGGTAGCAGTCGGAAGAAAGCACATCAACGACTGCTACCAAACAAAAAAGCAGCTTATCCATTGTATTTTTTTTTGGGGGGGAGACTATGACCCCACCCCCCATGGGGAGCTTCACCCCCCCACACCCCCTCCTTATTAAAATAACCAACTCTGAGGGGGACGCAGACCCCGGAGTAAAGGGAAACTTGGGGGTGGGTGGAAGTTTAGACCCAACACAAACAAACTAATTTTGTGTGGGGAAAAAAATTATCATGCAGCTGGGAACAGAACCCTGGTCTCATGCAGTGCACATGTTTGCTGAGCTACTGGTCCCTTAGACCTCTGCACCATGGGAGCAGCTCAGCCAGGCCAGCCTGCATAGTTTCCTTCTACTTCTGCCTTCCCCTTCCTTCTCTTCACAGCCACGGGGTAGCGGTTAGCACCATTTGCTATTCTACCTCTGTCGCTATTAAGGTACATGTGCTTTAGACTGTGCGGTTCTAGCAGGCACGGTTATTGTTGAGCAATTATAACCTGGTATGAGCCCACTGAAGGCGAGGATTGATTGTGACTGGCAGTTGTTCCATTTGCTTTTGTTTTCCCCCTTTTATGGGTGATTGCCCCATTTGTTTTGTTTTCTCTCCCCTTTTAATAGACGGATGCCCCCTCCGTTTATAACCCCCTTTTATATAGGTAGGTGGTTGCCCCTTCCTTTTTGTTTTCTTCCCCATTTTACTGGCAAATGCACAATCTGTTTGTGTCACTCCCTTTATACAGGTGGGTGCCACATTTGTTTAGTTTTCTACCCACCTTTCTATGGGTGGCTGCCCCATCTGTCTGTGTTACGCCCCCCCATGGGAGGTTGCCCCATTTGTTTTGTTTTCTCACCCTCTTTTACAGGGAAATGTCCCATCTGTTTGTTTTACCCCATTTACTTTAATTTCCTCCTCCTGCAGGGTACTGGGTCAAGATAGTGTGAACTAAACTGTGCATATAATACTGCGCATGGAATACGGCACATAGCAATAGAGCGACAGGAGGTTTTGTAGCATATGGTAAGATCTGCTACCCCTGTTGCTGTATGCTTACATAGTGGAATGTCGAGGATGCTGCCAGGGCAGTGCCTGGCTGAGCTACTCCCATGGTGGAGTGGCTAGAGCACCTTCCTGCATTGGTGACTAGGGGCTGCGGTTCAATTCTCCCCAGGTCCCACTGTAGTGCAGTGCTTTTTTTAAATTTTAAAATGAGTTTTCCTTTGCTCTGGGGATTCATTTTTCCCAAAAGTCCACGATCCCCCTGGAGTTGATTATTTTAAGTCCTGGGGGTGTGGGGCCACCCACAAAAACAAAGAAAATCCTGCAGTGTGCATTGTGTTTGTAGTGGTCGGCACATTGTGCCAATGGTATTTTGCTGCACATTATTTTGCATGCGGCATTGTTGCCCTGCACATTTTTTTCTATGACTTTATTTCCCCTTACCTCTTGTGGGCAGTTGCCCCCATCTGCTTGTTCTAACCCCACTCTTCTTACGAGCAGTTGTCCTTTTTCTTGTGTTCCTCCTGTTACAGGTGATTGTGCTGTTGTTTTTTGTTAGAATTATTGTTGTTTTTGTTTATGGGCCATTGCTCATTTATTTCATGAAATTTTTTTTAATACCTATGCTGCTGTGTTGTGTGTCTTTATTAGTGTCTACCTATTCCATCCCCCACCCATCCCCTTACACTGTTCCCTGTGCTATGTGCACTGTGCCTGTGTGCAGTGCTATATTCAGTGCTCCACCCTGTACTGTGCTGTTGCACTGTGCTACACTGTTGTGCTTCATGTGTGTGCTGCACTTTGGCCCAATATTCAGAGGTGTTAGTGAGGATATGCTACTTTGGAATATCTGTTGGCATGAGCAGGTGCTGGTGTAAGCACAATGCAACAGCAGATCTAGTACAGCTGGCTTAATATGGGGGCCATGAACTCTAAGGGATGAAGATCCTGTTTTCATGCACATTTCCAGAATTATAAATCCTCTCAAACCAGGTTTTGCACCAGAGTCCCATATTTAAAAGCCCTTTTTATACTGGAGTACTGGGCTTGCATCGGGGAAAAAAATAGAAGGGTGCACAAGTCAAAACTATGCAAATCGGGGATGCAGGAACCTGAAGATTGGTTCAGTCCGATATTCAGAGTATTTGCTCTGCACAAGAGCACTTTGCGTGATCCCCTTAAGTGGAGAAAATACCATCGACAGAACCCTAGTCTTAATCCAGCACAACGCTAGCAGTTCCCAGAGGTACTGTGTCGGTGTCCCCCAAGACAGTAGGCCCTGGTGTCTAGTGGCACCTCCCCTTCCTCCGATTCTAGTCCTGGCAGATGTACATGAAATCCAAAGTGTCCAGTGGTCCCTCCCCCTCCTGACAGCCATTCCCATATTGTACTATTCATTTCCTGGTGTACAATGGTCCCTCCCCCCTACTAACACCCATCTCCATAATATATTAATAATTCCCTGGTGTCCAGTGGCTCCTTCCCCCTCCAGACACCCATTCCCATATTGTACTAATAATTCCCTGGTGTACAGTGGTCCCTCCCCCCTACCAACACCCATCTCCATAATGTACTAATAATTCCCTGGTGTCCAGTGGCCCCTTCCCCCTCCAGACACCCATTCCCATATTGTACTAATAATTCCCTGGTGTACAGTGGTCCCTCCCCCCACCAACACCCATCCCCATATTGTACTATTAATTCCATGGTGTCCAGTGGTCCCTCTCCCACCCGACACCCACTCCCATATTGTACTAATAATTCCCTGGTGTCCAGTGGTCCCTAGCCCCTTTGGACTCCTGTTCCCATTTTGTACTATTAACTCCCTGGTGTTCAGTGGTCCCTTTCCCACCTGATCCCTTTCCTTATACATACGAAAGCCCGCCCATCCTGATGTGCCACAACCACCCACCCACACAGCCATGGCTGGCCCACCACAGCCGTGCAACTCCTGTGCCAAATCACCCCCCAACAAAGCCCCAGCCCCGTTTCAAAGACATAACCGAGCCTAAAGCCCCAGGCAACCCTCCTTTAGTGGTAATGGTCCCCCAAACCCACCCACAGCATCAAAAATCCACCCCCCCAGTCCCCTTCACTGTACAGTGGGTGACAGGTTGAAACAACGGTGGGTGACATAACCCCACCTCACACTACCTTGGCCGCCTGCTGCCTGACATATGCAGGGTGTGCATGCTTGTTACTTATAGGGCAACATGCCCTATAAATAAGCAACACCTTTCCTACAAATGTCGAATGGCAATAAACTGAAGTTAATCTGCGGTGTGATTTGTATCCCCCCACCGTTGTTTCAATCTTGCTCCACCAACTGAATGGCAAGGGGGACCTAGGATGGGTCATTGGTGCCACAGGTGGGTGTGTGAGACCACTACCGTCAATGGGGGCTGCCTGGGGCTGCAGGCATGGCTATGTCTTTGAAACAGGGCCGGGGCTTTTTTGAGGGGCCAATATTACACAGGATTTGCACAGCTGTGGCAAGCTAGTCATGGCTGTAAGTGTGGGGGGGTTTGTGATGCACTGGGGTGGGGTGATTTCATGTACAGGGATGGGGATTGGGTAGGGCAGGGACCACTGGATGCTAGGGCATTATAGTACAATGCAGGAATGGGTGTCAGGTGGGGGGATGGACCACTTAACACCAGGGAATTAATAGTACAATATGGGAATGAGTGACAGGAGGGGAGAGGGACCACTGGACCCCAAGAAATGTTTTACTTTGTTATGGGGAATTGGGATCAAGGAGACAGGTGAACTGCTAGCATTAGGAACAGCTCACAGGATGGGCAATTTTTGACACTAAAGGGTCTCCCACCCCATGCAAATGAGCCCATAATGTGCATGCAAATAGCCCCTTAGTGCCTTGCATTCCCGGTGGGCTCATTTGAATGGAGACTTGCCAATATTGCAAATATTGCCCGGAGTGCTAGCCATTGTGGGCACCATATTTTGGGGGCACTATCAGGTAGGGATAAGTGGCTTTGCACTGTGCTAAAATGGACCTATATTTAGACAAATAGTGCCTTGGGCTATTCCTCTGAATATGACATTTTTGCCCACCACACTATTGCAAAACGAAGTGCAAATTTTTGCATCCCTTGCACTTTTTTGAATATCTGGCCCGTGAAGTACAAGCTTAATTGTGTCTAAATATTATGCTTTACAAAGTGTTTCCAGAAATGACAGCAGTTTTTTTAAATACTGAAATGAATGCACTTATTTAGAGCTAACTAACTTTCCTTCATCTGGTTCATTGACTGTCTCATTATTTTCAAATATCTCAAGTTCTACTGGTTCTATTGACCTGTTTATCCTAGCACCCCACCACCACCACCACCAGCTACTGTACCTCATGCACTCTTTACATCTGTTTACCGGCTCAGCTCCTTTTTGAGTGATGAACAACTTGCTGCTGTTTTGCTACTGTTTTGATTGTATTGTACAGTGATACTATTACTACAGTAATATTTTGCTGCATGGCTATGTTATGAATTATTTTAGGACATGATTTCAGTTTTGCTTACACAGTACAGTGCTTGTTGCACACTGACGGGTGGATCCTGGAATGTATTTTGTATGGATAATATAGAAAGTTATCTTATTGTATTTGGTTGTATTCTATCCATTCACTCAGATTAGGAACCTATTGTCAAAACAGATTTGTCTGTCTTGTGCTATGGGCAGAAACATAACATCCAACCATAGGCTAGGCTGGGAAGACTGGATTTACAGTTGGACTTTTTTTCTGGCATCAACATCTTTGTAAGCCATAACCCACAACTGGGCATGGGTGTTTTGGGCATTAATACATGCCCAGAGTTCATTGTGAGGCACAAGGCCAAAGGCCAAGTGACCACCAACCACCCTGGAAGTGCATTAATGCCCAGTACATTCATGCCCTTGAGTAGATTATTGTCTTTATAAAATGGGTTATCACAGTTTTAAAAAATGAAGAGAGGTGTTTTCATTGCTTTAAAATACAGCAAACTTCTTGATATACTTTCTTGGTGGAAAATAGTTCTAAACAACAAAGGGGCAATTTAAAATGTTAAGTTGTGAACTGCTGTACTTTTGCAAATTCATTTAAGAAATATAATGTGTTTTAATAAGTGCTTTAGTTAGGCTGTTAACAATGTTTATGTGCTCAGCATTATGACGTGTCAGCAAGATAAACTGCAAATAGTAGAACTTCTGTTTGTGTCATGAGAATCCAAACCACAAAATGGAGAAACATTTTAATGCACAAACTAACTAAGCTAGTAAGTGCATATCGCCATCATGCATGTTCTTTTCTGCATTCAATCAAGTTTAAGGTTACATTCAAAGTGATTTGGCTGCATGATATCAGTGATAGGATTTTTACATTTTGGTGTAGGGGTTTAGACCTACACAAGCCTGGGTTCAATTCCCAGTGAAGAACATTTTCTCTCACTATAGTTTATGTAGTATGATTGAAATTCATTGATGCCATTGCTGATGTCAGTGATAAGAGTTTCAGCAAAATTTGTAGCAGATTTTTACAATATTAAACTATTGCTTTGTTGCAGTCAACTTAATTAGTTCTGGCCGATAGTTTGAGGCTTGTCCAGGTTTGAATGCAACTTAGTGGGCAAAATGTGCATTAATAAACACCACTACAGCTGTGTCTAGGGGGTTTGTGCTCCATGCAGGATTTGCATTCTCATTGCATGGGATTCTTGTCAAGAAACCTTTTGTTTCACCATGTGGAACATTAGCACATGGTAGTAGAGCACCAAGACAGTAGTTGAAGGGGACCTGGGTTTGATCCCTGGTGAAAAACATTTTTTTTCTTTCTCACTACAGTTTATGTAGAAGCAACATCCCATTGTGTTAGACAGAAAAGGAAGTGCAAAAGAAGAAGGAAACCACTTTGGTTCTCAAAGACAGTAGCAGAAAAGGTCAGAGCCAAAAGGCTGGCCTTCAGGAAATATAAGGGAACACAGCAGGATGAAGATAGGGAGGCATACCAAACTGCTCTAAGGGAAGCAGGGAAGGCAGTAAGGCAGGCAAAGTCCCAAACTGAGGAAACACTAGCAAGAACAGTAAAAGAAGGTGACAAGACTTTCTATAGATATATTAGTGAAAGGAGAAAGTCCAGAGGGGGTATTGCTAAGCTTAATGGAGAAAACGGAGCATGTGAGGAGGAGGACCCTGTAAAGGTATCTATCCTAAATAGATACTTTTGCTCAGTATTTACTGAAGAGAAGGTAGGGCCCACAGCTAGCATCATGGACACAGGGGGAGGAGGAGCACTACTCCCTTCACAAAAGAAAGGGTCCTACAAGAGCTTGCTAAGCTCAGGGTGGATAAGGCAATGGGACCTGATGGCATACATCCCAGGGTACTTAAAGAGCTAAAAGTGGAACTAGCAGAGCCATTAGCAGAACTGTTTAGTGAGTCTCTGAGCACAGGAGAGGTCCCAGAAGACTGGAGAAGGGCTCATGTGATCCTGCTCCACAAGAGTGGTAGCAGGGAGGAGGCAGGGAACTACAGACCAGTCAGTCTTACCTCAGTAGTGGGCAAGATTATGGAGGCACTCCTTAAGGAAAGGATAGTGCAACACCTGGAATCCATAGGGCACAGGATCCAAGACAGCATGGGTTTACAAAAGGAAGGTCCTGTCAAACTAATCTCATAGATTTCTTTGACTGGGTAACCAGAGTGGTGGACCAAGGGGGAGCAGTTGATGTCGCCTACCTTGACTTCAGCAAAGTTTTTGACACTGTTCCACATAGAAGATTGATAAATAAGCTGGGTAGGCTTGGGGTGGGTCAGAAGTTGGTCAACTGGGTGGCAAACTGGTTGACGGGCAGAAAACAGAGAGTGGTGGTAAATGGTATACAGTCAGAAGAGATGCAAGTCACCAGTGGGGTACCTCAGGGATCAGATCTGGGGCCAGTCCTCTTAAACATCTTCATTAGTGACCTTGCAGATGGACTAGAGGGTAAGGCTTGTCTGTTTGCAGATGACACCAAGATCTGCAACAGAGCAGATGATCCAGATGGGGTGGGCAGAATGAGAAGAGATTTGGATAAACTAGCAAAATGGTCAGAAGAGTGGCAACTGGGATTTAATGCAAAGAAGTGCAAAATCATGCCATAGGGAAGAGAAACTCTGAAGCCACCTATAGGCTGGGAGGGAGTTGCTAGCAGTCACAAAGGAAGAAAGAGACTTGGGCATCATCATCACTGATGACCTGAAATCATCAAGCAGACCTCTAAAGCAGTAGGTAAGGCTAGGGGGGTGTTAGGGTGTATTAGTAGGGGTATCACAAGTCATAAGAGGGAGGTAATAAGCCCTCTTTACAAGACACTGGTTAGGCCCCATCTGGACTACTGCGTGCAGTATCGGAGGCCACACCTTCACAAGGACATTAACCAAATTGAGGCAGTCCAGAGAAGGGCAACCAAAATGGTGCAGGGACTGCATCAGAAGACATATGAAGACAGATTAACAGAGCTCAATATGTATACCCTTGAGCAAAGGAGGGAGAGAGGTGATATGATAGAGGCATTCAAACACCTTAAGGCATTAACAAGGTGAAAGAGTCTAATATGTTTAAATATAAGAAAATAGCAGGACAAGAGGTCACAGCATGAGATTAGAGGGTGCTGATTAAGGGGAATGAGGAAATTCTTTTCACAGAAAGGGTGGTGGATGCATGGAATGGCTTACCACAAGAAGTGGTGGCTATGAATACAGTGCAGGGCTTCAAACAGGCATGGGATAGGCATACGGGAGCAATACAAATGACTATGAATAGATAGACCACTGACAGAGCAAAGGCCGTTGGCACATTTATAAGGTAGAAAAAGAAATGGGCAGACTGGATGGGCCTTGCGGTCCTTATCTGCCGTCAACTTCTATGTTTCTATGTATGTAGCTTGAGAGACATTGTTAGATGTCATTGTTGATGTCAGTGATAAGAGTTTCAGCAGGGTTTGAAGCAGATATTCAGACTATTAAACTGTTACGTTTTTGCAGTCAACTTATTTGGTTCTGGCTGATATATTGAGGCTTGTCTTGGTTTGAACTGAACTAAATGGGAAGCATTATTTCACAGATGACAAAATGTTCATTACTAAACTGCACTACTGCTGTATATGTGGGGGGGGTTGCATCAATGCAGGATGTGTGTTCTCATTGCATGAGTTTCTGGTCATTAAATCTACTGAATCACCATGTGGAAGGACAGAACACAGTGGTGGAGCACCAAGACAGTTTTTGCAGGGGATCTGAGTTCAATCCCCAGTAAAAAAAAAATTGTTCTCTCTAACATGTTGTATGAGAGAAATTGTAAGATGTCATTGCTGATGTCACTGATACATCTTCAGCAAGATCTGAAGCATATTTTCAGAAAACGAAACAGTTGCTATGTTGCAGTGAGCTTAATTAGTTCTGGCTGATACTTAGAGGTTTATCTAGGTATGAATGCAACTAAGTGGGAAGCATTGCATCAAGCTAGCAAACAGTTAATTACTAAACTCCACTGCAGTTGTTCATGAAGGTATGCACTCAGTGTGGGATGTGTGGTCTTATTTCATGGGTTTCTTGTCAATAAAACATCTGTTTCACCATGTGGAATGATACAGTAGCACATAGTGGTACAGCACCAAGACAGTAGTTGAAGTAGTTGGATCCCCAGTGAAGATTTTTTTTTCTTTCTCATTACAATTTAAGTTGTGTAAGACAAATTGTTACATGTCATTATTGATGTCAGTGATAGAGTTTCAGTAAGGTCTGAATGAAACTTTCACAAACATTAACCTGCTGCTTTATTGCAGTCAGCTTAATTAGTTCTGGATGATACTCTGAGGCTTGTCTAGGTTTGAATGCAATGTAGTAGGATACATTACTTCACATTGGCAAAAAGTTTATTAATGAACTCCACTGCAGTTGTGTACGATTGTATGTTATTAATGCAGGATGTGCATTCTCATTGCATGGGTTTCTTGTTATGAAACATTCTGATTCACCGTGTTTAACAGCACACAGCACAAGAGCACAAAGCCAGAAGCTGAAGGGGGCCTGGGTTCCAACCGCTGTGAAGAATATTTTTTTCTTTCTCACTGCAATGTATGTAGTATGAGAGAAAGTGTTACATGTCATTGCTGATGTCAGTGATAAGAGTTACAGCAAGCTTTGAAGCAGATTTTCAGAACATTTAACTATTACTTTGCTGCAGTCAACTTAATTACTTCTGGCTGATACTCTGAGGTTTGCCTAGGTTTGAATGCATTCTAGTGGGAAGCATTACTTCAAGATGGCAAAAAGTTCATTACTAAAGTCCACTGCAACTGTGTATGGGAGCAGGGTTATAGCCCACACCTGGGGCCACCTGAGCCACTCATTAAGCTATAACATATTCATAAGATAACAGCAAGTGTACCATCCACATTCTGTGCCAGAAGTCAGGTGATCTAAGAAACATTGCAGAGTGGGTTCCTAACTCAGGGCATCACAGAGCCCACCAGGGAGGAGGTAATCCTTGATCAACTGCTCACAAATGGGGAGCACTCACAAGAGATAATGGTCAAGGAGCCCCTAGGTGGTAGTGACCATTGCACAGTGTGGTTCAGGTTGAATATGGGTAGGGGAAGCATCTCCACTAAGACAAAAAATTCTGGATTTCAGGAGGCAGACTTCTGGAAGATGGGCAAGATGCTTCAGAGTGGATATGAAGGTGGATCAACAATGCCCCATCATCAAAGAAGGAATACTAGCTGTCACAGAAGGGTGTGTTACACTCAAGAGGAAGAATTTGAGGGCCAATGCACCCAGCTTATTCAGCTCTGAGGTTGCCCAAGTGGTGAGGGACAAGAGGTCAGCCTCTAAGTGATGCAGGGAGGCAAAGAGAGAGGTGGATAGGGTAAATCACATAAGGTTTGCCCATGTGACAAGCAAGGTAGTGTGACAGGCTATGGAAGAAAAAGAATTGCAGATAGCTGAGGGAATCAAAAAGGGGGAGAAGGCCTTATTTCACTAAATAAGCAGAAAAAGGGACAAGAAGGACAGGATTGTTAGGTTTTGGAAAGGAAAAGAATGGGTAGAGGAGAACGAAGGAAAGGCTGAGGTACTGAATGAATACATCTGCCCCAGGGAAAAAGATGGACTGGTATTTACTGGGGGGAAGGGAGCAGGGAGCACAGATGTGGTGATAGAGGAGGATTGAGTGAGGGAGGGGCTGCTAGCACTGGAGGTGGACAAATCACCAGGCCAGGATGGCATACACTCAGAGGTACTGAGGGAGCTGGCAGGGAAATTGTGGGGCTGCTGGCAGGCCTGTTCAATGGTCCCCTGGTGTTGGGTGTGGTACCACAGGTTTGGAGACTGTCACATGGGGTGCCCCTTCATAACAGGGGTCCCAAGAAGGACCCAAGGAATTACAGGCTGCTTAATCTGATCTTGAGTGTGTGTAAACCCATGGAGACCATTCTTAAGGAAGGGTTGGTAAGGTATCTAAAGCACAGTGGTCTCCATGAGAGGTAGCATGGGTTTATGGGAGGGAGATATTATTAAATGAATCTGATTGACTTCTTTAACTGTGTCACTAAGTCAGTGGACAGAAGCCAGGCCATGGACATCCTTTATCTGGACTTCAGCAAGGCCTTTGATTCTGTACCCCACAACAGGTTACTCAGGAAGTTGGTTGAACTCAGGGATGGGGAAAAGGATGACCTGGTTGGTAGAAAGCTGGCTGACAGATGAGGCCCAGATGGTGGTGGTAGTGAGGGGAGAGTTATCTAACACCAGAGAAGCCACCAGTGAGGTCCCACAGGGCTCAGTGCTGGAGTTGGTGTTGTCCAATGTCTTTTTTCAATGACACTGGGGATGGCATTAAGGGCAAAATATGCCTATTCATGGATGACACCAAACTCTGCAGGAGGATGGATACAGTAGAAGGGATACAAGATCTGCAGGAAGACCTGAGAAAACTAGAGAGGTGGTCCAAGATCTGGCAGCTTGGCTTCAGTGCTAAGAAATGTGAAGTTATATACATCCGAGGCAGGAATCCAAGGACAGAGCACTATGGGTTGGGGGGTGAGGGTCTGGGTAGCAGCAACAGAGGAGGAGAAAAAATTTGGAATGATGATCACTAGTGAGCTGAAGCACTCCACACAGTGCAAAAATGCAGCAGCAAAGGCAAATAAGATGCTGGAGTGTATAGTCAGAAGAATCAGCAGCAGGCAGAAGGAGGTTATACTGCCCTTTACAGAAACATAGAAATTGTTGGCAGATAAGGACTGCTTGGCCCATCTTGCCTGCCAGTAAGCCCTTGTACTGGATTACTGCTTCCAACCCACCTGTTGGTGAGGGTACATCTAGAGTATGGAGTAGGACACTGGTCCCCACTCCTTAAGAAAGATATCAACCTGCTAGAGATGGTCCAGAGGAGGTCAATTAAGGTAACTGCAGGTCAGCAAGGTAAAACATATGAAGAAAGGTTGATGGCCTTGAATATGTACTCACTGGAGGAGAGGTGGTAGAGAGAGTGGAAATGACAGAGACTTTCATATATTTGAAAGGGATAAATAAGGAGGATCTCTTCAAGTTAAGTGGCAGGCAAACTATGATGGGATACAGTCTAAAGCTGGAGGAGTTGGAGATTTAGGAGGGAGGTTAGGAACCACTTCTTTACAGAAAGGGTGGTGGACAGTTGGACTTTGCTGCTGGAGGACATGGTCTCAATGAAGACTGTGAGCAGCTTCAAGAGAGGCTTGGATTGGCATAGGTGGAATGTATGGCACATTGACGGCAGATGGAAAGGAAGGGGAGACTGGGGGGGCAGAGTAAGTAATATAAGCTGAGGACCCAGTAATAAGAGCAGACTAGAGAGACTGAATGTCCTTATTCTGCTAGCTTCTTCGTATGTTCGTATGTCAGTTTCATTTACAGCACACAAGAACGTTATATACATACAGTAGCAACTGAGATCCTTACACAGACATACAGTATATACCAGAAATTAAGTGGGACCTGGATTCAATCCCCAGTGAAGAACATTTATTCTTCTCACTACAATATATGTAGTATGAGAGAAATTTTTAGATGTCAACACTGATGTCAGTGGTAGGAGTTACATTAAGCACTGAAGCAAACTTTTAGAATATTAAACTGTTACTTTGTTGCCATCATTTTTTTATTAGTTTTGACTGATACTTTGAGTCTTGTCTAGGTTTCAGTGCAACTTAGTGGGAAGCATTACTTCAAGCTGGCAAAATGTTCATTGCTAAACTCCACTACAACTGTGTAGTGGGGATGGGTTAGAGCCTGTATGTTGGGCCACCTAATCCACTCATTAACCTCTAACATAATCATAGGATAACAACAGGTTTCATTTTCAAGAACATCATCTACATACTGTTTGAGATCCTTAGACAGACATACAGTATATACATTTCAAATGCAAAATGTGGAGTTATACCTGAACAGAACAGTCTTTTGAAATTAGATTAAATATGGACAGTGCTCTCCCCAAGGGCCACCTTAACTCCACCTTGAACTTCTTCAAGCAGTCCTTACTGCACATAGGCATATAACTAGAGGAAAGTAATGGCCAACAAGCACCTATGGAAACTCCACAGAGCCAGCACAGGACCCAGGTATCACAAAGAAGCCGAGGTTTGAAATTCAGTTAACTGACTTTGCCATTGCAGTATGTTCTAATTTCTTTACTGCCATTTAATGCCCCATTTATTACTTCTGCACATCTCTGTGCCCTTTATGACACTGTTTTATGTAGTGAGAGGAGTGCGCATTTTGTACTTGGCATTTGAGTTATACACATACCGAACACTGAACAAACGCTGTGCTGGGCATTGAACTCTGCTAGTCTCCTTTTAAGGGTTTTATAAATGCAGCTTTGAACAACTTTGCAGGGCTCCCTAAAATTCTCTGTCTACAAACGATATAAATTATAGCTCTTCTGAGAGCCCTGAGGGGGGAAGGGATTACATAAAAAAAATAGTAACAGAGTAAAAGAAAGAATTGTGCAACAGAGTAACAGGTAAGTGCTTTTTATTTTCTTTTATACAATACCTGGGTACAGTATTTTACATTGTTAGGACATCCCTTTTATTTCCTTAACTGATACTTGACAAAGGTGCTTTGTCATGACGATGTCACTTATTCCCTGACAAACTCGTGACAGGCCTTAACCCTGTCACAATCCTCAGTAAAGAACATTTTTTTTTTCTCACTCATGGTGGCCTATAGAACTAGAAACAGGAATCCTAGCATTCACTGGTATATCAGGCCTGTTCTAGTGATCTGCACAAGTAGAAATTAAAAGTCCAGTTCCCTCTGACATGGTGGGCCTCTCCTGGTGCCAAGCAAGAACAGAAACCTGAGCATCTTACCAGCATGGCAGGCCTCTCCTGTTGTCTGACATGATCTGGAACAGAAAACCCAGAATTCACCAGCACTGCAGGCCTCTTCTGTTGTCTAACATAAGCAAGAGTGGAAAGCCTGGCATCTGCCAGCATAGTGGGCCTCTCCTTGTATCCCCTGAAGGAGTAGGAATGGAAAACCTGGCATCCCCTGGAAGGCCTGAACTGTGGTTAAGTCATTGAGTGATTTTGATGGGGCTGCAGAATGTGCCCCAACCTGAGGAAATAAAAACTGTAGTTGCCATGGCACCTCTTGCCTGTGTCCTGGACTGCATATGTCCTGCAGAACAAGGCAAGGCAAGACAAGGCAAATTTATTTAAAAGACACCCAATCCTGGAGGCTCTGGGCACCATACATAAAACCAACATGAAATAGTCATCAATAAATAACAATATCCATAAACACGATAATACTAATTAAATACAATTCAGTAAATAAATAAAATAAAGTTATAAAAATTTGGGACAGGCAGTGTAGCGAGTCAGAAAAGGGCAATATTTACAGAACTGGGTCAAGAAAAGCCTGCACAAACAAGAAAACCTTGAGACGTGCCTTGAATACCTTCACTGAGGGGCCTCCCTTGTAGATGGAGGAAGCGTATCTCACAGGAAGGGGCCGATGACACTCAAAGATCTGTTGCCGCCATTTTTTAACTTCATCCTGGGAAACACAAGGAAGCCCTTTGAGGAAGAATGGAGGGAGTGGACTGAGGTAACAGGCGTAAGAAGGTCCACCAGGTAACCAGGGCCCAGGCGAGGTAGGGCCTTAAAGGTAAGCAAGCCCACCTTAAAAAGGATCCTCCACCTGACTGGCAGCCAGTGCAGTTCACGCTGCACTGGGGTGATGTGGCAGTACTTAGACTGCCCCATCAATAGACTGGTAGCTGAGTTCTGCACAGCTGAAGTCAGCGGAGGGTACCTCTCGAGACCCCGCGGTAGAGCGCATTATAGCAATCAAGCCTCAATGTCTTGAAGGCATGCACTAAGATAGGGAGGTACAGGGGTGGAACCAGGGGCTTAATCCTGGTGATATTCCTCAGATGGTAAAAGCTAGTACAGACCATGGCTGACACCTGAGCCTCAAATGTCAGACCACTGTCCAGAATAATGCCCAGGTTACAAACCTTGAATGGGCCTTCAAATGCACAGAACCCAGGACAAGTCCTGTCTCTGTGCCCGAGGCCAACCTATCACACCTTCTGTTTGACTCCATGACCAGTACCTCCATCTTATTGGGGTTCAGTTGCAACCAGCTGGAGGCCATCCAGTCACTGATTTCAGCAAGGCAAC
Organism: Neoceratodus forsteri; assembly: GCA_016271365.2. Taxonomy (NCBI): domain Eukaryota; kingdom Metazoa; phylum Chordata; order Ceratodontiformes; family Ceratodontidae; genus Neoceratodus; species Neoceratodus forsteri. The sequence continues at coordinate 1,612,374,329 of CM057452.1, forward strand.
TGTTAAGCACATCTTCTGCGCTGGATGTCCCAGGTGCAAAGTAAAGATACAGCTGGGTATCATCAGCATAGCAATGAAAACCCAAGCTATATTTCCTAATGAGCCCTCCCAGGGGCAGCATGTACATGGTGAACAACAGTGGTGAAAATTCCGAACCCTGAGGTACTTCACAAGACAGAAGACTAGAAGAAGAGGAGAAATTCCCTATCACTACCCTCCTGTTTGTAAGAAAGGACTCAAACCAGCAGATGACAGTACCGATGACAGTACCAGTGAGTCCACAATATTCCCTCAGGCAGTCAAGTAACACACAATGAGCCACCGTGTCAAATGCTGAGGAGAGATCGAGGAGAACGAGAATTGTCCTCTCCCCTCGATCTCTCACACTGATAAGATCATTGTGTACCTGAACTAATGCAGCTTCTGTGCTGTGCCTCACCCAAAACCCAGACTGGATAGGCTCATATAGATCAAAGGCTGCAAGGTGCTCCTCAAGCTGAAGTGCCACAATCTTCTCCACAACCTTGCCCAGAAATGGCAAGTTGGAGATAGGACGGTAATTTGCCTTGACATCAGGGTCCAAAGATGGCTTCTTCAGAAGGGGTCTCACCAATGCCTCTTTAAAGGCATCAGGAAAGACCCTCTCAAACAGAGAGCACCAGATGATCAAGGCAAACACTGGGCTAATAGAGTTGACACATCCCATCAAGATACGTGTCGGCACTGGGTCCAGTTCAGAATATGTGTGTGCCTCAGCTTGGAGGCAACCCCAGTGACCTCAGCCATCTCCACTGGCCTAAACTAACCCCAACTAGGTGGAGTGCTCTCTAGGCACCTGAGGTGATCACTGTTGTCCAAAGATTGGCTCACTGGTGGAATTCCCTGCCTGATTGCAGACACTCTGTCTGAGTAGAGCCGAGCAAACTCTTTGCATAAAGCATTCGAAAAAGCTTTTTTTAACTGCAGAAAAGCTGGGTTTAGCAGCCTGTCTATAGTCCAAAAGAGCATAGTTGGCCAGTTCTTGCCTGCAGCAATCTCCCTGGACAGGAACTATGCCTTCTTATGGTTGATTGCACCCTGGTACTCAACATAGTGGGCATGCAGGGCCAGCTTGTCCACCTCCAGGCCTGTCCTTTGCCAGCAGCACTCCAACCTCTGACCCCACTGTTGGATAGGCATGCACTGTCCCTGCACACTCAGCACTGTTCTTTGAACACCTCCCTCTCCTTCCCCACCCTTTATGCCAGGAGCCTTGGCACTGTACCTCCTTTATATCCAAATTCTGGCTTTGTACCCTCCCCCCCACTACCTCATACTTCCTTCTCAACTTTTGCTCTCACTCTCCCCCGACGAAATCCTCTACTGGTCAAGCTGCATTCTTTTTCTGCTTCCCTAAACTCTAAACTCTAAGGGTCTCTCCCCACTTCTGCTAATTTCTCTAAAAAAACAAGTAGCTCTCTGTAATCATTTCAACAATATAACTATGTAAAACAAGAGATCTCAGTTTCACATAAAGATTCACATATATTCAACTGTAAAGAAGTAAGGGAGAAAGACAGAATAGAGAGATCAAGTGAAGGGTGGGAGATAATGGGGAAATTGTGGGACCACCAGAGTGTCCAATTCTTAGGTGCAACAAGGAAAATTTGATTGAGCAATCAGACAGGCAAGAGATACAGTAGACACATGACAGAATAGGAGAGGACAGAAGAGATCCTTGATTTTAACCTCTCTGCATAACAAAAGGGACAGGGTCATATCCATCCCTGTCACACATACACCCCTCTTTAAGAGGGAACCTGTTTTTGTTTAAAAAAAATGTGTTTCCAAAATCTACCATTATTATTTGAACATTACCTTATAACATTTACAGTTCTTTGCATATGCAATATCTTTTTTTCTCTTAGCACCTTTTGCAGCAAACATTTCAGTGAAGCATACACATTTTTTTCAGCCTTCTAAATTATTAATTCTTGAAGCATATATTGACAGAAAATTAGCACTGGCATTCTGTTTTCTGGATTTGTGCATCACTTACAGTAGAATTTAAATGGCTGTAGTGCAAGGTACCACCTTGTGCTTCTGGGAATTTTATCCTTCATTTGATTAAGCCAACAGAGAGAACTGTCATCTGTTATAAGTACATAGTGAGCTCCTTGCAAATAAAAATACAGGGACTCCATTGCCCATTTTGCAGCAAGGCATTCTTTTTCAATAGTGGAGTATTTTTTCTCTCTTTCATACAATTCCCTACTGATATAAAGAATGGGATGTTCCTTCCCATCTATATTCTTTTTTTTTTGCTGTTCCTCTTTGGCTTCCCAGCCCACCTCTCCTTCCAGCCAGTGACAGATCCCACTGACACCCTAGTCCCTGTCCCTCCTACCTACTTCATATTTGCAGCCATCCCAGGGGGTAGCCCTGTGTATCCCTTCACTGGATGGGTCCCTCTCCTCTGAGGGGGAAGGCACCAGGGGTCAACCAGCACACTAACTGTTCGGTCCCAGGGTGCTACTGAGATGGTTCCAGGGACTCAGGGCTCTCACAGCGATGGGAGCTAGGTGACCATCATCCAGCTGACTGAGAAGCTGTTTTTCCTTTTTTCTCTCTGGGGGCATGGTGTGCCACAGACATCAAGGCATATGCCAATGTCCACCATGCCTCTTGCATTCAGTGGGGCTGTCTGAACTGTTATGCTCCAGGCCTCTGCCAGGAGGCAGCACACAGTATGCTGCATCCCCTCCCTCCCCCTTGGGAGAAGGCGTGCAGTCGTTGGATACATGAGCCTTCTCCTCCTGGCTGGCCTTCCAGTGACCCAGGTCCATTCCTGAACCCGGGTTGCCGGCATAGCAAGTGGAAACCACTGTTCTGATGAGTCAGCTGTCTCCATCATTATTCTAACTCGGGGTTGCACCTAGACCTACAATATGCCTGATGCGTCTGTCTGTAACAGAAAGGTTTCTCAAAGTCTGGACTTCTTAAAACAGAGGCTGAACATAATGCAGCAGTGATGGTTCAAAAAGCCTCATTGCATTCTGGGGACCATTTTACATTATTTGGGTACCCTTCTTTTATAAATTCAGTGAGGGTAGTAGCTAACTGGGCAAAGTTGGGAACAAATCTCCTTTAGTAACTAGCCAGACCTAAAAATAACCTGACCTCTTTCTTTGTATTAGTGAAAGGACTGTTAGCTACAGTTTCTATCTTGGAAATCTCTGGCTTTACTTCTCCATTTCCCAAAATGTAATCCAAATATCTGGTTTCCTGCATGCCTAATGCACACCTGGTAGAACTGCTGGCTAGACCTGCATTTCTGAGAGCTCGGATAACTAATCATGGGTGTTCCAGCTGGCTTTTCCAGTCTGGATTGTACAGCATGGCATCATTCAGGTAAGCAGCACAATAATCAGTGTAATGGGCTAGAATTACATCCATGCACCGCTGGAATGTAGCAGGTGCACCATGTAAACCAAACGACATAGTGGTGAAGTGATAGAATCCAACTGAAGTGTAAAATGCAGTTTTGTCTCTGGATTCTTTAGCTAGGGGAATTTGCCAGTAACCCCTTGGTGGGATTGACAGTAGTAATTTACTTGGCACTTCCCAATCTGTCCACCAAATCATCTATCCTGGGTAAAGGATACTGTAGCTGTCAAATGTAGACACTTGATTAAGTTTCCTACAACCAAGGCATATTCTTATACCCCCTTCATTTTTATTATGTTGATTGCATGCATGCGCAAGAAACATGTTGTGGCAGCTTTCTCCACAAGCAGGTTGTGGAGGCACGGCACTGCTGTGGCTAATGCCCCCACAGCCTGTAAAGGCTTGCCCCGCTTCCCCCAGTGCCGTGGAATGCTGCTGCTGACACTAGTTCAGCCAGCGTGCCACCAACTTGTGAAAATTTAGCTGCTGCAATCAGGGCCACCCCGTCATTGCAGTATCAGCCTTCCACTGCAATGAGGGTGTGACCTGTCACTGCAGGGTGGGATATAGAAACACTGATATTGTTTGTGAACATGGCGGCGGCTTGCCGCCATGTTCACAAACAGTATAACCCCCCCACCATGTTTATTTGCTGACGGGGGCCCCAATCCCCATCAGCTTTGTGCCCCAATGTTGATTTTGCCGACGGGGGAGCCCACTCCCCAACGGCATTGTGTCAACCCCCCGCTTTTATTGTCTGCCGACGGGGTGCCCAATTCCCATCAGCGTCATGTGATACCCCCCCTTTTGTTGTGTGCCGACAGGGGTGCCCAATCCCCTATTGGCTACTGCTGCCCCTCCAAAGAAAGAGTCCGGTGGCACACTGGGATCCCACCCCAGCATGCCACATGCCCCTGTAAAATAAAAAACGGTTCCACTACGTCTTTCTTTTTTAACCTGTAAAAAGGGAAACTGTCCCTCGGCAGTCTCCCTGCCCCCCCCACCTGCAATCTGCGCCCACCCTCTGCACACCTTGCCTTCCCACACCCCATACTTACCTCTGGAGTCCAGTGCAATGATCTTCAGTGGACTGGGACCACGTCTGCACTCTTCAAAGCCGACCACGAACTGAGGAAATGCCGGTAAGCTGTATAATGGAATGAATGTTTTTTTTCCAACTTTAGTGCATATCTCGGGCATTTTTGGGAATTTTGGCACCAAATTTTCAACATGGGGTTTTTAGGGACCCCTCCTCGTGAATTCTGGAACTGTCATGGTGTTAATCAGCCCCAAAAGGAGATTTCGCGGTCACTGCACAGAACCCCCTTTTGTGGCTGATAAATGAAATGACAGTGCCAGTGTTTATGAGGTGGGCTCTCAAAAAGCCTATGTTGCAAATTTGGTGGAAAAAATCCAAAAGATGACTGTTTTATGAGCGTGCGTTGCGCAGTTGCTACACACGCTCGTAACTTTGCAAATCTGCAATATTTTCACCCCAGATTTTCAACAGTGGTATTTTTTCACACCTCCTTGTGAACAGTATAGCTGTCATTGTTCACATCCTTGCGGAAATGTGTTTTCACACTTCTGGCACAGAATAGCGCAGTCACTGTGGGAAATCAGTGTTTGGGACAGATTAAGAAAATGACAGTGACACTGTCCATAAGTAGAGGTCCTAAAATGCCTATGTTGAAAATTTTGTACTGATACTCCATAAAATGACTGTATTATGACCGTGCACTACGCAGATTGCACGCACACTCATAACTTAGTGAATTTATAATATTTTCACTCCAGATTTTCAACATTGCCATTTTCCCACACCTACTTATGAACAGTACAGCTGTCATTTTGCCCATCCTGGCTGAAATGTGTTTTCGCACTTCTGGCTCAGAATAGAGCGGTTGCTGTGGGAAATCACTGTCTGGGACAGATTAAGAAAATGACAGTGACATTGTTCATCAGCAGAGGTTCTAAAATGCCTATGTTGAAAATTTGGTGATGATAGCCCATCAAATGACTGTGTCACGAGTGTGTGTTGCACACTTTCTACACACCCTTGTAACTTCGTAGATTTGTAATACTGTCACACCAGATTTTCAACAGTGGCATTTTTTCACACCTCCTTATAAGCAGTACAGCTGTCATTTTCCACATCCCGACCGAAATGTGTTTTCACAGTTGCAGCGCAGAATAACGCGGTCACTGTGGGAAATCAGGGACAGATTAAGAAAATGACAGTGACACTGTTCATGAGCAGAGGTCCTAAAGTCCCTATGTTGAAAATTTGGCGATGAAATTCCATAACATGACTGTGTTACAAGCGTGCGTTGACACGCTCCCTTGTAACTTCGCAAATTTGTAATATTTTCATGCCACATTTTCAACAGTGACATTTTTTCACACCTCCTTATGAATAGCACAGGTGTCATTTTTCACATCCTGGCTAAAATACTGTATGTTTTTGCACTCATGCTGGAGAATAGCACAATTGCCTTGGGAAATCAGTGTTTGGGACAGATTAAGATCAAACGAGTGAGAGGGGGGAGTGACCGAGCTCAACTGAGCTCTGTCAGGACTGCTGCGGATTTGTTTGTGGGAAGAAAAAGGCCAAACACAAGAGCCCAGTACAAAAGGGCAGCCTGCAGCACTGGGAGAAACAGAATGAGAGTGCAAGTGAGGGAGGGGCAGTAAGCAAACTCACTGGAGCACTGTCAGGACTGCTGTGGATTTCTTTGTGGGCAGAAAAAAGCGTCAATGCAGGCAGGGGGCCCAGTACAAAAGGGCAGCTTGCAGCACCAGGACAAACAGAATGAGGGCGTGAGAGAGGGAGACTGAGCGACCTCAACAGAGCTCTGTTGGGACAGCTGCAGATTTCTTTGTGGACAGACAAAGGTGCCAATGCAGCCAGGAGACCCGTACAAAAGCGCAGCCTGCAGCGCCAAGAGAAACAGAATGAGTGAGTGACAGAGTGGTAGTGAGCGAGCTCAACGGAGCTCTATTGTGACTCCTGTGGATTTCTTTGTGGGCCAAAAATGCGGCAACGCAGGCAGGAGCCCAGTACAACAGGCCAGCTTGCAGTGCCGGCAGAAACAGAATTAGTGAGTGAGAGAGGGGGAGTGAGCAAGCTCAATGGAGCTGTGTCGGGACTGCTTCAGATTTCTTTCTGGCCAGAAAAAGCCACCAATGCAGGCAGGAGCCCAGTACAAAAGGGCAGCCTGCAGCAGTGGGAGACACAGAACAAGCAAGTGAGGGAGGAGGAGAGAGTGAACTCAACGGAGCTCTGTTGGGACAGCTGCAGATTTGTTTGTGGGCAGAAAAAGGCAGCAATGTACGCAGGGGCCCAGTACAAAAGAGCAGTCTGCAGTGGCAGGAAAAACGGAATGAGCAATTGAGAGAGGGGGAGTGAGCGAGCTCATTGGAGCTTTATTGTAACTGCTGCAAATTTCTTTGTGGGCAGAAGAAGGTGGCAATGCAGGCAGGAGCCCAGTAGAAAAGGGCAGCCTGCAGCGCTGGCAGAAACGGAATGAGCAAGTGAGAGAAGGGGAGTAAGTGAGCTTAACGGAGCTTTGTTGGGACTGCTGCAGATTTCTTTGTGGGCAGAAAAAGGCACCAACAGAGGCAGGAATCCAGTACAAAAGGGAAGCCTGCAGTGCCAGGAGAAACAGAATGAGTGAGTGACACAGGGGGAGTGAGCGACCTCAACAGAGCTCTGATGGGACAGCTGTGGATTTCTTTGTGGGCAGAAAAAGGTGCCAATGCAGGCAGGAGCCCAGTACAAAAGGGCAGCCTGCAGCACCGGGAGAAACACAATGAGAGAGTGAGAAAGGGGGAGTGAGCGAGCTCAATGGAACTCTATCGTAACTGCTGCAGATTTCTTTGTTGGCAGAAAAAGGCGGCAACGCAGGAAGAGCCCAGTACAAAAGGCCAGCCTGCAGTGCTGGCAGAAACAGAATGAGAAAGTGAGAAAGGGGGAGTGAGCCACCTCAATGGAGCTCTGTTGGGACAGCTGCAGATTTCTCAGTGGGCAGAACAAGGTGCTAACGCAGGCAGGAGCCCAGTACAAAAGAGCAGCCTGCAGCACAGGGAGAAACAGACTGAGCGAGTGACAGAGGGGCAGTGAGCGAGCTCAACAGACCAGCGCAATCAACATTCGGCATTGACAAATGCTTGTTTAAAATTACCACTGGTGATGACCAAGCACTTCTCGGTTCTTCAGGAATACCCAACTCTTTCATTTTTTGTATTTCCTTAACCACATCTGCTCTTAATTGGTTGGTAATCTGTATGTCTTCTGTTTGATAGGGCAAGCATTTCCTGTCACTATTATGTGCTCTACCACTTTTGCTCTGTCTGGTACTGTGGAAAAAAGTACTTTTAAATGTTTTTACCAAGTTAAGAATGTCTGTGTTTGTTCTGTGGATAAGGAAACATTCACCTCTACAGAATCAGAAGTTTGTTGCAATCTGTCATATGCTATATTAATAACTTCTTTATCAGTTTCTGGTAACACTAACAAAGCAGCCATTGGTGTTTTTTCAACCCATTTCTTCAGGAGGTTAGCATGGTATCTCTTGGTAGGATTTTTCCTATCGGGGGTTGTTTCAGTTTCATAGTTTTATTTTATTTTTTTATTGAGGATTCAGAAATACCTTTGAGTCAAAGACTCATTTGCAAAGGTTTCACTTCATAGAAAATTAGGTACAGAACAGACTTTACACAACAATTCAACAAGGACACAAAAACTGTACTAGTATGTCTAATCACTTTATAAGCCCCTTTCCACTTCAATAAAAGTTTGTATCCTGTAGAGTTTAACAGTAACAGGACCATTTCACCTGGCTCAAAAACTTTTTCTTTAACCCCATGGCCCAATCTACTGATTGGGGTTCTCTTCCTGATTGCCATGGGCAATTTCAACATATTTTGCCAGTTTCTGTCTCAGTGCACACATATGAGACGTAATAGATTCTTTCTGGGCAGGTTTATCTTCCCATATTTCTTCTATTATATCTAGTGGCCCTCTAAGTTGTCTGCCATACAACATTTCAAAGAGTGAAAAACATGCTGATGCTTGGGTACTTCTTTGTAAGCAAAAAGGAGATGAGGTAAGTATTGGTCCCAATCTTTCCCTACATCTTTCACAAACCTTTTTAGGATGAGTTTTAGAGTTTGACTAAAATGCTTATCAAGACCGTCTGTCTGACGGTGATAAGGGGAGGTTCTTATGGTAGTGATGCCTAGTAGTCAGTACTGTTCCTTCAGCAATGCAGCACCAACATTACTACCCTGATCAGTAATAATCTCTTTAGGTATGCCCACCCTGCTGAAAATTTTGGCAAGCTCTGCTGCTGCTGCTGCTTTTTGGGCTATGACAGTATGCATTGGAATTGCCTCTGGGTATCGAGTAGCATAGTCATATACTACCAAAATTAATTTAATATGCTTTTTACTTTTGCCCAAGGCACTAACCACATCCATTGCAATTCTCTCATAAGATACGTCTATCAAGTGTATGGTTGCCGGGAGCACCTTGTCTTTTTTAGTCACTCATGCTACTTTCTGATATTCAACACAAGAACTGAAATAGGCAGCAACATCCTCATGAATCTCTTTCTTTTTTTTTATTAAAACAACTTTATTGTTTTCACCATAGTCTCACCAAAAACATAACCTAGTAGGCAGAGTTAAAGGTACCAATTGTTGTAACAGTTAACAACTAAATTTTAACTCACACATTAAATTCACAAGTTAAACCTCTCCTCCCCCCTCCCCTCCCAAGGCTACACACATAGACAGACTCTAATTTGTCGTCCCTGAGGCAGTCTGATCATCAGGTTTCCACGCCATTAGGAGCGCTTCTAATGAACTCCAAAGTGACGTATATATTTTCAGTCTGCCTCGCATACAGGCAATATGCCTTTCTAGCTGCAGTGCCAGAATGCACCCTCTATACCACTCCATCAAGGAAGGGGATTTGTCACTAGCCCAATGCCTCAAAATTGTCAATTTAGCAACCGCTGATATGAGTGACATTTGGGCCTTTTTAATCTTAGTGACACCTACTGGGAAAAGACTCATCAGACATACCTCAGGGGTGAACAGGGTTTCTAAGCCAAGGATAGGGTCTAATAGGTTATTAATGGACCGTCAGAAGCCCTGTGTGGAGGGGCATAACCAGACCATATGGTACAAGGTACCATCGCCCTTCCTGCATTTGCCACAAAGGGGCGTATCCTTTACCCCATATTTACGTAACTGGGTTGGAGTTAGGTACATATTATGCATTATATTAAAATGTACCATTCTCAGCCTATCTTGCTTTATGAATTTATACATTGTGAGCCAAAGCTTCTTCCAAAGACTAGGTACCTCTGGTATTCCCAACTCCCTCGTCTAGTAAAACACACCCCTGACGGCAGTCTAAAGTCCCACTCCTGGAGTGTTTTGTATAATTTGGAGACTGGACGCGGCTGAGAAGCTATATATAAAAGTGTATTAAGATCTCTTTCCCCGGGGTCAAAGGGTGCAACCCGAGAAAAGAAGGAGGTTAGGGCCTTGCTGACTTGCAACCACTTAAATAATTCCTGATGCGTAACTCCTAAAGATCTCATCAGCTGATCAAAGGGTAGAAGCCTCCCATTCACCCAAAGGTCCGAGACTCTAAGATGACTTACCCGGGGCCCAAAAGCAGGGGACAATGTCACACCCCCAACCTTAATATGTGGGTTACCAAAAATGGGTTGGTCGACCGAATGGTACCATTTTACTGTAAGATATTTTTGTAGCTGATGAAAGGCTTTTAATGACCATCCCATAGGATTGCTTTTAAAGGACTTAGGGATAGCCGATGGGGAGACATATAGCAGGGCCCACAGTGAGCATTTCGCCCTCTTCACCAGATGTTGCTCTATGTCTACCCACAAAGGTAAGTAAGTCAGTTGACTGTTCCCTCCACTCCAATAACCCAGCTTGCCTATGTGCTGCGCAGTATAATATAGGAAAAGGGAGGGGAGCGGCTAATCCTCCTTTTAATTTTGAGGCTGTCAATTTAATGTAAGATCTACGAACCCTTTTTCCGTTCCATATAAATAAGTTAAATGCCCTTTGTAAATTGGAAAACCACCCTTTCAAGAGATATACACCCATCATACCCAGAGGATATAATAACCTTGGCAATATATTCATTTTAAGAATACTCAGCCTTCCCCAAAGTGAAAAAGAGAGCAGTCGCCACCTCTCCATATCCCCCCATTATTGTTTTAACTAAACTGCCCAGGTTATCCTTAATCATGGAGTTCAGTTCTGTACAGATATTGATTCCTAGGTACATAAGTGACTTTGCTTCCCAACAAAGGCCAAACGACAACAAGTCAGACTTAGTAACTTTGTTATTTAAGGGAAGGATCTTCGTCTTCGCCCGATTTAACTTGTAGTAAGATATTTTAGAGAAGGAGTCAATTTCCGCCAAGATAGCAGGGATTGAGACCTCAGGGTCTTCAATATGTAGTAATATATCATCTGCATATACCGAATACGCATACCTGGCCTCCCCCACTTGTATACCTTTAATGAGAATATTCCCTGCCAGTCTATGCAATAATGGCTCTAAATATAAATTGAATAGTAAAGGGGACAAGGGACATCCTTGCCTCGTGCCCCGCTCCAACTTTATTACCGGGGACAATATCCCATTGCACTTTACCCTGGCAGAAGGAAAGGAGTATAAAATTTGTACCCATCTCTGGAAATCATTAGGCAGGCCAAAGGCGGACAGGTGGCAAATAGGTAGTCCCAAGATACCCTATCGAATGCCTTTTCGGCATCCAGTGATAAGAGTATTGCTGGAGTATTGGCGTCCCTTGCAATTGTAATGAGATGTAATAATTTCCTCATGTGATCTTGGGGTGACCTCCCCATCATAAATCCCACTTGTTCTCGACTGATAAGATTACCTATAACTTTGGATAGCCTATTTGCCAGGACTTTGGCTAGGATTTTAATATCTGTGTTCAATAGGGAGATAGGGCAGTAACTATCCATACTAAAAGGATCTTTCCCTTGCTTTAGGATTAAAGAGACTGTCGCTTCTTGGAAGCTAGGATCCGATAATCCATTATCAAACCAATACTGAAAGACCTCTTTTAAAACTGGGGTTATTAACAAATGGCAGACCTTGTAAAAGTTACTGGGGAACCCAACTGGTCCAGGAGACCTGTCTAGGGGCATTTGTTGAATGGCCTGCTGGATTTCTAGAATTGATATTGGAGCACTCAAGTAAGCCGCTTCTCTATCTGTCACCTTTGGTAAATCCACTGAGTTAAGAAATAGATTGATGTCATCCACAGTGGGTTTTGTCTTTGGATCTACCACATATAACACCTGGAAATAGGATCCAAAGGCCTTCGCCATTTCCCCTGGGTCCGTGCATACTTGCTCACCCTGTCCCTTGCGAATTCCAGTGAATGAATCTCTTTCTCTTGCTCGCTCTCTCTCTCTCTGTCTGTGATTAACTTTGCAAATCCTGGAAAGTCATTTCCAATGATCACAGGTACAGGAAACTTTGTTACTGCCCCGACCCCTTCATTTGGTGTAACATGCCATTAATACTCATGTCACTTGGGTAGTGAGATAGTACTGTGTCCCCATGGATGCAGATCACCCCAGTACCTGATCGTTTTGCACAGTCTTTTCTGAGCACTTCAACATGTACCAGGGTCTGTCTGCTTTCCAAATCTGTAAGTCCCTTCACAGTCTTACCTACCACCTTGACATCTTTTAAATGTTTACCCCTATTTGATGAGGCCACATTTACTCCAGTGTTATCCACCTTAATTTTATGGCAGTTTCTTGCAATATGGCCTGGCTTATTACAGTTATTGCAAATAAAGTCTTTGGGTGCAGGTTTGTTACCCCCCATCAGATTTCTTATCTGACCTGAAGTTAAATCTGGAAAAAGAGGGTCTTACCAGTCCTTGGCTGTTACTTCGCTGCTGCAGTCTCTGTCTGGCCATCTGATAGTCCTCAGGCAAAGAAACAACCTTTCTCCACTTTCTGGTTGGTGTTCTTTTACCCAAAGCTGCATGTCTGTTTCAAAATATTAAGGAATAATAATTTTCCTTTCTTCCTGCATCTTTTACCTTATTTATTTACGCTTGTTAATGTTGTATTATGTGATAAAGTGTAAAGCGCTTGAATGTAAGAAGTGTAATATATTTTATGCTTTTAATAACATACTGTATGAATGTATGCGGGGATAACATTAATTGTATCTTTTGTAATAACCTTGGCATTTTTATACTTTACCTTGGTTGATCAAATAAACAATCTGATCTAATGTCTGTAGGAAGGATGTTGATGAATTGCTCCATTGCAAATATGTCAGTGATCTGTGGGACTTTGTTACCCTCTGGTTGGAGCAGTTTAATGAGGAGTTCTGTGAGTCAAGTGAAGGCTTCTCGAGGATTGTCAAGTGAGTGGTACTTCAGGGACCGGAATCTGTGTCTGTACATTTTTCCTGAGATGTTATAGCTTTTAAGTATTTCTCTTTTCACAGTGTCATAGAATCATAGAAGCTTGACGGTAGAAAAGGACCATACCAGCCCATCTAGTCTGCACCTTTTGTTCCCCCTACACCTCCCTCTCCCTGGCAACCCCAGCCCTCCCCCCAATACTCAGCCAGATATGCTGGTCTCATGCTCTGTCGAATTCTTTCACCAATTTAGCCCCCATCATTCTGTCTGGTAGTCTGTTCCAGGGCTCCACTACCCTCTCTGTGAAGAAATGCCCTCTCACATTGCCCCTGTATCTTTTTCCTTGCAGTCTGAGGCTGTGCCTTCTAGTTTTGACCCCCTCCTTCCACTGAAGTAAACCCTCTTCTCCCACTTTATTGAGCCCCTTTACATATTTAAAAGTTTCAACCATGTCTCCCCTTTCCCTCCTTGTCTCCAGTGTGTACAGATCCAGCTCCTTACACATCTGCTTTTACGACTTTAACAGCATACCCTGCACCATCAAGGTTGCCCTTCTCTGAACTCTATCCAATGCATCTATGTCCTTCAGGAGATGTGGCCTCCAGAACTGAACCCCATACTCCAGGTGCAGCCTCACCATGGCTTTGTAAAGAGGCATTATTACCTCCCTCTTTCTGCTAGTAATGCCCCTGCCTATGCATGCCAACATTCCACTGGTCTTTCCCATTGCCCTGCTACAATGGATTCTTACCTTAAGGTTTGAGGAGAGTGTGATCCCCAGATCCCTCTCCTGTTCTGATACTTTAATATCCTCCCCACCTAGGATGTACCCTGTTCTTCTGTTCCTACTCCCCAAGTGCATCACAGCTCACTTCTTGGCATTAAATTTCTGCTGCCATGTCCCAGACCACTCCATTTCTCAAGCATCTTTAAGTCCTCCCTCATGTTTTCCACCACCCCCGGGGTGTCCACCCTATGGCATATTTTTGTATCATCAGCAAATAGACACACCCTCCCCCTTAAACCATCAGCAATATCACTGATGTAGATATTGAAGACAAGCGGACACAAAACTGACCCCTGTGGCACTCCACTCTTCCCCCTCACTGTCCCAGAGTGCACCCCATTTAGCATCACCCTGTGAGTGCTTCCTGACACCCAGGCCTCCACCCAGCTTGTTATTTTCCCACCCAACCCCAGGCTTTCCATCTTGCTCCCCAGCCTCCTATGGGGGATGGTGTTGGTTTTCTGACTGCACAGTGTCCATATTGCTGTAGGCAAGGTGGGCTTTGCCTGTCATATAAGGTACCAGCCTGACTGCCCATTGCTGTTTTGACCATTGGCCAGCTCCAGCAACCCTTTTAAATGTTGTCAGGTATGCTTCAATATCATCCGTATGACACAGTTTTGTGAGTTTAATGTCTTTTAAGTTGTTTGTGTTTTGTTGATCTACTGGACCTGTACCAGATATTCCAGATTTGATAGCTTACAAGGCTTTCAACCATCACTGCTCCTGTCGGTGCATCTCTTCTTTTCTCTGCTAAATCTCTTCTCATCTCTGCTTCTCAGGCTTTCTTTGTTGTATAACCCACTATTAGAAGAAAGCAAATATGCTTTCAGGTTCAGCCCTTGCCTGTTCTTCTTCTATCATCACTGGTGCTGGCTGTACAGTCTCAGTTTGGACTTTTGTTTCTGCTTCTAATTTGGCTGCCATTCCTCTTGTAATCACTCCTGGGCTTAATGTTGCAGGATCCATGCCTTTCTTCTATGCTCTCCTGGTACCAGGTCTAGTACTCGTGCACAATAATCCTGGCATAGAGTATGCACAGAGTAAATCCCTTTTAGTTTGACACCACCTGTCCTAGCGTCATAGGTCAGGAGGCATAGGCAAACCAGAAGTTATAAAATTTGTAAGTAGCATTTTATCATTATTAACAACAATAAAATAAAAAATAAAGATGTACAGGATGGCTCTTCAGAAATGTGGTAGAAATTTAAAAAAAATCCTTCATTTAAGAGCCTTTTACAATTTAAGTTTCAATCTCTCTTTATCTATCAAGACAAAACATTGCGCTCTTTATATTAGATGTCTTTGCCTGGCAGTTTAATGGAGAACTAAAGACAAAAACTGGAAAAACACATTTTAAGTCATGTTCTGAGCTTCTGAACAGTACTGATGTGTCTGTAGTGGTAGAAATGGTTTAAATTCAGTTTTAATTGACTCTACCCCTGATTGTGGGGGTGAGGGAAGCCATGCTCATGTAGTTTTGTTTTTCAGTCCAGCAATACCTATCCCACAGCGCACCTTGAGTCCCCATAAGATGAGGTCAGCTGGCCCTGTCCTTTTATTCAGTCTGTTTTCAGTATTGAGAGATGACTGTTTTGCCTTGTGTTCAGCCAGTCTTTTACTAGCCCATGAGGTTAGTGTTTTTTCCTTTTCTTCAGTACTGCCTTTGATTTCCTTGCAAGTTGAAACCTACTGCTTAATATTTTATAGGCCTTTTCTTTTGTTTGTGAAGTCTCAGTATTTGATTTACTACCTTCTGCAATCGAGAAACTTATCTTTTAAAAAGTATGTATTGTAAAATTGCCCTTAGCATTGCATTAGGAAAATGTTACACTGCACTGATTGCATTACAAGACTTTTAAGGCCAGTAAACCTCTGTTTTGCCTCCTAGCTATTAAATGGGCAAGCAAATATTTATGCTGTATACCTTGGATCAGTATCGGCCTCCATAGCCATCAGTGAGTTACTTTACTTTCAAATGATGGTATTCATTTTGGGGAGGGGGGGCGCCTACACACATTCAAAGGTGCATCATAAGGCACACTAATTGCATTTTAAGTGGTAGGTTTTGTTTTTAGTCACCCCTCCCAAGTCTACAGCACAATTAAAATGTTTCTTTACCTGTGTAGAAACTGTCCCATATGGTTTTAATTTTATAAAACAAAAAACACACTCGTCGTGGGCTGCATAAGTGTAGCGCTCAGAACGTTTCTATGCAGTTGTGTCATGACATGCTTCAAAATTATTGACAAAGGTGT
Source organism: Neoceratodus forsteri (assembly GCA_016271365.2). Taxonomy (NCBI): domain Eukaryota; kingdom Metazoa; phylum Chordata; order Ceratodontiformes; family Ceratodontidae; genus Neoceratodus; species Neoceratodus forsteri. The sequence continues at coordinate 1,612,390,273 of CM057452.1, forward strand.
GACGCTTTGAAGAGAGAGTCTGCATCGTAGTGTAGAATCTTGGTGCACTTTGAATTTTATATATAAAAGATTCACCTACTTAAAGTAAATTAGAGGACTGCACATTAGTGCTGGGACCCTTCAGCTTGACAGGTTCAGATCCTCTGAAAGAGACAAGGCTTTTTATTCCCACATACTTAATTGGGTGTTGGTGATTTATTGGATGGACAGTCACCCAGCCATCCCCTTGCAGTTGGCTCCTACACCAAACTGCACCCTGTCTGGGTAATGCCCTGCATCCCCCTGAACTATCTTGGTCACCCTTCTCTGTACTTTTTCCAGCCTATCCTTGTCCCCTCCAGAATTGAACTCCATTGCATTGAACTCCCTCTTGCACTTACAGGGCTAGCCCCCCCCCCATTTTACTCTATCTCTTCTAAATAGGTTGTACCCTTGAAGTTCCACCTCCCAGCTATGTCCCTCCATCTACCATTTTTCTGTTACTGCTATTAGATCCGGGTCATCTAGCCCCACCACTGCCTTCAGGTCTGCCATTTTGTTCCCTAGGCTCCTCGCATTGGCTAGGATTTCCATTATCCCCCAACTTTATAGTATCCCATTCTTAATCTGTCCCTTGCCTCATGTGCTGGTATAGTGCAGATTGGGTTGTCCCAGTTAGGTCGAGGATCCCCTTTCTGCCAGGTGCCACCCCCTCCTTGTAGTTTAAATATATGCAACTATATGCTGTGCACAAGACATGCAGTTTACTAATTGACAACATTAATAGCCAGTCTGGAAAATCCATTTGACCCCAAGACTACAGCAGTCCTTAATTAGGTACCCCAGAAAGCTCTTTTGGTGACTATTACATCAGCAGTTAGTGAGCTGCATGCCATCTGCACAGCATATAGTTGCCTTAGGTGGCGGCCCTTGATTGGGCTCTCCCAAAGCTACCACAGCATCTGGAAGTGGCGCCTCCTTCCGCTGGTACTCCTCTGAACTAGCGCCCGAAGAAGCAACACTCAGGGTTATACATAAAATTCAGAGTTCCAGGATTCTACACTACAATGCACACTTTCTCTTCAAAGCTTCACGCATGTTTGTCAATAACTTTGAGGCATGTCATGACACAACTGGATAGAAACTTTCCTGAACACTATACTTATGCAGATCACGATGAGTGTGCTTTTTGTTCTATAATTTTTTTTTTAAACTCTTTTTCCCTCTGGTCATGGCCCATGGAGCCTCTCTCAGGCATCCTGCCTATTTCTTACCACCTGAGGTCCCCTTTAACCCTGAACCTTCTCTCTCCCCCCCCTCGTCCCACAGCCAGCACCTCCAGCTTAACCCCTCTGGGGTGGGGATGCTCTTCCTCTTTGGGTGCTCTTACATATATAGACTTCGGCTATGGGGGAGGGCCTGGGTGGAGGAACTGGAAGACCAGGCAAGGTGAATCTGGCGGTGAGTTTGGGGGTCAGGTGCCATCACCTACTCCGTGGAGCTGGGCTTTTCCCATTTTTTTGGTGCCCTCCCCCTTGCGTGGTGCACTCCTGATGCAATGGTGCATGGCAACCCTGACTTGCATCAGCCAAGCTGTAGATGTGCTGCCTGTGAACTGCAGCACCCCTGATCTCCACCGGGAGCCACTGGTACACCAGCCAAACCCCAACCATCCCCCCAGGACAGGGCCGGATGGGATACATACAAGAATATTAAAGGAGCTTAGAGTGGTGCTCGCAACACCACTGACATTCCTGTTCAACAAATTGATGGAAACGGGAGTGGTTCCAGAGGACTGGATGAGAGCAGGTGTAGTCATTCTTCACAAAAGTGGGAGCAGGGAGGAGGCTGGCAATTACAGACCAGTCAGTCTGACCTCGTTGGTGGAGAAATTAATGGGATCACTCCTAAAGGAAAGGAAAGGATTGTAGCATATCTTGAATGCAGTGGATCACAGGATCCTAGGCAGCATGGATTCACAGTAGGAAGGTCATGTGAAAGAAATCTGATAGATTTGTTTTTAACTGGGTGACCAGGGAATTAGATCAGGGAGGGCTGGTGGATGTGACTTACCTGGATTTCAGCAAGGCCTTCAACACCATTCCACATAGGAGGCTTGTAAACATGCTGGGCAGCCTGGGAGTGGGTCCCAAGGTGGTAAACTGGGTCATAAATTGGTCAAGGGATAGACACAGCGGGTGGTGGTAAATGGAGTTCCTTCTGAGGAGAGAAGAGTGATCAGTGGAGTGCCACAAGCATCAGTTCTGGGGCCAGTCCTCTTTAATGTCTTCATAAGCAACATTGCTGAGGGGCTGGCAGGGATGTACTGTATGCCTGTTTGCAGATGACACTAAAATCTGCAACAGGGTTGACACTCCGGGGGGAGGGGCAGAATGAGGAGGAACCTAAGCAGGCTTGAGAAGAAGTCAAGGTCCACAAGGTAGTTGCTGCGACACTGCAGTGCAGGGCAGGTGCAAGTAAAAAGCCGTCCAGCCCTACAACAGAAAATAAATCCAGGTATTTGCACTCACTTGCACACCATAAGCACAAACAGGCAGATCCAGAATTTCTGTTCCATATCAATTTATCGTGCTTCAGTGTGACGTAGGCTTAGTGCTGAAGTGTTGGGGTATTGGCACTGTCCAACTGAAATTGAAGCACAATAAATTGATATTAAACAGAAATTCTGTATCTACCAGTTTGTGCTTATGGTATGTTCAAGTGAATGCAAGTACTTGGATTTTTTTGAGGAGCTGTTAAGAGTACAGCAGCTAAGATTCAATGCAAAGAAGTGTAAAATCATGCATTTGGGGTACAGAAACCCAGTGGTGGAGTACGTGATGGGGGGGGGGGTACTGACAACCACCAAACAGGAAAGAGACCCAGGGGTAATCATATCTGATGACCTAAAGGTGACCAAGCATTGTGAAAAGGCTGTGGCGAGAGCCAGTGGGAGGCTGGGTTGCTAAGAGAGAGGTATCACCAGCAGAAAAACCACTGTACAAATCATTGGTGAGACCCCATCTGAAGTACTGTGTCCAGTTCTGGAGGCCACATATCCAGAAGGACATAGATGGAGTTGAGGCGGTTCAGAGAAGGGCAAAAGGGTCTGCACCAAAAGTCATTAAAGGAGAAACTAGAGGACCTCAATATGTATACCCTGGAAGAAAGGAGAGAGAGAGAGAGGGGGATATGATAGAGACCTTCAAATCCCTCAAGGGCATAAACAAGGTACACGAGGGTAGCATCTTTCAGAAATAAAGATGTTCAAGAACAAGGGGTCATAATATGAGGCTGGTGGGGGTAGACTCGGGTAACACAAGGAAAGATTTTTTCACAGAAAGGGTGGTAGATGCATGGAACAGCCTCTCAGTGGAGGTGGTGGGGGCAAAAATGGTAGGGGAATTCATGAAAGCATGGGATAGGCACAAGGGAACCCTAGCAACAGGAAATAGCTGGTAAAGCCAGATCTGCGGTATTACAGTAGGAAGGGAAAATGGGCAGACTAGGTGGGCCAAGCGGTCCTTATCTGCCATCAGTTTTTGTTACTATGTTTCCATTCAACCTTGTCACATGGTACCCTTCAGTGCATCCTGTCTGATCCCATGACTTGCAGCTCTGAAAGTGGATAGGTATGGGATCCACCTGGGCAACAGTGATCATGACACGGTATGGTTCAGGATAAAAAGGATTGTAGACTCCACACACTCTAAACTGAAGGCCCTTGACTTCAGGAGGGCAAACTTTACAAACATGAAGGCCTGCCTAAGAGACAACCTTAGTAACTCTACAGAAGGGAGCGTTGAGAAATATTGGACAAGGATAAAGGATGCAATAACCAAGTTCACATCACAGTGTGCCTGTCAGGTTAGTAAGATCAATAGGAGGAAAACCCCACTATGATTTTCCAAGGGGGTGGCAACCATGGTGAGAGAAAAGCACATAGTCTCCAGAAAGTACAAGGAGTCGGGAAACGAGGTAGACAAAACAGAATGTAAACAGAAACTAAAAGAGACAGGGAAAGTGATAAGAAATGCAAAGGCTCAAACAGAGGTAATGATAGCTCAGGAAGTAAAAAAGGGTAACAAAACCTTCTATAGGTACATACAGTACATGAAAAAAGGAAGACCAAAGGGGGCATTGTTAGAATCACAAAAAAGATGGACAAACCAGAGCAAGACAGGGAGAAGGCAGAGGCACTCAGTGAGTACTTCTGCTCAGTCTTCACTCAGGAAGCAGATGGTAACAGACCAACAATAGGCATAGCGAAGTGTCCGACTGAAGGAATAGACATGGGTCCTTTACAGAGGAAAGGGTCCTGGAGGAAATAGACAAGTTAAAGGTACTTAATCCTATGGGGCCAAAAGGGATACACCCAAGAATACTGAAAGAACTAGGGAGGGAACTGGCAGTGCTCTTCAACAAATCATTAAGGAGTGGGGAGGTGCTGGAGGATTGGAAGAATGCAACAGTAGTACCACTCCACAAGAGTGGAAGCAAGGAACAGCCAGGTAACTACTGTCAGGTTAGTCTAACGTCAGTCGTGGAAAAACTGATGGAGTCTCTGCTGAGAGAAAGAATCATAGCTTTTTGGGAGCAAACTGGCCAGTTCGACAAAAATCAACATGGTTTCATGGCAGGGAGGTCCTACCAGAAAAACCTGGTAGATTTTTTCAGTTGGTTCACCAAAACAGTGGATCAGGGTGGGGCAGTGGATGTGGTTTACCTGGACTTCAGCAAAGCTTTTGACTCTGTTCCACTCAGGAGACTAGTCAAAAAATTGGAGAACATGGGAATTGGGCTTAAGGTTACAAACTGGGTCAGAAAATGGTTACATGGGAGAATTCAGAGAGTATTAGTAAATAGCACTTTGTGGAGGGGAAGGTGACTAGCAGGGTCCTGCAGGACTCAGTTCTTGTGCCGATCCTCTTCAACATATTCATCAGCGACATTGCAGATGAACCGGAGGGAAAGGTGTGCCTGTTTGCAGATGACACCAAAATCAGCAACAGGGTAGACACAACAGAGGAACAGCAAAGCATGAAAGCTGATCTCTGAAAACTGGAGGAGTGGTCCAACACCTGGCAATTGAAATGCAATGCCAAAAAATGCAAGGTCATGCACCTGGGAAAGTGTAACCCAGGAAAAGTGTACTCAATGGGAGGGGAACAACTGGTGGCTACCAGGCAGGAGTTAGACCTAGGGGTGATCATATCAGATTACTTCAAGGTCAGTAGACAATGGGAAAAGGCAGCACTAAAGGCTAGTGGTATCCTAATATGCACAGGGTGGGGCACCATGAGCAGAAGGCATGAAGTAATCATGTCCCTGTATCAGCCCCTGGTGAGGCCGTACCTAGAGTACTGTATCCAATTCTGGAGGCCACACCTCAGGAAGGACATAGATAGGCTGGAGATAGTACAGAGAAGAGCAACAAAGATGGTGCAGGGCTTGCATCAGAAACCATACGAGGCAAGACTGTATGACTGCAAATTATGCTCCCTAGAACAACACAGGAATCAAGGGGATATGATAGAAACATTCAAATACCTATAAGGCAACAACAGGGTGCACATGTAGAACCTTTTTCAGGTAAAGGACTACAGCAGTGCTAGAGGGCACAACCTTCGACTTCAGAGAGAAAAGTTCAGAAGCAATACAAGGAAATTCTTCTTCACAGAGCGCGTTGTGGAACCATGGAATAGCCTTCTGGAGGGGGTGGTGGGAGCCAAGACAGTGGGGGAATTCAAGCAGGCATGGGACAGACACTGTGGGATACACAAGCAGGCCGCTAAGTAGGGAGGTAGGAAGCCAAGGGCAGACTTGATTGATCGTATGGTCCCCATCTGCCAGCAACATCTGTGTTTCTTTGTTTCAGTACTCTTTCCTCTAAAAATGAACTTCAGTTCACCTTCACCTTCACTCCCCCTTTGTTTCTGCTGATCACAGGCTGGCCGCCCCCCTCCCCCCCAGTGAAGACTGAGCAGAAGTACCTGTCCAGGATGTATGTTTTTTCTTGGTCCTTTTCTGCACATTCATCCTTACTATCCCTCCCCTAGATTTCCTCTTCTGGCTTATGTACTGAAGACAATCTTATACCCATTTTGTACCCCTTTGGCTATCCTTTCCTCTGTCTGTGCCTTTACTCCTCTCACTGCCTTATTTGCTTCCCTCTGTTTTACCTGGTACTCCTCCCTGTCTTACTCCTTCTGCATTTCCTCAGACCTCCTGAATGCCATCCATTTTTCTTTCACCACTGTGGCCACTTCCCTAGAGTACTATAATGGTCTTTTTCCTTTTCCTTTTACTCACTTCCTTCACACATAGGCTGTTGACTTTAATTATGCTATCCATTATTTTTCTGCACTGTTTCTCTGTCCCTTACTGACATTACCCTCTCCCCCATAGTAGGCAGTTTATGAGGCAGTCTCCCATTTCCTTAAAATCCACCCTCCTAAAGCCCAAGACCCAAGTCCTCATGTGGTTTGCCTCTGTTCCCATCTTAATGTTAAACCATACTGTATAGTGGTCACTGGTACCTAGGGACTGCCCACTGTCATGTCTACAGTGATGTCCCTCCTTGGAAGCACCAAGTCTTGCACCGCCCCATCACAAAAGTAAAAAAAAAAAAAAACACCAGTCACTGTACAAAATAATTGCTCCTCTCCCTGTGCTGGAGGTCTATATACCACCCTTGTATGAATAGCAGCCCCAGAGTCTGTCTCCAGGATGACCCAAAGCACCTCCAGTCCTTACTTTTCCTCTGAGTGCCCTTGCACTTCCACAGCCTTGATTCCCTCCCTCACACATAGTACAACCTCACTTCCCTTTCTCCCTTCCCTGCCTCTTCTGAATAGAGAGTAGCCTGCTATGGCCACGTCACAGTCATGGCTGTCAGTGCATCATGACTTCATTATTTATTTATTTGTTTGTTTTTGTTGACCAGGTTAGGTGCACTAGCCACAGAAGTGACTATTTTCATACACGACCTCGGAGGTTACAAAGTAGTGGTACAAAATACAAGACATTAATCATAACAATACATAATATAGACAATGCTCAGTAACATAGAGTAAGCACATAATACAGTTGGTAAAGTCAAAAATATAGGGTAAAGATGTAAAACAAAAGGGTAAGTTTTGGCAGCACATATAGGATACAAGTCATGCAAATATAAGACAAAGAACCTTAGCACGCAAGCAATGAGGCAAGGGTTACCCCAAAGGGCATTGGCCGGGAAGCCAAGTTTCAAATAAATTCAAAATCGCGCATACCCCATAATGCAAAGGATCATGGGCTGTATATGCAAATCACCACAAAATATTATGCTGGTTCAACTTTAAGGAGAAATGCATGGTGCCAAAAGGCTTCTCACACAGTCTGCAAAGGGTGCCAACAGAAGACACACACACACACACACACACACACACACACACACACACACACACGCGCACACACGTGTTTCATTCTATCAGGACTCATCAGTGTGCCTTGTCTGTATGACACCTCAGTGGGATGAACCAGCTAGCCTAAGTTGGTCAGTCTGGGTTGGGTTGTGATGAGCCCAATAAAAACAAAAAACAAGCTAAAAGACAAAGAACCTTAGCGTGCAAGCACTTGGGCAAGTGTTAACCCAAAGGGCATTGGCCGGGAAGCCACGTTTCAAAGAAATACAAATTCACACATAAACCTAATAATGCAAAGCATCATGGGCTGTATATGCAAATCACCACAAAATATTAGGCTGGTTCAACTTTAAGCAGAAATGCATGATGCCCGAAATATAAGTGCTATCGTACCATTCTTGAGTCATCCCAGGGGTTATGGGTATGATGCAAGTAGTGCAAAAATACAAGGTGGGTAGATAATTCACTGTAGTGAACTATAGAGGGTAGGCAGGGGAATAGAGGAAGGCGTTTGACAGGGAGACAAGGTAGGCAGAGGGGGAAAATTTGGCAATTGCAAGTAGCGGAGAGTAGCAGGAGTACAATATATCAGGAATGTGTAAGGGAGGAGGATAAGTAGGTAGGAAGGGGAATCCTAAGGCCCAGGTAGTAGAAGATGAGATATTCGGGGGGGGGTTGAAACATTTGCATTGGGCACTGGTGGTGAGCAGGGAACAATGTTTCTTCTTAAACTGGGCATGAGTGAAGTATGAGTTGTAGCTCATGGGGAAGTCCATTCCAGTATTATGGGGCAGTTAGCGAGAAAGCACAGGCACCCTTGGTGATTTTACACCTTGGTATCTGCAGGAAGGCATGATCAACTGATCTAAGGCCATAAGAGGACAGGGGGAGAAGTAAGGAAGCAAGCGAGATGGGTTATTGAATCACATGATACTATCAGTAATAGAGCCAAGGGCAAGATACCCATGGACTGCAGGAGGGGGTCACTTAAGGTCGTCGAAGAGTAGACAGTGATATTTTAACCGAGGGGATCCATAGGCATAGTGGCAGATATCATTGTAAGTGGTATCCCAACTATGTAGATAAACTTTAGACACATTAACAGAGGTTGCTATGCCATAGTTGAGAGATGGGAGTTGGATGCCTCTAGCAATAGCCAGTCTCGCAGAGGGGGTCAGAGCATAGCTAGATTTGTGAGAAGTCTTGGAGTTAACAGATTTGCTTGTGGCTATAACATGCTGATCAAAGTCAAGGGACCAATCAAGTAGTATCCCTAGATATTTAAAGAAGATGACAGTTTCAAGCACTGAGCCTTCCAGACAGGAGATTTTTATAAGACCGTGAATGGTCTTAAGTCTCGTTGATGAGCCAAATAGCATTGCTTTAGTTTTACTCACATTGAGGACAAGTTTCTGTCTGAGGAGCCATGTTTGAATTTTGCAAAAGGTTGCAGAGAGACTGTCATTGAGCTCGGATATGTCTTTTGAATTAGAATACAGTACCAGATCATCTGCATAAAGCAAGGACAAGCAAGAAAGGATGTCATGTGCAATCTGGTTTATGAAAATAGAGAAGAATAAGGGGCCCAGGATGGAGCCCTGAGGAACACCAATGTTGATAGAGGCATGATCCAATAGGTAGGAGTTGAATGTGATGACCTGGGTTCTGTTAGATAAGTAGTTTTCAAACCACCTCATGGCCTGTGGAGAGAAGCCCAATGACAGAAGATTAGCAAGAAGAAGAGGGTGATCTACAAGATCAAATGCTTTGGTAAGATCAATAAAGACGACACCTGTCAGGAGACCGGAATCCATGACAATGAATGTGTCAGTCATGAACTTAAGTAGGGCAGTAATTGTACTGTGCCCTTTGCAGAATCCATGTTGATCATGTGAGAGGAGGTCATACTGAGTGAGATATTCAATTGTTTGTGAAGCAACCAATTTTTTGAGGATTTTGCTCAAAACTGAGGGGATCACTATTGGCCTATAGATGGAGATAACTTTTTTATTTCCCTTCTTGAAGACAGGAATAATTCTGGTGATTTTCCATGCATCAGGGATTTTGCTGTGGCAGAGGGATACAATAAAGATTCTAACAAGGGGCAAGGCAATAAAAGGGGCAGCTAGCTTTAGAAGCTTTAGAACCAATTGTGGCAGTATCAGAGATGACATTTAGAAGTTTTAACACATCTGTCCTATGTATAGATTTAAAATGAAACATTGGATTCCTTGGCCTTACACTGCTAGGTGTGGGACCTAGCAAAGATTGGTATGGAGGGAATGAGGAGGTGAACTTAGAGAGATCTGAAAAGAATGAGTTGAAAGCATTTGCAATAGTTGACAGATCACTGCAGTGCACACCATCTAGGACCATATCGTTAACTGTGTGAGATTGAGAAGAGCCTAGGAATGTCTTAACATGGGCCCAGAATTTTCTCAAGTCACCGGCAGCATCAGTTAGGAGACCCTTGCAATAAGAGCTCTTAGCCAGCCTGACTTTCTTTTTACATATCTTGTGCAGTTTCATGTAGTCATTGTAATCGGCCAGTAGACCAGTATTTCTTAAGCGTCTCCAACATTTGTCCCTCTTTTGGATTAAGGAAAGGAGCTCTTTATGCAACCATCTGGTTTGCTTTCCATGGATGCAGCTCATAGTGAGAGGGGTGTATTTGTCCTGTAAGGCTATGAACTGGGAGAGGAAGCAATCAAGGGCAGCCTGTTTGGAGATATCCAGTAGGAAACCCGCTTAATCAAGCTTGACAAAGTTTCTAAAAGAGATATAGTGTGGTGGTGGGAGGGGGGTTCAGGGGAGGAGCTCCAGCAGCAGAAGATCTGGGAGTGGTCACTGATAGCATCAGCAAAGGTACCAGTGGTTACTATTGTATCAATACTATTGGTCAATACCCAGCCTATCACCTTGCTAGAGGTGGAGGAGGGAGTAACTCTGGTGGGGATTGTGATCAGCTGGTGAAGGTTGTGATTTTGAATCAGGTAAAGAAAAGAGTTATGTGCTTTACCATCCCAGTTGAGGTTCATATTACTAAGGATTAACACTTTATTTTGTCCAGTGGCATGAGCAACATAGCCTAGAAGCTCCTGAAGACCCAAGATACCGTTACGAGCTGGGTTGTAGGCACAAATAATATGCAATTTCTTGGTTCCAAGAAGAACGGTGGTGTGACTAGATTTACACAAAGAGAGAGAGAGTAGGTGTGGCTGAGACAGCTAGATTCAGGTGAGACTTGTGGAATGTAGCAACCCCTCTGCCTCTTTTAGGTGATTGTCTGCCACACCTTAGTAGATTATAGTTTGGGAGGGTGCAGGCAGAGTCATGGATAGATTTTTTGAGCCAGGTCTCGGATAAACAGGGAATGTCAGGACTGTATTGAGCAACCCAAGCCTCCAGTTCAGCATGATTGCACTGTAGGCTTGTAATATTTATTTAATTTTATTTATTTATTGCATATAATTGGAATTACAATCCTTTGAGTCACAGACTCTTTTGCAAAGGCTCTACATCAGTTACAGGGGGTGGAGGGAGAACAAAATACAAGGATACATACATAAACAAGCAGTATACAAGAAAACATACATAATCAAGCAGTATTCATGAACAGTACTGACAGTGCAGTCCAGGCTTTAACTTAGTTTACCAGAGACAGTGGTAGGCAGCTTTCTGGGTGTCAATTGTTAGAGATGTGTAGAACATGGATTCTTGGGGTCTAGGGAGACCCTGAGTCAGTTATTAGGGGGGTTAGAGAGCACATGAGGTGGGCAGTGGTAGCCACAGTCACAGATTGCAGACTCAATTAGGTGAGCTTTGAGGCCTGCTTTGAATAGGGAGATGCTATGGGTCTGACAGAGCCAGGGAGGTAGAGCATTGAGCCAAAGGGGAGCACGATACCGGAGAGATCTTTGCCCCAGTGATGTTCTACAGTGGCGGACCTGGAATGAGGAGTTTGCTGTGAGCCGTGTATTACGCCTGAGGGGGGCTGGGCTGATTATGAGGAGAAGGCCAACGGGGGCTAGCTGGAGCTGTATTTTTTTTGCGAGGATGCAGGTGTGGTACTTAAGTCTTTGTTGGAAGTTTAGCCAACCAGTCAGAGCGTAAAGGTCACAGGTATGAGTTAGTCTGTCTCTGCCAGTAACTAGTCGGCATGCTTTATTCAGGGCAGTGTTAATACAACGTTGTGTGGTGGGTTCTGCTGATCCATATATCGCTATCCTGTAGTCAATTAGGGAGAGGGTTGAGGAGGAGACTGCAAGATGCATGGCCTGTGTGGGTAAGCAGTGTTTAAGTCTGTAGAGGATTCCCACTCTAGCGCTGACAGCTGAGGAGAGATGTTGAATGTGACTATGGTAGGAGAGGGAGGTATCTAATGTGATACCCAGGTATTTGAAGTTAGTAACGTGTTCCAGGGGGGTGCCTTCTGTGTTTTTAATTAGGAGTGCCAATTGACTGTGTGGTCTTTGACGGTGCGCAAAAATCATGGGTTTAGTTTTTTTACAGTTGATGATCAGGTGGTGCTCATCGAACCATGTCTCTAGCTCCCTGAAGAAACCCTGTAGGGCTAGCTGGAGGGCACTAGGTTGAGGGCGTTTCCAAAATAGTACCGCATCATCAGCATAGAGAAGCAGATGACCACTGCATGCCTTGGGAAGTGAGTTTAAAAAGAGGGTGAAGAGAAGAGGGCCGAGAATAGACCCCTGTGGGACCCCAGAGCACACTGCTTTGCAAGAAGAGATGGTAGTATTTAACCTGACTTGCTGTGACCGGCCTGAGAGGTAGTCCTTGAACCAGGCAGTGTCTCTGGGACCACATTCAGCTGTGGAAGGACACAAAGCAGAAGATCGTGACTGACTGTGTCAAATGCCTTAGTTAGATCCACAAAGATTGCATCTGCAATAGATCCTTGGTCTAGGGCCTCATGGATGAACGAGGTGAGCTCAGAAAGTGCAGCGACAGTGCTATGGCCTGTCCAGAAACCATGCTGAGCCTGGCAGAGAAGGTTGTGTTTAGTTAGGTGTTCTGTTATCTGGTCTGAGACTATTTTTTCCAGTGCTTTGGAGAGAGGTGGAAGTATAGAAATCGGTCTATAATTGCTTGCGTAAGCGGGGTCGCCACTCTTCAGAATGGGAGTGATTATGGCTCTCTTCCAGGTTGAAGGGAACTGACCTAGGCAGAGACAGAGAGGTGAATTTTAGTAAGGTAGGGTAGTATGACATCCAGTGTCAGCCGAATGAGTTTAAGATCTAGTGAATCATTGCTGTAACGGGAATTGGCGATAGCTTTGGAAATGTAATGTTTTGCCTCACGGCAGGAGATGACTCTCAGCCTGAAAGGTAGTGAATATGAGTTAGATGGTGTGTTGAGGGGAGGGTGGGGGGACAGGGTGGAAGAAATTAGAGGGAGGATATGGGAGAGGTCCAGAAGGTGGAGTTAAGGGCTTCGGCTATAGTGGAAGGATCCTGTGTGACGTCTCCATTTATAGTGAGTTGGGAGGGGGTTGGGAGCGGGATTTCCCATTGAGTTATTTTATGTTGCTCCAGAATTTTTTACTGACTCCCCAAGAGGAAGTTAGAGTTGTTGGTAGTAAGTAGCCTTCGTCTGTCGTAAGGCCCATGTACATTTATTGCACGTCGCTCGGTATGCTGTCTATCATGTGTGCGTTGAGATTCAAGGGCCTTATGCCAAAGGTTGTCCTTCAATTGGAGCAGGTTAAGTAGTGAGGGTGTGATCCAAGGGGTGGTTCTGGTTTTCAGTACTTGTTTGGTGAGGGGGGCCAAAATGTCACAGGCCTTGTTAAAAGTGGTTATAAAGTGGGCGAGTGCTAGGTCTACTGACTGTGTGGTATAAATGGGGAGCCAATCACTGGTAGTTAGATGGGCTTTGAGTTTCTGTAGGCCTCCTCTTTTTAGCTGTCTCTACATGGAGATTTTTGGAGGGGCAGGGGGCAGTTTGCCCGACCACCAGCAGGTCACCAGGGAGTGGTCACTAATAGAATCAGGAAGCACCATGGCTTGGGAGAGGTTCCATGGCCTGTTGGTGAAAATAAGGTCTAAAAGGGTGGAGATCCGAGATCTATTGTCCCTTCTGGTAGGAGAGGTGACGAGTTGGGCTAGGTCATATGCCAGTGCGGTGTCTTTAAAGCTGGATGAGGCTGGGGTTAGCCAGTTGAAACTTGAAGTCACCCATTAAGATGAGTTCACTAGTATTAGGTAGGTGGGAGATAGTGTGGAGGATAGAGTTAAAGGCAAGTTTTTTGTTTCTTGGGGGGATGTAGGCTGAAATGATGTGGAGCGTTTTGGAACCCAGACTGAGTTTGACTGTTAGTGTCTGGATGCCATATTGTGGTGCGGGGGTGTGTACTTCAGTGGCATGAAGTGAGGATTTAACATAAATTGCACAGCTGCCACCTCTCTTGCTGGCTCTATCGGCCCTGAAAAGGGAATAATTACTGAGGGAGACAGCATGATTGGGTATTCTATCAGAGAGCCAGGTCTCCGAGAGGGCTAGGATGTCTGGTGTATGCTGGGCAACCCAGCCTTGGAGAGGGGTGAGTTTTTTAGGTAGGCTGCATATATTCAGAGTAGCTAGCAGTTGGCTACCCCTAGGGTGGTTTGGAGAGGCCTTAGCGCAGGGTGGTCCCGAGTTGGGGTGGATATTGCCAGATATTAATAGAAGTAAGAGGGTGTGCCGCAGGAGGGCCAACCTGCAGAGTTTGGATGAGTGTTGTTGGAATTGGTAGGATGTAGTGCTTTTATCACTGGAGGTAGGAACTGGGAGACTGGGAATGACACATGCTAGAAGGGCTAGGGAAGTGCGGGAGATGGTTATGGGGTTAGCTGTGGTGGTAGGGGTTGTGATCTTGGGGGTGGGGGTTGTGATCTTGGGGGTGGGGGCGCTAAGGTACAATGTGTAGCATGTGAGGGTGTGAGGGTTAGAGTGAGAGCGTGTGAGTATAAGCCAGCATGATCAGTTTGGCTTGCGTGTGAGATGTTGGTGAGACAGGGTCTGAGGTCATCGTTGGGAACTAAGTGAAAAATGGAAAAGTTGTGGTTGTGTGGTTTGGGTGCCTCTAGGGGGGGTTGTTGAGCATGTTGAAGGCCCTGGAAGTCAGGAGGGCTGTTAGTAGCAGGGATAACATAATATATGTAGATAGAGATAGGTAAATTGCAGTGGCCACTAGTGTTAACCTACTATAACCTGCAGCTGGAAAAGTGAGCTGATAGGTTATTTCACCTCGTCACCTGACACCCCTTGCCTATAAATTCAAGAGCCAACCAAGGGTGGTGGTGGGGGCTGTGGGGAGCCAAACGCATAGCGTTCGGTGGGGCAAAGCCTGAGCACCAAATCTACAGTACGTTTTCGGCAGTGAGACGGGGCGCTAGCCGCCGTTGTTTGAAAAAGGTGCCAAAAAGCAGTGGTAGCCGAGCAGTCTTTTCCCAGCAGTCGCGACTGCTGTCTGGACAGAGGTACAAATTACCTTTTCAGCTTTGGGGTATCTTGTGGCAGGGAGGGCTTTAAGGACTGGCCCTCGCGACCTCCAGTCTCCTTGGGGGAAGGGGTGGAATCTGCAGAAGAGGGAGAGACAGGGGTGATTAAATAGTCTATAGAGGGTGAAGAGATTAGTGATTGGGGGCGGGCAGGTACAGGAGAGGTAAGAGACGATGAAATGAGGACAGGGCAAGCGGTTCCTATTGCACGTTAAGCCTTAAGTGATTAACTATAGAAAAAAATTGCTTCGCAGAGCTCAGCAATCTGCACACTGGTTACCCTTTACAACTTTCACTGATAAGATGTCTGCTCACAGGATTACACTTTTTAAAACTTTATACTTCTATCCCCAGAATAGTCCGTTTACAGAGTGCAGTTCTAAAAATGCCCCGACCTCAGATAGCAGAAACTCTGTAATAATTAACCCTACAGAGAGTTTCTACACAATTATTTCTGCCGGATTGCTAACAACAGGGCAAAAATAAGGCTTTTCAGAATAAAGTTCAGTTCCAGCCTGAGCACCAACTCTACAGTGCGTTTTTGGCAGTGAGAAGGGGTGCTAGCAGCCGTTGTTTATAAAAGGCACCAAAAAGCAGTGGTAGCCGAGCAGTCTTTTCCCAGTGGTCGCGACTGCTGTCTGAACAGAGGTACAAATTTCCTTTTCAGCTTCGGGGGTATCTTGTGGCAGGAAGGGCTTCAAGGACTGGCCCTCGCAACCTCCGGTCTTCTCGGGGAAGGGGGTGGAATCTTTTCAGCTTCGGGGGTATCTTGTGGCAGGGAGGGCTTCAAGGACTGGCCCTCGTGACCTCCGGTCTCCTCGGGGGAAGGGGTTGGAATCTTTTCAGCTTCGGGGGTATCTTGTGGAAGGGAGGGCTTTAAGGACTGGCCCTTGTGACCTCCGATCTCCTCGGGGGAAGGGGTGGAATCTGCCTTTTAAGTGGGTAATGCAGAGACCTTTCAGATTAGTCCAGTCAACGTTGGAATATGGGTGGCAAGCCAGGGGGCTAGGGTTTGATCCAACATTGCCCACCAGCAGGAGTGCTAGGAGGAGGATGTACCAGAGCTTGCAATGGGTGAAGGGAGCTTGGATGAGAGTTGGGTAGTGCAGACATCTTCTGAAGGTACTAAAGGCAAGGATGGAAAAATGCCTAGGAAGCAGCAAGGGAGTAAGGTCATATTCCTTTGCCTGTCTTGCAAGCAGGTTAGAGAAACAGCAATCATTATGTAGCAGGTATTCGACTAATGGAAGTAAGGGGGCAATGAGAACCATGCAAAAAGAGTCAACACAGGTTCCAAAAAGAGACAAACCAGAAGTTGGTGCAACATTCTGAAATAGTGGACAGATAATAGAGTATAGACCAAGGAGTGGAGTGAAAATGGAGGGAGAGAGGAGATACTAAAGGCTAGGAATAGTGAAAGAGTAGTTGAAGGGAGAACCACTAGAATGCTGAAGGGAGAGTACCGTGATTAGCTAGGAAGATTAAGGACAGTGCTATCAGGGCAAAGAGCCCATTTAAAGAGTGTTGGGGGTGGTGGAGGCTGGGTGGGAAAAATGTAATGGAGAAGAAACAGATAGAACAGAGCAGGCAGAGTGCGGTGGGAGAAGGGGAAGCCGGCTCAGGGAGAAGGAAATCACCTTAGCCAATAGAGAATAGCCAGAGAGACAGGGCAGCCAATCAGAAGCCTGCTACAGTGCAATCGGACTAATGACTATAATGGCGTTTGATG
The DNA here is from genome assembly GCA_016271365.2 of Neoceratodus forsteri. Lineage (NCBI taxonomy): Eukaryota > Metazoa > Chordata > Ceratodontiformes > Ceratodontidae > Neoceratodus > Neoceratodus forsteri. Next base: position 1,612,406,886 of record CM057452.1, read on the forward strand.
CTGGAGAGGAGAGGGGATTCTTAGCAGCGGCCAGGCAGCATACCTTCCAGCTTTGGCTCCGGCGGAGTTCAGCGGTGCAGTCGACAGCTGTAGAAGCTGGCCACAGACCACTGGGGGCCTGGAGTGCACCCATTCAGGGGCCAGAGGCCCTAGACAGTAGAGAATAGCCAGAAAGACAGGGCAGCCAATCAAAAGCCAACTACAGTGCAATCAGACCAATGACTGTAGCTGATTTCAATGCCAGACAGGAGCAGAAATTCTTAGCGGTGGCCAAGCAGCATACCTTCCAGCTTCGGGTTCAGTGGTGTGGTTGACAGCTGTAGAAGCTGGCCACAGACTGTTGTGGACCAGGAGTGTGTCCGTTTAGGGGCCAGAGGGCTGCCAGCTTCTGCTTCAGTGGTGTTCAGTGGTGCTGTCGACAGCTATAGAAGCTGGCCGCAGACCGCTGGGAACAAGGAGTACACCTGTTCAGGGTCCGGATGTCTACCAAATCCAAGTTAGCCTCTTCCGTGATTAACTCCAGGTCCAGAATTTTATTTCCCAGACTCCTTGCATTAGCACATATAGCTCTTCATACTTTACTCTGCCTCTGTCTGCCTCCCTGCTTTCTACTCCTCCTCCTCCTCCTCCTGCCTGTGCTTCTTCCTAAAGCTCAACCCAATCCCCCCCTCTTCCCTTGTTAAAATATTTGTTAGCTATCTCCTGTAACCCTCTCTTCTTGCTATCCTGATTTATGCCCCCTTGTCCTCCGCCTTGTTCCCACCCATGTCTTCCTGTGCCCCTGACCTGTGGGAGCTTCCTTCCCTAGGGCCCCCTCCTTGTTGCTTCATCATTTGGGGAGGCAGTCTTTGCCTCCTTTGATATTACAGCCTCTCTGACCCTCCCCCCAGCTTGTTTAAATGCTAATCCAAATAGCATTTAGCACTTCCACTAAGTGCTGAGATCTCCCTCCTAGAAGGACATAGGCCATTTCTCCTATAGAGGCCCATATCCTCCCAGGTTGGTCCCCAGTCCCCAGTGTATCCAAAGACCACCACCATGCACCTTGCACTGTGCCTTCAACCAATTGTTAAAAGCCATGGTGCAGAGTGCTCTTTCCTCTCCTCAGCTGTACACAGATAACACATTGGCTAGCACCACTGTGTGCTACCTGCATCAGGCCCCTTTCCAGCTCTGTGAAATTACCGTGCACTACTGCTATCCTATCCCTTGCCAGGTCATTTGTCCCAAGGTGGACAATGCCATCTAGCTCCCTCCCATCTCATGCTGCCATAGTAATCCTCTGGATCTGCTGTGTCTACAGCTCTTTACCCATTTGTCCAAACTTATTTGTTACCCTATCCTAGATAAGATGTCTACTATTTTCCCTTTCAACCCCCTTACTTGTAGTTACCTTATCCTGGTTCCTACTAGTCCTTGCCCACTAGATGTTTACTCAAAACCTTTATTTACCTATTTTGAAGCTTATTGCTTCAGTATACCAGAACACAGTAGTGTGTTATCTCTTACCTTGGCCTGGTGTTCCTTCTGCAGAGTCTTCTGCAGACTGTGGATTACCTGTGGATGCCTGTAGGATGCCTTAAGATAGACACTCCACTGCTGTGCTGTTCCACCCATGTGCTGGGACATGAGAGTGAATGGAACAGCATGATAAAAAACATAAACCTAATTGATACAGCCGTCCATTAATTTCATATATTATTTAGCTGATTTATATTTGTGTTGTATATAGAGTGAGAGTGAACACTAATAACACATTTTGCTAGGGGAATGCACCAAGCAGGAAAGGGGCCTTGGGGTTATTATCTCTGATGACCTCAAGGTAGGAAAACAGTGCCACAAGGCAGCAGGTAAAGCTAATAGAATGCTGGGATGCATAGGCAGGGGCATCACCAGCAGGAAAATAGAGGCCATAATTTCACTATAATGTATGTTAGAACGCTGTTAACCATGGAAATCATCATTTCCTAAGGTTGTTAACATATCGGTGTGACGTAGATATGTTGTTAACCTATCGATCCTACGTCACATCGATAGGTTAACAACAGCGAGTGGTCTGCGCATGTGCGCGCTTTTTTTTCCACGGGGAACCGACTGAAGGGAAACCAACGGGGAAGGACTGAAGGGCCGCGGCGTTGACTTTTTAAAAAACGTAAGCCATTTAATTTTTGATAGTGGGACCATACACTATAAAAAATAATGTATGGTCCCTCTATCGTTAACTGGTCAATTTTAACCGTCTCGAAGTTGCCATGGTAACGTAAACCTCTCGAACTTCGCTCTCGAGGTTTACATGGTCGCCCTGGCAACCTCTTGACTGTTAACTGACTGGTTAACGATAGAGGACCATACATTATCCTCTATATACAAGACAATAGTGAGACCTCTCCTGGAGTACAGTGTACATTTCTGGAGATCTTACCTACATAAGGACATAGACAGGGTAGAGAAAGTTCAGAGGAGGGCAACAAAGATGGTACAGGGATTGCATCACAAGTCCTATGAGGATAGGCTGAAGGGCTTGAATATGTACTCCCTGGAAGAGAAGCGGGAGAGAGGCGATATGATAGAGACATACAAGCACCTTACAGGGAGGAACAGGGTGCAGGAATACAGTATTTTCCAGTGAAAAAGATGCTCCAGGACTAGAGGGCATGGGATGAAATTGGAGGGAGGGTGATTCAGAGGAAACATGAGGAAGAATTTATTTACAGAAAAGGGTGGTGGATAAGTGGAACACCCTGCCAGAGGAAGTGGTGGGGGCTGAAACAATCATGGGGTTTAAGAATGCATGGGATAGACATAAGAGAATTCTGGAGGTCAGGGGTTAGGGGCAACAGACTTCTAGAAAAATGTAAAGGGGACTTACAAGCTAAAATGGGCAGACTAGGTGGGCCATAGGCCCTTATCTGCCAACAGTGTCTATGTATCTCTGTTTCTATGACTCTTGAGGTCTGAGGTTAAACCCAGGTGTGCAGTGGGAAAATCAACCTCATTGTTTGCCTTTGCCCCTTACAAATTGTGTTAATTACTAGGCACATAGTTCAGTGTTTCCATATATCCTTATTATGCACTGGGGTCCTGACAGACACTGCATTTCAGACCTCAACATCCAAGCCACTTTTCTTTCATTTCCAGGGGAATACTGTCAGTCTTCATTCTGGCCACATAATTATTTCATGCTTCACAGACCTGCTTTGCTCCATTAGTACCATTTTTAATTCTGTACATTTTGTGCTCACATTGAGATTAAGCTGTTTCTAGGCATAAGTGGATTGGGCACACTATAGTGATGTACTTCAAGATAAGAATAACTTTTTCAGCATTTAGCACCTTTAAACTGTGCTTTATAGAAGCTGTCAGAACAGCACAGCTTGGGGCTCAGGAATACAGACAACTATTTGTAGCACATGTTAAGGTGTACTGAGCAATGTGTGTTGAACGTTTTTATGTCAGATTGCCCAGGGGACTTTAAAAAGCTATGCATTCTCATTTGTTACTGTTGTTTCAAGAGGAGTTTGTCCCAGATGATCTGATATTACCTTCACTGCTGAGATTTGCTGATCTTAAATTTCTACAATTGAGATACTGCTGTTCATTGTACTTGTGCTGTGTTCAGTGGTGCCAGATTCAGTTCCTGTTAGAATAGTGCTCCATTTTAATGGCTGTGGGTGGAGTCTGCAGCCATCTTGCTGTAGCTGGAAAAATGGGATACCGAAGCACACATTTCTGGAGTTTTTAGTGTATCCTTTCACAAGTGCAAATCACTACACCAGTTGAATGAAATACTTCCTTGCAGGGCTGCAGACTGAACATCTGTCTAGAGCTTAATCAAATAGATTCATTCTAGTTCTTTTGGCAAATAAATAAAAACTCTACAGCCTAGAGTAAATGTGATGTCAAATCTTCCAGAGTGCACCAGGCTATAATGATCAGAGCTTCCTAACAATTTCAGCTTCTTAGAATTTGGCTGGATGTCAAAAATACATTTTCCTTTTTTTTTCACTAAAAAAACTAAATGATGATAATTTTTGCCAAATGAATGAGCTGCTTTAAACAAGGAGAAAAAACATTTAAAACATGAGCATGACAGATTAGCCATTAGTCATGAAATACAACCGGAGACTAGCAAACATCCCTGAGACTAGTACTGTAAATCAAAGGTCACAGAATTGAATGCTATAAACTGACTCCTCAGATGTTCTAAATCTCACTGAAGTCAAAGCAAATGTGTGTGTGTGTGTGTGTGTGTGCATGCTAAAGCATACTAATTAGAAATATTTAAAACACATAACTCTGTAATAGTGTGAATATTTAGACTCACACTGTTTAAACTTGTGCAGTCTGCAAAACAGTGCAGAAACCTAAAGAAGACCTTCAAATGAGATGTTAAAAAGCAGGCTGAAAATGGCACCAACCTTTTCCTATGCAACTACAAGGCCATTTTTGTTTTAAGTACTCCAGCAAAAAAAAAAGAGAGAAAGCAGAACAGGTTAAGGCTTGCATCACAGATGAAGCCTTTTTGGGATGGGAAGGGACACACCTTTGGCAGTTGTGTAGTAGCCCCAACTTGTAGTCTTGCTATTGTTAGCCAGTTGTTATTGTCTTAAGATATGCACTCATTATTGCCACCTATTTCCCCAAGGTGACTGAGGAATAGGGATGGGAGAACCTCTAAAGGTTCTAAGGTTCTAAAAGGTTCTGATAAGCAAACAAAGGTTTGGATCCTTATTGTACCTTATCAAAATCTTTTATACCCTTTATTGTTTTATGTTAACTGTATGTTAAAAAATAATTTTAACTCATTGCCTCCACAGGAGCTCTCTGAATTTGAACCACTTGTCTCCTGTATACTGTTAACAGTGAATCCTGGGCCTTTCTAAGAAAAATCAAGTCATACTCAGCATGCCACAAACAAATCCTAATAGCTCAAGAACTGTAGGTGCTAGACACAAAGTATGAGTGGGAAAATTGTTCAGCACAAAATTACCTTTCCAATGGTGGTATGCATGTAATAATATGTCATTTCATCTTGTTTCTATGCTGGTTGAAACAACATAAAAAATTATTTTTTTCACTAAAAAAGACAGCATAAGCCATACACATGATACCATAAACAAATGCTTATAACTCCTAAAGTATACATGATATACACAAAATGTCAGCGGCAAAGTTGTTCAGCACAAAATTACCTTTCCAACAGTGCTATGCAATCAAATATATATTATATTCTACTATATTATATATTAAAATATATAAGTGATATCCCCAGATGTTGCAAGGGCACACAGGAAGTTAACTTCTGTAGGCATCCTCAGGACACACCAATGTATTTTACTGACAACTACAGGCGCTTGCTAGGAGACAATGAGTTAAACTGCTTGTAATATATGGATAGCTAAAATAATACTATCAAAAAGCATATGAAAAATTTCTGGTAATACACTGGAGCCAAAGTGATAATACCATTGTTTGTAGGTGATAATAGTATCATTCGGAGCCCGTAATACTGTCGTTCCAAGCTCTGAACAATACTATTATCACAAAATCTAAACAATGCAAATGCAAGCTCTCCCACATCATTCAATGGTTGCCATGCTCCCCCCCAACTGTCAATCAGACAGCAGCATGCACACAATTTGAATCACGGCTCATGATTGACCGAATTCTGTCTGTGGGTGGGCAAAACATTTAAAATAACATGACAGCCATCTCTCGCTTAGCGAGAGAGGATTTCGTCTTCGCGATATTTTTTTTTTTAAACAAAGCCATTTTTTCGATGGATCCTGCCTTCCCTGCACATCAAAACAGCAAAAAGTTAGGGCTCCCCATGGAAGTTAAACACACTCACTGAAGTACAGAGACAAATGATAAGGGATGGGGGCAGTTGTTGAACACATACTGAGCAAGTCCTCAGTGCAGCAGCGAACACGCAGTGAGCGAGTCTTCAAAGCAGCAGCGGCTGCACAAGTTTGAAATCGGATCCATATATTACAAAAAATTAAAAATAGGTGAGAGTGTATTACTTGGAAGTAATAGCATCTCGAGGTTCTGGGGACAAGGGAACCTCTCGAGCTTCACTCTCGAGGTTCCCTTGTCCCCAGAATCTCTTGATGGTATTACTCCCTTGTAATATACTCTCACCTATCTATTATTCTATTTTTAATCAACATAGCTATAGAACAAAAACAATTAAACCACTGTTTAGCAGTAATAAACAACATGATTAGTGAGATGAGATAAGAAGGAGTGAAAAATGTGACTGTGAATGAGCTTACTGGAAGTGTCAGTGCTGTAATATGTACAACCACCACCGACCTCTAAGATGATAATGATGACGATGAATTTGTCTAAAGGCAGGCAAGTCAAAGAACTTTGACCAGCCCTTATAGCTTAGTATTTAAAGCACCAGTGTGAACCAGGAAACTCTGACCACTACCCACCACATACTGTGTGTGAGATTGTTTTCTCAAAAGGCAGATAACTTCCAGATGCTCTCTAATCACTCTTCTGTTTCTGACATTTAAGAAAGTAATGCTAATACTGTGTATAGGTTATTAAGAGTAGTAATTTCTATGTCTCAAAAGGCACAGGCACTACTGTGAATGTTTCTTAGTTGGGTAATGAAGAAGAAGCCAGGAACACAAAAACAGCACCAGGCCAGAGCAGAGGGCATCCAGTCAGAGAGGGCCAGTCAGTCAGCTACCAGTTCAAGACTGCTACTACCCCTGCCTACTACAATCATGGGAAAACCAGAAGTAGCCTACCAGCACTGAGATCAATATGGTTAATGCACATTTACCAAACATTGCTTCTTAGAAAAGAATGAGAAAGTGACTGTGATGACGAGCAAGTCCCAGACCAGATCTCTAGATTATTAATAGTCTCCTCCTGAGTCAGATTTTTACAACTGCATGGGCCAAGCTCTGCAGACATTACTGTATGTCATCCTCAGATTTGTATAAGAGCACTGTGGAAGCACATAATCTGACTGCTGTCTGGTGTGCTGCCACAGTGCTCTGGCATAGTTTCCAATGATTCCATTTATGCAGCCCTTCTCCTCCGCGGGCAGCATCATCACACCCCCTTCCCGGCACATTACTTTTCCTTTCCACAATTGAGGAAGTGACGGCTGCCATGTAAAATATGGTAGCATTGATTTAAACTGTGCATATACCAGTATTGTGCATACAGTCATGTCAGTGCTGCTATCTTGCGTATGGTTGATTCTGGGGCAAACTGCGCATGCGCGGGTATCAAGCATGCGCAGTACTGTAATCCCTGCAGTATTAGTTATGGCTGACTCCGGTGATGCAAGAGCACCACATATTCTTTTCAAAGCTGTTGCCACTCCTAAAAGCTTTCCACCGCTGTATCGGCTCTGGCCAGATCATGTTTTGATGGTTGTGGATGCAGAACAAAAATTTCCTAAGCTGTTACAGCTATGATTTCAAGACTGTCAAGCCTGGCTTCTGACAGAAGATGCCCTGATGTGCTTTTCAGGCAGTTATCAGTGTAATGGCTAGATACTTCATCCCATTTGGAAATTGATGCCATAATGTTGCAAGGTTGTTTTTTTTTCTGTAAACAATAATTGTATTATTTTTATAAAGAAAGAGGCAATACACTGAAAGCACTGCAAAGCAATTTATAACAACATGTGATACAAATAGTCCCCTCTTTAACATTCCTTATTCAGGTCTTGCATATCACACCATATTAGTTGTAAAGCCCTCAGTTACTGGATATTGGCCTGTTCTACAGTTATTCTTGGTCTGAGTGGGCAATACCTGTATGGTGGTCTTGTCAGACTTGTCCCAACATTTAAATGTCCAGTGCAGCACATTAGTTATGTGAAGGACTGGGATGGGTGACAGGGGAAAGAAAACAAGGGTTGGGGGAGAATGACACATACAACAACACATAACATTTAACCTAGCCAACAACTGTAAATGGTTATAACCAAATTGTTATTGCACACCAATTTTAACATATGTAGTTTGTACTGAATAAAAATATTCTAAGGAACTTAACTTCTGTCATGTTGGATTACTTGACTCTATCATTTATTCCTTGTCTGCTATTACTCCTCTAGTGCTCTTGCTAATTTTTTTTGGTTATTCAGTTCCCTGTGGTCATCATGGAGGTGTAATTCATATTCCCCTTTGGTATCAAGCACAAGCTCCTAGATTAAGGAGCGTGTCTGGTCTCTTTTCTTATCCAGGGGGATGTTGTCATCTTCTCTACAATTCTCTGAGCTACAGTAGATGGGTGAATCTCAAACTGATCCATCTGTGAGATAATAATAGGATATGATATGTTTACTTCTCCTACTCAGGGATGGTGATTAGGGCATCTAACAGGGCCATATTTGTGTTGGTACACCTTATGAGCTTCTCTCAAACTATGGGCCAGCTTCTTGAGGTGTAGGACCTCTTGTATCTCACTGAGCCATTCTTGTCTTGTGGTTGATTGCTTGCCCAACTAATGTTTTCAAATAAGTTTCTTAGTGATTTCTGTGATTAGTGCAAAGTAGTGTCACTGGCTTATTGCTACTTGCTTCTGGCTTAAGTTTACTGTTATGCACTGTTCTGACAAGAAAAGGTCCTCCATGCTTCATACAGTGAAGCCCACTAGGATGAAGTCCAACTTTGCAGAATTCTAAAGTAGAGTTACTACAGTAAACAATGCAGTTTCAACGGTAGTTAATCCCTTTTGTCATGCAGAAAACCTGTGACAAGCTGTTGCTAGCCTTGCTTGTAGAGCAGAAAGCAGCTAACTAAAAGAAGCTACATTTTCTTCTTAATTTAAAACTTATGTCTCAGTAGGAGTCAGTGTCAGTTAAGATTAAGTAGACAGATAACTTTATTAGAAGTAGAAGGGGTCTTATTTAAGGTTAAAAAAAGAAAGAAAAGAAAGAAAGGCAGTGTGTGTTCTGTGCAGAGAAAGGTACTGTATCAGGTGACTTTGCTAAACCAGTAGGAGGAAAGAGAGCTTACCTGTGGGTGTGGTTTAGACACTAGAAAAGCAGGTGAGTCAAATTACAACTTCCTGTTGCTAGCCTTTTTTCCTAGCAATTGCCCTCCATCCCACCCACCCAAAGCCAGTTCTACTTTTATAGCCACTGGATTTAACTGTCAACAGAAACTCCCTGTTTGGCAGTAGGAAGAAAAGGATCATAGAGAAACATTGGTTTTGTCAACCCTGAAGTAGAAAAAGTAGCTCACTCCCCCAGCTGCTGGTAGTTTGATATTGAGCAAGGAAGAAGGAGACTACTGAAGAAGATAGGAAGTTGCTGTCCCAGAACAGGAAGGGTGAGAGTTGTAAGGAGAGGAGAGAGTAAGCATCCAGAGAAACAGGAGAGGGGACACAAAATAAGACATGATAGGAGTGGTGCAGTGCAATGGCTGTGGGGCGGCAGTGTTCCGGGAGACATTCTGGAGCTGCGATGCTGCCCTATTTGCAGGCACCTCTCTGGTCTGAGAGAGGAGGTTGCCCATCTCCAGACTGACCTGGCTAGGATTCGTGAAACCTCCTCCCCACTCCAGGGACCACCAGGGCCAATGCCACTACCTCAGAGGTTGCCAAGAAAGAGGAGTGGCTGGACCAGGGTGGGCTCAAGGAGGGAGAGGGTGGTGGAACAGAGTTGCATCCCTCCAGCTGTAACTCTTCACAATTCATTCACTCTTCTGGTGGATAGTGGTTCCTATATGGAGGCACCTGCAGTGGAGACCAAGGAGGATGCTGGGAACCTTCACAAAGGAGACCCAAAGGAGGGTGGCATGGGACCCCACAGGGGAAGGAAACAACTCCTGGTGGGGGACTCAATCATTAGAGTGGTAGAAATGGGGGAGGAAGGGGAGAGGGAGGTAAGGTGCCTTCCTGGTGCCACAGCTTGGAGGGACAGGAAGTGAATCCTCAGGATCGTGGGAGGAGCTGCATGAGGGAGGGGGCTGAATGTCATTGTCCACCTGGGGACAAAATGACCTGGCTAGGAATGGGATCAGAGCAGTGCAAGAGGAGTTTGTAGAGTTGGGAAGGGGCCTTAGACAAGTAGTGCATACGGTAACCTTCTCGGAGGTGCTGCCTGTCTATGGCAAGGGAGATGTTAGGCACTTCTCACCAGTGAATTCAATGAGTGGTTGAAAAACTGGTGTGGAGCCTCAGGTTTTGGCTCATTGGGTACTGGGAGCCATCTGGAGGAATGCAGACCTATATTGGTGCGATGGTCTGCATCTGTCCAGGGTGGAACCAGGATCCTAGGTGAGAGGTTTAAATGCTTCATTGGCAAGCATTTAAACAGCCAAGGGGAGGTACTGAAAAGGAGCTGGAAACTGAGCCTCCCTACAAAACATGGTGATTAGTGAGGTAAACACCAAGGTACAGAAGTTATTAGGAGCAGAACAGATTTGAAATGTAAAAAGGCAAAGGCAGTAAGGACAGAAATGGGGCTAAAAGGGGTAAAGCTATCAAAAGTGGAGGGTGATGAGTACCAATGCCCATAGTCTGTGTAACAAGCTCCCTGAACTAGTGGCCTTGATGGAAGAGGTTGCCTGGATATTGTGGCAGTCACAGAAACATGGTACACAGAGAACCATGACTGGGATGTCAACATACCAGGATACACAATCTACAGGAGGGACAGGAGGGTAAAAGAGGAGGAGGAATAGCTCTCTATGTAAAGGAAGGGATCAAAGCAACAGAACTAAAGAGTAAACAGGGAGCAGATGAGGCACTTTGGGTCACCCTGGAGACATGAAATGGCACCACAATCCGCATGGGGATTTTATACAGACCCCCATCTCAGGGGGAGGGAATGGACAAGGAAATGATAGAAGGCTTTCTTAGAATGGCAGAAAAAGGGGAGATATTGTTGATGGGGGACCTGAATATGCCAGATATTAACTGGAGCACCTTTGCTGCAGGCACATCCAAGAGCAGGGTCATTCTTGATGCTCTATAGGGGGCATGTCTCAGACAGCTAGTATTGGAACCGACTCGGGAAGGAGCAATTTTAGACCTGGTACTTTCAAATGGGGATGGAGAAAGAATCTCAGATTTAGAAGTGGGTAACCATCTGGGAACAAGCACCAAACAGTGTGGTTCACGATAAACACAGCCATACAATCAAGCCATATAAAAGCAAGAGTACTAGACTTTAGGAGGGCTGACTTTGGGAAAATGAGAGAGTGCCTCAGAAAAACATTAGCAAACAGGCAAGAAGGAGGGGTGGAGGAACAATGGGGAGTGATCAAAACAGCCATCACAGAGGCAACAAGCCTTTGAGTAAAAAAAAAAATCAATAAAACACAACGAAGGAAAAAACGCCTATGGTTCACAAAAGAGGTGGCAGGAAAGGTTAAGGAGAAAAGGGCAGCATTCAGAAAATATAAGGAAACACAGAAGGAGCAGGACAGAGAACTTTATCAGTTAAAGCAGAAAGAGGCTGGGAAGGTAGTCAGAATAGCAAAGGCCCAAACCAAGAAAGGATAGCCAATTCTGTTAAGAAGGGGATAAGACCTTTATAGGTACATTAGGAGCAAAGAAAGACCAAAGGAGGGATACTGAAGCTTAATAAAGGGAGGGAATGTGGGTAGAGGGTGACAGTGAAAAGCAGGGTTACTGAACGAATATTTCTGCTCAGTATTCACAAAGGAAGAGGAGGGAGAGTTACCTAACCAAACAAGAGAAACATTCAAGACGGGGTCGATACCAGTCCATTTACAGAAGAAAGGGTTCTGAAAGAACTAATAAAATTGAAGGTGGACAAAGCAATGGGTTCGGTGGGATTCACCCAAGAATTCTAAAAGAACTAAGGGTAGAACTAGTGACATCGCTGACTACTCTCTTTAACAAATCATGGGAGGATGGGGTGGTACCCAAGGACTGGAGGAGGGCAGATGTAATTCCTCTTCACAAAAGTGGGAGCAGGACAGAGGCAGGAAACTACAGACCAGTTAGTTTGACCTCAGTGGTAGGGAAAATGATGGAATCACTTCTGAAGGAAAGAATTGTTGAGTACCTAGAGGCCATTGGGGCACAGGACCCGGGGCAACATGGATTCACGATGGGAAGGTCATGTCAGACAAATCTAATAGATTTCTTTGACTGGGTGACCAAAGTAGTAGATCAGGGAGGGGCTGTGGACATGGCCTACTTAGATTTTAGCAAGGCATTTGATACAGTCCCCCACAAAAGATTAATACACAAGATAGCCAGCCTTGGAATGGGTCCCAAGGTGGTAGCCTGGATAAAAAATTGGCTAGACAACAGGACGCAAACGGTAGTAGTAAATGGAGTACACAGTGAAGAAAGAAGGGTTACTAGTGGGGTAACACAGGGTTCAGTACTGGGACCGGTCCTTTTAATGTCTTTATAGTGACATTGCAGAGGAACTGAAGGAAAAGTATGTCTCTTTGCAGATGACACAAAGATCTGCAACAGGGTTGATACACAGGATGGAGTGGAAAGGATGAGAAGGGACTTGGCAAGGTTGGAGGAATGGTCAAATGTATGGCAGCTCAGATTTAATGCAAAGAAGTGCAAGATAATGCACGGGGAAACAAAAACCCAGGGAAGCACACAATGGGGGTGAGATACTGACAACAGTAAAAATAGAAGGGACCTGGGGTAATTATATCAGATGACCTAAAGGTGGGAAAGCAATGTGAGAAGGCAGTAAGGAAGGCTGAGGATACTGGGATGCATAGGAAGAGGCATCAATAGTAGAAAACAGAAAGTTGTTATCCCTCTGTACAGACAGTTGGTGAGACCCCATCTGGAGTACTGTGTGCAGTTCTGGAGACCCCATCTCCGCAAAGACATAGACAAAGTGGAGGCTGTCCAGAGGAGGGCAACCAAAATGATGCAGGGCCTGCACCAGAAGACATACGAAGAAAGACTAAAGGAACTTAATATGTAAACTCTTGAGGAAAGAAGGGAGAGAGGGGGACATGATAGAAACTTTCAAGTACCTCAAGGGAATTAACAAAGTCCAAGAGGGCAGCATCTTCCAGAAAAAGAGATGTGCAAGAACAAGGGGGCACAATTTGAAGATAGAGGGGGGACGGCTCAGGGGTAATGTGAGGAAGTATTTTTTCACTGAAAGGGTTGTGGATGCATGGAACAGCCTCCCTGAGGAGGTCGTGGAGTCCAGAACAGTGGGGGACTTCAAGAATGCATGGGACAGGCATAAGGCAGTCCTAGGAGTGGGTAAGTGGAAGTAAGCTGTTGATTAACTAAGATCTGCAGCTTATCTGTTAGGTAGGAAAATGGGCAGACTAGTTGGGCCAAGCGGTCCTTATCTGCCGTCAAATTCTATGTTTCTATATTTCTATGACATGACACTGCATCCTGGCTAGTGTATGTATAGATCTTTTTAATGTCCTACTAATATGCTGGTACCACTGGACACTACCAGAATTGGTTCAACAATGAGTCATTGGAGTCATCAAATTTGTAGCATTGCGTAGCTGGTATTTTCTTCATTTTCTGCAACTTCACTGGCATGTAGTCTAAGTTGTGAAGTATCTTGAAGTGTTGTATCTTCAAGTCTGGTATAGATGTGGAGAATTTTTCAAATGTCCAGAGTCTGTCCCAATCTCATCATGTGTGGGTTCCATGTGATATGGGCAAAACAAGATGAGTGAGAGGCATATCGTCAAAAACAAAATGCCAAAAAAAAGATAGCCCACACCAACTTTTGTGACCATCACAATCGTGACTCCTGATCTCTGACACTAGAAGGTATGCAGGGGGCTTTGCCCCCATGCCCTCTGCACCCCATACCTATTTATAACTAACTGTGAAACTACACAATACCTGGGCAGTGTCACGGTCCTGACCCTCACTGTTTTTCCACTGTAGCTCTTTTTGCAGGCCCTCAAATTGAGTAGCTCCTATTGAATCACTCAATTTGAGTCCCCCATATCACAGGCTACCATCATGCGGTATCTTGTCCTAGATCAACAGATCACCAAGCTGTTACCTTATCTGCCTTCCCATGTACACAGTCTGTTGTGCTATGGATAAATATCATCGGGATAGCTTTCTTAGGATCATCTATCAAAATATGTGTCAATTTCTCTTCCCATTCTGTGGGCAGCTGTCATTTGGGACCTAACATTCCTATTCAAGTGAGGACGTGTTGTTTTTGCAGCAGCTTGAGTCTATCAACAGCTGGTAATTGTAGGTCTGCCTGTAGCTTCAAAAACATCCTGACGTTATTGGTTTTGAATGAGATTTTCTATCCTCAGAATACCACCTGCTCTCCGCAGCTGGAAGTTCAGTTTCTTGTTAACACAAATTTAGGGGTTTCCCATATCAGCTGGTGTCTGCTATGCTTAAGGGTGGCATTTGTTTTGATTATAAGCATTGATAATTGTTTACAAGATTATGCTGTTGGTGACTCCTTCAGTGGTTTTTGTATTCTTGTGAATATTAATGTTAATTCAAATCTCTTCTCTTGACAAAGTTCCAATTCTGTTTGGAGCCATTTGAGTTCATAGCCCCCTTCCATAATTCTGTCTGATATTTTTAGCCAACATACAGTTTTTGTAAGCTGCTTGGCCATGTAGTAAAGCTGCAGATCTTGGACTTTGAGCCCACCATGTTCTGGTAGCCTTGCTAATTTCTGAAGAGAACATATGGGTCATGTCTTGATCCATGTAAAATTGCTCATCAGTTTCTGCAGTTCTTTTAGCTGATTCAAAAGTATTGGTGTTTGCAACATACTGGATAGGAAGAGGGCCCTTGGCAAACATTTTCATCTTCACTGTTGCTATGCAATGGCCCATAAAAATAGGGAGACTGTGCTTCCTGTTCAAGTCAGCCACTAACTATGATTTGGATTAATTTTTTCCAATTTATGGCTGTAGTTTCACCTGGTGAGCCATACAGCTAAAGATCTATAATGGCTCCAACCAGGATGCAATGTAGTACCTTGCAATATTACTGCAAAATGCTGCAATATGCTAAAGGAAACAATGTATTTCAATCACAATTAAGCCTTTTTGTCATGCAGTATTTTGTGGCATGTCATCTACTACAAGGTATTGCATTGCATCATGGCTTGTACCACTGTTAATAACAATGAGTCGTGGTATTCATTTTAGTACCAGATCCTCAGTTTCTCTCTTGCAGCACTGTCTTCCAAATGGGTGCACCTCTGTCTTGTCCTGACAAATAAGAAAATCCTTATATGAGTTTGTCTACTGGTGGTATAGCTGTGTAAGGGTCCACTAGAAACAGGGGAAATTGTTTAACCAGGAAAGGCATGCTAAGACAAAGCTTGTTTCCAGGTGCAACCTGAAAGCACAAGGAAGTTAAGTGACTTGCTCAGAATCACACAGTATGCAAATGGGGACTGTGGGATTCAAACCCAGGTCACAGGGTTTGCAGCTTAGTGCCCTAAACCACTAAATCACTGTGCTATACTGCCTCCTAAAGTAGAACATAATCTGCATATGCCATGACTTTGCTTGTTTTCCCTACTAAAGATATGACTTTAATGTTAGGTTATTTTTGTATGTGGAAGATGAGGGGCTCCAGTTCTGAGTTAAATAGAGCAGATGTGAGATCAGACTTTTTATACAGATTGCAGCTGGTAGTGAAGAATATAGGGGTCGAATCATGTCGATGACGACTGGGGAAAGGCAGCACCTCTCCAAAACCTGGAAGAGGTATGGCCTATCCACCTGGTTGAATGCTTTTTCAGCATCCAAGAAGATCAGGGTCACTGGCTCTTTGCTATTCTTGCCTGTAGCAGGAGGTGTGTGTTCTTTCTCATGTTGTTCTCTATGTGCCTCCCTGGCATGAAGCCCAAGTGATGTATTCTAATCAAGGTTGGGAGAACCTTGTAAAAGTGAGTGGTCAGAACATTTACATAGATCTTTGCATCCATGTTGAGTAGTATGATCAGATGGTAACTTATGCATAGGGTCTATTTTTTTCTGGGCTTTAGGAGTAATGTTAGTAGCCCTTCTTGCATGGAGTTTGGCATTGGCAATTGTGATACAGCTTCCATGCAGCCCTCCAACAGAATCGGCACCAGTTTTTCCCTAAAAGCTATATGGACATTCGAGGTGTATCCATCTTATCCAGGAGATAATATCTTGATGGTTTCCACAATTTTCTCTAATCAGATGGGAGCTTCCAACTCCTGTCGGCTTGCCTCAGAGATTGTTGGTAATGGGAATTGGTTAAGGAAATACTGTATATTCCTGGGTGTACTCACACTTTCAGATGTGTATAGCTGTTGATAGAACTCCATGAAGGTGGTTTCTGATTTGGTGGGGATCTGTGGTAATCTTGTCTGAGTTTTGGTTTCTGATTCTGCTAATGGCCATCCTATACGTGTCTTGCATATGCTGTAGCACCAGCCCTTTTGTGGCTTTTTGTCAGCTGGTGATTCTTTATTTATTTATTTTTTATTTATTGAAATGTTTCACCAGGAAGGGCACATTGAACAAACAAGTTGCCCATCTCATGGTGTGTCCTGGGGGAGACAGGTACAAGGAGGTCTTAACATGCAGATATACAGCATGACAAAATAGTAGTACAAACATTGAAGGGATACATGTGTAAATGGCATACAAGTAAATGAGGTATTAAACAATAAAAGTGCAGACCTAAATAGCTTGAATTCCAATCTAAGGACCCAAACAAGTGCAGACATGAATGAACATTGAGACTGGATTGTGTCAGTTAGGAAGAGAGCATAGGTGGGTCAGGCAGGGAAAGGGGCGATATTTTGGGAGGCAGTATAGAGCAGTGGTTTAAGGCTCTGAGCTGCAAGTCTGGTGACATCCAACAGACCAGACCTCGGTTTCAATCCCACAGCTTCCACTTGCATACTGTGTGATCCTGAGCAAGTCACTTAACTTACCTGTGCTCCCAGGTCGCACCTGTAAAAAAGCTTTCAGCTTAGTGTGCTACTCCTTGTTAAACAACTAAAATAAAAAAATAAAAAAATAGTCACAGGTACAGTTTACCAACAGGAAGTTATGTAGGGCTAAGGTAATGGAACAGGAGAAGGAAGAGTGATGACTCTGTGGGGGAAGTGCATTCCATAACTTAAGGAAGTGATCACAGAAGGTCATCTGGCCTATGGCAGTAGTCCAGCGAGGGACTTCCATCAAACACACATCGTAGGATCTAAGGGAGTAGGCAGGGAGAGGAAGGGAGGATAAATGGAAAGTAAGATATGTTGGGAGAGTGCTGAACCAAAATTTAGATACGAATTTAGTGCAGTGAAATTGATGGTGATTTTCTAATGAGGAGAATGCCAGAGAGTGATAGAGACTGCAGTGATGGGTGTGGGGGACATCAAGAGCAAAGCAATAGAAGGAGTTAAAAAGGGTATCCAATCTGGTTAGGGAAGACTTGGGAGAGGCACTGTACACTACATCACAGTAGTCAGAGATAGGTAGGATCATCTTCTGAATAAGTTCGCATCTGGCTGGTAGCGGTAGACAGCTACGGTTCTTGTAGAGCGCACCAAGCTTAGGGCGCAGCTTCTTCAGGATGGCATCCACATGACTAGAGAAGTTGAGGTTTTGGTCAAGTCAGACCCCATAGTACCTAAAGGATGCAGTGTCCTCGAGAACTGTCCCATCAAGGGTTGGGAATGAGAGCAGGGTGATGAGCCAAGTGAGTCTCTGCCTAGCACCAAAGGTCATTGAGACTGTCTTCCTGGCATTAAGAGAGAGGTGGTGGGTGGAAAACCAGAGCTGGACTTTGTTGAAGTCATGCTGAAGTCTGGTTTCAACATCCACTGAGGACTGGCCCGAGGTAAAGTGTACCATATCATTGGCATACATGTGCATGGAGGTGGAGGAGCAGACAGAGGGCAGATCATTTGAAAACATGATAGGGCCCAATATGGATCACTGGGGTATGCCGGTATTGATGGGAAGAGGGGGAGAGATGGAGTCTGCTATTCTGACATAATTTATTTTAGCTTTTCTGCAGGCAAATCCTGCTGAATGACTTAAGTTCTCATTATATTTGTATTTCACATCTCCTCATCCCTCCCATGCCTTATCTGTGTTGTCCATCTCCACTCTAGCATCTGGTCATTTTATATACTGCAACAGTTTAGTCCACTGTTTAGCCTGTTTCTTTTCCCCTGCATGTGCAGAGGGTGGTAAGTTTGTCCTGCAGGGTGCATTTTAGTGTCTCCCAGGTTTTGTCCCTGCTGCTGTTCAGGGGATTATTCAGGTTCCAGAAGTCATCTGCCTCTGCCTCTATTGTCTTCTTGATGATTTTGTCCAGCAGAGTGAAGTTGCTTAAATGCCACTTCAGAGCACAGGGGCACTCCAAATCCACATCTAGCATATGTTTCACTGTATAGTGATTCAAGGTTGTGATTGGTGGACTATTGGCTTCTTTAGACTCCTTCAATGGATATTAACTAGTAGTCGAGTCTAGATGATAACCTTTGGCAATTTGATTAAAATGTGTAGCCATTGTCAGTGGGAAGTAGGATCCTCCAAGTGTATGCTATGTTCAAGTGCCCCATAACTCCTCCACAGGCCTGGGCTGTCTGTGACAATGATCTTGAGGTACTAGAGTTATCCAGTTTCAGATTCATCACCACATTTAGGTCTCCTCTCAATAATATTATATATTTTGGATAATTTTATAGCTTATGGTGGACCTCATTAACAGGGGAGTCAATACTGGGTCAATAAATGTTTATTAGGATCACTTATTGCTTAGCACTCATTCCACAAATATTGCTCGGCCCTCTCAGTGTTCTCATGTGAACATCATCTTGCAATCTACTTTCCTGTGAATCAGTATCATGACACCGCCTCTATTTTTTCAGATGCCTGCTGGTATTGTGTGTCCCAGCCAATATCTTCTTAGTTGTGTGAATTCCCATCTAAGTAAATAAGACTCTCGAATATGCAATGTCAGCCAAGATGCAATGCAGTAATGCAGCAATATATCACAATATACTGCAGTACGCTGCAGGAAACAGTGTAATTCAATGCCTATTAATTCTTTTTTATTTCAGTAGTTTGTGATATGTGATTTAGTGCATGTTAGTGCATTGCATTGTTGCTGACTCTACTGTATGCTATTTGGGCACCTACTGTATATGTTTTAAGTGCTACAGCACCTGATGCTGTTGTTTTACACTCATGGAGCCCTTTCACATTCTACATAACTAAATGCACCGTCATCCCAGAACAATATTGTTTTGTCTGAATCCAGTAGCATACATTTGTTTCACCCATTTCCCTTCATATTAAAGAGCCCCCTAAATATGTGTAATACACTTTACATATTGACTATTACAGAAAATGTCAGCCTCCCCCCCAAAAAAAAGCTCCAGCGGACTTGTGACCAATGAGCTCACAGCTGGACAAGGCAGTGTCTCACATGGACAACTCCAGTTCATTGCCCATATCTACGCTGCCCCTCCCCCCCCATAACAGGCAGAATATGTTTCTCTAGTAACTGTAACCTAACTGGAGTATTCCCTTATCAAAGCTTTGCCCTTCTAAATCTGTTTGAACAACAATAACTATGAAAAAAAAGAATACTGCAGGAACATAAAAATGGAAGTTGTCAGCAGATAAGGACCTCTTGGCCCACCTAGTCTGATCAGTTTTCCCTGCCTACTGTGTCACAGCAGGCCCTACTTGAACTCTGGTTGTCTCCTCCTCTTGCTTTACTACAATGGTCCCCTTGTATCTGTCCCACGCATGCTTGAATCCCATCACTGTTCTGGCACCCACCACCTCCACTGGAAGGCTGTTCCACACATCCACCACCCTCTCCATGAAGAAGCTTTTTCTCACATTTTCTCTGAGCCTCCCCCCCCAACTTCATAGTGTGCCCCCTTGTCTTCAAGCTTCTTTTTCAATGGAAAATGCTACCTTCCTGTACCTTATTAATACCTGTTAGGTATTTGAATGTTTCTATCATATCTCTCTCTTTCCCTCCTCTCCTCCAGAGAGTAAATATTCAGTTCCTAGAGTCTCTCAAGGAACTCTGAATAGTGAGACCCATTAGCCTGTAAACATTGGCTGTATTCCCACTTTCATCTTGAAAGGCGTAACTTAAAGTCAGTGATTATAGAAATGGGCCTTACAACCTCTTCTATGTTGGTTCAATGCTGGGGTGTACTCACTCAATTCCCCCACCAGCATCCAGTTATGCGGTTTATATTTTATTTGCAAGTCAGTTGCTGCCCCCCCCATCCACAGCCTTGAAGGTCTCTACTTACTCAGGCAATGTGGTCTGGTCCAGTGGTTCCCACCCACAACATCAGAGAGGTCAGTAATGATAAATATGTTAATTTCTCTTTTTGACTTACATTCTGTAGTAATAACTCCTGTTATATTAGTCACTTATTCCATCCAGAGCAGCCACAAGGATGAGAGGAGGCTCGCTCTGTCCTGGTGCTCAAGGGGTTGGAGCACTTATACAATTCACATCAAGTCTCAAATGATCAATGTGGTGATGCCTGCAATCAGCAAATTTTGCCCATTTTATGATGCTATCCTAGTCCTACTTAGATCCGACAGTGTCTGCTACGGATCTCATAGGGTGGGTACAGGGAGAAATTCTGGAGCATTCTTGTGCTAGGGCTGAATTCGCCTCTTCCACAGTTGTGAAGATTTTATCCCTCATAGTCAAAATCTTAATTTTGCAGGATACTTCATGTGGAACTTTACATCTGGCCATGTGAAGCCCTGCTTTGACATCAACAAAGACATCTTATCTTTCCCCGACCTCCTGGTCGGGCCTCACGCTCCCACCAACTTGTGTCAGGCCACACTACACACCCAATGACTAAAAAGTACAAGTAAGGAGTTTCTGGAGCACAAGGGATGGGAGGGTCTCGGCACCCAACTAAGGATCTAGGTTCGAGCAGACTCGATAGACTGTAAGGCCTAATCTGCTGGCAAATAGTATGTTAATATGTTAGTACATTGACAACAGCAAGGTCACCCATCAAACAAATGTTAATCTAGTAGAGCAATAGAAAACGCTGTCCACAAAACATAAACTGCGCCACACAATATCTCCACAAAAAATATATTGTCCAAAATATAAACACTGCTATTGATATCTACAGGACATGCCATCAGCACCCTCCAAATTTCAAGTAAAAAGAACAAGCCGTGTCTGAGATATAAAATGTCAAAATTTGAAATTTTCATTTATCAGAGTGGCACAGTTCCATACCTGTTGACATTTAACACACACAACAACTAAAAATTACATCCATGACACTAAGGCTAGGCACCCTATCAATTCCAAGCCACCAGCAGAATCCAAAATACTGTCCACAACATGGAAAGTGCATCATGCAATATCTTCACAAATAAAAAATGTTCTCCAACATGTAAACACCATAAGTCACATCTACTGAACATGCCGAAAACACCCTCCAAATTTCAAGTAAAAAGACCAAACCGTTTCTGAGATATTCAATCTTAAAGATTGGTAAAATTTTTCTATCTATTGCATTATTAAAAATCTGGCCATCTTGTGCCCACCTTGTGATCAAAGATGGCGATCAAAACATCTCACAATCAAAGAATTTGCAGGCTCATGATCAAAGAATTTGCAGGCTCACGAGCAAAGAATAAAAACTGTTCTAATATAAAAAATTCAAAGAATTGCAGTAAACCTCCACCATGGTTCATCAGAATGAAGCCTCCTGAGTAAAATCCACCTTCATTTGTCTTCCTAGAACACCCCTGGGCTGAGAAAATTGATTTTTTTATCTGCCCATCTTGTCCCTTGCTCACGATGCATGATCACAATCAATGAATCTTGTGATCAAAGAATTTGCAGGGTCACGACCAAAGAATAAAAACTGTTCCAGTTTAAAAAATTAAAATAACTGCAGTAAACCACTGCCATGGTTCATCAGAATGAAGCCCCCTGAGTAAAACCCACCCTGATTTGTCTTCCTAGGACACCCCTAGGCTGAGAAAATTGATTTTTTAATCTGGCCATCTCGTCTCTCACTCGTGATAGAAACATAGAAGTTGACGGCAGATAAGGACCGCAAGGCCCATCCAGTCTGCCCATTTCTTTTTCTACCTTATAAATGTGCCATTGGCCTTTGCTCTGAGATGCACAATGGCAATGAAACAATTTGCAGTCTGGCGATCAAAGAAATTGCTCACTCGAGAACAAAGAGCAAGGGACGAGAGGGCCAAATTTTAAAATAGATTTTTTCAGCACAGGGGTGCCCTAGAAAGTTATATGAGGGTGAGTTTTGCTAAGACAGCTTCATTCTGCCCCATCTTAATAAAAAAAAAAAAGTCTTCAATATCCTTGTTAGTCTAGCCCGATCATGATAACATAGATAATGATCTCTGTATCCCTGAAGTCTAGGGGCCCCACCAATGTGTATTTTATTAATATTGCTTTTTATTCCTGGTAATCTAGTGGCTCCCCCAATGTGTATTTCATTTATATTTCTTGTTTATATCCCTGTAGTTTAGTGGCCCCCAATCTGTATTTAATAATTATTATTATTATTATTCATATCTCTGGTAGTCTAGCCCCATCATAATAAAATAGATAAGCATTTGCCATTTCCTGGTAGTCTAGTGGCCCCCACCCCTCACCCAGCCTTGCAGCCCACCCAGCACCCCCACCCTTTCCCAGCCGGTGACTGGCACAGCTCCACCTCTCACCTCCATGGCCAGCCATCGACTCTGTGTATTATGAGTGCTAATGTAAAGAGGCACTCTGAAATTATTTCTGAGCACCTCTTTGCATTAGCACTCATAATTCTGGTCTCCATTGAGTAGGAGTTCAGGGCCTTAAGCCAATTCTCATAGGATCTGCCCTACTGGCCCA
Source organism: Neoceratodus forsteri (assembly GCA_016271365.2). Lineage (NCBI taxonomy): Eukaryota > Metazoa > Chordata > Ceratodontiformes > Ceratodontidae > Neoceratodus > Neoceratodus forsteri. The sequence continues at coordinate 1,612,429,725 of CM057452.1, forward strand.
GAATCATTGGACATGGGGGGGGTAGTAGGGGTCAACTGGGTGGATGCAGGTTGGGGATGGAGCTTGGGATATCAGTGGCAGGGGACAGCTGCAGTGGCAGGAGGGTGATGCATGTTTGGATGATGGTTCTTCTTGTGGGGGTTGTGTGTGTCAGTAGGGAATGCAGTAGGGTAATGTGTTTTCTATAGGAGTGGAAATTAATGGGGTGATAACATTCAGATGTGGATGGGTACAGTGTTATTTTAAAGGGGATTGGATTCACGGTGAAAAAAAATTGTAAAACTGAGCAAGTAGGAAAACAGCAATTTTACACAATTACACTGGCATTAAAAAAATGGTTACAGCAGTACTCCAGACCACAAAACATAATCCCTAACATCATAAGCATACTTCTTAAGTGTCCCTGATATTCAGTGACATCCATGATTTCAGTCACAAAGGAGTAGCGATTTGAAACATAAAAATGCCACACATTTGCATTACAGTTTAGTTCTCCACTGGATAATGCTTTTTTTCACTAAGCCAAATAATATCATCAGGATTTTGAGTGGATGTCACCGATTTTTTGATACATGTCCCTAACTGACTGACTGACTCGCTGACTGGCTGACTGACTGACTGGCTGATTGACTAACTATGGACATTTGTGCCTGATTTTTTAAGCCTTGATCTAGATTTGTAAGGCAGGTGGTTGAGATTTTTCAACCAAAACATGAAACTAAAGGGGGTGTCAGATAAATGGATATGAAAACAAAACTGAGCAGCAGTGCACAAAACAGAGGAGTAAAACAGGAATGCATAGCTGGCCATCAGCAAAGTGGTAGAACTTTTATTTGTAACATTGGCAAACCAGGTTTAGGAACAAGCACGGGTCACTGAGGACTGACCAGTAGAGAAGGATTTAGTATTCAATCAGATGCTGTTCTCCAGGGAGGGTGGCCACTATCCACACTGAAACACTACCACCTTGGTAAGCATGGGTGGCAGTGCAGTGAAGCATAACAGGGAGGAAGGCTGTTTGTCTGGGCTCTGAACAGCGCATTCTCAGTGTGGACTTGCATGGGGCTCTGTGTGCACCAGCATCCCAGGGAATGGGACCAGACACAAGAAAAGCCCTGGTGCATGCGGAAAGATCCTGGTGCCCTTGGACTCTGCCTCCCTCCACCAGCCACTTCTTCACCAGAGGCTTCCCCTGACACCCATATTCAGGAGGTGTAGAAGATCTCCCAGGCTATAGAGTGCATGTCATGGAGGACTGAAGGAGGCAAGCACTGGAGATGAGAGGGGACTTGGTGGAGCCTGATCAGGGAATGTGGGCAGCACCAGAGCACATGGAGACAGAATTAATACATTGTAAAAAAGAAAAGGAGTTCATATTGAAGTGCATAAACCGTGTTTCTACATGAACTGTTCCGTATAGCAAGTGCCAAAACTTTAAAAAAACATTCCTTTTACGGAAATATGTTGAGCATTCTAAACTGCAAATGTATTTATCCACCTGTGATCTAGCTGTTAGTCATCAATGACAATCCTGTCGAGCATATGGTTCAAAGACTAACATTACCGCTTAATAAAGCCAGGTGTTTCAGAAAGAACTTGGGAAGCCTAGTTCACACAATGGCCTCTACGTTTGTTTTTCCTCTCTAACGTTTTCCTGTAATGTGTAGGATATCTTTGTGTGGAGCCACACAGCAGCTTACTGCATCCACTGAATCTGTATAAAGCATTACACTAAGATAGAATCTACATTCCTCTTCCTGTGCAGCTGCTGTTTGCAAAAGGAATGACTAAAGTTTCATTTATTTACTTAAGAAATGTTTCTTCATGTGCATTAGCAGACTGATTGTTTCATATGTTTTCACTAATGACCTTGGAGATACAACTACAAATATCAAAACATCCTCAGGCAACACAAGGGCTGGTTTGGAAACAGGTTGACAAAGTAACAGCTTCATATTACAAAACAAGTTACTGTACCAATCACAGAATAATGGTCTTTGAATGGCTCATATTTGAAATATAAATGACATGGCAAAAAAGAAATGTGAATGATCTGATGCAATTCAGGCTCCAAATAGACTATAAATCAATTTTATGTCATTTTTATGGAAACACAGAAACAGTCTAGATAACAATAGGGATTGCCAAACCAAGAAGGGAAATAGGCAGACTAGGTGGGCTATGTGGTCCTTATCTGCTGACAGAGTCTATGTTTCTATATGGAAACACAGAAACATAGAAGTTGACAGCAGATAAGGACCGCAAGGCCCATTCAGTCTGCCCATTTCTTTTTCTATCTTATATTTTATTTTCATTTATTTATTTAGTTTTTGTTGACCAGGTAAGTGCACTAGACAAATCCTGCCTATTTTCAGGCACGACCCGGGGTAGGGGGATACAGATGAATGCCAACTGACCTTGAACCAGATTAAGCTGTTGGTGGTATTTTTAGTGAATGAGGAAATTTGCACAGGACACGGGAAACCCCTACTCTTTCGATAAGTGCCATGGGATCTTTAACATCCACCTGAACTACCACCAATCCAGGCAGATGGGACCTCGGTTTAACATCTCATCCGAAAGACGGCACCTCAGAAGTGCAGCACCCCTCCCATGCTGCACTACAGTGTCAGTATTGGGATATTAACGCAAGTGCCAGATGTGGGAACTGAACCCACAGCCCTCTAATCTCCCGGCCTCAGAGGTGAGTGTGCTAACTACAGAGTCACTGACACTAAATGTGCCATCGGCCTTTGCTCTGTCAATGGCCTATCTATTCATACTCATCTGTATGGCTCCTTTATGCCTATCCCATGCCTCTTTGAAGCCCTGCACTATATTCATATCCACCACTTCCTGAGGTAGGCCATTCCATGCATCTACCACCCTTTCTGTGAAAAAGAACTTCCTCACATTACCCTTTAATCGGCCTCCCTCTAATCTCATGTTGTGTCCTCTTGTCCTGCTATTTTTCTTATATTGAAACATGTTAGACTCTTTCACCTTGTTAATGCCCTTAAAGTATTTGAATGTTTCGATCATATCACCTCTCTCCCTCCTTTGCTGAAGGGTATACATATTGAGCTCCGTTAATCTGTCCTCACATGTTTTCTGATGCAGTCCCTGCACCATTTTGGTTGCTTCTCTGGACTGCCTCAATTTGGTAATGTCCTTGTGAAGGTGTGGCCTCCAGTACTGCACGCAGTACTCCAGATGGGGCCTAACCAATGTCTTGCAAAGAGGGATTATTACCTCCCTCTTACGACTTGTGGTACCCCTACTAAAACACCCCAACATCCCCCTAGCCTTACCTACTGCTCTAGTAGACTGCTTGGATGATTTCAGGTCATTGGTGATGATGATGCCAAGTCTCTTTCTTCCCTTGTGACTGCCAGCAACTCCACTCCCAGCCTATAGGTGGCTTCAGGGTTTCTCTTCCCTATGTGCATGATCTTGCACTTCTTTGCATTAAACCCCAGTTGCCACTCTTCCGACCATTTTGCTAGTTTGTCCAGATCTCTTCTCATTCTGCCCACCCCATAGGGATCATCTACTCTGTTGCAGATCTTGGTGTCATCTGCAAACAGACAAACCTTACCCTCCAGTCCATCTGCAATGTCACTGATGAAGATATTGAAGAGAACTGGCCACAGAACTGATTCCTGAGGTACCTCACTTGTGACTTGCATCTCTTCTGACTGTATACCGTTTATCACCACTCTCTGTTTTCTGCCCATCAACCAGTTTACCACCCAGTTGACCAACTTCTGACCCACCCCGAGCTTACCAAGCTTATTAATCAATCTTCTCTGTGGAACAGCATCGAAAGCTTTGCTGAAGTCAAGGTAGCCGACATCAACTGCTCCCCCTTGGTCCACCACTTTGGTTACCCAGTCAAAGAAATCTATGAGATTAGTTTGACAGGACCTTCCTTTTGTAAACCCATGCTGTCTTGGATCCTGTGCTCCTATGGATTCCAGGTGTTGCAGTATCCTTTCTTTAAGGAGTGCCTCCATAATCTTGCCCATTACTGAGGTAAGACTGACTAGTCTGTAGTTCCCTGCCTCCTCCCCTGCTACAACTCTTGTGGAGAAGGATCACATGAGCCCTTCTCCAGTCTTCTGGGACCTCTCCTGTGCTCAGAGACTCATTAAACAGTTCTAATAATGGCTCTGCTAGTTCCACCCATAGCTCCTTTAGTACCCTTGGATGTATGCCATCAGGTCCCATTGCCTTGTCCACCCTAAGCTTATCAAGATCTTGTAGGACCCTTTCTTTTGTGAAAGGACTAGTGCTCACCTCCCTCCTCCTGTGTCCATGATGCTGAGCTGTGGGCCCTGCCCTACCTTCTCTTCAGTAAATACTGAGCAGAAGTATCTATTTAGGATAAGTGCTTTTACATGGTCCTCCTCCTCCTCACATGCCCCCTTATCTCCTTTGATCTTAGCAATACCCCCTCTGTACTTTCTCCTTTCACTGAAAAGACAAACGGAAGGAGGAGATGGAGACTTGTGAGGGGAGGAGGAGTTGCAACAGTCATGGAGTGGAAGGAGGAAATAGGTTATTATGAGGAGAGGAAAAGTGGTCAGTGGTGAAGGGTCTTCAGAAAATTGTTCTGCAGTACTTGAGGTGAAGGAAGAGGAGGGAGGTGAAGAAACTGGAAGAGTAACTGGGAAATGCCTGGACCAAACTGGAGTGGGAGGAAGTTCTGCTGGGGGAATTACAATAGGAGCAAAAGGGGGAAATACTGTGCAGGAGGAAGAAAAGGAGTCAAGACTGAGAGATGGAGGGGAATGGAAGCAAACAGGAAGTAAGATGAGTGGAACATTAGTGATGGGGGACTCAATACTAAGAGGGGACAGATGGGGTAGCAAAGGGGAGAGGCATAGTTGCATTTGGGTCGAGGCCGTGCCAGGAATGACAGCAGAAAGGGTGGGACAATCTGTTCCTAAATATGCTAGAAGGGATAGGGACAAGCCTAATTTCATTATACATTTGGGGAAGAATGACCTGGTTGACAAGACGGTAGATATAGTCCAGAGGAGGTTTGAGGAACTTGGACAATTATGTGAGGGGGCAGGAAGATCAGTAACATTTTCAGAGATACTCCCAGTGCCTATGGCAAGCACAACATGAAAGCTGAGAATAGAGGAATTTAATGGATGGCTAAGAACATGGTGTCATGCTAAAGGGTATGGGTGGGGGAGAGTCCTGGGAAGACAGTAGTCTCTTTGCCAAAGACAGACTACACTTGAGTGAGGAGGGAAAGAAAGTGCTGAAACAGGATAGCAGAGTACATGGAGGAAGTTGGGAATTTAAACTAGGAGCGGGGGGGGTGGCAAGTGGACAAGAGACATGCAGAGACCACAGGTTGGGAAGCCACATGAGCTTACCGCCCATACCAGTGACAAACGACAAAGGGCAAGTACTATTGGTGATGCTAGTAAAAGAGGGCAGAATGGGAGGGGGTGGAAGGGGTGGAAGGTGGTCATCCGTAATGCTAGGAGCCTTGGAAGGAAAACTGCAGACCTACAGGTGCTCATGGCAGAGGGAGAGGTGGACATTGCAGCCATCACAGAAACATGGGCCACCCAATACAATGACTGGGACCTGTCTGTACAAGGTACAGGTTATTTCATAGGGATAGACTGATTGGAAAAGAAGGGGGGTGGCAATATATGTGACAAAAGGACTGAAGTGTGTAGGGGAGGAAGGGGAGGAGGGTAGCACAGAGTCACTTTGGATGCAATTCCAGGATTCCAAGAATGGGACTCTTAAAATGGAAGTGGTGTACAGGTCACCCTCTCAGACAGAGGAGTTAGACAGAGAACTAGCAGTACAGATCAGAAGGACCTGCATGAGGGGTAGTGTGGTGATTGTGGGGGATTCAACATGCCAGGAGTGGATTGGAGTACCCCAACAACCAGCAATAGAAGGGAGCAGGTACTGCTGGTTGCCTTCCAGGACAGCTTCCTGATGCAAATGGTCAGTGAGCCAACTAGGTTAGGGAATACCCCTGACCTTGTGCCAGCAAATGGGGAGTTTGTGTGGGAACTTAGGGTGGTAGAACCGCTGTCAGGGAGTGACCACCACTCAATATGGCTCACATTGGATATGGGCAAGGAAGGAGTGGAATCTGGCACAAGGGTGCTGGACTTCAGGAGGGCCAAATTTGGGAGGATGGGGGAAGTGGTAAAAGGGTACCTGGCCAAAATTCAACATAGCATGGGCACTAACCAGAGGTGGGAGCTCATAAAGCTGGGGATAGAGGAGGCAACCAGAACCTGCAGCAAGGCCCAGAGCAAGAAGGCTAGGACTAAGAAACCAAGCTGGGTGAGCAAGGAGGTCATGGAAAAGGTAAGGAGAAAAAGAGCTGCCTTTACGAGATAAAAGAAAACAGGGATGGGGGAGGACAGGGGGGAGTACTTGACAGAATAGAAGGAGGTGACTCAGGCAGTAAGGGGAGCCAAGGCATCTACAGAGCTCAGGCTGGCACAAGACATTAAGAAAGGTGAGAAGGTCTTCTTTGGGTACATCAGGGAGAAAAGGAACTGTAAGAACCACATAGTAAGGATTAGGAAGCAGGGGGGCTGGGTGGAAGTAGGGGAGAGATAAGGCAGAAGTGCTAAATGATTACTTCTGCTCAGTATTTACTAAGGAGAAGAGGGGGTGATACCCATGGGGAGAAGAATGGCAGTAACATGGTGGGAGGGGGTGACAGATGGAGAAATCATGGAGGGGAGAGTTCTGGAGGGCTTGGGGGCACTGAGGGTGGACAGAGTGCCAGGCCCGGATGGCATCCACCCTAGGGCACTGAAGGAACTGGCAGAGGTCCTTTTGGGACCTTTGGCAGGCCTATTTAATCCCTCACTACACTTGGGGTGTGTACCTCAGGATTGTAGGATGGCTCATGTGGTGCCCCTCCACAAGAGTGGCCCCAAGGATGAACCAGGTAACTACAGACCAGTGAGCCTCACACCCATCATGAATAAGCTGATGGAGACTATCCTGAAGGAGAGGCTGGTGGCCCTTCTGGAGGCCAAAGGACTACAGGACAGCAGACAGTATGGCTTCATACATGGCAGAGCCTGCCAAACCAACCTGGTGGAGTTCTATGACTGGGTAACTAGTCAATTGGACAGGGGCCATGCAGTGGATGTCCTGTATCTGGACTTCAGTAAGGCATTCGACTCGGTGCCACATGGGAGGCTGGGAAGTAAGTTAGAAGGCACGGGGCAGGTGCAAAGCTGGTGAGATGGGTAGGGAATGGGCTTCAGGGAAGGCAACAGAAGGTGGTGGTGGGCCGGGCTCTCTCATCCCCAAGGGTAGTGACTAGTGGTGCTCCACAGGGCTCGGTGTTGGGACCAGTGTTGTTTGGGATATTTATTGCAGACATATCATTGGACATCAAGAGCAAGATCAGTCTGTTTGCATACGACACCAAGATGAGAGTGGTGGTAGATGACCTAGGGGGATGGCAGGGTTTGCAGGATGAGCTGAAGAAGCTGAAAACCTGGTCAGACACCTGGCAACTGGGGTTTAATGCCAAAAAGTGCAAGGTGCTGCATTTTGGGATGAAGAACCCAAGGAGTAGTTACCAGCTGGGGGAATGCAGCTAGCCAAGACAGAGGAGAAGGATCTGGGGGTGCTCATTACAGGGTCAATGAACAACTCTGCACAATGTAGGAAGGCAGCTGCAAAGGCCAACAAAATTCTGGGTTGCATTGAAAGGGGTATCTCCTCGAAGATGGGGGAGGTGATTCTGCCACTGTGTAGGTCATTAGTTAGACCGCATCTGGAGTACTGCGTGCAGTACTGTCGCCCATATCAGAAGAGGGACATTAAGTTACTGGAGGGGGTGTAGCACAGGGCAACAAAGAACGTCAAGGGGCTGGGGGACTTGCCGTGTGAGAGGAGGCTCAGGGAACTGAACATGTACTCGCTAGAGGAGAGGAGGGATGGGGGGACATGACTGAAAGGTTTATTCCTTTCATGTACTTTAAGTACATGAAAGGAATAAACAAAACAGGTGCAGAGGGGCTGTTCAAAGTAAGGGAGGGGAGGGACACCTGGGGCCATGATATGAGGCTGGAGGGAGGAAGGTTCAGGAGGGATGAGGAGACACTTTTACAGGAGAGGGTGGTAGCTGGGTGGAATGCATTACTGGCAGCAGTGGTATCCTGTAGAACAGTGGACTGCTTCAAAAGTGGCTGGGAGGGTCAATGGTGGGAAGGGTGGGAGGGAGGGTATCTGCAAAATAAGTGAGTGCTAGCACATTTGAGCAGACTTGATAGACCTCTATTTATTTATTTATTTATTGAAGAGAATCGGAATTACAATCCTTTGAGTCATAGACTCCTTTGCAAAGGCACCACGTCAGTACATAAAGAACAAAACATAACATTTACTGGTATTATACATAGGTACAGTAAATACATTGTGTCAAGGACCCTGAGGTGGATTTTTGGTCTTAGCTGTGGCCAAAGGAAGATTACAGATTCGGAGGGTCCTAGTCGAACCCTGAGTCATATTTTAAATACATTGTGATTGTGGGACCTGAGGACGCAGTCTGGGGTAAGGTTGGGCATTTTAATCCAGTTGTTACAGATTTTCTATATTCGCTGTCACTATCTGGACTGCTAGCAATGGGCTTGCTTTTGTGTTTTGGAGATGGTGGAGGCAAAACGGTTGCAGTCACTGGCGGCTGATACAAGGAGGAGATCCCTGAGGCCAGTTTTAAATTGGCCAAGACTAGAGGCAAGGGAGATAGAGGCCAGTAGGCTATTTAACCATAGGGGAGCCCAGTATCGGAAAGACCTTTGTCCTAGGGCAGTCCTCCAGTGGGGAACTAGGAGAGAGGTGCCAGTGGTGTATCTAGGGGCCCTTCTGTGTGGGTTGGTCTGGATGAGGGGGGTGGAGACCTATGGGTGCCAGCTTCATGAGTATTTTTTTTGCTTGGAGGGTGGTGTGGTACTTAAGCCTACCTTCGAAAGTGAGCCAGTCAGCACATTTGTAAAGCTCACATGTGTGGGTGTCTCTATCACTCCCAGTGACCAGTCTGCAGGCTTTATTGAGAGCTATGTTAATGCTGCGTAGGGCCGTTTTGGTCGGCAGAGCCATAAAACAAAATGCTATAGTCAACCAAAGATAGGGCAGAGGAAGTTACAGCGAGATGTAGGGCCGGGGGGTGGGGGGTAGGCAATGCTTATGTCTGTATTGGATTCCCACTCTGGTGTTTACAGTGGAGGAAAGGTATTCGATGTGTGTGTGGAAGGTAAGGGAGGTGTCCAGAGTGACACCCCGGTATTTGAAGCTAGAAACCTGTTCAAGAAGGAGACCCTCAGAATTTGAGATGAGTAGGGGAGTTCTGCTGTGTGGGCTTTGCTGGTGTGCAAAGATCATCAATTTTGTCTTGTTGTAGTTGAGTACTAGGCAGTGCTCATTAAACCAGGATTCAATTTCAGTAAAAAAAGCCTTGTACAGCTGAATGTAGGGAGTTAGGCTGGCGGTGCTTCCAGAGTAGTACTGCATCGTCCGCATAGAGCAAGAGCTTCCCTTTGCATGATTGAGGGAGGGAGAGAGCTTAGGAAGAGGGTGAAAAGCAATGGGCCGAGAATGAACCATTGGGGGACACCCGATTGGACTGGTCTTTCGGAGGAGAGGGTGGCTTTAATTTTAACCTGTTGGGTCCGGCCAGAGAGATAGTCCTTGATCCAGGTGGCCTCATGGGAGAAGTGTTGGGAGGGAAGGGCGTGTAGCAGGAGTACGTGACTGATGATATCAAAGGCTTTGGTCAGGCTGACGTAGATTGCTCCTGCTATGGACCCCTGGTCCAGGGCCTCGTGAATGTATGAGGTAAATTCCAGGAGGGCAGTGGTGGTGCTGTGCCCCCTCCGGAACCCGTGTTATTCGTGGCAGAACAGCGAGAGTATTTGGTTAAGTAGTCAGTGAACTGGTCCGACACAATTTTTACGCGCACTTTGGGGGATCAAGATGGGTTGGTAATTGCTGGTGGAGGTGGGGTCACCGCTTTTCAGTATGGAGGTAATTATGCTTCTTTTCCATGGCTTGGGGAACTGGCTGAGGCATAGCGACCAGTTAAGAATTTTGATAAGATGAGGCAGGGTTTTATTCAGGGTTAGCCTGAACATTTTGAGATCAATAGAGTCACTGCTATAGCGCGCATTCATCAAGGCTTTGGTGAGGTGGCATTTAGCCTTGCTGCAAGAGATGATTCTCAGCCGGAAAGGTGGAGAGGCTGCGGTGGTAGAGGTGTCTATGGGGCCTTTAGGAAGTGGGTCAAAGAAGTTATGTGGGAGGATGTGACTGAGGTCTGAGAAGGTGGTATTAAGGGCATTGGCTATGGCAATGAGGTCCTGGGTGAGGGCTCCATCTACTAGAATTTGCGAGGGTGCAGGGGAAATGGTGTTCCTGCACAGCTCTTTTATATTGTTCCAGAATTTTTTCCCTGAGCCCCAAGTGGTGATGGGGGCGTGTTTGTAATAAGTGGCCTTGGCTTGTCGGATGGCCCAGATATATTTGTTTCTGGCTTCTCTGTAGAGCTGCCTATCCTAAGGTAGCTGTGAGTCCTCGGCTTTATGCCAGAGGTTGTCTCTATGGTGCATCAGTTAAGCAGGGTTTGTGAGATCCAGGGGGTATCCCTGTTTTTTAAAATGTGCTTTGATAAAGGGGCAAAGATGTCACAGGCAGCGTTAAAGTTAGTGATAAAGGAGCGGAGGGCAGTATCAACAGAGTGAGTGTCTTGGATGTGTGACCAGTCGCAGGAGATAAGGTACATTTTGAGGTGAGAGAGGGCACCTTTTTTGAGGCACCTTTGGACTGTAACTTTAGGAAGGCTAGGTGGGGGTTTATTTGACCACCAGCAGGTGACAGGGGAGTGGTCACTTAGCTGTCAGGGAGAGCTTTAACCTGGGAGAGGTTTTTAGGGCTGTCGGTGAGGATGAGGTCGATAAGAGTTGAGGTCCCTGTTCTGGGGTCAAGTCTGGTGGGGGAAAGGACCACCTGAGTGAGGTCATAGGCTAGAATTGTGTCTTTGTAGGGGGTAGATATGGTGGATAACCAAGTCACGTTAAAGTCACCCATTATAATTAGTTCGCTACTGGGAGGAAGATGGGTGATGCTGGAAAGTATTAAATCAAACGCTGGCTTTTGGCTAGTGGGGGGGATGTAAACTGCCATAATGTATATTGTTTTTCCATGGTTGCCAAGTGTGATCTTAATGGCAGTGGACTGGGCACGGTTTTGACATAGATGGCACACTCACTTCTCCATTTTGTTTAGTCTGTCTGTATGAAAGACGGTGTAGCCACTGTGGGTAACAGAGGCATCAGGGATGTTTTTCAAGAGCCAAGTCTCTGATAATGCTAGGACATCAGGGGCGTGTTGTGCGATCCAGCCCTGTAGTGGAGTGAATTTACTTTGGAGGCTGCAGATATTGAGGGAGGCTAGTTGTAAGCTGCCTAGCTTGCCCTCTATTGTAGCACCAGACATATGTGGCCCCGGATTAGGATGCACATTGCCTGACATTAGGAGGAGGGCGATGCAGAGAAAAGCATTCTGTAGAAGCTTGAGTGCAAGGCGATGGGAGTGAGGAGAAAGGTGGTTTTTGGCAGGTCCTACAGGTATAGGGAAGGTGCCTATGAGATGGGCTAGTAGTGCTGGGGGCAGTGAGGGATGGGGGTGAAGTAAGGGTTAAACAGAGAACGTGAGGGGTGAGATCCCCTGGAGGTCAGGGAGGCAGTGCCGTGTAGGTTGGAGGTATAGTAGGTGCATACTGGGGCATTATAAGTGGGCAAGCAGGGAGCCAGACGTTGAGGTCCCATATTTGTGGCCCTTTGATTGGGAGAGTGGAAGGGGGCAGTGTAGTGAAAGGGAGCAGTGTGGCAGTGGTGACAAGCATCTGTAGGTAGAGATGCATGCTGTTTTAGGGAGAGATTTAGAATTTGATGGGATGGTGGCCACTAGTGGTGAGAAAGCATAGGCTGCAGGTAGGAAAGTGGTCTGATTAGTTATTACCAATCACATGAGCTTCAGTATATATTAGTATGTTTGCCAGGGGTGGTGGGGCAGCTGGTCTGGAGTGCTGGCGGGGCGTACTGACTGAGCTGTGTATCAGCAAGTGGGCAAGGAGCAGAGAATCCAGCTCCTCTAATGCTTCAGTGGTAGGTCTGTACCTTGGGTGATTCAGCGTGGTGTTTCATCGTGGGGGAGGGCGGCTTCAGGCCCCTCGCGACCTCACTATCTGCGGACAAGGAGAGGGAGACAGCTCAGATTTATATTAAGGTAAGTGGCTTGGGGGAGGGCCAGTTTAAACACCTAAAACAGGGGAGGCACCCACAACAGTCCGGGTGAATGGCTACATTCTCCATTTACTCCACACTGATTCACTCCCACACTGAGTTTAAACATGCATTGATTGTACTCCAGATTGATATCTTAAGCAGGCAGACTTGTACTCAGATTGAGCTTACAGAGCTAAATTTGGCTTTTAAATAAGCAGCATTTTACTCAGAGCTTCAGAAAATAAATTTGCAGCCTTGTACTCAGAGTGAGCTTACAGAGCTAAATTTGGCTTTTAAATAAGCGGTGTTTTACTCAGAGCTTCAAGAAATAAATTTGCATCCTTGTACTCAGAGTCACCTTGCAGAAATTAATAAATTTGCCTTTTAAACAAGCAACCTTTCACTCAGGATTGCATAAAACAACATTTTCAGAAGGAGTTTAGTGCCAAGACACAGGCAGAATCCACAGCTTCTTTAGTTAGCTAGACCAAGGTGGTTTGCTAGGTACAAGAATTTGAACTGTGTTTTGGTGCCAAACTGCAAAGTCCCGACCAATGCAATACTGGCTTCAGGAGATTCAACATACAGACCCTGGAGCCTATATGAACTTAGAGCACAAGAGAGAGAAAAATAAAACTATCAGCACATATGTGGGGATACAAAATTAATCCCCTTTAAATAAGTCCATAACAGTAACTGAGCTGCGTATCAGCAAGTGGGCAAGGAGCAGAGAATCCAGCTCCTTCAATACTTCAGTGGTCGGTCTGTACCTTGGGTGTTTCGGCATGGTAGTTTGTCTGGGGGAGGGCGGCTTCAGGACCCTCATGACCTCACTATCTTGGGTGTTTCATCATAGTGTTTCGTTGTGGGGGAGGGCGACTTCAGGCCCCTTGTGACCTCACTATCTTGGGTGATTTGGCGTGGTGTTTCATCATGGGGGAGGGCGACTTCAGGCCCCTCGCGACCTCACTATCTTGGGTGTTTCATCATGGTGTTTCGCTGTGGGGGAGGGTGACTTCAGGCCCCTCGTGACCTCACTATCTTGGGTGTTTTGTCGTGGTGTTTCGACATAGGGGAGGGCGACTTCAGGCGGCCTTTATCTGCTAGTAAATTTTGTATATTCATATATTCATAAGATGTGAACTTCAAGGGTAGTGAGTGAGCAGGACTGGAGAACATAAAAATTGCCTGTAGGAAGGCATTTATAGAGCCTGATGGCAAGATGCAGAAATGAAGTAATTGCATGATGATGCAGAGGGAGTTATTGATAGGTTAGACTGAACTGAATAAGGACTGCTAAAGAATAACTGGCATGATAGAAAATGAACTGAATAATAATGTACTGAAAATAGGAATGGATCTCAATAGCAATTATCGTAGCGAGTACCCAGCAATGTGCACGAATTGCTTGAAGTAGTAGTGCAACCATAACTGTAGTGAAATTACTGAAACAAACTGAGTGATGGATGAGTGACTGAAACAGGCAGGCTGGAATAATAAGGATTAAATGGTTAAAGCTGCAGGCTGGAATGCAAGGCATGAAGTGGGATCTCACTAGAAAAAGTTGCTACTGCTAATTATGAACAGCAGGTAAAACAGTTCTTACAGGAATGGAGTCAGCATCAAGAACCTCCCGTAATTGGCAAATGAAACCATGATACCACAATGGAATGATCTGGACAAGAACACTTTGACGGCAAAAAAATGTTCTTTATTAATCCAAAAGCATATCATCTGTTGGTAAAAACACACAAAAGGCAAATGACCACCAAAGCCAGCGATAACAGACCTCTCCCCACGGTGAAGCAAGTCTCACACAAGGCCAAATGTTTTCACGCAGAGGAATAGTACAACAAGGCACACATCAGCACATGTAACACTATCGAGCATGTCTTTGGCATGTTGAAGGCATGATTCTGTTGCCTAGACAGGTCAGGCGGTGCCCTACAGTACTGCCCCTTGAAAGCCTGTGGCCTATTCCTGGCCTGCGGCATACTGCACAACATGGCCATGGACCGTGGGATAGCTGTCGAGGCTGAGGAGGGTGACAGTAGCGGGGACAATGGCGACAATGGACCGGAAGGGGGTATGCAGTCACCCCCTGGGTGGAGGAACCCCCAACTTGGGCAGCAGGCACAATGCCACAGCAACACGTTTGCACAGGAACACTTTGGAGAACGCAGGTAGGTGGTATGGCACACATGCATGGGCCATGCAGACCCACACACCACACAAATGCAGAGGTGTGCACAGTGGGAGGCATGCACAGACAGTGGTGCCAAGCAGGGGTAGGGGTGGCAGTGGCATACACCAACACACTGCAACACACACACACACACCCTGCACAGGCATGTACACACACACACACACACACACACACACACACACACACACACATACACACAGGCAGTGGAATATGGCATGGATCAGATGCATTGCACCAGTGCACAGGTACAACTGGTGCTAGTCTGCCCTCATCATGCCCACACCACACATCCCAGCAGCTGGCAGGCACACACAGGCAGCATGCGGCACTACACGCATGAGCGCCACCACAGGTGTGATGCACACACACTGCCCATGTGCACACAGGGCAGCAGCAGCAGACTACGAGCAGGGCAGCACACACCTCAGGGCCACCGCATGGCACCACAGTCACAATGGCCATGGGGGTGGCTGCGCTGGGGCCTATCATCAGCTGCAGGCTAAGCATCAACTATGGGGGGGTGTCAGATGCCCCCCAGAGGTGGATATGCAGGACCGCGACCACATCCTCCCAGGGGTGTGTAGGCAGCCAAACAGGCCAGCCCCAGGTGTGCCAGGGATGCCTACATCCAAATCTGGCATCCACTGTGATGGCGTCACCCAACACCAGCTCCATGGAGTGGACGGCACACTACAGGAGGTCCCCTGTGCACGGCTGTGCCCAGTGGCAGCCTGCAACACAAACGCATCCACAATGACACCAGCAAAGCAATCCATGGCTGCAGTCATGGCCTCCTGCATGCATGTTAGCCCCTCCAGGATCTGTGTGGTGCCCCTGTCCTGCTGCTCAGCCAGCTGGCTTACCTCCGACCGCAGAGCTCGCACCCCAATGGTGAGCAGTACCTGTTGCTCAATGGATGTCTGCAGCAGCTGGGTGTGCTCAGCCAGACAGTCTGCATCCTGTGGCACCTGCTAAGGATGTCAATTGTCAGTGGGTGACCTGCCACTCTGTCCAGCCCCCCTCTCTGGTAGGCACTGCACAGTGGGGTCTACAGGGTAGGGTGTACAGCAGGTGCACCAGAAGCAGACCCTGTGTCCGGCTGCCAGTGGCACCTGCAGCTTGCTGCTACCACCCATCCTGCTGCTCCCTGCCACCCAGCACCTGCGCGGCCACGCCACCAATGACACAGGGCACAACAGTGGCACCACTCACTGCTGCACCCACAGTGCCGGCAAGTGGCTGAGCAGCTGTGGGCATGGTGCTGAGCCCTGACTCTGCCTGTGATACTGGCAGGGGTGACTCCCCCACAATGTCGCCCATGCTGTCCAGGATCATTGCCATGTTGTTATCAGAGTCATACCCCACCCTGATCTGTGTCTCTGCACACAGCACACCAAGGCTGGAATCCTGCAGGAACACATCCAGGGCCTCGTCCATCTATAGGCCATGGATGTCCATAGGCACCATGGTGTCTGTTCGTCACCTGTCAGTGCCACAGATGCCGGTGGATGTGGAAGGCCCATCCCCAGGATCCGTGCTGGCACCCAATCATCTGCACGTAGCCATGTCAGAGCTGCAAGAGAAGAAGGTAGTGTCAGTGATGCATCGCCCCCATGTGCCCCCCCCGGGTACACCACTGCCATTTGTGGTCAGCAGTGTGCCATGCGCATTGGTGCACACACATGCATATGGCATGTGAGCCAGTAGCATGCACACTGGAATGCATGTGTATGCACCCTCAGCGCCGGTGCCTGTGTGTGACCAACATACATACCTTGCAGTGATGGGCTGCCACCCGTCTGGAAGCCCCTCCAGGCACACCCTCCACTGAAGTGCGATGGATAGTGGCCACCACCATCTCCTCTATAGGTGTCAGTGTGGGTGCATCCACTGGCCCTCCACCGGTGGCATTCCGGGACACTCTGATGGTTGCCACCTTCTTCTTTATGTGCCACCTGTCTGTCTCGTCCTTCTTGCGGCACTCCTGTGCTGACCACTGGTGGCTGCTGTGCCAGTTGGCATAGGCCGCCTTGACTCATCCAATGGCCCTGTCATGTGGTGTGCCCATGGCACCACTCAACAGGGTCTTCCTGTCGAGGTAGGCCTCGAACAGGGCATCAGTCTCTCCCTTTGTGAAGTTGAGCCTGTGCTTGCATACAGGCCCACCGTCGTCACCCGCTTCCTGTCCCAACATGTTGCCACCTGTGAACATAGACAGTGCAGTGTGTCAGCAGCAACAGAGTCCTGGGCAGTCCCACCTTGCAGTGCTGCTGTCTCCCTGTGTTGCTGCAGCATTCAGCACTTACCTGTCATGGTTGCAATACTGATCCATAGCCTGTGCTGTTCAGTGGCACTTATCAGGTGCATCTCATGCAAATTAGGTTGTGTGCAATGGTAATGATATGCTAATGCACCCCACTGCACTGCTCATTGTCTGTTGAGCTCATTTGCATAGGGTATCTGAATAACACAAAACTGCATGTGTGCAGTCATGTTGCGCTAGAGCAAGCCCATGGCACAATGCCCATCCATGTGCGGTCTACGTGCCTGCAGTGTGCATGTGTGCTGCATGTACCACAGTACAACTGTTTAACCCACATGAACTGTGCAATGCAGCAGCACTGCACAAGTTGTGCTGGGGCAGCTATGCACATGCCCATGCATCATGCTATGCACCCTATGGCGCACATGTGCATTGCGTAACAGCTGATGACCTCTGACCCACGGGTCACCTACATGACCCCGTGACCCCATTAGGCCCCGGCGTTGTGCGCATACCCATCTTTGCACAATGGTCCCGCATTGCACATCCTGGAGCGCATCCACATGCTGCACGATTGCGGCAGTGTGTTGCATATCGTGCACCCTGTACATGTGGCAGCCGTGTGTGCTGTGCACTGCCATTTGCATTGCCACCTCAGATGTCAGCCATAGTGCAGGGCACTGGAAGACAGGCAGTGAACTGGAGCAAGGTGGAGCTGGTGAACCTGATGGCAGTCATCCAGCCCTTTGAGGGGCAACTGTTTGGGATGGAGCCACTGCAGCAGGCCAGGGGATAGGTGTGGCAGTCAGTTGCTTTGGCCCTGGAGAGGAGGATGGGTGTGTCACAAACACCAAAGCAATGCAGGCACTGCTATGGGGACCTGCAGTGGAGGACACCCAACCACCTCCAGAGGATGCAGGCATGCATGCAGCGTGGTGCAGTACCACAGTTGGGTAGATGTTTGCATTGTGCCTGTCAGGCCATGCACAATACTGTAATGTTGGCATTGCTGCCTGGCATGGGCCGCAGTGGGTTACATAGCTGTCCTGCCATGTGCTGCATGTCAATCCCAGCTGCCGCATGTGTTGTGGCTGTGCTGGCATGTGGGTCACAGGGTGGACACGGGTGCACACTGTACATGGTGGGCTGTTGGGGGGGCACTGCTGGCATGCTTGTGTACTGATGTCCATCTCTCATGTTTCCCTTCCCAGGGCCGGAGAACCACAGGAGGGCCAGGCGGTAGCAGAGCAGGCCAGGGCAAAGTGCCCCACTGATGGTGGGCAACCTGTGCCAGCAGTGCAGTCTGGTGTGGGTGAGTACTGTCATGTCATTTGTCACTGTACCCAGGGGGTGGCAGTGGGGTGGGGGTTTGGCCATGGCCACCTGTGCCATGTGCCTTAACAGCTGTGTGTGTGGTGCACAGTCTGTCATGCAGGCCACAGTGGCCTTTACGTTGGCCATGTGTCCCAGCAGTTGGTGGGGTGGGCATGCACATGGATGCCAGTGGTAGTGCTGCAGTGCTGCTGTTGCTGTCTGCCATATGGCTGACCCTGTGTGATCCTGTGGCCACTGTGCGGCAGCATCCACCTCTTTGCACTGGTGTGGTGGTCCATGCCATGGGAAGCCATTGTCCCGCCTGTGAAGGGGGGTCCATACCAGGCTCTCCAGGGGTGTGTCTGCATATTGCCCATTATGCTCTGTGGGTGGACATGATTCCCTGACCCATTTCACTGATTACCTGTCTTGTCCCACGCCATAGGTGTCAGGCAGACTGCAGGTCAGAGGCCGCAGAGGGTCCAGACACGATTGCTGTGGCAGATCCTGATCATGGTGTGGAGGGTCCTGGATGTTGTGGTGGTGATCCATATGTGTCTACAGCCTGAAGGAGGAGATGGCATGTTGGGGAATCATCCAGCTGTGGTTGCCACTAGCTGGACTGTATATAGCCCCTTTCACCCTTGTTGGCCCTGTTCTCCTACAGTCGCCCTGTCCCATTGTACAGCCCCTGTTCCCTGTCCCCATCCCTCTTTGTACCTTCCCTGTCCCTGACCCCAGTTTCTATATGTGTCTTTCACTTTTATAAAGCTTTACCAGCTGCATGCCTGTGTCCATGTCTGTTTTATGGGTGGCATGTGGAGCCATGCTGCAATGCTCATGTCTCCATCCATGGTATTTTGGGGTGGGGCTGTGTGATGCTACTGTGGTTCCATGCCATGTGTAGTGGTCTTCATTTTGTGCTGGGTTTCCTCACCCGATTTGGTGGGTTTGCCTTGTGGCTTCAGGCTTATTATGGGGCTGTGGTCGGGGGGGTGGCGGGTGTGTGCATGGTGTTGCCACACTGTCATGGTCCTTCTTCTGGACCTGTCCTCCCGCTGAGGTGGGGGTGTCTGCATCCCCTGTTGGGCCCCCAGTCCCATGTGGGCTGCCACTGTGCTTGGGTTCTGTGTCCTTCACTGTCCAGCGTGTGGGCTGCTTGTGCACATGTGAGACCTGGTGTGTTTGGCTCCATGGCCCTAGGGGTGGACGTCCATTGCAGCATGGTGGTAGATACTGCAGGCTGGCAGTTGGTAGGAGGGCACCGTTGACAGCCCTGTGGTGGCCATCCTCCCCTCCTGTCACCTGCTGGCCATGCCACGTCTGTGTTCTGGGTACTGGTTCCTGGACATGCTCCTGTCCATCACCGGTGGGCCAGCTATGGGTGCCGCGGTGCACGGCACCACTGCTGGGGGCTGTGCTTCATCACTTGTGGTCCGTTCTTCCACCCTGCACTGTGCCTGTGTGTGCATTGGTGTGCCCTGCTAGCAAGGTCCTGTTGCCATTGGCATTGTACTTCCCCAGCTGTATCCCTGGGTCCATTGCCTCTGTGCTGCCCCCCCCACTGTTGTTGCTCTGCTTTGCTAGGCACTTCCGCAGTTGCACTGGCACATCTCTGGTTGCATTATGGTGCACCTGTGCCATATTCAGCTACATTGTGCTGACATGCGCAGCTGCTGAATATGGCAGCCGCTGTGCCACCGTGCAGCTGACTTGTGCTGCGCTGGACTTGTGCCAGCTTTTGGTGCAGTTCTGAATATCTAGGCCTAAAAAAATAATAATTATTCTCAGCAAAAATGCAACAACATGCTTCTAATTCAGAATGTCCAATATATGGGACCATAAGATAAAGGCTTAACCTAATAAAATGAGTATATATATATATATATATATATATATATATATATATATATATCACACAATAACAGGATAAATGTTGTAAGCTGAAAAGAACAGTACAGGAACTCTCATTTATAAACAAATCAAGGGCACTGTTAAACTGTTTGTATTTATAAATAAGGTTCAAGTTGAAAATGGTCATCTATGCCTGGCCAGTCATACGAATTTAAAGTAAATTGCCATAATGTCTCTCTTTGTAAGGCTTTGTGTCCAAATCACTACCTGAGATGTTCAAAGTCACCTTTCCAATACCCTGAAAGGTGAAATGGTGGTTTTATCCTGCCCATTTGCAACGTTGTGCCAATGTACTAATATCATCTTGTTTCTGTATACCATGAATGTATTGTCAAATCCTTTCTTTCATTTTTCTTTTAGTCTTACCAATGTAAAAAACTGAGCAGAAAGCACATTTTGCAAAATAAACCACATTCTGGTTCCCACATGTAATAAAATGGTGAATATTGTATACCACTTTAGTTACAGGATGTTACAAGATGTTGAAAAGTGGCACCAGAAAGTATAAATTGACAAAAAGAACAGTTCCCACATTTGTGGGTGCCTGGGGTAAGATCTTTCTCAATTTCATTGGTTGATTGTTTTTCCCAATATGTACTATGCACTAAGATGTCTTTAAAATTGTCCCTGCTTTTATATATGACACGTGGTGTGGTAGTGGTAACGGAACACAATTTTCATTACAGTTTCAAGATATGCCAATTTTTCTGTATAATTTCTTGAACTAGATGTGCTTGAGGGGAAAAAGTAGTAATAAAGAGGGGTGTACTGTTGTTTAGATTTGTGATGATTTCTTAATTCTCATTGCAGTAGTTGTTAATTTTTGTGCTTGTTCCTGATATGCCAGACCTGATATACAATTTTGTTTGTATCTCAAGTAGTGTCCCACTGGTATATTTTTTGTCTCATGGGACAGATAGCAGCTTTCAAAGTGCAGCACTGAATTTCTTTCCATTTCCTTTCTGTAAATAACTGTGGATAAACTACCCATGTCAGTTTTTTTAATCGTAACATCCAGAAAATTCACTTGTTTAAGGTCAAAAGTTACCTCAAACTGAAGATTTTTATTAGTGGATTCCAGATATTCAATGAAACACCCCAGTTCTTCTGCTGTACCTTTCCAAACATGAAATAAATTGTCAACATATCTTTTGTAAAAATCGATTTTGTCCAAGAATTTATTATTTTCTGGACTGTAGACATAGTCCCATTCCCAAGAAGCCATATAAATTTTGGCATAATTGGGAGCCATAGCTGCTCCCATTGCTGCCCCCTTCTTTTGACTGTACATTCAATCTTTAAGGAGAAAAGTGTTACATTTTAGTATCTTTTCAGTCATGTCCAACAAAAATTCCATAGAGTCAGAAGATAAAACAGATTTTTTATAGAGTGCATTTCTTAGGGCATCCAAACTCTCACCATGTGAGATGCTTGTATACAATGCCCTGACATCCACAGTCACCATAAATCAATATGATTGTAGTTCTACATCTCTTAAAAAGGGAAGCAACTGGTCATCAACAAAAAATGCAAGGGGTTCCGTAAGTGAACCATTGCTAGGTACCATCGGTCTTGCAGGTGGTTTTTGTACTCTTTTATGGATTTTTGGTAGTCCATTTAGGACTGCTTTAACTGGGTGCTTTACCTGTAGAAAATCCAAAATATTCTGGTCAATGGTTCCACATGACATGGCATCATGCAATAAGGTGTCAGTTCCCATCTTAAACCTATTCATTGGGTCTTCTGATGACATAGCATAAAAATCAGGATTATTCAATTGACTTAACATTTCATCTTCGTCTTTTTTTGACCATATCACAACAGCCCCACCCTTGTCTGCTGACTTGATTATGATATTCTCATTTTCTTTCAGTTTTTTTATGGCAATTTTTTTCTGCCATTGTGCAGTTATAGTATCTAGCATGGGGAACATTTAGCTTTTAAAATCTCTAAGACATGTCTTCTGAAATGCAGATAGCATAGGGTTGGAAGGTGGCATGAAGACAGATTTTGGTTTAAAAGTGACTATCATTTGAGCACTAGAATCCTGCAAAGAAGATGACATCATAGATTGAGTTGCTTCATTCAGTTCCTCCTGTTCTTTATGAAAGAAGGCTTTCAGATGTAGCTTCCAAGTAAAGTTGTGAATATCAACAGCTGTGTCAAATATATTCATATTCTTAGTCGGGATAAAGGAAAGACCTTTCTGCAATACTAAAAGTTCATCACGTGACAATGGATATTCATAAATATTGACTATCAATGAATCCATATTGTCTAAGATGTCTAATATCTCTGCCCCCCCCCAGGGTTTCAGAACTGATTCTCCTGGAGGCTGTAATGGTCCTTCATCATACTCTGTCTGTGTGAGATTTGCCTGGTGTAATTCCTCCACTGTTGTCTGCATCTCCAGCTCCTCCCTCTCCCTCTTCCTCTTCCTCTCCCTCTATCCTACCCATATCTCTTTTAACCTTTCCCTCTACTGTCTTTTCTAGTGATTCTTCTCAAAAATAAGCTATCCTGGGACTCCTCCTCAAAGGACACTCTGGTAAGATAATGGCTGGTCATGTGAGTAGGGATGGGGGTGGGGGTACCGTTGACTGTGAATCTAAGGCGATATCTTGGGGAGGGATGGTACTCAAGGTGGTTGGAATAGAGGCCACAAATCTATGTATCAGGAGGGCCTCCTGATTCAGTGGGAGGTCCTCCAGACTGAGATCTAATAAATGATCTGAGGTGTTTCCTGTGTTCATATCCAATTCTGATCCTCTTGTATAAGTATCTCTTGGTAACTGAACATCAACATGTCATAAAGTTGCTTTCTTTAATATTGATTTCTCTAGTCCTGGATTATTTTTCCAAAAAAAAATTCTCCCTTCTAAGTAGTCATTTCTATTACATTCAAATGTGTTCATTTTCACTTTTTCAATATATTTCTTTTGTATCTTAATGTTAGCATCAAGTAGTTGTTTAAAATGTTGATAGTCTGGATGATTAGAGAAGCTTGAAACTATTTGCTCTTTTGCAAGCAGTTCCTTCTTAAGGTCGTCTTGCTGTGATTCTCCATCTGTTAAAATATATTGTATTATATCCTCTGAATACCCCAAAAGTTTTTGTTGCCATCCTCTCAGAAAACCATTCCTTTCTGTGCCAAAAGCAGGTTGTAATGTAAATCTCAATCCTCTTGGTGCTCTATTCTCTGTTAAGTATGCTGTTAATGTTACCTTTTGCCAATACATGCATTGCACTTTAAAAACAATGTACTCCAACAATAGAAAGGCAGTTCTGATATCCATAGATTGTCTTTCAGAAACTGACTGTGCTGTGGTGATATGTGAGTGTATCATCGATCACTCAGTCAACAAGGGATTGGGTTAGCCTTCTTGAAAAAATAAAGAATCTGCAAAGTTCATAGATGCCAGAGGCAGAGGAGGGGTGTCTCTGTTTAATTTAGGCATTTATTGCATGGTCTGTTGTAACATATTGTAGTCAGAAGAAATGGGCCACAGGGCACACCAAAAAAATGCAACAGTGAAGAAATGAGAGGAGGCAGCTACGATGCAGCAAGGCCCATGCCAACAGAAATGGAAATAGTACTTACAGGAATGGAGTTGGCATCAAGAACCCCCGTAACTGGCAGATGAAACCATGATACCACAATGAGATGATCTGGAAAAGAAAAACAGGTAAAACAGGTTTCAAAAACAGAAGTGAAATAAAACAGTATAACAGAGGCAAGACACTGAACTGAGTCAACATACTGAAAACACACAGCAGGTAAGCAATGGTGGTAAATGAGGATCTGAGAGCAACAGGAGTGGCTGTCTTAGAACAAAGCAGAACATGTAATGCCACAGCCAGAGAAGGCAAAACATACTAACCAAGGAGTTGCAGAAGGCACAGACCAAACTGAAGTCAAAGGCAAAAAACAAGCAGAAAGGCCCAAACAACCAAGAGAAAAGTAGCAACTATGGGAGAAAAGAGGAAGCACAGCCTCCTGCTGCAGGAAAGAAATGGAGCTTCTGAATGAGGCTGAAGGAAGTTTGTTTATATAGCCCAGGAAGGGGCTGTGGCTGTCTGATACTGCTCATACCCCCTTATTTATCTATTATTTATTTATTTATTGAAATTTGTTAACTGGGTAAGCCCTCTGAGACAACAAGGTCCCTTTTTCAGGGGTGACCCATGGCTAATTGCATTCATCAAGTTGACAGCAATACACATTCAAAACAGTGGCAACAGGTTACAAATAAGTGAACATTACACACAAGGTCATGGGTGAGACAGGGTAGCATAAACACAATTGTTAGGTAACAATGCTTATAACTAGAGGTATACAATACACAATCAGATAGGTAACTAGGTCTGAGTTCGCATACATTAACAAGTTGCCTGGGCTTATGGCTGATAAGCTAGAAGAAGACCCAAGACAGGGGGTGGGACAAGGAGGGTGCTGGGTTTTCAATGATGGCATCAATTCCAAATGCATTTGTGGGCAACACAAATATGGGATTTCAGTGCAGTTTTGAATGTGCACAGAGAGGGACAATTGATTACATTAGGAGGCATACTGTTCTAGAGTAGAAGTGCTGAGATGGTGAATGACCTGCCTCCTGCACAGGATTTTAAACTAGGTACTTCCAGGGTGGGGTTGTTTGATGACTGCAGTGCAGGTGTGGGAACCTTGAACTTAAGTAAACCATTAAGACTGGGTGTCCCATACAGTTTGGCAGTTTTGAATGCAAGACAGAGGGAGGGGCAGGCAAGCCTGGCCTCAAATTCTGGCCAGTTTAACGTCTTAAGTACTCCACTGTGGTGGTTCCTGAGGGTGAGCATCTGCAATGAATTGGGCTACTTTATGATACAAGACTTTAGGTTTTGAAAATTTGGTACCTCGGAGTGGTTGAAGGAAGGGAGCGCCATAAAAAAGAACTGGTAAAAGAGTTCCTGTAGCAATTTCCAGCATTGCTTAATTAAATACCTGCCTTGTCTATATAGAAACCCTATTTTTTGATGAAGGGACTTAGTAAGTGCTTCCATGTGCATTTTCAGTGTTAGTTCTTGATCAAGATGCACACCTAGGCATTTGAAGGAAGAGCAGACATCCAGTCTGATGCTATTTGTCGAAGATAACTGTAGAAGATTTTTCTCTCTCGACACCCAAGTGCTTAGGACTGAACAGTATTGCCTTAGAGTTCTTCAGATTCAGCGTAACTTTATAGACAACCAGACAATGCATCAAGAGACAAATGTCTCATTGTGGTCCAGGTTTATTTGATTCACATCCTTAGAACTTCTGTTAATGACAGCATCATCAGCATATCATTGAATGTTTGCCCCCCCCCCCACAGTGCTTGGGCATGTCATTAATAAAAATAGAGAAGAGAAGAGAAGGGGCACCAGGATGAACCTTTTGAGGAAACCCTGTTTGACTGGTTTTAGATCTGATGCCATATCCGACCATTTGACCAAATGGCTCCTCTTGCATAGGTAATTTTGGAACCAGTTGCAGCCATGGGTGTCAATGCCAAGGTTGCCAAGTTTAATGACAAGGAATGTATGGCTGACCAGATCAAATGCTTTGGTTAAATCCAGAGCCAGGTCAATGTGAGGGAGATTTATGAGCTTGCATCATCATATTATGCTAAGGTCATGAAGGAAGTCACCTGGGACAAACCTCAAGAGGTCATGCGTGATCATGATTTTTGGTGGATCATTTGGAGAGTTGTTCCTCAAGATGCAGAAAACTGAGGAGTGGTCACTGAGTGAGTCAGGGAGAAGTTCAGCTGCTTTAGATCTATTAGGACAGTTCACAAGAATCCAGTCGACTACTGTGTGTTTGCCTGTCTTGTGGTTGAGGCTCGTAGGTTCAATGATTGCTGGGTAAGCAAGGCATCCATTAAGGCAGATTTGCTTGTCGCTTTTCTCAACTAGTTAAGGTTAATGTCACCCATTATGATTAGTTCACTCATGGGGTTATTAATCAGATGATTAATGAGGTTATCTAATTCAGCCTTTGCCACCTTTGGTGGGTTGTATGCACAGCCTATAATTAGGATGTTGGTACTACCAAGCAGAAGTTGGATGAATAGGCAGTCAGAAGCTCTATCATCTAGCACTGAGGGACTAACATCTTCTACCTCGAGGGAGCTTCTGACAGACATATAGTAATACCCCTCCTCCTTTTTTATTAGTCCTGTCCTTCTGGAAGATGGTTTAACCAGTGATATCTATTTCATGATTAAGTATGAAGGGTTTAAGCTAGGTTTTGGTGATTCCAATGACATCTGGGGAGTAGAGGCCAACCAGGCTTCAGGTTTATGCAATGTGGGTCTTTGGCTGCAGAAGTTTATCATAACTATTTTATGCCCTTAGTGAACTTCCAGAATGGGTCTGAAGGTGAAGAAATGTTGCTATTTATAGATCCTGGGTTAGATTCAATGTCTCCTGAGAGGAGAATAACTGTTTTTTTGAGGTAGTTGGATAAACTGGGAATCGATCTTCTGGGCCAACCTTGGACTTTCATTAAGTAGCATACTAAATTGTAGCAGTGACCCTTTACTCTGATGATGTGGAGTGTCACAAAACCATAGGAGTAGGCATGTGCTGATTGTAGTGGTTGGGTTAGGGGCCTATGCTCATTCCACTTACCATAGTCTGGAGTAGGGCAAAGGGAGAAATTATACTCCAGGATAAACAATGAGATGAGAAAGCAAGCCTGCAAAATAACAGCTTGGAGCTGCATTTTCAGGGTACGATGTGGCAGCAGTGGGGAAAGGGACAGGGAAAGTGTGTGAGTGTGTGAGGGCTAGAGGTGAATGGACAGGTGGGATTGGTACAATTAGAACTGGGCACTGGATGAATACCTAAGGTACTGAAGAGTAACCTTCACACTAGAAGATAAAAAACCCTTGCTTGAAAATGAATTTTCCTAGGGCAAGGAGAGTGAGAACCTTTTACTAGCAGTGGGAGATTCAGTGGGCAACAAATTAATAAAACAATCAGTAACAGAAGATCAGAGGACTACCAGTAAATAAAACAGGGATACAGAAAGCAGAACAGTAATTACACTTTCAAAGTACTGGGAAACAGATGTAAGCCCTCTCCCCCTATAGAATTTCAGATCAGTGACTATTTGCTGTATCTTCCAATCCTAGCACCATTGGGCAGAGTTACAGACTATTTAATAAGTTATGGAGGAGGGTGGGAATTTATTATCATAATCAAGTTGGGGGATTGCTCCAAGGAGATGCTGGACCCAACTGGCACAGAAATTAATTCCTTGGAGCTCTGATGAGGTCAGTGAGCAGTCCTGGCACAAATAATTTATTTCAAAGAGCTCCGGTGAGCTATGGCAGTTCTGGTCTCCAAATAATCAAATTCCATTTCAGAAGAGCTGGAGCTGGCCCCCTGCCATCCACTTTGAGCTCCGGTGAGTTCTCTGGAGATTTAAACTGCTGGTGCTGCCATTGAATAGGCAGCCAGTAGAGTTTGTTGCTAGTGTCCTTTTTTCAAATCACAATCAAGTCAGGTGATTGCTCTGTGGAGCTGCTGGACCCATGTGGCACAGAAATTATATTCTTGGAGCCCTGATTAGCTCAGTGAGCAGTCCCAGCACAGATAATTTATTTCAAAGAGCTCCAGTGAGCTCTGGCAGTCGTAGTCTCCAAATAATCAAATTCCAGCTCAGAAGAGCTGGGACTGGTCCCCCACCACCCTCTTTGAGCTCCAATAAACATTGCCTTTTCACTAAAAGTCTAATTAAGCATTCATGAGCATTGCAAGACTCCTAATTGGCTACTTGATCAGTCATTAATCTCCTAGAAATGATTGAGCCAGTTGCCAATCCACCTTGTACACTACCAACATATGGTATGCTATGTGGGACATCCTCATGCACCACCATCTTCTCTATAGCTCTTAGAGTATCAACTGTGCATAAAATAAAAGTTACATTTTTATTACACCTGCAAGAGTGTGTAAAATCACTGATTTTGCATTTGTGTATTTTTTGAGAAATTGTGCCAAAATCTGTCATACATTGCAAATGCTTTTTTTATTCAAGTAGCACTATTTTTCACAAATTGTATATTTTAAAAAATGTGAGTGCTTAAAAATCGTCATTTAAAGCAGATAGTGTCATTGTTTCCAAACTGCACATTTTTAGGCATCTTGAATAGTTGATGAGTAGTATCTTTTAAAATTAATTAAACTGAAGTTAATGACCCTCTGAGAAAAAGATAACCAGCCTAATTTTTGTATTAATCACAATGATGTGCTGCTCTTTGTGCAGAATCAACAAAATGGCAGACAGAATGATATAAATGTTTTACTTGCTGCAATGAAGAAGGCGCCAAAGCACATAATGAAAGGTCATAATCAGTCAAACACAGTAACGGACTGAACCAAAATTTTATGAGAGTTTGTTGAAAGACAATTCTTAAGATGATATAACTGTCCTAAATGGATATGAATATATTTGATCAGAGACTCTGTATGCTCTTGGTATGTAAGGAATTGATACAATGTAAAGCCTAAATATCAAAAACTCATAACCTATTCAATTTCTCTAACACACATGTCATGTAAAGGGCTTAAAAATTAAAACTGTTTAAGTTTTTTTCTGAGACCCAAAATGCATAAGCTTTGTTTTTGTTGTATAATAATGGCAGCCAAGTTTGGACATTGGTAAAATCTTTTTGTAGGAAGTTACCAATTTCAACAGAAATAGAGCGTGTCATGTACAATACAATGTCATTGGCACACATAATAACCCGTGTATATGAACCATGGATGATAAAAGGTAAATAATTCAGAAACACACTAAAAAGAATGGGGTCCAGGATCGAACCCTAGGTAACATCTATTTTTATATCAACCAAGAAAGATGCAATAGTAGTAAGCAGACAACAGTTTCCTATTTGATAAATAGTGTTTAAACCAGTAAACAAAAGCTGTGGAAAAGCCAAGGTCTGAAAGCCTTGAAAGCAGGTGACCATGGTAAACAAGACTGAATGCCACTGATGTATCTAAAAACAAAGCATCCACTATGTCCCTTCTCTCCAAAGTCATATAAAGGGCACTAGTGACCCCTAGCACAGCCACAAGGGAACTATAATTCTCATTAAAGCCATGCTGGTAGGGAGTTAATAAATTATTGGAGTCCAAGTACCCTTTTAGTTAATCAAACACAGTTTCTTCATGGACCTTGGAGACAGGGGCAAGTAGGGAGATTGGGTGATAATTAGTACATAAAGTACACTCTCCATACTTAAATACAGGAACTACTGTCACCAGTTTCCAAAACTGAGGGATCTTGGAATATATAAAAGTATGACTAAACAAATTACTCAGCTGAAAGTCCATTATGTCTAAGATTAAACAAAAAATAAGTCAGTCTGATTAGCCCCTATTCAAGAACTCAAATTCATTCCTTGAAGGTATTCCACAGTCTGATCCACAGTTAGCATTTTAAATACAAAATAAGGATACATCTCCACATCATTTAAAACTGTGGAATCAGACAGCAAAGGATTTTTTTTTTATTTTAGTTTTTGTTGACCAGGTAAGTGTACTAGACAAATCCTGCCTATTTTCTGGCATGACCCGGGGGAGGGGGATACAGTTGAACGCCAACTGACCTTGAACCAGATTAAGCTGTTGGTGGTATTTTTAGTGAATGAGGGAAATTTGGCCAGGACACCGAGGAAATTCCCCTACTGCTCGGCCAGTAGAGGACAGGTTGTTGCTGGATAGCAGGTCAGTTGGTGACCTGCATGCAAGGAGGATGGAAGTGGAGGAGTAGCGGAGCAGCCGAGGGCTGCAAATGAACCAATGCTTCTACTAGGAACAACAGAGAATACAGAGGAATACGAGGAAGGAGAAGAAAAAGACCAATTTGTTTCAACGGAGGATTTAACAACGTTTATAACGAATATGCCAATATTAGAGTCAACGGAGCTTACACCTAAGGTGAGACAACTAAAAAATAAACTGGAAACATTACAGCATGAGCAGAGAAAAGTAGCAGAAGAATTAAAAGCACTGGCATGCAACAAAACGGAGCAACTTACAAAACCAAACAACGAAGTAGATCGGGTACAAGTCCTGGGTAACACGAGTCCCAAACAATCCTTGAGTGGTGTTTGCAGTGAGAAGACGAAGGATGAAGTTCAGACAGATAAGGTGACCGAAATGAGCGATAATTTGAATGATGTGCCTTCACGGAGAGTTGAACTGGAGACCGAGAGGGGAAACAGGAACGACGTACAACAAATATTGCAGGTGCACAAGGATGTTGTAATGAGAAAGGAAGAGAGACAGGGACAGCTTTTCGACGGATAAGGAAGTCCTGTATTGAATTCAAGGGTTTTGTATTTCAGCCTGGAAACAATATGGAGAAACGGACTACAGAACAGGAGAAAACTGCATCTATCAAACGGTGCCAGGAATACAGACTGGGGTAACGGACTTTCATTCAACAAACGACTGGTGGATAAGGTAGGAGAAGAAGGAAAGGAAAAAAGAATGGCATTGACTTTTGCAAAACGTAACTTGATACTGCCTATAGTGGGAACAGATGGACAGTTAATTACTGATCAGCAAGGGGAAAAAGAAACAGTGGTAGGCAATATCTGTACTGCACCTATTTCTACTGATAACTGGTCCCCACAGAAAGCGTTAAATGAAGCAGGTTGGACATTGGATAATGGATTGTGGAAACCCACGCCTGACTGGGACCCAAAATTAAATTTCTCCCAAAATGAACCTACTTGGAAACCAAAGATACAAGAAGCTGGTAACTCACAAGAGTGTGAAAAGAGGATAAATGGGAATGAGGAGGTACCCTATGGAGAGTCTACACTGGGGAAAAGGAACCTCAATGCCTAGGGTACTAAGCACAGGGGAGGCACAGGACCGTAGCGAACTCAGTGGGGATAAACCATTGATGTCAGAGTTATTTTCTAAAATTAAACAGGACACTGCACTCGTGAAATGCGTACGCATTAGGTATAAAGGAGGTTTAGAGGTTCGACCTGACAGGCAGTATGTGGGAAAAAGTTTATTAAAGGAGTCTTGCATTTTTCACCTAGAGAGGTGTTTGCACTTATTAATATTTCTGGAGAGGATAATTTGATGTGAGTTTTCGTTCTACCTATGCTCTTGATATGTTTTGGGAAAGATATACTAAGTTAAATTTTTCCCTTGTGGACTCCATTTATGGTAATACCTTTAACAAAGCCTTTAATTAAATATGTCACTGTTATGTTTAGAAATGAGGGGGTGCATATTGATGATATTATTTACTGGCTAGGCCAAAAATGTGAAATTCAAAGTGACCCTGAAGCAATACTAGATTCAGAGCAATTCTGGACAGGGGGTTGGCGTTTTAAAGTAAAATTAAGGCAGACAGAGGCAGGTATTGAACACATTCCTAATTCCTTTTTATTAGGGAGGGATAGAGGGGTGTGTTTCTATGCGGGACAACCACGTGCATGCTATAAATGTGGGGCTAGGACACATTTATCAAGTTCATGTGACAAACCTAGATGTGAAAACTGTGGAGAAGTGGGCCATAGTACATTACAGTGTGTTAGCTCCACAAAGTGTGATTTGTGTGAAGAGGCAGGACATGTATTTGCTGATTGTACATGGGCGGCAAAAAATAAAGGTTGTTGTACGAGTCCAGATCTATTAATTCAGAAAGCACAGGATTCGATAATAGGAAAAACCTTGGTTGGTTCCACACAGCCTACGGTAGACATAACCACAGGGGATACATCAAATGGACAAGGGACAGATGTACCGAAAGTAGCCAGTCAAAATGGCACTTCAAACCTAGATACAGGGGAAACTTCGGTTAGAGAAAGGCAACAACAACAGGAGACCTTTCGGACTCCAGTGGTTGCTGCTGTTAGACGTTCCTCACGAAATGTTAAAAATCTTTCTCAACAGCCGATTTTGGAAGTGGAAACCAGTAATTCTTTTGCCTTACTGACCAGTCAATGGGGAGAATCAGATATGGATGGACCTGAGGATGATTCCCAGTTGATAACGGACAGTCCACCTTCCTCAATAGGCTTACAAGAGGATTATAAAGGAAAGAAAAAGAAAAGGAGGAAAAAAGATAGGTGAAGGTAGACTTTGAATAGGAATGCTGCAATTTAGGTTAGGTTCAGTGAATGTACACAGTATATTGAATTATAAGAGACGGCAGATAATTTATGATTCAGTTCTATGCGAAGTTAGATGTCTGTTTAATACAAGAAACCTGGATATAATATGTCACAAGTTAGGTGTTTTCAACAAGAATGGTGCTGGGGCCCATCCTATTGGTCCTTTGGCGGCAGTCAGCAGATGGCATAGGTTTTTGTTTCATTCCTATGAGTTTTCTTTAATTAGGTTGATAGATTTGATACCAGGACGGTTGATGATCTTAGATGGGATGTGGAAAGGCAGGTCTTGTAGATTTATTAATGTATATGGTTCACAGCTTAAAGCATAAAGGGTTGCACTTTGTAATATGTTACAACCTTATTTATTGACTTCACTGGAGGTGTTTTTGTGTGGGATTTTAATTGTACTTTATTAGATGTTGAGAATCCAATTAAAAAGAAAAAATAAAAGATTTATTGTGATACTAGGGCACTTTATAAAATGATCCATTCTGCAGGTTTAATTAATGGTAGTAGTAAACAGAGTTCAGGGCCACGTTTACATTCAAAAGGAATCAATTTACTTCTACTATAGATTATATTTTTCTATCCAGACAAATTTCTTTTACATATCAAACATGCCCAGTGTCCTTTTCTGATCATTTGCTGTTACTTTGTAATGTTTCTCCTTCCGGTAATCTGAGAAAGCAGAAAGCAAGATGGAAATTGAATCCTTTATTATTGACCTCAAAAGAAATATTGGAAAAAATTCAGTTGTTGTTAACAGCACGATTATCAGTAGAATTTTTATACAGCTCAAAGATAAATGGTGGAAGGATTCTAAGGATGACATTTGTCATCTATTACAACAGCAAGGAAAAGCAAAGGCAAATAATGATTTTTTACACTATTTAAAATTAAGACAGCAATTATATAATTTATTTTCAATAGCCAATATTTCCTCAATGGAATATGATTCACAGATTAGGTTAGTAAAAGCTCAGCTTTTGAAAGTTCAGTATAATAGGGCCAGAACTCTAAATGCGCATTTACGTTATGGGATCAAGAAGCAGCCGGGAGGGGATCCATATGCTGCTTTTAAAATTTATACACAAGCCACACATTTGACTACACTTCGGAATAAGGTGGGTCTGTTAGTACAAGATCAGAAGTCGCTTTCTTCAATTATTAAACAATTATTTTTGGAATATAAGCCAGCTAGGCCCCCAACTGTTCAGAACATTAAGGACTTTCTAGACCAGATTCAGGTACCAGACCATGGGATAGAGTCCTCAGAGGTGCTTAGGCCAGTTACGACACAGGAAATAATTGAAGCCATTCAAATACAAAATACAGGAACTTCCCCGGGGATTGATGGATTAACAGCAGAACTATATAAAGCTTTTCCAATGGAATTTGCTAAATGTTTGGTTATTGTATTTAATGCATTTCTGGATAGCCCTGACTTTCCAAGCTGGTTTGCAGAGGGGTTGCTGATTTTTTTATATAAGTCAGGTGATAAATTTGACTTAAAAAATTGGAGACCAATTACGCTTCTGAATGTAGATTATAAATTATTTATGAGAATCTTGAATGAGAGATTAAAACAATTAGCAGTAAGAGTACTTTCCCATATCAGTTTTGTGGAGTGCCTGGGAAAACATACACCAAGCCCATATGGTCTTAAGAGATATAGTGGAGTTGGCAAAAGGCAAAATATATCAGGATGTATTGTCTCTGTTGACCAAATGAAGGCCTTTGATAGAGTATACCAACCTTTTTATTTGAATCCTATGGAAGTATGGAGTTCGAAGGTTTTATACACATTATAAAAGAACTTTATGATTCAGCAATAACACATCCAGTAATACAACTTGAGATCACGGAAGGATTTCATATTCCCACTGGAGTGCGACAAGGTTGTCCATTAAGCCCCTTGTTATATGCATTTACTGATTGATTCACTGATTAGATCATTAATACAAACACCGCGGTGGACAGGAATTGGTTGGACTGTTGATGTGGATAAGTGGTATATACAAGCTTATGCTGATGATTTGTGTGTCTTTTTTCTGATAGTTCACAAGTAAAGTTATTTTAGATTACATGGAAGAATATGCAGTATTGGCAAATTCAGCTATTAACAAAACAAAAAGTAAAGGAGTATTTATTGGAACCAATGACATAGCTGAGGTAATAGTACAAGGTCTTCAGATTTCCTGTGATCCAATTAAAATATTGGGTTTATTTTATGGACCAAATAATATACCAGAATTTAATTGGATGACAGTATTAAAGTCTATTGATCTTAAAATTAGTATTTGGAAACATTGGAAACTGGATAAAATTAAAAGGGTTATGTATTATTAAAAAATTATTGTTCCAAAGTTACTATACACAGCATTAATTTTCCTTTGCCTCATTCTTGGAAACCAGATTATATAGTTTATTTTATCAGATGTTGTGGGGTAGTAGGCTTAATCCGATTAAGAGACAATTTACATACTTGGAAAAACAGAAAGGCGGACTAGGAATGATAGATCCGGTTGTTTTTTTTGCCACTCTATTTATTTCAACCAATAGCAAATTAGGATGGGGGGCGACCTTGGGAAACATTGGATTGTTACATAGACAAGTCATGGGGAGATATTATACTCTTTGGAACAATAGACCACCAAAACCGATACCAACACTGTTACTTCCAGTATATTACATTCCAATTGCAAAAAAATTGTTTAAATGGGGGTTAGAAGCACAGTGGTCAAAGTTAGTTCAGGTTCGCAGCTGTATAAATCTGTCTTACTTCAATTATATCCAAGGAACCAGAGTTTAAGAACTGTCATAAGGACTATAGGAAGGAGGTTTTAAGTAAATTAAATAACACAAGATTACCTACTTATATGTGGGACACCTTATGGCTTACGGTATATGGTCGAATTGGAGTTAGAGGAATGCACATAAACCTTTACAGGAAGCAGAAACTGTCCATTTTTAGAGTGTATAGCACAAGAAGAAACAGTTCAACATTTTCTTTTTGAATGTTCCTATGCTACTAACCTATGGAAGTTTTTAGCAGCCCGATGGGATATGAAATGGCTAGTATGTATGGATTATGAGATATTAGTATTGGGTCATGTTCCTCAATTTCGGTTATTATACCATAAAGATACTTTACAAATTTTTTGCAGCACATTGGTATACTATTTGTGGCAAGCTAGATGCCAATGGGTACTCTATCAAAGATTAATGCCTTATGACACGGTTCAGAGACTAATACAAGGGGCTATGTACAGGATTTATAGTTATGATATTACATTTTTTTCTTCCAAAAAGTAGAGAATGGTGGAAAGGTTTTCAAAATTCATTAAATACAAATGAGAATTTTGGAAACATTATGGATATAGAAATGTTCATTTGAGAGTTTAGTATTTTTACAGATGCTTTATATTGAGTTTATAATTTCGGATTTAGCCTTTTGTTAAAGTATATTATGTCTCTATTAAAAAAAAGAGAGAAACTGGGAAGGGACTGTTATTAATATTATTAAGGGATATAGATTAATATTAATTGCAGATTTAATTTGTAGTAATATGAGGTAATACTATGGATATTGTGGTGTTTTTCCTTTGTCTGTATGTATATATATGATTTGTGTTGTAAATTTCTCATATTATGTAACTGTGGCTTTGATATTGTTTGATGTTACTTTAATAAAATATTCCCCTACTCTTTTCGAGAAGTGCCATGGGATCTTTAACCTCCACCTGAACTACCACCAATCCAGGCAGATGGGACCTCAGTTTAACGTCTCATCCGAAAGACAGCACCTCAGAAGTGCAGCACCCCTCTCATGCTGCATTACAGTGTCAGTACTGGGATATTAATCCAAGTGCCAGATGTGGTAACTGAACCCACAGCCCTCTGATCTCCCGGCCTCATACACTGCAAATGAATAATGGGGGAGCAAAGCTGGCAGCATCAGAAAAGACCCAATTAAAATCAGAGACAATGACAACTTGATCAATTATGTCCCCATCAACTATTGTCAATAATAGTACATACGTAGTATCAGGTTTACCAAGTAATTTATTACAATTTTTCCAATTTTACTTCTGCTTATTAGAAGAAGAAAATTGGAGCTTCAAAAAGAACTCAGATTTTGTATGCCTCACTAGTTGTTTAAAAGTGCTCCAAAGCCATTTGTAATTCAACAAATTAGTACAGGTACAATAGCTGGTGTATTGATGCCTAGCATAATCCCTTTTAATGCATCCTTGTAATAACCTCACGTGTTACCTATTCTTGGCAGCATTTTTTATCCACAATTTACATGGGGGGACAAATCTATTCCAGACCTTGGCAAATTATGTAGCAATAAAACCCAAAATAAAATCCACACTAGACACTGAAAACAAATAGGCTCAGCCAATATTAGCTATTGCCTTTCTAAATTTGATTATATTTAAAATTTTCAGTGACTGAAATGCTATTTAAATATGTGAGATTTTTTAGTTTGTATGCATTCTATAAACAAGTTACAGTGGTCACATAAACTATCGGCAAGGGAACATATATGAAAAATCCTATCCGTCTTTGTTGTCAGTGTCCAGTCTATCTGTGTTTCTGAACCAGATTTATAATTATAGCTAGTGGTCAAATTTATAATCTGATGTAAATTTAGGCTTGTTATTCAGTCTTTTATTTTGGAATTAGATCTATCTATAATTGTTTAAACTGTTTATTTCAGACATAGGGAAGGAGTTAAAAACCTGTTATAATATTTTTGCAGATGATACCAAGTTGGGTGGTAGGGTCATTACTAAGGAGGACTACAAGGCACTGCAGAGTGATTTGGGCACGCTGAGTACAACATATGAGCAAGGGAGTAGGGTATATTATTCAACATCTCAAAGTATAAAGTCAAGCATTTTAGAAAATCAAATCTAGGCCATAAATATTATTTAGAAAATGAGTTACTTGAGGTAATCTCCAAGGTAAGAGATCTGGGGATTAGATAACCAATTATGTCAAATCCCATAGCCAGTGTACTTAGGTGATTAGAACAGTTAATTTGTTGATAAATGCTATTGATAGACATTTTGTGAGTAGATCTAAGGAGCTGAGCTTACCCTTATATAATGCATAAATGAGACCATATTTGGACTATGGATCTCAGTTTTGGGGTGGTCTAAACAGTAGTGGCATCAACAAAATAGAAAGAGTGCACAGGAAGGCAATGAGATCCATCAAGGGTCTGGAAGATAAACCATATGATGAACATTTGAAACTTCTAAAATTCAATACATTACACAACAAACAAATCAGGGTGACTTGTTATTAATGTATAAGATTGTTAATGATGCAAGTCTTATGGAGTGCATGAATCTTAATTAAGATCACACCTCAATTTAAGAGGGAATAATAAGCAAGTTTAGGCCAGTAAATTTAAAATTAAAAAACAAAGAAGGTTCTACACACAAAGAACAGTTAATTTGTGAAACAGTTTGCCATCAGTAGTGGTGGGTATTGAAAACTGTGAGCTTTTCAAAAGTTGGCATGACAGATATTTAGCTGACAAGGGACTAAAGGCCTACTAACACTGAACAAGGGGACTACATATATTGGCATTGTTGCCTTCTGCTGTTTCACACATTCCAAGTGAAATATCAGACCAAGTAATGTTTGCATCACCAAGTAAAATTAATTTCTTAAAACTATGTATTGAAGATTTATATTCCATAACTGAGGAGAGGCCTTCAACTGTTTGTATGGGAGGAGTAAAGATGGCCAAATGAAGTTGCTTAACACCTTCCAAGTAGAGATGGGCAAAGTGGCCCCAATTCACTCCACAAAGTGATTGCAGAGTGAAGGTGAATTCGCGGAGTGCTCTGCAATGCAAAGCAGAGTACTTCACGTTATAATGAGTAACGTGAAGTCCATTGAAAGCAATAACTTCACGTTACTCCATCTTGCCAAACCACTACTCTACCAATTCTTAAGGTGAAGTACATTGAAAACATGTACTTTGCCTTACTTCACCTTGTTTTTAAGCTCCAAAGGCAAATTTTGCAGTGATTCATGGGATTTCAGGTCACATGGGCTCTAGAGTGTTCTGCACAGCCTCAGTTTGGGGTAGTGTGTGTAGGAAGCTATAGGAAACAATCTGCTCTGAGAGATATCTGCATTCAAACCTTCTAAAAGCTGTTAAAAAAAGCCTTTTTGAGTAATATTTATGGCTGAAACTTTAGTTCATCGATTATAGGAAACCCTTCTGTGTTCATAGCAAGTGTTTATTGTTTATGTGTGGATTTTGAATGTTAATGTACAACAACCAGTCTGTATACTGAAAGAAAGTGGAAGTGTGCTTTGGGGGAGGGGTGTATCTGTGGTGTAGGTAGATTAACTTGGAGAAAAAGACAGTGCTTTCTGTTTTGATATTTTTTTGTATGACTGTGTTAATGTACACACAGTAATATTTTCAATAATTCTTGCCATTTTTTTTGCTCATTGTTGTGGTGCAGCATCGCATAATTTTAGTTTGTTTAAAATATGTGGTTATATTACTGAAGTTTTCAATTTGCTTCGCATTACTTAGTGTGTGTGTGAGTATATGTGTGACACGTCATCAAATCAGACACCTTTTATTGTGCCACATAATATTTTCAGCAATGTGAACCTGCTATCCACTGCAGCTGTGTGATTTTTGTACTTTGTGGTATCTTTACTGGTACTAGTACTAGTGACTGTTACTGCAGCAGTGCAGTACACTGCCCCACCCATGGCCCACCCCAACCGGCAAAGGTATTATTTTCCAGATTTGAATTTCTGATGGTGAGCACTGGTTAGGTGTTGTGCCTTTGCATCTGCATCTCTTCAGTGCGCAGCACGATCTTAATCTGTCTGTGCATTTGCATCTCTTTAGGGCCCAATCTCCATCTGTAACTTAAATCACAGTTGTTTCTTTGACTTCCCTTCAGAGCACTGGACAGGTGTGGTGCATAATTCTGCATGAACATTGTATCATTAATATGCATTTTTAAGTCAGAACTATCATCATGGGTCACTCGTGATACAAATCACGTTCTTCATCATCACGGTCACAAATGCAGTCACAAATCGCTATTCATGATCACATCATGAATCACAACATTAATTTTTTTTCTAGAAACTTGGATGTATTGTAACCCTGTTTTGTAGTATAAATCCAAGCTTCACCACCCCACCATTGTACTCATTAATGAGCGTTTTTAAGTTAGGGAGTTTGTGCTACAATTCATCGGGGAAGTACAACCATAGGCATTAGCATTCCCCTCCCAATACAGTTCCATATTGTTTATCTCACACCGTTGACATAGAATCACATTCTTCATCATCATGTTCACAAATGCAGTCACAAATCATGATTCACAATCATGTCATGAATCATAACACTAATTTTTTGACTAGTTACTTGGATGTATTGTAAGCATGTTTTGTAGTATCACTCCAGGCTTCACCACCCCGCCATTGTACTCATTAATGAGCATTTTTAAGTCTGGGAGTTTGTGCTACAGCTCATGGGGAAGTACAGCCATAGGCATTCACTTTCACAATGCAGTTTTCATATTGGTTATCTCGTACGTCGACACCGAATCACGTTCTTCATCATCACGATCATAAATGCAGTCACAAATCACAATTCACGATCACGTCACGAATCCAAACGTTCATTTTTTTATTAGTTACTTGGATGTATTGTAAGCATGTTTTGTAGTATCTCTCCAGGCTTCTTCACTCCACCATTGTGCTCAGTAATAAGCATTTTTAAGTCTGGGAGTTTTGTGCTACAGCCCATCGGGGAAGTACAGCCATAGGCATTCGCATTCCTTCCCATACAGCATGTGAGTTACAGTACTGTAAGTAATGGTGGGCTAAGTGGCCACAATTTGATCTGTGAAGTGATTCACTGAGTAACGTAGAATCCGTGGAGAACTCCGCAGTGTGAAGTGGAGTATTTCATTTCATAATGAGGAACGCAAAGTCCATTGAAACCAATGACTTTGTGTTATTCAGCCTTCTCCAGACCACTTCTCCACCAATTTTAGGGTGAAGTACATTGAAATCAATGTAATTTGCCTCACTTCACCCTGTAATTGAGCTCCAAATGAACTTCTGCAGTTATTCATGAGATTGCAGGTCATATGGGCACTAGATTGTTTGGCACAGCCTCAGTTCTGGCCTGGGTAGTGTGTGTGCAGTGGTAGCTGGAGACAGTTTGCTGTCAGAGCTCTGCGATTCAAAACCTCTAAAAGCTGTTTGAAATGCCTTTTTGAGTAATATTTTCTGCTCAAAATTTAGTACATCAGTTACACGAATCCCTTTTGGGCTCATATCATCAAGTGTTTATTGTTATGTGTGGATTTTGAATGTTAATTTAGAACAGTCAGTCTGTGTACTGTGAAGTGTGCTTTTGAGTAGGGGTGTATTTGTTGTATAGGTAGAGTAACTGGGAGAAAAAGGCAGTCTTTTTGTTTTGGTTATATTTTTCTTGTATAACTGTGTTAATGTACACACAGTAATATTTTCAGTAATTCTTGAATTTTTTTTGCTGATTGTTATGGTGCAGCAGGGTACAATTTGTCTAGTTAAAATATTTGGTTATATTACTAAAGGTTTTCAATTTACTACGCATTACTTGAGTGTGCGTGTAAGTGTGTGTGTGTGTGATGCGTGCCATTAAATCAGACACCTTTTGTTGTGTTACAGAGTAATTTCAGAAGTGTGAACGTGCTATCCACCACACCTGCATGAATGTTTTATACTTCTTTGTGGTATCTTTACTGGTAGTGGATTGTTACTGCCATGCACTAATCCCCCAACTGGCAAAATATATTCATTTCCAGATTTGGATTTATGACTTGTGAGCACTGGCTAGGTGTTGTTGTGCCTTTTCCTATGCATCCGTTGGGTGTGCAGTACAATCTTTATCTGTCTGTGCATTTGCATGTCACCATTAATTCTGGGAGACTGCATTTCTTGTTATGCTCTCATTTCACTTAATCAGCACTGAGGAATTTTCTGGACACAAGACAGTAGCATTTTGGGGATGCACATTAATTCTGGTGACTCTGTGTAACCTGACCACTGCGCACAAGACTGAGTGCACCATTAATTCTGGAAGACTTTGCAGTTCTTGTTACACTCTCATTTCACTTCATGAGCACTGGGGAGTTTTCTGGACACAACAGAGTAGCACTTCGGGATGCACATTCATTCTGATGACTGTGTGGGTGGGATGCAATATTATTGTCACTCTGCCTTACTTCGCATTTAAGGTGGAATGACAATGCGAAGTAATAATAACAAGGCAAGAGCCTTCCCACGGGCCACTTTAGTGAGTGCTGACCGAAGTGGCCACTTCGTGTTCACTTCGACGGCTGATTTTAGATTCGCTGCATCTCTACTTCCAAGCACAAAATTAAAGAAAGAAAATCAAAAGTTGGATAATTATTCTATACGTTTATCTAGGGCAACTGATCTGTCTCTTCAAAATACATTGTATCCTTCCAGACAATGTCACTACATGGAACTTTGCCTGTAAGCCATGTTTCAGATGCTGTTATGGGCCATGCTCAAAATCCATCTATTTTAGGCAGTAAACATCTTATGTTAACGTGGACAAAAGAAATAGCATTCTTATTGAATACCACAAATTTGTTTGAGCTATTGTGTGTCTATTTTTGGCTAGTCCTATCCCCAAAATTCCCATTTGTTTTTAGTTTGTGCTGTTCATTACAAAAAAATGGCAAAACACAAAAAGTTGCTGTGTGCAGGTACTAGTGTGGTCTATTGTTAACCCAGATGAATCCATAAATTATTAATCATGGTTTTTGAAAGTCAGTCATGACTGATCATCATTAATCATCAAATGTTACCACAAGATCATCAAAGGAGATTGTGATCTAAGATCATTTAGATCATGATTTAACCATCAAACATGAACTTTCAGATCACCAATTAATGATTATTATTTTGTAAGCTTAAATCAGCATGATGATCATTGATGATTTGTGGATGATCAAGTGAAGATCATTAATGATTGCATTAGTTCAGCATTATAAGATTGCAAGTCACTGGAATAATACTTAAAGGTGATAGGAAACTGCTTTTGACACCTATAGGTGCCTTCCTGTTGTCCTTCTGGTATCTGTCCAGTATTTTGATATGTGTTTGACCTTTTTTGTTACATCAATAATTAAATGTTCTGCTTTTGTAACTACCCTGAACCCTTTTCACCTCAGCTTTGCTGTCTCTCTTTTCATACTTCCTGAGCATTCTACGACATCAATATCACCATTCCAGGCCATTCAAATGAATAGTATGAAATTGTGTTTTTGATGTCATAGAATGTCTTGTAAACAGGGAAACAAGTAAGCAATAAGGCAAAAGAAGTGTGTGTAAACCATATTTTACAGCACTGCTAGGGGCATAGTATGGCACCAGGCCAACAGCCGAGTGACTTCAGCTGTTGGTCGGGCTATAAAATATGGTATACACACACCCCTGAGTGCCTTATTGCGCTTATAAAATTGACTCTTATTTTTTTTACTTTTGACTACTGGGAAAAGCATGTTTATATGTTGAAAAAAAAATTCACTTTGTGCATTTGTGGTAAAATAATCCTTCCGCCCACTGCAAGTGATGTCATTGATGATGTCATTGTATTATTGCCTACTTTCTTCTTCCCATTTTTTTTTTCTCTGTTGTTCCTCACATTCTAGATATGGAATGTTTATCATGGAATGTTTACTGTGGAATATGTGGATTCAAAATTCTGCTCTTTTCCACTGGCAAAACTCCCAACACACTATTCACATATACAAGAAAGGCCTTTGTTGCAGCCAGAGGCTCAGTTATCTCACTGTCAGGGCAAGAAGATGCAAGTTCCCTGATAAGCAGTTAAAGACAGAAGGGGGATTTTTGACTGTCAACAAAGAAACAGTTGTAGTGAAAACTATAAACAATATTTATTGTTTCTAATTTATTTATTTATGTAAAGAGAGTGTGATAATCAGGGCAACATAATTTAATTCATTTGTTTTATTTTTTTATTTAAGGTAGTTTTATTTTTAGGGCCCAGTTGAAGTTTCTTTTACAGTGTAAAGGTAGCAGCCATTTTTGTGGTGGAAGATCAGCTCTGGCAGTAGAGGGCTAACTGAAATGCTTGTGTTCCAAATGCCCATTGATCTGTGTTGCAGATTCTTCACTGCTGAGCAGTCCTTTTTTTTTTACCCACGTGTAAACCGTATTTTATACATAAATAAGAGCCTATCCGATTACATGATTTTACACTGTCATCTTATAAATAGCAATAGCTGGTGAGTAGAGCGAGGCTCTGTGTATATCTGGAGCACACCAAAGTTGGAGTATTTATTGCTCAAAAATTGGTCAACACATATCAGATTGCATATCTGGCATGGAATAGAAAATGGAAGGCATGTTAAAAATGTAAAAATAATTTACTGTCTCCTGTAAAGTTTTATTTGTTTCAATTATGAAAATGTGAATGTCACATATCAGCAAAGACACATTAAGTATCAGTTATAATGTAAATCATATGAAGTCAAATTGTAATCCCATTAGGAAGAGTATGTGCAATGTCTGGTATAGTATACACATTTGAATACCTAATTAGTATATTTCAAAAGCATAGTTTATTGACCAAAACAATGGTAATTTGTATTTTTAAATTAATTTTGCATTGACAGTATTAGTTTGCACAGTATTAGGAAAGGTTTTGAGCACAAACAAGGTACTTCTAGGAACACACCACAACCAGAAAAGGAACCACTTAGTGGAGCTATATTAACCAATATGAGCCTTTGTAACTCCAGCAAGATGTGAGGTATCAGAGTAAGTATAGCTGAATGCAACTGAAAGCAATGGACTTCTGGAGAAAAGGTATCATAACTGATCATTCCAATAAAGGCATCTAAATATGAGATAAATTGCAAAAGTATAGCGAAAAGATAAACTGATTTTTTTAAATGTATTACTGTACTCTTGACCATGGGCAATCATGAAAAATCATGATGATATAACATCATCATTAATCACAATCATCATTTCCATAACTTCATGATTTTTGACTGGAGGTCATTTAACGTTGATGTTTAATTGTTGTTAATTAAAATCACAATGAT
Source organism: Neoceratodus forsteri (assembly GCA_016271365.2). Taxonomy (NCBI): domain Eukaryota; kingdom Metazoa; phylum Chordata; order Ceratodontiformes; family Ceratodontidae; genus Neoceratodus; species Neoceratodus forsteri. The sequence continues at coordinate 1,612,474,061 of CM057452.1, forward strand.
GGTTTCTGAAGCTTGAACATGAAGTTTGGACATAACTGATAATGATTATTCATGATACAATACATCATTACAAAATTATCATCTTTTCAGCAGGGAAGTGACAGTCCCAGGGCATCCTTGGAAGTTTAGTCTCCCGCTAAGTCCTTTGAAGACTACAGACACTTTGAGCACTTTTTGATGGGGGATTTTATATTGATTTTAAATTTATCACATCTGACAGCCTAATACAGGTGAGCTGTCCCCTTTTAATCCATATTTGAATTTATTTGATTTGGTCTTGGACCCAGGCACATTCAGGTCTTTGATTACTTAGGCTTGGCCCACTGAACAAGTGGAACATTCATGCACAGAGGCAAGCATGCATTCTGTGCATGTCTGCTGATGTCAGCCAGGGCAGATGGTACTGCGGGACCAGAAAGCTATCCACAAAACTCATCTTGTAAGACAGCACTTCTTTTACTCCTGTATTAGGTCACTCTTTGTTTATAGTTCAACTAGAATAATGGCTAACACAATCATTACATTGGATGGTGAAGTGGGGTTTAAATGCACTGAGTGCATGATGTATATGTCAGTGAAAAATCAAGTTATTAAAGAAGAATTTGTGTGGGATAAATGTACCAGAAATATTAAAGCAGCAGTGCAACAAAAACTGGCTAAGATTTGAGCCCACCTTTTTGTCTTCCTAATCAATGCCAGACGTCTTCCAGTTTATTTTGGTAGTGACATTTTTAGTTTACGATATCATTAAAAAATGTAATGAAAGTTTTAAAATAATTATTTCTCAAGAAAAAAAGTTGGTTGCCTCATTTTTACATAGAAATATTATTGAGGACCTGAGGAGGGTAAGAATCTAGACAAAAATGCAGATGTACAGGTCACAGTATAGGAAGCATCAAGAAAACCCAAATCAACAATTCTGCCAATATTTTTCATAACCATAGCACAAAATTCGCTTTTTGGAATTTTTTTTCATTGCACTGCTGCTTTAAGCTTTTAAATGATTTAAAAAAAACATGAGTATAAGGACAAGTTGGAGCAATGCCAGGAGGAAATGGCTGTAAGACTCAGAAGTGACAATCCACTTAAATTAAATGAGTTAAATAGTAGCAGTGAGCATATGATTGATATAGGAGGTAAAATAAAATGTTCAGCAGAGGATGAGGTTTTAGATAATGAATAGTACATCGTTCAATCAAATGGAAGAAGAAAAAGGGGAAAATTGCATTGACACCCCCAAAAACACTGTTGGGTTAAGCAATAGATATGCCATACTCAATGAAAATGAGAACTCTGACAAGCAAAATATTGAAGCTAGTACTATAACTACATCCAGTGGCACTGAGGTTTTCATAGATTCAGTTGGAAGTCATTTAAAGGGAACACAAAGTACCCCTGATGTTCCCATCACAAGCAACACATAGGCACCATATTCTAACACCATGACTGGTAGTAGATTGAATAATGGGAGAATTCCAAAGGGGCAGGTGTTGGTGGTAGGTGATTCTTTGTTAAGGTACACTGTTACTGAATGGTGGATGGGGCGAGTTCATTAAGGTACACTGACACCACAATCTGTAAAATGGATCTTGAAAGTTACTTGTCTGCCAGGGGCTTGACCAATACACATTAAACACAATTTGAAAAGATTGGTAGGCACACAGAAAGACTCTCTAGTTGTAATACATGCTGGGATAAATGACACTGGTAGACTGGCCGAACACAAAATCATAAGAGAAATCATGGATATAGGCAAAATGCTAAAGGATGTAAAATGTACAGCCATTTTTTCTGAAATATTACCCAAGCTCTGGGGGTCAAATGGATACAGAAGGAAATTTATAGACACAACAAATGGTTACATACATATGCAGCTAAGGAAGGGTTCAAATTTGTGAGGAATTGGAGTACTTTTTATGGTTGGATGAATTTTTATGGTAGAGATGGTAAACATCTAAACAGGAGAGGAGTAGTAGTAGCTCTGGGCAAATGGATTTTGTCTACCATATTACATGATTTTAAACTAGATACTGGGAGGGGGATAAACCTCTATCTTGCCCTCATAAGAATAAAATGGGTAGCTTTGATCAAAGGTTAGAAAGGAATTATGAAATGAGATTTCAGAAGAATTCCCTAACTAAACTGAATATCCTGTCCCTAAATGTTAGGAGTCTTAATAGCTATGTGGATCAGCTAGTTGTGGAATTAAACAAACATCAGTGTGATATAACTGCCATCATAGAAACACAGTGGAAGGATTCAGTGGAATGGGGTCATCATTTGGATTGATACAGACTTTACCAGCTAAACAGAAAACAGCTTAGAGGTGGTGGAGTGTGCGGTCTATGTAACAAAAAAACTTAGTAGTAGATAAAACAAAAAAAGTCCTTCACCCACTGACAGGTCAAGCAATAACTCAAGGCACTTCTTAAAAAAAAAGTCAGGAGACAAGAAAGTAATCTTACCATACCCCATCTTTACTGCACATAATGGCCACTCACAGGACAGTGCAAAACAAAAACACAGACACTTCTGTATGATTAATTTTTAGTCCAAAGCATATTCTTCTCAGCTCAATTGCCAAAATCTCAATCCAGTCTGGAGTGAAAACAAATCCTCATAGTTTCCCAGCTGCTAACAATTCCGGCAGCTTTTGGTCACATGGCCACAACAAAGTTAATGTTGTGCCAATAAGTTTTACCTACTGTATATCCTGCATGCCCGTTGCCAAGGGCCATTCATGGTGTAGGCACAGATTCAGATTCAGATGTGAATGCACAACAGATGCACAGTGAGGTACTTGTCTGCTAATATTTTGATGTAGTGACGCCTTCCTCAGAGTAACTAGCTGTTGTTTCTGGGGGCATGTATATACCCTCCCTCTGCTACCATAATAACAGTCAACTTTCTGTGTCTTGCTTATCTGCCTTTATGTATACAAACCACCTTGTGTAAAAAATGCATACTAATAAATTTTTTTTAATCTGATAAAGTGATGATAATAAACCAGTGCAAGCTAACCCTTTGTACTGTTCAATAACATACAGCAGATTGTCATGCATAGCAACTGTATGATTTTCTACAACAAAATAGAATGCCATATGTACAGCCTCTTTGGCTGATCATTGATATTAACTCTCGATCACCCTGATCTTATATTGCACTTATGTTACAGGCTTAAAATAGAGGACTTTCACAATCAAGGTCATTTCCTGCATACCACAAGTACTACCTAATGATTCTCCCTGTTTTAATCCATTCATCTCATTATTTTAAATTGTGCAGTCCACATTGTATTGAGCTAGTGTTAAATTATAGACAAAAGCATACTGGTACTGTACTCAAAACATAAAAACAAAACCCTCATTATTTGTAGAAAAAGGATTTTAACTGTCAGGCACTTCTAAAATCTTTGGTCAAAAAATATTTTGTTATAAAGTTGACAATACTACTTTTGTTGACTAGCAAGCCCACAGAGGAAAATCAAAATGATTTCTCTTTATTTTTTATTAGTTTCCATTTTTTAACACAAGGTGGTTTGTATATGTAAAGGCAGCTAAGCAAGATGCAGAATGTTGACTGTTGCTATGGTAACAGAGGAATGGTATATAAATGCCCCCAGAACCAATAGCTGGTTGCTCTGAGGAAGGTATAATTATGCCAAAACATCAGAAGCATGTGAGGCGTGCACCTTTTGTGCACTCACGTCTGTATCTCAGGGTGTGCCTACACCACGAATGGCCCATAACAATGGGCACATGGGACAAATGAAAAACGTAATGGCACAACAGTACCTTCACTGTGGCTGTGTGACCAAAAGCTGCCAGAATTGTCAGCAGCTGAGAAACTATGGGGATTTTTTTCACTCAAGACCAGATTGGGATTTAGGCAACTGAGCTGAGAAGAATATGCTTTGTACTAATGATTAGCTGTAAAGACATGTCTGTTTTTTTGTTTTGCACCATCCTGTGAATGGCCTTTATGTCTAGTAAAGACAGGGTATGGTAAGATTACTTTCTTTTCTCCTGCCAATTTTTTTTATTTCAAGAAGTGCCTTGAGACATAGCTTGACCTCTCAGTGGTTGCAGGACTTTTTTGTTTCATGTACTATCCCTGCTAGAGTGTGCCTTGAAAAGAAACCCAGGGATGACTAATATTTCAAACAGAGCACAAACGCATTCCTTGTTTTCTCATACAAAAACATTGTAGTAGACCTTCACTCACTAAACAAGAAATATGGGGACGTTAACAAGAAGGTATATGGATTAAAATTAATGGTAAACCCAAACCTATTATTATAGAGACGTGTTACAGGCTACGTGGTAGCAATCAGGTCTATAGTCAAAAGCTACTAGACACTATGTGTAATAGATGCATGACCAACAAGGATGTTGCGATACTAGATGATTTCAACATTAACACCATAGAGTGGATTAATGGAACATCATCCAGTCAATTGGGTATGGAACTAATTGAAATCATTATTGAGTGTGACCTAGAACAGTTGGTTTAGGTGCCTACAAGGGGGTGTAATCTATTAGACTTGGTTCTGACCAATAGTAAAAATCAAGCAATAAACTGTACTGTGTAAAATCCTTTGGGTAGCAGTGATAACTGTATGTTTCATGTTGTGATCCATCTCAATTGAAGACATACACCTAGGGCTCAGTTAATCAATAGTTTCAATAGGGCTGCCTTTGTTGCTACACGCCATGAGCTAACTGATTGGGATTGGAAAACAATGTTTGCTTATAACACTGCTATAGAGAAATTGAATGTACTAAAGAATGATAGAGAAATTGAATGTATTAAAGGATGATCAACTTGAATTACATGCCAAATGGGTTCCATTCCAAAATGAAAAAAAAGTTCTCAAAAAATAAGATTAGGCCCAAATGGCTAAATATGGGTAAAAAAAGAAAAACTCAGAGATTCTATAAAAAAATAAACAGAAGAGACTGTATAACAAGTTAAAAGAAGACCCCAGCAGTATCAACTACAACATTTATAAAAAAGACTTTAAAAATGTAGATCTGCTATAAAGAGGAGTAAATGCAAATTTGAAATCTGTTTTGTCTGTAATAGGACAAACCCTAAGGCCTTCCTCAGTTATATCAGCTCTTTAAGGGGAAAGGAGTAAGAGTAATTGGACCACTTGTCATAAATGATGAGTTAATTTGAAGACCCAGGACTATGACAGAAAATTGAAATAACTATTTTACAACTAATTTCAACAATAATGGCACTGGCATTGAAACTGTTGATTTGACCAATTGTACAAATCTATTCAAGCATAAGAACATACAAAAGAGCCAGCAGAGCAAGGCCATTCGGTCTATTGAGTCTGCTCATATTGCACAGTCCCCAGCTTACACTGCTGACCTTCCTCACTTCCGGTCCACACTTCCACCCTATCTTGCCCTCAGGTCCCATGGTTTCTCCTTATGCTTATCCCAAGCCCTCTTGAAGCTGCTTGCTGTCTTCACTGAGACCACTACCTCTGGTAGCCCATTCCAGTTGGCCAGCACCCTATTTGTGAAGAAATGCTTCCTAACATATCTCCTAAACCTCACCCCTTCCAGTTTTAGACTGTGTCATGGTTTGGCTGCCTCTTAGTTTGAAGAGAATTTCCTGATCCACCCTATTTATCCCTTTGAAGTATGTGAAAGTCTCTATCATTTTCCCTTTTCCTCTCCTATCCTCCAGGGAGGACATCCTTAAGGCCCCCAGCCCCTTTTTGTAAGACATACCCTGCTGACCTGCGATCATCTTAGTTGCCCTTCCCTGGACCTTCTCCAGCAGGTTGATGTCCTTCATAAGGTATGGACACCAGTATCTTACTCCATAATCTAGATGCAGTCTCACCAGAAACCTGTACAAGGGCAGTATAACCTCCTTCCACCTACTGCTGATTCCCCTGGCTATATGCCACAGCATCCTGTAGGCTTTTGCTTGTGTCATTTTGCACTGCAAAGAGTACTTCAGGTTGCTAGTTATCATTAATCCCAAATCCTTTTCCTCCTCCTTTGCTGCTATCTGGACCCCCTGGTAGGACTTGGTCCTTGGGTTCCTTGCTCCAACGTGCATAACTTTGCATTTCTTGGCATTGAAGACAAGTTGCCAGATCCTGACCATCTGTCAAGTTTTCTGAGGTCTTCTCACAGGTCCTGCATCCCTTTCACTGTGTCCACCCTCCCACAGAGTTTGGTGCCGTCTGCAAATATGTGATGATCAGGGTAAAACATTGTTTGCCCCTGATAAAATTCGAAATGAATTAAGTAAAATCAACTCCAACAAAGCACCAGGATCCAAGAACATTCACCCTTTAACTATGAAAAACATGGACCATCTAATTTCTGTTCCATTAAGTAACATATTTTTATCATCCTTTATCATGAGTTTAGTCCCAGATGATTGGAAAGAAGCAAGTGTTACTCCCGTGTTAAAAAAAAGGAAATAAACAATTGATCAGTAATTATAGTCCAAGTAGTCTGACCTCTATTTTAGGCAACATTATGGAGAGTATCCTAAAAAAATCTAATTAGATAGTATAAATAGAGATGGTTTGATGGACAGGACCCAGCATGGATTTACTAGAGGGTGCTCTTGTGTGATCAACCTTATATCCTTCTATGAACTGATCAGTGATCTCTTAGATCAACATATACCGTGTGATGTAATTTACTTGGATTTTAGTAAGGCCTTTGATTGAGTGAACCATGATAGATTACTTAAAAGACTAGATAAACTAAATATAGACAGCAGAGTAGTAAAATGGTTTTGCAAATGGTTAACTGACAGGAAGCAAAAAGTCAGGGTAGGTAGCGCAGTCTCAGATTATATTCCTGTCATGAGCAGAGAGCCACGGGGGTCTGTCTTGGGTCAAATACTGTTCAACATATAAATTAGTGATCTACATCTAGGGCTAAATGAATTCATTAACAAATTTGTTAATGACACAAAAATTGGTGTCAGAGTACAAAACTGGGATGAGGCCACCTACTGTAGATCCAGGCTAATCTTGACATATTATTCCACTGGTCTGTAATGGGAGATAAACTTTAATCCTAACAAATGTGTAGTGCTCCACTTTGGAAAAAATATCACCTGTGTATCTTACAATTTAGGTGGTACTGGGTACCTGGTTATAACTCTGCACACTAACCTGTGCATATCAAGATCACATTGTGAGTAGTGCAAATGGGATTAGAGTGACAGGGGAATATTAGCATTGCAAAAGTATCACTACCCCCTGCCAATCACCATGGAGGGTGAAGTGGATGTAGCCACTACTGGTCAGGTACTCAGTTGAGCTGCTCCCATGGTGGAGTGGCTAGACCACCCAACCCTGCAGTGTGTGGGTTGGGAGGATCATGGTTTTATTCCCTGCTAGGGAATCTTTTACTCTTTTTTTCCTGCCCCAGTGTCCACACCCCCTAAGAGTTGATTATAATAGTTCTGGGGCGTGTGAGAGTGTATGGGGTGAAGCTCCCTGCAAAACAAAAGAAGATATTTTGGGTGTTGCTGTACATTGTTTGTTGCTGCACAGTCATGATGTGCACAGTTTCATCTGGGACTTTATGACCCCATGCTGTGGCATTGTACTAAAGGCTGTCAAGGATGAAAGAAACCTACGGGTTGTTATTCAACCAAATCTGTATTTTAGATCAAATAGCTCAGCTTCTGTTACTAAAGCTTCCAGAATGTTGGGGTGCATTAACAGAAATGTTATTACCAAACATAGTGATGTTGTTTTAGTTATTTAGTTTTTGTTTACTGGGTAAGGAGCACTGGGAAAACATTTGCCTGTTTTTAGGCACAACTCTGGAGAGTACAAACCAATTACATTTACAGCACATGCCAGGAAACTAACAACGATAATTGGTATGCATAACAAAGTATCAGCATTGGAATACAGAAACATATGGTAAGAAACTTACAATTCAATTCTGAGCAATGACTTGTGGGAGGTCCTTCAGATAAATTGTCACTGGTAGAGTAATGAGTATAAGGCAACTCAAGACAGGGAAGGATTAGAGATTATTTCTCAAGCGTAAGCAAATTCAAAGTTTAAAGTGCTATGCAGCTACATATGGTAAAACTGAATATAGGGACCAAAGTTTAGAAGGCTACGGACAGGAATATGCATACATCTGGAGTAGGTAAGATTGGAACAGTTTCTGGAAAGCACCTGCAGTTGTGCAATGCCTAATGGTAGTTGGAACATTATTCCACAGTTTTGAGGCAGATACAGCAAATCCTGGATCTCCTAGATTGGTCTTTGTCTGAGGGATATTAAGCAAGTCAAAATCCTGAGACCTTAGAGGGTAAGCAAATCTCTATACAACTAAGTAGGAGGCTAGAGATGAGGAGGGGGATTAGTTGTTTATAACTCTATAAATGACATCTCCAAGGGAGAGGTCACATTGATCAGCAGAAGGAAGCTATCTAAGTTTGCAATATAGGGTACAGTGGTGGACTAGTCAACTACTGGCTAGAACAAAGTGACAGATATTATTATATGATAAAAACAAAGTCAGCTTGTTATTTCAACTCCTGGGGTATTGTGCAAAACTCTGCGTTTCCGAGACTCCAAAGTCCTTGTAGTTTTCTCTTGGTCTTTGTTTTTATCATTTCGAATTGTTGGCAGTTGTAGGAGTTGATGCTGCCTGTGGAGAGCTCCAGAGTCTAAGTATGGCTGTTTTCCAACCTACGGTGGAAGGTTTATCCTTCTCTGATGAAATTGGCCAGGATATACTACTACCAGTTGATAGAGTACAGGCGTTGCTCTCTGGAGTAGGTTCATTTGGATTAAGAGACAATGTGGATTTTAGACAATATGAATACCTACAGAAGAAAGTTATCAGATTCGATTTACATGTGGCTTTTTTGTCACAATATTGGCGGGAGCGTAGAATCCCACAAGGTATGAGGATTCGAAAACCTCCTTCATTTGGTATGGATGATTTGGAATATCTACATGATTGGGAGAGAATTTTAAATAAATGTAGCTATGATTTGATGTTACTTACCATCAAGAAAGCACGAAAGGAATCTGATATAGCTACTCAAGAAATAAACATCTTGTTGGAGAAGCTAAAAGAAAAATTCTCCCCCATAGATTTCGATTCCCTTTCTAGTAAAGCCAACCTGTCCATAGCTAAATTTCAAACTGACTTGGTACAGTACAAACAGAAGAAATATGTTAGGGATGAAAATGACTACAAGATGGGAAATGTATATACTTGGCAGGGAAACAAAAAGAAAGTATTTCCCACAAATCCCTATCCAGCATCTTTAAATGGGGATGAAATGAATATTTCTTCTGGACCAGATAGTGACCTTGAAGACCATCAGAGACTGAATGAAAATAGACATTTTTTAGACAACAGTCAGGACTTAGGCATATTAGACCATACAGAACACGAAGGGGGAAGGGGAGGAGAAAGAGGGAAAGGTATGAGAGGCAATAGAGGGAGACAGAATTACAGAGGGAGACAGAACTGGGGGGGTTGAGGAGATCTCCGAGACCAAGGAATCTGAATTGGAGGTCATAAATTTATCGGATGTAGTGTTAACTCCCATACAAGTACAGGTGCTATCTAAAGGTTTAAGTTTTGTTCCCACTACTAAAGTTGATTCCTTTCAAATTGAGTTGGATTTATTTAGATTTTTTAGGAAGATATATTTGAAAGATTTTTTCAACTCTAATATGGTTGTGCCCCCAACCCCGGAAGTAACAAGAGAGGATATCCCTTTTAAAAAGCCCTCGTCCTTTAATCCTCCTCATTTGAATCATACGATTAATACGTTCTGTAATTTGGTCTCTAATGATGTACATAAACTGATTTCTAACAATAAAAGCAATTATTGTGCACAAAATGTCACTCGAGCTGAGAGACATGCCATACAGGAATTGAAAAACTTGGGTTCAGTAGTGATTAAACAGGCCAATAAAGGTGGTGCTGTAGTTGTGTGGGGAATTGATGCCTATATTGAAGAAGCCATGAGACAATTAAATAATCAAGAGTTTTATAAGAAAATCGAGAGAGACCCGGTGAATCTGATTAAACAGAAAGCTGATATTCTTATTGACTCTGGTCTTCTATCAGGAGATATTACAAAAAGGGAAGCTGAGTTTCTAAAGGTATCGAGCCCCAAGAAGCCTGTTTTTTATCTTCTACCCAAGGTACATAAAAATACATTTCCTGTTACAGGTCGCCCTATTGTTTCTGCGAACGAGTCTGTAACTGAAAATATGTCTAAGTTCGTTGATTTTTTTGCACAGAAGTTTGTTCCCAATCTCCAGTCCTATGCTAAAGATACAAAGGATGTTTTATTGATGCTCTGTAATGTCTCTGTATCTGAGTCTGATCTATTGGTCACTATAGACGTGGAAAGTCTTTATTCCAATATACCTCATGAAGGAGGCTTACAGTCTCTTTCTAAACATCTAAGTTTAAGGGAAAAAAGGAAACCAAGCTCGAATTTTGTGCTTGAACTTGTGAGGTTTGTGCTAGAACAGAACTATTTCTGGTTTAATGGCTCTTTTTATATCCAGATAAAAGGGACCGCAATGGGTACCACTTTTGTTCCTAGTCTGGCGAATTTATTTATGGGAGAATGGGAGGAGACAAATATCTATAATTCCTCTAATAATATTTTTTTGAAGTACATCAGGCTGTGGAAGCGATATATAGACGATTGTCTGATGATCTGGATGGGTTCGGAGGTTGAACCTGAACATTTTATTGAGTTATATAAATCATACCAGTACACATCTTAAATTCACTTATGCCAAAAGTAGAGATAATATTCCCTTCTTAGATATATTAATAGAGAAGATGGATGGCTCCCTCTCAACAAAACTGTATAGAAAACCTATGTCTAGAAACACTCTGTTACGTTTTGAAAGTTGCCACCCTAGATCCGTGATCAACAATATCCCGAAGGGACAGTATATCAGAGCTAAGCGTATTTGTTCTGATAATAAATCTTTCTGTGAAGCGAGATAGGATATCACGGATAGGTTTATAAAAAGAGGTTATGAACCTGGAGTTTTGCTGAAAAGCTTACATTCAGTGAATAAAATGGAGAGAGAGACATTGTTAAATTCAAATGTACATAATCAGAAGGAAATAGATACACTCATTTTCACCACTGAATTTAATCACTTGGCTCCCAAAATAGGCCATATTATACATAAACATTGGGACATCATAAATTCGGATGCGAGACTGAAACTAATAGGCCAAAATCGTCCTTTGATTTCATATACCAAGGGACACAATTTGAAAGACTTGTTGGTGAATTCGTATATCCCATGTGTCAATGTAAATAAACAATGTAATTGGTTACCCTCTTTCCCTAAAGGTAATTATCGATGTGGAAGATGTGTACATTGTTCTAACATGTCTGATGTAAAGATTTTCCATCACCCACGATCAGGTAAAAGATATGAGATACAATCCTTTATTAACTGTAACACTCAAGGGGTTATCTACATGTTAACTTACCCCTGTGGACTATGTTATGTAGGTCAAACCAAAAGAAATTTAAAATTGAGAATAGGAGAACACAAAGGAGCCATTAGGAATGCCAACATGGAATATGCGATAGCACATCATTACCATGAAGTAAAACATGGATCTCCAGCCACACTGAGATTTGTGGGTTTGGAGAAAGTGGAAGTTGGTTTTCAGGGTGGAGACTTCAATTCAAGGATTCTACAAAGGGAAGCTTTTTGGATTTTTGAACTCAACACTATGGTACCTTATGGTTTGAATGATGAACTTCCCTTACATAGTTTTCTATAGTTAATGTTAGTATTTGTGGATATGACTTGTGTCGTGCTCTGTCCACAAAATGGGGACATGACTTTTCCGGCTCTGCCCCTTTCCGGTGTTTTTATAGCTGTATAAATACTATATGTATGAATTTTCGTAAAATTTTTTATATTGGTTTTGCACTTGTTGTTCTGGTGATTAGGGTGGCACTTTTGTAGTATACTTGGCTATGACTTGTTTGTGCTCTAGCCAAGTTTTGTGGGGATTATGACTTGATCGGCTCTTTTCCCCTTGGTATATTTAATGGTATTCTTGTAATTTAGTTATGTTTTGTTTTTAATACATTATTTGTAGGTATACGGAGGTATGTGTTCTCTTAGGGTGGTGTGTCATATTTCTTTAAGAGCTCCCTGTATTTAAGGGAACACAGATTAGCCAACTCACGTTCTGAAGAAGACTTTGTAGTCGATACGTAAACGTGATGTCATGACGTTGGTCTGCTTGTCTCTTCCGGGTTTCGCTCTCGGTGTGCAGTTATTTTTATTGTTTGGACTTCACTATTTGAGACATCCAAGCATTTTATCTTTGGAGTGGTATGCCTTTTTGCTTTTGTTCCAAAGTCTGCTCATTACGTCTGTGTTTTCTGCCACTCGCTTTGGTGCGCTGTAATTATAGCACCTTGCGTTACCCGTATTGTTATATGTGGCCATTGTTTTACATTTTTGATTAAAGGATTTATTAATACAGCCTTTTTTCTTTTGATGACCCCTCTTCTTCTTTTTTTTTTTGGGGGGGTGAGATATTATTATACATCACATCCCATTTATGCAAAATATGACTATAAATGTTTGATAAGATAGGAAGACCATAGGTAAGCTTAGAAAGTAAAATGCACCTAGATTCAAACATTCGAGCAGAGGGGGTGAGGTTATGGCAAGCATCATATGCTAGTGCCAACCTGACATTAACTTCTCTGCAGATGGTGGTCACATGAAGGGAGAAATCTAGGGAAGGGGCCAATGTGATCCCTAGATATTTGAATGTGGGGACAGTGTAAAGGGGGGTACTGTCATCACTAATCACAAGCAGCAATACTGGGTTATTCTTGAGCCATCTTGGGGTGCCAAAAAGCACTGCATGAGACTTGGTTGAGTTTATAGCAAGCTTGTTATGAAGGAGCCAGGACTGGACCCACTGAAGGTCAGTAGTTAGTTTACTATTGAGGTCAGTAGTATCCTTGGCACTCACATAGAAGACAAGGTCATCTGCACACAAGAGGAGGTATTGTTCTTGAAGCAATGTTGTATCGGGTTAAAATGGGGAGAAAAAAACAGTGGTCCAAAAATGGATCCCTGAGGAACGCCAACTTCGATAGGGGCAGGAATAGACAAGGCAGGGCCAAAGTGGACCTGCTGCTGTCTGCTGGATAAGTAATTTTTGAGCCAGGGAAGGGAAATGTTTGTGATTCCCAGGTCGGAAAGATTGTTGCAAAATAAGGGGTGATCCACCATGTCAAAGGCCTTTATCAGATCAATAAATACAGCGCCAGTCGCAGTGACACTACTGGTTAGAGTAATTAAGGTCATGATGGTACTTTGATGTTGACAGAAACCATGTTAAGCTGATGAAAGGAGATTGTGAGTGGAGAGGTAGCTGATAAGTTACGTAGATTCAATTTTTTCAAGGATCTTGTTAAAGGCTTGAAGAATAGGTATAGGTCTATAGTTATTAATGACTTTGTTATTGCTTTTTTTATACAGTGAAACAGTATTAGACATTTTCCAGATAGAAAGTACAATGTTTGTAGTAAAGGATAGATGTATGATCCTGGCAAGTGGCTAGGAAAGCTCACTGGCAGAAAATGTTGCCCCTGTATTGATCCTCGGTATGATCACACTTAGTTTATTGCTCTCAGGTTTGGACACTCAGGCCCAGATATTCGAAAGGGATGCACCATGCATAATAGAGATGCACCAGTGCAAGTACGAAAATGTGCCATTCTGCAATATTCAGTGGGAGGCAGCTACACTGCACAAGTCGCAATGCACAAGGCGCAGTAGTAATGAATGCATGCACAACCATGGGAGGAACCTTGAATAAATGGCGCAGTCACAGTATTCAACAACATCGCCATAGTGGCAATAGGGGAGCAAGCGGAAGTTGCACAATAGCAGAAATGATCCAAAATAAAAAGGAACAAGAGAGAAGTGCAAGAATGCTACAGGGAAGCCAGAGGTGGGAGCAAGATGACAGCAACTGGAAAGAGGGTAGCAGTGAGTGGGACTGGGCAGGAGCAGGACAGGACACACCTGAGAACAATCAGGAACAGGACAGGAGTGGGGAGCCTGTGCCATTGTGCAGGAGAGACAGGGAAGTGCCACAGTGGACTGAGGGCAGTGGCAGTAGGCAGGACAGCCAAAGGTTGGAGGTGAACCCCGTGCTGGGGGAGCATCACAAAGAACAGCAGTGGGAATGGGATAGCAGCTGCCGGGGGGGAACATCAGCCAGGGACATGGCCAGTGCCACCTTCCAGATGGAGGTGGTAATGAGGGGTGTGAGAAGGCAGGCAGCAGGGGGGCACAGCCGTGGAAGGGCCTGTTGGTGGTATGCCCCCAACAGGTGGTACCGAGCCCACACCACCTTCGAGCACTATACCGAGCCCACACCACCTTCGAGCACTATACTGACACAGAGATTGTGGGCCAGTATCACCTGAACCAGATGATCCTGAGGTGGCTCTGTGAGCTGTGCAGTGATGAGATGCAGGCACCCACACGACGGAGCCATGCTCTGTCAGTGGAGACAAAGGTGACAGCTGTCACATGCCTGCTCACCACGGGCACCTTCCAGAGACCAACAGGGGACACAACAGGCATAACCCAGTCAGTCGCATCACGCCTACTCACACAATTCCTCAGCGCACTGCTGCCACATGCTGTGGAGTACATCCATTTCCCCAGCACACAGGCGGAGCGCACAGCACACATACAAGAGTTCCACAGGCTAGCAGGTATGCCTGGTGTGCTCGGGGCCATTGTCTGCACCCATGTGGCCATCTGCACACCACCTGGCCTGGATGATGTAGCATACATCAACCGGAAGGGTTATGCCAGCATCAACTGCCAGGTGGTGTGCGATGCCAGGGGGCGCATAACCAATGTCTGTGCCATGCACCCTGGGGGAGCACATGATGCCTTCATCTGGCAACAGTCTGCACTGTGCCACAGGTTCGAGAGTGGGGACATCCCCCACTGGCCACCTAGTGGGTGAGTATGCACATCACACAGGATGACAGGGGCAGCTGGGTGGGGTGGGGTGCATAGTCAGAGGTGCCATGGGTACAGGCCTTGATGGCCCATAGCAGAGTGATGCTGAGCACCATACTAATGTCCACCCTCTACACACAGGTGACAGTGGCTACTCACTCTGTCCCTGGCTGCTCACACCATATCAGCGCCCCACTACCCCATTGCAGCAACGGTACAATGAGGCACATGCCACCACATGTAATGTCATACAGTGGGTGTTCAGGATGCTAAAGGCATGTTTCCATTGCCTGGACACATCTAGTGGTGCCCTATAGTACAGCCCCTCGAAGGCCTACGGGCTATTCCTGGCCTGTTGCATCCTGCACAACATGGCCAGCGACTGTGGGATAGCTGTAGAGGTCAAAAAAAGGGACAGCGATGGGGATGATGAGGGCACTGGTCCAGATGGTGATGGGCAGCCACCCCTTGGGTGAAGGGATCCCCACCTGATCCAGATGTCACAGCTGCACAGGGGCATCATCACAGAGGAGCACTTTGACCAACACAGGTAGGTCATGGGGCCATGTGCAACCACCAATGGCAAGGGCACAACCCACAGACATGCAAGGATGAACCCCGGGGTGGATGGCGGAAAGGGAATTGGCTGAGCATGGAACCACTCATACCATGAGGGATGGGCGAGGCCTAACACGACATGCGGTCATGCACACACATACAAACACCCCCCACAAGACATTCACAAGGGGTAGAAGGCACGCCAACCCCGACTGCAACCCCTAGCCACACACTGGTCCACAGATGACCACTCCCAGTGCCTGTCACTGTGCATGTCTCAGATGCTGGGTACTATTTCACAATGGCAAACAGCACAATGCAGGCATCATCATGCACACGCCACAGTGGCCAGCAGCTGGGAGGGTGGTGTGCACATGGACCGTGTGTGTGTGTGCAGGGCCAGGTACCCCACCCATGCATCGTACATTGCACAACATACTGCACACAGGGCAGTGTCAGATAGTAGCCATGTTGGGAGACAGGTCAATCACACGGCACAGTGCCACGGCCACCACGGATGCGTGGGTGGCCCCCCAAGACCTGCCAGCCGGCTGACCATTGGCTGACCATTGGCCTCATGGGGTGGCACCGACGGTCCCCCAGGAGTTACGCTGCGGGAACGTGACTGTGTTCGAGCAGGGGTCTGCAGCTCACAGAACATGCCTGCGCCAGGCATACTCAGCTTGCCCACAGCTAAACCCATTGTTGACATGGAAGGTGGCACACAACGCTGGGAATGTGGGGTGGAGGTGACACTGCACAGTGACTGTGGTGCATGGGCAACAAATTGGCTGCCCAATGTGGCCATGACAGCTGTGAATGCACATGTCTGCCTGTCAATGGCAGTGGTCACATCCTCCCGCTGCCCGGGGCATCTCTGCCAGAAGCAGAGGGTGGTCTCTGCTGTGCCGCTCCTCTGCCTGGTGCAGAACCGCACTGAGTGCATCCACCACCTTAACAAGCAGCGACTGCTGATCTATGGAAGCCTGGAGCTGGTGGCTGTACTCATCAAAGAGGTCATCTGCCAGATCGGCATGCTGTCCCTCGTGGTGTTCTTGGCCATGCTGGGCATCACCCCTTGGTGAAGGGCACTGCACACCAGAGCCATGCCGGGGCATGTCATCACGTGGTGCACTGACACCACCCCCGACACTGTCCCCTGTTGCCATTGGCCAATTGCTGACACTGCCCCTCTGGCCGCTGCTCGACAGGGCTCACCTGTGCCGCTGCAGCAGCCGCAACAGCCCCACCAGCCTGGATGCACACTAGTGCTGCCACACTGGTGCATACAGGCACAGGCTCGGACTTTGATGTCATGCAGGCCTCCATGGTGGCACCACCCATGGCTATGCCCATGCTGTTACCTGCTGTGGGGCCATCCTGTGGCCCACGTGTATCACTGTCCATGATGTGTGATCCATCATCATCAGTTCCGGATTCGGCACCGGTCTGTGTCACAGCACGCTGGCATCCATGGATGCTGTCATGCTGGGACATGGGCAGGGCCTCCTCTGCACCAGCACCAACTTCAGTCCGGACAGACAGGTGGGTATGTTGTGGTCCTGACCCTCAGACACCTGTGGAGGTGGATGGGTACTCCTTCTTGTCCAGGGTATCGCCCTCAGTGGACACACCCACCACCACTGACCCATGTAGACATTCAGGAGCTGTTAGGGAACACAGTAGCATTAATGTCTCTGCCCTACCCTGTGGCATTACCCCCCACACACAGTGACAGCTCAGGACCTACCGCGCAGTGACGGGCTGCCACCCATCTGGAAACCACCTGGAACACCCTCTAGGGTATAATGCCGCATGCTGCCACCCCAACTGCTCCTCCTGTGGCATCAGGCATGGCACATCCGGCTGTCCACCACCAGTTGCAGCACGTGCTGCCCTGATGGCAGCCACCTTATCTTTTATCCTCCTCTTGTCCGTGCCCACCTTCTTCTTGCACTCCTGCACAGACTGCTGGTGGCTGCCATGCTGGTTGATGGCACACGCTACCTCATCCCATGCCGCAGCATGGGCCTGTGGTGTTCCCCACTGTCCACTGAGCAGCAGTTCCCTGTCAAGGTAGGCCTCAAACAGGGTGTCTGATTCTGCCCAGATGAAGTTGGGCCTCCTCCGTCTCCCACATCTCTGTTCCTCGTCCTCCTTACATTGATCCTGTGGGAATGACAGGTGTTACCTCTGAATGTCCAGTCCCATGCATCTTCCACACACCACAGTCCGCACTTTCAAACAACATGCAACCCACCATAATAGACTACAATATCAAACAATGATCTCTGATGCCCCATGTCGCATTTATACAGTATAGCGCAAGGCATGCAAATGAGGCGAGGCGCAACTTTAAGTGGATGCTAAAGCAGTGGCTGTGCCATGGAATTGCTTATGACCTGATTTGCATATACTGGCTGAATATCATGCTGTTACACCTAGCACAATTGTGTTAAACGTGCTAAGGCAAAGGTGCAGCTCTGTGATGTGTGCAGTAGGCACCACACTGCGCATGCCCAGGGTGCTGATGCCGACACCTGCTGCACTGATGATGTGCTGAGCATGGGAGGCAGTGCAGGGCATGGCCCCACTGTGCCAGTGGCACTAGTGTGCTGTTCACATGTATAGCGATCATGCCCTGTAGCGCTGTGGGCACCATGGTGCCACAGCATGGTAGGCCACTGCAAGGCATCACACACAGGCACCTGACCACACTACACACAAGGAATCCCAATTGCACTGTGGCAGTCAGTGCATGACAGACCCTTGACCCTGCAGCAGACCTTTGCCCCCTAGGCACCATGCGTCCACATGGGTACACCCTTATCATGCTGTTCAGAGATAGCGTGATGGGGAATGGCAGCGCTGTACTGCTCAGCATCTGCACCTGGCGGATGTGGGCTACAGGGTGCCATTTTGCGATCCTAGCTGCAGTAGTCATGGCACACAGGAGAGCAGCCTTGTGGAACCCTCTGGAGCTAGCCTATTTGGTAGCCATTGTAGAGCCCCATGCTGGGGCCCTGTTTGGGGATGTGCTCTTAGATAGGGCAAGGAGTGCTGTCTGGGAAGAGGTGACAGTGTCACTGGAGGAGGCCATCAGTATCTCCAGAAGTTCAGAGCAGTGTCACCACCGTTATGGGGACCTCCAGCAGAGGGACCCAGACAGACTTGCCTGTCTTCGGGCACATGCCAGGTGAGGCGCAGTGCCACATCCAGGTAGGTGTCCATCCATACACTGGTAGCGTCTGTCCGTATTTCGTGGCAGGCATGTGTCCACCACAGCCGGGGCTGTCCAGTGTGGGTGGTGGTGGTCATGGTGGGGTTGCGGCATGGCTGGGCTGTGCAGGATCACACACATCAGAGGACTTTTGCTACTGTTTTGTACTAATGTTCCCCTCTCCGTGTTTGCACCCTAGACCCTGAGGAGAGGTGCCAAGCCAGAGAGGCTCGGGTACATCATGAGCAGAAGGCAGCCCGGCAACAGCCACGTGATGGCAGACCCATTCCACATCAGCGCCCAGATGTCATGGATGCAGGTGAGTACCTTTCTTCCAGGATATTCCGTGCATGCTGTGTTGCGGGGTAGGCGGCGGAGCATGGCCACCATCCATGAATGCCACTGATGTGCACACCACACGGTACACTCAGCACTGTCCTGTGGCACTGCATGTGTAGGTGTGCGTCGCTGGTGGTCCATGCATGCACCGGGTACATGGCTGTGCCAGTGCCTTTGCACCACATAGCCATGTCACTGTACAGCCATGGTGGTGCTGTGCGGGACTTGGGCGGTGGGTGTGCACAGCGGTCCACATAGCTGTGTGCACCTGGGTGGGCAGGTCTTGTGGACACGATCACTGTGGTTGGTTGTACACCATCACAGGGGGTGTGACCCACTGCTGTATGCCATGCACAAAGGGTGGGCTGCAGGGTGATGGACATTCACACCTATTGACTCTGCTCCCTTGTCTTAGGTGGTTGGCGTTGGATGGCTGTTGAGAGGGCCTTGTAGGAGTTACTGCAGCTATCGAGGGTGTCACTGGAGATCCTCCAGTGAATAGAGAGGCATGGGGTCAGAAGACAGTGGTCGCATAGATGCCACAGAAGTGATGAGCAGGGCGGACGTTAGGCCCACCATGCCCCTGGAAGAACCTTACCTCCCTGGACCTATCCTCACACCTCTTCTTCCCTCTCCCAGTTGTTCACCCATGCCCCTTACCCACCTTCACCTGATTTGTGGCCCTTCCTCTCATTGTATATATTTTTATATAGTTATGTTTCTTGTCTATTTTTAATACATATGTTTTGTTATGACTACTATGGTGGTCTATGATTTGCGGTGGGCTAAAGGTGCTCAGCTGCAGTGGTGTGCATGGCATCAGGGTTGTTGCAGGCATGGGAGTGTGTGTGTGTCCGGAGGGGAACCGCCTATGGTGTGGGTGGGGGAATCAGTTACTATCTGTGGTTTGTGTGCTGTTCTCTGTGCACTGGTTGCCTGTGTATAGTGGTCCACGGTGCATGCTCTGTGTCCATGGTGCCCCTGTCAGACCGTCCATGGCCTGTGCAGCCGACACCCTTGCATGTCTGTGATATGCACCATCTGCTGGCATGTCAGTGGTGGCTGTCCATGCTGGACAACCACTGTATCCGGCATAATGCCAGGTTGCCTTCTGTCACCAGTATGGTGCATGTCTGCCTCGGGTGGCACTATGGCCTCCGTTGTTTTTGTCCCATCTCCATGCTGTCGCTTGTGTCTGTTGCAGGGGATGTGCTCCACTCTCTGTCACTTGTGCTCCAGCCATGTGCTGGTGGCATACGGCTTCATGGTGCGTGCACAGGGTGGCTGGTACACCTGTGTTATGGAGGGGTGCTAGCCATAGGTACACAGTTGCTGTGTTCCTGTGTTGGTGTGCACTTGGGTATGGGTTTTTGTTCATCCATGCACTGTGTTGCATCCTATGTGGCACAAACTTCTATGCACCACTGTGGGCTTCTTTGCTGGTTGTTGTGGCCAGTGCTGGGATGGGGTGTGTCTTTGGAAGGGTGTGCAGGGTGCTGTGCCACTGGTGGTGGGGTCAGGGGCATGCCCTGTCGCATGTGTGGTACCTCATGTGCTGACGCCTGGTCAGTCTCTCAGCTGTACCTCTGGGGGGGCCATGCGGGGTGGCACTGTGTCTGCAGTTGTTGCATCAGTGACTGCTGCCACCCACTGCGGGGTGCTCGCAGTGGGGCTACCTTGCATGACTCATTGGTGCACAGGGTTGCATTGTCACAGTGGGGGTGGTGGCATGCATGGGGTGTCCTGCAGTGTTGGGTGCTGCTCCTGGGCAGGGTGTCTGGGGAACACTGTGCAGAGTGTGCTCTGCATTGATGGTATGGTGTAGCATGGAGTAGCCGGACCTCCTTGTTTGCCGGTCACAGCTTGCCAGGGGGTCTACTGGGGCAACACACCCCAGCTGTGGGATTGTTGCTGGTTTCCATGGGCCAGTGGTTCTTCCATCTCTCCTCTGGTTGTGTGGTCCATGAGGTGGGGGGGGCGATGTCTGTTCTGCTCTGTGCTCCTCAGCCCATATCTTCCATGTGTGGGGAACCCTGCATCCTGTCCCTGAGCATCCCTGGTTGTGCTGATGCACTGCTACCCTGCTCCACTGCACATCCCTGGTTGTGCTATTGTGCATCAGGCCTGCGCCACTGAGCATCCCTGGTTGCGCCATGGCGCAGTTGGTGGGATATTCAGTTGTGAGGCGCAAGTGCATCTAGCCCTGCACAGTGTTTGAATATCATGCATGTTGCACATAGGCACACTGTACTTGTGCCTGCTCCTGCTATTGCGCTACTTTGTGGCACAGTTTGAATATCTGGGCCCCTGTCTATAGAGTGATATCTATAAGATGGAGAAGGTGCAAGGAAGATTCTCTAAATCTATATATGAAATGAACAAATTTGATTATAAAGACAGGTTGAAAATATTAAGATCGCTCAGCTTGGGAAGAAGATGGTTGAGAGGAGATCTAGTTCTAATTTATAATGTAATAAAGAGTTATTGACAGACATGGGTTTTGAACACAAAGATTCAACATACAATACTAGGAACCATGATAAACTGCTACGTGATAAACCATTCAGAACTGATAAAAGAGGTACTTACTTTACACAGAGAGTAGTGAATTGTTGGAATCATTTGCCTCGGTATATCATCATTGCCCCATGCTTAGATTGGTTCAAGATATATTTAGATGCCCACATGGATACCCAGGAGGATAAGTGGATCACCACTGTATAGTGGAAGAGTAGAGTAGAAGTGCCTATGATGCACATGTACTCCTGTTTTACCTAAGTATTGAAGTACCTAAGGAATGTTTTCACTAAAAATCAGAAGAATTATGACAGGGGTTAGGTTGAATATTACCAGTCAAAAATAACAACATTAACATGAATACAGTGAATGCTGCTTAGTTGCCACGTTTAAACTGTATAACTCTTTTCTAGCGCAGTTAACACACCTGGTTATTAACTTTCGAGACAGATACTGCATGTGCCAACTTTACAAGAGCAAATTTGCCAACTGGCCCCAAGAAAAATGGGTAATTCTTACTTTCATTAGCACCAACTAGGTTTTGGGAACATAATGTGGTGTTTGAGGTTGAACTATTGAAGTACAATAGGGCAAATAACTAGCAAATAGGCAGAACAATACTGAGCACTTCAATAAAAACATGTTAAAACTAACAATAAGTAAATAAAAAGATGTAAATTATTATTCTATGTCCCAACCCTACAGCCTCTGCCATCTGCTGGATATTAAGTCCCCAAATCCCACCCTGTTGGTTGCCACTACCAATAAGAGGATGGAGAGGCACATCACTCAAGTACTGCGGGACAAAATAGCCTGTTGTAAGTAGAGACTGCCACCTTGCACAAACTCTAATACGTGTATACCCCTCTTAGCCCACACAGAAGGCCACCACTGCAGAGCTCACAGTATCTGGTCTACTGAATATTTAACCCCCCCAAACCCTACCCCGCTGGCTGCCACCATCAATCAGGGGAGGGAGAAGCAGGTCACACAAATGCAGTGGGGAAAAAAGCTCTTCATGGAGCTGAAAAGAAATGTTAATGGGAAAGAGGGAGTAGTTAAAATGGCACATAGTTCATAAACACAATAATACAGTTATAAAAGCAGTCGATGTGAAAAATAAATTGAGCTCACAGTTCTTGCAAATCAAGAGGTTTAACTGCAGAGAATAAATCAGACAAATGTGTAATGATGGTGGGAGTGGGAGTATATGCATAGCTGATGTTATTGCCACTAGTCCTAGGTGGAGCCTGCTATCCTCCACAAACTTAAGTGCAATATTCCCAATCTGTCCCAACACAGAAATCTACAGTTGCAAATCCCTCCATGTTTGAACTGCTGTAGTTTTGAACTTCCAGATCCTACCCAGCAGTCTGCTACCACCAAACAGGCACAACAAGCCAAACAGCTCTCAAGGTAGAGGATAATGGATGGGCATCGGTTAATAGCCAGGCTTTATTCACCTCGAGAGGTTGCCAGGGTAGCACTGTTAACCTCAAGAGTGAAGTTTGAGAGGTTTATTGCTTCCATAGGAACCTCCAGAAGTGAATTCAGCTTGGTTATTAACCAATGCCCATCCATTAGCTTTTATAGTGTATGAGCAGCAGTTAAAGGAAAATGAGTTCTTACTTGTCAGTTTTTTTATTTTGCGGCACTCTCCTTCAAGGTAGCGCTTCCCACCTCAGCCATTTGTCAGAATGCAGAAGTCCATAATCAACAGAAGACACACATAGAATGTGCAAATAGAATGAGGTTGTTATGGTATCAATGTGACATAGTTAAGAGGAGTTAATAACCTCTTGATATCACAACGATATAACAACATTGTAAACTGTTTGGTTATAGGTAATAATAAGGTCTTCACATATGTTGTAAAGATTTTAAAGAAGAATGCTAACAAAAAACAATAAACAGTTCTCAAAATTCTAACAGCAATCAATATAGGAGATTTAAAAGGATCACAGTCCTTGTAGTGGCTCCAGGAGCTGCCTGCAGGATTTAAATCTGTTGATAGTTGAATGATGGTAAGTGCAGGGAAAGGTGCACAGCTGTAATAGTTTGTCAGTAGTCATTAAGTGGAGCCAGCCACCAACCACAAGCTTGAATGTGCTTAACCCACACTGAAGAGAAACATGCTCAGTTTAGCAAAATAATCTTAATTCAAGCTGATACTGATACTTGATACTAATACAGAACTAGTGACACATCAGGGTAATTCTGATTTTTGTTGCTGTAAAAGAGCGCAGAAGAAGAGGGTGAGAAGTCAGCTGCATGGTCTGTCAGTCCCATAACAGCATAGAAAGTATGTTTCTTTTTGGTTTTATTCACTCATGTTCACACCAGAGCACTTTCACTGAAAGGCAGCATGGGATTTTAAAGCTGGCAAGCCCCACCCCAATGACACTTTACTGCCACTGACTTACCCCCAAGTCCACTAGCAAGCTGAGTGGTAGTAGCTACAAGAAAACACTTGGAGCTCTTTGCAGGAGAGGCAAGTAAATGTTGGTTACAGGTGCCTCCTTTCCATGGCTATGACAACCTTTGGGAACCAACTTGCAGGACACTAGCAGGATGTAATCATTTGCAGGATGGTGCAGTTTTTTGAAGCTGGCAAGCCCCATCCCCTGATGATGCTGCATAGTGGACAGCTCACCCCAAAGCTCCCTGTCAGCTGAGCAGTAGTAGCTATAGGAAAACACCAGAAGTTCTTTGCACTGAAGACAGCTAAATGTTGGATACAGCTGCCTCCTTGTCAGAAAATGTAAGAAAAAAACATGACACCGCATCAGCATGTGGTCTGAAAGGAAAACAAAATGGTAATATTAAACATGTTGAAAACAGAAAACAGAATTAAAATGGACGTTTCAACCTTGTGCCTTCTTCAGGAAATATCTAAAAGAGAAATAAGCAAAGTTAATATAGAGGAAAGGGAAAATAAGGGAAATATATCTGGGTAAAGAAAATGGGGGGATGCTCTGGGGGAAGAAGTGATAAGTGGCGAGATTAAAAGAGAATCTGGAAAACAGAAAAGGTGATGATGGGAATGACAAGGCATAATAGCAGTGGATGAGCTTTAGAAGTCCCCAGGTGGGGACTAATTAACAGGGTCGAGTAAGAAGACTGAAAGGTGACAAAGGAGGAGGAAGGAGACAGAGTCTCCTTGCCATGGCTGTGGCAATATCCAGTCAATATAGCATGAGCAAAAACACGCCTCAAACACCGTGCAGTGAAAATAGCATCTGGAAAACATTGTGAATTGATACAGCAGCATTGATATGTTATCGTGCCCCCTCTTGACTATCACCTTTCTGGGATTACTATACTAAATCCTCCCCCCACACTGACTTTCTCCCATCCCCTGAGTTCTGCTCCCCCAAGTTTGTAATATTAAATCCCCACAATGACAATCTTTCTACCCCCAACTTCCAACCCTGGAATTTTGTAATAGTAAATCCCCCACCCCAGTGACTTTCTGCCCCCATGGAGGCATGGTCATCAGTATCAGTTGACATTGTTTTACGGTTTTGTTGGTGCGATTATTGACAGCATGTTTCTGCTTCCGCTGTTTTGACCTAGACCCGGCTGTGACAACCTCTGAGAACTGATTTGCAAAACAACAGCAGAAAGTTATCACTTGCAGGGTGGTGTGGGCTTTTGAAGATTGTAAGCCAACAGGGTGATGATGCCACACAGCTGCCAGCTCACACAAGGGTCCCCTGGACAGCTGAGTAGAAGTAACTACAGGAAAACACTGGGAGTTCTTTACAGGAAATGCAGCTAAATGTTGGATAAACAGTAGCTGCCTCCTTGACCTCTGGAAACTGACTTACAGGAAACAGTAAGATGGAATCAGTTGTAGAGTGGTGCAGGCTTTTAATGCTGGCAAGTCCCACCCCATAATGATGCCACACAGCCGCTGGCTCACCCTCAACCCCCTAGCCAAGTGAGCATTAGTAACTATGGGAAACAGTGGAAGTTCTTTGCAGTGAAGGCAGCTAAATGTTAGGTACAGCTTCCTCCTTGCCACAGCTGTGGCTACCTCTAGGAATTAGCTTGCAGGACAACACCAGGATAGGTACAGTTGCTGGGTGACTTGGGCTTCTGAAGCTTGCAAGCCCCACTCCATGGTGATGCCTCAAAGCTGCTGGGTTGCCCCTAAACCCCCAGCCAGCTGGGCTGTAGTTACTAATGGAAAATACAGAGAGTTCTTTGCCGGAGATCAGCTAAATATTGGATACAACTGCTTCCCTGCAATGGCTGTTGCATCCTTCAGGAACCAGCTTGCAAGACAAAAGCAGTGTGTAGTTACTTAAGATGACTTGTGGCAAGGCAGCAATGAGAACAGCTTGAAGCAGCTAAACTGATTAAAGTACCACATGAAATGCCAAAAGGTAAATAAGTAACACAGCGAGACCAGGAACACCAAAGCAGATGGAGGAATGCAAGGGATATAAAAAAGGGAGAAGCTATGAGAAGAAATACAATTTAATTTAAACAACAAGAAAGAGAGGCAGGGCTAGAGCAAAGATGACAATCATTTTGCCAAGTCATAAATAGTGATAACACACCAGACAGACTTCATACAGAGTGCTTCAGATGAAATGTGAAAAACAAAAAAAACACTTAGTGAATACATCGACAATATAAACTGATGGGTACTGTAACAGCAAATTATCACACGATGGCTAGATATACTGTAATTTAGCTAAGAACTATTAATACAATTGGAAAAATGTAAATTTGATCATTTAGGTCATGTAAACATTAAATCTTGACAGAGCATGGTTCTACTGTGGAATTTATCCGTGTTTGGGGGGGATGTTACCTCCAGCCACCCAACCATGGATTAATTACACAGTAGAACCATGCTCTGGAGTGGTTTAATTCACTTGTAACATGGCAAGCATTTATAGAAAGAAGCAGATTTATTATTTACTGTAATGCAAAAAAAAGACACAGTGATTAAAATCCTTGGCACAGATATTCAAAGGAGATGCACCCAGTGCAAATGAGTTGCGCCAGAGCATCTCCAAAATGCACCCCAGGACCACATTCAAAAGGGGGTGATGAACCGCACAATTCTGGATGTGCTGCAGTGCAAGCATAATGTATGCAGTGCATCAAGAGAGGACGTTCCTCTGCATGGTATACCATCACCGCAGCGACTCCTCCACTGCGAAGACCATCACAGCGACAAGAATCGGGCAAAACCCACACGTCACTGTGATGGTCTGTGCAGTGCCTGAGACTACCTCGCAGGGTGTATTGCCATCCCTGGTCCAACTCCAACTCCGAGTTGGAATCCTGGAGACCGGGGGTTCAGGGGGCACAGCCGACCCATTGAAACATGGAGGCATCCCCGACACTGCAATGCTGAGAGTCGGCACTGTGGCTGTTGCTGTTGGGGATGTCTCCATGTTCAATGTTGCGGTGGCATGGTAAAAACCCCCTGCATACGTGGCACATCACAATATTCAGTTGAGATGTGCAGCACAGCTGTATTGCACAGCACAACACAGCAGCTGCCGGCCCCTGGGTGGCTATCCTCCCAAACCCTGACCGTAACAGAAACAGTCCCACCCATCATAGCCCTGGTAGTCTAGTGTCCCTTGTCCCTGATCATGCCACAGAATAAAGATATACTCCATTTCCTGGTAGTCCAGTGGGCCCCACCCTTCACTGAACCTCATCCATATTATAAATCTGACCTAAAACTTCCTGGTAGACAACCCTCTCCCAGCCCCACTTGTAGCATAAAACAGACAGTCCAATTTTCCCTGGTAGTCCAGTGGACCCCCCATGCCCCCACCCACCAAGGCACCCACACCCCACCCCGCTCCCCTATCCCAGCATAGCCACTGCAGTCGGCAGGCAGCAAAACCCACTTGCACACCTCCACGGCTGCCTGCTGACTGAGCTGTCACTGAATGACAGCTTACAGTAAGTACAGCAATACCAATGGTTGACACTGTTGATCAATAGGCTTGCAGTGTGTTCTGAAAGCTTTCATTCACAAAGTTGTGAATGAAAGCTTACAGTACACATGGCAAGCCTATTGGTTGCATCTCATTTGAATATAGCAATGTTGCACTCCAGCGCAACTCAGTTGTGCAGCACAGGCACTTGCACCCATTCTGGGCACACTGAAAATCCTGGCCCTTATTTTTAAGACTATATTGACAGTACACAGTCTGCTGAATGCAACATTTCATACATATATTGTGGGTGTAGGGAGGCATTATTTTATAAGATTGTCATTTTAGTGCATGGTGTTATTATTGCAAAATATACTGTTACATTTACTACTATGGTAGTTTTTCTCCTAACTTACTGTCTGGATTGGTGCTAGGTATTTCAATTTTCATCTGTGTGTATTACAAGATGTGGGTTGCACTGCATGATGGGACCATGCTAGGGTACATTTTCATGTTTTGTTCCCGCAGTTCCCTTGGCAGGCCAGCAGATGGCTGTGATTGCTGATAACTGTGTTATCGTAAGTAGAAATGGAACAATTTTCAACCAATAATTCTATATATAGTAGCTTCACATTTACTAATATGGTACTTTTTCTCCTAACTTACTGTTAGGGTTGGTGCTACATACTTCAGTTTTTGTCTATGTGTATTACAAGATATGGGTCAACTGCATGATGGGACCATGCTAGGGTAGATCTTCATGTTTTGATCCTGCAGTTCCCTTGGCAGGCCAAAAGATGACTGAGAAACAATAAGAAACAATGACAAACACTGAGAGACAATGCTAGCAGCGCAGCACATCACTGTTTTACAGCCATTTTTAGATCAATTTCTAAATGTACTGAATTGAGCCAATCTGAAAAAAACTTTCGTAGACCAAGTACTATGTTTGTGAGTATTAACTTCATTTTTTTCCTCTCTAAATTATCTAGATCAGTAGGAGATAGAACATGACATTTACTGCTTTCACTTTTCAAATACTTGTTTTGACTAGTATTGTTAGTTTCTTTCTTTGATTTCCTTTTATTTTTCTCACTTTCTTTATCTTTCTTTTCACTCATAGAAGCACCCTCTTTATTTGATCTTGCTTTGTTTCTCTCACTGCCTATGTTATTTTTCCTTTTTCTTATAGAAGGTGCAGGCTTATCTTTATCATAGTGTGTATTTACCAAGGTAATGATGCCCACTACTCCACGCGAACAAAAGTTGACATTAAAATTATCCATTGCTCTCCTTCTGTGATTCACTTGTGAATGGTGATTCACTGGGTGGGAAAATCAGGGAATTCTGTTGTTTTACGATGGCTGTGAAATGATGCTAGCAGCACAGCACCGTTTTATAGCCATCTGTTAGGCTGCCATGGGAACTGCACTTGAGCAAATAATTGCTGGAGCAAGCATGGATTATCAGAGAACTGTGCTATTTATTTTATTGTGCATCATACTGGTATTACACATGCAACCATGGTTCTACTGTATAATTAGTCCATGGTTGCTTAATGGTCACCTGTTGCTGTTTATCCAATCTGTGTTACTTATTTTAGTCTCTTGTTTAGAGCCATGTTACAATAGGTATTAAAGTTTGCAGACTAGATCCAATTGGAGTCCTGTTGCAACAGTGTATTCCCCCATGTTGTCCCCTTTTCCCCAAGAGATCGTGGCACATGTTCAATTCCCACCAAAGAAAAACAGTTGAAATTTTGTTCATAGCATGTAGCAAAATGTGTGTCTTGGGGAACATTAGGCACCACAGGCCTGATAAACCTCATATGTTCTTAAATGCATTTAGTAAGGGGCCTATGGTACTGTACATCCAATATACAGTGTTTAGCATGCACACATAATGGTGTAAACTACAGATGATGTAACAGTTGATGGATTCCTTAATATTCAGCTTTTTCTGTGTAAATGGATGTGTATAGGTTTTACCTGTTGTGCACTATCTACAAATATTGCACCTGCCACATCTGCGGCAGCCAGATGGTGGAGGTGGTAACTGATTCAGATACGTTTCTAACTGTGGGCCTTTGTATGTGATATGGGTCATTCTGTCTCCTATGTTTTTACCATGATGGTATGCAAATTATAGGGAATTGTCCCACTGCCTTACCTAAATCAGTATCTGCATGTAAAACATGCTGTTGTTTTCTTATAATGGAAGTGACTTGCTATGATATAGCACTATATTCTGTGACAAATATCACCCCCAAAAGAGGGTCCTGTTGTGTAACCAGTTAGGAGGAGAGGACAGTGTGCCTGTCTAGACTACAGGCCTGATGATGGACAGTGTCTACTGTCTGTTTAGAGTAGCCAAATTGGTAAAATCATGTTCTCAGTTCTTCTGGCTCTACAGTATGTCACAAGACGTCAGTGAGAAACAGTTCCTACATATCTTCACAAATTGCCCATGCAGGACTGCTTGTTTATAATGTGTACATCAAAGATATGCACTCATTGCCTGTAAAAATGTGTTGCCTGATGCAGGTTTATGAAATGTGTGTGTGTGTGTTGATCAGCAAGCTAGCAAGAACTCAATCAAGATCAAACTTGAGAGACACCCACTTGAGAGGATCTCAGTCCTCAGCTAACAATACTGTTAACAAATCAGTAACTGCTTTATCCCAGGGACAAACACAGAATACCAAGAACAAGGTACCAAAAACAAACAAACTCTGGCCAGAGCCCATAGGGTTGCATGAGAAGAATTTGGGGGTAATTAATATTAAAAATTATCAAATGAGCCTGCATCAGGAAAATATAATGTAGGCTCATAAATGTGTTGTTTTATAATATTTGTACACCAAATTTTCAACACAGACTTGATATGACCCTGCCTCATGAAGGAGGGCATTGCAAATGTTCATCTCCTGCCGAAAGGTGATTTTGCACAGGTACCGTGAAATCAACTTTTGGGACGTAAAACACATTTTGGACCAGAGTTGAAAATGACAGTTCTCACATTCATGAGTTACTGTAAAGAAATGGCTATGTTGTAAATTTAGGGTCAAAATATTGAAAATTAGCAAATGTACAAGCCTGCATTCACGAACATCAATGTAGGCTCATAAATTTGTTGTTTTTTAATAATTTTATGCCACATTTTTTACATAGCCTTCTTATGACCCCACCTCTTGAACAAGAGCATGGCAAATTTCAAGTCCTGCCCAAAAGGTGATTTTTCAGGCAGGGACCATGAAATCACTGGTCCTGGTGTAAAAAAAAAAAAGTTTGGCCAGGATTTGAAAAATGAGACCTATCACAATCATGAAGTACTGTAAAGATGTGGCTATGTTGTAAATTTGGGGTCAAAATATTGAAAATTACCAAAGTTACGAGCCTGCATTTGCAAAATTCAATGTAGGCTCATACCTTTATTGATTGTTAATATTTTTACACCAGATTTTCAACACAGCCTTCCTATGA
Organism: Neoceratodus forsteri; assembly: GCA_016271365.2. Lineage (NCBI taxonomy): Eukaryota > Metazoa > Chordata > Ceratodontiformes > Ceratodontidae > Neoceratodus > Neoceratodus forsteri. The sequence goes on from CM057452.1 coordinate 1,612,505,144, forward strand.
CCCCCACCTCATGAATAAGAGCAGAGCAAATATTCAACTCCTGCCCAAAAACTGGTTTCATGCAGGGGCCATGAAATTACCTTTTGGGATGTTAAAAAACATTTTGGCCAGGATTTGAAAAATGACAGCTGTCACATCCATGAGGTGCTGTAAAGACATGGCTATGTTGTAAATTTGGGGTAAAAATATTGAAAACTGTCATAGTTGCAAACCTGCATTTGCAAAATTCAATGTAAGCTCATAACTTTGTGGTTTCTTTTTCAATATTTTTACTCCAAATTTCAACATAGCCTTCTTATGACCCCACCACATGAACAAGAGCAGAGAAAATGTCAAGTCCTGCCTGAAAGGTGATTTTGTAAAGGGACCAGGAAATCACATTCTGGGACAGATTTGTCTAATGAAAGCTCAGTTGTTAATGAGGTGGGGTCCCAAGAAAAGCATGTTGAAAATTTGGGCCACAAATATGAAAAAATGGCCAAGTTATGCCAGTAAGTGCAAACACCATTGGAATACATTGAATCACATACCTGTTTCTTCAATTCATGGTTCAGTTTTGAAGAGTGAAGATGTGCCTGTGGTCCAGAGAGGTTTACAGAGTTGGACCTCCGATGGGTGAGTAAGGGCTTGGGGAGGTGCTGGGTGTGAGGGTTGGATGGGAGTGTGTGCACAACACCTGCAAAAGACATTGATGGACTTTTTTTTTAACAGGATTAAAAAAACATGAGGATTCCTATACTGGGAGATTGGGCACCCCCAGTTCCACTGTTACATTTCTGGGGGGAGTGGAGTAGTGGGTGCTGAGAGGGAGGGTCAAGTGGGGGGAGAAAAGTATAGCAAAAAAGATAAATAAAAGCACATGGGCCATTTGGTTCCCTGACATAGTTTGAGTGCTGGCTTCCCCTCATATCCCTCATCCAGAGGTGGGTGACAAGTCCAAAACCCCACAGAAACCTACGTTCACCTTGATATAAGCCTCTTAAAATGACTTCCAGGGTGAAGTATACATAGTACTTTAGAGGATAGTTCCATACAGTGTGCTGCTATTGAAACAAAAGTACTGAAAATTGAGTTGCTGCCTTTGAGACTGAAACAGGTGTGTTGTCCCAATGAGTCCTGTCATTAGAAGGGGCCATGCATGCCTCTCTTCATGAACAGTTAACCTTTATCACTAAGTCTGAAAATATATATATATATTTTTAACTCTTTATTATTGAGGAACTTTATGGCTGATTGGTCTCCCTGTTTTCATTCCAGTGACTGAGCTTAAACAGGATTAAACAAGTTATGGAACGAAGTTCACAACCCCACTGAAATACATTGAATTGCATACCTGTTTCCTCAGTTCTCAGTCCAGCTTTGATAAGTGAAGACTTATCTGTGGTCCAAAGAGGATTTTGGTGTTGGAACTCTGATTGGTAAGTAAGGGCTTGGGGGTGCTGAGTGGGAGGGTTGGGTGGGGGGCAGTGTAATGAAGCAAAAGACATCAATGGATTTTTTTTTTTTACAGGGTGAAAAAGAAGAAGCAAATGAGGATTCCTGCACTGGGATCAGCACCTCCTGTGCCACTGTTAGATTTCTGGGGAGGGTGGACTGATTGGTGCTGAGAGGGAGGGTTGGGTGGGGGACGAAACTATAATTATAAATAATTAAAGATAAAAATCACAAATAACTGTAAATGTGTGGTAGTGGATGAGGGGGATGGGGTAGTCAGAGGATCTGTGATCAGGACACTGGGGGATTGAGCACCTCAAGTGTCACTATTATGTTTTGGGGGGGAGGGTGTTGAGAGGGAGGGTTGGATGGGGGAAGGAAACTATAAATATTAAAAAATAAACATAAATAACCATGTATGCATGGTAGTGGACGAGGAGTGGTGGGGAAGTCAGAGGATTTGTGATTTAGACACTGGGAATTGAGCACCCCCCAATGTCACTATTATGTTTCTGGGGGGTAGGGAGGGGTAGGGTGGTGGGTGCTAAGAGGGAGGGTTGGGTGGCGTGTTATGTATTTCAGTGATCACAGTGGAATACAGCACCATCTGCCATGACTGCACCACCAAAAATAAATAAAAGTAGTGCAGTGCAAAAGCATATAGAGACAGTGAGTGGAGTGCTTCGAGGCATGGAGGAGACTGTGTTGTCACTCCAACATGTTGTTTGTTTGCAAGAAATGTAGGAGTCCTTTTCTCATAGCAAGAGGTCTGCATAGCTTTGCCCACTGCAGCCCTAAAAAGGAGGTGAATAAGACATGGGAGAAGAGGCAGCAGCAAATATAAATGCAGGCCAACCTTGGACATTGTGGAACTGAGTTAACAGGTCATAAATCTATCTTGTATACCATTTTCAGACCAACAGATTCAAATGCTGAGGAGAAGACAACTTTGTGCCACTGCCAAAAGTTAATGCATTCAGCATATATGTGGATGTTCAAAAATCTTTTTGGAAATTAAACTTTGAAAATTCTACTGTACCAACAACAATATGAGGTACCCAAATAACACCACATTGGATACAAATGATGAGGTACAGGACACAAACCTGAAAGTCTGAATTTTTGTTAAGAACAAGCTGGTTGGAATGTCTGTTAGTCAGGATCTGACAAACTGGCCCATAGAGAAGGAGAAAAGTAATTTCTAGAGGCTGTGGGAGAGACTTAAGAAGCATGCAGCTTCCATAGCCTTTTCTGAGGTACTCCCTGCCTGAGGTGGGAGAATGGGAAGGATAGAGTAAAAGAGGTAGATATCGAGGAGTTCAATGGATGGTTGAAGGGGAGGTGTCAGTTATGGGGAACCACTTAATTTGGGATTGGGAGGGCTCCTGGGGTATGCTGACCGGACATCAACTCTGGGATGGCGAATTCCTTAGCATCGACAATGTTGACAGGTTTCAGCATTGTCGATGTTAAGGACCCAAGGGCAGAAATCCACATTTTCACCATCTGTCACCTCGCCCTTCAACCTAACTTTCCACAAGAAATACACCAATGTCTGAAAGGCAAAATTTCTTCTGCCGCCATTGGGGATCTCTCCATGCTGAACTTCAACAACACTGTTGTTGTTTTGGCATGGTAAAACCCTTCAGGGACAGAAGACTCTTTAACAGTGATAGCTTTCACCTGCCAAGAGAGGGAACCAGTGCATTAGGGCAGACATTTCATGTCTGCATAGACAGACAGTTAAACTAGTTGCAGGGGAGGTTGAGGATGGAGTTTCCACTGTTGAGACAGATGCTCTGGGGGAGCCCAGATAAAACTCCCCTGGGCATGGGGAAAAGGTGTTTAGGGAATAATAGAATGGAGGAATGAGTCCAGGGACACAGTAGACAAGAAAAGAGTGAGAAACACAAAACACCAAGGATATTAGAGAATGGTGATGAAGAAGGCAAGTAAGAACCAATAGAGGTGTATACGCATGTTGGAGAATAATATGCCTCAACATCAGGAGTCTGGTTAATAAGATTAGTGAGTGCTAGGCTTTGGTGGCTGACTCTGGTCCATATCTAGTGGCCTTTGTAGAAACTTGGGCCAGTGTGAACAATAACTGGGACATAGCAATCCTAGGCTACACCCAACATAGGTGCACTAGAGGGATGGGTAGGGGTGGTATAGTGACTATGTATATCAGAGAAGAAATCAAGTCAGTTGAAGGTGGTACCATTAGGGGGAAAGGGGAGGTAGAATCACTGTGGGTTCAGCTCATTGAGTAGTCAGGCAGGAAGACTTACATGGGGTGCTTTACAGGCCAGCAGAGCAGGAAGGGGAGAGAGAGCGAGAGAGAGAGAGAGAGAGAGAGAGAGAGAATGAACTGGATGGTGAAATAGGGAGGGAAGAGCTGCAAGAGGGGAGGGTATAACAGTGAGCAATCTCAACCTGACATACATCAACTGGGGCATCCCAGGGCCAGGACTACCAGAAGCCAGGCCCAGCTTGATATCTTGCTGGACTGCATGTTGGTACAGCAGGTCAGGGATCTCACTAAACAATTAGTCATTCTGGTTGTGATACTTGCAAACTCTGAAGGAATAGGTAAAGCATGGGTCAGGGAACCACTGAGAGTACCAATCACACTATTATATGGTTACAGGTGGTGCTGGGCACCAGTAAGCCCTCATCTAAGGCTGAAGTGCTAAATGTCTGGATGGCAGATTTTAGCCATATAGGTGAAATAGTGCTGAGCATGCTAACAGGAGTAGATAGCATCAGGAGAGTGGAAGAAAGATGGAGGATTATAAAAGGGGCAATTCTCAAGGCAACAAAAACATGCATGAATATAGTTATCAAGAGAAACAGGTACAAGAGACCAGTCTGGTTCTCTGAACGGTCAGGGAGGCAGTAAGGGCCAACAAAAGGACCTTTATTAGGTACAAAGAAATGTAGAGGGATGAAGCATTGGACAAGTACCATGAAAAAAACTAGTGATGCAAAGAGGGTAGTCAGGACCAGCCCCGTGGCACTAAGGGTTGAGGCGCTGGATGCCACACCTCGTGCCACGCTGCTGACCTGGGTTCAGGAATAATCTCAAGTCATCAGCCAGGGTGGGGGAGGGAGCAGAATTAAGCTGCTGCTTGGCAAGCTCTCCTCTCCCAAGGGAGGGTTTCCTGGTTCCCAGCACCACAGTGGCACCCAGTGGTGACTGGATGCCCCTACAGCCAGGACCACTCAGACCAGGGATACAGGAAGAGGCGGGTGCCTATGCAGGTCACACTTGAGGGTGCACCTTGACATGCTGGCACCATTATATGTCCTACTCCTCAGGGCTTAAAAAGTAGAAAAAACTGTCACGAGTGTGCAATATGGTGCCCCGATGGACTTTCTCTCCTGCCGGACAAGCAAAGTCCAGTGTAAGCCAGTGCAGGGGTTCCAGGGTGTTGTGGTCTCCCCTCCATCCTCTCCATGGGGGGCAAGCTGCAGTCCTCCCTGTCCCTGTCCCTGCAGCAGTGGTAGAGGCTGGTCATCGGAGTGTTGAGGGTCTGTGTACGGGGCAGATGAGGTGGATACGTCCCCTGCTGTGAATGAGGAGATGAAAGAGAGTTAAAAAAGAAAGAGGGTAGGCAGGATTGCAAGGACAGACACAGATCTGCATATTGCAGACAGGGTCAAGGAAGGGTAAAAACAGTTCTATAGATATATAAGGGAACAAAGAAAGTTGGGAGGCAGAATTGTCAGGCTAATGTAGGAGGCAGAGTAATAGAGGAGGATGGGCAGAAAGCAGCTGTGCTAAATAACTACTTCTGCTTAGTATTCAGTAGGGAGAACAGCAGGCCCTTGTCGGAGAGCAGCATAAAGGCAGCTGATAGAGAGGTCCCAAAAATGAAATTGTAGAAATGTAAGGACTAGCAAGAGTCAAAATAGGGCTTGCAGTCCTGAAGGTAAATAATGACCTGAGGCCAGAGGAGATGCATCCAAGGTTGCTAACGGAACTGACAGTGGCATTAGCTAAACCCCTGTCTGGGCTATTCAATAGCTCAATGCAGCAAGGGGTGTTACCCACAGGGACTGGAGGATGATGACCTTTGTTCTTCTGCACAAAGTAGAGGAAAAAGGGCAGCCAGGAAACTTTAGACCCATCAGATTAACTTCCTTGGTAGGGAAACTGATGGAGACACTAGTCAAAGAGTACCTAGTGAAATACCTGGAGAAAAACTATATTCAGGACAGTAAACAGTATGCTTCATGACATAGTCTTGTAAGGCCAACCTGATAGTATCCTTTGACTGGGTAACCAGGGTAGTTGATAAAGGACTTGCAGTAGATTTACTCTACATCAGCTTGGCAAAGCATTCAAGTCAGTGCTACACTGGTGGCTGCTGAAGAAGCTGGGGGATCTGGGAACAGCTTAGAAAATAGTAAGGAGGGTAGGGAGTTGGTTGGAGAAGATGCAGTAGTGTCAGTGGCTCAGCAGGTTGCACACTCACCTCTGTGGCCGGAAGATCAGAAGGCTGTGGGTTCTATCACCACTCCAGGCACTTGGGTTAAAATCCTAATACTGACACTGTAGTACAGCATGAGGAAGCTGCTGAACTCCTGAGCTGCCATTTTTTGGATGAGATGATGAACTAAGGTCTCATCTGCCTGTTCTGGTGGTACTTGAGGTGGATGTTAAAGATCCCATGGCACTTCTTGGAAAGAGTAGGGGAATTTGTTTTTATTGAAAAATTTACAACATAACTTCATAATATAAACAAAACAACAGAACATAAGTGCAAAGACTTGTAGTGTTACCAATAAATTTCACATTGTAGAGAAAAGAAAAGACATATTTATTATATACAGAAATGCAACATCCCCTTATGTCACTGGAACATTATTGTCTGTTATCCAGGGTACGTTTCTCCGTAATTGCAGTAATCTTTGTTTAGTTAAATGTTGTGATTCTGAATAATTTATATAGAATAATGCATGAAGAAGTGTGGTTTATGGAGATTTTATGCACCCCAAAGGTGTGTGATGCCCATAAACCTCAAAACAAAACCGAGGGTTTATATGGGCATCACACACCAGAGGGTACATAAAATCCCCAGAGAACCGCACTTCTCCATGCTTGATTTTTTATAGTTATTGGGTGTGGGTGTTTTTTTGTTTAAATTGTCTTTTTTGTCACTTTGCGAGGGTAACTGTTAAAGCTGACAAGCCTGTCTTACGTTGAGTGACTGATTGTGTTGCGCTTGTGAACATCCAGTGCGAGGACAGCTTGTTCGGTGATGTTTCTGATGATGCTACAGTGCTGTTCTGCCTGTGGCCTATGGAGCTCCATAAACCACATATGTGATTTATGGAGCTGTTGGGCACTCACTGGCAGTGGTTTATAATCACTAACCTGTAAATATATTCCTTTTAATTCCCCAGTTATTTTATCTAACAGTTCAGTGTGGGTAGTGTTTTTTGTTGTTTTTTGTAGGGTATATAAACACCTAACATTCCGAATGAACCATTTAATGGTTGTAAAAACAACATTAAGAGTGCTCTTTTCCCATTTTCCCCATACTCCTATGTAATGCCCATATATCAATACATTATAATTAACTTTCTCAAAGCATTTTTCCTTCCATTGCAGAGCCACATATTTCCAAAAATCCTTTATATACATACATGAAAAAAATGCTCTATAGTTTCTAACTCTTGAACACATTTTAGCCTGATACACAAATGATCTTCTACCTGCTTATGTTTTTGATTTCCCCTTATGTTCAGCTTATCATGGCCACATATAGAGGATAGTGTATGGACAACAGTGATCAACAACACTGTTATTCACTTCAAGAGGTTGTCATGATGACCAAGAAAACCTCAAGAGCGAAGCTCAAGAGGTTTTTGGTTGGCATGAAAACCTCGAGAAGTGAACCAGTGTTGTTGTTCGCTGTCGCCCATACACTGTGTTTTATAGTGTATGGCCAAAAGTAACAGCAAAATAATTTGTGGATTTTTTCGCGGTCACACTGTGATGTAAGGGAATCCCCCACCAAGGTGGTGTCAGTGACAACTGAGCTCTTACTCCAGTCCACATTTTAAATTAAATAATTTGACTCTGCTGTGTATCAGCTAACACAACAAAACAGCACTTACTTTTAAATTAAGACATGCTCTTGTGCCTACCCCAAAGGGCCGTGGCCATTTTGAAGATGAATACCGGGCGCGACTTGCACATGTGCAAACGTTGGAAAAGCTGTCGTACCATCGATGTGACATACCCACAATGGTACAACAAGATTAGGGAATGCTAGATTTTCAAGCAATACAGCATTCTAACATACACTATAAGCAAGTAACATCTTATCATTTTTGCTGGTATACACTCGTCTGTGATAAGTGTCTGCACAGAGTTTAGACACAGTACTGGACATTTAAGAAAGACATCAGTTTCAAAGAAGTGAGAGTCTAGTATTTGTTATGGCTGTGGGTGGAGCCTACAGCCATATTGCTTTAGCTTGAAAAGGGGTTTCAGTGGAACACATTTTTTTAGTAGTTTTAAGTGTATCCTTCCATAACACTGTAAATCCCCATGGCAGTTAAAAAAAATCTCCCTTCTTTCTGTTTAGAATGATGGACACAGAACTCAAAGCTGCTTTTCTCTGTGAGCAAATGTGCATACCTTCCAAACAAATCAAAATATCTTTAAAACTATTCAAGGAGCGAAAAACAACCAGCATGAAAGTTGTTCAGGGCAAAGAGACCTTTCTCATGAGAGTAGTCACTAATCTGAATTCTTTATGTTTTGTAAAATATGGTTTTCCAAACAACCTCATTTTTTTCTTTATCTCTGAGTGAACACAGTAGGAGTCATGCCAAACAAATGTAACTATCTTGGAAAGTATACAAGTTACCAATATACAACCAACATGAAAGTTGTTTAAGACAAAATTACCTTTCAAATGAGGGTAGTCACTAATCTGACTTCATTAGATTTTGTTAAATATAACCATCCAAATGGTTACAAGCTCAAATGGTCAGACTGGGTGGGCCATAGGCCCTTATCTGCCGACACTGTCTATGTGTCTATGTATCTAAGTAATAATTGTGAAGAAAAATGAAAATTCAAGTAATCAAATGACCATAGTTTAAACAATATAATTAGTGCAGCTTATTGAATAAGCTCATGTGAAAGGTAATTTTGTCCTGAACAACTTTCATATGATGGTTTATGTGTAATTTCTATACTTTTTGAGATATTTACATTTGTTTGCCAAAACTCCTATTGAACTATTAGCCTAATTTCTCTAAAGCACTACAATACTTTAAGTGAAATGGGACCAGACCATCTTGTCATGCCTAATTTAACAGTAGATCATCATGGCTTACTAGTACTTCGATTGAATTCTTTAGTGCTTACCAGCTTGAAACAAAATGATCTGCTTATTAGGGTCACATTAGATCTTTTCAGGATGGGATCATTATTAAATCTTTTTAGAACAAATGCAGCAGACTAATTTTAGTAACTATTAGCCAGCAATATCCTACGAGATCTATATGTGAAGCTGACTCTGACAAAATAGGAGGAAGAAGGAAAACAGAGAAGAAAAGTAATGTCTGTCTGTTTGAAAACCTTTAGCCATCTATGCTGCAACACTGATTTTTTTCATTTATTATGTCCTCTTTGGCAACTTCTATTATTAAAAAGCATTAATTGTATAGTTTACTAACTCTTGACCTTGGATAGCTCTTGAATGACTCCTAAATAAGTTTTATAAAATGGGAAGGGAAAATCCTGTATCCTGATTGGTTGTTATCTGTGCATTAGATCTGTCTAATGCACAGGTAAAAACAAGTACTGTGAAGGGGGACCTAGAACCACAAAGAAATCCTTGGGCCATGTAGAAGGTTGACGTTTGATCAGCTGCCATTTTATTTTCCTCACACAGAGAACAGCTGTACCTTTCCCAAGTCTCTCATATGCTCTGTTACACTCCCTTACTGTTTGGCAATTTGCTTTTCTTTATCCACCTTTGACATTCAAACTATGTCCCCTCGCAAATCTGATTTCTTTCCTGTCAGTCGCTCCCCATCCTGCCGCCCACTCCTTTGCTGTCATCAATAACCAGGGCACCACTCAATAAAATAAAACAAAAATAAAAAAACAAAGTATTCCACTATCTGCTGCCTGAAAAGCCTGCTGGAGACTTGTGTTTTCCATTTTTTTCCACCGTGCCAAACAGACGTTATTGCAGTAACCACATTTTTTTCTCCCTCATCACAGTACTGCTCTCTCGGTCATGCACGGGGGCTCCTTCATTTAAAAAAATCTAACACTGCACAATTTAGTATCGTGAGTTCTCCTGCTTGGTTTTCTTCCTTTTTAAAAAGAAATCTTCATCTACACTGATAGTCACCTCCACTGCCAGATTCCCTTTTGTTCAAAATGAAATTGGTATCATCTGTTGGCGCCCCCTCCTCGCAGCTTCACTCATAAATAACATGACAGCGCATTAATTTACCATCTAGACTGCTGGCTCAGCTACAAAACCAAAAAATAAAATTGAAGCTGTGACTCTTAAGCATGCTGCACTACAATCTGGTGCTCATTCCCCTCTCATTATTTTCTCCCAGCCTTTCCAACCATCAGCTGCCTACAAATCTTGGCTGCAGCTTCACTCTTTCATAAATGTGTCATTTAAAATGTAAATTCCAGTGCCCCGTCCAAGTTATCAGTTATCTTTTTCCCCGCTCAACTTTTTTTTGCAATGCTCCCGTTTCACAATCAGGCATTGCTAGGCCCCTCCATGATCATCTAGTGTGGTGGCACTTTTCAAAAAGCAGAAACTGAAAAGAAATAATGACATGCTTATCTGTGTTGGCACAACAAAATCTAGTTCATATAAGCAGAAGGACTATTTAACTATATTTTAAGCTAATTAAATAAGTTTATAACCATCTAAACATGCATATTTATGGTCACACTAATATTTTAAAAATGGAAACCCATTTTATAAGCACAATAAGACACTACGGGGGTGTGCATTAGACATTTCTAATGCATGGCCAGGGGCTGAAGGCACTCAGCCTGCAGCCTCATCCCTCACTATGCTCCTGACTGTGCGTTAGAAATGTCTAATGCACACCTCCTCATGTCTTATTACTTACTTAAGCCATTCCTTTTACAGGAGGTCAGGATCTGTGCAAAAATTCAAGTGTTATTTGTTCATATTTTTTTTACAGATTTCCCAAGTAAAAGTGTGGAGAAATACAAAAGTATGTACAACTAATCTCCTATGCATTTTCAGCTCAGACAGTAGTTAATATTTGCATAAAATTAAACCTAAAGTTTATACAGTTTTTGTACTAAATAAATTTTATCCTAAATCTTATTGAACTATTGTTAAACTGAGAAAAGAAATGTTTAGATAAAACAAATTAAAGACTCCAGGATTAGGAGATCATTAAAATTGCAAAAGGTCAAATTATGAAACCTTAAATGAACTCATTAAGACCGTTCTTCTTAGTGTGTAATTATAATGAATTAAAGCCATTTGAATATAGACCTACAATTACACAGCCATTGTGATACATACAGTATTTTTAGGATCAGAGAAATGGTTCAAGGCTACCAAAATCATAGTGATCTCACTGCTTCAATGCTTCAGTAAGCATGTCGATCAAACCAAAAAGAGCTGTAATAAAAGCTTCTGTCATCTCAGAAAAAAACAAACAAATATGTTTTATTATATTTGATTTAACCTGAAAATACAAAATTGCATTAAGTAAGTAAAACAATCCAGATGAAATTTCAGCATTCTTCAACCATATATTGAAGCCAAGCCATAATAAAGGCTTCTATCTTCTTCAAAGTAATTATATTTTATTTTGATATATTTAAAATTCTGTATCTAAGTAGACACTAGAAAAAAAAGTTTATTGGGTGTTTGAAAACAGGCAAATGCAACCAGAGACAGAAGGAAGTCAAAAGAGAATACACTTAAAACTATTCCTTCTCTGTTCAGTCCTCACTGTCTCCTCCCTTAATTGTTTATTGTGTACTCTCAGTTGATACGGCTTTACCACCAATTCCAAACCCAGCTCTAATCTGAGATCTTCATCCCCCAAGGCTTTGTATAGTAACAATAAATCACCTCTCACCCTTCTACTCATTAATGGCCACAAGCCCAAATTCTCCAATCTTTCCTCATATGAGTTTATTTGGCCCCCAGCAATTAATTTGGTGAAAGTTCTCTGTGGCCTCTCCATTACCCTAATATCCTTTTTTAAAAAAGGACAGAAGACAGTGGAACAATAATCCAATATAGGCCTAATCATTGACCTATTCAGTGGCAACAAAACCTCCCTACTCCTAGATTGAAACCCCCTTCTCTTACAGTTTACCAACTACATAGCTTTATTTAATGCATATTTACTTTGGGCACCACTTTTAAGATAATTTTGTATGAACACACCAAAATCTTTTTCGCATTTTGACACATTTAATTGAAGGCCCCGCATATAATAAGTCTGCTGTACATTATGCTTTGTAAAAAGCATAATAATACATTTCTCCCTATTAAAGGTCATCCTATTTTCATTTGCCCATTCCGTTATATAAATCAAATCATGCCCAAATATTAATCTATCAGCAAAAGTAACCACTACTCCCCACATTTTAACATCACCAGCACATTTTATTAGCTTATTTTTGTTAACTATCTTCAAATCACTAATAAAAATGCTGAACAGCAATGGTCAAAGCACTGAACCCTGGGGAACACCACTCACCACCCTTTGTGATTCAGACACATGTACATGCAGACTCTCCTTCTGCATTCTATTTCACAGTCGCTGCTCGACCCATCTTACTATAGCTGAATCTATCTCCAATTTAGTGAGCTTTTCAATCATTTTAAAATGTGGAACCGTGTCAAATGCTCTACTAAAGTCGAGCATTACCATATCCACACTTTTTCCCTCATCAATAAACTTTCCAACAAACTCATAGAAGGTGATCAAATTTGTTTCGCATGATCTATTTACCGTAAATCCATGCTGGTTTTTATCCACTAAAAGATTATCACTCATATAATCACTAATAGTTTCACACAATATACCCACTATGATCTTTTCTATGACAGCAGTCAAGCTCACAGGCCTATAATTTGAAGCCTTACTCATTTTCCCTTTCTTTATAAATAGGCACCATGTATGCCAATTTCCACATCTCTGGTAACACTCTTTCTACCAGTGATTTGTGTCCTAACTTGGTGATAACTGGTGTTAGCATTTCTTCCAACTCCTTCAAAAAATAGGGATGAATCCCATCCAGTCCCGCCACCTTTTCAAGTTGTAATCTCTTTATCCTACTTTTTACCCTTTACTTAGTTACAATTTCTTTAGGATTTAGTATACTTCTTCCCAACTACCCCATCTTAACAACTCCATCATGTTTTTTATACACAGCTCCAAAACATCTACTAAATTCATTTAGCATCTCCCTAGGTTGAGAAGTCATAATCCCATCAGTATTTAATGGACCTACCATACTACTTCCTCTCCCTTTGCTATTTATATATGCAAAAAAAAAAACTCTTGCTATTATCCTTTGTCATTGCCAATTTAAACTCCAAACCATTTTTTGCATTCTTAATTTCCTTTTTTAATTTTTTTAGTAGAGTCATATACCTAATTTGAGATACCAAGGACTTTTTTCTTCATTTTTTGAAACATCACTTTCTTTTTTTGCATAATCTTATTATAGTTTTCATAAGCCATGGTGGTTTTTTACCTTAATGATTATACACACACCTTTTTGGTATATACTTTCCTATTATCTCATTTTTTGTACCTGAGAATAATTCCCAAGATTCTTCCATATTTCTATCCTTCATCACAGCCTCCCAATCAATATTACTCAGCCTCTCTCTCTTATGGCTACATAATCCCCCTTATTGGGGGTTGGGCATGACCATGCCATGGTCTGGTTCTGCCTGGACCTAGGAGGGGTAGAAGGCTGCACAAATACAGGGTAACTGACTTCAGGGGGGTGGATTTTAAGGAAATGGGAAGGATCCTTAAGGAGCATTTGGATGGGATTGGGTCAGACATGGACACTGATAGTAGGTGGGAAATCATCAGGAGAGGGGTGCAGGATGCTACCAGCACCAGTGCAAGAGTAATACAAAAATGCAGTAGGGCCTGAAAACCCTGCTGGTGGACCAGGAAGATCCAGGAGGTGGTGTGGGGAAAAAAGGCAGCCTATAAGCAATTCAAGTGCTCAAGGAGTGAAAGGGATTGAGGGGAGTATGAGCTGATGGCTAGAAGGGCCACTAGGTTAGTGAGGGTGTCTAAGGCAAGGAAGGAGCAAAACCTGGCCAGGGAAATTAGGAGAGGGAACAAGGGGTTCTTTAGATACATTGGGGAAAAACGAAGGGTGAAGGGGCAGATTAGCAGGATTAAAACAGGGGAGAGATGGGCACAAGACCCGGGGGAGCAGGCTGAGGTACTAAATGAGTACTTCACCTCAGTTTTCACCAAGGAAAATGGGGGTGCTGCATCATACATTGGAGGAGACAGTGATACTGAGGAAGGGGGGACCCTTACTGATCGGTGGGTCTGGGGAGGGGGGCATCACTGGCAGGAGGGGGGAAGGCTAAGCAAGGAAAAGAGGTAGCGGAAGTGGAAATCACAGCAGAGAGGGTGAAGGAAGCCCTGAGGTCCCTTAATATGAAGAAAGCACTGGGGCCAGATAAATTACATCCCAGAGTGCTGAAGAAACTTGCGGATGTCCTGGCAAAACCCCTGGCAGAGCTTTTTACGATCTCTCTGAGGACAGGGTGGGTGCCCCAGGACTGGAAGGTGGTGCATATAGTGCCTATCCACAAGGGGGATCAAGAGAGGTGGTAGGGAACTACAGGCCTGTCAGCCTGAGATCGGTGGTGGGCAAAGTGATGGAGGGCATTGTCAAGGAGAGGCTGGGAGGGACCTGGAAAAGTCAGGGTGCCTGGACAATAGACAGCATGGATTAGTCCTGGGGAAATCATGTCAGACAAACCTTGTGGAGTTCTATGACTGGGTGACAAGTGCCTTGGACCTGGGTAGACCAATGGACGTCCTCTTTCTAGACTTCAGCAAGGCATTAGACTCTGTTCCTCAAGTGGGCCAGTTGGATAAGCTGGGAGAAATGGGGGTGGGGAACCAGATGATCAGATGGATAGGCAATTGGCTCCAGGACCGGACCTGGAGGGTCATAGTTGGTGGGATAGTCTCATCCCCAAGGAGGGTCATTAGTGGGGTCCCACAGGGATCAGTCCATGGGCCCCTCCTGTTCAATGCCTACATCTCTGACATAAGGACAGGTATCAGGAGTGAGATGAGTCTCTTTGTGGATGGCTCAAAACTAGGGGCGGTGGTGGATGGGGAGGAGGGGAGGGTGGCCCTACAGTGGGACCTGGAGGCTCTGGAAAGATGGTATAGAAAGTGGAAGCTGAGGTTCAATGCAGGGAAATGCAAGGTACTGCACCTGGGGGCCAGAAACCCGGGCCAAGTGTACACCCTTGGTGGGGCAAATGCTACAAGTCTCGATGGCTGAAAGGGACCTGGGAGTGGTAGTGGATGTCAAGATGAACAACTCAGAGACTTCTAGGAGGGCAGCAGCCAAGGCCAACAGGATGCTGGGATGCATCACTAGGGGGGTCACCTCCAGAAGGAGGGAAGTGATACTCCCTCTGTATAACTGCTTTGTGAGGCTGCACCTTGAGTACTGCATGCAGTTTTGGAGGCCACACTTAAAGAGAGACATTAAACTCCTGGAGAGGGTCCAGAGGAGGGCAACCAAAATGATTTGGGGCTTGGGGGACAGGACCTATGAGGAGAGGCTTGAAGAGCTAAATATGTACACGTTGGAAGAGAGAAGGGACCGGGGGACATGATTGAGGTCTTCAGGTACATGAAGGGGGTAAATAGGGGAGGAGCAGTCAGGGTGCTTCAAAGGAAGGAGGAGGGGGCCACTAGACGGCATGGGTGGAAGCTGGAGGGGGGAAGATTCAGGGGAGAAAGGAGGAGGTGCTACTTCACTGAGAGGGTGGTGGAGCCATGGAATGTGCTGCCTAGGGGGCTGGTGGAGGCAGAGACGGTGGAGGGGTTCAAGAGGGGGTGGGACAGGTACAGGGGAAGGATTCTGGAAGCAAAATCCAATGCAGCGAGAATATCCGGAACTGGGAAGGGAGAAGCCAGAGAAGGTGAGGGGGGCAGCAAGGTCAGCTCCCAGGGTGGGGGCTGACCAAATGAGCAGACACGAAAGACCGTCAGGCTTATTCTGCTGGCATTTTAGTATGTTAGTATTGTATAAGAGTTGTTCTGTTTTTCCCTTCACAATATTGGTTTCCCAGTTCATCCTAAACATTATGGAGTTATGGTCACTTTACCCTAAATGTGGCTGGATACTAATTTGTTTAATTACATCAGGAATATTTGTTAGAATGACATCTAATAAATTCTCCCCTCTTGTAGCTTCCTGTATACACTGCTTTACACCTACTGCCATTAAGTTTCCTGTACTCTACACTCTAAACTATTTCCTTCCATATATTCCCCCAATCTAATGTTTGGCATATTTAGATCCCCTATTAGTACTATATATGTGCCTTCAGCCAAGCAAGAAATATATTCAAGAAAAGCTTCAGTAGCCTCCATTTTTGAATCTGGTGCTCTATAAAAGGTTGAAAAAACTACATTTCTTCCCTTTTATAAAAATGGTAACCATTTCAATACTCCCTACATTATATTTGTATCATTGACCCTAACTTCTATTTAATTCCTAATGTATACAGCCACCCCACCCTTTTTCCCATCTCTATTTTTGTTTATTAATCTATAGCCAAGTATTTGCTGTTGCCATAGATTGTCATTTGACCACCAAGTTTCCACAACCCTAACAATATCTAGTTTCTCTCTCCTCATAATCATTTCCGATTCTGCTATGCTGATTTCATTTACACTTCTAGCATTACAAAACATTACTTTACTAGCAGACATAATTCCTGTATTTCTTTGACTTTGGGGTTAATTTACTTTATGTTCCCTGGTCGTCCCCTTTTCTTTCAGTTTAAACAGTTTTCTATCTCCTTCCTTAATCTATGTCCTATAATTCTACTACCTCTATTATTCAGGTGCAGCCCATCCTTACAGTACAATTTATCATTTTTATCAAAAGCTCCCCAGTGTTTTATAAATGTATAACCATTTTCCCCTGACCATCCACATAACCATTGGTTTGTTAAAGCAATTCTTTTATTTTTATACACGGATGCCCTAGGTTCTGGTAGTAATTCTGAAATTATTATCTCACAACCTTTATTTACTAATTTTTGTACTAGTTTATTGTAATCTTTCTGCATTTCTGGCAGGGTTTACCTCATAATATCGTTTATACCCACATGAATCACTGCCAGTCGGTCTTCCCCTGCACCATTAAAATATTGTCAACCATTTCACCTAAATACAAAGCACCAGCTCCTGAGAAGCTACTAACCATTCTATTTCTTTTATCTTTGTTACATATACAGTATATTGATCTGTGTATTTTATTATGGAAACTCCTATGACAATAACTTGTCTAGGATTTTGTCTTCCCTCACTTTCCATTTCTTCTGTCTCCAAAACAGCTTCTCCAGCTCTTTGATCTGGATCAGTTAAGCTCCCCAGTACACTGTAACTATTTTCCACTGGTATTCCATATATTTCATTTACTTCAATGTCCCTTACAATACCCTGCTCTTCCTGCTCTCCCCCATCAAAACCTATAACATGTCTATTCTCTGCCTCATCCCTTCTTGAAGATGTTGGAACTAATCCAAGTGGGCTCGCACCCCTACATCTTTTCTTCACCCTACCGGAGTCTCCCCTATTTACTTGATGACTTCCTTCCTGACTCTCGCTTCCTTTTCTTTTTCATTGCCCCATTACTGAATTTTCATGGTCACTTTTATTTAGACTTGTCGAGGTCTTTAACCTTAAGGTTAACTCCATTAGACTATTTTCCAAGCTGTCAAACCTTTCCATAGCTTTAGATAGATTTGAATACAGTTCTCGATTTAAAACACATTTTTCACACTCAATCACACTATAATCCCCACCCAGTTCAGCTTCCTTATACATTTTACAGCCTATACATCTTATCAAAAAATCCCCCTCTGATGTTAACAAAGAAGCCAGCAATATACACGTCTCTGTCACCCCTATTTCCATTTTCCCTATCAAATCTTAAGCAACAACTTCTTCAGCCTATATTTACTGGACTATAGTGTCCTGTCTCCTTTTCCCTGCTTCCTGCTAACATGCCAACACATGCTTAAACACATGTATCTCTGTGCATCTCAGCATGCTGACACACGCTGCACACACTCGCACCACTCACATAAGCATCCGACTTCAAACTGACGAACCCAGAAGTATCAGGGTTCTCGCTCCCTTCAGTGCAAACAGCTGTGTCCCCTTTTGTTTTAAAAGTCCCTCACAAATACAGGGTTTGAACACTAAAATAGACACATGCCCTTTAGTTTAGTAGTCCCATCTGCATCAGCACATAGAAGGTCTACACGTTGTTCAACTGAGTGTTTTCACTTAACAGTACCAGAGCCTCTCAGGACTCCACTCCGTCTCAGCACACACGGGCAGCACTCTGTCAATTTTGGTGATCTCACAGCTCAGACTGCAGCTCCAAAACTTCTATCATAAATTTCTGCAGACTGAAGTTACATTTGTTTTTGGATCTGTTGCTTAATGCAGGTGATGGTCAAATGGTCAGCACTCAAACACTTCACAAGCCTGCATCAGGCAACAAGTGCACATGCTGAACATACACTACTAGCAGTCCCGCATGGGAAATTTGATGTAGGAACTGTTCCTCACTGCCCTCTTTAAACATACAAGCAGAAGAAATGAGTGCCTGCTTTTATTAGCATAGCGTGGCTACTCCAAACAAGCAGAATACATTGCCTCTCATATAGCCCGTGACCTAGACAGAAACATTTTCCTGTCCCCTAGACAGGCTATAAGAGACCCCTTTTGGTTGTGACTTTTGCCACAGAATACAATGGTATATCACAGCAAGTCACTCCATTATAAGAAAACATTTGCATGTTTAACATGCTGACACATATTTAGGTGAGGCAGTGGGACAATACCATAATAATTACATACCACCATGGTAAAAGCATAATATACAGAATCACCCATAGCATGCACAAAGACCCACGAGTAGAAACCCATCTGAAGTGGATACCAACTCCACCATCAGGCTGCACAAATTCTGCAGGTGCAATGTTTGTAGATTCTGCACAGCAGGTAAAACCACTACATATTAAACTATGCAGAAAAATGTGGTCATTAAGGAATTTATCAACTGCTTCACATCATTTGTGGTTTACAGAATGCCATTCTATGCACTTGCCAAAGCTGTATACCAGAAGTACCATAATATTGTGTAAATGCATACAGAAACATGTACAGTCTATCAGGACTGTGGTGCCCAGTACTCCCCTAGGCACACTTTTTGCAACATGCCATCAACATTTTAACTGTTTCTCTTTCATGGGAATGATCATGTGTCACAATTGCCAGTGTGGGGGGGGGGGGCAGAGTGAAAAAACTGTTACAGTAAGAGTCTAAATGGATCTACAGTTTGAAACATTCATACTTACTGGTCTAAATGATAAAACTGAATTTCTTTTTTTATGAACAGTTCTTAGCTTTATTACAGTACATTTAGTCATGCTATAATAATTTGCTATTATAATTCACAACTGTTTGCATTTTTTTAATGAAATGTGTTTCAAAAACCAATGTATAAGTGTTTTTTTTTTATTTTCCAGTTTTCAATTAAGTGTTTTTTATTTTCCAGATTTTATCTGAATCACTCTGTATGAAGTCTGGGTGTTATCATTTTTTATGTCTCAATAATGATTTTTATCTTTGTTCTGGCCCCACATTCCTTTCCTGCTCTTTAAAATAAATTGTATTTCTTCCAAGGGCTTTTCCTCCCTTTCTCACCCTTTTTATGTTTCTTTCATCCCTGCATCTGCTTTGGTGTTCTAAATCAAACTGTGCCACTTATTTACCTCTCAGCATTTCTTCAGTGGCTCGATGCACCTGCTTCAACTAACCTCCTACTTTAAGTAACAACTACAGGTTGCATCTTCACTGACATTTGTCTACAATTTTGGTGGTGCTTTATTTTTTTGTGACTCTAGTCAATTGAGAAACCAATAGTGTTTGACATTACAACCAGTGCATATTTGCCAGACATTTCAGTAGATACAAAGGAATTAGTTTCAGTGCAGCATTGTAATGCAACAGCATATAATGCTGATGTTATGCATGAATAAAGAGTCCACTGTTGCATTCATATATGTTTCACTGTAAGATTCATCCTATGGAGAATAAGTCAGACATTGCTGTAATGGAATTCTTGTCTTCTCCTTAAAGACAAAGAACCTTTACCTAGGAAAAACAACACCACTTCAATAAACAAAAATACTAAAACCTAGAAAGCTGTGTCTGTCATCTCTGTTGAGTTTCCTGTTCAAGGATAAGAAACTGAATAGTCAGGCTCTTTTTTGCATCCCATTCCCTATTCCATTATAAATTACCCATTTGTCCCATTTTTCTAAGTAATTGTCCCTGTGTTACCTCACGTCTGCTGTGATTTTTTTTTTTTGTATCAGCTATTTGCTGGATTTTTCTTTGCAACTCTATGATTGTTGGGATCACTGGAGAGAGCCAATGGCAGGTAAGGCCTTCCACAGCCACCAAACTGGAAACATGAAGGAACTCCCTTTGTTGCCTTTTTTGGTGGGGGTGGGGCCCTAATACCAAAGTTTTATAGGTGAATAGGATGGAAAAAAACCCAAATTAATTCTGTTTCTGCATGGAACAATTGCCAGTACCCTCTGATATTGGGGCAGCTCCAGAATGCATGGTAACATGCTCCTCTACCTTGACAGCCCTTCCAACAGGTGTCTAAGTTGTCTTGCCCAAAGCTGATTGTTATTGTAGGAGTGTGGAAGAATTGCACCAATATCTTCCACTGATATTCTTGCCACAATGGGGAAGAAGTGACCTTTCAGCCCCTTTCCAAAAGATTTTTTTTACATCCTGCTTCAGAGGCTGACCTGACTCTTTCCCGGTGTGGTTTTAAATATTGTAGAGTGTACTCCTGGAATGTTCATAGCACATTATATAAAATGGAGAGGGAGCATGATGTGTTCCTAATACTGAACCATCTAAAACAGACAGTCTTCTAATTTCAACAATTCCCTTGTCAATAATTGCTTATTCTGTCCAGTTAGCACATAGTGCCTCACCTGCAGAAAGCAATGATTGCTGTTTGGTAAACCGATGCCTGAAAGAAAACTTTTAAAAATATAATAAGAAGGTAAAATTCTGCTTGTATTCCATATATATTCCAGATTTCTCCTCCCCATTATTCATTACTGAGGAAATGTGAATGAATATATGATTTTTATCCCTTACAGTTACTTTAAAGTTAATCTGCCTCTATAGCTTTCTCCCTACTTCAAGT
Source organism: Neoceratodus forsteri (assembly GCA_016271365.2). Classification (NCBI taxonomy): domain Eukaryota; kingdom Metazoa; phylum Chordata; order Ceratodontiformes; family Ceratodontidae; genus Neoceratodus; species Neoceratodus forsteri. Next base: position 1,612,526,139 of record CM057452.1, read on the forward strand.
CATAATGCTCTGTTGTGACATCACAATCTGTTGCCATGAGGGTAACTGTGACATCTCAAGCAGTGCATTATGACCTCAGGTCGGGAAACAGCAATAGAAATAGATGAAGTCTTCAGGAGAAAAAATCCAGTTTTCGTGCAATTGACCTAAGCAAAAAATAATGGGGAAGAGGAATAAATAACTAATGTGAAATAAAGCTGAACATTATCTAACTATTATGTTTTGTTAAAGTTCTCCTGAAGTTGTCAGCTGCTCTTTAAGGTCTACAATGAGACACATACAACCGGCATCCTCCTTGACACTTCCCAATGAAAGCATACAGTGACGGGGTAGCAGTTATTACTGTAAGCTGAAAACCCCCTGTCACTGTACAACCTTTTGCACTTTCTGCAGCATGGTTATTCATGCACTGTTTCAGCAGTAGTATATTGTCCTGGTACCTCAATGAGCCACTGCACCTTTGAGTATATTATCTTTGGGTGTTTCCACATATTTGGTGATGGGTTGTTATTTATTTTTTTATAACTTACACATTATAACTTGGCATCAAAGTGGTTCTTAGATGTGCTCCTAGCAGCATAATACTGCATTAAGGATTTTGTACTTCTAAACCCTATAAATAAAATCAAGTGTTTGGTGTGCAGCAGCCACACTGGTGATGAAGGACCATGTTTTTGACCTGACGTGTTGAGATTTTGTACTATGCTTCACTGAATAAACCAGGAGTTTTTTGCATACATTTTGCCTTTTGATTCAGTTTCTTTGGATGATGGCAAACTCAGCTCTCATTTCTTTGCAGACCCTCCACTCCCACAGATGTAAAGTATAGATGGCAATGCAAGTGCAGCAGGTGGAGCAACTAGCAATGAGATGATGATATTTCAGCAGCAGAGAACTGTAGGTGGCAGCTGAATAGGTGCATGGGATGGGATGAGAGCAGAGGCCCACTGGCACAAGGGACTGCTTGAAATAAGACTGGGAAAGGGGTCCAATGGACACCAGGAGCCACTTACTATATGTGGGGAAGGAGGGGGTGCCACTAGATACCAGGGACTGAGGTGGGGGGCATCTGACAGCAGGAACTGCATGAAGTGGATAGTGGATTGGGAAGGAGTTCTGCTGGACACCAGGGTCTGCTTGTTACAGGATAGGGTGAAGTAGGGATGCCACTAGACAACAGGTACAGCTGGACATGGTACAGGGAAAGTGGGTGCCACTGAACATCAGGGAGGTGTCTGCCTAGGACAAGAAGAGGAATAGTGTGCCACTGGATAAATGGAGCAATTTCAGGCTTCTGGCGGACATTTAAAGACAGGTGGAACAAAGTGGTAGTGGGGTGAATATCTTAGGGGTAGAGATATGAAGGGGCTTATAGTAAATGTTATCTGGTCCTACACATTTTTTTTGCTGTATTGCCTTGAACACTTTCTATCAGCTGAAATCCAGAACTGCAGAGTTGCCTACGTTGAAGTATCTTGGCTTAAGGGTGGGTGTTTTAAGCAGGGTTATGGCTTGTAATATTGGAAAGTGGGAGGTTTGTGAATTACTGATTGAAGGGGATAACCTGTCAAAGTCATGTGTGGTGAGTGTACATGATTTTTTAAACAGAAGTGAGCTCATGGAGTTGCTGCACACAGTAGGAATCTCTGCTAACATAGAAAGGTAGAAACATTGACTTTGTTGGCAGAAAATGACCAACTGGCCTACCCAGTCTGCCCAGATCTTCTCTGCCTAATCTGCCTCCACAGACCTTAACTGCTCTCTAGTGAAGCCCCCACTGTTTTTTACCCCACCACTTCCACTGACAGTCTGTTCCAGGTGTCTTGCCCCCTTTTGCTGAAGTATTTCCTGATTAGGGTTGCTCAGGTAATCTTTATAAAAATTTATAGTTAGGATAATGGGTGATTTTGGAATACCTATGAAATCCCAAAACTTGGTCTCCCAAACTCCATAAGCCCAAATCCAGGAGACTGAATTTCAGAAGACCAACAGGGTCTTAAGTACAATGCGGGGGGCTTCACCCCACACACTGCCTGTAACTTAAATAACCAATTCCGAGTGGGGACAGAACTCGGAGTTAAAAAAAAAGTTACGGGGGGGGTGAAACTGTGTTTTTGTAAAATGTCTGGTAGCCGGGGAACAGAACCCCAGTATACCAGACCATGCTGGCCGAGTTACTACTGGCTTTGCCCTCCATGCCAAGAGAGCAGCTCAGCCAGCTTCTGCATCTTACAGTTTCTTGTAGTCCCTCAACAGGGGTAGGGTAGCAGTCCATCACGTCTGCTACCTTACCCCTGTTGGCATCTGCTTCCTCCCCGTCGGGCGTGTGGGTGTCGGGAGAAGTCGAGTCGGGATGCTGCAGATATCAGGCACTAGTAACTGGGCTGGTGAGCATTGGGATTATGATCATCAGGTTTTTAAATATATACTGTGATTTTTAGGATAGTAGGATTTTAGGATATTCATCTTCAAAATCTAATATCCTAAAAGTCAACTCCGATGTCAAATTGGATTTTAGGATATCGCATTATCTGACATCTGATATCCTAAAATCTGATATGGTTGTCCTCTGACTCTTCCTCCTTAATGCTGCCACAGTCCTCCTGTCCTATACCATAAGCTCCCACCCCCTTCCCAGCACAAGCCACAATGCCCACAATCCTCATTTATTTGAGACCCCCGCCACCAAACACATCCACTAGCCTCTGCCTCCCTCTTCCTGCCAGCACCCAAAATACCTTAGGATTTGAATATTCCTATGGTCTCACGGAGCAGCTGCTGCTCTGCATTCATCTTCATGACAGCTGTATGAATGGAAAGACATCCTACAATAGGAGTAAAACCTGATTGCTTACAGTGGGCCAGTCAGGTGTTACTGCTATTGTAGTACATCTTTTCATTCATACAACTGAAATGAAGCTAAGCACAAAGCAGCCACTCCTCTGTGGCACTGTCACCTGGCAGTTCAAAAGCTAAGGCATTTTTAGTCCTGGGTAGGGAACAGGGAGGTGGGGTCTAGTGGGTGTTTTGGGTGAGGAGGTTATCAAAAAAGTTAGGATGGTGGGCATGTGGCTTGCACTGGGTGTGAGATCTGATTCAGTGATAGAGGGGTATAACTATGTGAGCACTGCAGCTGTCAGGATCAGTGGGATCCAACTTTAATAAAGAAGGTCTTTTGGGTGCTAATGGGGGGTGAAGAAGGAGATGATGGCTAGCGGGTGTGTTGAGTGGGGGGGTTCATAACTCCTGTTACCTTAATAATAGTGTGGCAGAGTGGGGGGGGAGTCATATAGAATAGGATGTCATGATAGTCAGATATTAGGTAATCTGTATCCAAAACCAACATATATCCCTAGGATTGGGTGGCAGATTTGTATAGAGATTATCCTAATATCAAACTATCCTAATACAGATTGTATTTTAGGGTATGCAAGCAGGCATGTTTCTCACATCCTTCTTAAACTCCCTCCCCTGCTTCATCACATGCCCCCAGTCTCAGTGATCTTTCTTATTTGAAAGAGACTACCCTCCTGCAACTTGTTCCCCCTGTGAGATACTTGGAGGTCTTTATCATGTCCCCACACACTCACCTCTCTACCAGGGTATGCATGTTGAGATCCCTCAGTCTCTCCACAAAGGGCTTCCCTGCACCATTTTCATTGCCCACTTCTGGACTGTCTCCACCCTGTTTATGTCCAATCTGAGGTGCGGCCTCCAAAATTTGGACACAGTACTCCAGGTAGGATCTCACCAGTGAGCAATAGTGGCAACACCACAACCCTCTTCTTGCAGGAGATTCCCCTTCCTGTGCACCACAGCATCCCACTAGCCCTACCCACTGCTTTGTCACACTGCCCTGCCACTTGGAGATTGTCAGTTATGATAACCCCATGGTCCTTTCCTACTTAGTGACTATCAGAACCTCCCCCCATCCTATACTCCACTCCCATGTTCCTATGCTCTAAGTGCATGATTTTTCACTTTTTGGAAATAAACCCCAACTCCCATGCTCTTCACCACTCCTGAAGTGTCACAAAATCCCTGTGCATTCTTTCCAAACCCTCCTGAATGTCTACCCTATTAAAGATTTTAGTATCATTTGCAAAAAGCATACCTTCCCATGAAGTTCTTCTGCAATGCCGCTTATGAAGACATGGAAGAGGACCAGTCCCAGTACCGAGTCCTGTGTCACCCCACTGATCATTCTCCCATCAATAAGAGGGAGTGCCATTAACCACCACCCTCTGTTGACTATCCATAAGTCAATTTCTAACACAATTCACCACTTTGGATCCCACCCCAGACTGCTCAGTTTCTTTATTAGTCTACTGTGTAGCACAATGTTGAAGGCCTTGCTAAAGTCCAGATAGGCTACATCCACTGCCCTCCCCAGATCTATTTCCTTTGTCATCCACTCAGTGAAATACATCAGTCACCTGGTATGACTTCCCTCCTGTGAATCCATGCTGCCTAAGGTCTTGCAGCCTATTAGATTCAAAATACTCTACCAGCTTTTCCTTAAACAGGGTTACCATTACTTTCCCTACCACAAAGTGATACTGGAGGGCCTTTAGTTGCTAGTCTCCTCCACACTTCTGCTCTTATGCAGAGGGACACAGCTGCTCTTCTCCAGTCTTCTGGAACCACACCTTTTTCCAATTAACTGCTGAATAAGGCTGTCACTGGGGCAGCTATATCCCATCTGGCCCCATAGCCTTGTCCACCTCTAGAGCTGCAAGTCCATTAAGAACTCTGTCATTGGAAAATGTACTTGTGTCCACCTCACCCCCTCTTCGTTCCTGCTACTTTCTGATGGCTCATCCCCCTCCCTTCCTCCACTGTGAAGACTGAGCAGAAGTACCTCTTCAGGATGGGTTTTTCTTCACCCTCTTCTGTACAGTCTTCCCCTGCCACCCTCCTTATCCTCACTATCCCTTCCCTTGCTTTCCTCTTCTCACTTACATTTCTGAAGAAAGTCTTAATCCCTTTAGCTACCCCTTTGACTATCCTTTCCTCTGTCTGCACCTTTGCTGCCCTCATCATCTTCCCTGCTTCCCTCTGTTTTACTTGGTATACCCCCAGCTGTTATTCTATTCAGTATTTTGACTATAACTAGAGATGAGGAGGATGCTGGAAGCTCAGACTGTGCAGCTGCATGCTTTTCTTCTGTGGAGAAGGAGAAGAAGCAGGGTTGCTGAAATGCTTTCCCTAAGCTTACGACAGTGAACAGTTGCAACTCTTTCAAGGAGAAAGCTTTCAGTTTGGTCCAAAGACTGTTCAAAAAATTGCTTAATCGAGGGCTGGGCCTTACCCTGAACCATAGGCAAAAAAGAATACCTGTGACTTTGGTAAGTTACAACTTTTGTGCTGCAAGAACTCGAATTTACACTAGAATACTTAATACAGCTCTGGTACCAACAGGACACCGGATGAACTGGTTAGTGATACATCTTATTTTATATTTCTGTCTAACAACTAAACAAAGGTCTATTGGATGGAAACTACACAGAAATTGATATTGAATATTTCGACCTTAGGAAAACCTTTCAACAAATAGGCAGCTTAAATCCACACCCCATCTACAGGGAAGAAGACTTGATAGCTGTGAAATAATTTTTGCCAAAACTTCTTTGATTCACCATTGTTTTCCACATTTGGTCATAGTAATACTTTAGCTGTTTTCATATTTTAAGTTTTGAATACTTGATAGTGTTCTGTATAATCGTTAATTATTTTGACGTTGTGCTTCATAGTCTTGTATTGTTCTTGTATTATCAATAGCATATAAAGGGAGTTTTTGACTGTATTTTGAACCGAATATCAGGCACTATAGACTTATATAGATTTATCCCTCCATTTTAGATGTTAGACTATTGGTTTAGCCAGATTTACTCTGCTAAAATCAGAAGTTAAGATGGTTTCTACTCAAAGCGGAAAAAATATCTCCATGTTGAAAGATAAAAATGAGAAGGAGATGTATGAACTACCCTCACTTACAAATCTAAAAAATAACATCCTTAAAAAAGGCAAGAAAGGGCAAGAGGGCAAGGAAGAGGAGCCCAAAAATAAATTAGAAATTGAGCAAATGAAATTAACAGAAATATGGAACGAGAGTAAAAATAAACCGTGAAATCTGTCAACCCCCTGCTCTCATTCTTGCTCCCAATTACACATGAATTTAAATGGGGCAAGAACTGAAGAAAATAACTCTGAGATACAGAATGTCATAGATCTATGTACTTCACCATTACTGACTGAAGGGATTACTTTGGAAGCATACGACTGGGATTCACTTGTACCCTCCGAGTATTCTGAGCAAACTATTTACTCAGAGTACTATGAGGAACCCACGGAACTATCCAAAAGTAAAGATGATTACACCTCAGCAGTATTGTCACCATGCAGTACTCTGCATAGCACTCTGGGGCATGGGAATGATCCCATGCAGTCCTGCTCCCCAGTACCTTTCAGATCACCAACTATTCCATTAAAGAAAAAGGTAGGCTTGAAAGTACAAGAAGGAAAGGCCCAAGTGCAACAAAAAAAACTGAATGGGCATCAGTTATGCAAGATGTAAGTACCACAATAGAAGGTTTAAAAAAAACTGGATAAGTTACATGGACAGGAAACTCTAGGAAAACAACTGGAGTATAAATCAGCTAAAGAACCACCCATGGAAATGACCCCATTGGCCCCTAACAATGGCCAGGAAAGTAGTATAGGGAAAGATTTGGATAATAAGACAGCCAGGGAACCACCTATGGACACAAATCAACCAGATTCTAATGACATCTCATTACATGGGAAAAAATCAAATTATAGACACAATAGAGAACATTTTAAGGATGATGGAGATTTCACTTTGTGTTCCTCTATCTCCAAGCAGATGCTGCAGATTATTAAAAACTCTTACTATGCAGATATTGTAATGCTAGAAAACATGCCAGTGATCAGGGAAGAAGTTTCCAATCTGAGAGCTGATGTTTTCCATAATAGTGTATTACTAAATAAGATATTAGAAAACAACTCACACCTTACTAGACCGATGGTGTCACAGATAGACCAAATTGAGATAGTATCACCAGTTAGGGAAAATAAGGCAACACAGACCAACTTGCCTCAGCCATTTGATAAGGAAATGATATGTGAGCGTCATACACTCCTCGGTGAACCACTGGACTATGTCATAAAATTCACATATCTGGGGGTCTGGACAGACCAAAAGCTTTCCTTCAATGATCACATTGATGAGCTGATAAAGAAGCTTAGGCAGAGGTTTGGCCTCTTTTACAGGATCAAAAACTTACTAACATTGGAGGCTAAAAAGACACTGGTCCAAACCACTTTCCTCACCTTATTGGATTATGCAAACTTTCTATATACCCAAAGCACTGCCACTGCTCTGACCAAACTTGACACGCTCTATCATAGAGCTCTGAAAATCATTACTGGACTTTCTTATTCCACCTATCACTGCTCCCTCTATGCTGCAGTAGGTTGGTCCTTCCTCAGTTATGGAAGACAGAGAAATTCAGCCCTCAGGACATACAGGGCTATTACTAAATTATTGCCCCAATAAATTTTGGATTGTCTTTCTGTAAGTACAGTAGGTAAATATACCCTAAGGAGTTCTATTTACATCTCGTTTGCAGTACCTAAGTTCAAGTCATGCATTGGTAGGTCTGCCATTAATCACGCTCTACTTGCACTATGGAACAACCTGCAAAAAAACTATCAGCCTTCAAAGCACTATATTCTCATTCATTCAAGGAATCCTGTAACTGCTTTCCTGATATCACAGTCTCCCAGTGCCCCCGATTCAGTTTCTAGCTCTGCCAGGAGCATTCCATTCCTAATACTCCTCCCCCACTTTTTCAGTATGTCTGAGACTTCTTGTACCCCACCTGATAGTTCTACCCAACCTAATTTTGGAGCCTTCCTCTCCGAGTCATCCTGGCATCTACTTATATTACACTTCCCGGCATGTCACCCTTGGCCTCTGTTCCTGGTGTATTGCACCTAGCTTTATAACCATTGCTACCTGCCCCTGGTGCTCTAAAGCCCCTCAGGCACCCCTGCACTTACGAACATATGAACATACAAAATTTGCTAGCAGATAAAGGCCTAGAGGTCTATCAAGTCTGCTCGAATGTGCAGCTAGCACCCCTTATTCTGCAGCTGCCCCTCCCTTCCACCCTTCCCCTTCATTAACCCTCCCCCTTGTCCTGTCACATCCTCGTTTGAAGCAGTCCACTGTTCTACTGCATACCACTTCAGCAGGTAACACATTCCACCCAGCCACCACCCTCTCTGTAAAAAAGTGTCACCTCATCTCCCTCCTGAACCTTCCTCGCTCCAGTCTCATATCATGGCCCCTGATGTCCCTCCCCTCCCTTACTTTGAACAGCCCCTCTGTACCTGTCTTGTTTATTCCTTTCATGTATTTAAAAGTTTCAATCATGTCACCCGTGTCTCTCCTCTCCTCCAGTGAGTACATGTTAACTCCTTCAACCTCCTCTCGTATGATAAGTCCTCCAGTCCCTTGATCATCTTTGTCACTCTGCGCTGCACCCCCTCCAGTAACTTAGTGTCCCTCTTCAGATACGGATGCCGGTACTGCACGCAGTACTCCAGGTGTGGTCTAACTAATGACCTATACAGTGGCAGAATTACCTCCTCCCTCCTCAAGGATATACCCCTTGCAATACAACCCAGCATTTTGTTGGCCTTTGCAGCTGCCTTCCTACATTGTGCCGAGTTGTTCATTGACCCTGTAATGAGCACACCCAGATCCTTCTCCTCCTCTGTCTTGGCTAGCTGCACTCCCCCTAACTGGTAACTCTTCCTTGGGTTCCTCATCCCAAAATGCAGCACCTTGCACTTTTTGGCATTAAAGCCCAGTTGCCAGGTGTCTGACCAGGTTTCAAGCTTTGCCAGATCATCCTGCAACCCCTGCCATCCCCCCTAGGTCATCCACCACTGTGCCTACCTTGGTATCATCAGCAAACAGACTGATCTTGCTCTTGATGTCCCATGATATGTCTGCAATGAATATCCCAAACAACACTGGTTCCAACACTGAGCCCTGTGGAACACCGCTCGTCACTGCCCTTGAGTGTGAGAGCTCCCCACCCACCACCACCCTCTGTTGCCTTCCCTGCAGCCAGTTTCCTACCCATCTCACCAGCTTTGCACCTGCCCCTGTGCCTACTAACTTCCTTCCCAGCCTTCCATGTGGCACTGAGTCGAATGCCTTACTGAAGTCCAGATACAGGACATCCACTGCATGGCCCCTGTCCAGTTGCCTAGTTACCCAGTCATAGAACTCGACCAGGTTGGTTTGGCAGGATCTGCCATGTATGAAGCCATGCTGTCTGCTGTCCTGTAGTCCTTTGGCCCCTAGGAGGGCCACCAGCCTCTCCTTCAGGATAGTCTCCATTAGCTTACCCACGATGGATGTGAGGCTCACTGGTCTGTAGTTTCCCGGTTCATCCTTGGGGCCACTCTTGTGGAGGGGCACGACATGAGCCATCCTCCAGTCCTGAGGTACACACCCCGAATGTAGTGAGGCATTAAATAGGTCTGCCAAAGGTCCTGCAAGGACCTCTGCAAGCTCCTTCAGTACCCTGGGGTGGATGCCATCTGGGCCTGGCACCTTGTCCACCCTCAGTGCCTTCAAGCCCTCTCGAACTCTGTTCTCCATGATTTCCCCATCTGTCACCACTTCCCACCCTGCTTCTGCCATTTCTCCCACCTTGGGTGTCAACCCCTCTTCTCTTTAGTAAATACTGAGCAGAAGTACTCATTTAGTGCTTCCGCCTTATCGCACCCTGCTTCCACCTAAGCCCCCTCCTTCCTAATCCTTACTATGTGGTCCTTACAGCTCCTTTTCTCCCTGATGTACTTAAGAGTCCATATCCCCTTCTTAATGCCTTGTGCCAGCCTGGGTTCCATAGATGCTTTGGCTCCCCTTACTGCCCTTGTCACCTCCTTCGATTCTGTCAAGTGCTCCTCCCTGTCCTCCCCCCTCCCTGTTTTCTTGTACTTCCTAAAGGCACCTCTTTTCCTCCTTACCTTTTCCATGACCTCCTTTCTCAACCAGATTGGTTTCTTAGCCTTAGCCTTCTTGCTCTGGGCTTTGCAACAGGTTTTGGTTGCCTCCACTATCCCCAGCTTTATGAGCTCCCACCTCTGGCTATTGTCCATACTAGATTGAATTCTGGCCAGGTACCCTTTTACCACTTCCCCCATCCTCCCAAAGTTGGCCATCCTGAAGTCCAGTACTATTGTGCCAGATTCCACTCCTTCCTTGCCCATATCCAATGTGAACCATACTGAGTGGTGGTCACTCCCTGACAGCGGTTCCTCCACTGTAAGTTCTCTCAAAGTCCCCATTTGTCAGCACAAGGTCAAGAGTATTCCCTAACCTGGTTGGTTCACTGACCATTTGCAGCAGGAAGCTGTCCTGGAAGGCATCCAACAGTACCTGCTCCATTCTGTTCCTGGCTGTTGGGGTGCTCCAGTCCACTCCTGGCATGTTGAAGTCCCCCACAATCACCACACTACCCTTCTCGCAGGTCCTCCTGATCTGTCCTGCTAGTTCCCTGTTTAACTCCTCCGTCTGAGATGGTGGCCTTATGCTCACATTGCTGAGTTCCTCCCCCTTCCTCAACTGTGCCCCTTCCTGCACTATGCACTCAATACTTGAATCCAAGCCTGCTCCACGAAAACTCTATATATGGTTGTTTAGGTTTATTCTGTATCTACTGTTCTGTAGCACATGGTATTTAGCTTTCTGTCTTATTTTTACAAATGTACTCCCATACTGTTATAAACCTCTTGTGAGTAAGCCCTATTCTATGTAATGACTCTGTAAGTTGGTATTCCTCTTTATGTATTGTTCATGTGTCTTGCCCAGGTCCATCTCAAAAATGAGCTTGCTCAATGGTGTTCACCTGGCTAAATAAAGATTTTGATTGATTGATTGATTGATATGAAACCTCCCCTGAAAGACAAAAAAGTTGAACTCTCCAAAACAGGAAATGGTAAACAAAAAGGGAAGAAAACTAGTAAAACTCCCCCATTAAAGGAGATGGACAAGAATGGCCAGAATGAAATAGAGACTAAACAAGCTGAGAAACAAGAAAAAAAATAGAAATATTAAAACTTTTGAGATAGGCAGCATGATACTATATCAAAGAAATCAGCTGAGATAAAGGAAGCAGAAATAGGAAAAAAACAATAAGGAGTATGCAGACAGGGAGGCCAAGACCACTATGACACTTTCCCAATCCACATCCACTGGGAAAAGGATAGAAAAAGAAAACCTGAGGGATACCATTATAGAATTTGAAAAAGATACTAATCCAGAATTAACAGATACAGAATATTTGATAGAGATATATGGCATACCACAACCAAAGTCAGAAACCACCGAGTCTAAATGAGTGGATGAAACATCTTCTCCACCTATCTATTGGTGAAGAAGAGGAAATTGTCATCACTAGACCCCCAAATACAACATTTTATGACTGTGTTTTAATATAGTCACAGTCAGAGAGGATTGCTAGGTCCATATGGGAAAAGGAAAAAGTTCTAAAATTTAGGGGTATCCATTCAGTATACCCACAACTTGTACCTTTCACCTCAATAACTTAGACACAAACTGAACGTATTGGATGGAAAATAGAAAACACAAAGAAAGCTGAAGAGGAGGATATAGATAAAGGGGAAATGGTGAAAGGAAGGAATTAGAAAATATAATCAAAACAATCAAAAACTATGAATTAAAACAACTGGAGGAATGTGAGTGCAAAACAGTATCCATTTTCAGATGGAAGACATCGAAACACCAACCAGTAGGAGTGAACAAGAGAGAAATGTCATAATTTCTTGCACAATCACTACAAACTACATAGAAAGCATACATAGACTTTGATGGCAGATAAGGACCGCTAGGACCATCTAGTCTGCCCATTTCCCTACCTACAGGATAGGCCGCAGATCCTAGTTAACCAACAGCCTATTTCTTCCTACCCCCCACAAGAATTGCCTTATGTCTGTCCCATGCATTCTTGAATTCTCCCACAGTTTTAGACCCCACAACCTCCTCAGGAAGGCTGTTCCATGCATCCACTACCCTCTCTGTGAAATAATACTTCCTCACATTGCCCCTGAACCACCCTCCTTCTATCTTTAAATTGTGTCCCCTTGTTCTTGCAAGTCTCTTTTTCTGAAAGATGCTACCCTCTTGGACTTTGTTGATTCCACTGAGGTACTTAAAAGTTTCTATCATGTCCCCCCTCTTCCTTCTTTCCTCAAGGGTATACATATTAAGCTCCTTTAGTCTCTCCTCATACGGCTTCTCTTGCAGACCCTGCACCATTTTAGTTGCCCTCCTCTGGACTGCCTCTATCCTGTCTATGTCCTTGCAGAGATGGGGTCTCCAGAACTGGACACAGTACTCCAGATGGGGTCTCACCAACTGTCTGTACAGAGGATAACAACTTCCTGTTTTCTGCTGATGATGCCTCTCCTATACATCCCAGTATACCCCAGCCCTCCCTACTGCCTTCTCACATTGCTTGCTAACCTTAAGGTAATCTGATATGATTACCCCAGGTCCCTTTCCTTTTTGTTGTTGTTACTACCTCCCCACCCATTGTGTATTCTTCCCTGGGTTCTTGTTTCCCAGGTGCATTATTTGCACTTCTTTGCATTGAATCCTAGCTGCCATACTTCTGACCATTCCTCCAACCTTGCCAAGTCCCTTTTCATCCTTTCCATGCCTCCTTGTGTATCAACTCTGTTGCAGATCTTTGTGTCATCTGCAAAAAGGCATACTTTTCCTTCCAGTCCCTCTGCAATGTCACTGATGAAGACATTAAAAAGGACTGGACCCAATACTGAACTCTGCATTACCCCACTAGTAACCCCCTTTCTTCAGAGTGGACTCCATTTACAATTACCTTCTGTGTCCTGTTGTCCAGCCAATGTTTTACCCAGGCTATCACCCTAGGTCCCACTCCCAGGCTGGTTAATTTGACTATTAATCTTTTGTGTGGGACTGTGTCAAATGCCTTGCTAAAGTCTAGGTAGGCCATGTCCACAGCCCCTCCCTGGTCTACTATTTTGGTCAACATCTAACATCACTAATAACTCAATGGATCACACAAAAATGCAAAAACAAATAAATAATTCTTCACAAACTGATATCCCTTTTAAAAAACTTTCATTTACCAAATCGCTTCTGCAGAATGTGCACTAACTGGATGCCTTGGGAATATATATAACATCTCCACAAGAATGGACTAACTTACACCATTTAAGGGAACCAATAATGAGAGAACATTCAGAGCCCAAAACTGAAAAAATCAAGGATGGAATAATTGGGTGACCAGGAGCATTATACACTCCCAAGGGATTCACATTTATAGATGAGAATAGGAAAGACTGACAAAGATTGAATAAAATAGTTAAAAAAGAGTAGTGCAGGAGCCCCGCTTAAATGAGATCAGGGTATTGTCTTGGAATATTGAGGGCTTGCATCTCAAAATTGCGGATCCCGAGGCTAAAAGCTTCCTGGACTTGCATGATATTATGTGCCTCAAGGAGACTTGATACTCGGAAAAAATGGCCCCAGAGCTGCCAGGATATTTGAAGGTCTCAAATCCAGCAACCAGAGATAAGAAATATGGCAGATACAAGGTGAGATCTTACCACTTATATCAAGACAGCCCTGAATTATAAAGTTAGCAAGCTATGTACACCTTCCCAATATACCGATGATCTCATTAGAAAGTGAATTCTCTCAGGTCAATTGGATGGTGGCAAATATGTACTGCCCCCTCCAAGATAGGGGGACAAGATGATGCAATTGCCCACATTAAAATGTTGTTGGATCAGGTAGTGGAAACTGCACATGATAAGGTCTTAATATGTATAAGCAACTTTAACACAAGGCTTTCAGGGAAACTAAACTCTGAGCTGATCAAGAATGACCTTGATTCCTACTTACCAACATTAAATCCAAGGATGATGAGTATTAGAGTAACACAGGATCAGAAAGGCAATTTGAGGGGGAAGGAATTATACAACATTTTTACGGAACATAATATGACCATATTAAATGGGCGCCTTCTGGGAGATAAAGATGGGAAGCTAACCTATACGGGCCTATTAGGTTAATCAACTATAGATCTAGTATGGATCAACCTGGAAGCAATAACAGAGTTCTATGACTTGAAAATAATTGACCACCCAGAATCTGTGCGTTACCTAATAGAACTCGGAATGCAAACTAAACAACAAAATGAAATAAATAAAGTGAGACATATTGAGGATGGTTTGGAAACTATAATTCGAAAAAGAATAAAGTGGGGGAGAGCTATGATCCATCAGTTCAATGTTATAATGCACATAGGATTAACTGATAATTTACACAGAAAACTGCGGGAGGAGACTGACTTTAATGACACTGTTAATGTATGGCAGGACATAAATACATTAATCAAACCTCACTGCACAGAAAACATAATTTTTAAAACAAACATACAAGGTAAAACTTGGTTTAACCAAAATTACAGAAAAGCTAAACATGACCTTAACAAGAAAATAGGACAATATAAACAAACAAAACATAAAGACAGAATGCACACTAAAAAGTTAAATTTAGTTAGATGACAATGTAAGAAGATCCTTGAGGAAGAGAGCTGCAAACACACTGTAGTACTCTGAGATAAATTAAGAAAGGCAACACTCACCAAAGACAGGAAAATATTCTGGAAACTGATGAGTCAAGGCTACAGTAAATATACAAATAAGGTATGGCCCATATTACCACAGACTCCTGGATAGCCCACTTTTCAAAACTATATTATTCTTCTGAGGAAAAATACACTTCTTTAACAAACAAAATAGAGGTGGGCACATCTACATATCTGTTATCAATCTTTATAACAGAGGAAGAGATAGAGTTAGCCATAGTCCAGCTGGCAACCAACAAGGCTCCTTGACCGGACAAGATTATTGGTGATCTATACAAATCCGTCAGTGGTTGGTGGGTACCAATATTAAGGAGAACATTTAATATTTTCATCCAAGGGCATGACTGCCCCGCTAGCTGGAAGGGATGTGTAATTTTCCCAATATATAAAAAAGAAAACCATAATGACTTAAGAATGTATAGACCTATCAGTCTGATAGACATGTCCCAAAACACATGCTCAAACATCATACTAACCAGACTTTTGGCCTAGTTAGAGGAATACTCTATAATTAGTGAGACTCAGGATGGATTTAGAAGTGCAAGATCCACGTTCGGCACCGTTATGTGCTGAACTTTCTGATATGGAAATGTGTAAAGGTTAAGGGAGGGAAACTGTTTTGCTGTTTTGTGGACTTCTCTTTGGCTTTTGACAGCATTAGCCAAAATATACTTTGGAAGAAGCTACAGAAATTAGGTTTACCCCCAAAACTACTAAAACTATTGATGAATCTCCACGAAAATACCTCAGCAAAAGTTCAGTATGACCAACACAGTCACACAACTGCAGCTTTTCAAACTAATCTGGGAGTACATCAAGGGTATCTTATAGCCCCTACACTGTTTAATATCTACATCAATGAAATTCTGCAAAGTTTAGCTAACCCAGAATTCCATACCCCCAAAATTACCAACCTAAATGTTGATTGCCTAGCATATGCAGATGATTTAGTACTAATTTCATCTTCTGTCTTGGGGCTTCAGAGAAACTTAAAAACCTTTGCAGAACTTTGTGGAGTCATAAATTGATCACTAACAAAGATAAGACTAAAATTGCAATTTTTGGTAATCAGACTAAAAAAACACCAAAATTCTGGATTAAAAAAGACAAAATTGAAATAGTAAAACAATACGATTATTTAGGAGTAAGATTTGCATGTAATTACATCTGGAAAGAACACATTGAATGAATACAAACCAAAATGATAGAGGCCTCTAACGCCTTCAAAATCTTTAATGCTAAAATGGGCCACAGCACAGTAATTGGGATTTTGTAAGTACTTAATGCAAAATTTAAATCATGTGCACTTTAAGCTGTGGAAATCTGGGGCTCCACTGTGTGAGAAAAGCTTGAGTTTAAGTTGTACAGATACATTTTAATAGTACCACAACTAGTACCAGCTGTTATTCTTAGGTTAGAACTGGGACAATGCTTTTTTGACACCCTGGTTCAAGAAAGGAAACTTTTATTTGTTATGAGGCTATTTCTTATGCAGGAAACGCATCTTCCAAGGTTGTGCTTGGAAGATGAAATAAGATACTCCGCAATCGGTTTCGATGAGTCTTCCACTATTCAGTTAATAAAGAAGTTCCTTTTTCCATGTGGACTTGAACACCTACTCTGGGATATTCATCTCAGACCATGATATGAAATTGCCCAAATTATACAAACCAGATTAAGGGATAATGATAAATCTAACTCTTTTGCCTGTCTGGCAGAATTAAAATTATTCAGATGGTATAAAAAAGATCAAAACCTTACATAAGCTGGAATCATATTTAATCAAAATCAACAACCCAAAAGCTAGAAGACTCCTGAATAGGTTAAGAGTGGAAACATATCTGGCTGAATGCATAAAATTTAGGTAAAAGAGTCCGGACACCATTTCACCCTTCTGTAAATGTGGCAATAATACATAGGATGACCTTAAACATATTTTATTGGTATGCCTGTTATACAGTCAGTAGAGATCTAAATGGCTGGGAAATGTCCTGTGTGGTCTTGGCATCCCTCAGGAGCTAATAGTGAGCTTTCTTTTTAATACTTGTGATAAAAATATTCTAGATACACTAGTAGAATTTTTAAGTGCAATACACCTATAAACAAGAAACATGAGGCTACATTCTTTCTGGTGGTGTTTTTTTTTTAATTACACTGTGACAAAGAGTGAAAAGTATTTAACCACATTTTTGTAACATTGTATTTAATTATGATATGTTGTTAAAATATGAACTTGGAGACTGTTATGATTATTATATGTAATGTTTCTCATGTCATTATTTTAAGGAAACATTTTAACGAACTCTGTTCTTACTTTGTAATGGCTCTTAGCCAATCTGTAAAAAACAAATTTGAACTTTGGTAAACCTCCTTATCCTCCTCCTTCTGCATTTCCTTATACTGTATCCCCTGAATACCACCCTTTTTTTCCTTCATCACCAGCTGGCTAGCTTCCTAAAGAACCATCTCTTTTTCCTTTTGTTTTTACTCACTTCCTTAACACAGAGGTTGGTTGCCTTAATTATGCCATCCCTTACTGTTCCCCATTGTGTCTTTACCACTCCCTTGCAATCCCCCATCCCTACAAGTCAGTTTCTGAGGCAGTCTCCCATTTCTATAAAATCCACCGTGCTGAAGTTCAGGAGCTTTGTCGTCATTTGGTTTGCCTCTGCTCCTGTCTTTATGTTAAACCACTCTGTACAATGATCACTGGTACTTCGATGATTTCCCACTGTGATGTTTGCAATGCTGTCCCTGTTTCTAATCCCCAGGTCCAGCACTGTTCCATCCCTAGTGGGTTCTTTGATTTAGTTACCTGGCAAAATCCCTGCTTAGGGAATTAAGGATGACCCTGCTCCTTGATGAAGACACATTTGGAAGGCTCCTCTCTACATCTGGCAGATTGAAGTCATCAACTAGCAGCACCTCCCCTTTTCTTGCCATCCTAATGATGCCATCCCCAAGCACTTTATTCTATCCTCTCTCTGATAATTTACGCAGAAAACTGCTGGAGGAGAGTGACTTTAATGAAACTGTTGTCTTTACACAACCCCAGCACAGACAGTGGCATCAGAGCTCTCCAGAATGACCCACACCACCTCCAGTGCTTCCATTTCCTCCAGGTAACACTGTACCTCCGTGGTCTTGATTTCCTCCCTCATATATACTGCAACCTCTCCTCCCTTCCCTTCCCTGTCTCTCCTGAAGAGACAGTAGCCAGGTATGGCCATGTCCTTGTCATTGTACCCAGTGCAGAGAGAAAATGCTGTTACACTAGAGGATGGGCCACCCGACGCTGAGTTGTGAAGAAGATTCTGAATGTGGTGCTGCTGTACTCTGTTCCATGACAGCATGCATCTGATCAATGATTTCTTGGTTGTTTATTTCAAAAAAAGTGTCATCATCACTTAATATTTGCTTTGATTTGTATCATGGGTCCAAGATTGTTGATTTAATGTAGTGCTCAGAATGAAGTATTTTACATAGCTTGTCATACATCTCATTAGATCATGTATTCTGAGGGGAAACCTGTTAATGTCAGCAGCACCACTGGCAGCATTTGTGATACAACTGTCTTGGTTCTGTAATTTTTTCCTAATCAGATTCAACATGAATTTTACATTTTTTATTAGGGGTATCACCTGACTCAGAGTTGCTCTGTTTGCACTCACATCTCTGGTGATTTCCTCAAGTGCCTGGAGAAGTGAGATCAGAAACTGCAGCATGGTCCACTGTGGTGGAGTAATATGGACATCTGCATCACCAATTTATTTTCTAGGGTGAGTTGTTTGACAGATTTCTTTTGTTCCAGCAGCCTTTGGAACATGTGAAAGGTGGAAATCTGTTGAGTATAAATGTCTTGGATCAATCTGTGCAAAGCTAAATTGTGCTCCTGCTGTATTTCTTCAAACAAGTGATGGGCTTTGCTGGAGTGACTGAAGTAAGTTCATATTCTTTAAGCAGTGCTAACAAGAGCCTTAATGTCCCTGTCCTCATCAAGATAACTGTGAACTATTAAATTTATGCAATGCACAAAGCAGTGGATGTGAACAAAGCTCCCCTCCTCCAAGGTCTTCTTGATGTTGGCCCCTTTATCTGCAACTATAAAGCCAACTGACAGGCCCTGTGAAGTGAGCCATTGCTGTACTGGTTTTTGGAGCTCTTCAGTGATGTTCTATGAGGTATGTTCAGATGGAAAATAAAACATTCTTAGAACAGCAAACTTCATTTCACTGTCCCCACAAAAATTATCAAAACATGTCCAATGTGCAGTGATAGACATGAAGGATTCAGGCTGACAGCTTCTCCCGATATATGCTGTGAGATGCAACACCCTCCCAGCAGCACTGCATAAAACTCACCTCAACGTTTTACATACACTATTATAGAGATCAAGAATCCCTGTTGAGAAGAACTATTTTCTCGATGATATACTACATGTATATTGAACTTCGATGTACTCAAGCAGCTGCCTGAATCATATGTGTCACTCATGTTATATGGTAGTAAATCAACAGCTATCATTTCTGAAATTTTCTTGGCTATTGCAACAGCAACAGGGTGGTTTGAGGCATATTTGGCTTTACATTCATATGTCTCTGAGATGGTAAGTTGTCTCCTTGAAGGAGGGAGGGCTTTTGAACACATGGTCACTTTCAGTAACAGAAGGAGTTCTTTGAATAGGAGGAAGTTGTGGAGGTGTGTCTGTAGTGCTGCTTGGGCTGCCACTGCTTTCATGTATCAGATTTAACCCTAAGTGAAGTGAGCTATCACTGTTACTTTCTCTTTCGAGTGTCATGACTGCATTCTCAGTAATGTTATGACATTTGTCTAGATGCCTTTTCAGTGTTGAAGTTCCTAATGCTCCTTTCTTTTTACTCCTGCTGATTGGCCATTTACAAATAGCGCATGTTGCCACCAACTCATTAGAAGCACTAATGGAGAAGTATGACCAAACAAAAGATTATGGGGGAGATTCACAAAAGGGATGCACCCAGCACATCCAAGATGCACCTGCACAGCCCTGGCTTGCACCCAATCATGATTCAGAAATGGCACTGATGTGCCACAGATGTGCCACACACCACCCATAATGCTATGCAGCACATATGAAGGGGTTGTGCAGGTGGGGTGCCCATGCATATGGGGCACAGCCCTATTCACAACCCACCTTGGAGGCACATCTCCGGAGCAAGTCCAGAGATGTGCCTCAAAAAGATAAGTCTACAACAAGTAGATTTAAGAGGGTTTCCTCCCACAGACAACCTGCCATACTGCAGACAGCAGCATGACAGCCTGCCGAACTAGGCAGTCCAGAGCTCCCCCCACCCATATTCCTGTAGGACAGAAAATCATCCACACTCCCTGGTGGTATAGTGGAACCCCCCCCCAACCCTTCCATGACCTGATCGCATGTTGCTGTTCATATGTCAGAGTATCCCTGGGACATTGCTATGTTTGGATGGTGGTGAAGAAGAAGATCATGCCTGCAGTGGCCAAGGAGGAAGAGGGAGAAAATGCCACAACACTAGAGAATGGGCCACCTGATGCTAAGTTGTGAAGAAGATTCAGAATGTGGTGCTGCTGTACTCTGTTCCATGACAGTATGCACCTGATCAATGATTTCTTGGTTGTTTATTTCAGAAGAAGTGTCATCATCACTTAATATTTGCGTTGATTTGTATCATGGGTCCAAGATTGTTGCTTTAATATACCCAGAATGAAACATTTTACATAGCGTTTCATCTTTATCAACTTTTTTGATCATACATCTCATTGGATCTTGTTGTATTCTAGGAGAACCTGTGTGTGTCAGTAGCACCACTGGCAGCCTTTGTGATACAACTATCCTGGTTCTGTAAGTTTTCCCTAATCAGATTCAACATGAATTTTAAAATTTTTATTAGGGGTGTCACCTGACTCAGAGTTGCTGTGTTTGCACTCACATCTATGGTGCCTTCTTCAAATGCCTGGAGAAGTGAGATCAGAAACTCCAGCATGGCCCACTGTGGTGGAGTAATACAGACATCTGCATCACCAATTTATTTTCTAAGGTAAGTTGTTTGAAAGCTTTCTTTTTTTCCAGCATCATTTGGATCATGTGAAAGGTGTATTTCCATTGAGTAGAAATGTCTTGATTCAATCTGTGCAAAGGTAAATTGTGCTCCTGCTGTATTTCTTCAAACATGTGATGGGCTTTTCTTGAGTGACTGTAGTGAGTGCATATTCTTTTAGCAGTGCTAAAAAGAGACTTAATGTCCCTGCCCTCATCAAGATAACTGTGAACTACTAAATTTAAGCAATGTGCAAAGCAGAGGATGTGAACAAAGCCCCCATCCTCTAAGACCTTCTTGATATTGGCCCCTTTATCCATAACTATAAAGCCAACCTACAGTCCCTGTGAAGAGAGCCATTGCTGTACTGTTTTTGGAGCTCTTCACTGATGTTCTGTGAGGTATGTTCAGATGGAAAATAAAGCATTCTTAGAACAGCAAACTGCATTTCACTGTCCACACAAGAATTATCAAAACATGCCCAATGTGCAGTGACAGACATGAAGGGATCAGGCTGACAGCTTGTCCAGATATCTGCTGTGAGATGCAACACCCTCCCAGCAGCACTGCATGAAACTCATCTCAACTTTTTGCATACAACATTATAGAGATCAAGAATCCCTGTTGAGCAGAAGTATTTTCTCGATGGTATACTATATTGAGGTTCAAGGTACTCAAGCAGCTGCCTGAATTCTACATGTTAATCATGTTATATGGTAATAAATCAACAGCTATAATTTCTGAAATTTTCTTGGTAATTGCAACAGCAACAGGGTGGGTCAAGGCATATTTGGCTTTATGTTCATATGTCTCTGAGATGGTAAGCTGTCTCCTTGAAGGAGGGAGGCTTTTGAACACATGGTCACCTTCAGTAACAGTAGGAGTCCTTTGAATTGGAGGAAGTGGTGGAAGTGTTTCTGTAGTGCTGCGTAGGCTGCCACTGCTTTCATGTATCAGAGTTAGCGATGAGTGTAGTGAGCAATCACTGTCACTTTCTCTTCAAATGTCATGACTGGCATTCTCAGTAATGTTATAACATCTGTCTAGATGCCTTTTCAGTGTTGAAGTTCCCAGTGCTGCTTTCTTTTTATCCCTGCTGATTGGCCATTTACAAATAGTGCATGTTGCCATTGACTCATTAGAAACACTAAAGGAGAAGTATGACCACACAAAAGATGATGGGGGATTCACAAAGGGATGCCCAGCACATCCAATACCTATGTAGCCTGACATAAGCGGTGTGACTCTGTAATGGCACTGTGAGCAACAGATGTGCCACACCCTACCCTTAATGTTATGCAGTGTATCTGAAGGGGTTGTGAAGGTGGCATGCCCATGCATATGGGGCACAGCCCTATTCACAACCCACCTTGGAGGCACATCTCTGGAGCAAGTTCAGAGATGTGTCTCCAAAAGATAAGTCTACAACAAGTAGGCATAAGTGGGTGTCTGCCCACAGGCAGGCTGCCATACTGCAGACAGCAGCATGGCAGCCTACCGAACTAGCTAGCCCAGAGCTCCCCCCACCTATATCCACATACGTCAGAAAACCTTCCACACTCCCTGGTGGTCTAGAGGACCCCCCCCAACCTTCCATGACCTGATTGCATATTGCTGTTCACATGCCAAAGTATCCCTGGGACAGTGCTATGTTTGGGTGGTGGTGAAGAAGAAGATCCTGCTGCAGTGGCAGAGGAGGAAGAGGGAGAAAATGCCACAACATTAGAGGATGAGCCACCTGGTGCTGTGTTGTGAAGAAGATTCTGAATGTGGTGCTGCTGTATGCTGTTCCACGACAGTATGCACCTGATCAATGATTTCTTGGTTGTTTATTTCAAAAGAAGTGTCATAATCACTTAATATTTGCTTTTAATTTGTATCATGGGTCCAAGACTGTTGCTTTAATGTAGTACTCAGAATGAAGCATTTTACATAGCTTGTCATCTTCATCAACTATTTTGATCATACATCTCATGGATCTTGTATTCTGAGGGGAAACATGTGTGTGTCAGCAGCACCACTGGCAGCATTTGTGATACAACTGCCTTGCTTCAGTAACTTTTTCCAAATCATATTCAACATGAATTTTAAAATTTTTATTAGGGGTATCCTCTGACTCAGAGTTGCTGTGTTTGTATATCAATAACTTATTTCAGAATATATAAGTCTCACTCTACCATAATATTAGATTATTAGTTTTAATTTTTGTATTCAAAATTATAAAGTTATTCTCTATGTAAAGATTAGTATTGTTTTCCAAAATTAATTATACAGAAACAGATATTGCCATGATGTAGCTTCTTCATATTAGCTCCTCAAATAATTTATTTAATCCAAATAGTAACGTTTCAGAACTTCAAAAATGTTCCTTCATCAGACTTGGAGCTTAATATTAACTGTAGAAACAAAAAATATAATAAAACATATTTTAGAGCAATTCTGTTTGAAATATAAATGTTTTGACTTATTATTGAATATATTTTTTCAAAAATATTATATGAAAATCCGATGGAACAGACCTGATAGGATCTCATAATCACTTGTGAGTAAATGGTGTTGGAAGGATGTGTGATGTCTTTAAATGACTTCAAATTTAGAAGTCTGTAAATGATAAATGAAACAACTTTACTCAGTCTACATTCATGCATTTCAGAAAAAGGAAAGCATCATCTATTTTAAAAGGACTTACTGAGAAAAATCTCCATTATAGTTAGCATAGTCTAAGCGACTTGAAATCACAGTCAGACAATGTTTCTATGAAACGCTGTAGTAAAAAAGATCCAAATCAAAACCCAAAAATAACCTTGTTGCTGAACTTTAAAAAGAACTTATATTTCAGTCTGTGGTTACCTTAACTGTGTTAATGCGTCTAATTCTTTTTCTTTTGACGCATTTTAAACGTTCACATCCAAACTACGATACAAAAACTGGCAGACTCACATAAACACTCCCGGCACCATTACCCGCTGAAGCGGTGCTTTGCATTACAAACAGTAACACCTCTAAGGTGAGCAAGAAGGGCCAGGCCACATATAAACACACCTGGTGGCGTGCTGACATCAGAAGGGACGTCACCTGTGTGGCCCGGTCTATAAAGAAACAGA
This sequence comes from Neoceratodus forsteri, assembly GCA_016271365.2. Lineage (NCBI taxonomy): Eukaryota > Metazoa > Chordata > Ceratodontiformes > Ceratodontidae > Neoceratodus > Neoceratodus forsteri. Next base: position 1,612,550,061 of record CM057452.1, read on the forward strand.
GTGAGTATGAAATATCACTAAGTCCCCTTCTGCTTTAGATTTTCTTTGTGCTGAATAGCTACTTTAGTGCTTAAAGCATTTTTGGCCAATGTTATTCCAAAAAAATGGAAAATCAAACTGTAATTTTACAGAAAAGAGTCATAAATAATACATGTTAATCCTTTTTAACACAAGTTCTCCAAAACTTTTCACAAATAATGAAAAAGTTAAACGAATTCATGCTTTACGATTCAAGCCAATCTATAATAACATAGCAAGCATGGCTTAATTCCCTCGATGTAGCGATATCATTCAATGACGTTAGTCAACATGATTACATATTGGTCCTCTTAGACACATATTTCTAAAGATTTCTACTAATCATAAGAAATATAAAACTTTATCACATTTTAAAAGTTTTTTTAGCTAATCTTAAATATCTTTTGATTATTTCTAACTCTGATTACATAGCAGGCATAGCTTAATTTGTTCAGTGTGACACTATCAATCAATAACATCAGAAAGGAGGAACCAAACATACGAAGTATCAGCACATCTTATAAATGATGAAGATAAATTTATACTGGATGCTTTTTATATGATAAGGAAAAGAAGGATGGGGAAAAGAGGGGACTAGGTGTAGGGAAGGGGGGACAGGATAAAGGGGAAGGAGAGGGGGGTTGTGGAGGGTAGCGGAAGGGAAATAGTATTTAACAAAAACTGAATCAAAAAGGAAGGTTTTAATTAAAGGTGGACCAAATTAGGTCTTATTCAGCCCATATTTGTGTTGGTGTGTTCTTAAGGTGTAGCTCCACCATGCTTCTCTTCACAATAGGGTAATTTCTCTATTGCCTCCTCTAGGATTCATCTTCACATGTTCTAGTCTGAAAAAATCTTAAACTTGAAATAGAGTGATGAAAATCCAAAAAATGTCTTGCTAATGGAGACCTGATATCACCTCTTCTGATATTACTTTTATGTTCAGATATAGAAAGTTTTAAGGGTCTTGTTGTTTCATCAATATATTATAAAGAACATGGACAGATGGTGCAATAAATGACAAAATCTGTTCTGCAGGAGAAGAAATCTCAGATGTCATACTCTTTATCATCACATGTACTTTTTATAGATTTCATCTTTTGACCATTGTTTCAGTGAACACAATTGCCACAAGGGTAGAAACCTTTGATTTCACTTCTGAGCCAGGTTCTAGGTTTATTTGTTGGAGTCCAATGTTGAGTTTTATTTACTTTTTTTCCAATAGTTGTTGATTTTTGGCTGTGACCCAGGGTTTATGTTGAAAAATTCTTTGTCCCCATTCATTAGATTGTAAAATGTTCCAATTAGATAAAATAACATGTTTAATTTTCTCAAAGCTTTCTAAATATTGTGTGGTCATAGTAACTTTAGATTCTGTTTCTGTTGATGGTTTAGGTTTATCTAGCAATAGGGAATTTCTATCTCTAAAATCACATTTTTCTTTTTGCTTTTGACAGGATTGAGTCTGTGTAACCTCTTTGTTTAAATCTTTGGGTTACTTCTGTGATATTTCTATCATATTTTTCTTAAGTACCACTATTTCGTCTTATTCTCAACATCTGACTGTAAGGTATACTTTCTTTAAGTTTCTTTGGATGAAAACTTCTGGCATGGAGAATAGTGTTAGTTGATATTTCCTTCCTATACAAATCAGTTGTAATTTTTCCATTTTGCTTAATCAATTTAAGATCCAAAAAAGAAATTTCTTCATAGTGAATCTCCATTGTAAATGATCAATTATTTTTGGCTGTTTGCATGTATTCATAAAATGATTTTGCTTCTAACTCTGTTCCTTGCCAGATTATCAAAATATCATCAATAAATCACTTATAAAGAATTAGATTATTCCTAAATCTATTTCTTTCTTCTATTATGAATTCTGTCTCAAAATGTGCCATATATAAATTGGCATATGTTGGTGCTAATGTAGCTCCCATAGCTGTACCTGGTTTTTGTAAGTAGGTATGTCCCTCAAAAGCAAAGTAGTTATTTTCTAATATGATCTTGATTAATTTCAAAAGAAAATCTTTATCTGGAGAATTCTGTATTCTAGTGGATAGGAAGAAATGCATGACCTTTAGGCCTTCATGCAGGATGCTTGTATAGAGACTTTTAACATCCAAAGTGATAAATAATGTGTTTGTGAGATCCAATTCTTGTTGGTTTAATTCTGCTAGAAGTTGGATGCAATGTTTAGTATCTTTAATGTGGGACCAAGTGTTAATTACCAGATTTTACAGTAATAATCGACAAAATTTGATAAAGGTTCTGTAATTGATCCTATTCCTGAAATAATAGGTCTACCTGGAAGTTTATTTAAACTTTATGTATGTTGGGTAGAATATAGAATAGTGGTATTCTAGGTGTTTTATTAATTAGTTCTTCCATAACCCACTGATCAATTATACCTCTATCATTAGCTTCTATAACTGTTTCTGTAATCAGAATTTTAAGTGATTGAAATGGGATACTTCTGACTTCTTCATATGTATTTACATCTCCTAATTGTTTGAAACATTCATCTCTATAATCTTCAATATCTAAAATTATTATCCCACCACATTTATCTGCAGGTTTAATCATGATGGTCTTGTCTTCACTTAAACTATTTAAAGCTTCATTTTCTTGTTTTGTAATGTTGTAATGGAGACGTTTCTTTGAATTTTCTATCAAAATGTTTTCAATATCTTGGTTTACTTTGTCAATATAACAAGTTATGTTTGTCAAAGGGAAACCACTGGGATCAAAATTGGATTTGACTCCAAGAGCTTGTTTTAATTCATATTTTTCTTGAGATTTGGCTATCTCAATAGCACTATGTTGTGAGTGTTGTTTCATACCAAAAAACTGTTTTAATCTAATCTTATGATAAAATTTCTCTAAATCTACCTTTAATTCAAAAGGATTAAATTTTTGTGCTAGGTCGAATGACAAACCTAAATTGACAACCTTTTCTTCAATAGGTGTTAATATTCTCTTTGACAGGTTATAGATATTTAATTTTGTTGATTCCGAGATCTTAACTCGTGTATTTTGTCTCTTTCTATTTCTCCTCCTCCTGATTCTTTTTCTTTTCTTTTTATGCCTGATGGACCTGCCCTTTCCACTCCAGTCTGAAAATCCTTTTCCATTTCTCTTTCTGTTTGTTGCCAGTTCTGTTGTTTATACATTTAATTCCCATAAAAATTTCCACGTGGGTTATAATATCTCCTAAAGGACTTATTTCGATATTGGGGTATCTACTCCTTTGGTTGTAAGGTCTAAAGTGTGTGGGTCCTCAAAGATGTTTTTAATTGATATGTTGTTCCCTCTAAATTTTCTGAGGATGTGGAACTTTCATCCAAGTTATAATAATTAGCATTGTGTTCTGATTTCTTCCAATTATAAACTGTGCCATTTTTATAGTCATTAATATCTCTTTTGAATTTACTTATTTTGATGTTTTTAATATGTGTATCATATTCCAACACAGATTGTTCTATTCTATTAGTCCCTTTAATTTTTGAATTTTAATTGTATCCTTCAACTTTGTTTCTATTAGTTGTATTTCATTTAACACATTAGTTTGTTCAATAGTTAATGTTTCTATTAATAGTAACATAACATCAAAAGAACATTTGGATCTAATTCCATCCCACTTATTTTGAAAATCTTCCGGTGTAAAACCTAATTGTGATTCTACCAAAACTCTAAGTCCTCTAGGGATTCTCTTTTGTTTTAGGTATTCGAAAAGCATTACTGCATGCCAGTCTAGTCTAATCTCTCTTTGTTTTAATGATTCTAATTTATTGATTAAAGCTTTTGGTAATTCTGTTGTGTCTAGATGATCTATATGTCATTTACTCTTAACTAATGCCATAATCCTTGTGGCTTCTTCTGTGTTTGTGCTCAGAGCCATAGATCTATTATCAGTGATTTTTTCCCATTTCTGAAAAGGTGGCCATGACAAAAAAACATCCTTAGGTTAATACTAAACAATAATATGTGTAATGTTTAGTGAGACTAAATAAATCCCAAATCCATATTTGGAACTTGACAAGCACATATCCACTATAAAATCTCTCCAGGTTCCTTTTATGTATTGTTCCTCCAAAATAAATTTTATATTTTGTAATATTTTTTGGATTTTTTTAAATAAATACATCAAAAAAAGAAGAAGGAAGGGAGTGAGACTATAAAATGGATATCCATAACTTATTTCAGAATATATAAGTCTCACTCTACCATAATATTAGCTTATTAGTTTTGATTTTTATATTCAAAATTATGAAGTTCTTCTCTATGTAAAGATTAGTATCGTTTTCCAAAATTAATTATACAGAAACAGATATTGCCATGATGTAGCTTCTTCATATTAGCTCCTCAAATAATTTATTTAATCCAAATAGTAATGTTTCAGAACTTCAAAAATGTTCCTTCATCAGACCTGGAGCTTAATATTCACTGTAGCAAAAAAAAATATAATAAAACATATTTTAGAGCAATTCTGTTCGAAATATAAATGTTTTGACTTATTATTGAATATATTTTTTCAAAAATATTATATGAAAATCAGGTGGAACAGACCTGATGGGATCTCATAATCACTTGAGAGTCAATGGTGTTTGGAGGATGTGTGATGTCTCTAAGTGACTTCAAATTTAGAAGTCTGTAAATGATAAATGAAAAAACTTTACTCAGTCTACATCTCCATTATAGTTAGCATAGTCTAGGCAACTCAAAATCACAGCATTTCATAGAAACATTGTCTGACTGTGATTTTGAGTCACTTAGACTACGCTAACTATAATGGAGATTTTTCTCAGTAAGTCCTTTTAAAATAGATGATGCTTTCCTTTCTCTGAAATGCATAAATGTAGATTGAGTAAAGTTTTTTTCATTTATCATTTACAGACTTCTAAATTTGAAGTCACTTAGAGACATCACACATCCTCCCAACACCATTTACTCGCAAGTGATTATGAGATCCTATCAGGTCTGTTCCATCTTATTTTCATATAATATTTTTGGAAAAATATATTCAATAATAAGTCAAAACAATTATATTTTGAACAGAATTGCTCTAAATTATGTTTTATTATATTTTTTGTTTCTACAGTTAATATTAAGCTCCAGGTCTGATGAAGAAACATTTTTGAAGTTCTGAAACATTACTATTTGGATTAAATAAATTATTTGAGGAGCTAATATGAAGAAGCTACATCATGGCAATATCTGTTTCTGTATAATTAATTTTGGAAAATGATACTAATCTTTACATAGAGAAGAACTTTATAATTTTGAATACAAAAATTTAAACTAACAATCTAATATTATGGTAGAGCGAGACTTATATATTCTGAAATAAGTTATTGATATCCATTCTATAGTCTCACTCCCTTCCTTCTTCTTTTTTTCATTTATTAATTTAAAAAAAATCCAAAAAATATTACAAAATATAAAATTTATTTTGGAGAAACAATACATAAAAGGAACCTGGAGAGATTTTATAGTGGATATGTGCTTGTCAAGTTCCCTATATGGATTTGGAATTGATTTAGTCTCTCTAAACATTATAAATAGTATTGTTTAATATTAACCTAAGGATCTTTTTTTATCATGGCCACCTTTTCAGAAAAGGGAAAAATCACTGATAATAGATCTTCAGCTCTGAGCATAAACACAGAAGAAGCCACAAGGATTATGGCATTAGTTAAAAGTAAACGACATATAGATCACCTAGACACAACAGAATTACCAAAAGCTTTAATCAATAAATTAGAATCATTAAAACAAAGAGAGATTAGACTAGACTGGCATGCAGTAACACTTTTGGAATACCTAAAACAAAAAAGAATCCCTAGAGGACTTAGAGTTTTGGTAGAATCACAATTAGGTTTTATACCAGAAGGTTTTCAAAATAAGTGGGATGGAATTAGATCCAAATGTTCTTTTGATGTTATGTTACTATTAATAGAAACATTAACTACTGAACAAACTAATGTGTTAAATGAAATACAACTAATAGAAACAAAGTTGAAGGATACAATTAAAATTCAAAAATTAAAGGAACTAATAGAATAGAACAATCTGTGTTGGAATATGATACACATATTAAAAACATCAAAATAAGTAAATTCAAAAGAGATATTAATGACTATAAAAATGGCACAGTTAATCATTGGAAGAAATCAGAACAAAATCCAAATTATTATAACTTGGATGAAAGTTCTACATCCTCAGAAAATTCAAAGGGAAAAACATATCAATTAAAAAATCTTCAAGGACCCACATATTTTAGACCTTACAACCAAAGGATTAGATACCCCCAATATCGAAATAAGTCCTTTGGGAGATATTATAACCCATGTGTAAATTTTTATGGGAATTAAATGTATAAACAACAGAACTGGCAACAAACAGAAAGAGAAATGGAAAAGGATTTTCAGACTGGAGTGGAAAGGGCAGGTCCATCAGGCACAAAAAGAAAAGAAAAAGAATCAGGAGGAGGAGAAATAGAAAGAGACAAAATACACGAGTTAAGATCTCAGAATCAACAAAATTAAATATCTATAACCTATCAAAGAGAATATTAACACCTATTGAAGAAAAGGTTGTCAATTTAGGTTTGTCATTCGGCCTAGCACAAAAATTTAATCCTTTTGAATTAAAGGTAGATTTAGAGAAATTTTATCATAAGATTAGATTAAAACAGTTTTTTGGTATGAAACAACACTCACAACATAGTGCTATTGAGATAGCCAAATCTCAAGAAAAATATGAATTAAAACAAGCTCTTGGAGTCAAATCCAATTTTGATCCCAGTGGTTTCCCTTTGACAAACATAACTTGTTATATTGACAAAGTAAACCAAGATATTGAAAATATTTTGATAGAAAATTCAAAGAAACATCCCCATTACAACATTACAAAACAAGAAAATGAAGCTTTAAATAGTTTAAGTGAAGACAAGACCATCATAATTAAACCTGCAGATAAAGGTGGCGGGGAAGTAATTTTAGATATTGAAGATTATAGAGATGAATGTTTCAAACAATTAGGAGATGTAAAAACATATGAAGAAGTCAGAAATATCCCATTTCAATCACTTAAAATTCTGATTACAGAAACAGTTATAGAAGCTAATGATATAGAGAATAATGGATAGGCAACTGTGTGTTATGGATTTTTTTTACACACCCAAGGTGTGTGATAACCCATAAACCTCAAGAGCGAAGCTTGAGAGGTTTGTGAGGTAATCACACACTGAGGGTGTGTTAAAAAAATCCATAAACACACAGTTGCTTATTTTCTATTTTTTATAATTACTGGCAACCCCCTTTATCAAACTGTTTTCAAGCATCTTAAAAATGCAGAGTTTATGCTGTCTCAGTATCTGCTATTTGCAAACACACACACTCTCTCTCACACACACACACACACACACACACACACACTGTCTGTCTCTCTTTCACACACACTGTCTTTCTCTCACACACACACACACACACACACACACTTTCTCTTTCTCCATTTCTCTTTCAGACTGACCTTTTTTTGGCAACGGCATCTCCCAATCCGGAGACACGGCGGGATCAACCAGATAGTCCTTTTCTATTTTGAAGGTGGGATCAACCAGATAAAACATTTAAAAAATCAAATAGAGATGGGGAGGGTGGTAAATAAAAACGGCTAGTCGGCAAGCGAGAAAACGAGCCGCCATTTTTTTAAAGCTATTCAGCCTGCCCACTCACAGAGCGTGAACCAATGAAAAGGCAGAATACAGATGAGTGACACACAAAGGAGACAGGAGGTTTTGCAAATGCCGTAATAACTCGTTTTTGAGTTATTACGGCATTTTTAAGATGCTTGAAAACAGTTTGATAAAGGGGGTTGCCAGTAATTATAGAGGTATAATTGATCAGTGAGTTATGGAAGAACTAATTAATAAAACACCTAGAATACCACTATTCTATATTCTACCCAAAATACATAAAGATTTAAATAAACCTCCAGGTAGACCTATTATTTCAGGAATAGGATCAATTACAGAACCATTATCAAATTATGTCGATTATTACTGTAAAAATCTGGTAATTAATATTTGGTCTTACATTAAAGATACTAAACATTGCATCCAACTTCTAGCAGAATTAAACCAACAAGAATTGGATCTCACAAACACATTATTTATCACTTTGGATGTTAAAAGTCTCTATACAAGCATCCCGCATGAAGAAGGCCTAAAGGCCATGGATTTTTTCCTATCTACTAGAATACAAAATTCTCTAGATAAAGATTTTCTTTTGAAATTAATCAAGATCATATTAGAAAATAACTACTTTGCTTTTGAGGGACATACCTATTTACAAAAACCAGGTACAGCTATGGGAGCTACATTAGCACCAAAATATGCCAATTTATATATGGCACATTTTGAGACATAATTCATAATATCAGAAAGAAATAGATTTAGGAATAATCTAATTCTTTATAAGCTATTTATTGATGATATTTTGATAATCTGGCAAGGAACAGAACTAGAAGCAAAATCATTTTATGAATACTTGCAAACAGCCAAAAATAATTTATCATTTACAATGGAGATTCAGTCTGAAGAAATTTCTTTTTTGGATCTTAAATTGATTAAGCAAAATGGAAAAATTACAACTGATTTGTATAGGAAGGAAATATCAACTAACACTATTCTCCATGCCAGAAGTGTTCATCCAAAGAATCTTAAAGAAAGTATACCTTACAGTCAGACATTGAGAATAAAATGAAATAGTGCTACTCAAGAAAAATATGATAGAAATATCACAGAATTATCCCTAAGATTTAAAAAAAGAGGTTACACAGACTCAATCCTGTCAAAAGCAAAAGAAAAATGTGATTTTAGAGATAGAAATTCCCTATTACTAGATAAACCTAAACCATTAACAGAAACAGAATCTAAAGTTACTATGACCACACAATATTTAGAAAGCTTTGGGAAAATTAAACATGTTATTTTATCTAACTGGAACATTTTACAATCTAATGAATGGGGACAAAGAATTTTTCAACATAAACCCTGGGTCACAGCCAAAAAAACAACAACTATAGGAAAAAAAGTAAATAAAACTCAACATTGGACTCCAACAAATAAATCTAGAACCTGGCTCAGAAGTGAAATCAAAGGTTTCTACCCTTGTGGCAACTGTGTTCGCTGTAACAATGGTCAAAAGATGAAATCTATAAAAAGTACATGTGATGATAAAGACTATGACATATGAGATTTCATCACCTGCAGAACAGATTTTGTCATTTATTGCATCATCTGTCCATGTTCTTTATACTATATTGGTGAAACAACAAGACCCTTAAAACTTTCTATATCTGAACATAAAAGTAATATCAGAAGAGGTGATATCAGGTCTCCATTAGCAAGAATGTTTTTTGATTTTCATCACTCTATTTCAAGTTTAAGATTTTTTCAGACTAGAACATGTGAAGATGAATCCTAGAGGAGGCAATAGAGAAATGACCCTATTGCGAAGAGAAGCATGGTGGATCTGCACCTTAAGAACACACCAACACAAATATGGATTGAATAAGACCTAATTTGGTCCACCTTTAATTAAAATCTTCCTTTTTGATTCAGTTTTTGTTAAATACTATTTCCCTTCCTCTACCCTCCACAACCCCTTCCCCCTTCCCCTTTATCCTTCCCCCTTCCCTACCCATAGTACCCTCCCTTCCCCATCCTTCTTTTCCTTATCATATAAAAAGCATCCAGTATAAATTTATTTTCATCATTTGTAAGTTGTGCTGATACTTCATATGTTTGGTTCCTCCTTTCTGAGGTTATTAATTGATAGTGTCACACTGAGCAAATTAAGCTATGCTTGCTATGTAATCAGAGTTAGAAATGATCAAAAGATATTTAAGATTAGCTAAAAAAACTTTTAAAATGTGATAAAGCTTTATATTTCTCATGATTAGTAGAAATCTTTAGAAATATGTGTCTAAGAGGACCAATACGTAATCATGTTGACTAACGTCATTGAATGATATCGCTACATCGAGAGTATTAAGCCATGCTTGCTATGTTATTATAGATTGGCTTGAATTGTAAAACATGAATTTGTTCAACTTTTTCATGATTTGTGAAAAGTTTTGGAGAACTTGTGTTAAAAAGGATTAACATGTATTATTTATGACTCTTTTCTGTAGAATTGCAGTTTGATTTTCCATTTTTTGGAATAAGATTGGCCAAAAAAGCTTTAAGCACTAAAGTAGCTATTCAGCACAAAGAAAATCTAAAGCAGAAGGGGACTTAGTGAGATTTCATACTCACTCTGTTTCTTTATAGACTGGGCCACACAGGAGACGTCCCTTCTGATGTCAGCACGCCACCAGGTGTGTTTATACATGGCCTGGCCCTTCTTGCTCACCGTAGAGGTGTTAGTGTTTGTAATGCAAAGCACCGCTTCAGCGGGTAATGGCGCCGGGAGTGTTTATGCGAGTCTGCCAGTTTTTGTATCCTAGTTTGGATGTGAACGTCTAAAATGTGCCAAAGGAATAAGAATTAGATGCATTAACACAGTTAAGGTAACCACAGACTGAACTATAAGTTCTTTTTAAAGTTCAGCAACAAGGTTATTTTTGGGTTTTGATTTGGATCTTTTTTACTACAGCTTTTCATAGAAACATTGTCTGACTGTGATTTCAAGTCGTTTAGACTACACTAAGTATAATGAAGATTTTTATCAGTAAGTCCTTTTAAAATAGACGATGCTTTCCTTTTTCTGAAATGCATGAATGTAGACTGAGTAAAGTTTTTTCATTTATCATGTATGGACTTCTAAATTTGAAGTCACTTAGAGACATCACGCATTCTCTCAACACCTTTTACTCGTAAGTGATTATGAGATCCTATCAGGTCTGTTCCATCTTATTTTCATATAATATTTTTGAAAAAATATATTCAGTAATAAGTCAAAACATTTATATTTCAAACAGAATTGCTCTAAAATAAGTTTTATTATATTTTTTTGTTTCTACAGTGAATATTAAGCTCCAGGTCTGATGAAGGAACATTTTTGAAGTTCTGAAACTTTACTATTTGGATTAAATAAATTATTTGAGGAGCTAATATGAAGAAGCTACATCATGGCAATATGTTTCTGTATAATTAATTTTGGAAAATGATACTAATCTTTACATAGAGAAGAATACAAAAATTAAAACTAATAATCTAATATTATGATAGAATGAGACTTATATATTCTGAAAGAAGTTATTGATATCCATTCTATAGTCTCACTCCCTTCCTTCTTTTTTTGATTTATTTATTTTAAAAAAATCCAAAAAATATTACAAAATATAAAATTTATTTTGGAGAAGCAATACATAAAAGGAACCCGGAGAGATTTTATAGTGGATATGTGCTTGCTGTGTTTGTACTCACATTTCTGGTGATTTCCTCAAATGCCTGGAGAAGTGAGATCAGAAACTCCAGCATGGCCCACTTGGTGGAGTGATATTGACATCTGCATCACCAATTTATTTTCTAAGGTGAGTCTTTTGACAGCTTTCTCTTGTTCCAGCAGCCTTTGGGACATGTGAAAGGTGGTATTCCATTGAGTAGAAATGTCTTGGATCAATCTGTACAAAGGTAAATTGTGCTCCTGCTGTATTTATTCCAACAAGGGGCTTTGAAGAGTGACTGAAGTGAGTGCATATTCTTTTAGCAGTGCTAACAAAAGCCTTAATGTCCCTGTCCTCATCAAGATAACTGGGAACTATTAAATTTATGCAATGTGCAAAGCAACGGATGTGAACAAAGACCCCCCCCCCTCCTCCAAGGCCTTCTTGATGTCGGCCCCTTTATCTGCAACTATAAAGCCAACTGACAGTCCCTGTGAAGTGAGCCATTGATGTACTGGTTGTTGGAGTTCTTCGCTGATGTTGTATGAGGTATGTTTAGATGGAAAATAAAACAATCTTAGAACAGCAAACTGTATTTCACTTTCCCCAGAAGAATTATCAAAACATGCCCAATGTTCAGTGACAGACATTAAGGGTTCAGGCTTACAGCTTGTCCACATATTTGCTGTGAGCTGCAACACCTTCCCAGCAGCACTACATAAAACTCATCTCAGCTTTTTACATACAACTTTATAGAGATCAAGAATCCCTGTTGAGCAGAAGTATTTTCTCGATGGTGTACTATATTGAAGTTTGATGCACTCAAACAGCTGCTTGAATCCTACATGTCAGTCATGTTATATGGTAGTAAATCAACAGCTATCATTTCTCAAATTTTCTTGGTTATTGCAACAGCAACAGGGTGGTTTGAGGCATATTTGGCTTTAAGTTCATATGTCTCTGAGATGGTAAGCTGTCTCCTTGAAGGAGGTGGGCTTTTGAACAAATGGTCACTTTCAGTAACAGTAGGAGTCCTTTGAATTGGAGGAAGTTGTGGAGGTGTCTCTGTAGTGTTGCGTGGGCTGCCACTGCTTTCATGTATCAGAGTTAACCTTGAGTGAAGTGAGCTGTCACTGTTACTTTCTCTGCGAGTGTCATGACTGGCATTCTCAGTAATGTTATGACATCTGTGAAGATGACTATTCAGTGTTGAAGTTCCTAATGCTCTTTTCTTCTTACCCCTGCTGATTGGCCATTTACAAATAGCGCATGTTGCCACCAACTCATTAGAAGCACTAATGGAGAAGTCTGACTAAACAAAAGATGATGGGGGTGGATTCACAAAACGGATGTGCCCAGCGCAACTAAGATGCACCTATGCAGCCCTGACTTGCACACAATCACAATTTTGTAAGGGCACTGATATGCAACAGTTGTGCCACACACCACCCATAATGCTATGCAGCACATATGAAGGGGTTGAGCAGGTGGAATGCCCATGCATATGGGGCACAGCTCTATTCACAACCCACCTTGGAGGCACATCTCCGGAGCAAGTTCAAAGATGTGCCTTCATAAGATAAGTCTACAACAAGAAGACATAAGTGGGTGTCTACCCACAGACAACCTGCCATACTGCAGACAGCAGCATCCAACCTGCTGAACTAGGCAGTTCAGAAGTCCCCAACACCCATATCCCCGTAGGTTAGAAAACCATCCACACTCCCTGGTGGTCTAATGGAATCCCCCCATCCCCCCACCCTTCCATGACCCGATCGGATGTTGCTGTTCACATGCCAAAGTATCCCTGGGACAGTGCTATGTTTGGATGGTGGTGAAGAAAAGATCCTGCTGTAGTGGCCGAGGAGGAAGAGGGAGAAAATGCTGCAATACTACGGGATGGGCCACCTGTTGCTGTGTTGTGAAAAAGATTCTGAATGTGGTGCTGCTGTACTCTGTTCCATGACAGTATGCACCCGATCAATGATTTCTTGGTTGTTTATTTCAAAAGAAGTGCTATCATCACTTAATATTTGCTTTGATTTGTATCATGGGTCCATATTGTTGCTTTAATGTACTCAGAATGAAGCATTTTACATGGCTTCTCATCTTCATCAACTCTTTTGATCATACATTTATTTATTTATTAGCTTTTGGTAACTGGGTAGCTGCGCTAGGCAACAGACCTGCCTATTTTCAGGCACGACCCGGGAGAGCACAGGACATTGGTTACAATATGCAGAAATGCACAGACATAATATAGGTGTACAGGAGCAAAACAAGATATACATTGGGTAGCACAGTAACAGTTACATAAGGGTACATTTTAGGCATAGATCATAATAAGGATGTAAAATAAAGCAATTAGGGTAACCATAAGACAGCTGAGGACAGTAAAGACATCAAGGTTCATACCTAGACAAACGTTGCATGGGAGAACATGAGGTAGTACTCAGGGTCAGCCCTACAGCCTGCAGTGGAACAAAGCAAATTAAGAGCATTTGCATTGGCCAGAGGCTAGGAGGTGGGTGAACAGCGAGTTTTTGAATTCTCGATGGGAGGATGACGTTTCCACCATAAGGGGGAGTGAGTTCCAGAATTTGGGAACAAAATGGTCAAATGCCTGTTCACCCATTTTTGTCATGCAAGGTCTAGTGGAGAGCATGGGAACAGAGGAAGACCTGAGGGTACGGGTGTGTGAGGCAGGAGTCAGGAGGTTGGCAAGATAGACAGGGCAGGGAGGTCTAGACAGGGAGTCGATAAAGCAGCCCAGGGAGTAGGCTTGAATATCCTTAGGTGACAGCCAATTTAAGCCAACGTAAAGGAGAAAATGATGGGTAAGACGTGGGGCAGTCAAGGCGAATCTACAGATGTTGTTGTAGACAGTGTCCAATTTGTGGAGTGTAGCAGAGTTTGCAGCAAAGAGGAGGGGCAGAGCATATTGGAGCCTGGGTAAGAGAATACCTCTCGCAACAGAAAGTCTAGCGGAAGGAGTGAGGGAGTGGCGCACGCGATAAGCTCTGCCAATTTTAGCATTGACGGCACGGCACACCATATTGACATGTTGAGACAGGTCAAGTGTGGGATCCAAAGTGACCCCAAGGTACTTGAAGGACTCAATGTTTGAGATGAGGGAGCCATCAAGGCATTGAACCCGGAGCCTGTTCGCAGGGGCAGACAGTTTCTTAGAGGATCTGAATAGCATAGCTCAGGTTTTTTCTAGGTTCAGGACTTCATGGTTGCTAGAGAGCCAGGTCTGCAGGAATTGGAAGTCATTAGTGAGAGTGGAGTTGATGGCAGCAACCGATTTTGACCCAGAGTAGAGAACAAGGTCATCTACGTACATAAGAGTGCAGCTATGCGGGACATGGTGGGAATATCATTTAGGAAGAGGAGAAGAGTAGAGGTCCAAGAGTGGATCCCTGGGGAACTCCAAGGAGATGTTTAGGGGAGGAAAGGGCCTGTGAAATGCTACCGCCTGAGTCCGATTGTCAAGATAGCTATGGAACCAGAAGAGGGTTGGTCAGATGCTCCAATGGATTGGAGCTTTAGCATGAGAGGATGGTGTACCATGTCGAAGGCTTTAGACAGGTCGATAAAGACGGCCCAGTGAGTAGGCCACGGTCCATATTATTTCGATGTCATTTGTAAGTTGTGTAAGTGCAGAGGTGGTACTGTGACTGGGCCAGAAACCATGTTGGCACAGGGTTTGAAGATTAAACATGTCAAGGTGAGAAGCAAGCTGGCGGTGGACTATTTTTCAAGCAGCTTACTGAGAGTGGGCAGAAGAGATATAGGGCGGTAGTTGTACATGAGTTTGACATCACCCTTTTTGTGTATAGGGATAGTTCTGACAGTTTTCCAGGTGGATGGGACAGTAGACGTACGAATCGAGAGGTTAAAAAGCCAGGTGATAGGTCTGGTCAGCCAAGGTGCATACTGCTTAAGTATGCAAGGATGGATGCCCTCAGGCCCTTGACCCCCACGTGCCGGAAGGGAGTTAAGTAGCTTGCGAACTTCAAGGTATGTGGTTGGAGCCAGAACGAAAGGGAGGGGTGGAAGGGGTGAGGGAGGAGAAGAGGGACAGTCAGGTTGAGGGCTAGTTAGAGTAGCAACTGGTGGAGAAGAAAAAAGGGCATTGAAGGCATTGGCAATGGTGTCATGGTTGGTGCAGTGAACACCTTGAATGTTCATGTCAGCTGGATTCTGTGGCTTGTTGCCGAGAATGTCCTTAATTTTGGACCAGTACCTGCGCGGATTTTTAGAGGATGTTATTAGTAGGTTCCTATAGTAGGTGCTTTTGGCAATACGAATTTGTTTTTTGCAGTTGTTACGTAATGCACAATAGTCTTCAAAGTCTGCACGGAGGTGGGAGATCTTCCACCTGGACCAAAGTTTGTCCCTAGATTTGAGAAGTTGAAGCAGGGGGCGTGTTAGCCACTTGGTTACTTTCCCTGCCATCCTACGGTGGTGACCGGATGTGAAGGTTTTGAAGAGAGAGGAGGACGGAGTTGAAATATTCTGTGGCTATGTAATGTCCTCTGTTTGTAGAGAGGGACCAGTCAACCTGGTTAAGGTCAGTTAAGAAGTCCTCATGACTTAGGCGGGAGAGATTAGGAAAGGTTACAGTTTTAGCAGGGAGGGGAGGAATGACAGTGTTCCAGACACAGTAGATAGGATAGAGGTCACTAATTGTGTCAGGTAGCACACCGGCTGAGGCAACATATTCCGTCCTGTTAGTAAGTATCCAGTCAAGGAGGGTGGCACAGTTGCCCCCACGTGAGGACCTTGTGGGTTCATGTATGAGCTGGGATAGATTTGCCTTGCTAGCTAAGGAGGGTAGGTTAGCTGAGTTTTTCTCGGACCAGTCAAGGTTAAAATCATCAAGGCAGATAATGTCATTCTTGCCTGTAACTGAAGGCAGAAACCCTAGGAGTTCAGTGATGCCTTATGTAGCATTTTTTTGGGGGATATAAGTACAAAAAATATGGAGTTTCTTTACACCCCCAAGAAGCAGTAGGGAGTGTAAGATTTCACAGTTTGGTAGGAGGGGGTCCTGCAGAAGGGTAATGTTTAGGTGAGTTTTGAAGTAGAGGGCAAGGCCACCTCCCCTTTTAGTGCCAGGATGGTCGATACGAAGCATGTTGTATCCAGGAAAGTGGCACTGAGAGTCAAGCACTGTGGGCTTAAGCCAGGTTTCTGTAATGGCGAGGACGTCCGGGACGTTAGTATAGATCCAAGCCTGGAGGTCAGGGAGGTTGGCCATAAGGCTCCTAGCATTCAGGTGGGCGAAAGTTAGTCCATCGGTTTTAGGGAGAGTGGTGGCCGGGGGGGGCAAGGTTATGACGGGACGCAGAGATGGACCAGGGTTGATCTCAATGTCGCCGGATAGTATAAGAGATAGGGTTAGTAACCATAGCAGGGTGATGAGGTACGCCCTGATAGAGATGCAGGGTGGCGGCTTCAGATGAAGGTGAAGGTATCTGACTATTGGGCTAATATGCTTGCTGATGAGAGCAGAGGGGTTAGAGGTAGTGGAGTGGCAGTAGCAAGCACGTTGAAGTAGTAGAAGTCAAATTGAGTATAAGTATTGGCAGAAGCTGTTGATGTGTTCAAGCAGTAAAGCTCAAAGAGGATAGGAAGGCAAAGTATTCCCATGAGGAGCGCTAGGAGGGGAGATGGGGACATTTTTGACTAGAGAAAGGAGTGAGGTAGAGAGGAAAGAGACAGCAGAGGGCTCCTTTAATATAAATCACCAAGTGAAAACAGCTACTAGAGATCAGTAAAATGTAACAAGTGAAGTATTGGGAGCAAATTGCTCAAACTTAATCAGGCTCCCTCTAGTGGCAAAACAATATAAGGAGCTAATGGAGATGATCAAGGTAGAAATTACCTGGTGTGTCTCGGGTGCAGTGACGCTAAGCTTTTAAATACAGTTACAGGCAAATGCAAATAGTTTTAGCTGGTTCGTTTTAAAAGTTTCAAAATCAGGCACAAAAGTAACAGTTCTGCTCCGTTTGAGCCTGGGCAGCAACTCGAGGTGCTACTCTGGCCGGGATTCATGCGCTGAACAGGGGAGCTTGTGGCCGTTTCAGAAAAGGCGCCAGATGGACAACGGTGGTGGCAGCAGCCTGGATCAAGGTAGAAATTACCTGGTGTGTCTCGGGTTCGGGGCTTCTGCAGGCAGGGAGGGCTTCAGGGCAGGCCCTCGCGACCTCCGGTCTCCTCAGGGGAAGGGATGGTCTTTGGTGTGTCTCGGGTTCGGGGCTTCTGCGGGCAGGGAGGGCTTCAGGGCAGGACCTCGCGACCTCCGGTCTCCTCAGGAGAGGGGGTGGTCTCTGGTGTATCTCGGGTTCGGGGCTTCTGCAGGCAGGGAGGGCTTCAGGTCGGGCCCTCGCGACCTCCGGTCTCCTCAGGGGAGGGGGGTGGTCTCTGGTGTGTCTCGGGTTCGGGGCTTCTGTGGGCAGGGAGGGTCAGAAGCACCACTGGCAACCTTTGTGATACAACTGTCCTGGTTCTGTAAGTTTTTCCTAATCAGATTCAACATGAATTTAAACATTTTTATTAGGGGTATCACATGACTCAAAGTTGCTGTGTTTGCACTCACATCTATGGTGATTTCCTCAAATGCCTGGAGAAGTGAGATCAGAAACTCCAGCATGGCCCACTGTGGTAGGGTAATATAGACATCTGCTTTACCAATTTATTTTCTAAGGTGAGTTCTTTGAAAGCTTTCTTTTAGGTGGAACTCCGTTGAGTAGAAATGTCTTGATTCAATCTGTGCAAAGGTAAATTGTGCTCCTGCTGTATTTCTTCAAACAAGTGATGGGCTTTGCTTGAGTGACTGAAGTGAGTGCATATTCTTTTAGCAGTGCTAACAAGAGCCTTAATATCCCTGTCCTCATCAAGATAACTGTGAACTACTAAATTTATGCAATGAGCAAAGCAGCGGATGTGAACAAAGCCTCCCTCCTTCAGGGCCTTCTTGATGTTGGCCCCTTTATCTGTAACTATAAAGCCAACCTACAGTCCCTGTGAAGAGAGCCATTGCTGTACTAGTTTTTGGAGCTTATCACTGATGTTCTGTGAGGTATGTTCAGATGGAAAATAAAGCATTCTTAGAACAGCAAACTGCATTTCGCTGTCCCCACAAGAATTATCAAAACATGCCCAATGTGCAGTGACAGACGTGAAGAGTTCAGGCTGACAGCTTCTCCAGATATCTGCTGTGAGATGCAACACCCTCCCAGCAGCACTGCATGAAATTCATCTCAACTTTTTGCATACAACATTATAGAGATCAAGAATCCATGTTGAGCAGAAGTATTTTCTCGATGGTATACTATATTGAGGTTTGAGGTACTCAAGCAGCTGCCTGAATCCTACATTTAAATCATGTTATATGGTAGTAAATCAACAGCTATAATTTCTGAAATTTTCTTGGTAATTGCAACAACAATAAGGTGGGTCGAGGCATATTTGGCTTTACGTTCATATGTCTCTGAGATGATAAACTGCCTCCTTGAAGGAGGGGGGCTTTTGAACACATGGTCACTTTCAGCAACAGTAGGAGTCCTTCTGAGGAGGTTGTGGGGTCAAAAACTGTGGGAGAATTTAAGAATGCATGGGACAGACATAAGGCAATTTTTGTGGGGGGTAGGAAGAAATAGGCTTTTGGTTAACTAGGATCTGCAGCTTATCCTGTAGGTAGGGAAATGGGCAGACCAGGTGGGCCAAGCGGTCCTTATCTGCCATCAAAGTCTTTGTTTCTATATTTCTATGAGTCCTTTGAATTGGAGGAATTGGTGGAGGTGTCTCTGTAGTGCTGTGTGGGCTGCCACTGCTTTCATGTATCAGAGTTAACCCTGATTGTAGTGCGCTATCACTGTCACTTTCTCTAGGAGTGTCACGACTGGCATTCTTAGTAATGTTATGACATTTGCCTAGATGCCTTTTCAGCACTGAAGTTCCCAATGCTCCTTTCTTTTTATCCCCACTGATTGGTCATTTAAACTAGCTAGTGTTGCCACCAACTCATTAGAAGCACTAATGGAGAAGTATGACCAAACAAAAGATGATGGGGGGAGATTCACAAAAGGGATGCACCCAGCTCATCCGAGATGCACCTGCACAGCCCCGGCTCATGGCCGATCACGATTCTGTAAGGGCACTGATGGGCCACAGATGTGCCACACACCACCCATAATGTTATGCAGCGTATCTGAAGGGGTTGTGAAGGTGACGTGCCCATGCATATGAGGCACAGCCCTATTCACAACCTACCTTGGAGACACATCTCTGGAGCAAGTTCAGAGATGTGTCTTCATAAGATAAGTCTACAACAAGTTGACTTAAGTGCGTGTCCACCCATAGGCAGGTAACCCCCTCCCTGCCCTGACATGATCACAACATCATTCGTCATACCGCAGCCGCTCTGATGGTCCAGTGGACCCCCACCCACTCAGGCACCCCCACCCCACTCTCCCCCATCCCAGCATGAGCCAAATGTCAGTGGGCAGCTCAACTGACCTGCACATCACCACAGCTGCCCACCCGACAGAGCTGTCAGTGAATGACAGCATACTGTACTATTGTAAGCCCATTGGTAAACTCTGTCGACCAATGGGCTTGCAAGAGAGAATACAATAAGCTGTCGTTCACAACTTTGTGAATGACCTGTGTCATTCACAAAGTTGTGAATGACAGCTTACAGTACTTACTGCAAGCACATTGGTCGACACAGTCCATCAATGGGCTTACAATATTACAGTATGCTGTCATTCACTGACAGCTCTGTCAGCTGGTAGCCATGGCATTGTGTGGGTGGATTGAGCTGCCTGCCAACATTCGACACATCCTGGGATTGGAGGAGTGGGGTGGGCATGCCTGAGTGGTTGGGGGGTTCACTGGACCACCAGGGAGACTGTGGTATAATGAATGGTGTTGTGATCGAGTTGGATCAAGGAAGGGGGGTTCCACTAGGCTATCAGGGCATGTGCAGCTGTTTTTATGGTTACCAGGGATATGTGTGGGGAAGGGGATACCACTGGACTGCCAGGGCATGTGCAGCTTTTTTATGTGTACCGGGAATACGGGTGGGGAGGGCCACTAGCCTAGGATGTTATATTTGAGTGCAATGCCGAACTTGCAGGGCACCTGGCACATTCTGCCTGGTGTATTCCTGCTGGTGGCATGCAAATGGGACCCTAATGAAATGCAAATGTCCCTGTTGCACCTTGCATGCCTAATGGCCCCATGTGCATGTCTCGAACTGTGAATCCCAATCTTGGGCGCAGCACTTCTGGAGATGCGCTGCCCATAGGTTTCCCAGCCCAACCAGAAGGTTGCACTGGCACATCTAGGGTTGGGCACAACTATGGTAGTCACAGAGAGGATGCGCCAGGAGCATCTTCGGGTGCATCTTCTGTGAATGCCACAGTTTGAGCTCAGAGCATCTCATTTGAGCCAGGGCAGCTGAGATGCTCAAATGCTTTGTGAATCCTGCCCCTTATCTTTTTAGTTTTGTTCCCAGGAAGGCACTGCTCCTCAATAACCTTTTCAGGGTTCCCCCAATTTTTCTTGGGCATTTTCCTCTTGTGATTTATTCTCACTGCCCTCCTCCTCAACCAAAACATTTCTTTCTCTTTCTTCCTCATCTGCAACTTCCATCCCTTCCAGTAAACCTTGTACTGCCTGATCATTCTCTTCATCATAGTCATCTTTATTACCCTCATTGGGTTCAACCTCAAAAGAATCAGAAGATGTTTGTGAGGGACTGGCTGTAACACAGTATGTAATTGTTCTATACCTTGGGGTGCATCTACGGGTGGTACCCAACAACCCTTTGGTTTTAAGCACATAACTTTTTTTTTACTTGGGACTGATCTGACAGATGCACCTTTTTGGGTTCAAGCATTCATGTGGAAGACAAAATGTTAGGATGTAAAAAAAGCACTTTTTTGGGATTAATTTTGTTTTCCCTTTACAAGCTGACTGCTGTCCTTTGCAGTGTCACTGCCTACCTGAGAATGCCCCTCATCGCTTCACTCCATTTCTTCTTATTTCCAATTCGAACCTGTAAAAAACAGCTCCCTCTACCCAATGTCCTCTGATGACTCCCACCCACACCCACACCTACAGGCCAGGGCTAAATTTAGTGTAGTGTACATACAGCACACTGACAGCAGTCCAGTACCACTTCCTTCCAAGCTTAGCTGACTGACTCCTACTGTTACTGTTCAGTGACCAACTGTATTCAGCAACTGTTACTCACTAGCATGCCTCAGAATTTAAACTGGTGATGCAGACACATCTGGTGCATGCACAGTTGCACACTGGGGTTGGTAATGATTATATGGTATACAATAAAAATAAGGATAAGAAGGAGGAATAATGAATAGGATGACATTTGTGTGACGTGTACTTCACTTATGTTGTGTCTATTTAGTCGCAATAAATTAATGAATGAAAACACCTTGTGGCTTTTGCATTCTTGTTCTCTGAGTTAAACAAACGAAACAAATAGACTACTATGAGTCACAAATTCACAATGTCCCCTGGGTCTCCCACAGCCAGCAGCACAGCCACTGCAACCTGTCTGTTGTTTGTCAGAAAAGTGTGTATATACCTTTTTATATGTGAACAAACATTAGCATGATTTGTGATGGCCCACAGCAGACAGTGCCCAGTCTCTCTGACACCCAACAGTACGAGTCTGTCACTCTGCCCTCCACAGGGTGACTCCAGCCAACAGCAGTGTGTCTGCCCTGCAACAGGGTCATCCTTTTGCTCAGTCAGAATATATATTTTTTGGATGACCCCCAGCAAATCTTTCTCTTTCTGTTTCTCTCTCAGAGTCATGATGTGAGTGACTTAGAAGTTGAAGTGGATGGAACAACAAGAAAACAGATATATTTTATTTGTGATAATCTTTGTTCCCCCCCCCCATGTCTTTCTCCTGATGGAACAACAAGAATATAGAAAATGTATCTACTTTATTTGTGATTTATGTGACTGTAAAATTTCTCATTGGCCCCCAGTAGAGTCTCTCTCTCTCTCTCTTTCTCTCTCTTCTGGATGGCATAAGTCAAAGATTTATTTTGCCAGCCTGCCTGTATATACAATACACAGACACAGACACACACACACACACACACACACACACACACACACACACACACACATCACACTGAGGCCAAGATTAACTTTATTTGTGATTTCTATGACTAAAATTTCTCATTGGCCCCTGGTAGCTGTCTCTTTCTCCTCTGGATGGAACAAGTCAAAGATTTATTTTACCAGCCTCCCACACTAATACCAAGATGAAGTACTGTATCTTTATTTGTGATGTCTGGGACAAGCACTCTGCCTTGGCGCCGATAAGTCTAACTACCTTTTGTCTTACTAAACTGCTCAGATCTAGCCCACCTCTAGAGTAGTAATAGAAGTTTTTTTTTCCATTAGCAGGTTATACAGACCTGCCACTAGAGGGATTCTTGGTCTCCTACATAAATCACTGTACTCATTCGTGGGCAATATGGCCTGCATTATCATTCTACTTCTTTTCCGGTGCTGCTACAAGGGGTGGTTGTAGCTGAGGTTCCCCTAAGCTTCACTCAACAGGCTGACAACTTCCTTAAAACTGCCTGTGTGACAGGTCTGCAGCTGAAAACAGGAAGCCCTCAGTGTCTGCCATCCACCCTTCAGACTCAAGTCAGATAGACGCCGAGCACCCTATTATTACCTATGCTATGCTCTCATACCGATAGATACCGATAGAATCCTCTGCAGAGAGCCAGGACGCCTGGGCACCCTTGATTGGTGCTGCACTGCCCTAGGGAGATTGTGATTGGTACGCCCACTTGCCTGTTTTGCTCTGATTGGGGCACCTTCTCTATAGCCTGTTACAGTGTTCCTTTCTTAATTCTGACTTCTCAGCTGTCGCTCGGACCTGAAATTTTCTCCCACCCCCACCACCCCCCTCTCCCAGGCCTCCTTTAAATACACTCGTGATCCGCCTCCTATATCATATTACTGCTTCATTGGCCTAGTTTCGACTGCTGCCAACCTATGATTGGTATCTGAGTGTGGCCAATAAGACTGCCCTGTGTGAATATCTCTAGAGCCCCTCCACTAACTAAGCTGCTCCTGCTCTCCTTATTCCCCTTTCTGCTGTATTTTCTCATCTAGGTTTTAAGTGAGTACCTAGGTGGGCAAATTACTTGCCTAGAAAATTTTGCACTAATACACATCACGAGACCACTCAATCTGGGACCATGGCTCTCTTTATTGTGTTTTTATTGCTCCTAAGGTGCAGACTTCTCAGCAATACAGTGCAATTCGAAGTACCTCAATGCAATTCAATTCTCCAATGTACCTTATCAATACCTAATGTTATAACGGTCTACTGTGCAGACACTATGTCATTCTCCTCTCCCCTTTTAGCCTATTCCCCCCGGTTAGCCTACACCCCCTTGCTACTGTCCTCACCTATGTCTATTCAAGCACTTACATTGATCACGATAAACTGTCATTACAGTGGTGCCGCCTCTTGTGCAGCACGATATGGGTTACTATGAAGAAATAAAAAAGCAGTCTCCATTCTTATAAGCTCCTTAAAAAAGTTATACTTCTGCTTCTTCTCTGCTCAGGAAATGTGGAGCTCAACCCTGCCCCCCCACAACTTACCTCGCTTATCGATTTTGCTTGAGGCCACAAGTCTCAAAATGATGATGGTCAACATTTTAAGCCTGCCTAAAACTTATACAGCTGCAAGCCTGGGCTGTACACATTAACCCTGACCTTATCATAATTACTGAGTCGTGGTTAAAAAGACGAACACTGATCAACAAATATCACAGCAGTGCTACAATTTATTTAGAGCAGATAGAGAGTCTAGAGGCGGGTGTGGTTATCTCGCCAAATCTAAGTACTGGTCACCAATATTAGTTTCAAATCTCTAGCCAAGGAATTTGAGTTAGTTTCGCTGAGCCTTCATCTCTCCTTCTCGGAATGTATCACTATCCTAGGTGGCTATAGACCCCCTTCTGGTGGTGATGAAGTCCTTAATCTTTTGAAATCCATGTTCGTAGATGCAAAAACTGAAACAATATTTCTAGGAGATCTAAATATGGACTGGCTGTCACCTAAATCACACGGCCTCAAATCCCTTTGTGACGAGCTAGGTCTTGGGCAATTAGTCAGTGAACCCACTTGGAACAACACTCTAAATACTGCCAACAGTTCCATTCTAGATGTGGTACTAACCACCCATCCACACAAAATATCTCATTCGGCAGTGTTTCACAACAACATGAGCGAGCATGGAATTGTTGCTTGCATAAGATCTCAAATTAAGGCCCGGCCGCATCCCATCTTTATAACAAAAAGATCCTTTCGCAAATTCGGTGCAGTAAACTTCCTATCTGACCTGAGCATGATCAGATGGCAAGATCTCTACCTAGCCAAAGATGTCAACAAGGCAGCTTACATCCTTAATGACAAACTCACTACAATAATAAATAAGCATGCCCCTTTCATCAAAGTAAGGGTACGGAACAATTCCAACCCCTGGTTCACCTCAGATCTCAAGGCAGCCCTTATAGCTCAAGATAAGCTCTGGGCTAAAGCTAGACATTCCAAAGAATCTTCAGATTGGCAGGCCTTTAGAACAGCCAGGAATAACAGTGTGAAAAAACTTTGCTCTGCTAAAGCTAACTATTATATTTCTACTCTTGAACAAGCTAAAGGTAACCCTCATAAAATATGGAAGACTATCAAAGATATAGAAGGACGGCCCATGGCCCCCTCTGTCCCAACAAAGATAGTTGCAAGTGGCAAGATTGTGGAAAACAAGTCCCTAATCCTGGAGGAACTTAACTCCCACTTTGCCACTGCTGAATTAGCTTTTGACTTGTCACCTTATGCTGGTGCTGCGGTGAGCCAGCATACCCTCCCTACATCTAGTCCTGCACCCAGCCCCTCCAATTGCGTGAGATAACTTATAAAGAAGTAGAAGATTCTCTTCTTAACTTAGACACCAAAAAAAGCACAGGGGATGATGGCTTGGAACTCTTTTTCCTAAGGTCAGGCTACGCCCATCTCACTGCCCCAATTCTCCACATCTTCAATCTTTCCATTACATCTGCTACTGTGCCGTCCTGCTGGAAATCAGCACATATCCTCCATCTATTTAAATCTGGTGACCCATGTGATGTAAACAACTATAGGCCTATCTCCATATTGCCTATCCTTTCTAAAGTTCTTGAAAAACTGATCCATATTCAGTTAAAATCTCACTTGGAAACCTTCTCTCTCATTAACCCAGCTCAATCCGGCTTCCGGGCTAATCATAGCACAATCACTGCACTAGCAAAAGTAACCAATGATTGGATCTCTGCTATAGATGCAAAGAAGGTAACTGGTGCAGTCTTTTTGGACCTCAGCAAAGCTTTTGATACTGTTGATCACAAACTGTTAGTCAATTGCCTTGCAAAGTTGGGTGCCACATACCATACCACCCAGTGGTTCTCTAGCTACCTAACTGGAAGATCCCAAAAAGTAAAGGCGGAAGGCTTTTTTTCTGCTGCCTTGCCAGTTGCAAGAGGAGTCCCCCAAGGATCCATCTTAGGCCCTATCTTGTTTTCTTTGTACATTAATGACTTAGATGCTAACATATCTACGTCCAATCTGCACTTTTTTGAGGATGATACTGTGTAGTATACTTCTGGCTCATCGTTATCTGAAGTCAAGGGAGTGCTTCAAGCGGACTTCACACAACTTGAGCATAATCTAATAAAGGCAAAGCTTCTGCTCAATGCTAAGAAGACTACAGCGATGATATTATCCCACAGTGCTGTCACAGGCCCCCCCAATACCCTTGCCCAAGACTTCATTGTCACCACGCTAAACGGGCCTCTGGAAGTTGTAACCAAATTTAAATATCTGGGTATCTGGATCGACAATAAATTATCTTTCAATGACTACATCGAAGATGTCTCTAGAAAGTTAAAAGCAAGGTTAGGTTTCTTCTACAGAAATAGGCCCCTTTTCCCCCTTGAAACTCGAAACAAGCTTGTACAGGCCGCTTTTCTCCCCCTGCTTGACTATGGCGATGTAATCTATTCCTCCACCACTCTTGCAAATCTAAGTAAACTGGACATCCTTTATCATCATGCGTTACAGTTCATTACCAACTCCCCTTACCGTTCACATCACTGTGACTTGTATGCAGCTGTTGGTTGAACATCCCTTACTACTAGATGCCTGCTCCATGCTGGGCTATGGACTCTTAAACTGCTCCTGCAGAAATTGCCAAGCTATCTCTCTTCTCTTATTAGTATCTCACATAGTGCATACTCGTTAAGAAAATCTGACTTTATTATGCTTGACATACCAAGGATGCGGACCTCCTTTGGTAAACGTGCTATTGCATATGCCCTTCCCTCCATTTGGAACCAATGACAAACCGTACTGAAACTAACTAGCACAGTTTCAATAAACTTCTACAAATCGCTAAGTTCAGCCAAAATAAAAGACACCTGTAACTGTCATTAAGTCTCTTCCTTCCCCATGTGTGCCATACTTATCCACTGGTAAGGTATAATTGCTTTGTCATATTAACTGCTTTCCCTTCCCCTTCTACTCCTGGCTTTATCTATGCTTACGCTCCACTGCTACTCTATCAAATCACTCCTCCCCCCCATATCAGTTGTAGTCTGTTGTTTGTTCTAGCTGCCAAAATATATGTATTGCACACACCAGTCATCATGTTTCATTTATCAGTATGCAACCTGTAAGTCGCTTCCCTGTGTCATATTAATGTTTACCACCTGCGGTCACCCTATGTGGTACCCTTGTATGTATATCCAACCTGTATCATGTAACGTGCATTTCATGTATATACTGTTATTACCTATCTCTGTTTGTACTTTAAGTGTTTATGTCACATGACCTCCTTGTGAATGAGCTTGCTCAATGGAGTTTTCCTGCAATAAACTTGAACTTGAACTTGAATTACTTGCCCCCATCCCTAGTAGTCACTCTCTGTCTCTTTTCTTTCTCCTCTGGGTGGAACAAATAAAGTCAAAGTTTATTGCCAGCTGGTCTGATGGCACTGAGGGTTGAGGCACTGGACGCCACACCTCACTCCACACTGGTGACCCAGGTTCAGAAACAAACTAGGGCTGTCAGGTGTTGGCTGGAGAAGGAGAAGATTAAGCATCCAGAGGACTACTTTCCTTTCTCGGGGTGGGTAGTGGGCCTTGCATCCCTCCATAGTGGCCCCTGATGGAGATCAGTGGCAATGCAGATGGCAATGCTGTAATGGGGTGGAGTGGCGGTGGACATTAGCATGTTGGTGCGCAGATATCATTGCACATCCCTGCTCTAGGGGGAACCGCACAATAAGGAAAACATCCCTGTTCCCTGGATAGGCGATGGCAACCTCCAGTGCCCCACCACCACACACTCAACACTGGGCTCAACTTGCCGGCTCTCCTGATCCCTCCCCCCACCTTGGCTCTGTCACGCTAGGCCGGGGGCTCGTTAGACCAAGGTAGGTAGGTGAGGAGTGTCTGTCCCCAATTTCGCAGTGAGGGGGGGACTTCAGGCAGGTGGTAGCACAGCTGGCACTGAGTGAGGTCTGCCTGAAAGCATTCCAAGGGGGAAGAGATAAAGAAAGTTCACAAAGAAAAAGATTTATTGCCAGCCTGACCTGCCTGCACACTGTCAGCTACACAGCCACACTGAGGCCAAGATTAACTTTATTTGTGATTTCTGTGACTGCAGAATTTCTTGTTGGCCCCCAGTAGCTGTCTCTTTCTCCTCTGGATGGAACAAGTCAAAGATTTATTTTGCCAGCCTGCCCTGTACACAGCCTGCCACACTGACACCAAGACAATGTACTGTATTTCTTTATTTGTGATGTCTGGGACTGTATTATTTGCCCCCCCTACCCCAAGAAGTCTCTTTCTGTCTCTTCTCTTTCTCCTCTGGATGGAACAAATAAAGTCAAAGATTTATTGCAAGCCTGCCCTGCCTGCTACACAGCTACACTGAGGCCAAGATGAACTATATTTGTGATTTCTGTGACTATAAAATTTCCCTTTGGCCCCCAGTAGCTGTCTAATTCTCCTCTGGATTGATCAAGTCAAATATTTACTTTGCTAGTCTGCCCTGTATGTTACACAGCCAGCCTGGGCTTTGTCCCCCCCCCCCCCCAGTATTCTCCCTCTGTCTCTTCGCTTTCCCTCCAACCCAGGCTGCAAAAAAAAAAATACTCAGATTCCTCTCCTCTCCCCTTTTATTCCTCTCCTCTCCTAACCCCAATGACTTTTTTCCTCCTCCCCTCTGGCTCAACACAACAGTGCACTGCACAAAATAGTGTGCCATGGCTCGCTGTATCTCTGCTCTGGTCTCCCCTCTCCTTCTCTGTCCTGAGTGTCTGGGCTATATTGCCCAATCACCATGGTTATATACTATGACTGAATGAGTCATGTCATGCTCCCCTGCTGGAATCATGTGACTGTTGCCTTATTGGATGCCGCCGGCCACCTCTACATGATACGAGAATGCGGATGGCATCCCCATGGCAATAGCTAACAGTCTAGGTGGAAAACACAGTCTGCGGCTTTCTACAGACCATGATCCAGACTTCTGTGGTGAAGTCCATATTTTTTCCAGGTCCATGGATTCAGGGTTCAATCCAGGAGTCCAGATTTCATGTGGAACAGTCTACCCAGCCATAGTCAGTGCCAGGACCACACAGAAACTTCTGCAAGCAGTCAGCCAGGGGCCATCCCTGACAATGTCACACATTAGCATCTACATAAACATGGGCAGCCCCTCCTCTCCTCATTTCTCTGCTGGAGATTGTGCTTGGAGAACCTCCTTCTAAGGAACAAGGATAGACCCCAGCATTCTGTATACCAAGTGAGAAAGAGTGCTGGAAAAAATGACATTGAAGACAGCAGTGCAAGGATCCTTTGCTGCAGCCTCTATGGGGGAAGGTGGGTCGGACGGCATGACCTGATGAAAGAGATTCTCTGGAAGATATACTGTTAAGTTCTTAGGATACGTAACTGTTCTATCTTCTTCAAGGATGTCACTTTCATCAGGCCACTTCTTTGGAATGAGTTCCAAGCAGTAAAAAAAAGCTAACAGTCTGGGTGGCTAGCATGTATAGGCTTATAATAGTATGCCTTGTAGCACAGATAGGCCAAACTCAGTTTGTCTAAGTGAGACAAAGTCCAGACTGTAATGTCTAGTGAAGGTGTGAACAGTACTCCATGTGGTAGTTGCACAGATCTCTGCAGTAGAAACATTCCGAAAACAAACTCTGAAAACCTTCCAGCAGAATGGATTGCAACTAAAAATAATGCTTTCCACAAAAGAAAGCATAAGCAATAAGCCATGGCTGGCTCAAAAGAGCCAAAGACAGCTTTTCTAAAATAAAATTCTGGGCCCAAGCCGTGAAGTTGAGACTGGATTTCAAATGAGGGGGCTTTATGAGTAAAATGACTTTTAGAAACATATGGGCTACCTCCAGCAAAGCAACCTATGGCCATCAACTGGCACATGGAAGGCTGATATGGTGGTTTAGGTCTGTGGTCTATTGCCCTATTTAATGATAGGAAAACCATCACCTGAAGTTGGATGTCCAAAGACCCTTGCAACCATCCAACAACGGGCTCATAACTCATTGTATTGGTTAAAGACAGACAGAGTCCAGATAATGGTAAATGGTATGAAAGAGAAATTTCATCTTATCTGGGACCTTGAACTGCAAGCCCTAGAGAACAATATATTCCCTGGGTAGGGGAGGCAGTCTGAGGGCAGTTCGAAGTGTCAATATAGCAAAAGCAGAAGTCAGAGGACACTCCAGTACTTTTGCCTCAAAATATCTGCTAGTACATGTCTTATAAATGTAAAATTGTACACTATCTGTGCAAGAATTCCAAGTTAACTGTAAGACCATTCAGTCCTAAGGCAATGCTGATGTATATCCATTAAGCAATAATCCCTTACAGGGTGTGTGTCGTGCTGGGATAACGTCATGCCTCAGGTGGTTATGCACGAGGCCGCATGCCGAGTGCATCCAATAACTGAGGCGTGACGTTATCCCAAACGACACACACCCTGAAGGGCATTATAGCTATTATACAATGGCTCGTTGTTATACACAATAAAAAATCATTTTAAAGATGTTTTTGTGTGGAAAAATATTTTTGTATTTTAAAAGAAGATGAAACAATGAAGCACATCATCAAGCACATCAAGCAGCATATAATCAAGCAAAAGTTCATCTACAGGTTCACAGTGAAGCTGAGATTAGACCCATGATGTTGTACAGGGATAACATCACGGGTCCAGCCCAAGACTGACCAATCAGAGTCCAGGATTTTTTTTCTTGCCATTGTATAATAGGAATGAATTATTGTGACTGGTGCAAATGCATTGACTATGTTCAATAAACTAAATGACTGCTCTGTAATTAGTTTTTCTGACAATTTCAATGAAATATGTTTACAAAAAAAATCATGCATTATTGCTCAAGCATTTCATTTGACATACCTGATTGTATAACCTGAGTTGTATACATAAGCAGCAGCTGGATAATTTTATTTTTGTTTGAGAAATGTTAGTGACTTCTTGCTCTGCTGAAAGATTAAAGAACGAGAAGGAAGAATCCTGCTCCATTGTTTACTGTGAAAGTAAAAGAGCGATTTTGCAAAAAGTTATTGTGTCTTTTTAAGATCCTATCTTGATCATGGGCCAGATACACAAAACATATGAACATACGAAAATTGCCAGCAGAAAAAGGCCAACTGGTCTATCGAGTCTGCTCGAGTTTGCAGCTAGCACCCTTATTTTGCAGCTGCCCCTCTGCCCCTCCCCATTGTCCTGTCCCACTCTCTTTTGAATCCATCCACTGATTTACATGCCACCACCTCTGCTGGCAGTGCATTCCACTCTGCCACCACCCTTTCTGTAAATAAATGCCTCCTCATTTCCCTCCTGAATCTCCCACCGTCCAACCTCATGTCATGGCCTCTAGTGTCCCTTCCCACCCTTGCTCTGAGCAGCCCCTCTGTGCATGCTTGGATTATCCCCTTCATGTACTTGAAGGTCTCTATCATGTCCCCCTGCTCCTCCTCCTCCTCCTGTCCTCCAGTGAATACATGTCTATCTCTGCCAATCTGACTTCATAAGGCAACTCTCCCAGACCGTGGACATTTGCACATGCAATCTGGACACCCCAATGCATTCTAAAATGCTTTTTTGAGAGAGAAAAAAATACCTGGGGAGAATTTCTAGACACCCAAAACAGAATCTGCAGTGGTTACAGTGGAGCACGCCAACATGCAATGCAGAATATATGCTGATAGTATCCTGGGGAGTCAGCACAGCCAGTTTTCTGACAAAACAGGAATTTAAAAGTTGTTGGAGCAACCACATTTCAAGTACAAATATCTGGCCGTGTTATCTTTATTTTCAAACCTGAAATAGGGTTGTAAGTTTGATTCGACCTTAATACAAAAAAGGTCGAACCCCAGTTGTTCAAAGGGTCAAGAACACCCTTGAACTGTTTGTTGTTTTTGCAAGTTTTGGTTCACTCCATAATTCCTTGGTGTCTAGTGGTCCCCCCTCCCCGCCCCGATAGCCAATCACTGGCACATCACCAGCTAGATGAACAAATAAATTCCCTGGTGCCTAGTAGTACCACACCCCAGCAGGTAGTGCCCCCATCCTAACCCAGAGTGGGCTACAGGCACAGCTCTCCTTCTCAATCATGCCAGCCACCTGACTGAGCTGTCAAGGAATGAGTGCATACTTGTACAAGTACACACTTATTCATTGCCAGCTTGCCTCCACTCATTGAGCTCTTTGAGCTTTATGTATGTTGGAGGCACAGACAAGAGCAGAGGGTTGCTCCTGTCACCGGCGGGGGGCAGGATGGGGGAGAAGGGGGTCCACAATGCACCCCCTGCTGGTGACCAGAACAACCCTCCACTCTTGTCTGCACCCCCAACAGTCACAGAGCTCAAGAAGCTCAATGAATGGGTGCGAACTGGTGTCCTGTTAATGAATGAGTGCAAGCTTGTACAAGTACATGCTCATTCACTGACAGTTCAGTTGGGTGGCTGGCATGATGGAGAGGGAGGGCTGTGCTGGTCTCCCGCTCGGGGTTGGGGTGGGCAGGAGTGGGGTGGGGCACGACCTGCCAGGGGGGACCACTAGACACCAGGGAATTTAATTGTTCATTGGGCTGGGGATCATCGGGGGGGGATCTACTAGACACCAGGGAATTTAATACAATGGGCCAGCAATTGCCTATTGGTGGGAGGGAGGGACCATTAGACACCAGGGAATTTAATTAAATTTGTTCATCAGAATGGAGCTCGTGGGGGGGGTTGGACCCCTAGACATCAGGGAATTTAATTGTTCATCAAGGTGGTGATCAGTGGGGGGGGGGCCACTAGATACCAGGGAATTTAATACAATGGGCTGGCGATTGGCTCTCAGCACGGGAGGGAGGGCACATGTGTGCCCTGACAAAGGTAGAACCTGGCTCTACTTGGCAGAACCAGACAGAATTTGGTAGAACTTTTTGGAGTTTGAATCTCAAAGTTTGTAAGGTAGAACTTTTAGAGGTTCACACAGACCTAGAAATATGTGATCAAAAATAGTGATCATGGTGGCATCTTCTAGTTTATAAAACTAAAAACAGAGGGTTGAAGGAGAAAAAGGAAACAGAAGAAAAGTTTTATGGAACTTAGAAGTGATTAGCTAAATTAAGGTGTAACCCCCGTGTGAAAAAGGGGGGTTACTAGTTTGAAGCCCTGTTGGCATCAGGAAGAGTAATTAGCACTGCCAGGCTGGCCAGAGGGTGGGGCTTAGCCACACGAGGAAGAATTCAAGCACCCACTGGCATGCTGGAGTCAGTTAGTGAGGGGATTGGTGGGGTAGTCATCAAGGAGAGAGGAGTGGCTGGTGCCAGCTCCACAGCCTGAGAGGAGGGCCTCCAGTCATGGCTGGGTAGGCCTAGTGCCTAGATGGGGAGATTGAGCCCCAGTCCTCAGCTGTCTTTCCACTGCCCATCTTTGGGGAAGAAGGAATCCTGTGTAGCAGCTAGGAAGAGGAAAGTTGGTGAGGAGCCTATCTGGCTCCATTTGCCAGGGGATCTTCTGAGGTGGCTGTCATGACAAGGACTGGAGGCTGTGGTGGTAGCAATGCTCCAGAGGGGTCACAGTTGCAGGGCAGCCCTCTTGCCCAGATTGTGTCCATCTGCATCGACAGTGAGAGCTGCTGTAGGAAGAATTCCAGAAGCCATACCAGTTTAGTTGTGGTGGCTGCCATCCTGTGCGAATCCTACCCAAGCATCGGCAGGCGCTTAGCCCTTGAGGAAAGTACTGTGCCCTAGGAAACATCCATCCCCTGTGAGGAGAGACAAGAAAGGGCTGAAGTGTTGGTATGTGCCCTGCTCCCACTGACAGGGGTAAAAGGTAAAGAGTGACTGTCTGTGAGAACACCGCTGAGTGTTCAAAAGGAATTGGAGTTAATCTGGCTCAAATACAAGGGAAAAAATTTGTGGGGATCCAGGTTCAGGACCCAGGTCCCACAAGTGTCAGTGCCATGGCTGAAGGCTATAGTCGTGTGGGAAAAAATTATACTGATGATCTGTAATGTACCCCCTTCTCCATGGAGCTGTTTTCTGGCTTGAGATTTTATTGACACAAAATAAAAGGTGTCTGATTGCATATGATTTCTGCGTGGGGCCACAATCATTTGATGTCCTGCTATGTTGTGCTGTGTTTCCCTTACAAACTGTTTCCTTAGATCTTGAAAGTGTTCTGGTGCCCACCGGTCATGAGAGGAGGAAGAGAGCCATCTGCCAACATCTTGATGGAGATCCAGCCATCACAGAGGAATCCCTATCGTCAAATCTAAGGTACTTGTTTGGAAACCCTGCTAAGTTATTGCTGCTCAGTCAATTTGGTGCCCTCCCTTTTCCCCGAGACTAATTCCATCAAAACCCTTAGACAGGGAAGGGTGGGGGCAGCCCCTTCAGAGAAAATTATCCCCTCTGGGACTGAGAGTAGCTGCAGCCTGCCTGCCATTGTAAACTAATTCAAATCCCCAGTGCAGGAGTGATTAACAAAAAAACTGCAAATAACTGTAATTTGGAAATAACACCTAAGGGAATGCAGAAGCAGGGCAAGGGTTGCAAATGTACAGTAACTCCCCATCCCTCAGAACTGCTACAGCTGTTTAGAGATGGTAGAATACCTTTACTCCTTAGTGAAGATGGCTCTGGGGTTGTAGTTCCTCTCTTGGGTCTATAAGCAATTTATCCAATGGTGCAGCTTCTCCATTCAGTTGCATCCTTTCAATATGTGAGCCCTTGCAAAAATGAAATATAATTTAAAATATAATATAAACAATATAGTGAATATATTCCAATCTACTTGTTTTTTAAATATATCGTAATGTATCTGAAAATCAGTTTATTTCAATATATTTTAAAATTTGCAAATATGTTGCAATGTACTGTAAATGTACACATTATAGCCACTGTAGTATACTATGTATATTGCAAAATACATTGATTAAATTCCAAATATATTGAAAAAAGGATGGTAAATACATATAATTGGTATATTGCCAATATATGCATAAATGTATTATTTTTTACATTTCAAATGTTGTTTCCTAAATTTACAAATATATATATCTATATATATAATGTACTTGTGCAATAGATATTAATATAGCTATTAATTTACCCAGACAAAAACAAAGGAAATTGTTTATGATTTACACGTACCTCAACCTGTACAACTGGAGTTCATCTTGTTATTACAGGGGATGTAGCTCAGAGGTAGTGCATATGCTTCACTTGTATGAGACACCGGGTTCAGTCCCTGACATTTCCTCACTTGGCACCTTTAGAAAACAAGGGATGTGCTGTAGTTCAGAGATAGAGTGCATACTTTGCATGTATGAGGCCCTGAGTTCAATCCCCTGCATCTCCACACTTGCACCTTTTATCAGCTCAATAGTGCAGTGGCAGTGCACTGGGACAGTACTTGAGGGTCCTTGGTTCAATTCCCAGTAGGGTACATTTTTGGCTAGCAGTACAGCCTGGAGGTTAGCGTAGCGAGCTGAGAATGAGCTTGGTACATCCAACAGACCTGGGTTTGAATCCAGCAACCACTATTTGCATACTCTGTGACTCTGAGCAAGTCAATTAACCTTATAGTGCTCCCAGGTTGCCCCTGAAAACAGGCACTTGTGCTTAATGAGTCTAACCCAGTTACCAAAAAATAACAAAACAAAAAAAACACTCTCCTGTCCAGACTTGAAGCCCTGGACTGGGCTCTCACCAGCTTGAAATGGTTCACAGACTACATTAAAGAAGGGAGGGGGGGACATGATAGAAACTTTCAAGTACCTCAAGAGAATCAACAAAGTCCAACAGGGTAGCATATTTCAAAAAAGGAGATGTGGAAGAATAAGGAGGCATAATTTAAAGATAGAGGGGGGGACCTCTCAGGGGCAATGAGAGGAAGTATTTTTTCATGGAGAGGGTGGTGGACGCATGGAACGGCCTTCCTGAGGAGATCATGGGGTCAAAAACAGTGGGGAAATTTAAGAATGCATAGGACAGACATTAAGCAATTCTAGTGGGAGGTAGGATGAAGTAGGATGTTAGTAAAACTAGGATCTGCAGCTTATTCAATAGGTAGGGAAATGGGCAGACTGGGTGGGCTAAGCAAGCAATAATACCCAACAGGGTGGCCTATATTGGGGTATACCAGACTGACCAGGAGTATAATGAGGCCTGACACTGCAGGTGGAAGGCCTTATAACCCCTGGAAGGTTCGGTATAGCCCATACCACCCACACTGGAGAGTATTATTGTGCTTAGATAATGAGACACTGAATTCTATATGTTTGCTGAAAAAAAAATTTTTATGGTTACACATTAAAACTTTTACCTGTTTGATTTATTTTCTAATCAAATAGTTCCTTTGCCTGCATTAAAATATTTTGTTTTTTAAACCTTGGGACTTCTGTCCTTTTTTTTTTTGTAATTTAGTATGTTTTATTGAGTTTTTGCAAACAAACAAACATAGTACATAACTCCAGTCAAGACATAATTACATTTTAGCACTTGAATACAGAAATTACATTGCAGCAAGAAGAAAACAATGCAAAAATCAAAGAAATACTTCTGATATGAAAAATAATTAATTAAATAGAGTTGTTTGTTTGCTCTTTATTTCCCCACATCCCCACCCAAACCCACCCACAATAGTCTGCCACTGATTATTTTTTTGCTATTGATTTGGTTGCCTCTGATGCAGAATAGGAATAAACTTTATAATAATATAAGGGGAAAAATAAAAATAAAAGTAAAAGAAACAAAGAATATATTTTAAAAGGGGAGATGAGATTACTAGGACACTCCATAGATAAAGTCCTACCGGGAAGTCTAGTCATCAATAGACAGAGTCTAAGAGATTAAAAGAAGGGTGTAAAGTGGTTCCCATATGTGCTTGCATTTATCCATACATTTTGAGAGTCCAGCTATGGTGCACTCAGCTTGTAGGGCAAACATGATTCTTTGAACCATTCTAGATAGCTAGGAGTAGCTGATTCTAACCAATGTCTCAATATTACTTTTTTAGCACATGCTAAAATTAGTGCTATATGGGCCCTCTGATTACACCCTGGTAATAATGTGTAATCACCTATAATACAGATTTCCAAATTAAAACTATCTGTTAAAGTAAGCAATGGATCCAACCTGTTCTGGATGTTATGCCAAAAGGGAGTAGTTTTTTCACATGACCATAGCATATGGATTAGATCAGCAGGAGCTTGGTGACACTTACAGCACTGATTTGAAGGTAGGATACTCATTTGGTATAATTTGGAAGGAGTATAATATAAATTACGGTTAATGCAAAACTGCATATATCTATATCTATCCCATTTAATATATTTGTATAAGTGGGCCCAGACAGAAGTCCAGTCCCTGGCTGTAGAGGATAATGGTAGAATGCTATCCCATCGATAAAATATCCAGCCCTCCAGAGTGGCTACCAGTGATAAAAGACATTTATAGGAGTAAGATGTCAGATGAGAAGTAGGAAGATCATTAAAGTATGGGAGCACAATAGTGGTGAAAGAGCTGGACCAAGTCCCTGTTCCAAAGAAATGTGCCAGCATATGGGATAACTGGAGATACTTGAAAATAGAGGCATTCTGCCAGTTAAAAGTGAGTGGCCTTCTCTGAAAGGGAGCAACTTTTGATACCGTACTAAATGGTCCACACGCTCTATACCTATCTGTGGCCAGAAGGATTGAATTTTGATTGTTTTACCCGAGATTAACAAATTAGGATTTTGGAACAGGGGTTGTGCTATATCTCTATAAACATCCATTTTGAGAAGGACATTTAGCTGATGTGGAACTTGAATTAGGGACTTTAAGGCAGTATCATGTAGAGGTTTAGGGAGATTCTTTTTGGGGATAAAGGGTAGAGCCTTGTGATCCATACCATGTGCTACACAGAGATCCTGCTCAATCTTGACCCAAGGAGGGAAGTAACTAGTACCCAGAGTGTTATATAAAGGTTGTAGCCAATGTCGTATTCTAGCTAAATGAATTGCTAAGTAGTATATATAGAAATTTGGTGCCTGTAGAGTGCCATCTGCTTTTGGTCTAGTAAGCTTAAGATAGTTCCGCCTAACCTTTTTACCCTGCCATATAAACTTACTAAGAATAACATGTACCTGTGAGAACCACGAAAGTGGAAGGGCCTGGTTGAGCATTTGTAAAGGGTATAATAAATGCGGTAGCACGTTCGTTTTAATAATGCTCATGCATCCCCACAAGTTAATGGTAATTTTAACCAGCATTTAAAATCTTCTGCTAGAGTGTTAACAAGAGTATCTAGGTTAAGTTTCTTCATGATTTGTGAAGAGGGGTGAAGATAAATCCCAAAATATTTCATTTTGTCCGAATTCCAATGTAGTCCTAGATTGGCCACATCAGCCTTTACAGTATATTTATTAATAATGATAATAACAATAAATTTTATTTCTAAAGCGCCTTTCAAATTTTGAAGGTGCTGTACAAAACAAGTATACAAGTCAAACATTATAATTCAATATAAAACACAGACAAAACTACAATCTCATCAACAGCTTAAACACAGTCAATATTCCAAGAAGACAATTTGATAAAAATTAGTTTTTAAACCCCTCTTAAATTCCTCCACGGAGGTGCACTGCCATAACCGATGGGGTAGAAAATTCCAAAGAGTGGGAGCAGCATAAGAAAAAGCTCTGCAACCAGATGAATTTAGACTCACTCTTGCAATCTCTAGCAACCCCTTATCGGCCAAACGGAGTGATCGGCCAGGGCAGTAAAGAGCTAGAAGATCTTTCAGATAGGCTGGACCCTGATTATGTAGGGCTTTGAAAGTCAGTAAACAGACTTTAAAGGTGATCCACCACTGAACAGGAAGCCAGTGCAGATCGCGCAGCACCGGGGAGATGTGGCAAGACCTGCTTGGCCCAGTCAAAACCCAGGCTACCGTGTTCTGCACTAGCTGAAGGCAGCAGATTTCAACCCCAGAAAGCCCAAAATACAAGGAGTTGCAGTAGTCCAAACATGAGGACACAAAGGCGTGGACCAACGCTGGTAACATGTCAGACGGAACAAGGTGCTTCACTCTAGCGATATTCCTAAGGGAGTAGAAGGAAGTCTTGATGACTGCTGACACCTGTGGCTGTAGTGTCAGCCTGTCATCCAAGATAACCTCTAGGTTACGCACCCGTTCGGAGGTCGGGAAGTGACACACCCCCAAGAAAAACTCCTGAGAATGCACCAACAGGCAGCCCCTCTATCCGACCTCTGTCTTTTCTGAGTTCAACTTCAGCCAACTAGAATCCAACCAATCCTGGATTTCTTTCAGACAGTTGTTAAACACCGAGAGAGCTCCATCCTGGTCAAGAGTGAAAAATAGGTATAGCTGGGTATCATCTGCATAGCAGTGAAACCTCAGCTTATACCGTCTTATAATGTCTCCAAGGGGCAGCATATACACCGTGAATAACTTGGGAGATAGCACAGAACTCTGAGGCACCCCACACAACAAAGGAGTTGGGCCAGAGTAAAAAAGGCCCGACACAACTCTTTGTGATCTCCCAGTGAGGAATGAGGTGAACCATCGGAGGACGATTCCCAATATTCTGCAAATCTGCCTCAGGCGTGCTAACAACACCACGTGATCCATGGTGTCAAAAGCTGACGAGAGATTAAGAAGAACGAGAATAGAATGTCTCTTCTGGTCTCTCGCCCTCAGGAGATCATTAAGCACCCGAACCAGTGCAGTCTTGGTGTTATGTCTTTTGCGAAAACTGGATTGGAAGGGTTCGTAGATGTCATGGATGGTTAAATGGTTTTCCAATTGGACCGCCACTACCTTCTCAATCACCTTCCTAATAACGGGTAGGTTTGAGATGGGTCTGTAGTTTGTGAAACAATCTGGGTCCAAGGTAGCTTTCTTCAAGAGAGGTGTCACCACCACCTCTTTCGGGGAGCTAGGAAACTTGCCTGACTCCAGGGAGCACCAGATTATTTGCACAAGGTTTGGACCGATGATGTCACAACAACCCAATATTAAGGAAGTTGGTCCAGGATCCAAACTACAGCTGGTAGGGCACTCACCATGGATAATCCTCATGATGTCCATGAAATCAGGTCTGCTGAAGGAACACCAAGAAAACTGAGGTACTGTAAACTCATGTTGTTCAACAGCATCCTCTTTAGAGGCTGCTGGACGTAGATCTGCCCTGATGTTGGTCACCTTATTAGTGAAGAAACAAGCTAGGTCCTCGCACTCTAATTGCAAAAAAGCTTTCCGAACTTGTAGACAAGCTGGGTTGCACAGCCTGTCCACACTTCTAAAAAGCTGAGCCGGTCAATTCCTAGCAGCTGCAATCTACCTAGACAGGATTTCTGCCTTCTTATGGGAGATTGCAGATTGATAGACAGAATAATTGTCTATCAATCTAAGGCTGTCGGCATCAAGGGCGGATCTGCACCAGAAGTGTTCTAATCTTCGCCCCTGTCTCCGCATCTCCCTCAATGTCCCATCAAACCAGGGTGCCTTGGGATGAAGGGAAAGGAGACGTACATGAACAGGAGCAATAGTATCCAGAGCCAACTCATAGGCTGTCACCAAGGTCTCTGGACTACTGCTCACCAACGCGGGGGATGAGAGGTCAAGGACCGCCACAAGGCCTTGGGGAGTAATATCCCATAAAGGGCGGTGTCTCACCATCTCCACAGGGGAAGGCCTTCTCAAGGGGGTACTAAAATTGAACCTCACGGTGTAGTGGTCTGATCAAACGACTGGTTCCACCCCCAAATCAGAAATATTAATCCCTAGGAGAAATACTAAGTCCAAGGAGTGTCCAGATTTGTGGGTAGCAGTGGAAACCACCTGTGTAAAGCCCAAATAAATCATTAATTGGAGGAAGTGATTACCAAATTGTGAGAGTTCATCGTCGACCCAGGCATTGAAGTCACCCAGAACCATCAATCTGGGTGACTCAAACGACATGTCAACGATGAAGTCTGCCACTTCCTGTAAGAACCATTTCCCATCTTCTAGTGGACGGTAGATGAGTATGATTTGAACGCCAACACCCGTTACCACTGTGCACTCAAGGGACTCAGCCTCCTCCACTACCACACTCGTGAGGCCCAATTCTGTCTTAAAACAGACTGCAACCCCCCACCCCTGCGGTCCAGTCTCGGGTGGTGTATCACCGAGTACCTGGCCAGAGTCATGGCTTCCAATGTGGGGCCTGGATTTTCATCCAGCCAGAGCTCAGTGATGCAAGCTAAGTCCACTGAACCAACATCAGCAATAATGTCAGTCTTGTTTCTGACTGATTTAGCATTGCTTAACACCGCCCCAGTTGAACGATCCTCGGAGGCTGTCAAGCCCATCTGCCTACTAGATTCCATAGTGCCCTCGGGTATAGGCACCAGACAAGGCGAACCACGGTCTGGGTTCCATTTCGCCCCAGGGTGCCTTCTAGATCTAACTACCCTGATATGAAGGCTCCCTCATCCATCCTCCCTAGTTCACAGCCCCCCACCCTCCTCCCTCTCCTTCAAGCAATTCCCAATGCTCTACAATGCTGGTATGTATCATAATGGAGAGGGGGAAGATAAAAAGGGCAGAAGGCGTGAAGAGAGGAGGATGAATAGTGCACCACAGTGCAGATTGTAGGCCGACACATGCTGCTACAGTACAACTAAACCAAAACAATAATAAAAAATATTTAAACTTAAAAATTAAATAAACCCCCAAAATAAATCGAATTAAACATATAATCCAAAACTAAACCAGAATAAATTACCAACCCCACCTCGAAGAAAGTCAAGTCAAACCCACCGAGAAGTCTCTTAGAATAAAATGAATATAAATGTAAATACATTCAAAATCAAAATCAAACAATTCAGACTTAGAGTATACAATAACACATTCCTCGCCCCGTCCCCAGTCCTCTCACAACCAGGGAGTGGAGGAAAACAGTAAAATGAAATACAAAACTAATAAAAAAAAAAGATAGCACTTTCAACTACAGCATTGACCAGTCACTAAAAGTCCCACAGGAACAACTACAGTTCATAAAGCTCACACTTTAGCCAAAAAAGATATCACAAGGGGTTTAGTCTGCACAGTCTCTCACAAAGGCAGAAAAGAACCCACAGCTAGGTGAGAAAGCATAACAGACCAGGTACTCAAGTTACTCGAGAGGAACAGTGCAGCAAAAATATGCCCACTGCACAACCTGTCACGTAGGTAGGTTTAAACTAAAAATAATAAAAGAACAAATTAACCAGGCACTCTCACTATCTGGTAAATTTGAAACAAAATGGTCCTGACCGAACTACCTCTCATATAGAAGACAGAGCCATAAATGTTGCCAGCAAAAATAAAATGCATTTTCACCGTTTCCAGATGTAACACATCAAAATCTGACCATAACCAAAATCCAGAACTTTATCCAAACGAGTCTTCTTATGGGTCTTCAAGTGGAGTATCAGGCTCTCAGAATAAACAAAGGCCAAGCTCACCAGCCACCAGGAACACTAGCAGGGGCCCAAATAATCTGACCCAGGGAAACCACCACCTGAGATGTTCTCCCGCTGTAACTCCGGTGTTCAAAGAGAGATGGCCCACCGGCCAACTTTCCGAAGACCTCAAAGCCCCAGGCCAAGACAGTCAGCTCCCCACTGGCACAACCCCAACTCCTGCACAGCGAGGGATCCGGCAGTGGAGCGCCCAGGAGCAGAACAGACCCCCGCTTCCACGTCAGCAGATAGTCCAGCACAAACAAGATCAGATCAGCACTATAATCTCCACGACCAAAGAAAAATCAGCTGGTCCCCCAGGTTCTTCACCAAAACAACCAGCAGGTAGACAATGGAAGGAGCAGCTCACAGTAGCCAGGAGACACCCAGGAGATGACAAAACATGGCTTCTTTAGGCAAAACTCCCTCAATGAAAACCACCAAGCCCAAGATTCCCTTAAAATATAGGGCTCCTCCTCTAAAATCCATCCCATAGACCAAATCTAAATGTCAGGCAAGTGAGGAAAACAGTCTGAGTAGCTTACTTGAGGTAATAAAATTATAAACCGCTCGGCATTCAGACCGTGGAGCCCAGAAAAGGAACGCTCGATTTGCAGCGTCCGGTAAACTGTTCAAACTTCTTTCAAATGGTGAACTGGGAACAAAATAAGAAGAAAAAGAACAATAAAATGCTCTAAAGTGAAAACTCATGGCTCATGGCACAACACTCAAACAATCGGCTCGCCCAGCCTGGTGGCCATCTTGGCATTTAAATGGACATAGTAACATTAAGAGGAAGAAGTTCCATTTTTGCCAGATTCAATTTGTAATTTGAAAAAGACTCAAATTGGGAGATAATTTGAAAAACAGCAAGGAAGGATTGAGTGGGATTAGAGATATGTAAAAGCAGGTCATCTGCATATGCCGAGATTTCATAGTCCGTGTTACCTATTATTATGCCCGTTACAAGTGGAGAGAGACTGATTTTTCTAATGAGAGGTTCTAAGATTAAAAAGGCAGGAAGGGACAACCTTGATGGTACCCTAGGATAGAAAAAGGAGGAAAACACTGTTACACTGAATTTGAGCTGTTGGTGATGCGTAAAGAATTTTAATCCACTGG
Organism: Neoceratodus forsteri; assembly: GCA_016271365.2. Taxonomy (NCBI): domain Eukaryota; kingdom Metazoa; phylum Chordata; order Ceratodontiformes; family Ceratodontidae; genus Neoceratodus; species Neoceratodus forsteri. The sequence goes on from CM057452.1 coordinate 1,612,593,762, forward strand.
ATGAATTCCAGAGGAATGTGGTATTTGGGGAGCAAGAGAAAAAGATATTCCCATGATACCCTATCAAAAGCTTTTTCTGCATCCAGGGAAACAAAAGCCACCAGAGTTTCGGCATCCCTGGATGCAGAAAAAAATGGGCTATTTTCCTTAGATGGTCTGAGGAGAGTCTATTCTTGATAAATCCAATCTGTTCCATACTAATGAGGTGTTCCCAGACATGCCTAAGTCTAGAGGAGAAAATTTTAGTGAGGATTTTTAAATCCACGTTAATAAAAGAAATAGGTCTGTAATTATTGATCTGTAGGGGATCCTTATTGGGTTTAGGAAGCACTACAATGGTAGCAAGGAACAAAGAATTATCAGATATACCTTTCTCAAATACATAATGAAAAGTGTCCAGAAGAATGGGCGCTAAAGTCTCTTTGAACGATTTATAAAAGTTAGTTGTGTAACCATCAGGTCCAGGAGATTTGTCTACAGGCAATGAATCTATGGCTTCACAGATTTCTGTTAGAGTAATGGGAGCTTTTAATTTATCAATTTGTGGGTTCGATAACACTGGGAGATTAATATCTTGCACAAATGAGTCTATTTGTTGAGAAAGATGCATAGTTGCCGGAGCCGAATAGAATTGCTGGTAATAATCACGAAAATCATTCACAATGTCTGGAAGGAAAGTGAGAAGTGCACCCGAGGATGAATAAATAGAGGAGACTATTCTGTCAGCCATCTGCATGCGGAGTCGCAAAGCTAGGAGTTTCCCAGCCTTCTCCCCTTGGTCAAAGCAAGAAATTTTGGAACGAAGGAGAAGAAATTCAGCTTTCTCAGCTAATAAATGATTATATTGAGCTCAAAGAGATTCAACCCTTTCCCACTCCTCTACTGAAGAGGAAGGAGAGAGGAGATTCTTGAGATCTGTTATCTGTACAAAAATCGAGGCGATAGTTGCAGTCCTCTGTCTTTTACGCTTAGTTGTTAAGTGGATTAGTTCTCCCCTTAATGCACATTTCAAGGATCCCCATTAAAAATCTTATCTAGATGACATGGATGGGCCATTAATTTCCATATAATTAATAATGAAATTTTGAAGCAATTGGACGTACTCATCTTGCTTCAGAATCTGATTATTACATAGAAACATAGACTTTGATGGCAGATAAGGACCGCTAGGCCCATCTAGTCTGCCCATTTCCCTACCTACAGGATAGGCCGCAGATCCTAGGTAACCAACAGCCTATTTCTTACTACCCCCCACAAGAATTGCCTTATGTCTGTCCCATGCATTCTTGAATTGTCCCACAGTTTTAGACCCCACAACCTCCTCAGGAAGGCTGTTCCATGCATCCACTACCCTCTCTGTGAAATAATACTTCCTCACATTGCCCCTGAACCGCCCTCCTTCTATCTTTAAAACATAACACATAACATAACATTACATTTCCAAATTCTGTCTCTGTGTACATTTGGTAAAAGATCCAATTGGAGATGGACAGCATGATGATCTGAGATAACCTTGGATGAATAATATACTAGAGAAACTCCTGGAAGATGATCGACAGTCAAAAGAAATAAATCTATATGGGAGAAGGTAATATGGGGGAAAGAATGAAATGAATATTCTCTGTCATTGGGATGCATAACCCTCTAAGGATTGGTGAGATCTAGAGAGTGCATAAGCTCATGAATAGCTTTTTGGCCACGTGAAAACATTTGCCTAGTTTGACCAGACCTATCTAAATTATTTGAAAGGGCCAGGTTCCAATCACCACCCAGAATTATTGGAAGCTTAGTCCAGGGAGCAAGTGTGACCATTAGAGAGACAAAAAATTCCGGATTATCCAAGTTGAGTCCATATATGGAACCCAGTATCACTTCAGAATGAGCCAGAAGGCCCCTTACAATAATAAATCTACCCTCAGGATGTACAACTTCTTGTAGAAGCTGGAGGGAATTCTACGGACAATTAAAATGGCAACCCCTCTTCTCCTTGTATCTTTGCCGGCTCCAAATACCTGACCCACCCAATTTCTACAGAAATAATGAATACATGTAGTCAAGAGATGTGTCTCTTGCAGAAAGGCTACATCAGTTTGTAAAGTTTTAAGATGATCAAAACTTTAGTCTGTTGAGCTGGAGTTTGCACCCCTTTTATAATCCAGGAGCAATATCTAATCCCCGCCATATAAAATGTTATAATAAATAGAAAAAACATAACATTTATATATAGGCAACTAATACCATCTACTACAATAAGATTTAAACCGTCCCTTCTTTGTGGCAGACTTCCCTATTATTGCAATCCTATACCCCCCTCCCCTATCACTTAGTAACTTTATTTCAATGTAGGCATACTTTACAAATCTTACCTTTGAACCCCATAACAAAAACATAATAACTCTCAAAGTAGAAATGTGAATGAAATATTGCCCCCCCACCTTCATCTTACCCCTCGTTAAATTCTCTTCCTCTCTACCAACGGTATAATTACAAAGGTCCAACTTGAACCCACTAGATGATTGATGAACCAGCCTGTCTGCAAGTTCGGAAAGCTTTTTCGCAAATTGAGTGCGATGAGCTCGCTCGATACATTGCAACTAAGGTGGCTGACATCAGGGCGGACTTGTGTCTGACAACTTCTAAGGTTGACGTGGTGGGGGGGGTGTGAGATCACAGGGCCTTGTTTCTCCTGGAGTTCCTTTTGTCGACCTGAGTTCGTGGATATTATGAGGATCATCCACAGTGTGCGCCCCACAAGCTGTGGCTTGGATCCTGGACCGACTACCCTAATTTTGGGTTGTGTAGATATCATTGGTCCAGTTTTAGCGCAAATAGTCTGGTGCTCCTTGGAGTCAGGTGAGTTTCCTAGCTCCCTGAAAGAGGCGGTAGTGACACCTCTCTTGAAGAAAGGTTCCTTGGACCCAGACTGTTTTTCTAACTACAGACCCATCTCTAACCTTCCCTTTATTGGGACGGTTATTGAAAAGGTCGTAGCTGCTCAACTGGATGACCATTTAACCATCAATAGTATCTATGAATCCTTCCAGTCTGGTTTCCGTAAAAGACACAGCACCGTGACTGCGCTGGTTCGGGTGCTAAATGATCTTCTGAGGGCGAAGGATCAAAGGAGACGTTCAATCTTGGTTCTCCATGATCTCTCTTCAGCTTTTGACACTGTGTATCACATGGTTTTGCTAGCATGCCTGGGGCAAATCTGCGGAATGTCTGGAACCATTTTTAAATGGTTCAGTTCATTCCTTACTGGGAGATCACAAAGAGTTGTGTCGGGGATTCTTTCCTCCGGCCCAGTCTCTTTGTTGTGTGGAGTGCCTCAGGGTTCTGTGCTGTCGCCCATGTTATTTGCAGTGTATATGCTGCCCCTTGGAAACATTATAAGACGGTATGGGCTGAGGTTTCACTGCTATGTGGATGATACCCAGCTATACCTGTCTTTTGCACCTGACCAGGATGGAGCTCTCTCGGTGTTTAATAACTGTCTGGGGGAAATCCACGACTGGATGGATTCTAGTTGGTTAAAGTTGAACTCGGAGAAAACTGAGGTTTTGGTCATGGACCTGGGTGGTCAGATTGAGAGGTCATGTGCTGGCACACCTTCTGGAATTTTTCTTGGCAGCGTGTCACTACCAGCCTCCGAACGGGTGCGCAACCTTGGGGTGATCCTTGACAATAGGCTGACTTTTCAATCTCAGGTGTCAGCCATCATCAGGATTTCCTTTTACTATCTTAGGAATAATGCCCGGGTTAAGCACCTTGTTCCATCTGACTCCTTGTCAACATTGGTCCACGCCTTTGTGTCCTCATGCCTAGACTACTGCAACACTCTTTACTTTGGGCTTTCTGAGGTTGAAATCCACCACCTACAGCTTGTGCAGAACGCGGCAGCCCGGGTTCTGACTGGGACAAGTAGGTCCTGCCATATTACCCTGGTGCTGTGCGAACTACACTGGCTCCCAATACAGTGGCGGATCACCTTTAAAGTAATTTTATTGACTTTTAAAGCCCTTCGCGATCAGGGTCCGTCCTATCTGAAAGACCTACTGGTTCCTTACTGCCCCGGCCGATCACTCCACTCGGCTGACATGGGGTTGTTAGAGATTCCAAGAGTGAGTTTAAAATCTTCTGGCAGCAGAGCATTTTCTCATGCTGCACCCACTCTTTGGAATTCTGTACATAGATACATAGATACATAGACAGTGTCGGCAGATAGGGGCCTATGGCCCACCCAGTCTGCCCATTTGAGCTTGTAAGTTCAGTTTGTTTTCCTAGAAGTCTGTTGCCCCTTACCCCTGACCTCCAGAATTCCTTTATGTCTATCCCATGCATTCTTAAATCCCGTGATTGTTTCAGCCCCCACCACTTCCTCTGGCAGGGTGTTCCACTTGTCCACTACCCTTTCTGTGAAGAAATTCTTTTCATGTTTCCTCTGAATCTGTCCTCCCTCCAACTTCATCCCATGCCTCTAGTCCTGGAAAATCTTTTTCGCTTAAAATAGTGTTTTCCTGCACCCTGTTCCTCCCTGTAAGATACTTGTATGTCTCTATCATATCCCTCTCCCTTCTCTCCTCCAGGAGTACATGTTCAGTTCCTTCAACCTGTCTTCATAGGACTTGTGATGCAATCCATGCACCGATCTTTGTTGCCCTCCTCTGAACCTTCTCTACCCTGTCTATGTCTCCATTGAGTATGGTCTCCAGAACTGTACACTGTACTCAGGTGGGGCCTCACTAGTGTCTTGTATAGCAGAATTATGATCTCCCTTTTCCTGCTGGTGATGCCCTGCCTACATCCCAGCATCCTATTTGCTTTACCTGCTGCCTTGTCACACTGTTTCCCTACCTTGAGGTCATCAGAGATGACAACCCCAAGATCCCTTTCCTGCTTGGTGCATGCTATATCCTCACCCCACAACTGATATATTGTGCCAGGGTTTTTGTGCCCATATGCATTATCTTGCATTTCTTTGCATTGAATTTCAACTGCCAAACCCTGACCATTCTTCAAGTTTCTGCAGGTCGCTTCATTCTGTCTACACCTCTGTGTGTCTACTCTGTTACAGAGCTTTGTGTCATCAGCGAACAGTGAAATTCTGCCTTCTAGGTCCTGCGCATGTCACTGATGAAGATGTTGAATAGACCGTCCCAGCACTGATCCTGTGGTACCACTGGTCACCCTCCTCTGTGGAGTGACAGCATTACCACCACCCTCTGTGACCTGCCACCCAGCCAGTTACCTACCCACCACACTACTGTCCTGCCCACACCATATTCCCCAGTTTGTGTAATAGTCTTCTATGTGGCACAGTGTCAAGGCCTTGCTGAAGTCCAGATAGGCCATGTCCACTGCCTTCCCTGATCCACCTCCCTAGTCACCCAGTCAAAAATTCAATGAGGTTGGTCTGACATGACCTCCCCTGGTGAAACCATGCTGCCTTGGGTCCTGTAGTCCATTGACAACCAGATGTTCCACCAATCTCTCCTTCAGTAGTGCTTCCCTGATCTTCCCACTACTGAGGTGAGGCTGACTAGTCTGTAGTTCCCTGCTTCTCTTTGTTCCCACTTTTGTATAAGGGGACTACATCTGCTGTCCTCCAGTCTTTGGTACCTCCCTGTTTCCAGTGATCGGCTAAACAGGATAGCCAGAGGTTCAGCCACCACCTCTTAGTTCTTAAGGACCCTGGGGTTGCACCCCATCTGGCCCCATTGCTTTATCAACTCTTATTACTTCCAGTTCCTTCAGGACCCTTTCTGTAAAGGGACTTGTGTCCATTTCTGCACCATTCTCACCCCTTGTACTCCCTTCAGACCCATTACCCTCCTCTTCCTCAGTAAAGACCGAGCAGAAATACCTGTTCAATATGTCAGCTTTACTGTTGTCATCCTCCATGCCCTCATCCTCCCCTTCAGTCTCACTATCCTCCCTTTGTCTTTCTTTTTCACTTATGTACCTGTAAAAGGTTTTGTCCCCTCTACCCACTGATTTTGCAATGTGTTCTTCTGTCTGAGCTTTGGCTTCCTTACTGGCCTCCCTGCCTCCCTTTGCTTCTCCTGGTACTTCTCCTATCCTCTTTCTGCCTGTGTCTTTTTGTATTGCCTGAATGCACCTTTTTGGCTTTCACTTTTGCTACCTCTTTGGAAACCATAATGGTCTCTCTTCCTTTTCCTCTTGCTAACCTGCTTAATGCATAATTATGTTGTTCTTGTAATCCCCATTTTAAATACTGCCACTGTTCCTCAACCCTGATTCCTGTCCCATTCCCTTAATGCCTCTTTCAAGTATCTCCCCATTTTCCCAAAGTCTGCCCCTAAAATCCAGGATACGTGTTTTGTGTGGTTTGGTTCTGCTCTTTCTGTGATTTCAAACCACAATGACTGGTGGTCACTGTTTCCCAGGTGCTCCCCACTGTTACCCCCCATCACACTGTCCCTGTTTGTGAGCACAAGGTCCAGTATTGCCTTCTGCCGAGTTGGTTCCATGACCAGTTGCTTGAGGAAGGCGCCCTGAAGGGAGTCCAGGATAAATCTGCTCCTAGTTGATGCTGCTGCTGGGATGCTCCAGTCCACGTCTGGTATATTGAAGTCTCCAACCAGCACTACCTCACCCTTGTCTGCCATCCTTTGGATGGCTAGCATCAGCTCCCTATCTGTTTCTTCCTCCTGGGCTGGTGGTCTATAGACCACACCTGTGCAGATGGCTGTCCCCATTTTCCTTTCCAGCTTAACCCACAGTATCTCTCCCCCATTTTGTTCCTCCTGGATCTCTGTGGCCCTTATGTCATTTTTCACATACAGTGCCACTCCTTCTCCCTTCCTGCCTGCTCTGTCTCTTCTACCATGCCGGTTATGGGAATGCACCTCCGTGGAGATATTTAAGAAGGAATTGAAAACTCATTTGTGGAGAATGGCCTTCTTGGAAAGTTAAAATGTACTGCAATATGTTTGAAATTCTATTGTAATTTATTATGTTTTTATGATGTATTTTATAATGTTTGTGGTCTTTGATATTTTGTATGGAATGTTGAAGTTTTAATCAATTTGTTCAGTGCCTTGATATAGCGAAAGGCACTACATAAATAAAATTATTATTATTATTAACCAAAAATAGCCACCAAGTGGACTTTAACATAATTATTGATAGTAGCAACAAATACCTACTGTGAACTATTATGGGTACCCTCCAACTTCTTTTATAACACATAACGCCCTGTGGACCTCTTTACTACCGCTAACACCCCCCACCCCTGAACAACCAACTACAGTAGGTTTGAATATGTAATGAAATAACATTAAGGAAATAAAATCATTTTCCATTTATCTCAGCTGGAACAACCAAGAAATACAATACAATGCAGGACTTGATATATTTTAAAACTCAGAAAATTAAGTCCTGGTAGCTTAAGATTCCTTCAAAAGACCTATAGGCTGATATGCTGAAAACCGGGACCTGCAAAACCTGATTTTGAAATGAAAGAATACTCACAGTCTAAAGTCCTTTAATTAAGAAATGCATATCTCCATAGAGCTTTGTTGCCTTCTTGTGGTCATAACTTGCAACAGCTGACCTTCTGGGAGCTACCCTGTGCACATTCATGCAGTTCTTTCAAAAAGAAAAGCAAACCATCTGATCCTTAAATACCATCGAGATCTTCAACGAGCACTAAATAGATCAGGGAGCAGAGATTGCAGCACCGGGAGAGCTTGCTGCACCGATTCAAAGGTATGCCAGGAACCCGAAATGAGAACACCAAAGCGAGAGGGGTACTGAACCCTATATTTTATTCCAGCTGCTATCAGTTTCATCACCAGGGCATGATATTCAGCACTTCGCTGCCTGATGGTAGAAGGGAGGTCCTGGGCAAACTGAAGTTGTTGACCCTTCCAAAGAACTTGTTGCATCTCCTTAACCTGACTCAGAACTTGAGTTTTGTCTAAATAATTCAAGAACTTCAATATTAGAGGGTGAGGTGGCTTACCAGTCCCAGGCTTTGGTCGCAAGGAGCGATGGGCTCTCTCAATGATATAGGTGGTATTGTTGGGAGAGGGACCCACAATCTTGGTGAGCAGCTTTTACAGAAAAATGATTGGCATAGCTCCCTCCATGGCGTCTGGAAGGACAAATATCAGGACATTATTTGGTCTACTACGGTCTTCCAGATCTTCAAGTTTAGATTCTGCTTTGTGCAGCCTTTGTCTTAGAGTGGTCAATTCAGTGTCCGTGGCATGTTTCCAACCTTCTAGGGATGTGACCCAAACCATAGTGTCCAAAATGGCTCTGTTGGTATCCACAAGGTCTCCACAGAGAGATTTAAGCTCCGATGTTAGCTCTTGCAGAGTAAGCTTAAACAGCTGTAGCTCCTCCAAAAATGTATTCTCCGAGAGAGGAATGTTGGTTTGGGCACTTGCTGGAGCTGCTAAGGACTTGGCGAAGACCTTGGTCAAACCTTTTGGTCTTTTTGGCCCTTTTTCAGGCGTTTGGGGTGGAGTGTGTACTGGAAGCGCCTGGCGCATTTCGGCCTCCATTCTGCGTTAGGCCCCAGGTCATGCTCCATGTATTTCAGCAAAAGTCCTGCTGTTTCTCCTAAGCTTCACCTCTGATATATCCAGAAAGCTATCCAAAGCCTGTATATATCTTGCTGGGGGTTAGAATGCAGAAAAAATACTTAAATAGCGTGAAAGTTAGCGTTCAGGATGGGAGCTGGTCCGCGGTGCTGTGGCACTACAGAGCCATCACGTGATCTGGGACTTCTGTCCTAATACAGCCTCTGTAGTTCCTTCGTTGGAGCTGGATGTCATGGTTCCCCCCTCCCAAACACACATACACACACACATTCACATTCACTCAGGGTTTAAGTTAAAATGATTTTCTTGTACTTGTTTTTCTTCATTCATTCATTCAGTTTTATTTATTCATTTAATGTTTTTGTTTACTAGTGTACCTTACCCACCCCAATCTCATGTTGATCACGAATCCTCCCCCACCTGCCAAGCACACTCACTGGTGTTCCATGTTGCTATCAGGTTCTGTCTCAGGAAATGTCTTCCTTTGCAGTGCTATCAGATGGAGAGATGAGGATAACTGAAGTTGAGATCAGACATCGTGCAGCTCTCGGCAGGATTGGGTATGACGTCCAGAAGACGTGAATGCTGTGGTACCAACAAAGCTGTAGGATATGGTAAGGAGGTACTTCTGAGCATGGTCAGCAGTTGTAGACAAGGTGGCTTATTTTGCAGTACACACTGGATGTTTATAATTTACAGCATGTAGCTGTTAAAATACTAAAGCAACTTTTACTATGGGAGTACAGTGCAGTTGAAAAGGACTGTCCTTTGGAGCTGTCACGCTCCACAATGAGTCTGTTAGTGAACGGAAAGTACAAGGATATAAATAAAAAAAGTTGTTTTTATTTGTTTTACATGTACAGTGCTGTCATTTTTTTTAGAAATTACTTGGTGGTATCGCACTGAGTGTGTGTGTGTGTGTGTGTGTAGGGGGGACTCTAACTCGATCTCTGTTTCGCTAAGCAAGTAAAAAAAAATGGCAGCAGTTTGAAATTGTGTGCCCACTGCTTCAGCCACTGATGAAGAAGGCTGGGCACAAGGATATCTGGCTGGGCATCAGGCAGGTTTGGGCTGGAACTTTTTATCTGGTGGGCATCTATTGAAAGTTAATGTACCCCTGTGGAATGGGTACCAGCCAATCAGATGCCCCCAAATAAAAAAAAAACATTTTCTAAGTGGTCCTTATCTGCCATCAAAGTCTATGTTTCTATTATTAATCATGAAGATATTTATATTGAATTACTGTTTTACAGCGCAGCTCTAACTCAAAAGTACATTTTATACATTTATACTTACACATAGGACTTACCTCGGAAGTTTATGCTTGTTAAAGGCTCAGATTGGTATTTATACTACCCCATGTTGTTTCACGTTTAGGTCAGGGTGAGATCCTACATGTACTTGCTTTATAACTTGTACCTTTCTTTTCAGTTCATGAGCCAATGTTGTAAATTCGAAAATATTGTAAAATTAGAAATTATCATGATTTTGGCTGATAAACTATGTTTGCAAATTAGTTATGCATATGTACAGATGGGATGAAACCAAGCATTTACAAAAATATGTGTAACATATATAAAAATATATATAACATATATAACAATATATATAACATACAAAAATACAGTATATACTTTGAACTATACTAATAATATATTTCAGACAATGTATTACTAAATAGATTGACATGCTTTCAAGCAATGCATGAGGCAGAATATGTGGTTTCATTATATGCTGAAATATGCTGTGTATTATATTTCATCGAGTCAATGTATTTCTCAATATAGTGAGATATATTTTTGAATACAATAGGTTAGAAATATACTATGTCAGTATATTTAAAATATACAATATATTACATTGGGACAATGTATTTCTCTGTGTATTGACATACATTAACACATATTTTTCAGTATATTGCAATATATTCCATTTTCGTAAGGGAGGTGTCAGGGTACTGCCCATCAGGAAAACTTACATTAGAAAATGGGTCAGGATAATAGTGAATCCTGAATAACTGGCTGAAAGCGGCCAGCACTTGGGCAGGTATCAGGCCACAGAGACCAGTAAATAATTAGTTTTCGTGTCTGTCTGCCTTTTTAAAACAATCACTGTACATACAGAATGTTCACCTAGGACCTGGCAGCCATTTTTTTGTCTGTGGTGTTGGGCCTCATTACACCTCTGGGCAGGGAGGTATAGCCCAATACCACTGACCCTGTCATGTATTACTGCTTACATAATGCAACAATCCAGAACAATGACTACCCCTCTAACAATACATACTATAAATGAAATGACACCAGTAATATGCAATCCCTCGCCTGCCTAGTGTCTCACTGCCATACGGGTGTGGGCATTGCCCAAGGCAACGCCCATGTCTCTTTTTAAACAAGATTGATTGTTCAAATGGGTGATCCCTTTACTTAAAGGCTAGGGTTCAAAGGTAATTCAGTTCATGCATCTTTAGCTCATTGCTAAGCACATTATGGGGCCGGCACCCTGCATTACATTTCATTGCTCTTAGGCGCTATTTCATTCAAGTGTTATAGGTACACTGACATATAGACCAGTCTTGCACATAAGACTCTCTCAGACCTTACTGTTGTTTTGTCTCTACTGTGCACCCCTTTGTACCTTCATAGGAGCTACTGTTATTCCATATGGATATTCAGTCAGATACTATAGCTGCCTCTGGTTCTAATAACCCTAGAATGACAGTTTCACCCCTGAACAACCTGTGTTCCATTCTTGAACAAAAGTAGGATGCATTTTCCTTACTTTATCTGGCAGAGCTATAGCTGTTACTTCTTCTGAACCCCATTGCCATTGTTCCATACTCAGCATATTCAAGCATTCATTCCAGTTATATTACTTCACACAGCATCTTCAGGAAACCCTCCAGAACCAAATGGCATTGGTACACATCCCTTGAGGGGATGCCCATTCTGGAGCCCATTTCTGCCTTCCAAACCATTTCCCAGTGGTCCATACTCTCCTCTACTCCCTGTTCAGCCACATATCCTGTTCATAGGCTAAAACCCCAGCCTCTCCCTACAAAACAGGGTACTAAATGAGAAAAAGACCAAGGTAGAATGGTCAGTGGGGGATGCTGCAACAGAAGGTAAAGCCATCAAAAAATGGAGAGCAATGAGTACCAATGCCCATAGTCTAGGTAACAAGCTTCCTGAATTAGTGGCCTTGATGGAGGAGGAACATCTGGATATCGTGGCAGTCACAGAACATGGTACACAAAACCATGACTGGGACGTAAACATACCAGGATACACTATCTACGGAGGGACAGGAGGGTAAAAGCGAGGAGGAGTAGTTCTTTAATAAGGGAAGGAATAAAAGTAACAGAACAAAAGGGTAAACCGGGAGGAGAAGAAGCACTGTGGGTAAATTGAGACAGGCAATGGCACCACAACCGCAGGGGTTAGATACAGACCTCTTCTCAGGGGAGGAAATGGACAAGGAAATGATAGAAAGTATACTTAGAATGTCAGAAAAGGGAGATATTGCTGATGGGTGATCTGAATATGCCAGATGTTAACTGGAGTGCAGTTGCAGCTGCCACTTCGAAGAGTGCAGTTATTCTAGATGCCCTACAGGGGGCATGCCTTAGACAACTAGTACTGGAGCCCACTCGAGAGGGAGCAATATTAGACTTGATACTCTCAATGGAGATGGAGAGAGGATCACAGATGTAGAAGTGGGTAGCCATCTGGGAACTAGCGACCATCGAGCAGTATGGTTCACAATAAACACAGCAATAGAGTCAAGCCATACAAAGACAAAAGTACTGGACTTTAGGAGGGCTGACTTTGCCAAAATGGGTGAGTGCCTAAGGAATGCACTAGCAAATGGGCAGGAAGGAGGGGTGGAAGAACAATGGGGAATAATAAAAACTTTGTGTGAAGCAAATAAACAAAACAAGACGATGTAAGAAACCACTATGGTTCTCAAAGGAAGTGGCAGTGAAGGTTCAAGAGAAAAAGAAAGCATTCAGGAAGTACAGGGAATCGCAGAAGGAGCAGGACAGAGAACTGTATCAGTTAAAGCAAAAGGAGGCTGGGAAGGCAGTCAGAACAGCAAAGGCCCAAACCGAGGAAAAGATAGCCAACTCAGTTAAGAAGGGGGATAAAACCTTTTATAGATACATCAGGGAGCGAAGGAAGACCAAGGGAGGGAGGGATAGTGAGGCTTAGTAAAGGGGAGGGAGGGTGGACAGAGGGAGACTGTGTAAAGGCAGAGATACTAAACAAATATTTTTGCTCAGTATTTACAAAGGAAGAGGGGGAGGTACATAAAACAAACAGTAGTAACACTCTGGATGCAGAAGTTGATACCGCCCATTTACAGAAGAAAGGGTTTTGAAAGAACTCTTAAAACTGAAGGTGGACAAAGCAATGGGGCCTGATGGGATTCATCCCAGAATTCTAAAGAACTAAGGGTAGAACTAGTGACACCACTGACTGCCCTTTTAACAAATCATGGGAGGATGGGGTGGTACCGAGGACTGGAGGAGGGCAGATGTGATTCCTCTCACAAAGTGGGAGCAAGGCAGAAGCAGGAAACTATAGACCTGTTAGTTTAACCTCAGTGATAGGGGAAATGATGGAATCACTTCTAAAGGAAAGAATTGTCGAGTATCTAGAGGCCAGAGGGGCAAAGAACCCTAGGCAGCATGGATTCACAGCGGGAAAGTCATGCCAGATGAATCTGATAGATTTCTTTGACTGGGTGACCAAAGTAGTAGATCAGGGAGGGTCTGTGGACATGGCCTACCTAGACTTTAGCACGGCATTTGACATGGTCCCACACCAAAGATTAATAATAAGTTAGCCAGCCTGGGAGTGGGTCCCAAGATGACAGCCTGGGTAAAGAATTGGCTGAGAATAGGACACAGAGAGTAATAGTAAATGGAGTCCACTCAGAAGAAAGGAGGGTTACTAGTTAGGGTACGCATGAGTTCAGTATAGGACGGTCCTCTTCAATGTCTTTATAAACGACATTGCAGAAGGACTGGAAGGAAAGTATGTCTCTTTGCAGATGACACTATGATCTGCAACAGAGTTGATCACAGGGTGGGTGGAAAGGATGAGAAGGGACTTGGCAAGGTTAGAGGAATGGTCAAATGTATGGCAGCTTAGATTCAATGCTAAGAAGTGCATGGTAATGCACCTGGGAAACAGAAACCCAGGGAAGAGTACACAATGGGGGTGAGATACTAACAACAACAAAAATGGAAAGGGACCTGGGGGTAGTCATATCAGATGACCTAAAGATGGTCAAGCAATGTGAGAGGGCAGCAAGGAGGGCTGGGGGATACTGGGATGCACAGGGAGAGGCATCACCAGTAGAAAACGAGAAGTTATTATCCCTCTGTACAGACAGCTGGTGAGACCCCTTCTGGAGTACTGTGTGCAGTTCTGGAGACCCAATCTCCGCAAAGACATAGACAGGATGAAAGCTGCCCAGAGGAGGGCAACTAAAATGGTGCAGGGTCTGCACCGGAAGACATATGAAGAGAGACTTAAGGAGCTTAATATGTATAGCCTCGAGGAAAGGAGGGAGAGGGGGGACATGATAGAAACTTTCAAGTACCTCAAGGGAATCAACAAAGTCCAAGAGGGTAGCATCTTTCAAAAAAAGAGGTGTGCAAGAACAAGAGGGCACAATTTGAAGATAGAGGGGGCGGCTCAGAGGTAATTTTAGGAAGTATTTTTCACAGAGAGGGTTGTGGATGCATGAGCGGCCTTCCGGAGGAGGTTGTGGAGTCAAAATCAGTGGTGGAATTCAAGCATGCATGGCATAGTCATAAGGCAATTCTGGGGGGTGGGGGTAGGAAGAAGTAGGCTGTTGGTTAACTAGGATCTGCAGCTTATCCAGTAGGTAGGGAAATGGGCAGACTGGGTGGGCCAAGCGGTCCTTATCTGCGGTCAAATTCTATGTTTCTATGTTAAAACACACCTAGAAATCCCCTGAAAAACTCTGGAGTGTGGCCTCTGACTACAACATCCACCTCCCCTTCAAGAGGTGTCCATAATGACCTCACAATCCATGGCTACCAGAGCCCCCTCAAGCAGCTTTGAAAAGCCTCCTGGTTACCTAGTTTGGGAATCCTTCCACCACCCCCCACAGGTATTTACAGCAAGTGCCCAACAAGTGTACTATACCTCTCCAATCCTGAAACCCTACCACTGAACCAGGATCAGCAGTCTACCTCTGAATACCAGTGGTGCTCTGGGGACAATGAAATCATATGCCAAGCCAGGTCTAGTGAACTGTCACTGACCAGGACTGGTAGTACCCCACAGAGCACCCAGAATCTGAACCTGTGTGTTGCCACTGGTACAGATGCTGCCTCTTCCCTCAAACTGCTACAGATCCAGCTCTGACTAGCAAACTGAGCTGCTTCCTGCTAAAACCTACTATTGATATTATCGTATGTTACTAAGCTCCCCCCACCCATTCTGAAGGGCAAACCTAATGGTGCAGTGGCACCTAGTGCTTTGTTGGACATATTGTTAACAACCCAGAAAGAATCTTTTCAGCAGCTGATTTGAGAAACTGATCTGGACCTGAAGTCAGGAACCTATTCAGTGGCACTGCACCACTCTGGGGGTAGTTGGCAGGCACAGGCTGTCAATGTCTCAGTCTCTCTAAAATTCTCTTCTCTCCTGAGGAGGATTCTTCTATATGCACCCTGATTGGGGCATTTTTGTCACTGGATAACTGGTCTAATTGACCAGCAGGACATATGCATAGCAACACATACCTTGTCTGGAGAAACAACTGTTTCAGCTGGTAGTAGTTGCTGGCTCCATCCCACTCAGGCTCTGGAAAATGTGAGTCAGACTAGGCTGGTACAAATCAAGGTACTCCACAGTAGTCTGTTGAGAATGCAGTCTTCCCTGGTGTCTGCAGCAGTTGCTGTGGTTATTGCAGACTAGCAGGCTTTCAGCACTGCAGGAAAATCCTAGCTATGGCTTTTCCTGGTTCTGGCAATCACAGGCAGTGATTCTTGTCCCACTGTAGTCCCAAACGGGAATGCCAGATTTCTTTTGGGAAAGTCTTTTCTCTCTTACAGTTCCGAGGTAAGAGTGCCTCTCATAACGCTCTTCAAGGTAGAGCTACTGATTCAAAGCATTCCCATGATATTCACACTTAGAATTCAGCTCCTTATTGGTTGGCACATGCTTTCTTGGAAGGCATTTCTTAGTCCTGCCCTCCAACTGGCTGTCAAACTCATTGGATTATTCCTCCTCCCACAGTTCCCAGTAGGCCACTATTGACTTCTTTCTCAAGTGTAACTGCTCTTGGAGTGGTAGCTTGTGTTAGATGAGGATCTTGGTGACTTTTAATTGGTCTGTGCATCTGCAGGCTTCTTGATGTGATTCCTGACATGTGGCTACTGTATAGATTTCAGGGGCAAATAAAGATGATGGCATGTGCCAGGGCTTCAGTAGTATTTGTCCCTCATCTGTGAATCCATAGCCGTGGATCCATGAGTAACCTTCATGGCTTAAAAGTCATGTTGGTCCCTCAATGAAGGTGGGTGGCCTGTTCTCGGGCCCCACATACAGTGGTAGTCATACAAAAGTTCTGAGGTATACAGTTCTTCTAGAAGCATAGTACAAAAGAGAAAGCCTGAATGTAGCGGCTGGCTCTATCAAGAACACTGCGGTGAAGGTAGGGGAAACTGCTGGTCCTGATAATATCCAATATGTATCCTCTGCTACTGAATCTAGACAGTTTCCCCCTAGCCTGCCTAATACACATACATTACCTGAAATTTCATTACCTGCCAAAGTTGAGTTTAAAATGCTAAAGGAAGCATCAACCTCTTTTTCAAACCTAATTTCCTTTCTCACAGCATTTGATAAAAAAGTTGATTTGTTATTAAATAGATCAGAAAATCTTGACTGGGAGCTTAAAACAATTAAAATTGATGTCGAGCAGATCAAATCTACACAAAGGGCTTTGCAAAATGAAGTTACGACTGTTCAACAGAAAGTACTCACAAATTAAGCTCTTGTCACCACTAATTTAAAGGCTATCATTGCAATACAAAGAAAAAGAGAGCATGGAGAACACCTTACACTATAAAAATCTTTGCCTGGTTGGAATTCCTAATGCATATGACAAGGCTTACAGTCACAGACAAAGACATGGTCAGATATTTCTTGAAATTTCTGTGATAGTTCAAGAGAAATCTCCTGCTTTCTACATTTCCACAGTAGGGGCAGCAGAGAGAGACCATGTCTGTGGCTACAACTGTATAGTTCACTGAGAGATTTATTAAAAAATATATTTGTTACAGTATTAAAACTTCCTGAAAATAACTTGCCTTTTGCCACTAAAGCCTTTCAAATTCCAATGAAGAAAACTGCTTCTGATATTATCGATCAGACACAACCCTATTATCAAGATGTCAGTTTCAACTTACTCTCACCTGAGTCTGCAGATGTTCTCACACAAGCACAAGATGCCACAAATATTTTTAAACACACAGCAGGACCGAAGAGTACCATTATCTTTGCTTTGGCCTTCAACAGACATCGAGATTTAATCCTAAATACAGCTAGAAAACAAGGGGCTATAAAATTCAAAGAAATAATATATCACATCTTTTAATTATAATTACTGGTGAGCAATTTTTTGAATGGACTGCGCCGGTTGATATTTGCTGTAATAACCAATCAGGTATTACGGCATTCACGTGCTGTGTCTGTCAAAAGTAAGCATCCCTCACTGGCGCTTTCTCTGTGTGGGCGGGCTGAACAATTTCAAGAAACGTGGTGGTTCCGTTCAACTTCCATATCTTTATTACGGAGAAGCCACCACAACAAACCCTTGCCATCCCGTAATCTTTTTTTAAATTATCTGGTTAATCTTACTATTCAACCTACTGTTAATTGTTAAAAAAAAAAAAGAATATGGCCGTTTCTTCGTTTCCCAGCTTCATGAGCCACATGCTGCCAGCGAGAGCGGTCTGTTGCTGCTTGCCCACATCAAGAGGTAAGTGCAAGTGCGATCCAAATATCAGCTTTCATTTAAACAAAAAAATAATTTGTGGGACCTGAGGGAGCTGGACGCTGCTGTGCTGTCTTCAGCTAAAGGGGAAAAGGGAAGACAGGACTAGGTGGGGACTAATGTGGAATCTGAAGTGGGAGCTGGGTAGCTGAAACTACATGCTGCATTTGGAGTTGTGTGTGGGCTGCTGAAATATGCCCCCAAAAAGTAGACTGGTGTGTGTGTGTGGGGGATAACTAGGAGAGAGAGAGAGAGTGTGTGTGTGTGTGTGTGTGTGAGAGAGACAGCACTCATTGGAGAAAAATTGCTCACCAGCAAATTATATAAAATAAAAAATGAGGGCGTGTGCATATGAGAATTTATGTCACTCGGTGTGGATGCTTCATAAACCCCTCGGGCTCCGCCCTTGGGGTTTATGTAGCATCCCACACCTCGGGTGTGCATTAAATTCTCATATCACACACTTCCCCATCTGTTATTCTATATGTAAATGTAATTGTTAAATGTTATTTGTCTATGTTTAGTTTTGCTGTAATGTGATTAATGTATTTTAATGTAAGAGTAACTGGTATGGAATTAATGGACCGCACTGTAAATGAGCTTCGGCTCAGTGATGTTATCCATATTCATTTTTGTATGAATAAAAATTTTACCTACCTACCTACATACCTACATCTTTCCAGATATAGCCCCAGAAACATTGCAACTTTGTAAACAGTTCCTGCAGTATAAAGAAGACTTTATAAGCTTGGGGCTACTTTCAAAATGTTTTATCCTGCCAAATGCTTTCTAACCTGTGGAGAAAAGAGGTTATTCTTTGACCATGACAAGTTAAAAGTGTATGTAAATCTAAAAAAATCCTTTAAGGCTGAACAGAATCTCTCTAAAAGAGAAGATCTAGAGGAAGAGATGCCTGCCATAGACGAAGAGACTAAAAGATGGAATTTAATACTTTGTGACTTTTGTTACTGAACATGAATATCTATAATTGTTATTATTCAGATCTAAATTAGTAGCAGTGTGCTTAAGGAACAAGGAATTACTAAATATCTGATTTGGCACAATAGTAGAAGCTTGTGTCTGTCAACTTGCCAATAGTTAGTTTTCTGATTAAAATTATTATTAATTGATCCCACCCAGCTGGTGGACTTTACCTAAAATTAGAACTCCCACATAAGTGTATAATTCTATAATTATTGATTATCTTATACTTTTCAAATTAAATGTTTGAATTGATGATTCTGAATTTTGATTTTGAATATATATTGTGTACTAATATAAGTATTACAATAAAATAAAGTAAAAAAAAGGTTCTGAGGTATATCTGGGTATACTGAGACAGAAACACATTACAGTCAATGCAAAGTGCCTCAGTGGTACCTCAAGGGAGTCAACTTTTAGATAACTAACACTGTAACATGGCACAGAGGCCTTAATAGAAGTGAAGTCTGAATAGAATGAGACCATAGCCAGCATCCTGCTCAGGGTACACTGTCCTAAATGGTTCGGGTGGAGCCCCAACAACAACAAATTATTTTATTGTTCGATTGAGTGTCTTTACAATACATCCATTTCATTAACAAATTAAACATTCTTATACAATCAGTATAACATAGTTTTGGTAAAATTAGGTAATTCCAGTTAAATCAGTCCTTCATATCAACCTGTAAAAAATCAACCCATCTCAATAAAAATATAACCAATCAATTATCTTATCTCAGTACATTTGTAAAATTGTTTCATTTCATTAAGACTGGTACACTTTCTATTTTTACAGACTTATACTTTTCAAATATTTTACCAATTGTTCCAAGATTATCTTATCATTGGACATAAAAAGCTCTATTATAATTTTGTCAGAAGGCAATTTATTATTTACTAACAAAGGACTCAACCAGTATTTCCTTCTCCCAACAAAATGTGGACAATGTAGTATTATATGTTCTAAGTCATCTTCATTTAAACCACATTTACAATATTGATTTGAGACATTTATTTTATTTCTGACTATAATATATACAGTTTGCTGAATAGAGTTCCATATGGAATCTTGTGATGGGTGGTGGTGCCCCCTGTTAGGTAGTGTATGGTAAGCAGACACCAATAAAAAATGCTCCACTCCATGAAAACATGGTGGCACTGAGGGCTGAGGTCCTAGGTGCCTTATCTTGTGCCATGCTGGCAACCTGGGTTCAGGAATGGACTCGAGTTGTCAGGGAGTTGGCATGGAGGGGAAGGTCAGAGCAGGACTGAGCAGCCGGAAGGCAGCTCTCCTCTCTGGAGGGTGGTTGCTGCCCCCCCATAGTCTCACTGCCACCGGGTGGAGGCCCGGTGGTCAGCATAGGTGGCAGGGGTGACACATAGTGGGTGGGTACCTTGAGATGCAGTGTATATATGCCTCCATGTGCATGCACGTGTCTGAGGTAAGGGAATGGGTTACTGGGAGAAAAAATGAAAAAATCCATAAAATACTACACATAAAAAACAAATACTCCACTCCATGGTGTGCTTTCTTACTGCAGAGACCAAGCCATAGAAAAGTATCATTGTGGGGAGGTCATATGAGTGCATATGAGATATGGTTGCCTAAATCCTTAACTCTGTGCTGCCAACTGCTTATCCTGCTTCACTCTTCCTCTTCTGCATTGTGGAACAGCATAATTTTTACCTACATTTGGAGCCTGAACATTATGCAAGTGGCCGATGAACTTATTTCCAACCCCATTACAGCACAGAAGTGGAAAAAATCAATAGAAAAATCACTGTCGCCACAAAGCCTTCCAGAGCCCAAGATGGCCACTGTGTGGGAACGTGCAACCAAAAATCCAGACCCGATCTGCCATGCCAGCCTCACTGAGCAGATTGCTGCCTTGTTCCAAATTATAAGAACTACTGCCACAGGCACTCAAGAAAGTTTTGTCAGCCCAACAGATCGGGTAGGAAAGGTAGAGACTGTCATTTCCAAGACGATCACACTTAGCTCTGCACAAGATCAGCACCAACAATTCGCCGAGTCTCAGCTCGCTTGGCTTATGGCTAAAATGGAGGACTTGAAGGGCCAAGGGTGGTCTAAAAATCTTTGCATCATTGGTCTGCTGGAGAGGGTCAGAAGGCCAGGCCCTGTACATTTTCTCTAGGACATCTTCCCCAAGTGACTGCAACTTCCATCGGGGGACTTTGATTTTGAAACTGAACTGGCACATCAGGTCCTTCAGGCCCAAAGCAATTGGAACAACTCTAGGCCTCGATCCTTCATTTTTAAGCTCCTTAGATTTCAAGAAAAGGAGTTGATACTAAACCAAGCATGGAAACTCAAGGATATATTAGTCAGCAGCACAGACATCTTGTTCTACACAGACTATCTTAACGGAGTTCTGGAACACTGCCAGACCTGTAAGAAAATAAAACAAGGCCTCAGATACCGGGGTATTACCTACATTGCTTCAATACCCTGCCATGCTAAGTGTTAATCTGGATGTCAAATCCTTAGACCCCGGAGGAAGCTGACACATTTCTACATGCGCACCTGGGGCCTGCCTAATCATTCCTTTGCCCCAGCTGGGACTGGGAGTGAACAGATGGATACCCTGCCCCCCGATTCAGTGGGGATCCCTGCTCTGACTTGAACGACAAACAGCACCAGCACTCTAGAGCCAGGAGTTACTGTGTAACTCCAGTGAAGATTAGCGCACAGTTTTCTTGAAGAAAAATGAAGATTTATTTGGAAAGTTCCCAGTTGTTTACAGCAGAAATAACAAATATCTGAAACAGTGTCCTTGTCCAAATGCCTCGGCACTTCACACGTAAGAGCTTTGTCAGGGGGTGAGTATTTGGTATTGAACTGTCCTTTTTATAATACTTAATACATGACATAATTCATTACATCATTTTTAACTCAGTACATTTCAATCAAATAAAGGGATTTTTCTTTGGTGCAGAATATAAAGAGCATATACATCACAAATTAAAAAGCTAAATACAAAAACATAGGATGTTATAGGAGAGAGATTCATAATAGAAATGGCTAGGTCAAGTATTATCTTTATCCCGTTTCAGTTTCAGTACAGATATATCAAACTAGAATGTATTCATTTTTAATAAATGTCTCATTTCTTATGTGCTCCTATAATTAAATGCATACAAAAAACGATCATACTGAATTCATACTATCAGAATAATCTGTTCCACTTTTTTAACTTAGTGGTTCTATAGCATATGAACTTCAAACACAATCAGTTACTCATTCAAAAGTGTTCCTTTAGTAAAAAGACTTTAAGTCGCAAGGTTTGTAAAGCTTACTACAAGACACTTATGTATGGGAGCCAATCCACACAGCCGTACCAATACAGCTGATTCATTAAGTGGTCTGCAGGTATTCCTGTGCTCTCCAATGCACCTCAGCTGTGAAAATAAAAAAGTAAGAAATTATTATTAAATTCGAATTACTAACCTGTGACTATAAAGAAAGTGAAAAAATATGACTATTTGTGGTTAACTAATCCCAAACTACATATAAAGCATTTTTAAAGGTCAACAAAACATTGCTGTCTAGCCCTACAAATTTTAAGGGTAACATTTCTCCATCTAATAAACCCGGATTATGGGTCTCGGGGGAAAGTGAGAAAAATAATGCTTCCGTAGTTTAAAGGGGAGCAGGGGGAAAAGAGAAGGGGAAGATGGGGGTAAAGTACCATACAGAGGAAAATGTATGGGCAACGATGAACAACCACGCTATGCTAGCTTCAATTGGTTCCCATGGCAACTTATGTAAACCTCGCGAGCGCAGCACGAGAGGTTTACCAATGTTGCCATGGGAAACATGAGAAGCAAGCATAGCATGGTCGTTCATCGATGACCATCCATTGTCCTTTATAGTGTATGGGCATCGGTGCAATTAGTTTAGCTCAAACCATGAATGTTTTTTAAATTGACATCCCCACCCTGACTCTCCTGTGCCCCCCTCCAAGATTTACAGACTGCCATGTCTTTCAGCACTCCCTTGAACCAAACCAAACTCAACCCAAATTGCTAGAGCTGCCAGCTCCAATAACAACCAGAACACTAGCCAAAATCCCTGTTCTCTCAAAAACATCTCTTCCCCTGTAACAACAGAATGAACCCACAGTCACTCTGACCCAAAAAACAAACTAACGTTCTTTGCTCCATGACGCAACTGCTTTTGTACCTCAGAGGCTTGCTTCTCAGCTCAACGAGGAATCTCCTGCTTTTCAGCAACTAACTGAGTTGACTGACTTCTCATAGCACAGTGTAATCCACAAAGGGAAACTAATGGCAGGAGAAACCAGTTAAATTCTGTACACTTAAAAGAAAGAAAAAAAGACCCAAAACACACCGACACCAAAACGGCTCTCTGTAGCTCTCACTGACAGTGAACTGCCATCAAAACTCTTCAGACCACCCTCATTCTTGAGTTTTACTACACAATCACTCTGCAGCTGAGGGTGAGTGTGAGCGGGTTTGAAAGCTTTTGGGTGAGGGGGTGAGGGACCTGGGAGAGGCTTCAGAAAAACGTAAACGGATCGGCCATGCTACCATGATGACGTCTGCATGTATTAGTTCTATTTAGTTGTACCATCAATGTGACATACCATCGATTGTATAACAACATCGTGACAACACATTGATAGTATAACAACTAGGGCTGTGCATGGTCTGGATAGTATTTCCTGAATACCACTAATAGTAGGCTTGCCGAATATTCAGATGGACATTCTGAATAGTTCACTATTCAGCTACTATTTGGGACGTACTATTCGGTGGGTGAGATTTCAAAATCTCACAGAGCTTCTCTGGCCAATCAGAGGCTGTTTTTGGAGCTCAGAGTCAGGAACACCATGTGATCTCCTCATTCTGAGTGTGTAGATGAGAGGAGACAGTTGTTTCTCAGAGAACTAGCTCTGTTTAGTTTACCACTTGGAACTTTTTTTAACTGTTTAAAAATGTTATGTGTGTGATCCAGTTTTTACATCTGATCACCTTGTGACTGCATCTGACTGCAGTTTTGTTTTTCATCAGTTTCAAGGAAAAGGAGAGTCTGTGTGTGAGTGAATCTGTGTGTGTGCTGCTGCATGCTGACTCCCCTCCCCCACTGCTTACAGTTTCACAGCTCAGCTGAAGCAGTGTGGTTAGATTTTTTGCTTAAGAACCAATTAGTTCTTATTAGGATTTTTTTTTGTTTGTTTGTCAACGACGAAGTCCAGTTTGGCTTTTGCATGTAGTGAGTAACAGTTACTGACCTCAGTAACAGTGAGTGGCTCAAGCTTTTGCTGACTGCCCCATCCCCACTGCTGTGCTTGCTTAGCTTTTTGTTCCAAATCCACACACAGCCCCTGTGGTATTTTCTATTTCTTTTGTGAAACAAATTGGTATTTTGCTGTAATCAGGTTCCCGGTTCGGTTCCCTGTATAAGTGAGGTGTGATTGTCATCTGACTCCCTCTTATCTGTGTTGCAGCTTACCGCAGCACATACATCATCCGTATGTGCGTTGTATTGTTGTTCTTGTAATCTGTGTCCTGCAAG
This sequence comes from Neoceratodus forsteri, assembly GCA_016271365.2. Classification (NCBI taxonomy): domain Eukaryota; kingdom Metazoa; phylum Chordata; order Ceratodontiformes; family Ceratodontidae; genus Neoceratodus; species Neoceratodus forsteri. The sequence continues at coordinate 1,612,617,918 of CM057452.1, forward strand.
TGCATGCACAGTTGTCTGCACGCATTTTATTTTGTGATATATAAAGCAGCGTATTTTTTTTCTCACTGGGTCAGACTTGGCTCATTGAATTGTTGCAGACTGTAGTCTAGTTCTTGGCTCAGTTCCCTGTACAACTGAGTAAGGAGGGTGTCACAGGTGCCTCCTCCCTCCACAGCTCACTGCACCTGAGTGACCTCCTGTGCATGTGAGTTTTTTCTTTTTGTGTGTCTTCGCCACCTGTGTGTGCACTACTGTGAGTGTGTACACATAAATTTTCTGTGAACTGCTTTAGTATTTCTGTGAGTGTCAGGCGTGACTCACTGGGTTCTGTGTGTTGTAAGTTGTTTGGTGCACCTTCAAAGCTTGAATTACAGTACAGTATGACTGCACAACTGACACTGTACAAGTAAGAAGTTGTTTGCTGACTCCATCTCTCTCTCTCTCTCTAGTATCAGCTTGGCTTTATTAGCTGCTACCTACACGGTGTTGCTATTGTTGTTTTCTGCAAGAAGCACCAACATAAACAGAGACACTAATCACAAATAATATACGCAGTAAGTTTACAGACCATGTCTCATCAATCCTGTAAATGTGCACGGTCCAGCCCAAGCAAGTCATCTTCACCACCAGTCGTAAGTGGTGAGGAACAGGGTGAGAGAAGGTCTGTTTGTATTCGCCACTCTAAAATAGTTTTCTCCCCTGATAAGCCTTCAAGTTCTGGTGTCAGTAAGATTGGAGGTAGTACTACTACTACTACTATAACTTCAACTGCTGCCACTACTATTACTAGTACTGCATTTGCGGCACCATTATTTTATAAAAGTAGGAGGGCTTTACAGCTGACGTCTCCAGTTATACAAGAATAAGAACACACCCCCACTACCAGTGGTAGTGCTATTCACACAACTGCCCCCATAGAGGCAACATCACCTATAAGTGTGCTCCTTCACACCACCACCAGTGCCATGATTTCAGTAACCAGAGCAAATCCTTTTTGTACTGTTGACACCACCACTGCCATAACAGTGTGCACTGTTATTTGTGCTCCTTGAATAGCCACTGTCACCACAACCTTTGCCTCCATTAGTAGTCCTGAGTGTTCTGCTGTCAACATGACTACTGCTGTCAGTATTACAACTAGCTGTAATATGACAATTTCTTTGATTGTAACTCGTGATAGTAATTCTGGCAACAGGACTACAGTCGGCAGTGCTACTACCTTGCCAACTGTGCCCATGACCATAGGTCCTGTGACTAGTACTGACCATGAGACTGTTACAATGACTGCACCAATTGTGTTGCCAAAATGTACTGTTGCTCAGCCTCGCAAGTTTCCTCTCACCACATTTCCTTTTGCTGATGTGGAGGATTCTGAAGAAGAGCATTCATCTGGTTCTGAATATTTACCAGAGCCTCAAGACTTGCAAAGTACATCATCTGACAGTGATACCCACCTAAGTGAATTTGGTGATGAGGCCGAATATGTGGCATATCTGTGTGAGAAGCATGAATGTGCAGCTGCCAAAAAATGCAGTGCTTCGTGTCGTGGCAAGCAGGCCAGTCAGGGTCACCCTCCTCCTCCTCCTCCTCCTCCTCCTATAAAAAACAAACAGTCCACCATGTCCTTTCAAAGAGTTGTGTCAAGTTCAACTCCATCTGATACACAAAGTAGTTTTACAAATACATCTGTTGTGGAGAAAGAAAGGGGCAGAACAACTGCATCCACTGCACCAGGTCTGATAAGGGGAAAGGGGAAAAACATGCCCATGGTCGCCCAATTGGTGCCCGTACTTCTACTGTCAGTGCAAGGAAAAGTGTGGTGTGGCTGTACTTTAGTGTTGTAAAATATGATCCAACAAAGGCAGTATGCTGTGTGTGTGACTGTACTATAAGTCGTGGTAGAAACCTTTTAAATCTCACAACAATATCAATGATAAACCATCTCCAAATGAAACATTCCAGTGCACTTCAATGATCCACAGCTGTTCCTCCCCTCCACAACATGTGCCTGTCAGCCTCTCTTCTGATACTGGTCCAGTAGATGCACAAAGTATTGTTAGTGATTCTATTACTGAGACAGACAGCGTGCCCTCAACTCCCCCTACACCACTTATAGCGCATCCCCGTACAGAAGCATCACCCTTTCTGCTTTCTTCTGCTCAATTGTCTATTATTGTAACACCCTCTACCATGGGTTCAAAGTCAAAATCAATGCGATGTGGTACCGCTTTGACTACACCCATCATGCAAGCCTTCCATGCCCGCACCAAATACCAGACGTCACACCCAAAAGCACAGCAGATCACCAATTTAATTGGTGAGATGATGGCCTTGGATCTGCAGCCATTTTCCATTGTGGAAAACACAGGTTTCCATAGGCTGCTGCAGCATTTACACCCTAGGTATAATATACCATCACGGACCACATTTTCGCGTACTGTAGTACCCAACATTTACCATGATTTGAGAAAAGAAGTTGACAGACTACTAGCACAGGCTGTTCATGGAGTTTTCCACTGCACAACTGACATATGGACCAGCATGAATTCAAATCATGCATATATGTCACTGACAGCACACTGGTGTGTTGCAGATGTGGTAGTCACTGGTGGTGATGGTGGTACTAGTGCTGGTTCTGTCTCTTCCTCCTCCTCTCCAAGCAGGTCTGCTTTGCTAAATGTCAGTGTTATGGAAAAAGATCACCGGGCTATAAACATACTGTCATTCCTGCAAGAGATGTTGAGCCCATGGATTGATGGCAACAATTTGCAGGTAGGGTTTGTGGTTACAGACAATGCCACAAATATGATAAAAGCACTTTGAGATGGCAATTTTGAGGGGATACGCTGCTTTGCTCATATACTAAATTTGGTGGTGACAAAGGCTTTGGCAAACACAGCAGAGGCAGATCACACAGTCAAAGCAGCCAGAAGCATATGCAGCCACTTCCATCACTCTGTGAAAGCCACAAACCGTCTGCATCAACTACAAGAGCATCTTCAAATGCAGCAGCATCATCTCATCCAGGATGTACAGACACGGTGGAATTCCACCTACTACATGCTGCAAAAGCTTCTGGAGCAAAAGTGGGCCCTTCATGAGATGAGCATGGAAACTGATATAGGGGGAGTCCTCGGACATCAGGGCTGGGCTGTGATTGAGGGTTCGGTAAAGGTTTTAGCCCCATTTGAAAGGAGCACTCGTGACCTTAGTTCTGATTCCACACCGCTAAGTCAGGTAATTCCTGCTGTACAGATCCTGAAAAAAGCCATAAGGAGATTCAGTGAAAATGCTGAGAAAGATCCAAACCAGACACCAGGAACAGTGATATCCCTTGTGGAAAACCTGACCACAGAACTAGAAGTTAGATTTTCTGATCTCATTTCCAATAAACAGCACATATTTGCCACTGTGTTGGATCCACATTTCAAGTGTGAGGTACTACACCTTATAATGTCCACTCACAGGGTTATAGATATTCAGAAGCAGATGTGCTCAGAACTTAGTTTCTGCATCCTTGGGTTGATGAAACCAGAAGGTAAACCTATTAATGAGCCAGTCTCAGAATCACAAACTGAAAGCCATATAGAAAACCTTGAGAAGGATGGTGACTGTTGGGCTGAACTCAGCTCATCACTACAGGCTGAGCAGCGGAAGAGAACAGAACAGCAGCCACAGTTGGCGCCCAATGTGCTGAACAGTTATTTCAATGAACCTCTGGAGTCATTCTCCATAAATCCAGTGGAGTACTGGATCAAAAGGATGAAAGCATCTCCGCACTTGGCACAGTTGGCCCTTAAATATATCTGTTGCCCCCCTACCAGTGTACCATCTGAACGAATGTTCAGCACTGCTGGGGATGTGGTGGAACCTCACCAATCCTCACTTGACCCAGCACATGTGGAACAACCTGTGTTTATAAAAATAAATCTACCTCACCTTGGGTACACATATGGCCACTAACAATTGCATTAAATAATTGTCTTGTACTGGATACAATATTTGTGTGTTGTAGCGTTGACCCATACACAACCCATTCTGTGTTAACCGTCATTGTTCTGTTAGCAAATAAGCACGTTAACATTTATATTCAAAGTTATACTAACACAAATCTGTGACCAACACCCTTTTCCTTTATTACTTCCACTGTTATGGTGTATTCTTTTGAACGAGCATGCCCTGCAGTTCCCAGTGCCTAAAACTGCCATCCACCTATTGATTGCTGTTCCCAATACAAAATCCTCAACTGGTGTTGCTACATCTCTCATCCTCTGTGTTGCTCGTGCCCATATTCCATCGATCTCTTTAACAGCTTTCCAGGTGCCAGTCACCAGTGTGGCATCACCAGTCTCAAGTATTTCACATGCATAAAATATGGCAGCTAATAGTGTGTCATCTCCAGTCTCAGTGTTTCCCATGCCTGAAATATGGCAGTTACAACTGTGTCATCTCCAGTCTCAGTGTTTCCCATGCCTGAAATATGGCAGTTACAAGTGTGGCATCTCCAGTCTCAGTGTTTCCCATGCCTGAAATATGGCAGTTACAAGTGTGGCATCACCAGTCTCAAGTATTTCGAGTGTATAAAATATGTCAGTTACAAGTGTGGCATCACCAGTCTCAAGTATTTCGAGTGTATAAAATATGTCAGTTACAAGTGTGACATCACCAGTCTCAAGTATTTCGAGTGTATAAAATATGTCAGTTACAAGTGTGGCATCACTAGTCTCAAGTATTTCGAGTGTATAAAATATGGCAGTTACAAGTGTGGCATCACCAGTCTAAAGTATTTTGAGTGTATAAAATATGGCAGTTAGTGTGGCATCTCCAGTGTCAGTATTTTCCATGCCTGAAATATGGCAGTTAACAGTATGGCACCTCCAGTCTCAGTGTTTCCCATGCCTGAAATATTTTATTTATTTATTTAGCTTTTGTTGACTGGGTAAGTGCACTAGACAAATCCTGCCTATTTTCGGGCACGACCCGGGGGAGGGGGAATACAGATGAATGCCAACTGACCTTGAACCAGATTAAGCTGTTGATGGTATTTTTAGTGAATGAGGGCCAGGACACCGGGGAAATTCCCCTACTCTTTTCGATAAGTGCCATGGGATCTTTAACATCCATCTGAACTACCACCAATCCAGGCAGATGGGACCTCGGTTTAACGTCTCATCCGGAAGACGGCACCTCAGAAGTGCAGCACCCCTCTCATGCTGCACTACAGTGTCAGTACTGGGATATTAACCCAAATGCCAGATGTGAGAACAGAACCCACAGCCCTCTGATCTCCTGGCCTCAGAGGCGAGTGTGATACCTACTGAGCCACTGACACTGCAGTATGGCAGTTAACAGTGTGGCATCTCCAGTCTCAAGTATTTCACATGACTAAAATATTACGGTTATGAGTATGATATCACTTGTCTCAAGTATTTCACATGACTGAAATATTCCACTTACCAGTATAGCATCACATGTCTCAAGTATTTCACATGATTGAAATGTTCTGGTTACCTGTATGGCATTACCATTCTCAAGTATTTCACATGCCTGAAATATTTTGGTTACCAGTGTGGCATCACCAGTCCCAAGTATTTCACATGCCTGAAATATTCCGGTTACCAGTGTGGCATCACCAGTCTCAATTATTTTCCATTCCTGCAAAATTATTGCAAAATGCTGCAGTATGCTGTAAGGAGCAGTGTAATTCAATGGCAGTTAATCTCTAGTCATCCAATATTTTGTGACAGCATTTACTGCAAAGTATTGAATTGCATCATGTCTTGCTTCACTGTATACTATTGATACATAATACAATTCCAGAGAAGGTGGTGAGATAGACTACATGGATGATGACAGACAGATGTCTCTTTATTAGATGGTCTCAAATATTTTTCTCCCCAAGCAAGCCTTTTAGTTCTTGTAGCATTGGGAATAGTACTACTACTACTAATACCACTGGCAGAACTATTACTACTACTGGTGTCACCACCTGTTCCATCTATACATTCACTGTCACGTCCTTTTGTGCAGTAGTAGGAGGGCATTAGTGCATATATGCTTTGTGCAGGAAGCAGCAGACACCACCACCTTAACATGCTTTAGACCAGTAAACCGTAAACATTTAGGATCATTGTTATGATTTTCAAAAAAAAAGTTGTGCAACAGGACTAGCTAGCTGTAAGTTCCTTACATCCCTAATGTGTTCTTGGATTCAGACTTTTAAAGGACAAATTGTCCTGCTCACATATAATCTTGGACAGTCACACCAAAGGGAGAAAGCTGTACATGTGGTAGTACAGGAAATGAATTGCTGAATCTGAATAAATCTGTTATTGATTTGGACAGAAAAACTATTGCCTTGTTGGCAGTGTGGACATACACTGCAGTGCCCATATTTGAGCATTCCTTTTGGTCTAATTGGTAGCCAGATGTGACCTAGATTTTCTTTTATTTGCATCATATGTTTATTCAGATTTTTGAGTCTGACAAACAAACAGAACAGTTACACCACAGACAGTACAGAAAACATACAAAAACAGTTCATAACTTATATACAAAAAGATCCAGTTTCCTTAACTATAATAAATTATGTGACACATTAAACGAGAGTAAAGACATAAAATCATCCAATATAGCCTGTGAAGAATTACTTACAAGGACAAAAGAGAAGAGAATCATTTGATCTGATCTAAATCTGGTCAGTTTAGCACCATCAATAATCCATTCATCCTCCCTTCGTGTCCAACCTTCTCCCAATGTCAGGTTTTCTGCAGGTGAAAGAGCACTAAGATAGGGTTGCCATGTATTATAGAATTGTTCCCTTCTATCCCGCATTACATAAGTGAGTCTTTCAAGAGTAAGAGCCTGCAACACCAGTGCCTTCCATTGTTGTATAGTGGGCTTAACTGCAGACACCAATGTATTCAGGATACAGTGTCTGGCCATTATAAGTAATACCCTAAGCCATTTAGGCAGAGAGGCCTAATCCACCTCCCCTACCTCCTCCATTCCAAATAATATTACCATAGGTATCAGTGGGAGCCTTCTGCCTGCAAGGATCTGAGCTTCTGCCATCACCTCCCTCCAGAATTCCTGAAGGACAGGACAAGACCAGAAATAATGTGGTAGTAGGCCAGGCCAGTGTTGCAGTGAGGACACATCGGAGACGCAGGATTAAATTTGTGAACAATCGAGGGTGGGCAATATAGCCTATGGCAGAACTTATAAAAATATTCTTTATATTTATTACAGATCAGGATGCCCTGGTGTAACTGAGTCATCATCCTCCAAGTATCCTCTAAAATGGGATTCCTATATCTCTCTCCACAGTTGTCTGGTTTTCTGGTCATATTACTGGCTGCCTACCTGCTTGGCCACTCTTCGTATTGTACCTTTGGGGTTACGCTGGCCATCTTGTATAATGCTCCACTTGCCCCAATATAGAAGCCTGTATCATACCTTCTCCCCAGGGTTCTACAATATGCCTTGATCTGCAGGTAACAATAGAAGTGTTGGTGCCCCAGCCCTGTCCTAGCCCGAATGTCTTCAAAAGAGTCCAACACCTCCTAAGTATGGAGGTCACTTAATCACATTATGCCACCCATCTCCCATTCCTTAAATCCAGGGTCTGCCAGGCCTGGGAAAAAAAAGGGGTTCCAACCACCGGAATGAGTAAGGTCTCCTCCACTTCCTCCCTGCCCTGGCAGGTCAGATGTCCCCAACCATCCAGAACCGACTTAACCAGCGGGTTTGGTCTCAGCAAACCCACCTACGCCCTATATCCTTTCTTTGAAAGATAAGTAGACACACGGCCAGGACACCCCCTCTCCTCAAGGTCCAGCCAATCTGCTTCCATGGGTCTTCCCACCCAGTCCTGTAGGTATCGGCATTGTATGGCCGATTGATAAATTCCTAGATCAGGGAATTGCAACCCACCCTTATCTGTCATAGCCTTTAGGCGAGCAAGGCTCACTCGGGGTAGTTTATCCTGCCACAAGAATGTCAAAAATGCCCTTTCTAAATGCTTAATATCTGCTTGTGTAAGGCCCACGTGAAGCATTTTCATACTATATAGGAGCTGAGGTAGTGCATTCATTTTGAGCAAGTTTATTCTCCCTAGCCACGTAAGGGGTAATTTAGCCCATCTCCCCAAGTCAGCCATAATCACCTGCAGCAATGGGGCATAATTTAGCTCATAAAGAGCCTTTATGTTATTCCCCACTTGAATGCCCAAACAAACAAAGGAGTCCTGGACCCTTCGAAATCCCCAGTCTGTAGTTCCCTCCCTCTCTCCAGCTGCAGGTTCCCCTATCCTAAGCTCCTCTGAGTTATTTAAATTCAATTTATACCCTGAAAATTTAGAAAATTAGTCTATTAGATTTAAAAGTGGTGGCATAGATTGGGATGGTTTAGTAACATATAGGAGCATGTCATCAGCATACAGAGAGAGCTTGCATGTTCGGACCGACTGGCTCTGGACCCCAAATATGTCAGGATGCTTTCTGATGGTGGCAGCCAGAGGCTCCAGAGCAAGGGTGAATAGAAGGAGTGACAAAGGACACCCTGCCTAGTCCTGCTCTGCAATGTAAAGCTGTCTGTGAGGGTGCCATTAACCAGAACCCTGGCTGGGAGCATTATACATTAACTGAATCAACCCTACAAAATCTTCACCCAGACCAAAATGGGTCAGAACCTCCATTAAATATGGCCATTCAACCCTATCAAACGCTTTTTCCGCATCCATTGACAGGGCATGGACTAGTTCATATCCATTTGCTGCTCCCCATATCACTTTTAGGAGGGTTCTCATATTATGATAGGAGTATCTGTTCCTAATTAACCCAGTCTGGTCTGGGTGAATCAACCCTGGAAGAAGTCTATCTAAACAGCTCGCCAACACCTTAGCAAAAATCTTAGAGTCGCAATTTAGCAACAAAATAGGCCGAAAGGATGCACATTCAAGCGGGTCCTTGCTATCTTTAGGAATCAGGCAAATAATCGCTTCCTTCCATGTATGAGGCAATGCCCCTTCCTCCCGGGCTTCATTAAGTACTGCCTCCATTGACTGAGGATATTTGGCTTCATAGCCTTGTAATAATCTGCCGAATAACCATTGGAGTCACTAGCTTTACCTATTTTTAACCCTGCAATGCCCGTAGCTATTTCCCCCCATTATTTTAGCATTTAACCACACTCGTTGTGGAGCAGATAATTTAGGCAGGTCCAGGTCACCTAAGAAAACCTGCGTATTAGTCCTCGATCTCCAGTCTGTGTTCGGTATAGTTCTTCATAGAATCTTTTAAACCTATTCCTAATATGCTTTCTATCTGTCTGTAGCTGACCATCTGACCATTTAATCATGGAGATCAAATGAGAGCTCCTTCTCCTCTGAATCAAATTTTCCAGTATAATGCTGGGCTTATTCCCCATTCATAGAAGTGTTTATGAACAAACAGGCATGTCTTCCTGGCCTCCCCAGCAGCAAATTGTTCAGGGCCTCCTGGTCACCATTAATAGATGTGGGCAGCATCTCCCTCTCCCAGAGCCACCCGTCTCTCTAACACCTTAAGCCGTCATTCTAGGTTCTTCCTCCTTACCCGAATTTGTCACTTGTGATGTAACACATAGCTAATAATGGAGCCCCTCATGTACACCTTCCCCGCGTCCCAAAATGTAGCCTTAAAAGGAGCCATATCTAAGTTATCCTACACATATTGCTTCCATTGGTCCTGCAGGTGTTCCCTAAAGGTTTTGTTGGCCAGGAGATAATTAGGAAACCTCCACCATGGAGAAGCAGCCCTTTCCTCCCGCAATGTGAGAGTCATAAACACCATAGCATGGTCAGAGATGTGAACTGGGCTATGTTTAATCTGGGTCAGCATGAAGTACCAGGCTCTCGGGATATATAAAGATAATCAAGCCTCGACCACGTCCTGTGAGGATGTAAGAGAAAGTGTATTCACTGCAGGGTAGGGCTGGCGGTTCTTCAGGCCCCAATGAGATCAAGGTCAGCCATTCCCACCATCCAACTATGAATGGCCCCCTCTACTGGTGCCCCTACCCTCAGAATGATGCAGCACAGGGTTCATCAGGCAATTCAAATCTCCTCCCAGGAATAGCCCTGGGAATTGTTCTGCCATAAGTAATGCTGTAAGAGATTGGTAAAACATGGGGTCATGCACTGCAGGTGTATACACACTCCCAAAAGTTATCTTTTCCCCCAGGAGCTCTCCCACCACAAATACGTAATGGCCATGTTCTGGGTCCGCCACCACCCTATCCAATTTAAATGGTAATTGTTTGTGCAGGAGAACTGCTACCCCCAGCTTAAGGGAAGTAAAGGATGTTGCATAGTATTCTCCGACCCATCCTCTTTTTAGTTTAATATGCTCTTTAGCAGTGAGGTGGGTCTCCTGCAACAAAGCAACATTTACATTCTGATGCTTTAAAGCCATTAGCAGCATACTGTGTTGTAATGGGCGAGATCCCCCATACATTACATGAGGCTGTAATCAGCTCCATGGGGTTAGCCATTATAGCTAAGCCAGTTTCCATCCACAGCCCACTGCACCCATGTCCAAGCCCTCCTCAACATACTACAATGGTCACATATTAGTTTATAATCATATCTGAATCATGTGAATAACATAAAACAACATAACAAACAGTAATTATCAAATATATACATCCCCACCCTCCTTCCCATTTGAACCTGTATGAAAATTGAGTTGTACCCCGTGACTAGAATTGCATATAGCAAAAATTTTACACTACCTCCCTCATGTCAGTAAGAGTCGTCCCCACCCCAAGAATATCGCCTTATTCGCATCTCATATGTGAACAACATACAATTCAATTAGACCATGTGCTTTTCCTGACCCACCGTCCAGACACAGTTTGCAGGCCTGTAGGCTTCCCTTAAACAATCAGACATCCTCAAGATTATACTCTTTCTCTTGCCAGTGTCCAGAATGATAGTGGAAACCATCAAGGATCCAGTACAGGCTATAAATCAGCTACAGGCCTATCAGGCCATACGTCCTTCTAATAGGAGCTTTGCCCAGGTATCAAACCCCCAGCGCCATTAAATTTCATGGCGCCACAGCCTCCCTTCATCCCAGCTCTCCATAAAACATCATGCCATATTTTTTTTTTTTCAAACAGGTATGGTACAAGGATACTTCAAGTCTGAAGCAGAGGCCCCCACGATCTTGTAGGGCGAAATCGTATCCATTGGCAGTCAGTTATAAATCATCGTAGCCGGAGGGGCGGAGCTAACCAGCAAAGATGGAAGCTGTGTAACTAAGCTGCTGCAGTTCCACTCTTATCCATCCTGTTACATCAGAATTCTCAGCACCCATAACTCCAGGATATTTCTTCGGATTTGCATTCTGTACATCAAGCTGAAGCTAAATCTACGTAAAGTGAGTAAATCAGACAAGGGATTGCTATTTTATTGTCTGTTGAAGATTGTTCTCATTGCTACCTCAGGCCTGTATGACATTTGCAAACCACCAGGCTCAGCAGGGAGCAGTCCCAAGAGAGGAGATGGCCCACTCTAATGAGCCTCAGATCCCCTTACTCAGACAGTGGACCAACAACTGGGTAATATTACCTCTATGCTAAACAAAGTATTACTGGATACAACAGCACTCATTTCTACCACCTCTAACACCTAAAAAGGACGTTGAGAAGTTAACCTCCAGAGTGTGGATACTGAACTTCAAATTATACAGCAAGACCAAATCCTACATGACCAATTTCTCCAAACTAGGGACCATCATAACCAGATACAGTATCTACTGGCCAAGGTTGATGACCTTGAAAATCGAGGGAGAAGAAAAAACATTCGGATTGTGGGGCTCCCGGAGGGGACTGAGGGCCCAGATATGATCTCCTTTTTGCAAACTTCTCTTCCAATAATGCTTAAACTGAACAACCGCCCTCCCTTGGAGCTAGAGAGGGCCCACAGGTCACTAACCCCAAAGCCTCAGCCAGGGGACCGTCCTCACCCAATACTGTGTAAATCTGCCAGATACCCGGTAAAAGAACTATGTCTGAAACCTGCTAGAGACCTCAGAATGCTGCATTGGGACGGGGCTCACGTTCAGGTATTCCAGGACTATTCATATGACTTATCCCGGAATATAGAGCCTATGGTCCATTAAAGCAGGCCTTTTATAAGTTAAACCTTCTGACCTCTCTAAGATACCCTTAGCAGCTTCGTGTACTGTATAAGGGAGAGCAGCTTACCTTTAACTCCCGGCTGAGATGGAACTCTTCTTGGAGGACATTGGTGGTGAAGCTGGGCCACAACGAAAGTCCACCCCTCTGCCTCGTAGTGATGCCACATCATTCATGGATACCTCTGCTCCGCCTGAAGGCTCTCAGGGCCGAAACTCTATGCTCCCCCCTGCACCAGCAGGAAGACCCGAGTGGCAGAAGCAGCATAGGGGTAGACAATGAAAGAAAGCACCTGGCAAGTTGGGGAAGCCCTCTCTGCCTTCTACTGAGAAACCATGAAGGAATCGCTTGAGGAGCCAGCAGCAGGTCCCACTGGCTTCAGGGAGCAATGGCTCCTCCACCTATTCCATGCCTGTGAAGCTGTCCAACTGATATGAGCCACTCAGAGATTTGTTGCCAGCAGCCCTGGTTACGCCTGACAGAAGCACCAGCCACGAAGATGTACTCCACCTGGACAGTGCCGAGGGGCTGGCTGAAAGGGCTCCCTTCAAGGCAGACTGGGTAGTTGAACCTCGGAGTCCACGAGAGGACAGGAGCTCACGTCTTTATTGAGTGAAGCCGCAAGATGGGTAAAGGTCCCAGGGTTATGTAATTTTGTCAAATGTTTTGCTGTAATTGTCACAGGGTAGCTGTAAATCTAGGGCTTCCCTGGCTTGTCCTCGTGTAATGCCTCCTTTCTAGGGCCCAGGCCATAACATCCACCTCGAGCGATGTCATGCTGAGTCGTCATTACTAGAGCCCCAGCCCCTTCTCTCTATTCCTTCTCCAGCTGCACTGCTCGCCTCCAGAACTCGCAAATGATGTTCAGGTCCTGGATTAAATGTGTCATGTACAGTCTGGCCTGATCTGCGATTAAAATGTAACTAGTTGGGCTCCTAGTTATATGTTAATCTCCTCCGTTGAGGAGTTATTGCTGTTACGCACTTTACAGGGTAGCCCTGCTATTACAGTATGTAGCATCAGTGGTTGTCACCCCTTCGTTCTGTTTAGTTTTTAATTGCCAGCAGGTTACTGCATGATTTCAGGTGAGGGGTTTTGATTTAGCTCCATATTACAAGCCCCCTGACATGTTACCCTGTAACTTTTCTGGGATTTTAATCCCCAAGGCTTCTCCTGCAGATCAGGGTTGCTGCCTTGTACACATATGGTGCTCCGGCACTCAGGGGATAGCTGTCATATGGCGTAGAGTAAGAATCTATAGAATGTGGGCTGTCTGTAGAATGTTGCCCTATAGAATATGTTTAAAGCTTGAAACTTATTGGAAGCTAATATGGCTTCAGAAGGTTTACTATGGAGTTATTTCCAGGCACAAGACCACTGGTGTTAGTGGCTGCTATATTTCAAGGGGTGTCTGGATTATGAATGTCCCTCTCACTCTTACACCCTAGGGGCCCTGATATAGCAATGATATCACCATGGTGACAGTATTTGTGAGATTGCAATGTATAGTTAATTGCACCTACCATTCCGGTAGAGGTACTTATTTTCTTTTCTTTACTAAACTGAAAGAATCTTAATGTTATTATAATTCTCAATACATTCAGGCTCTCCCTGCTGTTTCTACCCATTGGTGAAAGCTAGTTTAGGGTTGGTGTGGGTGTATTTGTTCCAGGATATGGAGAACTGGCACCCCCTTTACAATGTTTGTGATGGCTAGAGATGCACATACAGTGCTATCCTCCTTGTGCAACCCTAATCCCACAGGTAATTCACACTCCCCCCACCCCAGGGATAGTCTTGGGCCATTGGGAGTCAATAGTGCATTTGCCTCCTCCCTGATTGAAAACAGACTACACCCCCCACTCTGTCCTCGGTGAGGCACCTCAGCATCTATTCAGCATGCTGACCTACCTTTCAGCCGAGGAGCTGCTCTTTAACTTGCCTAACCTAACCCCCTGGATTGCGTTGGTACTCTGGAAATATCCAGGACACTCCAGGGTGGTATATAGGTTTCCTTTTCTCTTCGTTGTCCTATCAGGTTTACCAATAGTTATAAAAGTAATTTCAGTGTTTATTGGGACTTGCAGAGAACATGTTATGGCACTGTTTAGGCCTGTTGGGCTGCTTAAGTTAGGGTGGGGACCCTTATTTAGTTATTGGAATATTCATATTACAGTAGCTTTCAGCTAACACTCTACCTAGCATCAGTGTTTATTTATAGTTGTTGGCACACAAAATGGAAACATCCTGACAATGGCTAAGTTTTCAGATATCACAACCACTACTTGGAATGTCAGGGGTTTGAATTCTCCCATAAAGAGAAAAGCGGTACAGTCCCGGCTAAAAAAATTGGGCACACAAGTCGCTTTTTTACAAGAGACTAAATTAAGTTCCAAAGATGCTGTGAAGTTGGTAAGGGATTGGGTAGGTGCAGAAGCTCATTGCACAGCAAACTGACCAAATGGGGTGTATCCATTTTGTTACATAAATCACTGCAATGGCAGGCTAAAGAGGTTTACAGAGGGGGAGATGGTAGGTGGATCATTCTGAAGGTCTCTTCACCCTCTGGCCCCCTGATCCTTGCAAATATATATGGTCCCAATGAGGATTCTCACGAATTTTTATTCTATTTCACAAAAACTCATGGATATATCATATGACAATCCAGAGGTACTCATGGGAGGTGACTTTAATCTGATAATGGACAGCCTTCTGGATAGATCCAATGCCAGACCGGAGCCCTATTACAGAGCGCAGCAGGCACTGCAAGATCTTATTTCTCTGCATCAGCTGTCTGATGTGTGGAGGGTATTGAATCCTTCAGTAAAATATTTCTTCTTTTTCTCTGCACCCCACCAAATGGCTAGTAGATTGGATTATTGGCTCACTTCTCCTAACATCTCTAAGGCCACCTGTGGGGTAGTTATTTCCCAAATATATGTCTCCAATCATGCCCCTGTCTCCCTTACCTTCATACCCGCTCTAAAAATCTCTAAATCACTACTGTGGAGGTTGGACCTCCTCCTGCTGTATGATAAGGACTTCACCCAGTGGCTTCAGGCGGCTACAGAAGAATTTTTCCTTCACAATCCCCCTTCTTCTGCCTTAGCTGCAAGCACTTGGGAGGCCAACAAGGCCGCTATTAGGGGAGTTATCATTAGCTTCGCCTCATATAGGCGGAAGATGAGGGACCAGGAACTTCTCCTGCTAGAGAACATTTTAAAAGATATGGAGGCTAAGTATAAAGCGAAGCCCTCAGTGCTTCAGACACCGACAGTTTTAACCGCTCTGGCTGCCACCGTTTAAAATCAATCGTAGTAAGCAGGAAGGTAGCTCTATATACAGAACCAGCACCATTACCAAGCTGAGGGTGAAAAGGCTAGTGTTGCTGGCCTACAGGCTAAAACAAAGACAAGCTGAAAGAGTTATCACCAGCCTAAGGGATGGGTCAGGGAAGCTCTCCATGAACCCCACCTCTATTAATAACACTATGACCGAGTTCTATAAAATTCTTTACTCTTCCATGGTTGTTGGAATGGTGAGTCTTACACTCAATTTATTGAGCCCTTGCCTCGCTTAGCTTTCTGAGTCACAGAAAGTCACACTAGACCTATGCATAACAGAGGCATTGGCAGAGCCATTACTGAGATGGCTCCTCATAAAGCACCTGGGGGGGGATGGTTTTTCAGTGGATTTTTGCAAACTAGTTCAGCCTTTAATTACAGCCCCCCCTAGCGAACATGTTGAACGAGGCGCACTCATGTGGGCAGTTCCCTCCTACCCTATCTGAGGCCATAATTACCATACTACCAAAAGAGGGTAAAGATCTCACCCTCCCCTCCAGTTACAGGCCTATTTCTTTAATCAATACTGATGCCAAGATTCTGGCTAAGGTTTTGGCCACTAGACTGGAGGAATTCCTTCCAGAGATTATTCACCCTTCACAGGTGGGGTTTGTTAAGGGTCGAATCAGCTCAGATCATATCCGGCCTAGTACCCTTAATACAGATAGCAGCCTCCCTCCCACCCCAGTGGCAGAGGTTACAATTGACTTTGAGAAGGCCTTTGACACGGTAGGCTGGGAATATTTATTCGCAGTCATGAACACTTTTAACTTTGGCCTGTACTTTACCACTTGGATAAAGACTGTTTATGCCTGCCCTACCGCCAGGGTCCTTACCAATAATGTCCTTTCTGAACCATTTTGTCTACAGAGAGGGACCAGACAAGAACACCCATTATCCCCCCTACTTTTTGTTTTAGCTATTGAACCCCTTGTGGCAGCCCTCAGAAATCACCCTCATATACATGGACTTCAGGTTAAGGACAAAAGTTACATCACCAAGTTGTATGCCAAAGACAGCTTGATCCTGACCCATGACCTACCCCACAGCCTACCACACATCCATTCTACATTACAAACATTCGGTAAAATCTCAGGCTTGAACATCAATCTAGCAAAGTCTGAAATCCTCCCTCTTAATGCTTTTACTACATCGGCCGTTGTGGATTCCCAAGGTCTGGCCTGGGCAAGATACGAAATAACATACCTGGGCATTCGGCTTACCTCCAAACTCTCGTCCTTAATGGACATAAACATTAAACCCCTAGTGGCCAAACTACAATCTGCCACGAACAGATGGGTCATTTACACCTCTCCTGGCAGTCAAGATTGCCGCAATCAGAATGCTGCTTGCCCCTAGAGTATACCACCTACTATCCCATATTCCCTTTCTTCTTTCCGATGCACGGAATCAAAAGCTGAACACTCTGATCAGCTCCTTTTTATGGGGTTCGCACAGACCTAGATTTATTAGAGCTAAATTGAGGGCTCAAAACCTGAGGGGAGGCTGGAACCTACCTGATTCTCTCAGTACTCCATAGCGTTTATAGTAGCAAAGACCCTAAAGGAGGAGGATCCCTGTCACTCCCTTCACTCTCCGGCATGGTCCCAAATTGAAAGAGATCTCTTGCAGGGCCCTTCGGTTTCCATGCTGGTACCTCACCCCCTTCCAAAACTGCACAAGGGCTGGCTCTCCATCCATCATGCACATCAAGCCTCGCAAAAATTAGGGCTCAAAACCTCTCAATGCCTTGGCTTGGGAAATCATACCCCTCTCTGAATAACCCCAGCCTCTGTATTAATAAATCTCCGCGGAACTGGGTGGACTGGGCCACTAAAGGAATACTTTACAATGGGGACTTGAGATCCCCAGAACACTCAAACATGGACTCATTCCAGGGTTTTCAAAACAGGTATGGCCTCAACCACCATGATTTTTGGAAATACCTTCAGATGAGAAGCCTATGCCAGTCTTGGGTTTAGAAAAGATGCACCTGTGTCACTTGTATAAAATGTAAAGTTGTTAAACCCTCTCTTCCTATAGATGACTGGATTATGCATTCCAAAGGTAGGGCTGGTCTTATACAGAGATTTCAAAGAGATAGTGCTCCCAACCCCTCTCTGCCGGCCAAAACCAAGTGGGCCACTGCATTATAGATCACCATTACTGATCTACAGTGGTGACAGTGCTGGTTGAGAACTCACCAGGCCTGCTGTATTCCCCAAAGCCTTCTTTTACAGAATAAAATACTGCACCTCTGGTACTATACCCCGTCCCAACTAAACAAGATGGGTCTTCTCTCCTCCGACTGCTGTTGGAGATGTGAGGCCCCAGACACAGATCTGCTTCACATCCTGTGGTCATGTACTCCTTTGAAGTCCTATTGGGAGGCAGTAATCCTACATTGTTCTCTTATCTTAAAGATGTCCCTTCTAGCAGATCCTGGTCTTTGGCTTATTAGGCCTTATCATGAAGGTTCTCACTCTCCCAAAGCCTCTACACTGTGGCTCATACAGGTCTCGTAGAATGTAAGCTGCTTTATCATACATCGCTGGAGATCCCTAGAGGTTCCATCCTGGTAGAGTGGCTCAGTGCCATAGAAAGGTTGGCCACACTGACCAGGATATCTTGTGTTAAAAACAGTGTTATAATAAGTTTGAAGCACTTTGGGCCCCTTATATAACCTATGTTGACCACAGTAACCATGCCTTGCCCTCCAAATATTCGGAGTACAAACTGAAACCCCCATAACCACCCTAGTAGTAATGGTTGATTAATTGCTAAAAGACTGCAATGACTTTTCATTATAGCTATCTTGAGTGTCCCACCTCCAGATGGTCATAAAGGTCCCCCCAAAAGCAAGTTTCTACACCTTATGTGAAGATGCTCTGTCGTTCTTGAGCCCGCCTTTTTAAAGTAAGTAAATACCTTTCTCTGGATTTTCTTAGTATACCCATGGTAGGATTTTCCAGGTTTAATGATGCTTCACAGTTAATACTTCATTAAGCCAGTTGTAATACATGTACACCAGCACAATATGGTTGTTTGTATGGTGCCTCAGCTGTTTGTATTAAGTGGCTTGTTTGTAACCACTTTGTCAGCCATTTGGTCTAATGGTTCTACTGTACATATGTAATAATCTGAAATCTCTAATAAAAGATTAACTGCAAAAAATAAATCCTTGTAGCCGATGGCGGACCCCTTCAAAGAGGTCTAGCCCATGTCCCATTCTCTGCACAAGGAATAAGGAAGTCACTCCATCTATGAATCTCCAGGCTAAGCCCGAGCTTAGTCCCCTTGCAATCAATTAAAAATTTCATGTCCAAGCCCCCACAGCAAGCAAAGTAGGTGAAAAACATTTTGCAACAAATCCTCTCAAATCGTTGAGGGGCCTGTATAACTGGTGAGAAAATATAACAGTACCTGAAATCATAATGCTTCCAACAGCATGGCCCTAACAATGGGCCTAAGCCTTCCAGTTTTACAGCTTGCACAATTTAGAATTGTAAGGGAATGACCTCACCCCATCTTATTCTTCAATTCTCTGACAAAAACCTCCGCCTTCTGCACCTCCCAGAATGAATAGGTGGCCCCTTCGTACTTGATTTTAAGAGTTGCAGGGTACAGCATAAAACATTCAGTCTTAGCTTCTTGTTGCTGGTCATTACTGAGTTGAAAGCGCAGTGTTTCTTTAATAGATGGGCAGAGTAGTCCTGGAAGAGATAAAGTTTGTGGCCTTCATACTGTAGAGTAGACTTGGTTCTATAGGTTTTCAGGACCAACTCCCTATCTTGGAAGTTGTGAAACTGCATCACTATCTGCCGTGGCGGTTGATCTGGAGAGAGTCTGGGGAACACAGCCCGGTGTGTGCTCTCTCAAGCTTAAGTTGAACAGTTTGGGGGGAAAGCCCCAGGGTCTCGGGCAGTGTCCAGGCACAGAATTCCAGTACATCAGCTCCCTCCATCCCTTCCAGAAGCCCCTGGATCCATAAATTCAGTTGGCGATGGTAGTTTTCCTGATAATCGAACTGGTCCTTGAAATCAGCCTATTCTCTCTGCAGGGCTACAATTTGCTCAGGTACTGGTGCTGTGACATCCTCAACATCAGATATTCTTTGCTCCATTTCGGTCAACCGTGTCGCATGCGATGCATGCAAGTCCACAAGTTCCTGAAGGTTACGGTCAAAATTAGATGCCAAACTGATAAGATGGAGCTCCAGGGCAGCCAAGACCTGCTGCGTCACCTCTCGGCCTAAAGTGCACACCTCAGCAGCAGAGAGCGAGATAGACCCTGCGCTTTCTACTTGTGAGACCGGCGGTTGTTTTCACTGGTTTTTACTTGCAAGGTGAGAACTTTTCACCGAACCGGACATAAGGTACTCGTCCATGGTCTCTCCCAACAAGTTGAATCACTTATATAGTATTTTCAAGCGGTTTAGAAGTGAAATTATATCTTATATTTCTTGATGGTTTGTGTAGCGAGGGAGAAAGCGTCCTTACTCGTTCATGCTCATTAGTGCCCCGACCTAGATTTTCTTGATTTCTAGAGAATTGGCTATTAATCAGTTCAACTCTTATGTTTTTCTCCTTTTGAAGGAGACCTAGATTTTTGGCTAATGTGTGGTGCTAGTATGTGGTCATTAAATAATATCGGCCAGTACTTGGTGACTATATTCCCTAGGCTAGCTAAAGGTTAAATCTGTTACAAAGCTAGCTGTCCTTCTTCTCCATCCAAATTTCTCACTTTAGGTGTTAATAAGTCTTCTCTATTTAGTGTCACTGCTTTTCCATTGCTCTTTCCAGGACTTTACTGTCCTAGCTTCTATCCAGGAAATGTTTTTCTAGCTCTTTGGCCTGATGTCTGAAAGTTTCAAAACTCACTACAGTTTCTTCTTAGTCTTATGAACTGTGAATAAGGTACTGAATACTTAAGGGATTTTGGGTGTGAGGTAGATGCTAATAGTAGATTATTTGTTGCAGTCAGTTTTCTATAACCTTCTGTTGTGATACTTTTATCATGATTTCTACATAGATGTATGTCAAGAAAGTCAGTTTGGTTAGGGTCACATTTATATGTAAAATGCAGATTCTTGTCATTGGTGTTTAACCACTCTATGAATCAGGGATGTTTTTAGCCCTACAAAATAGGGGCATGGGCCCCCTCAGTTTATCCCCCCACCACCACTGTTTCCACCCAGCCTTCCTTTAATTTTTGGGCTTAAACAGTAATTAAGTAGCACAAAC
This sequence comes from Neoceratodus forsteri, assembly GCA_016271365.2. NCBI lineage: Eukaryota > Metazoa > Chordata > Ceratodontiformes > Ceratodontidae > Neoceratodus > Neoceratodus forsteri. Next base: position 1,612,638,688 of record CM057452.1, read on the forward strand.
ACACAGCAGCAGCACAGCAGCAGCTTAAGCCCTCCTCAATCCCAGAATGAAATGACTCACTGTGCCATCCACCAGCCCTGACTTATCTCTGCCTCCGCCCTGCCCGCTCCAGCGCTCCTCCTACCTCGGCAGTCTCTCAGCATGGCTCAATTCCCCGGGAGCAGCAATCTGATTCCCCTGAGTCCCTCTGAAGTCTGAGATCCATGGTTGGTCTGAGACCTGATCACATGGGGCAGAGGTTGGATGAAATAACCATCATGTGGAGTTGGGTGCTGCCGCACCGCCATGGCTTGGAGATTATTGATCGGGACTTGGAGGAGAGAGAGATAAAGGACTTATTCCTGTTCCAATCAAGTACAGCCATGTGGGCGGGCAATGGCTTTGATTGGAGCAGGTGTGGGCTGGAGGTGGAGCTGGATGACTTCCTTAGTCTGCTCTGCTGTTGAGCATATTCGTCATTCATTTTGTGGTGAAGTGAACAACAGAGTGTCTAGTCAGGAGGACGACACATTATTTCATGATCCAGATCCTGTAAACAAAGTTACAAATATATATATATAAACACACACATCCATCTAGATTGAGATACACTGTGTACTGGAATTGTGTATATTCTTTCTTTTCTGTTTGGTGAGGTGGGACCGTGGGTCTGAAAATAGGAGGGAGGGAGAGTGAGGGCCTGGAGGGGAGAGGGAGACAGAGGCTGGGAGTGGTGTGGAATGGTCACAGGACCACTCAGGTTGTGGCAGGCTGCAGCAAATGAGAGGGGTCTTGGAGAAGGGAGAAGAGACTCATTAGAGAGCAGCAGGAGGAGCCTAATGTGCTGTGTTGAGCAGCCTGCAGTGTAGCAGCAGCACTAATATTATTTGCTAGTTGCCTGGATAAACGGAAGGTGAAAGTGGGTGCAGCAACACAGGAGCAAAGTACTACTAGTCTGCTGCACTAGCAGTGTTGCAACTTGCAGGCCACAGTTAAAGACCCCCCCCCCCCAAAAAAGAAAAGACATAGCACAACTAAAAAAGTAGAGGGAGAGGGAAGAGGAGCAGACAGACACAGTCTGAATTTACAGGGAGGGAGTCAGAGTGCAGCAGGCGCCAGGAGGAGCTGAGCAGGCTGTGCCCTGCATGCAGAAATAGATAAATACCAAAAAAAAGATTTCATTAATATGGAAGAGTAACTTGGGGGGAGAGGAGGCAGAGAGACAGAGACTTGTGAAAACAGCAGCAGGTGGTGCAGCTGAGCAGCCTACGCTGAAGAGCTGCTGCTGCAGTTTATTGTTTTATTTTAATTCCTTGCTTGTACCATCACTAGTTACTTGATTGCCTAATGCCTACAGCTTTGGGGTAGCCCCTGCCCCAGAAAAAAATTAGTTGATTGCCTTTTTTTTTGCGGGGCTACACACCCTAAGACTGCAGCCAGGTGGCAGAGTTTTTTTATTTGCGTATTACTGTCACAAATTACTCAGTTATTTACAGACTTGAGATATTATAGCCACAGAATAAAGTAAATAGGCAGGGTTTGTTTTTTGCCCATTGCCCACCACTGTCAGTAATTACTTGACTGCTCACGATCTTGGGGTATACGGCCCCACAACAAAAAAGGCAGTTTTTTTATTTGCCTAGTACATCACAAATTACTTGGTTGATTACAGACTTGGGATATAACACAGAAATATGTAAACAGGCATGGTTTGTAACCTCATATGTGGGTACCACCATAGAATTATAAATCATCACTTTTATTACTTTGGCCTACAACATCCAAAATAAAATGAATCATGACATAAGGTCTTTCTTTAATATGGGAACAGCTGGCAAAAGGCCAAAATAAGTTCTTCTTCAGCATCCTCTTCATCTCTTAATGAGACTATGTGTACAAACATAACTGATAACAATGCAACTTGTAAGCAGCAAACAAGTGAGACAGTAAGTCATCGAGTTGACAGTATTGGTACTGATAGCACTTCTAGTGCTAGCATTGAACAACCTTAGTACCACCGCCTCTATTGAGTTAGGCTTGTTCCAAGACCTTCAGTACCCTGACCTTGATGATACCTCCCAATGATCTTGGCAATAAAGAAAAAGGCCCCATTCAGTCTATGAGTAATTTCAGTTCCAAAATTTATGCAGGTAAAAAGCGAGACTTTAGCCATCACTGGTACAAAGATTTCTGTTGGCTGGAGAACAGCTGTGAAAAAAAGAGTGCATTCTGCTTTGCATGTAGATGCTTCATGCATGGGAAGGGAAGTGCTGATGAAGCCTTTACTACTCGAGGGTTTCAGAACTGGAAAAAGGCTTTGGAGAAATTCAGGGCACACACATCAAATCACTCTCATAGAAGTGTAATGGCTGCTTGGTCTGCATATACATGCACGTAGGAAATGGGTATCATCATGATACAGGTAGACAAGGGCAAGGTTAAGGAAATTCAGCAAAGAAAGGTTTACATGAAAAGACTAGTAGAAGTCACTCTACATTTGGGTTGGCTAAGTTTACCTTTCCATGGTCACAATGAGGTTGAGACAAGTGTTAATAAAAGGAAACTTCAGGGAGACTTTAGACTTGATTAAAAAGTTTTATAGAGTTCTCCAAGTTAATGAGTCCATCCCATCAAATGCAACATACATGTCTGCTGAATCACAGAATGGTCTGATTCAGTGTGCTGCATCCTGTATTACAAACGAAATTGTGCATGAAGCCAAAAATGCTAAATTTGTATCAGTTGTATGTGATGACTTTTGAGACATTTCATGTCAGGAACAAATGAGCGTATGTATCAGATATGTTCATAACTATAAACCAGTAGAACATTTTTGATGTTTCGTTAAAGTCCAGAACTAGATGCAGGGGACTGTGCAGTAGCATTAATGAAACCTTGAAAACATTTGATAACTTTGAGCCAGATGTTACTTTTGTTGCCCAAGTTTATGATGATGCAAGTGTCATGAGTGGTCATCTCAATGGTGTTCAGGAACTCTTCAAAAAGGACTACCTTCATGCTGTGTATGTTCACTGTTATGCACATAAATTAAATCTAACTCTTGTGGATTCATGTCAGTGCATTTCTGAAGTAAAATATTTCTTTGAATTTGTGCAATTCTTTCATACATTCTTTTCAACATCTGTTGTGCACAGTGACAAACTGAAACAGGTACAAACAAGAAATGGAACTTGACAGAACATTCAGGGTCAGAGCTGTCAGCAGCAACAGGTGGGGATGTCAGAAAAGAGCTATGAGAGCACTGAAGTGTACATATGAATCCTCAATCTCATATCTCTCACAGTGTGACCATGGAAATATGCCCAAAGCACTGGTACTTTGCAACTTCTTGATGTCATTCAACACTGTCTTTTGTCTTTTCATGTTTGATCACATTCTCAGATTTGCAGAAGGACTCTGCGACCTACTGCAGACTGAAGATCTGGAATTAGCCAGTGCTGGCATTGCAGTAGAAGCATTTATTGATACTTTGGTTTCATTACAAAATGAAGACAAATGTAAAGAATTACTCTGTGAAACAACAGCATTTGCCCTACCTCTAAACATTGCTACTGATGCTGCAACAGAACAAAAGACCTATCCACTATGTACCCACATCACTTAGCAGCTCATGTTGATGCATATGTTGTTGACAGAATAGTTAGGGAACAGCAGCCAGTTATGTCACAAACAGATTACCAAACTAAAATTTACTATCCAGTGCTAGATAACATGATTTCAGAATTCAGACTGTGATTTTCAAAAGAGGGGTAGATCTACTAAAAGCAGTTCAGGCTTTGAAACCAACAAGTCCTTTATTTTTAGATAAGACATGCTCTTGACTGTGATTGTTTTAATTTAGGTATAATTGTTTTACCTGTACATTTTTCTCTCCCCTAAATAGGCTACTTGATGTGTGATCTGGCTAATTTCATGCTGTAACTGTCTTTTTTACTCTAAATTGTATTACTGTTTCCGTGTATTGTATAAGTTCTGTGATCTATAATGCTGACTTATTGTATGTCCTGATCGAGATCCTCATTATGTCCCAATTGATTGTTGCTGTGTTACATTACTGTTGTCATTGTTGTATTTTGCAGTTTGTACTCTCCGGGTCATACCTGAAAATAGGCAGGTGTTTTTGCCTAGTGTACTTACCAGTTACCAAACGCTGATAATTAAATAAAGACAACATTAAATGTTCTGTGCAATCATTATAGAGTACAACTTCCTGAAGAAGAATTGAATGCAGCACAAAGGTTTATTGAAAGATTGTCTGCAGAAAACTCCCCATGGAGCATTTCTTCATTGCTTGACTTACTGCCACTGGCTATGTTTTTGGCATTCACCACTTGGGTACTATTGCACTTACCATACCAGTCACTACATGTTCATGTGAATGATCCTTCAGTGCTCTAAAACAAATAAAGACACCCCTGAGAAATACAGTAGGTCAGGACAGGACAGATTAACTGGTCTTGCTACATTAGCAATTGAGGGTGAGGCAACAAAACTAATAAATGTAGATGAAATCATTGACAGATTTGCCAAATTGTCAAACAGACATGTTGATCTCTTGCTTCCTGCTACAGTCAGCACTGCAGAAAATCCCTAAATTACATGCCAGGGTCTAACAGTTCATAAAGACTGAGACAAACAACTGTTTCAGTGGTTCAAGTCATGTTCTGCATTGCAGGGTGTTCAGTTTCTAATTCCCTGTGTTTGGCTTGATGCACATTACATAATGTATCTTGCTTCTAAAGTTTACCCTTTGCCACATATTCTTCTTTGTTCTGATTTCTTCCAATGGTCAAATCCCCACAGTGTCCCGCCTAGCACCATGCCACATTTGGTTTTGAAAAAAAAGGAAAGTTAATCAATACCTAAGACTGTTTTCCATCTGTCTTTGTGTGCAGATAGTTCTAAGACTAATGCAATAAGTATGTTCCCTGGTTCTTTCACTTCGTCATCTGCTGTGTATTTATGTCAGGGTTTCAGCTATGAAATTCCAGGTTCATCTTCAACTTACACCTGCTGTCAGTGCTGTGTATGTCACGTCACCATTTCAGCTATGAAATCCCTGTGCTTGTCTTGCTGCAAATTTCATAGTACATGGTCCTAAAATGCATAACTTGACACCTAATTTTTCATGATTTCTTGCAGGAGCAAATACCATGGTTACCACCCCATGTCCAGCCCCAGGCACCACTTGGCTTGGGAAAAACATTGTTAATCTTTTTCTGTCTGTGTTTGTGAGCACTTCGTTCTCAGACAAAGGCAATCAACCAAGTATATTCTGGTTCTCTACTTCAGGTGACCTGCCTGCTGTGTATTTCAGGGTTTCATCTACACAAAACCCCTATGCTTGTCTTGCTGCAGATTTCATAGAAAATGCCTCTAAATTCCACCATTGGTCTTTGGCACCAAATTCTTCAAACTTTCTTCAAGGGTAAATAGATCCCCCACCCCACCCCACCCTATTCATAGGCAACATTTGGTTGGGGATAAGGAAACTTGTTCATCTTTATTTGTGTTTGTGAGCACTTGGTTCTAAGACTAAGGCAGTACACCAGATATGTTCCACTTCCCTGGTTCAAGTCTCCTGCTTTGTTTCTCAGGATTTCAGCTACAAAATCCCTATGGTTGTCTTGCTGCAGATTTCACAGAAAATGCTTTTAAAATGCACCATTTTGCACCAAATTCTTCAAAATGTCTTCTGGGGGCAATTCCCCATGACTCCCCTTTTTGGCTGAAGTCATTGATGGAGGCATGTGCCCCCCCCACTTCTTGAATCCTGCTGATGCCCCTGCTATGACTTCTTCTCCCTCCCTTTCACTACCTGACCACCACACAAAATATTATCAATAAAGTATGCCCATTTGGTAATTCTGTTAAGAAAGGAGTTAGTGTCTGCATTAAATACTATTTGTTCCTCTCATAATCCTAAGAAAAGATTAGTATATGAGGGAGCCATACCTGTCCCACATTTCTGAAGGTAAAGTCAGAGTTAAATTCAAAGTAATTATGGTGTAGAATCCCTGCTCTGACCCTGTAATGTTGGTTGTTAGTATGTATATGAGCTTAGGTTGTGTCACCATGTCTACAAACCGTATGTGTTGTGATCCATTTTGAACTGTATTTGACTACTCTGTTAAAATGCCACACACCTTCTTTATGGTGCAACACTAATTTAGCCAGGCAAGCCTGAGGCTCCACTCCAGCTGGATATTGCTTCTCAGACCCTTTATTTGTTTCAGTCATTGAGAGGCATGGAAACAGGGAGTAGACTAATGTTTCTAGCCCAGGATGTCTCCTTTGGGACTGTTACAATCTGCTGTCCCTGTTTCATTTTTCACCAAGTAGCATTAGTTATCCTGTGTTCTTCCTTACTCTATTACCTCACTTGCACATGGTCTTGTGCTATTGTTTAATGGGAAACCTAGTCTCCTGCTTCCTGCCACTGCTGGAGTCCCTGCTCTGCCCTGCATTGGTGGCTGGTGCCAGGGAGCTGTTTTGAACTGGCCAGAAGCATCTGCAAACCATAAGTAAAATAAACCCTTCTTGATTAGGGCTTTGCTCTTTCTCCTTGGGCACCATACTCCACCTTTATGATGCAGTATTAATTCAGTCAGCATACCCAAGAGACAGCACGCTGAATGGCCTTCAGCCCTTGATTCATCTGCCCATTGCAGTCACAGAGGGACACAGAAACAGGGTGATATACTGTTGCCTTTCACCCCAGGTAGTCTCTGCTTCTGTTTAGACTTTTATAAATGACTGTCACTGTTCCTTTCCAGATAGCATCTGTTATACTGTGTTTTCCCCTACTTTGTTTTTTTTTTTAAATGCAGTTGGTGTTATGTGAATGGTTAATGGGGAAACCTGGTTTTCAGGGATTGTTTAGATTCTGATATCTAGAGGCTTAGAGAGAGCTACTTACCAGTTGTTCTTCTCTTACTATATTGTAGCTAATCCTTTCAGCCTAAGCTATATTGCTTGCTCCTAATCTAGCTATTAAAAGTGCTTCTCTCCCCGAAATCACCAAACTCCTGGGGTAAAACTACCTAGTGGGATACTAACTGGCATTGCTGGTTCCCCCTTTTAACTTACATGTTGACTCAGTGCCATCAAAGTCAACTAGGGAGAGGAGAACGGGGGCAGCAGGAGCCACCTCTCTTTCTAGCAAATCCAGAACCTGTGTGTGTGTTGGCTTGAAAGCCCCCCAATATCTTCTCCTACAGAAGTGACCAGTGTGCCTCCACTGGGAGTGGGACACTCTAAGAACAACTATTTTTTTGTGTTACTTTATCATTTACCCTCAGTCATTCAACTGGTGGGGGAGACATCAGAATTGTATACTACACTTGTGTAGTGTATATCAGCTTCTGTTATGGTCCAGCCCTATATATTAGTCTGGTACTTCCTACTAATCACTAGTTTTTACTGGGGCTTGTGTCGGGTAGGAGGGGGGTCTTGGGGATCTTGGGGATTGGGAAGAGCCTTGGGGAGGACATCCAATATTACTACATCTCTATCCAGGGCTACTATGGCTACTCCTGGGCATCTAAAAGTGATCTCATGGAATGTTAGGGGGCTCAACTGCCCTAAAAAAACACAGAAAGGTCCTACAGATCCTTAATGATATACACTGTGATATCATCCTCCTGCAGGAAACATACTTCCTAGTCCTAGAGAGTGATTCCAAATACCATGTAGCAAGTGAGTGGGTCAATACTACCATAATGCCCTTCCCACCCAACAGCAAGGAGTGGCGATCCTCTGTAGAAAGGGCCTGCAACTGGGATCATGCAGGAATTTAAAGAATCAGAGAGCTGAATTCTCATCGTATCTGATAATAACCAAGGCAATTTGATAGTATCAGGCAGTGTGTATGCACCCAATGTCCCAGACCTTTCCTTCTATCATTCCTTTTTAGCAGATCTACCAGAAAGCCCTACCTCTGTACTTCTTGGCGGAGACCTAAACATAGCCCTGGATCCCTCCACAGATCACACCTGCAAAGACCCCCAACACAAGCTTGGTCTAGCTCATCAGGTTACTCACTCTCTACATGAAGCAGGCTTACATGACACCCGGCATACGCTTCACCCCAAAGATACTGATTTTACCTGCTACTTCTCCTCACACGGCTCATACAGTCACATAGATGCTATCTTGGCCTCCTCTGACCTGATACCTCAAACCTAGTGGGTGTCTCTAGGAAACATACTGATATTGGACCATGCTCCTGTCATTCTCTCATAGGCCTGGAGAACCCCGCACGGACCTAGAAACAAGTGGAGCCTAAATATGTCCTTCTTACAACGGGAATCTAGAGTCCAAGTGCTTCGGCAGGATGTATTGGAGTACTACTCTTTTTTTTTAACTCTGTTTATGCTCCCCTTCTCACTGGACCCATAGGACCTCTATCCAGCATGGACACAGGGACCAGCTTTCTCTCCTCTGCCCACAATCCTGTGACTGAACCTCTGTCCCAGGGTGCTCTCATACCCCACCCGACCTAGCAACCCCCAACTCTGAGTCTCCCAAGTGGGGTCACCAACCCAGTGCTCTATTTAAAATCCAGTGGGTGGCCAGAGTGAGGGTGAGAGCTGGAGGTCAGATGGATGGATCCAGTGATGAGTGTGGGTGCCATCTGTTGGTCCCGCCTTCGCCTTCCCGGGTGCCAGGGTATTTCTTTTTTTTTTTTTTGCAATTTAACAAATTTTATTGAAAATAGCAAATGAATAGTGATACAAATATTAATTAAAAATACAGCAAATCACCATACAGACCGTAGTGCAAGTCTCTGTCAAATATAAACTCAGAGAAAAAAAAACAATGAAATAGCTTTCTAAAATGGTCACTGGAATAACACCCAGCTACAAATCTGGCCTGTTCAGGCCCTATCAAATTGATCCAAACTTTTTAAGTCTAGTGGCCAAAATTGAGGCAAGGAGCTTGATGTCCACATTCAGAAGAGAAATTGGCCAGTAATTGTCTGGGACATCAAGATTCTTGCCATGCTTTGAAATCAAAACTTTTTGCTTCAGAGAGTGATGTTTCCTTAATTTCAGAGACATGCAAATAATTGAACAGGAAAGTAAGAGACAGGACCAGTTAGTCTTTAAAGGTTTTGTAAAATAAAGGTGCAAATCCATCTGGTCCTGTGACTTTTTTCAGGCAACAAAGAACTAAACACCTGGGCAACTTCCATGTCACTTATAGGGCCCGACAAAACCTTCTGTTGTTCCTCTGTAAGCTGGAGAAGTTTAATATCTGCAAAAAAGTTCTCAAGGGGCTAATGAGCAGCTAGCGGAGAATCCGTTCCCGCTGGCTCCGATGAAATAGCCAGTTAATTTAAATTAATTAACAGAGTTTTCATCCGGGTGAATAAAGCGGTGTTCCTAGGTGGAGGAAGGTGCAATGGGCCAATACTTAACATCGATGCCATCGAAAACCAGAGGACGACTGGAAAAGTGGGAAGAAGGGGGGGTCGGGCCCTGGAGGAGGAGAAAATGCAGGCCTAGTATCACTTTCGTGGCGGAGGTGGCAGCCTTGGGAAGGAGCTCACAGGGCAGGTAATTGCAGCCCTCTGAGCCGCGTTTGATTAAGCTAGAAGACAGCTGGATGGGAAGCTGCAGGAGGTCATTGAGCAGCAGGCACAACAGAGTACCCGACTGGTGGAGGCTGAAGATAGGATCTCCAGGTTGGAGGATGAACTTCTGGCAGTCCCAGGGCAAGTCGTGCATTGCAAAGGGAGCTGGAGGAGTTAAAGAGGCTTATGACTACCAGGAGAATTACATACCGCGTTAAATTTATGGCTCAGGGCTCCCGGAGGGTCTGGAGGGGAAGGTTGTACTTGATTTTTGCAGCAGAGTGCTACCGGAATTGCTGAGACTGAAAGTGAAAAATGGCAAGATTAAATTAGAGCGTGCACATCGGGCGGTCATGCCGTGGCCTGCTGCAGATCAACCCCCACGGCAGATAGTTATGCGCTTTCACAACTTTCAGGATCGAGAAGCGTTGTTAAAAGCCTACAGATCCCAAGACACCTTATGTTATGAGGACACAGATTATTCCTTTTCGTGAGGATTATTCGTCGCTCTGTTAAAAAAACGGAAGGCATTCAATGGGTTGATGGGCGAGTTGAGAAGCCTTAAAGTGGAAAACTTTGGTATACCCAGCCACTCTCAGAATAAAACATGAAGGGAGGACCTATTCCTTCTGGGAGCTTGAGAAGGCAGAGGAATTTGTGAAGGGACTGAAGAAAAGAGTAAGCTGAGTGGTGATGAGAGGTACAAGTCTCGGAATGATGGCTTTAAGAGGTCTCGATATGATGTGACCGTTTGGATGGAGAACTGTTTCTTTTTCTTTGGCTACAGAGCGGGGACTGAATTGTGAATTGTGTTGTAAGTGTTCATGGTTTCTGGTTTGGCACTGTTGCACCACGTTTACTGGAGGAGATCGTATCCCTGGATGTGACAGTTATGGGTTCAGAGGTGGTGGAGGACTTATGAGCAGGAAGGGCCTAAGAAGTCGCAAGTTTGAGACATTGGACATGCTCCCTTCTCCTTTTGAAGAGGACTCTCCTTTTAATGACTGACTTTGTATAAGAACTCGGATGAAACCCAGGGAACCGAGGAGGCAAGGAGAGCCTTGGCTGCAGTTGAGGTAGGGCAAGGAGAGCCTAGCTGGCGTGTTTTTAGATTGCGTGGTCTAGGCCCATCGTCCTTCCTCTTATATAATCAGACCCAGGAGTGTACATTTAAAGCTGTGAAGGGGGGTATGGTGATGGGGGATTAAGGAGATATGGATGCAGTTTCTACTGGGGAGGGATGAAAGGGGGGAGAGGTGAGGGAATTAGTTAGAGGAAGGGGGTAGTTACAAGACTAGAGTAGGGTAGCCTCTGGGAGGGTTAAAAGTGTGAGGACATGGATGAAAGCCCTTAGGGTAGTGTGGTGGGAGTGCTCAGGGAATGGGTAACCTGAAGAAGGTGGTTAGTGGCAATAGAGCAGGGGAGTCAGGTGAATTCAGAACGAGGCTGAGAGGGAGTTACAAGGAGAATGGAAAAGGAGATGGAATGTGTAAGTAGGAGGCACTCGAGGTGGGAGGGTTTTTTTGTTTGTTTTTTTTAGATAACTTGGGTCAGTAAGATGGGGGGACAAGGGGATGGGGTACAGAGTGAATAGAGAATGAAGTAACTAGGCGAGACACGGAGTTGGGTGGGGAAGGGGTTGGGTGATATTGAAGAAAAGAAGCAGGGATACCAGTCGAGCTCGGGATGGAGGTCAATGGAGTTCACGGGGAAGGGATAACTCTGGAAGAGGGAAAACTGGCTGTGGAGGAGGGAGGCGGACGCATCTCAGTTATGGTATTGAGGGATTATTCTACAGTATTTCTAGACTTATACTTGTGTTATGTTAGCAATTAGTGTTGTAGGGGAAGGCAGAAGTGAGAGGCTATGAGGGGAGAGGGAGAGGGGAGGTGGGAGGGGGAATGGGGTGGAAGAGGGGACTGGGGAGGCTTAAGTATAGATGTTAGAACAGTTAGTTTGTTTAGTTGGTATGTTTGTAGTGTCTTTGCCTGGTGGTATGTTTGGTATGGCAGTCGAGTGTGCAGATATTGGGGAAAAAAGTATAAAAAGATACTGATGTGTTTTATGAATATGTGGCTATGTCTAATGCAATACCAAATGTTTATAACCTTAAAAATGGAAAGTAACATAGAGAGGGATGGGTGACTCACGTGGTTTGAATGTGATATCCTGGAATGTCAAGGGAATAGCGAGCCCAGTAAAGAGGACCGCGCTTCTGACTGCGCCTAGATGTAAAGGGGCACAGGTGGCTATGCTGCAAGAGACACACCTGACAGATGTGGAGCATGCCAAACTGGTGTGGAACTGGGTCAGGAAATGCTTTGCGGCCTCTTATTCCTCGCATAAAAGGGGAGTAGCAGTACTCTTGCATAAGAATCTGCTCTTTGAGGTGAAAAGAGTGGTGCGTGACCCCAAGGAGGGCAGGTATGTATTTATCACTGGAATTTGGTGGGGGGAGACATTTACCTTTGGGAGTGTTTATGCACCAGCGGTGTATGATCTGGATTTTTATTCGTCTTTACTGGGCCTGCTTATTAGAGAGCAATTTCGGGCTCATTATGGGAGGGATTTTAATTGGACAATGGATGCAAAATGGACCACCAGAGGGTAAGGAGGCAATGGAGGTTATGGTCAGTGGGCAATTGGCATTGTGGATCTAGATCTGGTGGACGGTGGAGGGTGTCAACCCCACTGCGAGGAGTATACATTTTACTCTAACCCCCATAAGATGTGGTCCCAGCTGGATTATTTTTTCCTACCTAGAAGCTGGGTGGGATGAATACAAGAGATAAGTCACAGCCCCATTTTCCTCTCGGATCATGCCATGGTGGTATTGAGTATTGCTGGGGGAGGGGTGAGAATGGACCGTCAACCTGGAGATTCCCCATACTTAGCTAAGGATCAAACATTCAAGGAATACCTGGCAGATCAATGGAAGTTATATGAAGAGGCGAACGATACGGGCGAGGTGTCCAATGCCATGGTATGGGAGGCAAGTAAGGCTTATATGCGGGGGGGCTATAATAGCATATGTGGCTAAAATTAAAAAACAGAAAAGGGAAAAGAGGGAAGAATTAGAAAGGCAAGTGAAAGAGCTGGAGAAGTGAGTGGGTGGAGGAGAAAAGCGGGAAGCCCCTAAAATGTTGGCAGTGGCTAGGGAGGCCCTTAACTCTCTACTAAGGGAGGAAGCAGGGAGGACGTGTTTTTTCTGTCAGAGGAGGGTTTTTGAGTGGGGGAACAAGCCTGGGCCTATGATAGTGAAGCTGATAAAGGGCGGCAGATGCCCAACTAGGATTCTGCGGATTAAGGGGGGGGACAAATTATAACAAGCTCTAAGGAGATAGCAGAGCACTTTGGGAATTTTTACAAAAAGCTGTATAGGCCAGAGCATATGGGGCAGAAAGAACTTATTCGAGAGTTTTTGAGTGGGACATCTCTGCAAAGGATTTCAGATGAGCAGAGGGAGATGATAAGCCAGCCCATTTCAAGGCAGGAAATCCTGAGCGCCATACAGAAGCTGCAGGAAGGGAAAGCCAGCGGGCCAGTTGGCTTTCCTGTCGAATATTATAAGGTGTTAGGGGGGAAACTGGAAGGATTATTGGAGAGGGTGTTTGAAAGGGGGAAGGAAGACCAGGTTCCGCTATTGGCTGACTCATGTTATGAGGCCAATATTTGTTTAATTCAGAAAGGAGGTCAGGCTGAGTCCGAATGTTCCTCCTATCGACCAATTTCCCTTCTTAATGTGGATATGAAAATTCTGGCTAAGGTGCTTGCCACCCGACTAGAGAATATTCTCCCGAAGGTGGTCCACCCAGACCAGACAGGGTTCATTAAGGGGCGGCAGTCCTATCATAATGTTCGGAGATTGGTTAACGTTATATGGCATGCTGAGAGGGCTAACACTAGGATGGGGGTGATTTCATTAGACACTGAAAAAGCATTTGATAGGGTGGAATGGGATTTTTTATTCGAGGTTATGACCCGGTTTGGTCTGGGGGACCCGTTTATAGGATGGGTCAGAGCTATGTACCAGAAGCCAAGTGCTCTGGTGTTTGTGAATGGATTTCTGTCCAGAAAGTTTAGGCTGGTAAGGGGGACAAGACAGGGTTGCTCTCTGTCCCCCCTGCTATTTGCTTTGGTGATTGAACCATTGGCATCTGTGATATGTCAGCAGGAAGGTGTAGTGGGAGTAAGGGATGAGGAGGGGAGAGAGCACAAGGTGGCACTCTATGTTAATGATATGTTGTTATTTCTGGGGGATATGAATGGCTCTATAGGATGCCTTATGGACATTATTGAAAAGTTTGCAGGGTTGTCGGGGTATAGGATTAATGTGAAGAAATCTGAGGCCATGGGATTCCCAGAGGTGGGGCCGGAGGTACGGCAGAGGGGTTTTAGGGTCGTTGGGTTGGATTTTAAATACCTTGGAGTGCATTTTGGGTGGAGGTGGGATGAGCTATATAGGTTGAATTATTACTCCTTGATAAATCAGATATTGGCAGACCTGAAGAGGTGGATGCAACTACCAGTGTCCTGGATGGGAAGGATAAATCTCATTAAAATGAATATCATTCCACGTGTCTTATACCCTATGCAAATGCTGCAGCTGAGGCTAACGCAGAGGGATGTGAAACAGAGAGAGGGTTTACAGACTTTATATGGCAGGGGAAAAGCCCAGGAGTAGTTTATTAAGGCTCAAGGTGGATAGAAACAGAGGTGGGCTTGACTTCCCAGACTTAGGGGCATATTACAAGGCAGTCCAACTCCGAGGGGTAGCGGATTGGGTTCATAAACCGGAGGTGGCTAGTTGGATTGGTCTGGAACAGGAGGGGATTCCGAGGAGACTTACAGCTTACCTGCATAGCAGAGGGAGGCGGGTATACAGAGAAGTGGGTAGGGGTAATCCATTAGTTAGAGAAATGCTGGAAGCCTGGTATCTTTTTTGGCGACAGAGGGGGAGGACCCAAAGGGAGACTATCTTGCTCCCAATTGCGAGGAACCCTTTCTTCGTTCCTGGAATGGAGGATAGAGGGTTCCGGGAGTGGGAGATAAGAGGAGCGGTGTGTATGGGGATGCTGCTGGAGAAGGGGGAGTTGAAGGAGTTTCATAAGGTCAGGAGAGAGATTGGTGTAGGAGCTTCTCATATATTTCAGTATTTGCAGCTGAAAACATACATAGGGCAATTGAATGTAGGGGGGAAGGGAGGATTGCAGCTAAATAGAATAGAGCAAATGATTTGCCAGGATAGGAAAGATACAAAAGGGTTTGTTGGGAAATTGTCAAGCAGGATAAGCAGAGCCTACCAGACGGATGGGCCCTACGAAGACCTTTTGGGAAAGGGATCTTGGGCTGCAGATTTCGGAGATGAATTGAGAATTAGTGTTAGGTATGCCAGAGGGAATTATGATATGTAATAAATTTAAGGAGGCCTTTTATAAGTTCTTGCATAGAGTTTATTGGCCCCCAGTGGCAGTGCATCGGGCACAACCAGCTGTTTCGCCGAACTATAGAAGGTGTGGGAAGGGATTGGGTACTTTCTTCCATTGCTTTTGGTCATGTCCGATTTTGATAAGATATTGGGGGGGGTGATACAGAGATAAATAAGGGGGCGGGGGCACAATTGACCCGTGATCCTTTAGTTTGCCTATTTGGGGTGGAAAGGATAGAAGGGGAAGAGGAATTGCAAATATTGCCCAGATGGATAAGGGTATCTCTAGGTTTGGTGAGACATTTCATTCAGAATACTTGGGTTACTGGAAATGGACCCACGATAAGCGAGTGGAGAAAATTAGTTATACGTACATTGGCCTTAGAGAGATTCACATGGATAGTGAGGGATAAGGAAGAGGTTTTTATGAGGAACTGGGCCCCCTTTACGGCTACGCTGAGTCTATCCGAAAATTTAATGCTCACCTCAGGGTTGAACATAGAGGTACCTGGGCACGAGTTTAGTGTGGATTGCTGATGGCAAGGGCCAGTTGTGGAATAATTCCATCTAGTGAGTCGCACGGGGGTCTGATATCCTAGCACAATATAAGTAGCAGAGAGAAGGGAGATTGTTACATGAACAGTATGTAATGATGGGTGATATCCAGGAGTCCTGAATATATAAATAGACAAGGTGGTGTTGTTGCACACTGACTGCACTTTAATTAATTAATTGATCGTTTAATATATTAATCAGTTAGTAGATGGAATTTATAGATGGAAGTCACAAGATGTATTAAGTTAAGTTAACAACCGGGAATTTGTATGTTTGTCTGTCTGTATATATGTATGTAACTGTATGTTTTTTTTCTTTCTTGCTGTCTGTAGCATGTATCAGTTGCTGTTCTCTTGTTGTTTTGGAAAATTGTTAATAAACAGAATATTAAAAAAAAAAAAAAAAGGTTCTCAAAATTTGTGTGCCAGTCAAGCGTGGTACCCTGTGCTGTGTATAATTGAGAGTAAAAGAGACTAAAAGGCCCTACTAATTGTTTAGGATCAGAGATCATTTGTTGTGACAAAGGGTCTAATAAGGTGGGTATTCATCTCACCACAGCCTTTTGTTTTAAGACATGAGGCGAGTAATTTACCCATCTTGTCTTCTTGTCCTATATATGAGGCCTGTATGTTAGCTGTTGCTCAGGTTACTTTATCTAACAGATAGGCAGAATATTGGGCCTGTAACTGACTAAGTTCTAATCTTTGTTTCCTCCTCTAGGTCTTTAGTATGGAATTTTTCTAATTCTTCAATTCTGTCCAACCATCTTTCTGCTTGTTGCTGTGACTTCTTTTTCCAAATCGTAGCGAGTCTAATCAACTCCCAATACCAGAGTGCTTTCATTGAGCCCCGCCACACATCCAATGCTGAAATGGAATTTGTATTTTCCACTGTCGAGCAGTATATGACCTGTTTCAGATGAGCAATAACTGTAACATCAGCCAACAGCAAAGTTGTAAGTGTTCACTTGGGAATATAAGCAGGAGGCTGGTAAGGACAGAGGTCTGGGGTTATATTCTGTTTTAACTGAAATATTTGAATAGTTTTGTACATGAAATTAGTTCTGTGTGTTAAAAATTACTACTTTGAGTTAGAACTGTTACTTGGGCTGTGATATTGTAACTTTTGAGGCTTGGGAACACTTGTTTGGCAGTGATAATTAGAGTGAAATTTAAATGTGATGTTTGCCTGGTGTTGGTAAGAACCGTCCCACCACCCTGTTTTGTAGGTTTCTTAAATACTGAAAAGCCACTGGGGTTGGGATTGAAGGGCTGTGTATTTCTGTTTGGGACTGAAATTCGAAGCAACAGGAACTGGTGGACCTGTGACATCATACAGTATCTGATGTCTGCATACACACACCGTTAGTGGGACTGGACACACACTGGTCTGTATGTGCTTGTGAGACTTGGGAACTTTATTGGTGGGGTTGAAATTGGGTTTGTAAATAACTGCAGTCAGTATAGAGTGAAACTGTATTCCAGGAGGAAGGGACTGAGAAAAGGGGGTGTGCCATTATAAACAGAGGGGGACAAATAGGGTGGCCATATTCCACCATGGCAGGCATCTCTGAAGGGTTGTAGGCTGCACAGGCTGTGGGATGGCAATAATTCTCAACTGGGCCTGAGAAGAGGGAGGCTGCCCACCTGTAGACAGCTATCTTATATCAGGAGTGAGGTATATTGGTTAAGGAGTAAGCTGGGGGCTGTCCAAGGATAAGGGGTGTGGATATGGGCAGCAGAAGGGTGGGGCTGAGGGAGGCTGGGGCAACGTTGAAATTACAGGATGTTATGTTACAGCAAGCAGGGAGGGATATTAGGGACAGAGGACCCTTAGATAGGATGTTGATGCTAAGGGGAAAGCGTACGGGGTGAACATTCTGAATACAAAGAGTGTGGAGGGGGAAGAGTCAGGAGGAGCTGTTGTGGGGAAGCCTAGTAGAGCAGACATTGAGAAGGGAGGGGCTGTTGTGGGGAAGCCTAAAACAGCAGACTGTGGGAAGGGAGCTCCTAAGGAGAACAGAGCAAGAGGGGAAGAAGAGGGGCAGTTTAGAGGTGCAGTCAGGGGAAACTCGGGTTACTTGATGGAGGCTGACATAGAGTGTCACAATAAATTTGAGCTACTAAGCAACCTAGAGGGGGAGGAAGGGGTTGGTGGAAATAAGGAAACTGATACAGAGGCTGGGGAAGGAGTCAGATACCCATAGGGCATCACAGACCGGCAATGGAAAGGATAGAAGTAGTCCCAGAGGGAGAAGGGGAAACATAATGTAAATGTTAAGCAGATGGGAGATGCAACATATTGCAGACATGAGGGAGGACAGCATGACTGGAGAGAAACTGGGAGACAAGGAGTTGGGAGAGAGCCCCCCTTCAGCAGGGGGTCAGTACCAAGGATGGGGCCCTAGCTAAAGGGGACCCACAGAGAGCATCTGGAGGCAGGGGTACTATTACAAGGGGAGGATGGCAGTGTGGGGAAGGTGAAACATCAGGGCCAGGATAAAGGGTTTGGATAAGAGAGGGTTAAAGGGGACACCTATTCAGAGGGGGGCTGAGTTAAATGGGCAAAATAACGAGGGAGGCAGAAAGGGGAGGGTGACAAGGGGGTCTCTAATAAGGCAAGAGGACTCCCATGGAATTGAGATCATGAATAAAGGGGGGGATAGGGGACTGAGAGGGCATAGTGGAGGTAACCATAAGGATGATGGCGGTGTTAAGGTTCTGTTATTTGGAGACTCAATGATTAGGGGTATCCAGTGGGAGGGACAGGGAGGTGGATGCCATAGCCAGGTGAAGGTAGTGAGTATCTCTGGGCTGACAGTGCATAGAGCAAAGTTCATGGTGTATGAACTGGTTAGGGATTGTGGAGGGAAACCAGATTTCCTGATGCATTTGGGAACTAACGATCTAGAGGGAAATAGCGTTTTGGAAATCCAAGCAAGGTTCCAAGAACTTGCCAGAGTCTGTCGGGATAATGGATGCAACATTTCCTTTTCGGAGATATTGCCAGTACCAAAGGCCTCAGTGGAGAAAAAAATGAAGATCACAGAGGTTAATGACTGGCTCAGGAAGTGGGGTGAAGAGAGTGGGTTGGGGTGTTAGGGAACTGGAAAGGAGTTTGGGAGGATAAGGGACTGTATGCCAAGGACAGGCTTCATCTTGCCCCATTAGGGAGAAGTCCTAAACAGGGATGGCTGACTACATTCAAGAAAGGTGGGGTTTAAACATGTGAGGGGGGGGTAAGGAGGGGCTGCCCAGAAGCCTCTCCTCCAGATGAGGGAGTAGCCTCAAACCCAAGGGGAGGGGAACAGACTGGGGTGGAGGTTTCAGGAAGAGCAGAGGGAGGATGGAAGTATAAGGAACCTGGGTGGGGTTCGACAAAGGGGATCAGGGATAAGGGGTGGGGGTTGGTGTTAGTAAATGCCAGGAGCTTGGGAAACAAGTTGCCAGAGTTCCAGGCCATGCTGTTCGCGGGGGGTGAATGTGGCAGCGGTCACGGAGACGTGGGCCAACAAAAACCATGACTGGGACCTAAACATGCAGGGGTACACTATGCTTATGAAGGATATAAAGGAGGGCAGAGGGGGTAGAGTGGCTATGTTCATTAAAGATGACATAGAAATTGCTAGGGTAGAAGAGGCAGAGGGAAACATGGAGGCCTTATGGGTCACCTCACGATCCCCCAGCAGGAGATAAGGTCAAGCTGGCTGTAGTATATAGGCCCCCAGGGATGAGTGATGTTCTAGAGGATGGTTTGCTGGACAACATCATTACCCAGTGTGGACCAAAAGGGGAATGAGTGGTGTTGATGGGGGACCTTAATATGCCAGGTACAAACTGGGGAACCATGTCCTCTAAGGTGGCCAAGGAGCAGAGGCTGCTGGACAGCTTCCAGGATGTGTTTAACACAGCATGTGATGGAGCCCCCAAGGGAGGAGCATGTCCTGATGTGGTTCTGGAGATGGGGATCTGTAGGGACCTGGTTGTAGAGGACCCCTGACTGGGAGAGACCACAATACTGTCTGGTTTCAAATAAGCATGGAGGGGGGAGATCTAGGACACTGGCAGTGAACTTCAGGGGGGCAGACTTTGTGGGCATGGTAAATATTCTCAAGGATCACTTGAAGGGGATTACATCAATGACAAGTGTGGAAAGGAGATGGGAGGTCATAAAATGGGGACTTCATGAGGCAGTCAGGATCTGCGCTAAGTTGAAACGAAAGGGAGCAAGGTCACATAAACCTATGCTGGTGGTCCAGTGAGGTACAGGTAGTGGTCTGGGAGAAAAGAAGGCGGCCTACAAAAAAATTAAAACAACAAGAGGGGATAGGGATAAGGAAATGTACCATCTTGCATCTAGAAAAGTCACCTGGATGGTGAGGGAGCAAAGTCCAGTAAAGAGCAATGACTGGCACAGGGATACATGGAGGGAAAAGGGGTTCTTCCGCACATTGGGGAGTGGAGAAAACTAAGGGCCATCTCAGCAGATTGAGATCAGAAGGAGGGTGGTTGGAAGAGGTGAGGGACCAGGCAGAGGTATTTAACGAGTACTTTGGCCTCTGTGTTCACTAGGGAGGGGGATGGATATCTACAAGCAAGGCACGATGGAGATAGAAGTGGCAGTGAGTGGATCGGGAGCAACAGAAATGGAGCAAGAGGGAGGAGAGGTACCCCAGGGGTGTCACATCTGGATAAGGATAAAAAGGCCAGTAAGGTGGAGGGGACGGATGATGCTATCTTTGCCAAAAGGGTGTGGTTAGCCCTCAAGGCCCTAAAGAAAGACAAATCTCCTGGGCCAGATGGCATTCATCCGAGAGTACTATGGGAATTGGTGGACATACTGGCTGCACCCCTGGCGTAGCTCTTCAACAGGTCACTTGAGACAGGGAGGTTACCTAGGATTGGCGAGAGGCACATGTGGTGCCAATCCATAAAGGGGGGTCAAGGGAAGTACCAGGTAACTATAGACCCATCAGTTTGACCTCAGTGGTGGGAAAATTAATGGAGGGTATACTAAAGGAACGATTGGGGTGTACTGGAGGAGGTGGGAGGTCTGGATTGTCGGCAACATGGGTTTGTGCTAGGAGATCATGTCAAACCAATCTTGTGGAGTTCTACGAATGGGTAACATCAGAACTGGACAGGGGAAAGCCTGTGGATGTATATTCTTGGACTTCAGCAAGCGTTTGACTCTTTCCCCCACAATGGTCTGGTGGAGAAACTGACGGGGTTAGGAGTAGGTCCTTTGATGGTCAGATGGATTGAAAACTGGCTAGCTGGACACACCCATCTGTGGGGAGCTCTCGAACCCTAGAGAAGTTGGTAGTGGGGTACCGCAGGGCTCGGTCCTGGGTCCGATCCTGTTTAATGCATACATATTGGACATCAGGGAGGGTATAGGGTGTGAAATGAGTCTCTTCGCTGATGACTCCAAGATAGGAGCAGTAGTTGAGGGAGAAGAGGGGAGGTTGGCCCTGCAAGGGGACCTGGACACCCTGGAAGCTGGGCTCACACATAGATTAATTCAATGTCACCCAGGGGGGTGTTGCATCTTGGGGGGAAACTCTAAACACAGAACACACTCTGGGAGGAGGCGCTGGAGGCCTCAACAGGGGAAAAGACCAGGGTCATGGTGGATGCATGTATGAATAACTCTGAGCAGTGCAGGAGAGCAGCTAGCAAGGCAAACAGGATATTGGGATGCATCGTAAGGGGATCACCTCTAGGAGCAAGGAAGTGATTCTGCTGCTGTACAATGGACTGGTTAGACTACACCTTGAGTACTGTGTACAGTACTGGAGACCACACTTGAAGAGGGATATACAGCTCCTGGAGAGAGTACAGAGGAGGGTAACTAAGATGATACGAGGGCTAGGGGATTTGATGTATGAGGACAGACTTGAGGAGCTCTGCCTGTTTTCATTGGAGGAGAGGAGAGACAGGAGGGACATGATTGAGGTCTTCAAGTACCTCAAGGAAATAAATAGGGTAAACATGGAGTGGATCTTAGACTAAAGCAGGGAGGTATCACCAGAGGGCATGGTTTGAAGTTGAAGGTGGAAGGTGAGGGGGAAAGAGGAGGAGGTTTTTCACTGAGAGGGTGGTGGACCCTTGGAATGCACTGCCTGGTGAGCTGGTTCAGAGATCCATAGTGGAGGGTTCAAGAGAGGGTGGGACAGACACAGAAAGTGGATGTATCAGATGATGGCCTGGCCCAGGGGTGGGAATGGATGATAGGGGTTTCTGGAACACAAGGGGGGCCTCGGCACCCAACTAGGGAACTGAAGTGCGAGCAGGCTCGATAGACCGTAAGGCCTAATCTGCTGGCAAATAGTATGTAAGTATGTTATTAGGGACCACTAACTACTCCTTTTAAGCTGCTGGGGTGGTACTAAATGGAGACTGCATTGGGAATGATCTGATAATACTCTGGCTTCTTTACCAGAAACAACACATGCTGTAACAAGATGTGACTAATTAGGAAATAATCTAAACAGGAACATACCACATGTGAGGATGAATAAAACGTATAAGACCTTTCTCCAGGGTTGAACATTCTCCAGGGGTGCACCAACCCCAGGGTCTACATAAATTCCCTTAGGGCCTTCTGTGCTGGAGAGAGAGATCTACCTTCTTCCTGTAAGATCTGTATAACTCGGGGGAGTAAACTAAATTCCAGTCACCATCTAATATAAGTTGTAACTGCATATAGGGACACAAGGCCAATGCCAAAACAGGAAAAAAGTAGTCAAGTCTATATTAGGGCCATAAAAAGAGCCCACTTACAACTCCATATTAGCAAGTTTACCATGGGCCATTACATATCTACCCTCTGGGTCCTTAACTTCTTTAATGAGTTGGAAAGGCATAGATTTGCCCATGAGAATGGCCACCCTTTTTTGTCTAGCCCCCAACCTGGTTCCGTAGACTTGTTCTACCCATAATTTATTCAGAAGGTGTAGTTGATCAGAAGGAAGGTGAGTCTCTTGTAGACACACAAAATGAGGATGGAATTGTTTTAAATGCCATAGGATACAATATTTCTTAGCATTATCCACCCCCCCTTAATATTCCAAGACATAAAATTCCAAATTAAAGAGATTCTATCAGCAAACACATTAATGTTTGCTTAATAATAGCTCCATAACTAATTTGATGGCATGAGCCCCCATCCCCATCCCCCCACATCCATGCAACAAAAAAAGGAACTGATCTCCCCCACACCCAAACAATATCCTCTTTACCAGGATAACGCCAATACGGGCTGTACCCTCTTTGATCGTGTTGACCATGGATGTCAACATAAAAGCGACTCCATCCAGACCTACAATCACTTATCATAATAATCCATCTTCCTCATCCCAGAATGAGCACAAATGAAGCTTAAGGAAACTTACACAGGTCC
This sequence comes from Neoceratodus forsteri, assembly GCA_016271365.2. Classification (NCBI taxonomy): domain Eukaryota; kingdom Metazoa; phylum Chordata; order Ceratodontiformes; family Ceratodontidae; genus Neoceratodus; species Neoceratodus forsteri. Next base: position 1,612,661,652 of record CM057452.1, read on the forward strand.
CCAGTGATAACCTCACAAAAAATAGGTTAACCAACAAATTGCAAGCAAACTTTAAATAAGAAAATTACATAATACAGTCCACAGTCCATCCTGCAAATCAATCACATTGAGCTCTAGTGGGATGCTGCACTAAAATTATTATGTATCAAACCAATCATACTGAAATAAATGTGCAGCAACATATATGTGGTTATTTATTGACAATAGCAGCGCTTATAATAGCTTAAATAATAAAATAAACTATTAATTAAAGAACCTGAGCTCTCAATCTGAAGGTGCCTACATGAAGTATTAACAAAATCACACCCCCGATCTCATAGTCTGACGATATGTCCATTTATGCAACAGGGGTCAGGATAAAAACTGTAGAATAAAACCATTTATCTTCACTACTATGGTAATAAATTTATTTATCCACATAGTAACTACATCATCACCCATTTATCCACACAGTAACTACATCACTAGCTCATTCAACTACACAGTTCTCTTCAGAATTCATTTAGAATGTTCGGCCTCAGAAGCAGTACTAACCATATTTAAATGTCAATAACTTAAAAATGAAAAAAGATAACATGGTACTGTGAGCATGAAAATTGTTCAGCACAAAATTATCTACAAAATGAATAATGTTTCATTTATATAAACCCTGTATATTGTATATGGTTAGCAAGAAAACAGACGAAAATGTAATTTTTTGTTCACTTTTTTGACAAACAAATATAAATAACTTTAAAACAAAAAATGATAGCATGGTACTGTGAGCACGAAAAATGTTCAGCTCAAAAATATCTACAAAATGAGTGGTGTTTCAATTATAGATGCCATTTTGTTTTTTTATAATTAGCAAAAAACAGCATAAAATTCAATTTTCTTTTCCCTTTTTTGACAAATTATTTACACCTACCAAAATCAAAATGCTCATACAACATCTAAACCTGTTGCATAAATGGAATATGCAGTGGTTCAGTGTGTGATATGCATTTATTTTCTACAGTTTCCAGTGACCTCTCGTAACTCTCACTTGTGCCTTTGGCACTCATGAGGTAACTTGAGGTCACTGGAAACTGTACAAGATAAATGCATCATCACACACTGAACCGCTGCATATCCCTTATATATTTCTTCTTATACTGTTCAGATAATGTAGGTCTTAAGTAATGGTCAATCCAGCACAATACAAATATAAAGCAGTTCAAGGCAAACTAATATCCAGGAGGAAGCAAACAGTTTCTAAAGGCAGATCCTACTAATATATTTAAATGGTACTTAATAAACACGTAAAATGTACAAACAATGAATTCCTGTGGTAAACCTTCAGCTTATTTAAATTTGTGGGAGAACAGCGAGTCAGTAATCAAAAGGGCTCCTCGAACAAAGCTTCTCAAAAATGACACAGTACAAGAGATCAAAATGCTAACTCTTATCAACTGTCCTGGGTGCCTGAACTTAAAAATAGCCAGAAGATTTCTTAACTGTTGAACAAAAGTTATAAAACTAAAGGATGGCTCCTCAAACTGATGGCAGTTAGTCTCTTGTAAAATCAAAGAAGCACCAAGCAGAGCAATTTGGGCATTAGGTGATGTTATAGTAAGAAGTCAAAGCTAGCCTAAATTGCGAGACTGAAACTTTTATAGTGTATGGAGCTCCTTGTTACATACACAAAATCCATCATTGTCAAAATGTTGTTAAGAACGCGGTTATACCACACTGTGGTATAACAACATGTTGGCCAGTTTTCGGGACTCACGAGACAGCACTTTGTTGAATGGGACAACCGCTGCACACACATCTGACAGTATTCAAACAGTCTGTAACAGGATGGTGGCAGTATTTTTTTACTGTTTCTTTTGCATATTTGTAAATGAGCTCAATACTTTTCCCTGTCTCAGCCCCTTATTTCAGGTATTTTGCTGTACTTTTTGAAGGGGTCTCCATACACTATATAAAATACTAGCTGGGCAACTGTGCCCAACCAGCCACTGCTTCCACCTCAGGGTTCTGATTCTGCGAGACCTCACAAGCTAACAGAATCAGGACCCCTCAGTGGCAGCACAAGCTGGTTACGCACAGTCACCCAGCTAGTATTCTCTATATAGTGTATGGTGGAACATCATTCTCCACTGAAATCCATCGTTGTCGAAACCTTGTAGTCACACACTAGTGACATTCGCAGTGCAGCAGAATGATTTTTCCTACTGCACTGCGAACGTCACACACTGTGTCCTCGAGCAGCATTTGACAGTTAGGGCTCACTCCATAGACAGGACACATAGCGAAAGCAGCAAAGTCGGCGGCAGTACTAATGTTTAGCGTTAAAACGTTCAAAATGTAAAGTTCTTTTTTCCTTCTAGTAACCCAGTAAAAATGTTTTGAAGCAGAAATATGCTGTAGTGATTTTTTTCCCAAAAAATGACATTCCACCATACACTATAAAGAAAAGTGCATGGGGAACAGTTGACAACAGGGCATCTTTCACCTCGTTGGCACCATGATGACGGATTACCTCTCGAGCTGCGCGCTCGAGGTAATCCGTCGTCATAGTGCCAACTCGGTGAAAGAATAGCCCTGTTGTCAACTGTTCCCCATGCACTATTCTCTATGTTTTAAAAATAATGTGCAGAAAACCTATGCGAGCTCCCCAGAGCAGATCGATTGAAGCACAAAAGAACACAATTTATGGCAGAACAACCAGCTTACAAGGATCAAAGAATTTAAAAAAAAAATCATCCTGCTTTACCAAAGAGTTCGGGCAGTATCTTGGAGAGCTCTAATTGGGCTTGTGCAGCAGAATCGAACCTGTAGGTACCTTCAAGCCATGCAGGGTAAAGCTTCTTATGCTTAATACTGGCCACCCATAATTTAGATTTTATTTCCCCATATGCAGCATGATCCTGACAGACAAAGGTTAAATCTGGAACCAGCTTGACATTTTTGCCAGCCCATTGAATTCGCTAAACATTTCTAGTAGTTTTCAGGAGATAGTCTCTGTCCAGGTAATTTAGGACCCTGAATATCAAGGGGGGAAGGGCGCCTGTGGGAGGCTTGGGCCTCAAGGATCGATGTGTCTGCTCAACAACATAGCTTGGTCCATTCAGAGAGGGGCCAGCTAATTTAGCACAGAATTTCTGGATGAATTCTACAGGGTTCAGTCCTTCCTGTCTTTCAGGAAGACCCAAGATGACTAAATTGTTTGCAGGATCTCCCTTCTAAATAGTTGATTTCTTGCTCTAACTTGGCAATACTGCGATGCATGAAGACCACCTCAGTGTCGATTTTGACCACCTGGTCTTCTACTGATGGTACCCGGACCTCCACAGCATTGACTTGCCAGGTAAGCTCCTTGACGGCTGGCTTGAAGTCCTAAATGAGAGAAAGAATTGCAGATTTAATAGTTTGCATCTCAGCATAGGTACAATTGGTCTGTTGTCACTGCAGATAGGGCTGTTTCAGGTGGTGTAGGAGGTGAATTGCTGCAGGGAAGCCTTTTCACCTCCAGTGTTAGACTACTGTCCTGTTCCTTTCTGACTCCTCCAGTTGTAAGAAAAGATCGTTAGGTGCTATTCCATAACTTCACCTTCCATGTTGACAGAAAGGTAAAACATCCTATTATCCACTGTATTAACTTGAGTTATCACTGAGAAGATGGAAATTTAAAGATTTATCAGAGGGACCAGTATAGAGAAGTCTTCTATTTTTCATGTTCCCAGGGGCACGGACATGCAGTGATGTCCAGCGTGCGATGGGAGTGCTCTCAAACCCGTACGCAAGATGTCTGCTGACACCCCCATACCCCTCCTCCATGCCCCACTAACTGCAATGCTTCCAGTCTCCACTTGGAGCCACCGGAGCTGCGGGATGCACTACCTTCCCACCCCAGGAGAGGAGAGCAGTCTATTGAACACTCAATCTTCTCAACCTCTCCTCCCTGGCTAATCCCCGGCAACTCGAGACCGCTCCCGAACATGGGTCGCTGGCATGGCGTGAGGTAAGGCTAGTGCCTCAACCCTCAGCACCACTGGGTCAGCCGAGTACTACTTTTTCAATGATACCCCAGATTGTTCTCATGCCACTCAATGGGAAGCTTTAAAAACCATCCTTCATAGTAAATTAATTGCACATGCTTCCAAAACCCATAAGCAAAGGGACACTACCCAACAGGCAGAAGAGACAGACCTTAAAACCCTTGCGCTAGCAGCTGCCTCTGACCCTGCTAATAATGCACAGACTTGAGCACACATCAGTAGGCTCAAGGCAGAAACAGATAGTTTTGCAATGCAAAACCGAATATGCCCTTTACGAACCGAACCAAAAATACTGGGAAGCTGGTGAGCCACCAGGGAAGATCCTAGCAGCTAGGCTATGAGCCCAGGCCATGGAAAAATACATTCCAGTCATGCTAGACCATCTGGGGAATAAATTATCAACCCCATGGACATCAATAGGGCATTCCAGCACTTTACTCCTCCCTCTACTCCTTGGAAGTAAACCCTACTGCAAACCAATACTCAGCTTTACACCAATCTCCTCCTACCTAAGTACCTGAGCACTATCTTTCTACCTTCACAGCCCCTATCCTAGCAGGAAAAGTCACTCAAGCCATCAGTAGTATGGCACAGGACAAGTCACGGGGCCCCATTGACTATCCCTCTGAATTTATTTTACTTTTATAGATGTATTAACCCCAAGACTTGCATCAGTTTTCAATTATGCTTGGGACAGAGGTCTGCCACCCCCCCCAATTAGTTTAGATTATTTATTTAATAAAGCACACTATTTCATTGCAACACTAGGTGCTTTACAAATACCAAATAAGAGACCAAATTAAAACATTCCTAAATATATCCATCATATAAACTCAGAATTGAAAGGGGGGAAACGTTAATAAACAGGAAAATCTTCAGATCCCTTTTGAAGGCACTGAGGGGGCCTGTCTGATCGACCGATGTAGTGAATTCCACAGGGTCAGTGCCAACACAGAGAAAGTCTGAACACTGGAAAATTTCAAATGGACCCTGGGAATCACCAGGCTATCATCACACTAATACCAAAGAAGGGCCAGGACAGCATTCTCTGCTTCCAATTGTGACCAACATCTTTAATCAATGTAGATGCAAACATTTTTGCTAAAGTACTAGCCAAAAGAATGAATCCCATCATACCCTTACTAATCCACCCTGATAAAGTCAACTTTGTCCTAGTCAGATTGGGATCTGATAACATTCGCAGAACTGTAGATGTTATTTGGGAAGCACATACTCTGTCTCAGCCTGTTGCCACCCTGTCCCTAAATGGCAAGAAGGCACTTGACAGGGTGGAATGGGAGTACTTATTTGATGCACTAGCCAGATTTGGTTTCCCGTCCACCTTTATCTCCCTGATAAGGCTTCTTTACACCCCCCCCCCCTTTCAGTAGCTGTCCTAACATGGTGCTATCTCTCTGTTTCCTTCTTCATGGAGGGATTAGACAAGGCTGCCCCCGTCCCCTTTCCTTTTCTTACTGGCTGTCAAACCACTAGCACTTAAAATCTGAGCAGATCTCTTGTTTGCGTAAGTAAGTAAGTAAGCTTTAATTTCCTAAGCACCCAATCCTGTAGGCTCTGGGCATTTTACAAAAAAAGGCAAAAAACATACAATCATACATTTACATGGGTTAGGCAAATAAATAACATACAATAAAACAAATGAACAAGCATTTGTCAATGCCGAATGTTGCTTGCTTCTATGTGCTGTTTAGGTATTTGGAAGTCACTGGAGTGCAAATATTGAAAATTTGCAAACTTACGAGCGTGCGTAGGAACTGCGCAACGCATGCTCGTAAAACAGTCATTGTTAGGAAATTTTTCACGAAATGTTCAACATAGCCATTTTAAGACCTCTGCTCATGAACAGTGTCAGTGTGATTTTGTTAATGTGTCCCATACATTGAGTTTGCACACCGACTGCGCCATTGTGCGCTACATGGGTGGAAACATGTTTTGGGCAGAATGTGAAAAATGACAGCTGTACTGCTCATGAGGAGGTGTGGTAAAATGGCAATGTTGAAAATCTGGAGTGAAAATATTGAAAATTTGTGAACTTATGAGCCTGCCTAGGAACTGCACAACGCTAACGCTCATAAAACAGTCATTTTAGGAATTTTTCACCAAATTTTCAACACAGCCATTTAAGACCTCTGCTCATGAACAGTGTCACTGTGATTTTCTTAATTTGTCCTTACATTGATTTGCATTACCGACTCAAGCCATTCAGCACTACAAGGGCGGAAACACATTTTGGGTGAGATATGAAAATGACAGCTGTACTACTCACAAGAAGGTGTGGTAAAATGGCAATGTTGAAAATCTGGAGTGAAAATATTGAAATTTTGAACTTATGAGCCTGCGTGGGAACTGCATAGCATACGCTCATAAAACAGTTATTTTGGAATTTTGGACCAAAATTTTCAACATGGGGGTTTGGGACCCCTTCTCATGAATGATGTCACTGTCATGGCGTATTCCAGACCCGAAGGTGATTTCTGATCACTCGGGAGATCTCGCCTTGGCGCAGACTCTTATCTGACTGTTGTCATTCATGAAAGAGTCCTAACATGTTGGTGATAAACCCAAAAATACCTGAGATATGCAATAAAGTTGAACCCCCATCTGCCCATTATACAGCTTACCGGCATTTCCTCAGTTTGTGAGTCGAGCTTTGAGGACTGCAGATGTGTTCCCGGTCCACTGAAGATAAATCGTGCGGAGTCGGAGGTAAGTATGGCGTGAGGGGTGTGGGGAAGCTGGGTGCACAGTGGGTGGGTGCAGGTTGTGGGAGGGTGGAGGCGCTTCAGCAGGACCATTTTGTTTAGAGGTTTAAAAAAAGGCGTCATGGGACCGTTTGCCACACTGGGGTGGGCTCCCAGCGTGGCACAAGGGCAGAGGCGTTCAGCCGACGGGGATTGGGCACCCCATCGGCCAAAGGACTGGTGCCATGCTGGGTGGGCTCCCAGTGTGGCACCAACTCTGGGGGGGGGCAGGCGCGGCTCAGCCGGCGGGGATTGGGCACCGTCGGCTACCAGTACATGCGGGGGGCGCGCACACCTGCATGTGGGGGAGGGCTCGCTTCTTATCGGTGCTCACTGAGCGTGGCTCCCCCTTTCAACTTCTGTGCTACTGCATTTTGGGCGTGTCATAGAACAGCTCCCAAATGCGATAGGCTTCAGAGCAGCGCCTGCCAGCTCACTGGCTGAATTGGAGGAGGAGGTGACACACCTCTGAAATCTCCGATGATGGCACTATGTTTCTTGACATGCGTGCAAGCAACATAATAAATACAAACAATAAACAGGGTGTTCCTGGTACACTCATGCACTATAAATGGTTCTATCGCATTATTACTGTTTTGTACATTTATGGAAACATAGAAACATAGAAGTTGATGTCAGATAAGGACACAAAGGTCCATCCAGTCTGCCCATTTCTTTTCTACCTTATAAATGTGCCATACGGCCTTGCTCTGTCTATGGCCTGTCTATTCATATTCATCTGTATTGCCCTTATGCCTATCCCATGCCTGTTTGAAGCCCTGCACTGTATTCATATCCACCACTCCTGGGTAGGCCATTCCATGCATCCACCACCCTTTCTGTGAAAAAGAACTTCCTCACATTACCCCTTAATTGGCCTCCCTCTAATTTTATGCTGTGTCCTTTTGTCCTGATATTTTTCATATATATTGAAACATGTTAGACTCTTTCACCTTGTTAATGCCCTTAAGGTGTTTGAATGTTTGATCATATCACCTCTCTCCCTCCTTTGCTCCAGGGTATACATGTTGAGCTCCATTAATCTGTCCTCATATGTTTTCTGATGCAGTCCCTGCACCATTTTGGTTGCCCTTCTCTGGACTGCCTCAATTTAGCTAATGTCCTTGGGAAGGTGTGGCCTCCAGTACTGCACAAAGTACTCTAGATGGGGCCTAACCAGTGTCTTGTAAAGAGGGATTATTATCTCCCTCTTCTGACTTGTGATACCCCTACTAATACACCCAAACATCCCCTTAGCCTTACCTACTGCTTTAGTGGTCTGCTTGGATGATTTCAGGTCATCAGTGATGATGATGCCCAAGTCTCTTTCTTCCCTTCTAACTGCCAGCAACTCCCCTCCCAGCCTATAGGTGGCTTCAGGGTTTCTTTTCCCTATGTGCATGATCTTTCACTTTTTTGCATTAAACCCCAATTGCCACTCTTCCGACCATTTTGCTAGTTTATCCAGATCTCTTCTCATTCTGCCCACCCCATCTGGATTATCTACTCTGTTTCAGATCTTGGTGTCACCTGCAAGCAGACAAACTCTACCCTCAGTCCATCTGCAATGTCACTGATGAAGATATTGAAGAGGACTGGCCCAAGACTGATCCCTGAGGATGCCCCACTTGTGACTTGCATGTCTTCTGACTGTATACCATTTACCACCACTCTCTGTTTTCTGCCCGTCAACCAGTTTGCCACCCAGTTGACCAACTTCTGACCCACCCCGAGCCTACCCAGGTTATTAATCAATCTTCTATGTGGAACAGTATCGAAAGCTTTGCTGAAGTCAAGGTAGGTGACAGCAACTGCTCCTCCTTGGTCCACCACTCTGGTTTCCCAGTCAAAGAAATCTATGAGATTAGTTTGACAGGACCTTCCTTTTGTAAACCCATGCTGTCTTGCATCCTGTGCTCTTATGGATTCCAGGACTTGCACTATCCTTTCCTTAAGGGTGCCTCATTATCTTGCCCACTACTGAGGTAAGACTGACTGGTCTGTAGTTCCCTGCCTCCTCTCTGCTTCCACTCTTGTGGAGGCGGGATCATGACCCCTTCTCCAGTCTTCTGGGACCTCTCCTATGCTCAGAGATTCACTAAACAGTTCTGATAATGGATCTGCTAGTTCCACCTTAGCTCCTTTAGTACCCTGGGATGTATGCCATCAGGTCCCATTGCCTTGTCCACCCTGAGCTTATTAAGCTGTTGTAGGACCCTTTCTTTTGTGAAGGGACTAGTGTTCACCTCCTCGCCCTGTGTCCATGGTGTTGAGCTGTGGGCCCTGCCCTACCTTCTCTTCAGTAAATACTGAGCAGATGTATCTATTTAGTATAGAAGCTTTTACATGGTCCTCCTCCTCACATGCCCCCTTATCTCCTTTGATCTTAGCAATACTCCCACTGGACTTTCTCCTTTCACTAATGTATCTATAGACAGTCTTGTCACCTTCTTTTACTGTTTGTGCTAGTGTTTCTTCGGTTTGGGCCCTTTGCCTGCCTTACTGCCTTCCCTGCTTCCCTCAGTGAAGTTTATATGTTTATATGTTCTTTTGTATGATTTTGGACATGTATTGTAATTTACCCAATGTTCCACTACTGTTTATTGTACAATACCTTGTGTTCCAACTGTTGCACAATCTTACAATATTGTATTGTTTGTACTACCCACACACTATTGTAACTGATCATCCTTCACAACCCTATGTAACCCCACCCCCCAACAGGTGCATACGTGAGATGAGCAACTTGTTGTTCAGTGTGCCCTCCTGGTGAAACATTTCAATAAATAAATAAATAAACTAAAACTGGGCTGTCACTAAATATCAAATGCTTGTTTAAACAGATGTGCTTTCAGCCCCTCTTAAACCTCCACCAATGGAGCCTCCCTCAAAGACCTTTGAAGTGAGTTTCAAGGGCTGGGCCAGTCACCTCAAATGCTTGGTCTCCCAAGGTTTTCAGCCTAGCCCTCGGAACCGCCACAGGCCATCAGTGGAGGAATGCAGTGAGTGTCCAGTGCAGATAGGTATCAGGAGGTCACACAGGTAGCCAGGGCCTGATTCATATAGGGCCTTATGGGTGAGCAAGTCCAACTTGAAGGTAATCCTCCATCTGTCAGCAGCCAGTGCAGATCGCTGGGACCCGGGGTCACATGACAGGACCTAGGAAGGCCCATCAAGCAACCTGGCCTCCACATTCTGCACCAACTGTAGCCAATGGAGATTCCCTTCACTGAGCCCCAAAGTGAGCAACATTGCAGTAAACAAGCCTTGACATGACAAAGGCATGCACCAGCGATGGCAAGTCACCAGGTGGAATTAGGGGTTTTAGCCAGGCAACATTCCTTAGGCGATAAAACCCACTCCAGATGACAGATGACAACTGAACTTCAACCGTCAACCTGTCATCAAGGATGATGCCCAGATTCCTCACTCTAGTGTAAGTTATCAGCGGGGTAGGGCCCAAGAACAAACCTGTTCCTGACCCAGCAGCAACCACACCATGCCGGTGACCAGGCTCAGTCATTAGTACCTCTGCCTTATCTGGGTTAAGTCTCAGCCAGTTCAAGGACTTTTTGTGGAAGGAGTTCCCCACAAGATATCTCTATTCGTGGACAATGTTATCCTATTTTTATCATACTGCTCTGCCAGCTTTGCATGATTATGCTCCAGCTAGTGTGTACTCCTACCAATGTTTGTACTACTGTGTACTCATGACAATATATGTAATTATTGTCTGTAACTAATCTGGGTCTCTCCTGAAAAAGGGACCTCTGATCTCAGTGAGCTTACCTGGTTATCAAAATCTAAATAAATAAAAAGTAAATAAATAAATAATATATCAGCCTACTCTGCACTGTCTGAATACAAATTAAATGGCTCTAAGTCACAGATCTTACCCCTCAATGAAGCACATACACCCAATCTGTTTACATCTTATCCATACCAATGGTCTCCAGATGGAGTAGTTTGTTTGGGTATTATTCTTAAGGCCACTATTCCAGCTATAGCAGCTGCCAACACCTAAACCATGCTAGATACATTGGACTCAGATTTACTGCAATGGAAGGCCCATATTCTGTCTCTCTGGGGTAAGGTCAATGTACTGAAGCTCCTAGCACTTCTTAAACTTCAATATATCCTAGCCAACTTGCCTATCCCCTTACCTGGTAACTTTTCCAATGCCTTTCTGCTAAATTGACCTCCTTTATCTGGGTGAGAAAACCACCTAGGATAAAGCTCAAAACTCTCCAAAGACACAGGAAGGATGGAGGCTTCGGGCTTCCTTATCTGAAACGTTACCATGACCTCACAGTACTGTGACAGGCAATAGTTAGTTATGCTCCACACTTGACCACCCCCATTCCAAGATGGTATCCTTGGAACTCTTGCATGGTCAGCCACCAGTAGTCTATGCCCTGATATCTCCAGACTGGTTCCTTAGAACCTCCATCTCCCCATGCTATTGTCATACTAAACACATTTGGGACAAATATAGTAAGCAACTAGGCTGAATCCACAAACCACACCAAACCAACCTGTTTGGCAGAATCATCACCTGAAAATTGATGGTCAACCCAGCTACTGGAAAAGACTGGGAAGAAAGGGGTATCACAGAACTTAGGGACCTTTACACGCCCTGACTCGGGCCTTTTGTACTCTTTGATGAACTCCAACATACTGTACTTATACATTCCTCACTCCCAATTTGGGAGACACCTACAGTTGCGCAGCATGTTGAAGAATTGAGTAACCCCTGACCATATGTTACCACAGCCTAGTTCGCTTGATAGCTGGATTGCCTCTTTAAAAAGTGCACAACATCTCACAGCCCAATTCCAAGACTTTTTATGGCACATGCTCTCCCTCCATCTCCATCTAATGGCCTTAGAGAGAAATGGGAAGTGGAGCTTAACCTAACCATCCCTCTCCAATTATGAGCACAAGTGTGGTCCAATGCTTACAAATTCACCCATGAACTACAAGCCAAGACACCACAATACAAAATCCTCCATAGGACCTACAGGACCCCCACACACACACACACACACTGGCTATATAGAGTCAGTCTCCTCAATCACTGTGATTGCTGGAGGTGTTCATCCCCTCAGGCCATTCTGACACATGTCCTGTTGACATGCCAGCCCTAGAACAATATTAGGCATCAGTCTGGTCTACTTGTGCCACAGTGATTCCTGACTTAGGAGTGCATAAGCCATAGCTTGCACTCCTGTGACTATCCAGTTGAATACTGCCTTGACTAAACTTCAACTTTTATGGGTAAATGGGGCCTTTTCAGCAGCTAAAAAGTACTGCTCTGTCACTGGAGACCCAGACCCCCATCTTACCAAGAATAGTTTAACCTAGTGTCATTAACAGCCAGATATGAAAAAACTTCACATCAAATTGTGGGTAAGTGCTCTGCTTATCAAGCAGTTTGGAATCCCTTTTGACCCTCTTTCAGCAAAAGGTACTATACTACAGAATAACCCAATGACTGAATTTTCCATCACTTATTTAGTTCTCTGTGTTTTCTGCTGCCTCACTGTTACAGTGAAATGCTTTCTCCTACCCTCACAAATGCATCAGTTCTTTAACTGACTAAACTACCCCTAGATCATTTCCATTTGTCCCAGGTCCATGTTCTGGTGGACCCTTCCCATATACCCCTCACACCCCCATACTATTCCTCTTATCTCACAAGATCTGCCATGTTCTCTTGTATTATACCCCCTTCTAACTTCCCTCCTACACAAAATACCTTGTATTACCTCATAAATGTATGAGTACAACTGTTTTTGTCATATCATGGAAGATACATCAATGGGCACTCAAGCATATGCATCTATCTACTCTGTCAATGACCCTCTTAGAATATGTATATTACAACATCTCTTTTAAATGGCATGTTTAGAATAATTGGTATCAAGGCAAATTATCCAAGACTTGAAAAAAAAGTTAAAGCATTTCCACCTCTCAACTAATCCACAGACTAGATACACTAGGTCCACATATATTTACATCTACAGTAACTGTTTTACAAATAATTGTCTATTTGTATCCTTATTCTGTTACTGTAGGGCACAGGTAGCTTACTGTTTAACAACTTTAGTCATTAGTCTCATTCTACATGTTAATCTACTGTAACATTTTCAAATGCTTGTTTGTATACTGTACCATTTACTGTGCATTCTGTATGCTTACACCATGACATGGATTGGAGGGTTCGGTGACAGCATTTCTTGAAGCGACTGAGGGCAGCAGATTGGGATAAGTATAAATTCGCTGCTGGGGGTGGGCTGAGAAAATATTTTTGTGGGGATAATTTAATTTGGTCACTTGCTACTGTTTTTTTTTTTTTGTTTGTTCCTGAAAGCAATACACCGGATTTGATGTGGTTTCATACTGGGGAGATTTGTATTACAGGTACGCTTGGACTGAAACTGCAGGGAGAAAACTGGGCTGATAGTTACTGGAGGGGATTTCTTTCTCATTCAGCATGCAGTACAGTTGCATGGAGGGAATGGCCCACCCAATCCCAACCCCCATCCCACTCACTCCATGCTGCTCTACCTTTATAAAATCCTGACGACTTCCTGCTAGACACAGGAGAGGGCTGAATCAGAATGCCTAGCATAGATGAAAGACAGGTTTGGAGCAGCAGAGGATAAGATAGAAATACAAAATGGCCCAGGGATAAAGGTTTGCCTGATTTAAATTTATGATACAAGTAACTTTTTAGCCCCAAAAAGAGTATCAACAGGCAAGTAAGAAGAGAAGAAAATGCTGGGAGTGGTGCAGTGCAGTGGTTGTGGGGCAGCAGTATTCAGGAAAACCTTCTGGAGCCTGCATTGCTGTCCAATCTTCAGGCTCCTCTCTGGGCTGAGGAGGAGGTTGCCAGTCTACAGAGCTGACTTGGTTAGGATTCAGGTGGCCTCAGCCCCTACCAGAGCCAATGTATCTACCCACTACCTCAAAGGTTGCCCAGCAGGAGGAGTGATTGGAATACAGTGGGCTCAAGCAGCATTAGGGTGGCAAGCAGGCATCCCCATCTGGTGCATACAAACAATTCGTACTCTGTACTTACGGAGCAGGAAGGCTACGGGGTCACCTGAAGTTGCACCAATGGAGGATGAGCGGGTTTCCGGATGGAACCCTAAGGGCAGGTGGGGGAGAATCCCAGCGGAAGATACTCCTGGTGGGGTATTTTATTGGCCAGAGGGCAGAGATAGGAACAACAAATGAAGGGGAAGGGAGGGAGGTTAAGTGCCTGACAGGAAGCACAGCTCGGAGGATGGAAGGAAGATCTAGGGGATCGCTAGAGCAACAGCAAGGAGGAAGGCGACTCGATGTCATTGTTCATCTTGGGACAAATGACTTGGCTGGGAACATGACAGAGGTAGCAAGGGTGCAGAGGAGATTGAGGAACTGGGGAGGGGCCTTGGGCAGGTTGCAAACTCCTTGACCTTCTCAGAGGTGCTACCTGTCCATGGCAAGGGAGGCTAGGAATCTCCACACAGGAACTTCAATGCTTGGCTGAGGAGCTGGAGCAGAGAACCGAGTTTGGTTACATTGGGGACTGGGTTTCCACCTGGGTGGATGCTGACCTTTATGGGGATGACCTGCATCTCTCCAGCAAGGACACCTGAGACCTCAGTGAACAGTTTAAAGGCTACATTTTCAAGCACTTAAACTAGCTGAAGTGGAGATAAAGAGCAGGAGTAAATCCACTGCCCACCCCACAGGTTAGGGTACCCAATAAGGAAATGTAAACAGGATGGGAGATGAAAACAAGGACAATGAGGGCGAAAGACAAAAGGGACTCCAGCACCAGATACAAGGGGTAAGGCAGGGGCAAGAACACAGCAAAATAAGGACAAAAGGAGGGAGGAAAGAAGAAAAAGTACACAGGAGGAGGAGGCGGGAGCAGGCAGCAGGAGGCAGGCAGCAAGCCATGGAAGTCAATGGTTACAAATGCCCACAGCCTGGGAAACAAAATCCCAGACCTGCAGGCCTTGATGATAGAAGCAGACCTGGACACTGTGGCAATAACAGAGACCTGGTTTATCACAAATCATGATTGGGATGCAAATGTTCCAGGTTATGCTCTATTCAGGAAGGATGGGGGCAAAAGGGGAGGACTGGCCCTGTCTGTTAGAGAAGGTATCAATGTGACAAAGCTACAGAGCAGACAGCGAGAGACCGAGGCACTGTGGGTCACCCTTGAGCCTGGCAATGGAGCATCAAACCACACAGAGTAATCTACAGACCTCCAGAACAGAGGGAGGAGTTGGACAGGGATCTTATGGACCAGATTCAGGATGTGGCAACCAAGGGCAGAGTAATACTGATGGGAGACTTCAATATCCCTGATATAGATTGGACCACACCAGCAGCTGCCTCATCCAGGAGTTGTGACATCCTGGATTCCCTGCAGGAGTCAGGCCTCAGACAACTGGTGAGTGATCCCACCAGGGAAGGGGCAATTCTGGACCTAGTTCTTACCAATGGGAAGTGAGTCTGGGAGATTCAGGTGGACGGTCAGCTGGGATCCAGCAACCACCATGTAGTGCGGTTTAATATGCAGTCAGAAACACAGTCATGTCCCTCTAAGACAAGGGTCTTAAATTTTAGAGGGGTTGATTTTGAGGAAACGAGGAGAGATGTCAGGGATGCCCTGGCGAGAAGGGAGATAAGTGGAGGGGGGTTGAGGAACAGCGGGATCAACTGAGGGGAGCTATAGAGGAGGTGACCAATCAGTGCATTAGGATGGTCAGCAAAGGCAAAAAAAGGAGGAGGCCACTATGGTTCTCACGGAGGTGGCAGATAAGGTAAGGGCAAAAGGTACAGTTTTAGGAAATATAAAGAAACTCAAAGGGGGGAAGATAGGGAGGTGTATCTAAAGAACCTAAAGAAAGCAGGGAAGGCTGTTAAGAGCACAAAGGAACAGATCAAGGAAAGATTGGCACAAACAGTGAGGAGAGGAGACAAGATTTTCTTCAGGTAGTCAGCAAAAGAATGAAAAAGGGGGAATGTAAGGCTTAGAGGGATGAAGGGAGTGTAAGGAGGAGACCTGGAGAAGGCAGAAATACTGAACAAATACTTCTATTCAATATTCACTGAAGAAATGAAGGGTCAGGGACCACAGCTGAACAGACACAAATGAAGAGGGAGGTAGACCCATTCACAGAGGAAAGGGTCCTGGAGGAGCTTTCAGAACTAAAGGTGGACAAGGCAATGGGCCAGATGGCATACACCTAAGGATTTTAAAAGAGCTGTGATGGGAATTAGCGGCACCTCTGGCAGCCATGTTCACTGACTCACTCAACACAGAGGTGGTTCCGGAGGACTGGAGGAGAGCACATGAGTCCCTCTTCACAAGAGCGGTGAGTAGGGAGGAGGTGGGGAACTATAGACCAGTCAACCTCACCTCAGTGGTAAGTAAAACCAAGGAGGCACTACTCAAAGAAAGAATAGTGGCATACTTAGAATCCATCAATGCCCTGGGTCCAAGACAGCATGGATTTACAGCAGGAAGGTCATGTCAAATGAATCTGATAGATTTTTTGACTGGGTGACAAAGAGGTAAATCAAAGGGGCAGTTGCGTCGCCTACCTCGATTTCAGTAAGGCCTTTGACACCGTCCCACATAGAAGGCTAATTAACAAAATGGAAAGTCTGGTCATGGGGCAAATGGTGGTAAACTGGGTGAGAAACTGGCTCATGGACAGGGCAGAGGATGGTGGTAAATAGGACCCTATCGGGAAAGGGAGTGACCAGCAGGGTACCTCTGGGATCAGTCCTGGGCCTGTCTCATTCAATGTCTTTATTAGTGACATTGCAGAGGGACTGGAGAGAAAGATATAGAAAGTTGTGTATGATTGCTCATACACAACAAGGGTATTTTCACTCGAGAGGTTTCCTTGGTAACTGGAGACCTCGACAGCGCCTCGAGAGGTCTCATTACCATGGAAACCTCGGAGAGTTGAAAATACCCTTGTTGTGTATGAGTGATCATACACAGTCTTTATAGTGTGTGGTCACTTATACAAAGACCTGTCCTTACTTTCTTGCTGGTTTATGTGGTAATTTTCACTTCCTCTGGTCTGTTTCACTGCTGTGGCCATTCTCCGAGGATCGCTGGTGCTTAAGTGTGCATGCACACCTACCTTCTAAGTGTTATGCTGCACTAGCTATGTAGCTAGTGCAAGGCAAACAGCCACGATGACGAGCTAGTGCAGCAAACAACGTTGTTGAAGGGATGGATTTCATCCACACAACGCTCCACCATACACTATTTGCCTTTTTCCAGATGACACTAAGGTCAGCAACAGGGTGGAAACACCATATGGAGTGGAGACAATGAGAAGAGATCTGGGGAAGCTTGAAAAAAGGTCAGAGGAGTGGCAACTAAGTTTCAATACAAAGAAGTGCAAAGTAATGCGCCTGGAAAGAGGGAACCCTGGGGAGAGCTACAGGATGGGAGGGAGGGGAGTTGTTGACTGTCACCAAAGAGGAAAGAGACCCAGGGGTTATCATTTCAGATGACCTAAAGGTATCCAAACAAAGTACAATGGTGGCAGGAAAGGCAAGTGGCATGCTGGGGTGCATAGTCAGAGGCATCACAATCAGAAGGCGGGAGGTGATGATGACACTGTACAAAACACTTGGTAAGGCTGCACCTGGAGTACTGTGTGTGTTCTTGAGGCCACACTTCGTAAATACATCAAAAGGGTAGAGAAGATTCAGAGAAGGGCAATTAAGATGGTACACAGCTTACACCAGAAAGCATATGAGGAGAGACTAAGAGACCTCAACATATACTCACTTGAGGAGAGGAGGACAGTGGTGACATGATAGAAACTTTCAAGTACATTAAGGGAATAATCAAGGTGAAGGGAGACTTCTTCCAATTTAGGAAGAGTACAAGAACAAGGGGGTATGATCTGAAACTAGAGGGAGGCAAGTTGAGTGGGGAAGTGAGGAAGTTATTCTTCACAGAGAGGCTGGTTGATGCATGTAATAGCCAGCCACAGGAGGTGGTGGAAGCAAGAACAGTGGAGGGTTTTAAGCATGCATGGGACAGACATAGGGGAACCTTGGAGAGGGAAGTGGCCATTGACCAGGTATGGTCAGTAGCTGCATACTAGAGTATGGTTTATGGGCAGACTGGATGGGCCTGACAGTCCTTATCTGCCAATAATTTTTATGTTTCTAACCACCCTTAGAACTTAATAAATAAAAGCTTTTATGGTAGAAAAAAAATGAAAAGTAGAACTGCCACAGTGGACAAAACAAACTTTAGCAATACACTGACAGTATGGATGTAGTAAAGTGCATTTATTGTGCTAAATCATAGAAAAAGTGAGACTCATAGACCAGCTCCTTACAGAGACGTTGGTGGTACAGGCAGGAACCCTCCGACCAGTGTCGTGCCTTCAGTGAATCATCAGAGAGGATGTGCGGTAAGACCCTGACCATTTGGCAGGGAATTCATTAAGAAAATGGATATTTTTGGTCATGTACAGTAGTTGAGTTTTCGTGTATTGTGGCACAGATAGTTTTGAAGCCTACCTTTACTGTCTGGAAACATACTGTTTAGTAACTGGCATAACAGACATGACACTAAGATAGTTGTGTGACTGGAGCTGGTCAAATGATTCATGGAGTCTGGTTGTCTCCTGAAAAACCTGGATAAAAGACCTGACAAAGTAAGTGAAAGTGTGACAAGTTAAGTGCCGAGCATGATATTAATAGTGCAGACGCTGCAGAGCTCTAAATTTAATATCTGTGAACAGCAAAAGGTGAGATGATTGCAAAAATATGACTCAGCTCATGAAGCCTGCTAGTGCTGCAAGTTTGGACCATTTTAGAGTATGAGCACAGATTTATTGGTATGCAGTGTCCAAAGGAGGCACTCTAGAATCAACTGGGATCTGACAAAACAGTTTAGAAACTAATAGCATCCCCCACACACACACACACCATCCGAAACTGGTAGCTTGAATTTCTGCTTATTTTGAACTTCCCAGCCAAACATGGCAGTTCAAAGTGCAGACTGATTAATTTGAACATACAGAATAGTGACTTGCAAGCATGTTACCCTACATGCAAATCACATGGAAAGTGGAAGTTGAAAAATAGTTTGGAAACAAACCTCTTTAAAACCTTTCTTTTTGTTCAGATTTGAATGGCTTCAGATTTAAACAACAAATAGTTTGCTCCCTCTAATCAACTGCTTAATGCAACATCACAGGATTTTAATTTAAGTGTGACTTTGGACATGTATCATCCTTCAACATGATGAAAAGGAATTCCTTACAACCTACTGGAAAGCTTATTGATGCCAGCATGTAAAGCAGACAAAAAACTAATTTCCATTGTGGAGAATTTAATTGTCTCTGAGATATCTACTTGTTCCAGAATCATTACTGCACACAAATGCTTTTTATCATCTAAAAGAATAGTTTAGCTGGAGTATATTAATTACTCCCAGCATGGTATGCTAGAGCCAAGAAGAAAAATTACTTAATATAATAAGGATGTTTCTTCTAAATGGTTTACTGGTGATTAATACAATCTGTAGTCATCAAGCCCTGAGTTGCTGCCCCAGAGGTGGAACTTGTTTTGGGTGCTGCCAATTTGGGATCCCTTTATAGTGTATGGTGGAACATTGTTCTACCTCGTTTTCCATCTCTGTTAAAGGGACAGGAAATTTGTGCCTAATTGGCAGCTGTTTATAAAGTTCTTATACTCAGAAATTATACATTCTCTAAAGTATCCATATTTATCTGCACCTGCTGTGTTTTCAGGCAGCATTCTGTTACAATTCAATTCATGGAATTACTTATGTGAGTTTTACTATGTCATGATTTGTGTACAGAATGCTAATTATGAGCTGCTGACCTATCAGAACCATGTTTAGCGTTCTGTGCACAAACCATGATATAGTTAAAACTCTAAATTATTGGTTCCATGAAGAGAACTGTAACAGAATGCTGCTCATAAAAAAAGACAATGCAAAATACAAGTTTTTATATCAAGTTTTATTCAGGTACAGTTAAATATGGATAATTTGGAGTGAATGCATATTATTTCTGAGACTAAGAACTTATAAACAACTGCCAGTTAGAAATGATTTCCTGTCCTCCTTAAAATGTTGTTCTACCGCAGTTGAAGGGTCATAGAATGCTGTTCAACCCTTCTGTGGTAGCACAACATTTCAGTAGAGTTGGGCACACATTATCCTACACATCGCAGCAGCAGATTCTTACGTTACACACACATCGCGGAAGCAGCAGATTCAACAGCTAGTCAACAGAAATCCTGGATCAACCAGTTGAAGAGAAGTGGTGATGATATGATCAGAAACTCGCATCTGCAGGATCAGCCAGATACATTCTAAAAATGCAGGATCAACCAGATAAGTTCAGTTATACAGTATTTAAAAATGTCTTAGTAAATCAAATTTGTTTCCTCCAGTCCACAGTGTCTCTCTAAGCAAGGCTTACACCTGCCATTTTTTTTTCTTGAAAATCCCTCCCACACCAGAACGACAACCAATGGGAGTGTGCACTGCTAACATGGGGATGTGTATTCCCTAGCAACCACACAACTCATTGTAACAGCCAACACTGTCTCCTGTAATAAAAAATGGCAGAGAACCATTTCCTTTTGAATTAAAAAAATATAAACATTGCTCCAAACTTTATTAAAATGATTTCTTGGGGCACCATACACTATAGAAAACACTGGATGGGCAACCCTATGCCCATCCAGTGTGTTTGCCACCTCGAGGTTCTGATTCACATGGACCTCTCAAGCTTCTCTCTCGAGGTCACAGGGAATCAGAACCCCTCTGTGGCAGAACACACTGGTTCTGCATGGTTGCCCATCCAGTATTATCTGTTCTTATCCAAGTAGAAATTAAAAGCCCTCTTTACATCTAGGCTGTGCAATTTCTCCTCATCAGTTTTTGAGTGAGGTTTTGGAAAATAAATAAGAAAAATACATACTGCTTATAGAAGTTCAGAGATCACCTTTTGTAAGAATTTTACATGTAGCCTAAGCACTACTTTGCCTCTATGAAAGACCATTTCATGTGGGTCTATACAGGGGCCTGTAGTTCCACCTACTTTTATGGCAGAAGTAATAGCTATCCACAATAATGTCTTCTATGTCAGGTATTTGAGCTTAGATATAAACATGAGCTTCAAATGGTCATTTCATTAGTTGTGCCAAAACAAGGCTCAAATCCCATGTAGGAATGAAATCTCTCACAGAAGATTACAGTGATTTAGTCCTTTGAATAACATTGGTTGTGAAGCAAAGATTTTCTTTGCCTTCTGAGTTAATGCTAAGTGAACTTGCAGAGTGGAAGGCCTCAGGCCCTGAGACTACAAATGGATAAGAGAATCCAAAACCACTGATAAATCCACAGTCACAGTAGTAATTTGGTGGAAGCACAACAAATATTATATCTTTTACACTTTGACATATAGTGTATGTTTTCTGGTTGCAGATTTTCTGGCAATCTTTACAACTTCAAGCACTTGATAAGGTAACTTTAAGTTAGAATACTCCTAACTCTTCAAGAACCATGCACCCAAATGGAACAGTTTAAGATCAGGGTAAATGAATACGTAGGGAAATTTACTCCTCCAGAGAAGGAGGAAAACTAGGTTTGCTGACAAAAAGCACCTAGCTTCAGCTGAGCTCTTTTCTTCTAGGTTGGCTTGAAAGGACAGAGCAAGGAGCAACATTATCAGAGCAAGGAGAAACATTAAGGCTTCTTTTGGTCAAGCAGATTTCCTGTTGCGTTACTATTTTGTTTTGTGCTTGCAGGTTGTGCTTACAGGTTTTGTTAATGTTTTTTGCTTACAGATTACTGCTTTATTGTTCTCTGATTCAAATTGGGTTTTTTTTGCAGGGTATATTTTCTGTTAAATTGTTACAGATGTGCCTACAGGTTTGCTACTGTTTTGTGCTTTCAGATTACTGCTTTATTTTCTCTGATTCTGATTGTTTCTTTGCAGGTATATTTTCTGTTAAATTGTTACAGGTTGTGCCTACAGGTTTTTGTTACTGTGTTGTGCTTACAGGCTTTACAGTTTACTGCTTTATTTTTCTCTGAAATTGTTTTTGCAGGTTATATTTTCTGCTAAATTGTTACAGGGTATGCTTACAGGTTGATACTGTTTTGTGCTTACAGAGTACTGCTTTATTTTTCTCTGATTCAAACTGTTTTTGCAAGGTGTATTTTCTGTTAAACTGTTGTGCAGGTTGTCTTGCTGAAAAGAAGGAAAACACTCACCAGGGTGGTGGGTCAGAGCTGTAGCTAATTGTTTCTGGAGGCACGGACTTGGTCCCACCCATCCTGCCCCTCACCCTGCCCACCCCAAGAGCATAATTTCCTTTATACCAGGGGTTCTGAAATCACTTCCCCAAAAGAGCAAAGGACATACACTGTCATAACCTTAATAGCCCAGCACACTGTGTAGGGGATAAATGCATGCACATACTCTCACACTATAAGAAAAAAAAAACAGAGGAGAGAGAAACATGTAGGAGTGGTGAAATGCGAGATGCGGGCAGCAGTCTTCCGGAGACATTCTGGAGGCTGTGATGCTGCCTATTTTCAGACACCTCTCTGGTCTGAGGGAGGAGGCTGACGCCTCCAGGCTGACCTAGCGAGGATTCAGGAAACCTGCTTCCCCAGCCTCGGACCACCAGAGTCACTGCCACTACCCTCAGAGGTTGCCAAGAAAAAGGAGTGGTTGGACCACGGTGGGCTCAGGGAAGGTTAGGGTGGTGGAACAGAGGTGCATCCCTCCAGTTGTACCTCTTCACAATTCATACCCCATTCAGGTGGAGCGTGGTTCCTCTGTGGAGACACCCAAAGTGGAGAACAAGGAGCATGCTGGGAACCTCCACAACGGAGACATAGGAGGGTGGCATGAGATCCCACGAGGGAATGAAACAACTCCTAATGGGGGGCTCAGTCATTAGGAGGATAGAACTGTGGGAAGGAGGGGAAAGCGAGGTGAGGTGCCTGCCCAGCGTCATGGCTGGGAGGGACAGGAAGCCAGTTCTCAGGATCTTGGGAGCAGCTGCATGGGAGAGGGAGCTGGACATCATTGTCCACCTTGGGGCAAATGACCTAGCTGGGAATGGAATCAGAGCAGTGCAGGAGAGGCTTGTGGGGTTGGGGAGGGGCCTTAGACAAGTAGCATGCATGGTAACCTTTGTGGAGGTGCTGCCTGTCTGTGGCATGGGTGAGGCTAGGGTACTCTGCACCACAGGATTCACTGAATGGTTGAAAAACTGGTGCAGAGCTCAGGGTTTGAGCTTCATTAGGGACAGGGGGTCCACCTGGAGGGATACAGGCCTATACTGGCACAATGGTCTGCATTTGTCCAGGCAGTGAGCCAGGATCCTAGGTGATAGGTTTAAATATTTCACTGGCAAGCATTTAAACTATCCGGGAGGCACTGAAAAGGGCAGGGAATTTCCAGCTCTCCACCCCTCTAAACAGGGTAGTTAATGGGTTAAACACCAAGGTAGAACACGTTGATAGGGAGCAGGATAGGGGTAACTGGAGAAAAAGGCAGTAAGGACAGGAAGGGGGCTAAAAGGGGTAAGGCCCTCAAAAAATGGAGAGTGATGAGCACCAATGCACTTAGTCTGGGAAACAAGCTCCCTGAACTAGTGGCCTTCATGGAAGAGGGATGCTTGGATATTTTGGCAGTCACAGAAACATGGTACAAAGAGAACCATGACTGGGATGTCAAAATACCGGGGTACACAATCTACAGGATGGACAGGGATGGTAAAAGAGGAGGAAAAGTAGCTCACTACATAAGGGAAAGGATCAAAGCAATGGAACAAAGGGTAAACAGGGAGAGAGGAAGCACTGTGGGCCACTCTGGAGACAGAGAATGGCACCACAATCTGCACAGGGTTTGTATACAGACCCCATCTCAGGAGGAGGAAATGGACAAGGAAATGATGGAATGCATCCTAGAATGGCAGAAAAAGGGAGATATTGTTGATGGGGGCCTGATAATGCCACATGTTAACTGGAGCACCTTTCCACAGCCACATCCAAGAGCAGGATCATTATTGATGCCCTACAGGGAGCAGCATGCCTCAGACAGCTAGTGTTGCAACCCACTCAGGAGGGAGCAATCTTAGACCTGGTACTCTCAAATGGGGATGGAGAGGGATCTCAGATTTAGAGTGGGTGAACATCTGGTACAAGTGACCACCAAATAGTATGGTTCATGATAAACACTGCCATAGAGTCAAGCCATACAAAAATGAGGGTACTGGACTTTAGGAGAGCTGACTTTGGCAAAATGGGAGAGTGCCTCAGAAAAGCACTAACAAATGGGCAAGAAGAAGGGGTGGAGGAACAATGGGGAAAAATCAGAACTGCCATCACAGAAGCAACAAGCCTTTGTGTGAAGCAAATAAATCAAAATGAAGGAAAAAAAACACTATGGTTCTCAAAAGAAGTGACGGGGAAGGTTAGGGAGAAAAAGATAGCATTCAGGAAGTATAAGGAAACACAGAAGGATCAGGACAGAGAACTGTACCAGTTAAAGTAGAGGAACATGGGGAAGGCAGTCAGAATAGCAAAGGCTACCACCCTGGATAAAAAATTGGCTGGACAACAGGACACCGAAGGTAAGAGTAAATGGAGTCCACTCCGAAGAAAGGGGGTTACTAGTGGGGTACCTCAAGGTTCAGTACTGAGACTGGTCCTCTTTAATATCTTTAGAAGTGACATTGCAGAGGGACTGGAAGGAAAGGTACGCCTCTTTGCAGATGACACAAAGATCTACAACAGGGTTGATACACAAGGGGGTGGAAAGGATGAGAAGGGACTTGGCAAGATTGGAGGAATGGTCCAAGTATGGCAGCTTAGATTCAATGCAAGAAGTGCAAAGTAACGCACCTGGGAAACAAAACTCAGGGAAGAGGACACTGGGGTACTAATAACAACAAAAATGAAAGAGACCTGGGGCATCAGATGACCTAAAGCTAGGCAAGCAATGTGAGAAGGCAGTAAGAGTGTGGGAGGATACTGGGATGCATAGGAGAGGCATCACCAGTAGAAAACAGGTTATTATCCCTCTGTACAGACAGTTGGTGAGATCCCATCTAGTACTGCATGCAATTCTAGAGCCCATCTCCAAAGGACATAGATAAGATGGAGGCAGTCCAGACGAGGACATAAATAAAATGGTGCAGGGTCTGCACCAGGAGCCATAAGAAAGAAAGACTAAAGGCTTAATATGTATACCCTTGAGTATGGGGGGCATGATAGAAACTTTCAAGTACCTCAAGATAATCCACAAAGTCCAAGAGGGTAGCATATATTTTAGAAAAAGAGATGTGTAAGAACAAGGGGGCACAATTTGAAGATAGAGGGAGAAATGCTCAGGGGTAACGTGAGGAAGTATTTTTTCATGGAGAGGGTGGTGGATGCATGGAATGGCCTTCCTGAGGAGGTTGTGGGGTCAAAAACAATGGGGGAATTCAAGAATGCATGGGACAGACATAAGGCAATTCTGGTGGGGGGGTAGGAGGAAGTAGTCTGTTGGTTAACTAGGATCTGCAGCTTATCCAATAGGTAGAGAAATGGGCAGACTGGGTGACCCAAGCAGTTCTTATCTGCTGTCAAAGTCTATGTTTCCATGTTAGGACAGCCCATGGGACTGGCGCCAATGAGGGTGACTGGCACAATAAATAGAGAACAATGTTTTGCTCCCAAAAGGCAGATAGATCCACCTCTGAAATCTCCAGTTCTGACACACTGTGTCTGGCACTTGCTGGTTCAGGGCCCACTCGTGGGTCACAAAACCCATCCTGATTAGTAGTAAACTGTAACTGTAATAAAAGTAGAAACTAGTAGTAAATTGTCCTTACCTGCTACAGTACTGCAGAAATAATGACATTTAGATAATATGCTCGTTTCAATATCTTCTTAGCATTCAACCAGGGTTTTAAGAATCTGATACTCCCCAACCCGCTTGTTTATGTAATACATTGTCAGTGTATTGTCTGTCTTTATCAGAACTGTTTGGTTCTGTAACAGGAGGGAAACAAACTTTACCTGCTTCCACCAACCTAATGCCTGTACCAGAGACTGAGTGATTGATACTGGTTGCTCCAGAGATGGCACTTCTTTGATACAGTACCCTCTTTTTTTTTTTTTTTTATCCAGGAGAGACACACTAAGCTGAAAGCTTGTTTACAGGTGCGACCTGGGAGCACAAGGAAGTTAATTGACTTGCTCATAGTCACACAGTATGCAAGTGGGGGCTGTGGAATTCAAACCCAGGTCTCCAGGTTTGCAGCTCAGAGCCTTAAACCACTGTGCTATACTGCCTCCTTTATTAGGTGGTATTGGACATCCCTCATTTGCAACTTTGCCCAAGGTACTGTACCACTGCTGTGGCTGAGGCCAAGTGACCTACTTCAGCAACTGTAGAAATTCCTCAGCAGACTTTGTGTAGCCTGTCTGGGATGAGTTTACATACTGAATAAGTGCTTAAAGGCCTCTTATGTGGCAGATATGCCTTCCTTGTACTGGGTTGAGTTTGGCCTGTGAACTCCAGAATTTATCTGGGTTCTAGGTGGGACTTTTAATTCAGGAGGAACCCCAATCCGTCCTGCATACTATTTATGGTTTGGATTGAGTGCACTGGCTCTTCTTTGTTTTCGCATTATATTAGCCAGTTGTCTAAAGAGGGAAACACAACTATATTTCCCTGTGCAGGTGTGCTGCCACCACTGAGAAGCATTTGTGAACAATCTGGTTTCTGAGGTCAGGCCAAAATACATTGCTGAAAACTAGTACTGTGCAAGGCCTACCTTTAACCTCAAATATATTCTGTTACTTGATCTTGCTGGTATATGAAAGTAGGCATCCTTCTGACCTGGGACCCCAGCCAACCCCCCTTTTGCTGGAATAGGATGACTGACTGCAATGTTACCATTCTGAATGTTTCCTTTTTCAGGTGCCTATTCAGAAACCTAAGACCCAGAATAGAGCAGCATCCCCATTATTTTTTTGAGAGTGAGAATATATAAGGGATAGGCAGGGGGCACCTGTGGGATAACCAAGTTATTGGTACAGTTTCGTGTGACCTCAAGTAACCTCACGAGTGGTGAAGTCACGAGTGAGGTTCATGAAAGGTCACAGCAATCAGTACAAATAACTTGGTTATCCCACAGGTGCACCGTGCATATTGCATTTACGCAACAGGAGTTTTTTTTTTGCTTTAGTTTTGTAATATTTTCTTTTTTTAAAGAGTTTCTTTCCCCATGGTTTCTGTGTTTGGTTACTAGGTGATGTCACAGCATAGTCACTAATTGGTGGAACGAGTGGATTTTCGAAAACTTAAAGGAGATTTGGTGGTCCTGTTTAGCGAGTGCGGCTGGTTAGACATTCGGCTACGGAGCGGGAGAAAGCTTTTCTGTAGTGCTTTACAAGTTAAAGTATTTGAGTTATGAAAAAGGTACCTTTTTTTGAAGTTCAACATTTTATTAAGTTTTCAAACTAACAACAACAGAAACCACAGAAATTGTACATTACATGATATAACTTGAGTTTTACATGAAGGGTTCTTACGAGGAACCATATAGGATTACGATTCAGTAGATTAAACTCTAGATACGTCTCATACTGTACAAGGGAATGTAAGAGATAGCCATAATACAACTAGATATAGGCAAAACATTTCAAAGCATGATATTACCTATGTGGCTACCGCAAAATATGTAATTGATGGGTCAATAACAATGGGTAAGAAGTATGAAACTGTATAAGATCTCTGTAACGGTATAATAAAGTAATATATTGGTACTTCAGAAGAACCTCAAGCTATGAGCAGATCATAAAGTTATGAAATAAGCAATAAAATTAGAACACAGTTTCACTTGAGATGAATGAGATGGATTATATCAGAGCAGACATCAACACCATCCTAATCCTAAATCAAAGTATGCAGTATGTGTGGAATTGACCATGAGAGGGAGTTATTCATCCTATACCTTGCCTTGGTGGTAATCCCATCACAGCTGATGGGTTAGCATTATTTTGTTGCAAATACTGATAAAAGAGGTTCCAAGTAAGGGTATGAATATGTAAGGTATTATGAGAGAGGTGAAATAATCTATCATAAGTGGCTAATTGGGGAAAATGATTCATAAAATCAGTTAACATAGGTATGTTAGAGGTCAGCCACTCTTGCAACAGTAGTCGTTTAGCTATTATGCTTGCCTGGATCAGCAGGGATTTTTGCTTTTTAGAAACTGAGTGCTGTCCAGTATCTAGGCCAATAAGGAATAACCCAAGGGATCTGGAGATCGGGCAGTGCAAAATGTTAGAAAGGAGATTGATTGCCGGCCTGGTGGCTCTGAGTGTTGAGGTGCTGGACACCACACCTCACACCACATCAATGACCCAGGGTTGGGAGCAACCTCAGGAGTCAGAGGGTTGGCGAGGGAGGAGGATTGAGTGTCTCAGGGACTGCTCTCTTCTCTGGGAGGGTGGGGAGGACAACTGTAGTTACGCTGGCTCCTGGTGGTGGCTGGGGGTCATTGCAAGCTGTGGTTCAGTTGAGGGGTCAGAGCAGGCCGATGCTGGATGTGTAGTGCGTGGAAGCACTCACTGCAGAATCATTGACATCATTGCATGCCCATGCTGGGGAAGGGGGCTCCAGAACAAGGAAAAATGGCTGAATCCTCCAGTGCACATGATGGTCGGCCCCCGGCGCTGCACTGGACACTCCCAGGGTGCTCCCTCTGAAGCCTGACCCCCCGATGGTCTTCTACATTGGGGGAGCAATGTGTCAAGAAGGGTGAGAGTGCAGTGGTGGAACTGCAGCAGTGCAACAGGGGCAGGGGATCAGTGCAGATGCAGGGACTGTTGCACTCACGCCACATAGGGATTCAGGACCATCTCCCAGTGAAATGGAGAAGGGCTGTGCAACAGCCGGTGGACAAATTACATGAACAGTGTTGTGGGGCTGACAAAGGGGGGTAGCCACTGTACATAGCATGACACGGGGTGTGCACAATGTGTGGACTGTGTGTGTGTGATATGTGCGTGTGTGGGTACATAGCGTGCAGATGTGTGTGGGATATGGGACAGCACAGTGTGGGTGTGGATGCAGTGTATTACCACTGGGGTTAGTGCATATATATGTGTTGTGTGTGTGTGTGTGTGTGTGTGTGTGTGTGTGAAGTAATAATGTAGCACAAACTGTTGTACTGTAACACAGACCTGGGTATCACTGCAGCATTGTACAATAAACAGTTATCACTGCAATCATGTGGTGTCCTCATTCCCATCAAAGGTGACAACTGTGATAGGGCAGTCCCATGTGTAGCATACTGTGACAGGGTATGGCGTGTGGCATGCGTGTGCATGTCTGTGTCCCTTGCAGCCATGCACAGGTCCATCCACATGCCGCAATTGCTCGCCACGGTGACATGCATATGTGGCACACGGCACACACAGGGGTGTTAGGGCGACATGCTGTGCCAATGGTGGCAGCAATAGATGCAGACATGAAGAATGCCAGACCGTGGCGTGTGTACCAGTGCCACCGCCATGTGTTGTGATGGACTATGTTGTCTGCACCCGTGTGCCATGGATGTGCTACCTGAGCAGCCACAACACATGTACTGCATGGCAGCTACCCCTGCGCGCACATCCCTGAACCTACTGCATGTGCAACATGATCTGCCACGACCTCTGGCTGCTGCTGCATGCTGCCATATTGCATGTGCAGCATCTCTGATCAGAGTAGGCCACACATGAGGCCTGCATGTGTCCGGTGTGTATACATATGCCATCGCAAAAGCGTGGCATACCAGGCATCACACAGAGAATTTACATGGTGTACAGTGCTAGGACAGGCCTAGGGACTGTAGGGCAGTGTAAGGGTCAGCAGAATGAGCACTCTCAGTGGCAGGGCACCAAATTTCACTGTTACTGAGACTGTACAGTTGGTCACTCTTGTGCAGCAATGGTGCACAACTCTGCTGCCACCTGGGAGCAGGAACCATACCACAGCTGCCAGGGACAGGGCGTGAGGGCCATTGGGGCACACCTGTGCAACCTCAGTGGCATCACGATGCACCCAGGGCAACTGAAACATAAATGGCAGGATCTCACCGGGTGGTGCCCTGGCATCCTGCTGTGCCTGTTGTCCATGGCGGAGGGAGGAGGGATTACGGATGCAGGCCCGGCAAGCCTTTTGGTACAGGTGGTTATAATTTACCTTATTGTGCGCCAGGCAATACACTGCCACAGACATCATGGGAACCAGAGCCACACGAGATAGTAATGTTTCTCCATCCACACAGGTGTGAGCCACGCAGTCCAGGACCAGCAGGGCAGCATGCAGTGGAGGGATGGCATGAGTGAGCAGCGGCATCAGATGCAGGGACACTGGAGGTCAGGTAGGTGCATCGATGTCCAACATGTGTATGGTCGTGCTGCCAGTGTCTGCCATGTGGGTATGGGGCGTGGTGTGCATCCAGGGCATACTAATGTGGGTAGGTGGACTATAGGTGTGCCTGATCATGTGTAGGTGCTGTCCCTATGTGCCACTGGCATGCATGTGGACATCGCACACTGCCATTGTCTTTGATGCTGGGCACTTTGGGGTGGGGGGGCAGGTGTGGTGCTACGGTTCTGTCATGCATTGCATCTGGTGTGTGTCCGTGGCCCACATGGGCGTGCACAGGCACACATCTTGTGTGTTGGTGCAGTCATGGTGTCACCATATGCTGCTGACACGTGTCACTGCTACACTGCAGGTGACTGATTCACTGTTGCACCATGGCACAGGACACTGCTGCATGCCATGGTGGAGCAAAGGACGCTGATGCCGGGCGTATGCCACCGCACAGGCTGCCAGCATCGCAGGGCCTGCCCATTGCCTTCAGTCATGGATGAGGAGGGGAGGAGGAGGAGGATGATGTGTAGGAGGTGGAGGAGCACGCAGCCTCGGAGGGGCCTGAGGACAGGGCATGCCACCACTGTGGGGGCGGAGGAGATGGAGCATGCAGCCACCAGGGAAGAGTACAACATGCATGCTGGCATGGACACTGGGAGTATACTGCAGCATGGCACTGTGGCTGGACCAGGGCCACCTGCAGGGATAGCTGTCAAGACTGGCAGATGGTGGCAGGTGGAGAAGGATGTGCCATGGGTGGAGGTGGCTGACATGGGTGCTGGCGCGGTGCCATGCAACAACAACACAATGTGGCCCCAGAGGTGGATGTCAGAGCACCTGCAGTGGAGCTTGGAAAGCAGGCTGTGGGTGGTCTGCCACTGCAGGAACAGCCACAACATGGGCAGCCAGCCAATAGGGACCAGCAACTCATACACCTCATGGCTACTATCATGGGCGATGTGGCATGTCTACATGGGTCCCTTGGTGCCCTGCTGAATGCCCTGCAGGACCAATAGGGCAGGGGCACAGTACTGGTGATGTGCCAACAGTGGCTCTAACCGTTGGTGTGCATTGTGACCATACCGTGCCTTGGGGTGGGGGCCTGTACACTATGTACATGGTCGCTGGGTTATTTGGTTCCATCCTACTGTTTTGTTGTTGTTGTTGTTGTTGTCATCACTGTTGTTGGGAGGGCATTGCACTGTGTTGTGCACCCATTTTACTACTTCTTTGTGTATTGTTCTCCATTGACTGTTTTCCTTGTTGTTTAACAAAGTTTGTCTGTGTGCAGTCAACATGCGGTCTGCTGTGTGTGTGTTTGTATGTGTGTGTCACTGTACATGTGGTCACACACATGTAACAGAGCTGCTGTTGCATGTGTGTCCCCATCCCACACATGGTACATGTGACAGCTGTACATGGCACAGCCACTGTCACACACCAGTGTGCATGCCACCATGGTGCACTGTGTCTGCAGCAGCGCTCTGAGTTGGGATGTGTACACATTCCACCAGACTGTGTTTGTCATGCCTGTGTAGTGTCCATGGGCCGTTAAGGCACCATTCCACCCAGTGGCATTATAGGCCCTGTGGGTGGTACCAGTGGTACATCACCATAGTGTGTACAACTGCCAGATGTCTGCAGAACTGTGCTGCCTGGTGCTGTGTACCTGTTGTGGCATCACTGTTTTATCGTAATGGTGGCCATGGCAGATGCATTGTGCCTGGTGGCTCCTTCCACACTTTAGTGTGCCACTGTCCTGTGTGTGTTTCCCATTGCTGTTTCTGAATAGACCATGACCTTGCATGCAGTGGACATCCATGAGTGGGCTGGCAGCCTAGCTTCATGTGCAGCCATGTCAGCCAGTTGCTGTACGACACACATGGCCACTGGTACAACAGCAGTGTTGCCACACGTGTTGCATGACACCTGGCAGACAGTATCCCGTCCTGTGGTGTTTGTCTGATGGTGCTTCAGGTGCCATGTTGTTGTCGGTGTTGCATACCACCACTGTGTTTCGTACCTCTGCAGGTGCCACCCTTGGGGTGGTGGTGGTAGTGGTAGTGTGATACCGCAGAAGAATTGGTGTATCACCTCACGTCTTGCATGGTGTCCTGCTGATGCTCCCTTGTACTGTCCTCCTGCCGTGCTGTTGGGCTCTCCATTGCCTTCTAGTGGTACACCCTCCTCTGGGTCTGTGTCGGGCAGTGGTACACGATGTGCCAGTGCAATGTTATGTAGGATGCAGCAGGTTCACACTATCCTGCAGGCCATCTCAGGGCTGTGCTGCAGCGCACCTCCCGATCTGTCGAGGCATCAGAATCTTGCCTTCAGGAGCCCAAAGGTATGCTCAATGACCGATCTTGTGCTGGTGAGGGCCTCATTATACCGCTCCTCAGCTGCAGTCTGTGGTCTTCTCACTAGTGTCATCAACCATGGCATCTTTAGTTGTTGGTTGCTCTGTGCTGCACTGCTCACATCGGCTACCTATTGTCTGTGTGTAGCACACACAGACTCACACACACATGTTCACATATGCAGACACACACTACCAGACACACGCATATCCTTGGCTGTGTCCATGCATGGCATGGGTGTACCGCAGCATTATGTGGTTCTCCCATGCCCATGGATGGTGCACTGTGTATGGTCCCTGGCCCTGCATGAGTCCTGTGTGTGCCGTGCCACATGTCTGTGTGGCTGTCACATCTGTACGCTGCATTGCCTGTGTATCCTCTTCCCCTGTTGTGTAGCCCTGTCCACACGCAGCTGCGCACACTGTCTGCCGCTCACACACACACACACACACTGCCACATGCTCACATATGCAGGTGTCATTGGCCCTGGTGGATACCTATTAACCATCCACTTGTGATGTCCCCTCTCTTGAAGGCCTCTTGTAGCCCACTGTTCCAGAATACGTGGGAGTCGGGGCAGGATCCATGGTACTTGGCCACCACATCTAGTATGCAGCACTCGCTGTTGCATACCACTTAAATGTTCATGGAGTGGTACCCCTTTCTGTTGATGTACACATTCCCATCTGCTTTTGGGGCCCTAGTACACGGGGGAACTGTGCCACATTGTAGAATGCCTGCTTCACTTGCCGCTGTTGTAACATCCTGTGGAAGCTGATTACCTTATGTGCATCGTATCAGGGCTGCCAGGAGCCTCAGCACCTCAACACCGCCGGCTGGATATGCCCACTGTGTCCCCTGTGGGTGTTTGGAATGTCCCCGTTGCCAGGAAGCACAGCTCTGCACTGACAAGCACTTCCACTGCCAGTGGGTGACCCCTGTTGGTGGTACTGTGTAGGTCCTCCCACAGGTCCTGGCATAGCTCTTGATGGTGCTCTTGTTAAGCCTGTAGTGTGCAATGCTCTGCTCATCTGTCAGCTCCTCATAGGACTTCCATGTGTGTCTCAATCTCTGCATGGGTGGTCTTGGCACTGTCACTCACCGCTGTGGTTGCATGGTTGCTCGGTTCCCTGGGTCCTGCCACGGCACCTGGCATGCCTGAGTTCTCTTTGCTTCGATTGCATGATGTCCAGTAGGACTGATAATCCTGACATGCTTCCTGCTGTGCGTCAGTCCACACTGCTGAATGCTGGCTGACTGTTTTGGGGGGGGTTATATATGCTGTCCTCTGGTTAGACCAGCTCTACCTTGGTCTAGGCTGTGTCTCACTGTTTTGGTGTTATTACTTACACCGCATGTTCTGGAATTGCACTTCTGTCGTAGAGGTGCATTCCACATGTTGCAAGTCGCATTATGCAGTGGTGCATGCTTTTTCTGGCGTAACTCCATCGTAAGTCAGGTTTGGAGCAGTGGTTGTGGCTTGTGGCGCAGAGGGCCTTTTGGAATTGTGAAAGTTGCAAGTCACTGGCGTAACATGCATTTTGCACCATTTGGTGCTGGTGTACTGCGTTTCTGTCAGGCGTATCTGTCCTGGAATCGGGCCCCCTGTGCTCAGCACTGGGATTTAAAAATTGCTTGGCAGTCTTCTTCAGTCTCGTTGGACAGGGATGACTGATTGTAGCATTTTCAGTTCCTTTTGATTTCAAGGGCCACTACAAGGATAGTGAACTACTTGATGCATGCTTTCCATCTTCATTGGAACACCCCTCTCTTATTTGAGATCGTTATACAAGAGAGAACAGCTGCGACACCATAGCAAACATTGGGATAGAAGCTGGTGCGAACAGTGATCCACATTTAGCTGCCCTCTGTTTCTACGTTTTAGCACAGAAAATGTTTTTCAAAATCATGATCCAGGCCAAAACAAATGATCAAAAAATAGTTATTTTCAGTCAATTCAAATAGTGATTTCCCAAACAGGGAACCACTTTAAAATGCTGTTTTCTCAGATCTAGGAATCACTGTGGAACCATGAAAGAAATACTATTTCACATAAAACACTAAAAAATAACTAAACTAACATGTAGTATCATATTACATGATATAATTACAAAATATTAAACATATAGTTATTTATTTGATCAAACTTAGCCACAATGACTTTGAGAGGGCTCTGGGGAATCTGTGCTCTTCAGCAGAAAAATAAATCTGCCATTAGAATGCAGGGGAGTGTGACCACTGAGCAGAGTGTGAATATAAACATTCCAGATTTCACCTCTGGCACAACAGGTGAGGCTAAGATGATTGCAGATTATTACAAGCAATAATACCAACAGGCTAGGTGGTATTGGGAAATACTGGGCCACCTCAGGGCGTAATGAGGCCGGCTACAAGTGGAGGGTCTTACAGCCCCTGAAGGTCCAGTATTTCCTACCACCAACCACCCTGAGGGTGGTATTATTGTGCTTAGAAATGGCTCATATGTAACATTTTTAATAAAATAGAATTATGATTAACAACAAGTCTAATACATTTTAAAAATAGAATAAAACTAGATTTTTTTTGTAAAGTAGTCCCTGTGTATGTTGTGCCGTACTGTCCAATACAGGGTACTGCTGTTTAGGGGAGCATGTTGGGCTGATGTTGATTTGTGCCCCACAGTTTCATGGGACTTGTAGTTGTATACTCCAAGATCGCAGTAGGCAGTGACACTATAAGAATCAGGTGGACTTTAAAAAAAAAAAGAAACAGTTGTAAGACTGCACAAGTGAAGACAAAAGTAGTTAGGCTAGTAGGTGAGTGTTATTGGTCTGGAGTCTGAAGCGTGGTGAGGAGGGCAGGAGCAGAGCTTGTGTGAACAGTGCCCCTCAGACAGAGCCGGGCTGCCGGGTCGGAGCGCTCGTGTGAGCAGGCGGGTATCGGAGGTCATACAGAAGCAGTCTGAATATCTCTGTCGATTGCGGTTTTCTGGCGGGGAGAGAAGAAGATGGGTAATTTTCTTGTTTTGTGTATGTGTGTGTGTGTGTTTATGCTGTCAATTTTTATTTGTTTCTGTGGGGAGTCATAAATTGAGGACTCAAAGGTTTGGCCCCCTCCTGCTCGGT
This sequence comes from Neoceratodus forsteri, assembly GCA_016271365.2. Classification (NCBI taxonomy): domain Eukaryota; kingdom Metazoa; phylum Chordata; order Ceratodontiformes; family Ceratodontidae; genus Neoceratodus; species Neoceratodus forsteri. The sequence continues at coordinate 1,612,697,377 of CM057452.1, forward strand.
CTCTCATTTAGCGAGACAAAAAATGGTGGCAAAAGGTTTTTTAAAAACAGGCTAGCACTAGCTGGCACTTTTTTTTCAGAGGGCATCTATCAAAAAATAATTGTCTACCTCTGGGAGCCTGCCAGCCAATCAGTTCACAAGAATATTCTTTACCATTTTCTAAGGCATCACCAAAAAAACTCTTGTTGCTGGAATATTCAAAAGTATACAGATACATAAATCTCATAGCTTTGTCTTGTTACAGAAATTCTCCACCAACAGTAGTTTGAAAATTTAAACAGTGAACATTAAAGAGCTACTGGCACACTTAGGAAACTTTGGAGAGTATATTACGCATAAGCCCCCAACCCACCCAGTGTCTAGGGGTATGCCAAATGTTAAAAGGGGAGGGGAGCACTCACAGCCAGAAGACAAAGCCATGAGATTTGCTCATTTTACCTGGTCCAGATGATTAGTCCATGGGGTGTAGACAGTCTCTGCTACGGGGGAGGGGTTACAGCTGAAGGGGGCAAACTTGATTAGGCAATCACAGGCAGTTGCATAAATTAAGTTCACTGTCCACACTGATTAAAAGTTAAAAACAGATTTAATAAAGGAAAAGATAAAATAAATCCATTCCATGGAGCATAGGAAATATTACGGTGGGTGATCTCTTTCACATGGCCAGGGCCGTTTATAGTGCTGCAAGTTGATCCGGGGATCCACACTGCTTGCCTCTCCTCGGAACTGAATCAGGCTCTAACTTGATGATAGCAGTAGCAATACTTCAGAACAAATAAGGCCAAAACAAACCAGCAGCTCCCTTACACTCTCTTGCATAAACATCACCCTTTCCAACACTGAATGCACTCCCAGTTTCACGCTGCCAGGCGAGCACCCCATGGAACAGCACTTGTATTGACAGTGGCTCCTGGAGATCTCACACCCCCACAGCACTGAACACTTCGGTGGGGAGGTCCTGGTACTGTGACCTCCTAAACAAGTCTCTTCAAACTTGGGGTACCATGAACCAGATGACAAAGTGGGCACTACAGACAGGGGCCAAGGACTATCCAGCAAGGGCGCCGCTCAAAGAGGCTTATGCCCCAGACTCCTTGCAACCTACTGAACTGTCTGCTCCTGGTCCAGCTCAGATCTCACAGGCACCATCTTCCATCTAGGGTAAACACAGGGCAGGATCTCACGTCTGCCCTGCCACAGCACAGGCTCTCACCTCTGAGCTGCACATCTCTCTCTGCAGCATGTCCACATTTCTCGGCAGCACTCCAAAATGACTCGAGATGTTCTCCTTCAGAATGCTCCCAGGCTCCACTGACTTTGCTCATGTAAGGGCAATGGGCCGGGTGGCCATTACCCCACCCTGACCCGGAACATTGGCCCTGGGAGGAACTTGCGGCTCCCACTACAGGATCTTCTTTTCTCTCTCCCCTTCCTCTCTCTTTTTGTGCCAAACTCCCTATTTATACCCTGGAGCACTCAGGCCCCACCTGTTGGCAGGCAGACCCAAAGAACTACCAGGGCAACCTTTGCGTATACTAGTAAGCTCCCATAGGGGCTTACAACTGTAAGGCACAACTTTATTTATATACTTTAAGAATTTCTCTTCCCTTCATTCTTTCTTACTGAAGAAATTCACCTAACAGCAGGATCTTTGTAACTTGGGATTCATCTACTTTGTAAACTCACTAACCTTTGCTTATGACATCACAATGTGCTGCTACAGCAATGATTATGATGTCACAACAGGAAATTATGATGTTATATATAGACAGGCATCAGTAGCTGATCAAATCCAAATTACAAAGAGCCTGCGTGCAGACACATTTTCTCAGCAAAACTTAATGAAGGGAATATGGATATGGAAGCATATATACTGCAGACACTACAGGCTGAACTAAACACAAATGTTCTCCATCAGTTGTTAGAAGCTGATTAAAGACTAAAACCACCTGACAGCACTGGGAGGAGTTTGAAAAATGTAATAGTCAGGCACAGTTTAGTCTATATTTCATATATTTTCTGAAACGTTGTCCACATTTTCTGTATTGCTGCCTGGACCCTGTTGGGGGGATGGCCTTCCCAAATGGCCTAGGGGGTTGAGGCACCTCTGCCTTACACTGCCACCTGGCTGCCATAGATGTTTGTGGTGGCTCCTGGGTTCTGTTCCAACTCAACAGTGGGGGGGGGGGGTTATACAACAGAAAATAAATGCATGGTGCATTCACGCTGATAATTATTTAAGCAGGCTAGGTGGTGTACAATATCTGTGCAAATCCATGGGATTCTGTAGTTGTCCACTTCCCCACTGGTGTCACACTTGAAATACCCCACTCAAATTCAAAAGTCGTACCTCAGATTTGAGTGGACAGTACTATTGCAGACAATGTTGAGAAATGGCTTATCAATGAAAAGCCACATTATTATCTGGAACCAACAGTCTGAAAATGGAAAATACTTTAGTGCTCCCACTTTTGAAGTTAACCCTTATCAGCTGCCATTCTAGGTGGATCTGAAAATTGACCCATTAGTTGCCCCACTTGGTGGGTAGAGCCAGCTTCTCTCTACATGGCCTTCTTACCGGCCCACACCAGACCACCAGATGTTAGTTACTCACTGAAGCACAGAATCTGGTGACAGAAGGAGTCTGAAGGGTCATTAAGTCTGCCGTTACACTGCTGCACTTAACCAAGCGCTGCCACATGGCAGCTTTCTACCAACTCTAATTCTATGCCTCTCCTGTCTCTCAACTGCTGAGGCCCTGGACTAACTTTCGCACATCTTGGCTTCAAAACCTTGCTGTGGGTGGCAGCCAAACACCTAACTATGGTGCCTGCTGTGTGACCTGGATCAGCAAACCTGGATTTCAGTCCCCTACTCTGCACCATCTGTTGAGCATTATTACTCTTGACTTGCATGCAGTTGCTGCTCACTTCCTCTCGGGCATTTAGAAGCTTCCTTCACTGGACATAACCAGGCACAAGACCCACTGTTACACAGCTCACCTCAGGAGCAGCCAGCAGGTCCTCCTCCACTGAGATCTCTCTCAGATTTACAAGCAGCCACCACAGTTCCTTCTTATCAGGACAGGCTGAAACCAGCTCCCACTGGTTTGCCACAGCTGTCACATGAAAACCACAATGCCCTATAGATCCAGAAAGGACACCAGAATTACAGATCATCCTTTAGTTTCATTTACAATCCAAATTATCATGATTGGAACTGTTCTTTTTGTGTGTAAAACAATAAACTTTGATTTGAAAAAAAAATTACAGATCATCCTTTTACACAAAAGCTGCCAAGAGCATCCTGTAGGCCCCAACCCCTTGATAGAAAAATGGTGAAATCCATACAGACTGGGAGCATTGGCACAATGTTGTATGCCCACAAGGCTCCTGCCCTTGTTTTCTTTGCTGTCTCTCCAGGCTCAAGTGGCAAGGGTGGCTAGTGGTGTCCAGTGGTGGTGGGGTGGCAGCCAAGAGTTTGCTTCTGTGGTAATGGCTCCTGCCTTTGATTGTAGGCCAAGGTGCTGCAAACAGCAATTTTGAAATCCACATGAACCACCACTGAACCAGTTCCTACCAGGTCCTGATGGTCCCACACCATACACTTCAGTTCCCAGAACTGGAGAGTCAGTGAAGGCAACGATGGAGCGCAGCAGTTCCCAAGCCCTGCCCAGGTAAGTCCCACTTTCAGTGGGTTACATTGTTGAAGACAGTTTCATAGAAACATGATCACTGTTCACTGGACATTATATACTCTGGCTGCTTGTCTGCACCTGGTATCATAATTCTTTGTTTATGGCATCATAATTAGTACTACAGCAACAGATTTTGATGTGATAAATAGAACTATGATAGCAGGTGTAGACAAGGAACTGGAACCATTCAGGCAGCGATCCTGTTGTCATGTAAATATCCTTAATAATAATGGAATAATAGGGAGATTTACAACAAAACATGAAATATCAGCTAAATTGGGTCTACATATTACAATTTTATGTTTGCTTGCAAAGCATGAGAACATATTGGTATCAGTCAGAGCTGTGAGAGGGTTTTTGGGGGGGCAATCCCCTACTCCACCTATAACAGCTTCAGAATACTGAATCTCCTCCCTAATATCACCCACTCTCCACCTTTCTCCTCCTTTTCTCTTATGAGTTCTTGCCCAATCGCATAACTGGAAAATGGAAGGTGGAAGTCAGTTTTCTTGTGCAATGCCTCATTTCTGCTTGAAACCTTTCCCCTGCTTTTTGTTCCACACATGTACTACTGCTTACTACTTTCATATCTGCTGCTGTTTAGTACTTTGTTTCTACGGGAATGGCATGGATGTTTCACAGTGGCTACTTCTTTTTCCTGTCTGTAGCTGCCATTGCAACATCTGCCAACCCTTCAACAAAACAGATGGAGGCTGCTCAATCCACTGTCAGGATCTCCTGCTCAGCCTAACTACTACACAAAACTGTGGCTGTTACTCAACCCGCTACCATTACCCCCACTGCCTGCCCAACCCAGCCCGGACAGAAAACTGTTGGTGAGTGTTCAACCCTGATGCTGGCATCTGCATGCCTCACCCAGCCAGTACAGAAAACCTGCGGTGAGTGCTGAACCCTACCACTGATATCCCCTTCTGCTTGATCCAGCTGTTAATTAAAACTGATAGCGGCTGTTCAATCCTGCCACTGGTATCCCCCCCAAACTGACCCATCTCTTAAATCTGAAACTGGGTGCCCAACTCATGGTGCCGGCTAACACCCCCAGCACCACTGTGTGCTATACCATGGTGCCCACACTCAGTACCAAACAACTCCACGACACTGTGGTGCCTAATATCCAGTGTCAGAACCTGTAAAAAATCAAACATACCTCTTTGTTCTTTTTTTAAACCAGAAAAGAAGAAAACATTAATTGATGTCATCTAGCCCCGCCCAGCTAACCCACCCCAACCCTGCTCTGATAATCACCACTCCACACCCACTGACCTCTCACTTACCTAAGAAGGGTGCCACAAAATTATCCTCTCATGACTGTCAAAACCCCTCTCCATGTGGTGCCAAACCACAAATGGAATAAAATAAGGGTACAGTTAATGACTTTTAATGTGTTTTGAAATGTCACAACTCTGCCATTTTTAAACATTTTCACCAAATCTTCAACATAGTCTTTTTATACCAGCCTCATGGAACAGGGCAGGTGAGATTTCTCAAATACTCTCCCAAACAGGTGGGACTTCAAAACTTCTGCATGCCTTGGTCATAACATAGAAACATAGACTTTGGACGGCAGATAAGGACCACTTGGCCCACCCAGTCTGCCCATTTCCTACCTACTGGATAAGATGCAGATTCTAGTTAACCAGCAGCCTACTTCCAGCAACCCCCCACTATAATTGCCTTATGTCTGTCCCATGCATGTTTGAATTCCCTCACTGCTTTAGACCCAATGACCTTCTTAGGAAGGCAGTTCCATGTATCCACCACTGTCTCTGTGAAAACATTACCCCTGAGCCGTCCCACCTCTATGTTTAAATTGTGCCCCCTTGTTCTTACACATCTCTCTTTCTGAAATATGCTACCCTCCTGGACTTTGCTGATTCCCTTGAGGTACTTGAAAGTTTCTGTCATGTCCCCCCTGTCCCTCCTTTCATCAAGAGTATACATATTAAACTCTCTCAGTCTCTCTTCATATGGTTTCTGCTGCAGACCCTGCACCATTTTAGTTGCCCTCCTCTGGACTGCTTCCATCCTGTCTATGACCTTGCGTAGATGAGGTCTCCAAAACTGCACACAGTACTCCAGATGGGGTCTCACCAACTGTCTGTATAGAGGATACTACTTCGCTTTTCTACTTGTGATACCTTCCTATGCATCGCAGTATCCCCTGGCTCTCCTTATCGACTTTTACATTGCTTAACCACCTTTTGGTCATCTGATATAACTACCCCCAGGTCCCTTTCCATTTTTGTTGTTGTTAGTACCTCCCCTGCTATTGTGTACTCTTCTTCTGGGTTTTTGTTTCCCAGGTGCATTACTTTGCACTTCTTTGCATTGAATCTAAGTTGCCATATGTCTAACCATTCCTCCAACCTTGCCAAGTCCCTTCTCATCTTTTCTACCCCTATTGTGTATCAACTCTGTTACAGATCTTTGTGTCATCTGCCAAGAGGCATACCTTTCCCTCCAGACCCTCTGCAATGTCACCTATAAAGATGTTAAAGAGGACTGGACCCAGTACTGAGCCCTGAGGTACTCCACTAGTAACCCCCCTTTCTTCGGAAAGTGTTCCATTCACTATTACCTTCGGTGTCCTTTTGTACAGCCAGTTTGCTACCCAGGCTACCACCCTGGGACCCACTCCCAAGCTGGCTAACTTGATTATTAATCTTTTGTGCGGGACTGTGTCAAATGCCTTGCTAAAGTCTAGGTAGGCCATATCCACAGCCCCTCCCTGGTCTATTACTTTGGTCACCCAGTCAATGAAATCAATTAGATTCATCTGACATGACCTTCCTGCTGTAAATCCATGCTGCTTTGGGTCCTGTGCCCCGCTGGCCTCTAGGTACTCAACAATTCTTTCTTTCAGAAGTGATTCCATCATTTTCCCTACCACTGAGGTCAAACTTTGAGGTCTATAGTTTCCTGCTTCTGCCTTACTCCCACTTTTGTGAAGGGAATCACATCTGCCCTCCTCCAGTCCTCAGGTACCACCCACCCTGCCATGATTTGTTAAAAAGCATGGTCAGTGGTGTCACTAGGTCCTCCCTTAGTTCTTTTTAGGATTCTGGGGTGAATCATCAGGCTCCATTGCTTTGTCCACCTTGAGTTTTAGGAGTTCTTTCAGGACTCTTTCTTCAGTGAATGGACTGGTGTCAACCCCCCTACCCAGAGTGCTTCTATTGTCTGGTTTGGGTAACTCCTCCTCATCTTCTTTTGTGAATACTGAGCAAAAGTATTCATTCAGTATCTCTGCCTTTTCACTGTCTCCCTCTGCCCACCTCCCCTCTCCTTTATTAATCTTCACTATCCCTCCCTTAACCTTTCTATGCTCCCTAATGTACCTATAAAAGGTTTTATCCCCTTCTTAACTGAGTTGGCTATTTTTCCTCGGTTTGGGCCTTTGCTATTCTGACTGCCTTCCCACTTCTTTCTGCTTTAATTGATACAGTTCCTGTCATGCTCCTTCTGTGATTCCTTATACTTTTGAATGCAGCCTTTACTCATTAACCTTCCTGCCACCTCTTTTGAGAAACATAGTGTTTTTTACTCCTTTGTTTTCTTTATTTGTTTCACACAAAGGCTTGTTGCCTCTATGATGGCAGTTTTGATTTTCTCCATTGTTCTTCCACCCCTCCTTTTGGCCATTTGCTAGTGCATTCTTCAGGTGTTCACCCATTTTGCCAAAGTCAGCCCTTCTAAAGTCCAGTATTCTTGTTTTTGTATGGCTTATCTCCATGGTTGTGCTCATTGTGAAGCACACTGTGCAGTGGTTGCTTGTTCCCAGATGTCTACTGACTTCTAAATTTGTGATCCTCTCTCCATTTGAGAGTACCAGGTCTAGTATTGCTCCCTCCTGAGTGGGTTCCAACACTAGTTGTCTAAGGCCTGCCTCCTGCAGGGCATCGAGAATGACCCTGCTCTTGGATGTGGCTGCAGTACATGTCATACAGTTAACATCTGGCATATTCAGGTCCCCATCAACAGTAGCTCCCCTTTTTCAGCCATTTTGAGAATTTCCTCTATCATTTTCTTGTCCATTTCCTCCCCTTGAGATGGGGGTCTGTATACAACCCCTGTGCAGATTGTGATGCCATTCCCTGTCTCCAAGGTGACCCAGAGTGCCTCTTGTCCTCTGCTTTACTTTTTAGTTCTGTACCTTTGATCCCTTCCCTTATGTACAGAGCTACTCCACCTCTTTTATCTTCCCTGTCCCTTCTGTAGATTGTGTACTCTGGTATGTTGACATCCCAGTCATGGTTCTCGGTGTACCATGTTTCCGTAACTGCCACAATATCAAACTGTTCATCTTCCATCAGGGCTACTAGCTCAGGAAGCTTGTTTCCCAGACTACGGGCATTGGTACTCATTGCCTCCATTTAATGTTGGCTTTATCCTTCCCCCCATCCCTGCTCTTATTGCCCTTGTCTATTTTTCCATTTACCCCCGTCCTGCCCTGTGGTGAGCTCTGTACCGCAGTGTTTACTTTACTACCTGCCATGTTTTGTGGGGGGAGGCTTGACATTTCCTGCCTCTTATCAGCACCCCCCCCCCCTTGGGTAGTTTAAAAGATGGAATCTTAAAAAGAGGATGTTGAAAATGTGTGGTCAAAATGTCAAAAAATAACAAAGTTACAAAACACATTGAAATATGTCAATATTTCCTCACAACTTTGCAGGGCGGGGTTGCAGATTTTTATCCCACATGTTCATGATAGCCCTTTCTTATCCCACCTCATGAACATGACAGGTATCATTTTTCAAATCCCCCCAAAAATCTATTCATGCCTGTGCCACAAAATTAATTTTTGGCCAGGATTTCATAAAACACTCCTGTCATATTCGTAAGGTGCTATAAAAAAATACTTTAGTGAAAATTTGGTGTCAAAATCTCATTAAACAACAATGTTATGAACAAAGGTAGACAATCTTCAATGTTTAGTCATAATGTTTTAATTTTCTTACTTTTTGAACCTACATTTTCAACATACACATTTTTACATCTTCTCATGAACAAGGCAGGTGTCATTTTCAAATCCCTCTCCAAAACCTTTTTTCGCAGTCATTCTGCAAAAAATACATTTCAGCTGGCATTTGTTAAATACCACCTGTCATGTTTATATCCTGGGGTAATAGAACTATTATCTTGAAAAATTCAGGGTCATAGTCTAAGAAAAAACAACATTATGTGTGAACCTCCTCATTTCCCCATTTATGACAGGTTCATTACTGATGTGTTATATGATATGTTATCTGATATTTTTAACTGCTGTACTATCTATGCTCAACATCTACACACAGCAAATACAAGCATGTAAACATGAACGGTAGCATTAACCAAAGCTTGTTTCAGTATTGCTACAATGGTGTCAGGATCTTTAAGTAGCACTGGAAATATTTGTGTAATATTGCTGTAAAATGTCTGCCATTTCTGCCATACATCACAGGGAAAAAAATATATCAGCAGAGCAGAAATTGTAAGGGATGACAGAAAAACATGTGGAATTGCTGCCAGAACTTACAGATGGGTGCTATCCAAAATATATAGTATTGTACAGTATATGACTGGAATAACCAGCGATGCACTTAATACTATATTACATGTATCCATGACTACCAGGCAAAGGTGATGTTTTAAAAAAAATATAATATACTGTTTATCTTCAGTAACAATTGATGTAAAACTATATATATAATTGGAACTTTTAATCTAGGTATAATTTATTTCCATGGTATAAACCTAAACTAACCAATTTATGTAGTCAAGAACCCCTTTTAAAATAATGGAATGAAGAAAGAACATGAGTAGGAAAATATAATAACTTTTCACTAATTTGCAGACTACTTTGAGCAGCATTTGGGGTTGTGCTAGACACTATTTCTAATGGTGACAACACATCAGCAGCACCCCCACAACATTTAAAAAAATGTAGAAGAAATGTGAATACAACTCAGTGGATGAGCCAGAGTAGAGCTTGCTGTGTCCTTAATTAGTTGCCAAGTAACGTAAACAAAGAAAGATACTTCTCCCTTGGAGTAAGGGGGCTATGATAGGATTGTTTTTCTTTAAATTTTAATTACCTGTGAAACACACTGCCAAATAAAATGAAGAAAGAATCCCATCCTATTCTATTCAAAGCATAGCAATTCAGGAGGGGTTGGACCATGAAAGCAGCAATGCTGGGCTGGTGCAGGAATAGGGCAACCAGCCCTGATAACACATGTGCAGAACCAAGTGCCTATGCACTTAAAGCAGAGCCACAGAAATCACTGTCCACACAAGTAAACTTGAAGCTCAGTTTAATCCTTGTTAAATCCAGCAGATAGTGATGCTACAGGTAATTTCACCCACACAAAAGCCCCAGTGCTTTGAGTCATAGACAATTCTTGCACTCAAAGTAGAGCCAAAGAAAGCACTGTCTACACAAAAGTAAGTTTGAAGCTCGGTTTAATCCATTGATGCCCCTGACAAACAGTCCACTGACTCAAGTGTCAGGGCTTTTGTGTGGAGAAATCACTGTCTGTTGGATGTAACATGGATTAAACCAGTGTGTAATTGAAACACTGCCATACTAAGAATGTTGTTGTTATTCAGTTATTATTAGTGTTAACTTACAAAGCCATTAAGCTATACTATAATCACACTGCTCCGTGGTACTGCTACAATCCATGGCAGATATGGGTGAGAAATACTATTTATATATTCAGTTTCTGTGAAATTACACAGACTATGTGGATTCCAACGAATGCAGAATGATCTGCAAAAGTTAAATTCCATCAGTTCCTTAGGCAAAGTTTTCCATTATTGAATTCCACAAGCATACAGTAACTGTGAATTTAGCATGGTGACATTGCATGGAACTTTTATGGAGAGTCTGTGAAAATGTCACCATGTAGAAGGATGACTTAGCAGCATTTTGCTGGCAGAGATTTTAATTCTGCCCATCTCTACTCCATCGAGTTTAATGGGAAGCTTAGTATACTGATATTATTTCTGTGAAGTTTTGATTAGAAAACCTGAGGAAGCCTTAATAAACATGCAAATTAGGCTAACCAGTAAGACAGTAAGACTTCATAAATATATAAGGTGTAGTTTTTCGATGCATGCTGATTAACTAGGGTAGTATACAGATAAATGATGGGCTGGAATTGACAGGCTGGTAAATGCAGGTTGACTACATTACAAAAGCTTCCATGGCCCCAGACTTATGAACAGTATCCCTAAATCTCAGCTTGTTAGGGCTAAAAAACAACAGTGATGAGAGGGAATTTAGAAAATAAAAGGAATATATGACTGTAAGATTTATACACAGGGGTTACAGATGGGACAAAGTACAACAAGCAGTTAGTGAAGTCACAAATAAACCAAGGGAACAGCTGTTACATGGGCATAGGAAAGAAGATCCTGAGCATAGAACTGTGTTCTCAACTGCTTACAATCACCTTAGTAAACTTTTTTTTTTGTGACTCTCTTTATGCACCCACCTACCGGGGCATCTCTCAGGCAATCCACACTAGGTTCCACGGCTCCACCACCCATCTGAACCACTCATCCATGTACTGCATCAAGTTCAGGACCCAGGACCTCTCTCCAACCCAACAGAGAGGTCCCAGAGTCCCCAAGGGGAGAGTTGGAGGAAGCGGATGACATTGGGCATGTGGCCGGGACCACTGGTATATGCTGTCACCTCACCTAGAGGTGGGTGATTTTATGCTTGTTCTTTGCCCCCAAGGAGCATGGCGTGCAATGACACCCGTACATGGCTGCCCTGCTGGCATCTGCCAAGCTCCATCCCTCTCATCTGGCTTGGTGTTTCTGCAATACCCCCGATCTCCATCGGAGGCCACCAGGACACTGAGCAGCCCCTGGATCCCTCTCCGGGAGAGGAGAGCTATCCTCAGGATGCTCCATCCTCTCCCTTCCCTGCTGACCCCCAGTGCCCCGGGTCGCCGGTGTGGCACGAGGTGTGGTATCCAACACTTCAACTTAAAGTGCCACTGGACTGGCTATTAAACGTATTTTAACAAGTAATTGGCATCTGTTACAAGCAGGAAATATATATACAAAATAATAGATTTAGGAAATGGCCATTAGTGACATCTAAGAAAAATCTCACATTGAGGGATAAACTTGTGTATATATCACATTATGTACCTAAGGCAGAACCCAGACAGCAACTCCTATGACCCTTGAAGAATGGTAGCTAACTCCTGTGGCCATTGTTTTCAGTGTGGTAATACCAGTAAAATAAAACTTGCTTTGAACATCCTTATACGAATAGAAAATTTGAAATCAAACTACACATCACATGTAGAACTGATCATGTGATATGTATTTTCCAATGTCCCTGTGACAAACTTTATGTCGGGAAGACAAAAAGAGATTTGAAAAGTCAAATCAGTGAACGTAAGAGTGACATTAGGAACAATGATCCAAATTCTTCAGTGGCACAGCACTGCAACTCATCAGGACATTCAACTACTGCGTTACAATTTTGGGGCCTAGAAAGGTAGAGGAACCTGAGGTGGAAAAACAAGCTGTGGTGATCTCTTATTAAAGAGAGAAGTTTTTGGATTTTTAAATGGACTGTCTAAATCAAAATATTGGACTGAACAAAAATTGTGATCGAAGTTTGTATTGGTAATAACTTGCAGATGACCTTTTGCAAAATATGTTGATCTCCGTATAGTGCTGTTTAAGAATTCACATATTTGGTGATGTGGCCTTGAGATCTTGTTAATACTTTCACTACATTCTGGATGTATTAATACATGGCTTACAACTACGTCAGTATAACATCTTACGGTCTTATTTTGTTGTGATTCTTATGACATTAGGGTTTAGGGAAATCATGAACAGATTTGGCACTCCCCTCTTATCCTGCCCTGTATAGGAGTCTTACAGCGTTTTTAGATCAGTATAACTTATAAAAATTTTAATATAAAATAAATCAACAACAAAAAATTGGGGGTGAAAGTAATATAATATAAACAAGCATTTGTCAATGTCGAATGTTCGTCATGGGCACTGGTGTATGGGGGGATATTTGAAAATTGATTCAGTGAAGTTGTTTGTGGGGTGGGGTCCCGGAAAACATATGTTGAAAATCTGGTGCAAAAATATTTAAAAATGGCCAAGTTATACCACTAAGTTGAAAACCCTATTGAAATACATTGACGCCGAAACCCCCATTGAAATACATTGAAGTGCTTACCTCAGTTCCCAGTTGGGCTTTGAAGAGCAAAGACGTGCCTGCAGTCCAAGGTAGATTCTGACACCAGACCTCCGTGGCTAAGTATAGGGTATGGGGGTGTGGGGTGGGTCCTGAGTGGAGGGTAGGGATTGGGAAGTGGCGGAATGGACAATGATGGACGGTTTTCTTTTTACAGGGAAAAAAACGACGAGGGACAGTTTTCTTTTTTTCAGGGACTTTGCTGAACAGATGAGGACAGTGGGGGATTGGGCACCCTCAGTGTCTGCATATTGTTTGGGGGAGGTTACACAGTGTACAACAATGGACTGACAGATTTGGACACCCCCAGTATCTGTATACTGTTTGGGGGGGGGGGTTATATAGAGGACAATGATGGGACAGTGTTTTTTTTTTAGGATAAAAAACAAGCATTTGTCAATGCTGAACATTTGACGTATTGAAAGATGTCCACCTCTGCATCTTGTATATGCCCTTGAGGTACTTGAACATATCTATCATGTTTCCCCACTCTCTCCTTTCCTCCAATAAGTACATATTGAGGTCTTTTAATTTCTCCTGATATGTTCTGTGTTGCAAGCCATGTACCATCTTGGTTGCCTTTCTGTGGACTGCCTCCACCCTGTCAATGTCCTTGAGCATTTGTGGCCTTCAGAATTGCACACAGTACTGTAGCTCAGGTCTCAATAGTGCATTAAACAGTGGCATCACCACCTCATGCCTTCTGCTACTGATACCTCTGCCTATGCACCACAGCATGCCACTGGCCATTCTTGCAAAATTTGTGCTCTGCTTTGTCACTTTTTGGTCATCAGAACTGATGACTCCTAGGTCCCTTTCTTCCTTGATGATCATCAGCACCTCCACCCCATCTGGTAACTCTCCACAGGTTTCCCTCTTTTCAGGTGCATTATTTGGGCTTCTTTGCATTGAACCTCATTTGCCACTCCTCAGATGATTTTTCAAGCTTCTCCATGTCCCTGCTCATTTTCTCCAGCCCTTCTGGAGTATTCACTCTGTTACAGATGTTGGTGTCATCTGCAAACAGGCAGACAGACCTTTCCTTCTAGCCCTTCCACAATGTCTATAATGAAGACATTGAACAGGACTGGTCCCAGGATTATCCCAGAGGTACCCCACTGGTCACCCCCTCTCCCCAGATTGGATCCCATTACCACCACCCTCTGCCTCCTGTCCGTCAGCTAGTTTCTAACCCAGTTTATCAGCTTGTGCCCCATTGCCAGACTACTCATCTTGTTAATCAGCCTTCTATGTTGGACATTGTCGAAGGCTTTGCTGAAGTCAAGGTAGGTGACATCAAATGTCCCTCCCTGATTTACTTTCTTAATGAGGCATTAGGGTTTCAACCTAATGCCCCCCCACCTGCAGAAACTGACAGGCATTGGGGTGTCCCTTTGAGTCATCGGCCATAATGCTCATGCCAGTCCATCCCTACATTGCAGACACTGACTGGCATCATGGTGTGCCTTGAGGACTTTGGTTCTAACGCTCACCCCATTCCATAATGTAATAAGCTGAGATGGGTGCAGTAAAGAAAATGGGGTTCCGCTGGGCCAAAGACTCCAAGGCACACTCCAATGCCTGTTACTGGCTGCAGGGTGGGAGTGGCGGTGGAATGGTGTGAGCATTATGGCCGATGACCCAAAGCACATGCTCGACGCCTGTCAGTTTTACAGGGTGTGGGGCATTACAGTTGTAAACCCTATCACCCCAGATGTTTGTTGAGATTTGCTCCAGATTTTCAAAATGGGCTTTTTGGGGCACCACCTCATCAACAGTGGCACTATCATTTCGTTACTCAATCCCAAAAGGTGATTTCCAAGCAGCATTAGCTTATTCGATGCACAGGTGCTAAAACACATTTTGGGCAGGATGTGAAAAATAACAGTTGTACTGTTCATGAGGAGGTGTGAAAAAATGCCAATGTTGAAAATCTGGAGTGAAAATTTGAGAAAGTGGCAAAGTTACGAGCTTTCATAGACACAGTACAACACATGCCCGTAACACAGTCATTTATTGAAATATTTTTGCCAAATTTTCAACTTGGGGAGACCTCCCCTCATTAATAGTGGCACTGGGATTTTGTTACTTCATCCCAAAAGTTGATTTTGTACAGTGACAACACTATCCTGTGCAACTGGTGTGAAAACACATTTATGGCAGGATCTGAAAAGTGACAGCTGTACTTTTCACAAATAGGTGTGAAAAATGTCAATGTTGAAAATGTGGAGAGAAAATATTAAAAATTGATAAAGTTATGAGCATGTGTAGAAACTGCAAAATGCACACTCATAACACTGTCATTTTTTGGAATTTTTTCACCAGATTTGCAACATGGGCTTTTTGGGACTCCACCTCATGAACAGTGGCACTGTCATTTTGTTACTTGGTCCCAATTGATGATTCCACGCAGCAACCCCAAAATCAACTTTCTGGACCAAGGAACAAAATGACAGTGATATGTTCATGAGGTGGTGTCACGAGAACCCCATGTTAGAAATTTGGGGCCAAAATTCCTAAAATGGTTGCGATATCAACATAAGTTGAAACCCCCATTGACTCCCATTATACTGCTTACCTTTCATTCTTTGATTGTCGATCAGCTTTGAAGAGTGCAGATGTGTCCCACTCCGCAGAAGATCACGCCAACCCCCGGAGGGTAAGTATGGGGTAAGGGAGGTGGGAGGTGGGTGTGCAGAGAGAGGGGAGGGATGGGGAGGGGACAGAGTAGACAATGAGGGGCAGTTTTCGTTTTACAGCTGAAAGAAAATACAGCAAGGGAAGGTTTTTCATTTACAGGTAAAAAGAAATATAATTTAGGCACACTGGGTTGGGCTCCCAGTGTGCCAACAGTAGTGGGAGGGGGAATGCTAACATGGGGATTAGGCAACCTGATGTTGGCTAGGAATATAGAGGAGTTGTGGTGGCACATCCGACACCTGGAGTGAGCATCCCAGTGTCAGAAAGGGAAAGGGGAAATTGTTTAACTAGGAAAGATACACTAAGCGGCAGCAAGGAAAGGGAACATTGTTTAACAAGGAAAGACACACTAAGCCACAGCTGAAGGGCTCGCATTTCAAAGGACTGAGCTGTGCACAGTGTCGGCTCTGTCTTTTGAAATGTTTGCCGAGACGAGCCCCCTCAGCAAACCAGTATCATCAGGACACTGCCTGCTGATTTACTGTGCACAGACCGGCCAATGCAGCACTGCTGTTCATTGGACTGGCACCCCTCACACCTCTCTCTAGCAACTCTCATGTCAACATGTTCATATGTGCTTGTGTGCTCGATGAACAATAAAAGACACATTTTGTTAAAAAGCGTAAAATAACTCATCAGCAATTTTAACCAAGGGTGGTGGGCAAACTGCCTTCTAGCCCCTTGTCTTCTTACACTCAGGGTCCCACACTTCCACCTCTACCCTCTGAGCTGTGGAAGCTGGGCTGTTCTATGCAATCAGCAGAGGACGAGGGCAATGCTCAGGAGTGTGACTAGCAGTGACATCACACAGGTGACATCACTGTGGGATGTCAGTTTTCCTCCACCAATCCGCGGTATTTAAATTGCACAAGTGAGTGAATGCAGCCTCTTTGCAAGCCTTGGAGAAGGCAACACTCTACCTGTTGCACCAAACAGGGTGAGTGTACTGGATTTTTATATAATGCTTATAGGAAGAGACAGTGCAGCTAATAAAGTACAAAATAAAGTAAAAGATGAAAGGTAAAGGAAACAGAAATGCCTTTCTCTAGTAAAAAACCTTTTGAAAAATAAGATACAATGTTTTATTTTGGTTTATCTTTTTAGATTGCAAGAAAGGAACAGGCACAGTGCAAGAATGAACAATAAAAAATTAAGGCAAAATGAATATATTTATATTTATTTTGAATTAGACATGATAAGAACATAAAATTTATGAAGTATTTATACATATACTTTTTTGGATTTACAGATAGCACTTTAGATGGGTTACAGAAGGTTTAGAATTTCTAACCAATATCAGAATATTTTAATTAGGTAAGATAGGTATGTATTCGCTCATGGCAACTGAAAAAAGGTTTAGCAATAGATTTAATGGTTTGGGCACATTTTTTTATATCCTAAAAACAAAGAACATGAATATAAGTGAACACTATGGTTTTGACGTAGAATGGTGTTTAAGAAAAATACAGTGTTGTACACTGTAATGGTTATCTGTGTGGGGTGGAGAATTATCCAGTATGACATTGGATTATTTATATGTAAGAATGACTACTAAATGATTGCTTGTATGTTTGCATTTAGATTTCAACACTGTCTGTGGGCCTGAGGAAGTGGTGTCAAAGCTATGAAACTGTCACCCTGGTCTGATTGGTGTGATTTAATTAAAAGCATTCAGCTTTCAAAAGAAACTTTACATTCAGTGGAGTTCATCCTTTATATATCTCAAGTGATTATGGACTGCCTTTTGGATGACCCAATATCTCAGAATGATAAAACATTGGGCAACCTGAACCACCTTAGAGAGACTGGTAAATGCAAGTTGCCTGCACCTGACTTGCTGTGACACTACAGTCATTGGTTATCATGTGGATGTTAGGTTATTGCTCAGTATGAAATTGCAATATTTGCAGTTGCTGTCTGTTTGAATAACTGAAGTTCTCTACTCAGTCCAATGCACCCAGCTCCAGCCTGGCTCCATTGGTATAGAAAGTGCCCTAATAGTCTAGTGATTCTACCTTATAGTAGTTTGTCCTGCAATGATTGTAATCACTTGTCCACAGAGTTTTCCAAAGCTACCCCTGCTCCATCTCTGGTTCCTTAAATAAGTGTCATAGCTTTAGAATGATGTAGCTAGGGCCCTTTGGGGTCGGATTACCCCGGACAGCAACAATGTCAGTCAGGTTCAGTAAACATGTGAATGTGAAATCCAAGATGTGAAGAGAGCTGGAAAAATAGTTGCAAACACTACATTTAGGCATGATCCTAGTTCATTGAAGGTATTTCAAATGACTTGTAATAGTCCCCAGAGAGACTCTGAATACAGGTCTCACAGCAACTTTTTCACACAGGAGTCAAACACCTGACTTGGATATAAATAGTGCTGCTTCATCAAATAGAATAGCAAATCCCCCCACCTTCCCCCAGTTAAAATAGTAAATCTTTCCCCACCCTGAGTTGTTGTGTCCCCCATTCAAAGTTAGGCTAGTAATATCTCTCTCATTACTTTTCCCCCGAGTTGCATCCTCCGGTCTGCACTGGGTGGGTTTGCACTGTGTGTGGTGCTTTGTGGCATGGTAACATGCTGCAATGTTGCAATTCGCCATTTTCCATGCCTGGTTATCGACTGCATGGTGCTTACATTAGCAATTTTATGGGTAACTCCATGGAAAGCCCCCACTCGTGGCTGCAGCACAACTTGACTGCCCGAATAGTAGATCTATAAAGAAGCAAATGTAGACAATATTAGCATTGTATCCAGCTTTCCAAGTTCCTGAACACTTTAGTCTTGATGCCCCTCAGGCTCTCTTATCTTAGATTCCCTTTTAACCCCAGGTGATGTTCTCAATGGAAACTGAATATCTTAGACCACTACAGAGTTGACCCATTGGAATTCCATGTGAAAACTTAGGACAGCTGCTTTGCTGATGGAAGGCTACCACTTTGCTGTCTGACCTTCTATTCAGGCCATCTGGAAACTCGACAGAAACAGCTGCCAATAGAGGCCCCACGCCACCCAGACCTGAGGCACACATGACCTTGCTGCAAAAGGTGCTCCCCTACTACAAAGTCTCTACTTTACTTCTTCTTTACCTTCTGGCCCTGGATTAAGACCCATTTGTTCATCCTGGACAAGATCTGTCATAGGACTCAGCTGTTAATTGACCTCTGTTGCCTGTGGTGTCCTGCTCTTTCAAGGAGTAGAAGCCCTGGATAGAACAAAACCTGGGGCTATATATTACCCAGGAATCTGTGGTTCTCCTGCTAGGAAGGTGATCTTCACCAGGTGCATGCCTGATTTTACTTGGGAATGCTCGAATTCAAGAGACCACTCTCCCAAGAACATGCCAGGTAATTTTTCTGCTGAAAACGTCTATGTTTCTATTTACGTTTACTTCTAGACCAACCCAACAGGGTGTCCTCTGTCAGTGCTCAGAGCACCAGCATTATGGCACCAGGCAACCAGGGTGCCAAATGTGGGATGCGCCCCACCTCCCAAAGGTCCACCCACCTACAGAGTTAGAATCCATAATTAGGGGTGCATGGGCTACAGCCCCCACAAAAACATGATCGGCAACATTGCTGATTGGCACCCTAATTGCTCGCGCACCAGATCACAGGCTGCTCCAGTGGTGGAACTGTCCTCTGCCTGGGAAACTCTGGATCAGTCTATGGCCCAAATTGGGGCAGGATATTCAATAATATTGAGAAAGAGCTCCAGTATTATTCCAAATCTCAACACTTATTTTGTCCCCAGATTTATTGAATTTTGTTGACCAGGTAGGCTCGCTGAAACCAAAGGTCCCTTTTTCAGGGCAACCCGAGTTTAGTTACAGATAATAAAGCACTGATATTAATCACATTCATTACAGAGGAAAGCTTGCTCACTAACACATTAGACTATTAAGACCATTACATACATAGGAGGCATTATTGATCAATGCTACAGGAAACAGTTATTCAGTACAGGACTGGTCATTAGTACAGTACAATGAGGATCACATTAACAGACTATGTTAGTTAGAAGTGCTATGCATAATTTGCGGGTATGGATTGACAACTACTAATTTTTGCAGTTTTAGGGAAATTAGTGAGGACAGTTGCAGATGCTGCTACTGGAGAGATTTAGCAATGTAAATTAGTATAGCTTTTTTTACTTTTCTTTATGTTGCCAGCTCTGCACATAGTACTCTAATCTTATCGACACTCCATCCAGAATAGCAGCATTAAGTGATTACCATTTAGAGAGGGAATTTTTTCTGCAGCTCCCACACCATGGTTCAAAGGAGGTCTGAAGAGGTGGATCATGGCATGGGAAACAGAATCACAGGGCAATTCCTTTATAGGAAATTCTTTATTCAGGTAAGATACAGGACTCCTTGGCCTGTGTAGCTGGTTGTTTCTGTTTAGCCATGTTTATATGGCTGACCTCGATCCTTCTTTGGAGCATTGCAGATCTGCCCCGACCCAAAAGACACTTGGCTAATGTGTCTACACAGCGCCCCACAACGCCGATGTAAGATGTGCTAGAGAGGGACTGGGAGTCGGGGCAGTCAGCTGATGGAAGTGCCCGTAGGTGGTAGGGAGCGGTGCAGCCTGTCCACATGGTCGCTTAAACCGCTCACTCCCGAATGCATCCTCAGACTTTCTGGGAATGCTGAGCAGCCCAGGGAGCAGCTTACCACATTGGCAAGGTGTCTGATACAGCGGCATTTGCAACCACAGCAACCTGAGCACTCAGGTTGCAGGTGCAATGTTGCCATGTAAACACGGGCTTTGCCTCTGTCAGTAGTTTAGTTTTGTGGATTTTCATGTGTTTCTGTGTGGAGTAACTATGCTGGTCTTGGACATGATATCTATGAAAGTCTCCTGGACTGAATTACTGCAAAACATCACCACCAGGTAACAGCAATCTCATTATAAATCAACTTTTTGGAAGCCATCACAAGCAAAACTACTGTAAATCCAGCAACTAAATTTGACAAACTCTGAGTTGTTGAGTCCTGCACTGAATCCACATTTTCATCTCATCTGTTCCTAAAGGATATGTACTTGTCTTTCAGGTCTATTCACAAATATTTTGGAGAACAAAGGGAAGACACTGACAAAGGATTTTCACATCATGCATATGTCCCAGGCCACAGTTCATCACCTTCAGGAATTTAACACATTCTGCATCTTTGATCTACAGTAACAACAGTTTACTGGTACCCAGCAGTTCACCATTTCCTGTGGATTTGACTCTTTTTCATCATTTTACTCCTGGTCTCTTGGACAAGATTATTATGTTACATACCTGGACTTACAGTATTTCCTTATTTAGGGTATGTCTATTTCTTTCTTCTGGTATAAAGAAATGAAGCATTAAGAACCCTTATTGCATTGTTTACATGGAAATATAGAAACATAGACTTTGATGGCAGATAAGGACTGCTTGGCCCACCTAGTCTGCCCAGTTCCCTACCTACTGGATAAGTTGCAGATCCTAGTTAACCAACAGCCTATTTCTTCCTACCCCGCAAGAATTGCCTTATGTCTGACCCATGCATTCTTGAAGTCTCCCACAGTTTTAGTCCCCTCAACCTCTTCAGGAAGGTGGTTCCATGTGTCCATCACCCTCTCTGTGAAAAAATACTTCCTCACATTGCCCCTGAGCCGTCCCCTCTCTAACTTCAAATTGTGCCCCCTTGTTCTTGCACTTCTCTTTTTCTGAAAGATGCTACCCTCTTGGACTTTGTTGATTCCACTGAGGTACTTAAAAGTTTCAATCATGTCCCCCCACTCCCTCCCTTCCTAAAGGGTATACATATTAAGCTCATTTAGTCTCCCTCATATGGCTTCTCTTGCAGACCCTGCACCATTTTAGTTGCCCTCCTCTGGACTGCCTCTGTCCTGTCTATGTCCTTGCAGAGATGGGGTCTCCAGAACTGGACGCAGTACTCCAGATGGGGTCTCACCAACTGTCTGTACAGAGGGATAACAACTTCCTGTTTTCTGCAGGTGATGCCTCTTCCTATACATCCCAGTATCCACCCAGCCCTCCCTACTGCCTTCTCACATTGCTTGCTAACCTTAAGGTCATCTGATATGATTACCCCAGGCCCCTTTCCATTTGTGTTGTTGTCACTATCTCCCCCCACATTATGTAGTCTTCCCCTTGGTTTTTGTTTCCCAGGTGCATTGTTTGGCACTTCTTTGCATTGAATCCAAGCTACCATACTTCTGGCCATTCCTCTACCTTGCCAAGTCCCTTCTCATCCCCCTTGTGTATCAAGACCATTCCTCCAACCTTGCCAAGTCCCTCTCATCCTTTCCACCCCCCCGGCCGTGTATCAAGTTTAAATTTGCATAGTGTTTAATTTGCTTATGGATTTCTTTAACACGCTAAAGTAATATTTGTCTTGCATTTTCTCTTCACAGGAGTATCTCTCTGCCTGTCACCTCCTCATCTACAGCCAGCCATTATGTAGATCTCTGAAAATTGGCCCTGTGTGGGACTCGAACCTGAAGGGGTGATCACATGAAGCTTGGTTTCTTTCCCCTCTCTGGCTTTGCTTTGTGTATTACTACGCGAGCTCCTGGCTTAGAAATTAAATATTGACTCTAACTAAAATAAATATTAAGAAACAGAGAGCTGAAATGTGGGTATAACATTAACTAAATTGAGATTACCAATGTTCAGATTACTTTTCTTTGCAATGTTTTTGTTAACTATGGTTGTTTATCTACTTATTTAACCTGCACACATGGTGTTGTGATGTCATTTATTTTACATATTTACGGTCTGTTGTAGAACTCCCTGCCACACCCCCTTAGGAAGGCTTTACAGCTGAAGTGCTGAGGTAAGGACGATTGGCTCTAGTACAATAAAAAACTTGCATTTGCAAAGATATTGTGTGATTTCTCATGTTATGTTGCCCGTGTGCTGTGACTGTGACTTTCCTGTTTACCTTGGGCTGGCTGCCTTCTTTACAACACCGACCCTGCACCGTTAGTTCACTATCAGCACCTTGTGTATCTATAAAACTGTTACACCATCCTTAGCTGGAGTTCCTCCACGGTGTCCTTCTTTTCCCTTGCAGCCACCCCTCACCTTGCTGTCCTTCCCACTCTAAGGGTAAGAAGACCCACCTCATCCTTCTCCCCATTCTCCTCCTCCTCCTCCTCTTCTTGACTGCTAACATGGATCCCAATCCCAGACCCCCCCTTCCCCCCTTCACCACCTCCAAGGGCCTCAGAGTCATATTAAGGTTCATACTAAGGAAAGTTAGGAGTGATTAGGCTGGTATGTCCGTATTGCTCCAAGTACTAATAATAACTCAGTGCAGAATTATTCAGTAAAAATTGTCAAGTTTGTGTTTAAATTTCAGCTCTATTTTACTTGAAATTATTTTGATAGGCAAGGATAGGTTAATTACTTGATGTGTAAAAACGTACTTCCTTTTTGTTGTTCTGAAAATGTGACCTTTAAGTTGAAGTGGGTGTCCTCTGGTATTTTTGGTTATTTGTTTAAACTGGGAATTCAGTTCAGTCAGGAGGTAAGGATCATGGTTAGTTTTGTACATGGTACAATAAGTAAGGCACCTCTTAAGTGGTGGTGCTCCAAGGACATTAAATTTAGATAATCGAGTCTGGATTCATCTGATAAATTATATATGCTATAAATGGTTTTGGTGGCTTTTCTCTGAACCCATTCAATTCCCTCAATTTCTTTATGTTTGTAAGGGCACCAGACTGGGGTGGCATAATCAAGATGTGTTCACACTTACACTCTATAAAGGGGGGGGAGATAACAGCTGTGTCTCTTGATCTTATATTCCTCTTTATTGCACTTAGTATTCTATATGCACAAGTGACAGCAAGGAATGACTGGGATTTAAGGTCAAGTTTATCATCTGTGACTAATCTCAGATCCTTCTTGTTACTTGTTTGCCATCTAAATGATAGAAGCCTGCTACCGAAACGTGACCTCCTCTCTGTTGGGCTGCAATTACACTCCCCTGAAGTCCCCTGCATCACTGAGTTGTAGCTCTCCTCCGGGATTCCAGACCTTAACCTGTCACTTCCTAATTACCATCTTTTTCAGACAGGATAGGGTAAACATGGCAGAGAGGTGGCCATTTACATTCGCCAGAGTCTGACATGCACTGTGGCCAGCAAGGAGGCTATTCCCTCCTCCCTCGAATATCTTTTAGTCAACTCTTCTTCCTCTTCTCAGTACCCATTTTCATTGGAGTTCTTCATGCCTCTCCTAAGAGTTCTCTTTTCCCTGGTAGACCCTATTTCCACCATTGCTTCTTTTTCCTCCACAGGTGAGCTCAACCCTTCTCGGAGACTTCAATATCAATTGAATTTGCCCATCCTCCAGACTTACTATTCACAAGATTGAGTCACTTAATTTGACACAGATTACATCAGAACCCACCCGGCTCAATTCCCACTCTGCTAACCATTCCCTATTAGTCTAGGTTCTATCCTTCCATCCCCACCACATCATGGCTGCTGGTATTTTGCCAAATGCCTTTAGTGATCACTGTATGACCTTCTATGTCACAAAAATCAGATGCCCCTTGCTACCTAAATATATCCGGGCTAGGTTCCTCTGGTTGCTAAATATCAACGTTCTACTGAGCAACCTTACTGCTACCGACCAGTCTGACATCCTCACTGCCTCAGATGTCAATGTCGCCCTTGCTCTTTTTCATTCCAAATTTTCCATTGTCTGGGACAAGCACAACCTCCTCAGGAAACTCAGTGTAAAAACACTTAGCTAAATCACTGTTTTTCAAAGTCAACCTCCAGTCAAACCTTAATTCCCCCCATCTAAATTTTGGAAGGTTATAAACTCCATTTTTGACCCCCACTGCCCAGTCAACCCCCCCCCATTCTCATAGAAAACGGTTCACAAGTGTATGATCATGCCTCTGTTGTGGTTCTTTTTAACATGTTCTTCACAACCTGTGCCCTTCCATCCTCATCCTCCACTACTAATTCCCCCCTCCCCTACTCCTCTCCTCCCACATACCCCTCCAGGTTACCACTTCCCCTCTGTCACCATCCAGAAACCCTATTTGCCCTTTCCTACCTCAGTCCATCAAAGTCAAGTCCTGATGGTCTCAACCTCAAGTTACTATACCTCTCAGCTCCTGCTATTGCAACTCCCCTTACTTATCTGTTTAACCTTTCTTTCATTGTCTGTACTGTTCCCCAGTCTTGGAAGATGGCCAAAGTTATTCCTCTTCACAAAGGGGGTGCATCTTCTCCTGGTAACTATTATCCCATCTTCCTCCTCCCTCCCTCTCAAAACTGCAAGAGAAACTGGTCCATGCCAGACTCCTCAATTTCTTCTCATCTACTAATTTCCCATCACCTTTCCAGTCTGGCTTCAGGAAGTACCATTCCACAGTCTCCTCCTGCTGTGTGTCACTGATGCTATCTTCTCTGGAATTGACCAGGGGCATTACACCGCAATTTTGTTGATCTGGCCAAAGTCTTCGACTTTGTGTCCCACCCACTTCTCCTGGACAAGCTGAGAAATACTGGCCTCTTGCTCCACTGTTGTTTGGTTCAACTCTTACCTAACCAGCTGTCTACAAATTGGTAGAGGTTGGTGATTCCTCTCTCCTCCTCTTCCTATCCACAGGGCCTCATCCTTGACCCCTCATTTTTTCAATCTTCCTCAATGACCTTCTCTATGCCTGTGTCAACCCACATATACACATACATGCAGATGCCATAGTCATCTTCACCTCTGGTCCTTCCTCTGCAGCTGTAGAAAACCTGCTCCAGTGGAACTTCAGCAATGTCCTCCACTGGTTCCATTCTAACTGACTTAGAGTTAACACTAAAAGACAGTCTCTATGACCTTTGGTATCAGTCAGAAACTAATGACTCACTGTCCCCCATCTTCACCACTCTGGATGGCACCTTACAGTGGTAGCCACAGACATTACCAGCTATTTCCTGAAATTTTGGTGACATTTCTGGATAAATCTCCTGCTTTCTCCATTTCCACAATGGGGCAGCAGAGAGAAACTCTTTAGAAATTTCACGAAATATGTGGAAACAGCTGGCAATGTCTGTGGCTACTACTGTACCTAAAGTGGTTCAGTCCGTTACGAACTTGGTGGTGTGGCTTAATAGTAAGCTTAACTTCTCAGTCCCCATTTTGTGCCATCCATGCCAATCTCTGTCCTAAGCTTGGTGCCCTCTATCATTACAAAGATTGCCTAACTCTCCATGTCCCTAGGGGGCTGATTATCAAAATGGTGCTACCTGCCTTCGACTATGCCAATGTAGTTTATGGATCTGCCCCCTCCACTTTCCTCGTCAGACTGGATACCCTCCTCAACTCACTCCTGGTGCCATTTTGCATGTAACTCTCCTCCACGTGCACATCATTGCTCACTTTACTTCTTCCTTTCCATCCTTTCTCTGCCCTCTCAACGACAGGCCCATTGTGCTACATTCATCTCCAAATACTGGTCCAACACTCTTCCTTCCTACCTCTCCTTACTCCTATCCTGAATCCCCACACCTCCTGCTCCCTCTGCTCTAGGGACCATTGCACTTTTGCCATTCCTCACCCACGCCTCTGCTTGGATAATTTGCATTGTTCTATAGGCTTCCCTCTCTAGAACAAACTCCTCTTCCCACTGTCTCCCTGAACTTGCTCCCACTACCCTTCTTCTGGTTACCCTTGAAATCTTGATTTTAACCCATACAAGTTTTTCTCATGATTCTAAGCACTGCTAAAGTTCACTTTACTTTTCTTAATTGTGTTACATGCACATTCTCTTCATTTATTCTATTATTACAACACCTTGCTTGTCTGTCTGTTCAGATGTTGTTTTGCTATTGTCTTCTGCTGTTTGCACTATCTCCCTTCCCAGGTCATACCTTGAAATGAGTCTCAGCTCAGTGTGCCTTTCTCGGTTACCAAATTTTAAATAAATAAATACATGCAACTGAAAATGTGTGTGTGATAGAAATTTGTTTAAATGCTTATGAAACACAGTTGTAAACGTTTATGATCTCTGTACCAGATATAGAATACCATATTTTTTGGGTACAAGGAAAGTCCATGAACCCTTTTGAGTAGAGTTCCAACCCTGGAGGAGCCACAGGAACAAGGTTCCTTTAGGCTAAAGCTATGTTAGAGAAGGAGCCAATGAGGAGAGATGTGGACCAGTGGAGGAGGAGGTGAGGATGTAGGAGCAAAGAATAAGCTTGAGCATGTCCCCTTAAATAGTGTTTGAGGGGGTGTGGTGAGTGCCACTCTCTGCCCCACTGAACCCCAGGCTATAGCCTTGTAATTCCCTTGTCAGCAAGCAACTACATTTGGGTAAACAGCTGGTGCTTATACCACGTAATCTGTTATTCTTGTGACTGAAAATGTCTGTGTGACAGAGATTTGTTTTAGTTATGTATTGATTGATTTATCTGAAAATTGGTGACTGGGAAAGGCACACTGGGCAGAGGCTCATTTCCAGGTGCGACCGGTGGGAAGGGAATAGGGGGTACAAAATACATAGCACAGACACAGTTTGCAGTTACAGTAAAGTGTACTCAGAGAACACATATTAATTACAGGAGAACAGTAATTACAAAACAAGCAATCAAGGTAGTAGCAATAAAAGGTGTTTCAGTTTTGCAACATAGTTGTAGCCTTTCTCACTCTCTGTGCCACCCTTTTGGGGTACCAAGAAGGCAAGAAACCCTCTTAGGAAAGATCCATCTCATGGAAGCCACAGGAACAGGATTCCTTTAGGCTAGAGGTACCTTAGGAAGAAGTCCAAGAGATTAGAGCAGAAGGTGAGATTGAAATGATCACTGATTGAGACATGACTTCCTGTAAGAAGAGAGGGAACAACTGATGATTATAAGCAGAAGTAGTAAATGCATAGTATGAAGAAACCGCCATTCTACCCCAACTCATGGAATAATTTCTTCAATCAAAAACTGTATAAATATTTATATTCAGCCGATTGGTATGGAGGACAGGAAAAACCTTTATGAGGGAAACCTTTGGTGAGTCATACTTCCTGACATAATGTTGATTTAATGCATTGCTACTGAAAGCAATAACTCTAAACGGAAGGAGCTGGTAATGAGTTAAACCTAAGCATGCTATTAAACCTACCAGACACTGCTGAACTACTAGATGAATTCTGCCTGCTTTTTTCTATCTCATTAAGACTTCCACCATCATGACAGTGCTGCAGGACATGGCCCTCAACCAAAAGAACCCCTGTTGATAGGGCTCTACCTTTAAGAGGTGCAAGAAGGTTATGCCTGGTGCTGAAGGTACATCAGGATTATGAAGACTCCAAAGAAAAGGAGATTCTGTTTTGGAGCAGCTACTTCCAATGTGGCAGCTCTGAAGCTCTTCTCTGCATACAAGGCTCATTGATATAGCAAAGGAGGAGAGCCCTTGAGCAGAAGGCAGAGTGTAATGTTGGAGCCTAGCCCTTGAGGGGAGGGCAGAGTGTAATGTTGGAGCCTAGCCCTTGAGGGGAGTGCAGTGTAATGTTGGAGCCTAGCCCTTGAGGGGAGGGCAGTGTAATGTTAGAGCCTAGCCCTTGAGGGGAGGGCACAGTGTAATGTTGGAGCCTAGCCCTTGAGGGAGGGCAGAGTGTAATGTTGGAGCCTAGCCCTTGAGGGAGGGCAGAGTGTAATGTTGGAGCCTAGCCCTTGAGGTAGGGCAGTGTAATGTTGGAGCCTAGCCCTTGAGGGATGGCAGAGTGTAATGTTGGGCTAGCCCTTGAGGGGAGGGCAGAGTGTAATGTTGGAGCCTGGCCCCTTGAGGGAGTGCAGTGTAATGTTGGAGCCCTAGCCCCAGAGGGAGTGCAGTGTAATGTTGGAGCCCTAGCCCTTGAGGGGAGGGCAGTGTAATGTTAGAGCCCTAGCCCTTGAGGGAGGGCACAGTGTAATGTTGGAGCCTAGCCCTTGAGGGGAGGGCAGAG
This sequence comes from Neoceratodus forsteri, assembly GCA_016271365.2. Lineage (NCBI taxonomy): Eukaryota > Metazoa > Chordata > Ceratodontiformes > Ceratodontidae > Neoceratodus > Neoceratodus forsteri. Next base: position 1,612,725,983 of record CM057452.1, read on the forward strand.
TGTAATGTTGGAGCCTAGCCCTTGAGGGGAGGGCAGAGTGTAATGTTGGAGCCTAGCCCTTGAGGGTAGGGCAGTGTAATGTTGGAGCCTAGCCCTTGAGGGGATGGCAGAGTGTAATGTTGGAGCCTAGCCCTTGAGGGGAGGGCAGAGTGTAATGTTGGAGCCTAGCCCTTGATGGGAGGGCAGAGTGTAATGTTGGAGCCTAGCCCTTGAGGGGAGGGCAGAGTGTAATGTTGGAGCCTAGCCCTTGAGGGGATGGACCCAGCCCCAGAGGGTATCAATGTTAGAGCATGGCCCTTGAGGGATGCTGTCCAGTCACTGAGAGGTTGAACATCACCCAGGTGCTGGGGCGTGTGATCAGAAGCATTTGACAGCAGCAGGTAACTGTTTGTGCATTTGCCTGATAGACTGCAGAGTAGTAGATAAAGTAGGAATGGTAGGTGTGATGGAGTCGGTAGTAGTATAAGTGTTGAGCCCTGAGGAGAGGACCCAAGTGTCTGGGCAGACTAGTGGGCATATTTACTAGGGGGGTGATGCAGGCCCAAAGTACAGAAGGGTCTGGACCCTGTAATCATAGGACCAAATGAAATCGTACCATATGACTAAGTGCAGTCTTGGGTAACGACTCAGAAGGACCTAAATCTGAAAGTCTGGATGTGAAGGAGTGCAATTATAAGTAAGAGAAACTGTAGCAGTCAGATGCAAAGAATCCATATTGACAAAGAGTGGAATACAATCTGGAAATTAATCTAGAGTTTGGCTAAGAGTACTGTAACGTATTTTACATCCTAAAATGTGGCCCAGTAGGCAAAGGATCAGTAGCACCTGAAGCAAGGCTGGGTAGCCACTTTGTCTCAGATAAACAATGGATAGTTCAGACTTCATATGAAGCTATTGGAAGTAATGAGTTAAAACACAAGGAATATGGCTTTGAAACTAAAAGGAAATGCTGACTACAAACAGACAGGCATTATTTAAGAGATGCTGGATATGTATAAATAAATTGTGGACTTTCAATGCTCCTTATATTTGCAAGTGGCTGCCTGAGCCAACTAATAGGAAAGTAATGACAAAACTTGAAACAGTTATACAAGAAATAGGAGAATTGGTGAAAGTTAAATTTAGAATATGCTGAAACAGGGCCACTAAACATCAGTGTAGAACATTTTTCCAAAATAGCATAATGAATTTGCAGGATGGAAAAGCCTGAACTGAACAAGGCAGGTGGGTAAGTATGCTAAAAGTAAAACATAATATAAGATAGAGGTGAAGTAATTAGAGCGTGTTAGACCAAGTGCTACTAAAGGTACAAGTCAAGTATAAACAAAGGACAAATAATACTAATACAACAAGGAACAAAAGGCATCAGTTAGTACTGCAAACACTCAAAGAAATCCTACCAGACACTGGAAAAGCACAGGGGGTTAGTCACAACAGCCAGGACTACAGCAAACAAAATGAGCTTCTGCAGGAAGCTTGAGAGTGTTTCCTTAAAAATCCTTTTTGGGGCATGGTGAGGATCACTCACGCCCCACGCAACCCCAGGCTATACCCATGCAATTTAGCTGTGAAGGGATCTAGGTCCATCATGTCCATCCCACAACCACTCCATAACCAATTATGAATAGGTAAGCTATGCGAAACAATTCTACTTACTCTCTGTTCTCCCTTCTGTTAGGGTCTCCTGCTGCACTGCCACCTGTGGTCACTCAGGAGAAGGCAGAGCAGTAGCGCATGTGACCCACTCTCCTCATGGAAAAGAGCATCCTCTAAGACATTCAGTCTCATCCTCTGTCAGCCACCCATGTTCCAGACTCAGACATGTGCCCAGGTTACAAGATCTGTACACAGCATCACTGCCTATCCTTCACTCCCACTGCAAATTCGGTAGTCATCATGGGACACTTTTAATCCACTAGATCACCACGTTTTTCTAATGCAGAAATAGAGAACAAAATGGGATGGGAGAGGATTTGAAAACATATTAGAGGGGCTTATGATTGTAAAGCAAGACTACTCTAATCTGAACCACTAGTCAACCACAGTATTTTTTATAACAATAGGGACTTTTTGGAGTATACATGTTTGTTTGTTTTAAATATTGACCATGCCCTTATTATCACAAAACAGCCCATTGTCAGTTAGCAAACATTTGGCTAACTCTGTTCTTGTAAGCAGGTCTTTGCATGCAGAGTTAAGTAAAAGGATAAACGGCTGGATGTTGAATTTACAGATGCAGTTGATAGTTTGATGCAAGAGGTTTTAGTAGCTCAGCCACTTGTATTCAGAGGAACAGAAGTTTAACTCACAGTGCCACTTACTGACATGATGGAGATTACAGGAGAAAATCAGAGGAAAAGACAGCATAAATTTATTTGTGCTTATTCTCAGTTTCTAGGAGGGATTGCGCAAAACGGGATAAAGCCTACCACCACATTGTTTTGCCACCCAGCTGCAATGTAAATTACTAACCCAGATGTTAAAGGATGCAGACAGGCCTTTCATCCACTAACATGCAGGGGAGGATTCCATCCTGTAGCAGAGGTACAATGCAAATCTCGAATCCAGATGTCAGTGGATGCAAACAGGACTTTCACTCACTAACATGAAAGAGGAGGAGTTCTCCCTCTAGCAGAGGTGCAATGTAAATTAATGAACAAGATGTTAGAGGATGCAAACAGGGCTTTTATTCACTAACATGCAGGGGAAGAAGTTTCTCCTGTAGCAGCAATGCAGTGTCAATCACTGAGCCAGATGTTACAGAATACAAACAGAGCTTAAATCCATGAACATGCAGGAGGAAGGAGTCCCTCCTGTAGCAGAGTTGCAATGTAAATCTCAGATCTAGATGTTAGAGGATGCAAACTGGTCTGACACCGACTAACATATATGGGGGATAAGTCCCTCCTGTGGCAGAGCTGCAATACAAATCTCTGATCCAGCTATTGGTGGATGCAAACAAGGCTTGGACCAATTAACATGCGGGGAGAGGAGTCACTCTATAGAAGAGCTGCAGTGTAAATCACTGATCCAGATGTTAGAGGACACAAACAGGGCTTTACCCATTAACATGCAGGGGTGGAAGTCCCCATGTAGGAGAGGTGCAATGTAAATCACTGACCCAGATTTTAGAGAATGAAAACTGGGCTTGCACATGTAAGCTCCCCAAAATGGGCTTACCTTCAGTGGGGATCTGCTGCATGCTGTGCCTGGTCCGGGGGTGCTGGTGGGAGTCGGGCCTGGTGACCGCCTGGCCTGATGATGCCGCTGCTTTCAAGGGTGCTCTGACCCAATCGAGGCTGGGGTGAGTTTTTCTGGCCACCGGGTGGGGAGTCTTGTGGTCCTGGGTCTGGTGAGGTGCTGGAAAGGGGCTCGGGGCCGTGTGAACAGGAAAGCACATTTTTTGTTTAAGATGGTGATCCCGCATGCTTTGCACATGCTCGAGGACCTCCAACTAGTTTAAAGCAGCCTGGCTCCTTTTCTCCCCTGTGGCCATGTGGCCAAACAAAATGGAGAGTTTTCTCTGGCCTCCAACACACAGAGGGACCGGGGAAGGGGCACATAGCGACCGGATGAGCTCCGGTCATGGAATATAGATAGTTTAGCCCGGTTTGCGGGCTAGAACACCCAAAGGGCTCTAACTCCTTCCGGCTGGGGAAAGGAAGGCAAGATGGCACCCCCCCCATGTATCTTGGGCAACCTCGGGCTGCTGGGAAATTTCCCACGGGCAGCCTGGAGATCACATGGGGGCCGAGAGTCAATGAAAAGAGAGTTAGGGCTAGGGGTTTAAAATTGAGGAGTGGCACGAAATGAAGGTGGAGAAGAAAGGAGAGCAAACTGGGAGGAGGGAGAGAGAGCCAGGAGAAGAGAAACCCTAGGCCCCCACGAGAAACCAGAGCCAAGGCAGCTGCCTGCCTGGTAGGGGCTCTCTGGCTGCACCTCTCTTCCCCCCCCAACAGCTCTCCACAAACTGCAAGAAGGGAAAAAGCAGGAGGAAGACTGCAGCTGCTGCAGTGCAAGAAAGACCAAGGGGGCTTCTTCCCTGAGGGCATTGGGGCTGACTGTGTGGGCTGGAAGGTCCAGTGATAGTCAGTTTCAGGCCTCAGGGACCCATCCTCACCAGGGCCAGTGTTTTCTACCAGGGAGAGTTGTGGGAAGTAGGGCTAGTGCAGCCATGACCCTCCCCGAGGGGGATTGAGCTACTGTGTCCCCCCTCCGTGTCGATACCCATGGAGCAGACGGAAGAAGGATGAACAGGTCTGCCTGGTGAAATCATTATACAAAGGCCTGTGGGTGAAGCTGGAAAGACCTGGCAGGTGAAGAACAGTGCCTCACCTCTGTGGACGCAGTGCTGTGGACAGCGAGTGTCTTCATCCTCTAAGGGCACCGTGAGTACCCCGAGCTGCAGCTCTGGGGAGACTATTGTTGCATCTGCCAGGAGGGTCAGAGGAAAGTCCCCTTCCCCACACCAGACTTATCTCTTTTAAACTCGTGTTGTTGTGCAAGGGCCTCAATGAGAGATGGCAGGCCTGCAGACTAGGAGCGGTGAGGTACCCACCATCTGGGAGTGTTCTGGGTGCACCCAGGGAAGGCTAAAGAGATCCGACAGGGTATGCATGTTTTAATTTTGTGGTGGATCAAGGGGATAGCCCTCACCTCCTCTGCATTATAAGTGTATTAAATAAAGAGGGATTATTGTGGGTCACCTGCCCCTATGTGTTTGTGCTTTTATTACCGTTATTGTGGGGAGGGAGTGTGGATGTAACTGGGTCAGAGGGGACAGTCATCAGGGATATCTATTATTGTTCCTTGGGGGGTGTTAACCTGTTTCTCCTACAGGAGGCAGCATCATGGCCCCAGGTGGAGGCACTAAGGCACCATAGAAAATCTGGTCAGGACTCAGGCCCGGCCCCTGGGGGAGGTATGATGATGACCCCCGAGGACGCCAGGGCAGCCCAGGTGAGTGTGAGCAAAAAGGGGGGCTGTTACAAGTGGAGGCACCACTGAGATGTTCTGTTGGCCCCAAGACTGCCCCTTTGCCCCGAATCAACTGTAGTTGACTCTTTGACCCCTCCCCTCTAGTTCTGTTTCATATTATTTTTGTTTTTTTTGTGGTTGATTTGGTGGGTGGTTTACCTACACTGGTAGACACCAAGGAAATGGCTTTCCAGGACATAGAGGACTGGTGTGATTTTGAGGGTCTTGATTCCATAAGATACTACTGGTGCGCAAAGTGGCAGTGGGGTGACAAAAAGAGGGCATCCTAGGGATTTTAGAAGAGGCCCTGCCTGACTGCGGGACATTGATGAGTCATAGGGTGACGACTGACAGGGTTAAGGGGTGCAGGGATATAACCGTGAAGGCAGGGAAGGACTTGGGCTCCATGGAAGTGCCCCTCCGATGCGTCCAAAGAGACCTGGGTCCTGTTAAAAAAAGGACACCCAGTGGCCTGCCCTTAGGGTAGCTGGGCCCTTAGGGCCCCCGGAGCAGGGAACTGAAGGGTTTTGAAGCCCAGCTGGGGGTGTTGCTGAAAGAGGAACGTAAGACTCTGCAGGATCTCTGGACTCTTCTCCCAGGAGGGGGGGTGCCCCCGATGACTCTGCCTGGTTGGCTGATCCCCTTCATGGGGATGGCCCATGAACAGTACAATCGGCTCTGTACCTTCTCTGGGGCCTCCCAAAGCCCACAGGGGAGGATGATTTCTACTCCTGGAGCAGACAGGCCACCCAGATGATCCAGGTTTGGGGGTGTTCTGATGAGGAGAAGTGCAAACGAGTCCTGGAGAGCCTTTGTGGTATTGCGCTGGATGTAATCCGGTCCCTATGGGCCAGCCAGCCTCACTGTGCTCCCCAGAACTACTTGGACATCCTGCGGAGTATGTTTGGAGTGATTGAGAAGAAGGAGGCGGTGCTGGGCCAGCTGTGGGACACCAAGCAGCGGCCAGGTGAGAAACTATCACAGTATATTACCTGGGTGGAGACAGTGGTGCTTAAGCTGGCTGAAGCTGGACACGATCCACTGTCAGCGGTTGCGCAGATGCAGCTGTAGCAGTTAATGTGGGGGCAGTGCACTCTAGGCTGACCTTGGTCACCCTCGGGCTATGGGCCCAGAAAGACAAACCCCCCTCTTTCAAGCAGTTGTTGGACAAGGTCAAGGAGGAGGAAGCCCAACAGGAGGTGGGAGCCCCGCCACCAGCATGCAATGCCACCAGTGCCACCCTGCAACCCAAAGGGCCAGCCATGAACTGACCAGGGCCCCAGACCAGGAAGCAGTCCTGCAAGAGGTCCAGGGTATGAAGGATATGATACAAACCATGCAGTTGGCCATGGAATCCTTCTCTCTCCCCCTGTCCGTGCAGCCCCTGACACTCGGAGGCCAGCCACAAACTATGCGGCCCCTCGGCCCAGCCCTCAACGATCCTTGGGGCACCAGGATGTATGGATCTGTTCCAGGTGGTCAAGGTTGCTGCAGGGAGGTGGACCCACAGCTGATGGCTGAGAAATGCTGGGAGCAGGAAAACTTAAATGGGGACCGGTAACAGATTGACCCCCACCCTCGAAATGGCCTTGCTCCACCTTGTGGACCGACCCCCAAGTACCTCTGAACCAGGGTGTACTGATGGGCCTTATCAGTCCTCAAGCAGACACTGAGCTCTTGATAGAGGGGGTGACTGATTCCACTTTACTGGATAATGGGTCCCAGGTCACCATCATCCACTGGTCTTTTTACGACCAACACGTGACCCACCTAGCCCTCCAACCCGACCAGGTTGTCACTTTGGGATATAGGTAGTATGGATTACCCATACGATGGGTACTGTGTGGTCCACATTTCCTTCCCTACTTGGGGGAAGGAGACCTCCCCCCCACTATAGAGGCCCTTGCGTTAGTCTGGCCTGAACCGAAGAGCATGTCTGACACCCCGGTGCTCATTGGGATCAATACCAATATGTTCCAGCGGTTGGCCCAAATGTGCTTTGACCGGGGTGGGATAGACGAACTTGCCAGCACCTCCATTAAAGCTGCTGTGAAATGGGTAGGGCTGGAGGTGCGGACACTCCAGTGGGGGGTACTGGCCGTACAGTCCACCGGGTGGATAGGAGAAGCTAACCCTCCCCAAGCACCGAATGCTGCGTGGTGGCATCGCTCAGTTCAGCAGATCTCCCACAGGGCTGTGCTCATTCTCGATGCCTCACCTCCGGCAGCCTGCCGCCCAGGTTATTAGTCCAGAGAGGAGTGCTGCCCTCCCTGGGCAGTTCCTGTGCCTGGCAAGTTATTGTGAGAGTTTGGAATGAATCAAAAAGGCCAGTGACCATCCAGAGGGGTTGTGTGTTGGCAACTATCTTTCAGTGTGATGAAGCCATGTCCGTTGCCCCTGGGGAAGACTCAGGAGAGGAGAGAGACCCATTCTTGTTCGACTTTGGAAGCTCCCCTATCTCTGACAGCTATAGGTGGAATCTGACCCACAAGTTGGCGAAGCAGCAGCGGGTTTTCTCCTTACATGATTGGGACATGGGTTGTGTCACTGGGGAAGAACACCACATCCGGCTGAGAGACAACTGCCCATTCTGGGAACAGTCACGGAGGTAAGCCCCCAGGGGATGTGGTGGATGTTCAGAAATACTTGAGTTGCTGAGCGGCGTCATCCCGCAGGCCTCAGGGCCCATATGCTTCCCCATTGTGGTGGCCCAGAGAAGAAGAGTGGAGCTGTGAGGATGTGCATCGGCTACCGCCGCTAAACAAGCAGACCACCCCAGACCAACACACGGTACCCAGAGTGGAGAGATGCACTGACAGTCTGTCGGGGAGCAAGTGTTCTCCGTATGGATCTCCAGAGCGGGTAATACCAGATATCCATGGCTGAGGAGGACAAGGAGAAGACCACTTCTATATACCCGCTGGGGTTCTACCAGTTTAAGCATATGCCCCAGGGCATATCCGGATCCCTGGCCACCTTCCAGAACCTGATGGAAAGAGCAGTGGGAGACATGAACCTGCTTGAGGTCATAGTCTATCTGGATGATCTCATCATCTTTGGGCGAACCTTGGTGGAACACAAGGCCCAGTTGATGAAGGTCCTGGACCGGGTGGAGGAGTTCAGCCTAAAGGTCTCCATTGACAAATGCCAGTTCCGTCAGCTGGCAGTTAAGTATGTTGGGCACATCGTCTCAGTCGAGGGGGTGCAGATGGATTTGGTTAAAGTGGAGGCCCTCAAGTCATGGCCCGTACCTTGCAGTCTTTCTTGGGATTCTGCGGGTACTATCATCATTTCGTGAAGGATTACTCCCTTGGTGGTATGTCCTCTGAATGACCTAATACAAGGTTACCCTCTGGCAAACCAGAAGAAGGGACAAGCCACTCGGTACCTGCACATTGGGGAACCTTTGGGGAATGATGGATGCAGGAGTGTGAGGATGCCTTCAGGGAGATCATTCGGAGGCTGGGGGAGGCCCTGGTCCTTGCATTTGCATATCCCCTTAAGCCCTATGTCCTGCACATGGATGCCAGTTTGACTGGGCTGGGTGCCATCCTGTATCAGGAGTATCCTGAGGGGTCCCACCCTGTGGCATTTACTAGCCGTGGCTTGACCGCCTCTGAAAAGAACTATCCGGTTCATAAACTGGAGTTCTTGGCATTGAAATGGGCAGTGACAGAAAAGTTCCACGAGTACCTGTATGGGGACCCATTCATCATGTGCACGGACAACAACCCCTGACATACGCTCACCACCACAGTGAAGTTGGACGCTGTGGGGCACCAATGGCTGTCAGCCCTCTCCACATACAATTTCAGTCTGGGGTATTGGAGTGGGTGGGCCAATGTGGATGCGGATGCCTTGTCCCGATGCCCTCACAGTGACACCGCAGACCCCCAGTCCTGGTTGGACCGGCTCTGGTGCAGGTGCTCTGCTCCCAGGTGGGACCCCTCCTGATACCATCACTTGTACCACCCAGAGCATAGAGGTACTGGGGGGCCCCCCCGAAGCTACCCCCACCCCGTCTGTCTGAATTTCGCAGGCCTGGATCTCTCATCCCTGCCTAAGACTAGTAAGGCTGACCTGCAATGGGAGCAGGAGGCTGTCCCTGGCATATGAGACCTGCTGTGTGCTATCATGGAAGGGAGATCCCCCAGACAGGTACAGAGCAGTCACCCTAATGCCCACCGACTGCTAAGAGAGTGGGACAAGCTGGTCCTGTGGGATGGTTTGCTGATGTGTGCAGTGCAGGACAAGGACCATCCGGGCCAGTCTAACCAGCAGTTGGTGCTGCCCGGGGTGTACCGCGGGGTTGTCCTCAAATCAATACATGATGATATGGAGCACTAGGGCTATGACCACACCCTAGACACATGTAGGGCCAGGTTCTATTGGCCCAGGATGAAAGCGGACATGGAGAGCTACTGCAAGCACTGCCCGCGTGCATCCAGTGGAAGACCCTGCCCAGACTGGCTCGCCTTTGGTCAACATCAGCACCAGTGGGCCCCTGGAGTTGGTATGCATGGATTTTCTGTCTTTGGAACCTGACTGAAAGAACACGGCCAACATACTGGTCATCACAGACCACTACACCCAGTACGGGCAGGCTTTCCCTACCAAAAACCAGAAGGCGAGCACTGTGGTTAAGGTCCTGCAGCAGTATGTCCAGCGTTACGGCCTCTCCAAAAGAATTCATTCTGACCAGGGCCAGGACTTTCAGAGCCACTTGGTGAGGGAGTTTCTGTCATCCTATGGCATACAGAAATCCCACACCACCCCTTACCACCCCCAGAGGGATCCACAGCTCAAACGTTTCAACGGGACATTGCTGAACATGTTGGACACCCTGGATCTCACGTACATGGCCAACTGGAGTCAAAAGGTCAGTCAGTTGGTGCACATGTACAACTGTACGAAAAATGGTGCAACCCAGTGCTCCTTCTTTTACCTCATGTTTTGTCGTGAGGCCTGGCTGCCAGTGGACCTCTGCTTCGGGGTATCCGCTGATGGGACCTCTCATAAGTCGTACCTCGAGTATAAAGAAAGACTGAGGGAACAGCTCTGGGCAGTGTACCAGCTTGCCTCTGAGGCTGCTGCATGTAGCTGTCAGGGGAACAAAAGGAGGTATGATGCAAGGGTAAGCAATCAGGAGTTGGGAGTGGGGGACCGGGTATTGCTCCTTAATCTGGGACTCCAGGGGAAGCACAAGATCCAGGATTGGTGGGCCCCAGACAGTTACCTGGTGGTGGAGAAATTGTCTAGCCTGCTGGTGTATTGTATAAAGCAGGAGCATAGCCGTGGGCTCGAGAAAATGGTGCACCAGAATCATATACTCCCAATCGGGGGGATTGTGCTGCCCCCGGCCCCAAGGCCCAACCCACCGGCTGTAAGATGGCCCAAAAAACCGGGGGAAGCATAAGCAGCAGTTCAGCGGGGTTGGCCTTTTCTTCCTATCTGACCCCTCTGCTGGGGGCACTGATGCTGACCTCCCACAGCCCCAGGAGTAGCACATGGGCCAATCCAGCGATGAGAGTGAGGAGGGGAACTCCAACTGCTCTCAGTGGCGGATGGATCCAGGCAGTCCCTCCACCCAGTAGGAGTGGTTCTGCTGAAACTCTGCCCCTTCCACAAGCACCAGCCACCCAGCTGTTGTGTCCTACTTGAACCCACAGGCCCGGCCTTTAGTCCCAGGCCCAACCCACTGTTCGCGTGCCGGGCGCAATCTAGGTAGTGCCTTTGGTAGTTCAGGGGCCACCTGGCCTGCACTCCTCCACGGGACAGTGAGTTACCTGCAGCTACAGACCCGCCCTGTTCATGATCTAACCTCAATAGTGTAGAGGTACCAGGGTTGCCCCAGGGAGGATGGTAGACCATGACCTTACAGGACTGACCACCACCACCACTGACTCAGTCCCCATGTCCAATGACGCCTTGCCGTAACGATCTGGCCGGCCTCCCAGGCCCTCTGTAAAGCTCACATATGACACCCTGGGCTAGCCCATAAACCTGCCAATCGATGCCCTCCTCTGGCCCATGATGCCTGTCCCCTACCCCCTGTTGTGTTGCCCCAGGGAGATAGTAGGGGAATGTAGGTGCCCACCCCTCATTACCTGTATATAGTACGCTACTGTGGCAGGACCTGAAAAAAGCCTGTCTGGGAATCTGATTGTTGCTGGTGCTAGTCAGGAACAAGGTGTATAGCTAGAAAAGTGCATGCTGTTTGTTATGGGTTTCCCAGAGGGGCTTGTCGGGATGCCAAGATTTCTGCCAAGGAGTGTGAAGCCCCACAAACGGGCTTACCTTCAGTGGGGCTCTCTGCATGATGTGCCTAGTCTGGGGGTGCTGGTGGGAGTCACGCCCGTGACCCCGGCCCAACAATGCCGCTGCCTTCACGGGTGCCTCAACCCAATCGAGGCTGGGGTTGGTTTTTCTGGCCACCGGGTGGGGAGTCACACGGTCCTGGGTCCAGCGAGTTGCTGGAAAGGGGCTTGGGGCCACACAAACGGGAAAGCACATTTTTTATTTAGGATAGCAGTCCCACATGCTTTGCACATACACGAGTACTGCCAACTAGTTTAAAGGAGCCCGGCTCCTTTTTCCCCCTGCGGCCATGCAGCTGAACAAAATGGAGAGTTTTCCTTGGCCCCCAAGCATGCAGAGGGACCGGGGAAGGGGCACATAGTGACCAGATGAGCTCTGATCGTGGAATATAGATAGTTTTTACCGGTTTCCAGGCTAGAACACCCAGGGGGCTGTAACTCCTTCCAGCTGGGGAAAGAAAGGCAAGATAGCAGCCCCCATGTATCCTAGGTGACCTCAGGCAGCTGGGAAATTTCCCACAGGCAGCCTGAAGGTCACATGGGGGCTGAGAGCCAATGAAAAGAGGGTTGGGCCTAGGGGTTAAAAACGAGGAATGGCATGAAATGAAGGGGGAGAAGAAATGAGAGCCAACTGAGAGGAGGAGAGAGAGCCAGGAGAAGAGAAACACATTGCCCCCATGAGAAACCAGAAGCTAAGACGGCTGCCTGCCTGGTAGGGGTTCTCTGGCTGCACCTGTCCCCACCCCAGCTCTCCACAAACTGCAAGAAGGGAAGAGCAGGAGGAAGACTGCAGCTGCTGCAGTGCAATAAAGAACAAGGGGGCTTCTTCCCTGAGGGCACTGGGGCTGTCCGTGTAGGCTGGAAGACCCAGTGATCGTCAGTTTCAGGCCTCAGGGACCCAGCCTCACTGGGGCCAGTGTTTTCTACCAGGGGAGAGTTGTGGGAAGCAGGGCTAGTGCAGCCAAGGCCCTCCCCGAGGGGGATTGAGCTACTGTGTCCCCCTACCCCCAGTGTCGATACCCGTGGAATACAGGGAAGAAGGACAAATAGGCCTGCCTGGCGAAATCAGTATACTAAGGCCTGTTGGTGAAGCTGGAAAGGCCAGACCAGTGAAGAACAGTGCCTCACTCTCGTGGACCACAGTGCCAATGGACAGAAAGTGTATTCACCCTCTAAAGGCACCATGAGTACCCCGAGCTGCAGCTCTGCAGAGACTATTGTTGCATCTGCCAGGAGGGTCAGAGAGGGGTTTTCCCCCCACACCAGACTTATCTTTTTTGAACTTGTGTTGTTGTGCAAGGGCCCCAATGAGAGACTAGCAGGCCTGCAGACTAGGGAGCGGTGAAGTACCCACCATCTGGGAGTGGTCTGGGTGCACCAGGAGGGAGAGATCTGACAGGGTGTGTGTGTTTTAATTTTGTGGAGGATCAAGGGATAGCCATCACCTCCTCTGTATCTCCACTTTCCCATTTGCAACTTATATTCTCTAATCACCAGAGGGAGCATCCTTTGCTCCGCACATTACCCTCCCTATACTTCCTTGATCTCCTTTACTCCTAGGCACTCTTGCCATCCCAGCTACTCTACTATCCTACATCCTGCCCAGTCCCTCCCTGCACCTCCCTCCATCTCCCAACCACTTGCCTCCCTGTCCTCTCTCAACTCTCCTTGCTCACCTTCCTCGGTCTCTAGCAGTACCTGGTGCGGCCAGTAGGAGTCGCTATTTATACCCCGCCTCCTAGCACCTTCCGCCTGTCCCTTCTAGCCACTCTCACGCCCCAGTCCATCTCTCTCCCAGGCCCTGTAAACCTGGCTTGGTTCCACTGCCGCACACATAAAGGACTCCTTTACTGCCCTTGACTTAGCTCAATTAGTCACACTACCAACCAGATTTATTCAGTCAAGTGGTACTAGCTCCCTCCTTGACATAATACTGTTAAACCGCCCGAACAAAATTATGGACATTAATGTCCTAGCCAACTCACTTAGCGACCACTCTCCTATCCTCTGTTGCTGGTCATTCCCCACACAAAAACCCACGTCCTGAGTCACCTCCCACCACTGCTTTTGCCCAGGCGGCCTCAGGAAACTGAGGCAGCACCTAGCCCAGCTTGACTGGTCCCTGATCTCATTCGCGACCGATATTGACACTGTGGTAGCATACCTCACCAGAGCTTTCAGCAAGGCCTGTGACCTCTTTGTCCCCTTTACCAGCACCTGCTCCAAAAGACAAAATGCCCCATGGATTTCCCCTTCCCTTATCCTACAACTGAGGCAGCGAGACAACCTATGGCATGTTGTGGTCTAGTCAGGCAGGTCAGTGGACAGACAGGCTTATAATGCCGCTCGTAACAAATTCACCTGGGCCATAAGGCAAGCCAGGCCAAACACTTCAAACCACCCTAGCTCCACCTGGGGCCTCAGTGTGTGTGTGCATTCTGGGATAATATTAAGGAGCTTAATGGGAAAACCCACTCCCCCATCTCAGAGATCTGTCACCACCGATCTCCCCCATATTGCTGACTGCCTCAATATGGCTTTCTCTGACCTAAGCTCAGTCCTACCTGTCCACTTCTTCGATCCTATCCCTACCTCAACCCCCCACCCTAAACCGCCCCCCATTTCTTCTTTGCACCGTATCCCCCATGAAGCCAAGCCACTCCTGCTAAATACCCTCTCCAGCCACAACCCCAGCTGAGACCCCCATTGACTCCAGGATCCTCCGTCTAACACTAGATATCATGCTATCCCCTCTCACTGACCTGTTAAACTGGTCACTATGTTTCGGTCAATTCCCGAGCACCTGGAAATCAGCAGAAATCACCCCAATCCATGTAAATGGAGGTTACACAGCACCTAACAACTACAGGCCGATCTCCATCCCCCCCCCCCCGCTCTCTAAAGCTCTGGAAAAAATAGTATCCATCCAACTCATGGAATATCTGACCAAATACAGCATATTGTGTCCAGAACAGCACGGCCCTGGATACAGCACCACATCGGCCCTTCTGGAGTTCTCGCAGCACATACACTCTGCACTCAACTCCGGGAACATTGCTGGGGCAGTGTTCATCAACCTATCTAAGGCCTTTGACAGTGTGTGTCACCCCTTCCTGCTCGACTCCCTCCACCAACTGGGTTTCTCATCCATCCCCCTTGCTTGGTTCTCCAGTTACCTCCATGCCAGATCCCAACAAGTCAAGATAAATGGTACCCTATCAACCGCCCTACCAGTTCACTCCGGTGTCCCCCAGGGTTCCATCCTGGGCCCCGCATTGCTCCTATTTGCCGATGATGCGGTTCTCTTCACCTCCCCCCCAACCCCCTCACCCTCCAGGATTCCCTTCAACTCACTTTCAACCAAGCTGAAAAATGGTTCCTTGACCACCATCTGGTTCTGAACCTCAAAAAGACCAAATCTATGCTTTTCGCCCACCGCCAGAGTAAAGCTAGAAATGCCCACCTCCTCATCCTCCCTAGCACCCTACACCCCCTTGAACAGGTGTCAGCACACAAATATCTGGGCATCACTTTCGACTTGGCTCTCACTTTCCACTCCCATCTTAATACCCTATCCACTGCCATAAACACCCAGATTGGGCTCCTCTACCACCACCGAGACTGCCTCCCTCAGAATGCCCTCCGGCTGACTAGCACCTCTTCCATACTGTCGTTGGTTGACTACGGGCTTCCCATCTATGCTGCTGCTGTCAGCACCGCCCTCACCAAAGTCCAGACCTCAATCAACAAGGCTTGCAGGCTCCTGACTGGTGCTCCCAGCAGAACACACTCCTGCCAGCTCAACTCCTCCTCAAACCAACTCACCTTTGATGAGTGCCTGTGCTACCAAATCTGTATACTGGCCAAAAAATTGCTGCTAGGGCTCTCCCCCCCATGGGTTGCTGCATCCCTAAAACTGGCCTCCCAGTCAGTCGCCATCCAAAGCGCAGCCAAGGCCACCTTCCAGGTACCTAGAACCAGGACCTCTCTTGCCCAAAGGTCCTTCCACTACAGAGCCTCCTCCTGGTTCAACTCCCTCCCCACCATATTACTAGCATCCCCAAAATCGGCCCCTTCAAAATCGCCCTTTGAAACCACCTCTCAGACACTTGCAGCTGTAAATGCCCCTGACTGCCCTAATCTAGAGCCCGCCTGGCCCCCTGTAACAGACAACGTCCTCTGGACTGCCCCCCCCCCACCAACCCATCCTTAGTCCCTCTCCCCTCTCCCCAGGTATCCCTCCCTAGAACCTCTAGCGTGTACCTTAATATTTATATGTATGACAGATTCAGTTGTAACTAATTGTAAGCCTCTGTGTACCATTGTAATATTGGAATTGCTTTTTGTTTATTGTACCTCACCTGTATCATTCTCCAATGTTGTACTTCACCATCATTTGTTGTCTACCCTCGCTGCGATGAGGTGCCTTTGTAAATGAGTCATTGACTCAAAGGTTGTAAATCCGAATTATGAAAATAAATAAAAATCAATAAAACAAATAAATAAATAAATTATAAGTGTATTAAATAAAGAGGGATTATTGTGGGTCACCTGCCCGTATGTGTTTGTGCTTTTATTACCGTTATTGTGGGGAGGGAGTGTGGATGTAACTGGGCCAGAGGGACAGTCATCAGGGGTCTCTATTATTGTTCCTTGGGGGTGGGGGTGTTAACCTGTTTCTCCTACAAGAGGCAGCACCATGGCCCCGGGTGGAGACACTAAGGCACCATAGGAAATCCAGTCAGGACTCAGGCCCGGCCCCTGGGGGAGGTACGATGAGGACCCCCGAGGACGCCGGGGCAGCCCAGGTGAGTGAGCAAAATGGGGGTCTGTTACACACACAATAAATTTGTTCTGGATTGCCACTGCAGTGCAGTTGCAACATGGAAGTAGAGATGCAGTGAAGTTTTACTTCGAAAGCGAATTTTAGGTAAAGTCGACAAATTTGCCTCTGCGAATCACTTTGCTGAGTTTTCCCCCTTTAATGAGAATTCACCATTTGTAACTTTGCCTTGGTTTTTGTGTTTTTTAAGTGCAAATTGCACTTAAAAAAATCCTAAAGCAAACAGAAGTTATAAATGGGGAACCCACAAATCCCTGGTGTCTAGTGGTCCCCCTGTCAATCACCTGTCTGACTGTTAAATCAATTGTAATATCCTTGGTGTCCAGTGGTTCCCTCACCCCCACCGATTGCCTGCCCATTGTGAAATTATGAAGGTATCCCCCAATCGCTGGGGTACCCCCTTCCTGGTGTCTAGTGGACCCCCGGCCCTCCATGTAATGACTCCCCACCTGGACCCCAGGGAGTGGGCATTTCAATGATGGGGATAGGAAGGGGGGCCACTAGGCACCAGGAAAATGAGTCTCTTCTCTGTGGCACTGGGCAATTGAGGGGGGTCTCTTCATAATTTTACAATGGGCAGGCGATCATTGGTGGGGGATGACTAGGCACCAGGGATGTTACAGTTTGTTGACAGTCAGACAGGCGATTGGGGGGGGGGCAGGGATTTAATTTAATATTGCATGGCCTGCAATGGGTGGGAGGGTCATTTTACATGTGAGGGGGCTATCAGTGATGGGTGGGGGCCACTAGACACCAGGGAAGTTCTTTTGGGTGCAGGGTGCAGGCATTGGCTCGGAGAGTGCACTACCAATTTAAAAAAAAACTCCACCAGTGAGGTTTTCAAACTCTGCATTTTGCAGAGTTTTTTTAAGGGGCAAATTTGGGCTTCATTCCCCTGATTTACTGTGCGGAGTGAGGGAAATTTGCAGATTATTTCACGGAGCGAATTTTCCCCACTTCGCACATCTCTACATTGAAGAGCACCAGAGATATGACACTGTGTCATGCTGTGAACATGTTACTTAGTGTTGAAAGCAGACAACTCATCCGCAAGGTACTCCATTCCTCCTTACCTTTATGGTTCCAGAAGTCCAGTCAATCCTGTATTTTACGTCATAATGGCCTGTTGTCCTGATGGTCCATTGGTCTCCCAAGCCATTTCCCTATAGTGAGCTGACAACCTGTATTTATTTGTTAAGCCTTTCAGCCATTTTGGCACCACCCCAGCCTTCCTGTGAGTGCCATTCACTGAGATGACCCCACAGTAACATTCCCTGGTAGTCCAGTGGTAAATCCTTCCTAGTCACCATTCTCTACCAGCGTAGATATTTTTAGGGATGTTGTCTCAATTGTCCTCATCCTACTGGCCCTGTTTTTCTGGTTGTGACTCTATGATGCTCTTAATGCTTGCCTATAACAGTCCTCCAGGTTGGGGGAAGGGTGTTACTAGGGTTGGAAAAGCTGACACACATCAGTTTGTAAGGCAGCCCCCATTTCCCTTATGGTTGCAGTGCCACTTGTAACCATGCTATAAGAAGTTGTGACCTCTGTTGAGCATAGATTAAAGGGTTTACAAACTTAACAGTGGCACTTACATCTAGTGTGACTGTGTATGAGCCCTTTGAATATTTTCCATATTTTTAGTATGGTATCAGCAACATCAGCAGTGATGATCACATCATGTGTTTTAATAAAAGAGGCATTCTTACCACAGTCTCAAGATGCTGTGTGTGCAGAAGAGTCCCATACGCAATGAAACCAGGCCTTTGTCCTGCTGCAAATTAGATGTTGCAGGTTTTAAATTCGCTGGTAAATGTTCCCTAAATTGAGGTACCTTACATGTTGCAGAGTTGCAATGAAGTATTTAAAGTGAAAATCATGTGAGGCATGTTTTAAGGTGAAATCTTTTGAAAAAAAAACGAAGTACCAACTGAGAAAAAACTCCACCAGTGAGGTTTTCAAACTCTGCATTTTGCAGAGTTTTTTTAGAGGGAAAATTTGGGCTTCATTCCCCTGATTTACTGTGCGGAGTGAGGGAAATTTGCAGATTATTTCACGGAGCGAATTTTCCCCACTTCGCACATCTCTACATTGAAGAGCACCAGAGATATGACACTGTGTCATGCTGTGAACATGTTACTTAGTGTTGAAAGCAGACAACTCATCCGCACGGTACTCCATCCCTCCTTACCTTTATGGTCCCAGAGGTCCAGTCAATCCTGTATTTTACGTCATAATGGCCTGTTGTCCTGATGGTCCATTGGTCTCCCAAGCCATTTCCCTATAGTGAGCTGACAACCTGTATTTATTTGTTAAGCCTTTCAGCCATTTTGGCACCACCCCAGCCTTCCTGTGAGTGCCATTCACTGAGATGACCCCACAGTAACATTCCCTGGTAGTCCAGTGGTAAATCCTTCCTAGTCACCATTCTCTACCAGCGTAGATATTTTTAGGGATGTTGTCTCAATTGTCCTCATCCTACTGGCCCTGTTTTTCTGGTTGTGACTCTATGATGCTCTTAATGCTTGCCTGTAACAGTCCTCCAGGTTGGGGGAAGGGTGTTACTAGGGTTGGAAAAGCTGACACACATCAGTTTGTAAGGCAGCCCCCATTTCCCTTATGGTTGCAGTGCCACTTGTAACCATGCTATAAGAAGTTGTGACCTCTGTTGAGCATAGATTAAAGGGTTTACAAACTTAACAGTGGCACTTACATCTAGTGTGACTGTGTATGAGCCCCTTTGAATATTTTCCATATTTTTAGTATGGTATCAGCAACATCAGCAGTGATGATCACATCATGTGTTTTAATAAAAGAGGCATTCTTACCACAGTCTCAAGATGCTGTGTGTGCAGAAGAGTCCCATACGCAATGAAACCAGGCCTTTGTCCTGCTGCAAATTAGATGTTGCAGGTTTTAAATTCGCTGGTAAATGTTCCCTAAATTGAGGTACCTTACATGTTGCAGAGTTGCAATGAAGTATTTAAAGTGAAAATCATGTGAGGCATGTTTTAAGGTGAAATCTTTAGAAAAAAAAACGAAGTACCAACTGAGATTTTTGCCAAAATGCTCGCAGTGTTGCTTTTTTTTCCAGCAAATTGACAACTTCACAAAGCAAAAATTCAATGAATGGTGAACAATTCATGAAAAACTCCCTAAAGTGAATTTTCTGCACTTCACACAACTGTACTGCAACCCCAACATCAAAATATTATGGTGATCTTATGGCAACTGAATTGCTGCTGTAGCAGAAAATGGTCAGAAAGTGACTTGGAATTGCCATGATACTTACATGATATGAAAGAGGCATGTTTTTGTAACCCCCCCCCTTGGGGGCTTACCTACATTGCCCCCATTTTCTCCTGTCTCCCGTTTCTGCCTGGCATTCCCCAAATGGTCCCCCTGCATAGCCCAAAATTCCCTGAGGGCCCTGTGTTGCTTCCAGCCCTGTTTGGGCTTGAAAACCAAATTGCAAGCTGCCGGCATCTTCTCAATGCCGCTGGCACTTGTGCATGCGCTGAAAAATGCTTTGATTTTACCGACCACCGTTTGTGGTCCAACGGAAGGTGTGTTGACGGTCCCACTGCCCTTTATTAGCTAAAAGGGGACCAAAGACCAGAAGAAGGTAGATGGGAAGCCTCGAGTGGGGAGGGAGGGATAAATTAAGAGTTTGAGAATGGGCATAAATCGGGGCTCATGAATATTAATGAGCACATGATGAATATTAATGATCTACTGCCTGCCAGCTGGGGGGCTGTGTTTCGGTGGCAGCGACGGCTAATCTATTTAGTGTAAATAGGCAAGATGGAGCTCGTTTGAGAGGGCACAAAGAGGGCTAACAGACTGTGGGGTCACTGTATATATAAAAAAGTATTTTCCTTGGCTGCAACATAACTTTTAAATGAAGGACAACATAGGGGATGCAACAGAACTTGATGGGGCTGCATTCTAAGGTGTACCAGCAGCCATTTCCTTGATACTTTGACCCCTCCTAACAGCCAATCCCCTTTCTAGGCACCAAAAACTATGACCAAGGACTTCTGGGAGAGGGAATTAACTAAGTCAGGTGCCTAACACCTGCCTCAATGAGAGTGTGGGGAATATTGATCGCTATGGTTACTGCTGATTGATAAGTTTGAACAGCCATTCAGGAGCCTGGATTCTTGAGTGAAAACCCAAGGATTTTCTGGGCTGGAGTCAGTCTGTTCCCTGGCTCCTCTCAAGTCAGGAGGATTCTATGTGTGTAGAATCAGACTGCCAGTGGCCTTGTTCAGGTCTCAGTTGGAGATTGCCACCAAGGAAAAAGAATTTAAGAAGCAAAAGTGAGAGAGAGTGAGAGATAGGACTGACTGAGAAACCCTCCCGGTACTGTGAATTGTGTTGCCTAAATTGGAGAGAATATTTGCTGCAGAGACCCTACACTGTGCACAGAATTGAGTTGATTGAGCTGTACTGTCTGTTTGGAAGCTAATCAGTTGCTGCAGAGAAACTGCTCTATAGATTGGGACTTTAATAATAAGCTGAAGAGGCAAAGCATCTCTGGAGTCAGGTGCTAGCCAGGTTGTGTGAATTTGCTTTGTGGACTGACCAGAGTGGCTGAAAGCTGTGTGGAAACTGCTTTTGGACAATTCCAAGCTTGGAAGCATTGAAAGTGAGTAGGGGCTTGCTTGACTCTGAACCCCCTACTGATTGCTATCATCTGATTGCGAACTAAAGCTGTTCATTAAAGGCTAGCACCTGTGGCCGATCGGCACTGCTGTTTTATCTGAAGGAACTGCCTGTCTACCGGTGTCTCGTGGATTCAGTGCAGGGACTGCAGAGGACTTCCACTGTTTGGGAGTCTTCACCCAGAGCCAGAGAGGAAACTAGCTAACACCTTCCAAGTGGGACCCACGGTATCAGGAGTTCACCAGTGCTTTCTGGGGTGCTAGGGCATCTACGTCCCTGGTGAGGAGCTGGGCTGTGGAGCCACTCCCGGGTCTGGGTCTTCTGAGGCTGGTAAGGACCTGCCATTGAGCTCTGCAATGGGCCAGAAGCATCTGAAGGTGACAAGCGTCCAGATCTTCAACCAAGGGGACAAGCTGCAAGACCTTCAAACAAGATTCCACCTGTCAAGGAAACCAACACATCCTACTTTCTGCCCTTTGCTGCATTAATCGAGCAGAGCTCGCATCTCCAGACTTTCCTAAGTCCTTCAAACCATGAGTAACCAGGACCTGGTTCCTGGATCTGAAACAGGGTAGTGTGAGTCTAATTCAAATATTTTTTTAAGTTTTCAGGGCTCCAACAACCGGCCAGTCCATGGCAATGTCCAGGCCTGCAACTGGTTTTTATCCCAGGGACTTCTCAGGGTGTAGCACTGGTACCAGTAGGGGTGGGAAGCCAGGAGGGGTGGACTGGTCTAAGAGCCCTTATGTTATTGTTTGTCATTTTCTGCTACTAACCTTTCTCTTACTTCATAGCTATCCCTCCTCCAGGTATCCCTTTCCTAGACCTACCTCTAATAAAGCTGCTAGTTTGTTGTTGAAATTGCTGTGTCCAAAGAATTTCATTGCATTTTGCATTCTAGTAGGTTTATGGTATTTGGTGTGAAAAGGTTGTAGGGAATCCAGTATGCAGGGTAGATTGTCAGGGAGGTGAGTATGTGCAGTATCCCATGAAGCTGTACCAACCAGTCACCAGACCCCTCTTACAACTTACTCTGGGTGGAGGCACCATGCTATTATTCATAATTTTGGGAAAGAACCCCCAAATGCCACTGTAGCAGGACCCAGGCCCCTTAACTTGTATGCAGGCCAACAGGAATGGGTAGCAGCCCATTGGAAAATGGTATCTGGGCTACATCTTTGGAGGCACCACTGGGATCTTCTGTTTGCCAGTCATGCCTGCCATGGAGAACCAGAATGGCAAGACCCCTGTTGGATCCCCGGCACCCAAGTCCATCCCACCACAGCCCAAGTTTAGGCCTATGGAAAAGGACAAAGTGAGGTTGGTGGAATGGAGTGGAGGCATGAAGCTGGACCCCCAGAAGTCCTTCCTTCTGCTGGGGGTACCCCAAAAGATGGATGAGGGAGACATAGAGAAGTGTGCATCCACTATATCAAGACTGGATAAAGTGAAAGTGCAAGAGCAAATGCTTGATTCTGATAAAGGTACATTGACTGTGTTAATGGAAAGCTCTAATGTGATAGAAGCTGCCTGGATACCTAAGGCTTTGGTGACAGAGGGGCTGCCTGAGGCTCTGCCTATTGTGACCTCTTTTAGCATAATCTCCCTGGAGGAAGGGGGATGGGGATCTGGACCCACTCCAAGGCCCCCAAGACTGAGAATCCTCAGCCAGGCCATATGCCCATAGCTTTGGATTCTTACTGTAAGCTGAGAATGTTCTTGGGGATTATGCCTACCCCGAATAGTGAAGATCTGAAGGCCTGGATGGATTGTGCCACCCTTTTAGTGCAGGATTGGTGATGTTCTATGCTTGAGAAATGGAAGCATTTAGTGGAGCACCTCCGTGGTCCTGCCTTAGACATCATCCGCTCTTTGTGAGCCAGATACCCTGATGTCCCAGCCCAGATATGCCTGGCAGCTTTGGAAAGTGTATTTGGTAGCCCAGAGTCTCATGAGGACTTCATATGGAAATTCAAGATCACTCATCAGTGGGAGGGGGAACCTTTGTCTGCTTTCCTAATTTGGGTGGAAAGAGCATTACACATGGTATTTAGGAAAGGAGGAGTAGCAGCTCAGGATCTGAACTGGGTGAGGCTAGAGCATGTGGTGATAGCTGCCTCCCATTCCACCCTGTTAGTGTTACAACTCCATCTAGCTGACAGAAAGAGTGACCCCCCCCTCCTTACTGGGTATTAGTTCAAGAGGTCAGGGAAGCAGAGGAGGAGCAAGGGCAATGGGGAATACAGAAAGCCTCAGCGGCTGCTATTCAGGTAAGAAGAGAGGTTCCCTCTGGTGAGATACAAGAATTGAAGAACCTACTGAAGGAGTGTCTGGATGTAGTTACCTTGACTTAATTGACAATGAATCAGGGGTTAACCGAGCCTCAAGGGACGGGTGTAACGGTCCTTAGTGTAGGCCCAACAACGTTTGGCACTGGGTCACCTATGCAGGAGCCCCCCTTCAGAGGTCTGGTACAAGGCTCAAATGGAAGAGTTAGCCTGGAGAGTAGCTAAACTAGAGAGGGCGGGGATGCTGTTTATGACCCAGGGCAATGAACGGGTGGTGGAATGGAACTCCATATCACTAAGTGCCTCAGTGGGAGTGTCAGGAACCCATCCTGTGGCACCAGATAGGTGGCGGCCTTGGGACCCCATCATATGTCACCAGTGCAAGGGCAAGGGCCATGTCAGGATGTTGGATGCCGTTGAACCGCACCCCCATCAGAAATAGGCCACCCAAGAATCTGAGCCAGAACCAGAGAAACTACAGAAGGGACCGGTGAAGGAGCACACCGGGGCCCCTGGCAGGTCTGGCTCCACAGCTCACGTAAGAGACTCAGCATCTAGAACCACCACTTCAGCTTCAGGCGACATGCACAAGCTAGTGGGACCATTGACTGAGACCACCATTGCCATCAATGGAATCTCCACGTGGGCTGTTCTTGATAGTGGTTCACAAGTTCCCATTATTTTTAAATCCTGGTGCAACCAGCACTTGCCAGATGTCAAACTGCAACCGCTTGAGGAACTACACACGTGGGCACTTAGTGAAAAGTCATATCCCTACCTATGTTATACTAAGGTGTGGATGGCCTTTCCAACTAAAGTGGCAGGTGTAGGGGAAACAGTAGAAACCCTGGCTTTGATCTGCTCTGACTCTGGCATATACAATGGAGTGCCTGTGCTAATGCACATGAATGCACATATGTTCAGATGTTTGTCCAAACTGTGCCAAGCCCAAAATGCCAAAAGGGAGGGCAAAGAGTGCCCACTCCACCCATTGGTCAGAGAGGCCTATAGAAGAAAGGGAAATCCCCCCGCTGAGGAGCCTGATGATCTCGTGGGAATAGTGTGGAGACGAGATGGGGATGAAACTATGCTACTGCCCAATGCAGAATGTAATATTGCCTGAGTAGTGAGACTGAAGAAAGATGTGATAAATCAGTTGTTGATGCTGGACATCCCAGAGGAGTATGGGATATCCGTGGGACTGTTGGTGAAGCTCAGTGTTCTGCAAGCCAGAGCACATGCTTATGTTCGAAGGGTTGCTTTACAGGTGAAGAATGTCACAGACCAGGAAGTGGTGGTGAGGAAAGGTCAGACTTTGGCAAGAATCTACTGTGCTGTTATGGCAGTGCAACCCACTGCAGTGAAAGGGGGCACCCCCACGGGGATTGATCCTGGATTATTTGACTTGAGTGACTCCCCCATCCCAGAGGATTGGAAAGAGAGTGAGGGAGAATGAATGGGATGTGGGGTGTGTGAACGGAGAAGAGCATCACATACGTCTTACTGATGAGAGGCCTTTTTGGGAAAGATCTAGGCAGCTTGCCCTGGCTGACATCAACAACATCGAGCAGCACCTTCAAGAGATGATGGCTGCTGGGATTATTCAAGAATCAAAGAGACCCTATGCATCTTCTATTATCATAGTGAGAAAAAATGAGTGGGACCATACAAATGTGAGTGGACTATCACACATTAAACAAATGGACTGTGTCAGATCAATATACTATGCTCAGAATACAGGATGCTCTGGACTGTTTAAACAGTAGCCAGTGGTTCTCGGTCCTAGATCTGTGAAGCAGCTACTATCAGATCTTGATTGGCCACCCCAGGACCAGGAGAAGATGGTTTTCATATGTCCCCTCGGATTCTGTGAGTTTGTTCGGATGCCACGGGGGATTTTGGGTGCCCCAGCCACCTTCCAACACCTACTGTAATGGAGAAAGCCATGGGAGATATGAATATACTGGAGTGTTTGTTCTATCTTGATAATATTATTGTATTCAGGAAGACACTGGAAGAACACAAATCCCGGTTGCTCAAGGTATTAGATCGCCTGGAGGAGTTTGGATTGAAGCTGTCAATTGATAAATGCCAATTCTTTCTGGCCTCAGTTAAATACGTTGGGCACATAGTTTCTACGAAGGGCATCCAGACTAATCCCAGTAAGACTGAAGCCCTCACCACCTGGCCTAAGCCCCAGATTTTGAAAGAGCTCCAGCATTTGCTTGGTTTCTGTGGATACTACCAAAGATTTGTGAAGGACTTAACAAGGGTAGTTCGGCCCTTATTGAATCTGCTACAGGTATATCCACCCACAAACAAAAGCAAGAAAACCACCTCACCTGAGGCCAAAGTTAATCAAACCAGCTATTTTCAACCTTCTAAACCTTTTGGCTCCCAATGGAATGAAGAGTGTGACTGGGCTTTTGAAAATATCATCTACTGTCTGACACATGCCCCGTTGCTTGCATATGCAGATCCACAGAAACCCTACATTCTTCACACCAATGCCAGTTTCAGTGGCTTGAGAGCAGTGCTATATCAAGAATACTCAAAGGGCTTGTGCCCAGTAGCTTTTGGAAGCTGAAGTCTGAATCCATCGGAGTGGAGATACCCAGTACGCAAACTGGAGTTATTGGCACTAAAGTGGGCTATTGTGGATCAGTTCTATGACTAAGTGTATGGGGCCAACATCACAGTGAAGATGAATAGCAATCCCCTTACTTACATGCAGACCACCGCTAAATTGGATGCAGCTGGTCATAGGTGGCTGTCAGCTTTGTCCACCTACAACTACTGTGTGGAGTATCGCCCCAGTCTAAATCACGTGGATGCTGATGTCCTGTCCAGACGCTCTCCAGATTACACCATGGAGCACTCTAAGTGGGCAAGGATATCCAAACAAGCAGTGAAGTCTCTGTGTAAGTAGCAAGATGACGAAGAACCCTTTTTCACCGAGGAAACCCCGCACCTGGTGGAATGCTTGTGAGCCTCAGGAAATTGTTTCCCAGTTGCCTACTCCCATCTGGCAGCCCTGGATGTGAGATCACACCCACAACTGACCACCCAGGACTTAAAAAGGGAACAAAGAGCCAGTCATTACAGGGGAGATAGTCTGAGTGCTTCAACACAATGGGGACCAGGCTCAAGTGGAGGCCATTTATCCCACTGCCAAGC
Organism: Neoceratodus forsteri; assembly: GCA_016271365.2. Classification (NCBI taxonomy): domain Eukaryota; kingdom Metazoa; phylum Chordata; order Ceratodontiformes; family Ceratodontidae; genus Neoceratodus; species Neoceratodus forsteri. The sequence goes on from CM057452.1 coordinate 1,612,752,253, forward strand.
TTCTGTTATAAGAATGGCCCAAGCTATGGTTAAAGAAGGGACTGCTCTATTGGGAGACACAAGACCAGCAGGGGGCACCCCGTGAGCAATTGGTGTTACCAGAGTGGCATATAAAGACTGTGTTAAAGGCATTGCATGATGATTTGGGCCATCTGGGTGCTGAGCTCACCCTGGAATTGGTCAAGAGCAGCTTTTACTGACCAAAGATGGGAACAGATGTGGAAAACTATTGTAAAAGCTCCAGAAGATGCATACAACGGAAAGCGCTTCCCCAAAAGGCAGCCCCATTAGTAAACATCCGAACAAGTGGCCCCAAGGAGCTGGTATGTATTGACTTCCTCATGCTAGAACCAGATTTCCGTAACATCTTGAACATATTGATTGTCACTGATCACTTTACAAGATATGCCCAGGCTTACCCCACCAAAGATCAGAAAGCTTCCACGGTGGCCAAAATACTGATGGAGAAGTTGTTTGTGCACTATGGAGCCCCTGAAAGATCCACTTGGACTGGGGCCATGACTTTGAGAGTTGGCTTATCAGGAACTCTTTCATTGTGGGTCATCAAAAAATCTTGGACAACCCCATATCATTCCCAAGGTGACCCCAAACCTGAGAGATTTAATTATACTTTGTTAGACATGCTGGGCACCTTGGACCCCTGAAACAAATGCACTTGGAGTCAGCAGGTGAGCACCCTGGTCCATGACTACAACTGCACCCAAAATGACTCTACGGGGTTTCCTCTCCCTACCAGCTCATGTTTGGGAGGGAAGCACATTTGCCTATGGATCTGTGCTTTGGAATGTCCACCTATGGTCTTGGGGCAGGAGACTATTTGCAGTATGTGGGGAAATTAAAACAGCAACTGGACGATGATTATCGCCTTGCTTCCAAAATGGCCACCAAGAGGAACCAAGGCAGTAAAGACCATTATAAAAAAAGGGTGTGAGTTCAGGATCTGGAGGCAGGTGATAGAGTGTTGCTATGACATCTGGGCATACCAGGAAAGCACAAGATTTCCAACAGATGAGGAAGCACCTTGTACATTGTATTGGAAAAGTTGGAAGGCCTTCCAGTGTATAAGATTTGGCCTGAGGGAGAGACTTGAGGGCACAAAGTCGTACATCGAAATCATCTGCTGCCCATTGACGGCCGAATAATAGATACTGAAAGCACTGTGGAAGATCCTCCTTCACTCCCCACCACTCGAGCTGCTGCACGCAAGAGATGGAGGTTTCAGAGTAGTGATGCCATGGGGTCTGCGCCTGCCTAGGGTAAGAAGGTCTCAGAAGGAGAGAGTACAGATGTTGAAACTGAGAAGGAAGGTGATAGTACCCCTTGGAGCTTCTATCCTACCCCAGAGTTAGCCATATTATTTTATGAACCACCCCTGATGGTAGTGGACATAGCTGTACCTAGGAGACAGGGTGGAGATGGGGAGGCTACTCCTGCTACACCTCTCAGAGGAACCACTCCGGACTTGAAACTAGTCCAGCTGAGCTCTTTGAGTGGTATCACAGCAGCTCCCCTCCAGATATGCCTTTTGGAGGGTCCACCTTGGACATGAATACTAGTCCATCTGGGTCCTCTAAATAGTCATAGGGTAGCCCTGAGGAACAGGAAGGGGAGGAGGAAGAAGAGCTAGCACACCCTGCCCCAATAGATGCTGAAGGTAATGGTCAAAGTGGGAATGACAGGGAACCTTCCCCTGAACAGGAGGCAGCTGGTAGCTCTAGGATTAAAGAAACCCCAAGACAGTCAGGCAGGACAGTTAGACTGATACTGAAAATAACTTGTGATGCCCTGGATGTTCCATCCGATTTACCCTTGTTTGTGGTTCACAAAGGGGTATATGTTACTCCTTGGTCCCTGCAGAAAGTGGTTATGTACCCTGCTGATGCTAAGCCCCCTAAGTCCGATGGAAAGGTAACCAGGAGAAGGAAAGGGAGGTGAGAAGTTACGCTAGAGGAATAAAACTTCACAACAGGGTTTTCCAATATCAAAATGATCAGTAAATACTGATATGTATCAGGTGTGTATCTGTCCTATTGGGAAGAGATTGAAGAGACAAACTTAAGTTGCCTGTATGGGTAGTAAAAATAAGTAAAAATCAAGATAGAGCATCAAGATAGTTAAGACTAGACTTAATGGAATCTGGTTCCGGGATGGGAACAGGTGTGATTACCGTATAGCCTATTACCTATTTAGGGAGTAAAAACAGAAGTTAGAAAAGTTCACTTTGCATAACTTTAAGTCCATATCAGATGAATGTATACTTGGTCACCACAAAATGTTCAACATCAGCAGAATACACCACCTTGGAGGATGGCATTTTTCAGTTGGTAAGTCAGACAGGACACGAAATGTCAATGTCCACAAGACATAAACTATGAACAGTTACAGGGACAAATCCAGGGTTTCTGTAAGTGTTAGATGAAGATTCATAGTTCAAATTTGATTTAGATTTTTCAAAGGTAGATCCAAATGTTCAGCAGGCAGCAGTATTTATAGAGGCCTCAGCAGGGGGTGCATTAGATTGCACATTGAGTTTTACAATGGAATAGCAACAGTGTTCAGTGGAAGATGATCACATGGCTGCATAAAGTGTGAAAGTTTATGACAGTACTCAGTTCTTCACAGAACGGGTGGTGGACAAGTGGAACACCCTGCCAGAGGAAGTGGTGGGAGCTGAAACAATCATGGGATTTAAGAATGCATGGGATAGACATAAAAGAATTCTGGAGGTCAGGGGTAAGGGGCAACAGACTTCTAGGAAAACATAAACTGAACTTACAAGCTCAAATGGACAGACTGAGTAGGCCATAGGCCCTTATCTGCCGACACTGTCTATGTATCTATGTATAAGGTGCCAGTCAGGCTTGGAAAACAAGCAGTGAAGAAAATGAATTTCTTGATTGTAGATCAAATGAAGAAGAGTCTTCTTGCTGAAATTAGGGGATTGCCCCCACTCCAGGCTTGCTTCATAGTATGCATAACAATGAGCTTGATTGTAGAATCTGAACTGGTTGGACTGAATACAGTTTATTTGAGAGTTCACAAGCGGAAACTTAATTTCAGTTATTAGGCCAGTATTCACAAGTTGGTAAGACAAGTTGGAAGATGTCACATCTGCATAACAGGTGGTGATCCTTTCAGGTATGACATTTAAAGTTCAGAGTTAGTCACAATTCCAAGACCTCATGGTAAACAAGGAAAGGAGGTAGTTTCAACCTTCCACGATAAAAGTTCCCAACAAGATGACCAATAGAATGGACGGGAAGCAGCAAAGACCTGCATGCCTTAGGAGATCATGCTGAAAAGGCAAAACTTATTAGAAAAAAAAGTTTTTCAAACAAATAGTGTTCTAGCTAATAACACTGATCCCTTACATTTTGAAACCAAGGAACTTAGGGATGATAAGTCTAAAGTAATTACTGAAAGAGTTAACGTGCTGGTATTTCAACAACAGACCTTGACTGAACAGTGTGAATTATTACGTTTTCAGTACAGCAGATTTGATATAAATGTTTTGGATCTAAACTGTGACACAGTTTCTGTTGATAACAAGCAAGTTTTACAAGATGAGAATGTCTTGCGATCTGAAAACAAGGCACTTTACAGCATGCTATCTCCTGTATCTGAGCAGTTAGAATGTGGAGTAAAAAAGTCAGATATGGCAAACATGCACCGTCAGCCAGAGGTATTGGCAGGGCATACTACCTTAATATCCATAGACCTTGCCTCTTCTGATGTCGAAGAGTTTGATTTTGAACACTCACAGTATGCTGTGGGGTGGACTAGAACAAAGGCTAGCCACTTGTTTTTCTGCGATTCACAAAATGGAGAATTGTTAGAGTCTCAAAATGGTGGACACACACGTCATCAGGATGCATCCCCATACCATCCCCAAGATGGCCACTCATGGTCATGTGATGATGGTCATAACACAGTAACCCATGATGCCCATGAGGTAATCCAAAATGGCTGACCAACATATCATGGAGGTTGGATCATGCAGTTGCAGGGGACTGCGATTGCTGCTGTAACCAAACAAAACATACCAGAGGTTTTTGACATGATTAATAATGTTATCAGTAAGACTAGTGTTTCTGAGGGACAGAAGATTCTCATTAAAAGTGATGCTGATGTGCTTTTGAATGAGGCTGGTATGCAATCTGTCATGAAGTCAATGTCTGACGCTGCAGAAGAAGCAACTTCTGCTAGCAATTGTTTACTATACTAGAGCGTCCTTGGTTAAGAAAAACATTGCAATTAATTACAAGAAATGTTGTGATTCTTCCCTGCTCAATTTAACATCAGCTTCCCTAAGAAGACTGAATGTACTTTTTCTAACCCTAACATCATTGGGCAAGCTCTGCCCATTAATACTTTAAGCTGTAACATTTAGAAACAATGTTGCTGCCATCCAGCAACCTTCCAATGGGGATACCCACTTTACATTTGATGGGGAGGGGACAGCCCTGATTCTGAAAGCCCTGTGGCTGTGATATTTTCAGTATCACAGGCCACGTTGGGGGGGGGGTTACAGGTTTGATTTCTGAACCTGAGACGACAACTGTTTCAACACTGCTTTTTCCACCCCTGATGGCTACTGAACCACAATACATAGCTGGAGAACTATGTGCAACTTGCACACCACTTTTCTCCACTGTGCAGGCACCCCTGATAGTGCCAGCACTCCCTGCACATGATGCAGAACCCCCTCCACCAGTGACACCTGGATCATCCCATACTGTGGCTGCAATAGCAGGCATAAGCCAGGAACAGTCTGGGTTATTCCCAGCACATGCAATAGCAGACACAAGTCATGAACACTCTGGGTTATTCCCAGCACATACAATGACAGGCGCTTCTTGCAAGAAGGTGCAATATATCCCCATACTGATATCATTATCTTTTCTTTTGGGATCGCTGACCATTGTCCCAGCATTGGTTAATCCTAATGCAGTTTTAGGGTATATTGAAACTGCTACATCAGATAAAGCAATCTCAGCAGTTTTAGCCCAAAAATACAATGGACACATCAGACCCACTGCTTATGCATCCCAGATGCTTGCCCCAGTGGAGCTGAAATACAACCTTTGTGAAAGGAATCTTTTGGTTACATACTGGGCAGTGGGATACTTTATGTACATCATTGGATATGCACCCATTGTGCTGCATTCCAATCATTTGCCAACTAACTTTCTGTTGTCAGACAGAGTAAAAGATGACTTTGTATCCAATACCAGACTTACACACTGGTCTCTCATTTTACAGGATCATGACATCACTGTCCTTCCTATCAAAACTCCATACTTTTTGGCCCATGGCCTACAATTTTCAGGAGAGACCCATGATTGTTCACTCCAACCTACTGACCTACCTGTCCCAGGGCCCTTTCTGACAGAACCCCAGAAAGTGTTAAAAGACACCACTGTGTGTCATGTTTTGACTGATGACTCAGTCACACATACCAACGAGGGTCAGATAGCAGGGTTTGGAATTATTTTACATTCTAGTACATTCTAGCTGCAAAAAACTTTGAAATTAACTCACCCCATCAGCCTAGCAGCTTTTAAATCTCTATGTCTACATCATAATAAGGAGTCCTGTGCCTGTCTACCCTAAATAGTGACTCCTATAAGTCCAAGCACACTCTAATTACTACTGTTAAAAAACTGGTCACATCTATAATCGACTCTTCCCTCTCCCCTTTTTCTACCCCCATATCTGTCCCTTCCAGATTCCTTTGACCCTGGTTCCAGCTCTAAATTCTCCATACTGTATCACTATATATAGTTTTATATTAGGTTTTATTTGTGTTCAGTGCACCTGATATGTATATTTCTTTACTTTTATGAAAAATTGTGTCCTACCCAAAACTAGCTGTATCTTCTGTACCAAACATATACTACTGTCTTTTAAATGTTTTTTTATTTTAATGGGTTCACCACAATATATCCAAGGCACACTGCCTATAGGCTGGCTGGTCCATTCCACTGGGGTGTCAAACAGACGAGGCATACTGATGAGTCCTGGTAGGATGAAACACGTGTCTATGTCTTCTGTTAGCACCCTTTGCAAACTGTGTGAGAAGCCTTTCAGCACCATGCAATTCTGCTTAAAGTTGGACCAGCATAACATTCTGTGGTGATTTGCATATGTAGCCCATGATGCTTTGCATTGTGGGGGCATGTGTGATTTTGTATTTTCTTGAAACTTGGCTTCCCAGCCAAATGCCCTTTGGGGTAACCCTTGCCTCAGTGTTTGCGCACAGAGGTTCTTTGTCTTTTAAATGTTTTTTTTTTTAATGGGTTCACCACAATATATCCAAGGCACACTGCCTATAGGGTGGCTGGTCTATTCCACTGGGGTGTCAAACAGACGAGGCATACTGATGAGTCCTGGTAGGATGAAACACGTGTCTATGTCTTCTGTTAGCACCCTTTGCAAACTGTGTGAGAGGCCTTTTGGCACCATGCAATTCTGCTTAAAGTTGGACCAGCATAACATTCTGTGGTGATTTGCATATGTAGCCCATGATGCTTTGCATTGTGGGGGCATGTGTGATTTTGTATTTTCTTGAAACTTGGCTTCCCAGCCAAATGCCCTTTGGGGTAACCCTTGCCTCAGTGTTTGCGCACAGAGGTTCTTTGTCTTTTACTACTGTCAATGCTACCCACTGATACTTTGTATATACTGTATTATTGTATCTCACTTTATTTGTATTGTTACTATTTTCTTGTGTGTTGCATCCCATGTATATTGTCCTTTGTTCTTTGTTAACAAACCCAGGTCCACCTCAAAAATAAGCTTGTTCAACGGTGATCACCTGGTTAAATAAAGATTTTGTTTGATTGATTGATTGATTGAGAATGTGCATCATCATTTATGTATGATTCACAAGCAATGTTAAAACACGCCTGGCAAATAAAATGAAAAGCAGGGAGGCAAGGAGTCTCCTAATTACCACAAATGTTTGTGGATGGTTTAGAGAGCAGGAAAGTCTTTGAGAAAGACATAGCTTCTGTTAAGATTTTTCTTTACATAAAATGATACCAGCACTCCATGAGAGAGTTAAGTTCTGCACACTTTAAGAAATGCCTTGATCTAATTACAAAAGCACTGCAGAAACTGTTTTTTGTTTTATTACAGTTTCTAATTGGGTCTGTTTCTCTCTAAACTGAATTTCTTTGGAAGAAAACAAACTTCCAGAAGTACTCTAATATTACCTCTGTGAAATACAGAGACTTGTTTGTGTACATCACAACCCTAACCTAACCAGTTTAAATACAAACTACATTCATATGGCTCGATCAGATTGTAAAAGGACCCTCATTTGAGAGCAGTGTATAGGTTCCTTAATAAAGGAATAAGTTCCAGAAATAAGCCTTATACCCCAGTTGTATTGTCTTATAATTTTGTTTTATTTACTTAGTAGTTTAACCAGGTATAGTACACTAAGCCGAAAGCTTTTTTACAGGAGTGATCTGGGAGCACAAGGAGGTTAAGTGACTTGCTCAGGGTCACACAGTATGCAAGTAGAAGCTGTCGGATTCAAACCCAGGTCTGGTCTGCTGGATGTCACCAGATTTGCAGCTCAGAGCCTTAGACCACTGTGCTATACTGCCTCCTTATAAGAAAGTAAAAAATGACATTCACCTATCTAGTGATGGCCTACTCATTTGGAACATCACTGCTGTAACACTCATGGAAAGTTATAGGTAATTCCTGAACACCTGAGAGTAAATTTTATCTACTGTACCAAGTACATGATACTCCAACTGGTGGACACCAGTGAGTCAATAAAACACTAGACAGACTGACATCCTCTGTCTTGTGGCCACATATGAGAAATGATGTAGAACACTACATTAGTAACTGTTTGATCTGTTCACATAACAATCCTATACCAGCTAGGAAACATGCATTGTTACCCCAGAGGCAATCAGGCCCCTGGAACAACATCCAGATTGACTACATTGGCCCTATGCCAACCACTAAGAACAACTAGTTTGCACTAGTGATCACCAACCTAATGGAGCAACACAGCCAAAGTGACTGCAAGTGTCTTGGTAAACCAGCTATTTACTAGGTAAAGCTTACCCCTAAAAGTAAATTCTGATTACAGGGATCCAGCTTTATAGCCAAAGCAATGCAGGAAATTCTGGATTTGTTATGGGTAAAACAAAAGTTTCATATTATTTACTACCCACAGTCATCAGGGCAGGTGGAATGGGTTAACAGGCAGATCAAAGTTACATTATCCAAACTTGTTCAGAAAAACCCCAAAGGACTGGAATTCATTATTGTCTTTACTCCTTACAGTAATAAGAGGGACACCTTCTGCATGTACACAGCGTACCCCATTTTGAAATCATGACTGGACAGTCCATGAGACTCCCAGAACATTTACTTCTGGACCTGTGTACTGCCACTGCTGATGGAGCATCAGTAGATAAATATGTTAAATATCTCAAACAAGACATCCAAAAGGTACACTTGTTTGCTGCACAATGTATGAACAAGGCCCAACAACAGGCATATTCCAGTGTAAACAAACTCAGTCCAGCAGTCTACCAAGTTAGACTGCCTCACTAGAACAGTCATTGATAATGGCTACATGCCAATCAAATGAACCTGTTTAAAGGAGATTAAATTACTTTCCCATACCCCAGTAGGAGGAATAGAACTAAGCTAGCAATGTTTTTCTTTTCTCTTTCCCTTTAGGTTCCAGAGAGAGAGAGATGCTTGCTTTTATGCTTATTATTCTTTTTGAAAGTATGGGTCTTCTTACAAGCTCAAACTGCACATTGTATTGCAGATAAGAATCAGTGACCTAAACCTAAACAGATTGTTGAGGCAGGGTACCTCACAAGCCCACATGACTTAATTGCATTCTGTGGAATTCACACTAAAGTACTAAAAGACATGTTCATCATCCAGAAGGGTAGTGAGGCCCTACTGAATGTTATGATCATTGCTTTGGATCAATCCTAGCAGCTGGACTTTATCTGGACCCCTGTTTATATTTTATTGATAATCAGAATTTTACATCCAAAATTTATATGGCAATAAAAGCCATTTAGACCTTAAGGTTTTACCCTATGATGCCCCATAATTTGTGACACTTAATACTGAATGCCCAAAACAGAACCCTGGCCCATCCAGTGGTCTAATAGCCACTTCTCAACCAGGTAGCCTAGTTAATAATGTGCAGCTTATGCACAACCAAGTGATTTTAAATCTCACCCTTTAAACTTGAAATGATTTGTTATGTTTCACAACAAACATTTTCCACTTTTTGTTTTTAATAATGATGTGATTGGATACCCTGTCAGTATACCAGGTACTCATTAATGACCCCCTATACAGGGAGTGACAGCACCCCCCCCCCCACATACACACACACAGCATTTTCACATCTTGACCACTAGTGGTACATCTCATAACAGTAAACCTACCCGAACGCACAAGGCATTTTGTTTTTGTTTTGTTATTTCTTTTTTTTTTAAACAACACAGGTTTAGACTCAGGCCTACTTGGCTCTGACAAAACTATTTGAAATAGGGCTGATATAGCCATTATTCAAGCACATATGTTAAAGGTTCATGATAGTATGAAATATAATATCATACCCCCATTGCATGGTATACATGATTTTGCTCATTAAGAGTGACTTGACATTTACAATATTAAGGATATTGTGAAGGGGTTTGACCTGACAAATGTTCTTGTTAATTAATTAATTTCTGCTCACATTAAGGAAGCAGATGAGCATCACATAGCTAGGAAAGTCCTTTGCACTGCCTACAGCTATTATGTTCTTACAACCCTTTGGTTATCTCTTCTGCAATCTGGAATTAGGACATATCCTTGATCTCATACATGATAGACGTATGGATCAGTGGCATTGCTACATTTTGCACTTCCATTGCATGTGTTAACAAATGTTTATTTGAATCTAGCACTTCCCTTGTCAGTGGTAAGGAACCTTTGATATGTCACCACACACACCAGTACTGCTCCATGTTTCAATAATTATTCCTGCACAATCCAGGAAGCCATGTTTGTGACTCTCACGGTGTCATTGCCACATTTTCATCTGGCAAGATCCATCTCTAATCGTCTGGCAACTGTCCATTCTATTGGTCATCTTGATGGGAACTTTTATCGTGGAAGGTTGAAACTACCTCCTTTCTTTGTTTACCATGAGGTATTGGAATCGTGACTGACTCTGAACATCGAATGTCGTACCTGAAAGGATCACCACCTTTTATGCAGACACGACATCTTCCAACTTGTCTTACCAACTTTTGAATACTGGCCTAATAACTGAAATTACGCTTCCACTTGTGAACTGCCAAATAAACTGTATTCAGTCCAGCCAGTTCAGATTCTGCAATCAAGTTCATTGTTATGCACACCATGAAGCAAGTCTGGGGTGGGGGCAATCCCCTAACTTCAGCAAGAAGACTCTTCTTCATTTGATCTACAATCAAGAAATCCATTTCCTTCACTGCTTGTTTTCCAAGCCTGACTGGCACCTCATACAAACTGAGTACTGTCATAAACTTTTGCACTTTATGCAGCCATGTGATCATCTTCCACTGAACACTGTTGCTATTCCATTGTAAAATTCAATGTGCATTCTAATGCACCCCCTGCTGAGGCCTCTGTAAATACTGCTGCCTTCTGAACATTTGGATCTACCTTTGAACAATCTAAATGCATCAAATTTGAACTATGAATCTTCATCTAACACTTGAAGAAACCCTGGATTTATCCCTGGAACTGTTCATAGTTTATGTCTTGTAGACATTGACATTTTGTGTCCTGTCTTACTTACCAACTGAAAAATGCCATCCTCCAAGGTGGTATATTCTGCTGATGTGGAACATTGTGTGGTGACCATGATGATAAGGGGCATAACCCAGGCTCAACACAGGTCTCTCTTCATTTTCTGCACCCCTTCTGGAGTATCCACCCTGTTGCAGATCTTCGTGTCATCTGCAAACAGGCAGACCTTTCCTTCCAGCCCCTCTGCAATGTCTGTAATGAAGACACTGAACAGGACTGGTCCCAGTACTGATCCCTGCCAGTGCACCCCTGCACATCGACACCCCGATGGCGAAACAGAAAAAAAGACCTTTATGGCGACAGTCGCTGTAATGGTTCTTTTTTTTGTGTTTTGCTTTCCGCCAGTGTTCCCCCCCAGACCAACTCCGATCTGGAGTTGATAATCCTAAATTCTGGGGGTGTGGGGGCACAGCCCACCACAGAAAACACTTGCTGCATGGCGGCACAATACCAACATCAGTATTGTGCCTCGCTGTGGGGGAGGTCGTCATTTTCACTGTCGACCTCCATTGGTGCCAGTTCACCACCTTGTCTCCCATGCCTGGACTACCCATCTTGTTAACTGGCCTTCTATGTGGTACGGTGTCAAAGGCATTGCTGAAATCTAGGTATGCAACATCTACTGCACCTCCCTGATTTACTTTCCTAGTCACCCAATCAAAAAAAATCTATCAGATTTCTTTGACATGACCTTCCTGCTTTGAATCCATGTTGCATCAGATCCTGGGCACCAGGTGTGCCACTATCCTTTCCTTCAGCAGTGTCTCCATGATCTTTCCCACCAATGAGATGAGGCTGACTATCCTGTATCCCCACCACCTCCCTACTGCTGCTTTTGTGCAGTGGGACCACATGTGCCCTCCTCCAGTCCTCTGAAACCACACCTGCATTGAGTGACTCTATGAACAGGCTGCCAGAGGTGCTACCAAGTCCCTTTGCAGCTCCCTTAATATCCCCAGGTGGACATCGTCTGGCCCTATAGTGTTATCCACCTTCAACTTTGTGAGTTCTTCCAGAACTCTCTCCACTGTGAATGGACTGGTGTCCACTTCTCCCCACCATTGCCTCTGCTGCCCATCTGTGGTCCTTGACCCTCCCCCTTCCTAGTGAATACTGAGCAGAAGTATTTGTTCAGTATTTCTGCCTTGTCTAGATCCCCCTCCTTACACTCTCCCTCCTCCCCTTTGAGCCTCACAATTCCGCCCCTGGTTTTTCTTCTTTCGCTGATGTACCTATAAAATGCCTTGTCACCTTTTTTACAGACCGTGCTAAATCCTCCTTTCTCTGTGCCTTAACTCTCCTAGCAGCCTTCCCTGCTTCCTTTAGACATTCAAGGTACTGTGCACCTCCCTGTCCTCCTCCCTTTGGGTCCCCTTATATTTCCTGAAACTCAGTCTTTTAGCCCTGACTTGTCCCCCACCTCTTTGGAAAACCACAGTGGTTTCCTTCTTCTTTTCCCTTTGGCCACTGTCCTAACACATTGGTTTGTTATCCCCACTGTGGCTCTTTTCAGTTTTTCCCATTGTCCCTCCACCCCCTCTATTACCTCTCCCTTCCCCAGGACAGCTTGTATACATCTACCCATTTCAGTGAAATCCACCTTAGTAAAATCAAATACTTTTGCCCTTGTGCGGCATACTTGAGTCCATGTTGCCATGCTGAACCACATGTGGTGGTCACAGGACCCCAGTTGCCCTTCAACCTATATTTCTCCCACTCTGTTCCCATTAGTCCATACCAGGTCAGGAATCAACTTGTCCCTGGTTGGTTCATGCATCAGCTGCCTGAGTCCAACACCCTGCAGGGATTCTAGGTTGGCTGTGCTTCTGGCTAAAGCAGCCACCTGGGTGGTTCAGTCCACAACCGACATATTGAAATCACCAGTAGCAGGATTTTGCCTTAGCTGCCATGTTGTGTATGTCCTCCACTAGTTCCCTGTCAACTTCCTCTCTCTGTGTCAAAGGTCTGTAAATCACCCCTGTGTGTATTGCTGTTCCATGCCCTGGCTCCAGGGTGACCCACATTGCCTTGGCCTCCACCTGTCTTCCCTGAACTTCTGTAGCCTTTATACCATCTCTGATGTACAGGGCCAACCCCCCACCTTTTTCACCTTCCCTGTCCTTCCTGAACAGTGTATAGCCTGGTACATTGACTTCCCAGCCATGATTAGCAGAGTACCATGTCTCTGTTATTGCTACTATGTCAAGGTCTGCATCCGCCAACAAGGCTTCCCGGTCTGGAACCTTATTTCCTAGGCTACGGGCATTTGTTAACATGATCTTCCATGTTTTACAGTCTGCCCTCCCTATACTCCTATCCTCCCTCTCCAGCATCTTCTCCCCACCTCAGATTCCTTTCCTATGTGCTCCCCATGCATCACTTGTTATATACTCTTTGCCTACCTGCCCCTCCCTGCATGCTTCAGCTGTATCTGTTGGCAACTTATGTTCCTGCATGTTCTGATGGGGGGGTGTTCCTAAGCCTCCTGCCCCTTCTAGCCCTCCCCCCTTTGCCAGTTTAAATGCTCACAGCTGAAGCATTTCAACTTCTCACTAAGGGCCAAGGTACCCTTCTTGGACAGATGCAGGACATCCTCCTTATATAAGCTCACATCCATCCAAGTCAGGCCATAGTCCCCTATGAAGCCTCCCTTCCATACCAATACTTTTACCAGGAATTGAAAGTATGAATGTGGAGTGCCCTATCCTCCCCTGTGCTCTGGACAGGTAGCACCTCCGAGAATGAGGTGGAGTGTGCTATCTGTTTCAGGTTTCCCCCAGCTTCCTGAAATCCTCCTGGACTCTGGATAACTCCACCCTTCTCCCTGCCAGGTCATTGGTCCCCAGGTGGACAATGACATCCAGCTGTTCCCTCCTAGCTATTGTCCTAGTGATCTTATGGATCCGTTCCACATCCCTTCATGCAGCACTTCCCGGGATGCACTTGACCGCCGTCTCTCTCCCCTGATAGGTGTTCCTAACTCCACTGTCTGGACAATAGAGTCCCCCACTAGAAGAAGCTTCCCCCCCTTCATGGTCCCTTATCTCCCTTCCCTGGAGCTCCTTCCTGTGGGACCCACCCATCCTCCCTGGTCCCAGCTTTGGGTTCCTGAGTGGGGCTTTCCCGTTCCTCCAAACAGTGTAGGAGTTACTAAGTGGGACTGGTTGGGGGATGTGCTTTTGACCACCCCCCCACACACCTTCCCTGAGCCCACCATGGTCCAATCACTCTTCTTCCCGGGCATCCTTTAAGGTTCAGGCTGTGGAACTGGTGGTCTGTGGGTGGGAGTGGATGCCGCCTGCAGCATGGTCAACTCTGCTTGGAGAAAGGCAACCTCCTCCCTCAGCTCAGAGAGGTGCCTGCAGATAGGGCTGCATAGCAGCCTCCAGAATGTCTCCCTGAAGAATGCTGCTCCAGAACCACTGCACCACTTACATCCTGTCTGTTTCTCTCCTCAATCTACTGCATACTTAAGACACCTATTCATTATCTCCCAAAGGTTTTTTTCTGTCTTTGCTACTTCCTGTATGGGTGCAGGATGTTGCAAGGACTTATGGGACCTCCCTATAACTGAAGGGCGAGCCCTGGGATGGGAGTTATGGGGTGGGGTGGGTGGAATTACACCACAGGCTATGTCCAAAAACAATCAGCCAAGGAGTCCTTTGGCAGTGACTCCTCACTCCACTCAATGCTGTCCAGACACAGCCAATTACAAACACACAGCCACAAACTTACCAGATAGAATACCTCACTCCTGCCCAAACTAAATGGAGAAGCACACTGAAATGGCAGTTAAGAAAAGACTTCAAATTCAGACTACACTTATCCCTGTAATATGATACCTGTACTTAAGGTTCAGACACAGCCAGTTACAAGCACACATCCACAAACTTCCCAGCTAGAATCCCTCACTCCTGCCCAAACTAAATGGAGAAGTATACTGAAATGGCATTTAAGAAAAGACTTCAAATTCAAACTACACTAATCTCTGTAATATAATACTTGCACTTAAGGTTCAGACACAGCCAATTACAAACACACAGTCACATACTTACCAGCTAGAATCATCCCTCACTCCTGCCCAAACTAAATGGAGAAGCACATTGAAATGGCAGTAAAGAAAAGGCTTCAAATTCAAACTACACTAATCCCAGTAATATGATGCCTGAACTTAAGGTTCAGACACCACGAATTACAAACACACAGTCACAAACTTCCCAGCTAGAATCCTTCACTCCTGCCCAAACTAAATGGAGAAGCACATTGCTTTCTAAGGTATACCATCAGCCATTTCCTTGATACTTTGACCCCTCCTAAAAATCAGTTCCCTTTTTAGGCACCAAACACTTTGACCAAGGACTTCTGGGAGAAGGAGTTAACTAATTCAGGCACCTAACACCTGCCTCAATGAGAGTTTGGGGAATACTGATCGCTGTGGTTATTGCTGATTGATAAGTTTGAACAGCCATTCAGGAGCCTGGATTCTCGAGTGAAAACCCAAGGATTTTCTGGGCTGAAGTCAGTCTGTTCTTGGACTCTTCTCGAGTCAGGAGGATTCTATGTGTGTTTAATCGGACTATCAGAGGCCTTGCTCAGATCTCAGTTGGAGATTACCACAGAGGAAAAGGAATTTAAGAAGCAAAAGATAGCTAGAGAGAGATAGGACTGATTGTGAAACTCTACAGGTACTGTGAACTGTGTTGCCTAAACTGGAGAGAATAGTTGCTGCAGAGACCCTGCACTGTGTACGGAATTGAGCTGATGGAGCTGTACTGCCTGTTTGGAAGCTAATCAGTTGCTGCAGAGAAACTGCTCTATAAATTGTGACTTTAAAAATAAGCTGAAGAGGCAAAACATCTCTGGAGTCGGGTGCTAGCCAGGTTGTGTGAATTTGCTTTGTGGACTGACCAGAGTGGCTGAGAGCTGTGTCCCAGCTGAAGCTGTGTGGAAACTGCTTTTGGACAATTTCGAACTTGGAAGAATTGAAAGTGAGCAGGGGCTTGCTTGGCTCTGAATCCCCTACTGATTGCTATCATCTGAAGCTGTTGGTTAAAGTCTAGCACCTGCAGCCAATCGGCACTGTTGTTTTATCTGAAGGAAGTGCCTGTCTACAAGTGTTTCACGGATTCAGTTCAGGGAGTGCAGAGTGCTTTCACTGTTTGGGAGTCCTCACCGAGAGCCAGGAAGGAAACTAGCTAACTCCTTTCAAATGGGAGCCACAGTCTCAGCAGGTCACCAGGGTTTGCTGGGGTGCTAGGGCACCTATGACACTGGTGTGGAGCTGGGCTGTGGAGCCACTTCCAGGTCTGGGCCTTCTGGGGCTGGCAAGGACCTGCTATTGAGCTCTGCAATGGGCCAGAAGTGGCTGAAAGTGACAAGTGGCCAGATCTTCAATCAATGGGACAAGCTGCAAGACCTTCAAGCAAGATTCCACCTGTCAAGGAAACCGACATTTCCTACTTTCCGCCCTTTGCTGCACTAATCGAGTGAAGCTCCACATTTCCAGATGTTCCTAAGTCCTTCAAACCGTGAGAACCCAGGACCTGGTTCCTGGATCTAAAACAGTGGAGTGTGAGTCTAATTCAAATATTTTTGTAAAAGTTTTCAGGGCCCCAACAACCGGCCAACTCATGGCAACGTCCAGGCCTGCAACTGGTGGGTACCCCAGGGACTTCTCAGAGTGTAACACTGGTACCAGTGGGGGTCAGCAGCTGGGGGGTGGACTGGCCTATGGGCCCTTATGTTTTTGTTTGCCATTTTCTGCTGCTAACCATTTTCTTATTTCACAGCTATCCCTCCTCCAGGTATCCCTTTCCTAGCCCTATCCCTAATAAAGCTGTGAGTTGGTTGTTGAAATTGCTGCATCCAGAGAATTTCATTGCATTTTGTCATCTAGTAGGTTTATGGTATTTAGTGGGAAAAGGTTGTTGGGAATCCGGTGTGCAGGGTGGCTAGTTGGGAAGGTGGGGAGGTGCAGTAGCTCAGGGGGCTGTACCAACCAGTCACCAGACCCACTTACAACTTACTCTGGGTGGAAGCACCATGCTGTTATTCATAACTCTGGGAAAGAACCCCCAATTGCCACCATAGCAAGACCCAAGCCCCTTAACCTGTACGCGGGTCAACAGGCAGTGGTAGCAGCCCAGTGGCGCACAGCGCCTGGGCTGCATTTTGATATTTGTGAGGTTTTTATAACAACACCATTTTCCATGTATACTTTGTTTAATAGAAAGGCTTATTCAAGTTTTCACAACCCTTCCAAAGTTTATGGAAGCGTTGTGTATGCCTTTACAGTGTAATGCATTGTGTGGTGATTAGGTAAAATTGGTTTCATTCCTGCTCCAAATAAATCCCCCAGCAACAGAACGTGCAGGGCTCCCACAGCCTGGCTAGCAGTCTCAGCTTCAAGACAGGAATTGGGTTTGGGTAGAATGATTTAAACTACTGGGGCACCATGAAGGCTTCAGAAACTGCAGTAAGAGCTGCAACACAGCTGCAGGAAACTATAAACAAACATGGCTGCTGTCATGCTGAAGAATGCCCTCAAACCTGCAGGACTACTGGAAAGACAGTCAGAGGCTCACAGCATTTTTCTCACAGACAGTTGGACCAATCCTGAGCTCAGATTTCCAAATCATGCAAACCTGAATCTGCTGCTTTGGAGGTCTTGACAGATGGTTTCCCCTGGAACATTATGACAAGCAGAAAACAGTCCTGGCACTCTATAAAAGGACTTGAGAGACAGTAGTATTGGTTAACTTTTGCCTGTCTGAGCCAGTAGGCTGTGACTGGGAGTAACAGAGTGACAGACTGTGAGGGCTCAAGTGGAGGCTAGTAGGACTGAAAGTTGCCTGTGAAATTGAGTGTTACTGAAAAAAAAGAGGTGAGTGCTGTTACAGTTGAGAGAGAGAGTCACAGTCATCAAAAGACCTATGATGCAAAGTTGTTGAATGGCCTGGAAGGTGAAGGGAAGATTGGCGAATAAATCATTGAAGGGTCTGAGAGGCAAAGGTCAATGAAAGGCCCTTTCAGGTCCTGGAGAGTTTCATTTTTCAGTTTGAGACCCGCTCCTGACTTCACCTCAGGCTGGAGAGTTTTTAAATATCAAAGGAGCCAATCACAGGGAGGTGAAAGATGTTTTTTAAGTTTTTAAAGGAGACAATCACTGGGAGGTGAAAGACATTTTTTACATTTTTAAAGGAGACAATCACTGGGCGCAAAAGAAAAGGTGCCAAGTTTCAAATTGAGAAGACTCCTTAAATTGCTGGGTATATCAGCACTTTCAACCAGATGCTGCCAGAGCATGTTTTGATCATCAGGGGTTGGTGGGCTAAACTTATTTTCCTTTCCGTGCCCTTCCCCTGCATCTTGGAAGCTGGACTAAATTCTAACTAGCAGAAGACCGGGGAGACCAGATCCTGACTCGACCTCAGGCTGGAGAGTTTAATTTTTGAATCTGAGACCCGCTCCTGACTTCACCTCGGGCTGGAGAGTTTTTAAACTTCAAAGGAGCCAATCACTGGGAGGTGAAAGATGTTTTTTAAATTTCAAAGGAGCCAATCACTGGGTGCAAAAGAAAAGGTGCCAAATTTCAAATTGAGAAGGCCCCTTAAATTGCTGGGGATACCAGCAGTTTCAACCAGATGCCTTGGGCTGGCAAGTTTTCAAATTTTAAAGGAGCCAGTCACTGGGAGGTAAAAGACGTTTTTTATATTTCAAAGGAGCCAGTCACTGGGCGCAAAAGAAAAAGCGCCAAGTTTCAAACTGAGAAGACTCCTTAAATTGATGGGGATACCAGCAGTTTCAACCAGATGCTGCCAGAGCCTGTTTTCATCATCAGGGATCAGAAAGCTAAACTGATTTTCCTTTCAGTGTCCTTCCCCTGCATCGTGGACGCCGGACTAAATTCTATCCAACAGGAGACCCGGAGGACCGCTCCTTACTTGAGCTTGAGCTGGAGAGTTTAATTTTTGGCCACCATCCCTCCCCTGCCCCCACCATCTATTAAGTGCCGGAGATCTTTGTTTATCATACACACTGCCCAGAGCAACCCTGGACCCTCCATAGGACAGGCAAGGAAGGAGGAGAAGCATATTGGAACTGAGCCTCCCACTGCACTAAGAGCACAATGAAGCCATAAAATACTCTTGGTAGATACACTACTGAAACCCTGGACCCTCCATAGGACAGGCAAGGAAGGAGGAGGAGCATATTGGAACTGAGCCTCCCACTGCACTAAGAGCATAATGAAGCCATAAAATACTCTTGGTAGATACACTACTGAAACCCTGGACCCTCCATAGGACAGGCACAGGAGGGAAGAGGGTCATATTGGAACTGAGCCTCCTACTGCAATAAGAGCATAATGATTTATTAAGCCATAAAATACTCTTGATCTACACTACTGACAGAAGTTACCTTTTCGGTGCCCCAATTAGAGATGAATACTTAGACACAGTTATCTGTCTTCCTAAAGGGATGGGGGTTGTGCTGTTAAAGATTTTTATTGATGATGCCTGTTAAAAAAATGTTTCTGATGTTACCTGTTTAAGTCACTGCTTAATTACTTGGGGGCATTATTCTGTTATCATCCCTAATTTGACTAGTACTGTTAAAAATTATTAGGGGGCTAGTACTGCTAAAGATTATTATTGTTGATGCCTGCTTAAAGATTATTTTTGTTCTTACCTGTTAAGTTTACAGTAGCTACTTGGGGGCTACTGTTCAACTCCTTAGGGACATTTCTGCTATCACCCCTAATTAGGCTGAAAAACTTGGTAAGGGCAAAAACTATACATTGGAGTCATTTCAGATAACTTACTCAGAAATTATGGTGACAGGAGGCGGGCAAATACGGGAGGGAATGAAAGGATGGAGGGGCGTGGGGTGCAACCCAACAGGCAACAATGGTGGGAAGGAAGAGGAAGGGTGGTAAATTGCAATGGTTGTGGGG
This sequence comes from Neoceratodus forsteri, assembly GCA_016271365.2. Classification (NCBI taxonomy): domain Eukaryota; kingdom Metazoa; phylum Chordata; order Ceratodontiformes; family Ceratodontidae; genus Neoceratodus; species Neoceratodus forsteri. The sequence continues at coordinate 1,612,772,072 of CM057452.1, forward strand.
TGGCAGTATTCCCCAATATAATGTGGAAGGCAGGAGCATGCCAGGTCTGCAGTCACGTGGGGCAAATAAGGGCAGAAGTATACTGGTTAAGGGGGTACATAGGGTGGGAACTAAGGTGAGGTAGGATCCCCATTGAGGGATTACTCGAGAGGAATAGGTTATGAAGCTAACAGGTGAGGTAGGGATGCTGCAGGGCAGTAGAGCTGGACCTACTGTATGAGCAAAAACCCTGGAAGAATCTCTGGTAAGGAGATGGGGCAGGAGAGAGGGAGTGACCAACTAAAAACACCTGTGTGCTCAGGTGGTACAGAGGGTGCTTTGAGAAAGGTAGGCATTTCAGGGGACTCTACAGCCTCAGATGTGAGTCCGTTGAATCAATTTGCAGTCCTGGAGGAGGGCAGGGCACAGAGGGAAATGGGAGAAGACGGGGACTTGGACAACAGTAACGGTGGGGGTAACCTCCTTAATACACACAGAGGCAGAGAGGCTCAAACAAGTTGTTGATTGAAAAACAGAAGCATCGGTAGGTTGCCCACAGGGAAGGAGGTGATACCAAGTGGTGAAGGGATGGTGGATTGGTAACAAGGGGGAGCGTGCCGAAGTGGTTTGTAGGGAGACTCAGAGGGAGGACAGAATGATAGGGTCAAGGGTGAAGAGAGATGGTGGAAAGGACACAACACAAGTACAAATGTTGATCAGTTAATGAGGGACCCTGATAGAGCAAGTGAGTGTATGGCTGGACAATCAAGGGCAGAAAGGGCAAGGCCTTCCAGGGAAGCCGATGGGGGGGGATTCCTACACGTGGGGGACTCCATCATAAAGGGGATCCACTGGTCTAGGAAAAGGGACCCATACAAAAAGAGGGAGGTCATCTGCATTCCTGGACTGGATGCTGGCAGGGCATGACCCACTATCATGGATGGTTTCTGGAGAGCTAGGGCAAATCTCATGTGATCTTGCACTTAGGGACAAACCAGCAGGAAATGAGGTGGGAATAGTGCAGCAGAGATTTAGGGACATAGCAGGATCCTGTAGGGGCAAGGTTAGCACTCTGACTGTCTCTGAAGTGCTGCCAATACACAAAGCCAGTACAAAAAGAAAGGGGAGGATAGTGGAGTTTAATGGGTGGTTAAAAGAATGGTGTAAACAGGAGGGTTTCAGCCTTATTGGGAGCTGGGGTGACACATGGGGGGAGGAAAGTCTGTATGGAAAAAAGTCAGGCTGCACCTTAATGAAAAAGGGTCAGAGGTGCTTAGAGTAAGGTTATTTGAGGTGGTATCCCATGAGGTGGGCGCATGGAGAAGGGCGCCATCCGTGAGACTACTTCTTCTGTTGAAAATCCTCACGGCGATGGGGAGGAGCCAAGGCGACGGATGGGGTGGGGCAAATGGCGACAGGATGTCGCTATATGTGGCACAAGGGGGGGCAAGCATGGCGAGTGTGGGCTGGGAGGGGGTGGAGGGGTTGTGGGGTGGCACTGCAGTGGGTTGCCGAACTGCGCCATGGCATCAGGGGTTGGCCTGTGATTGGGGTGGGTGAGGTACCAGGTTCAGGCGCTGGTGTGATTATTGCGCCTGGCCGAACTTTTATTTTTTATGCTTTCACCCTCGACATGCACCCCCTGGCTGAGAACTTTAGTGGGGTGCAGTGGGCGTAAGCTCCTGTGGGGGTGTGTATGTACTGAAATATATGTCCCTGTCACCATTGTCCTGTAGGCGCGAGGGTGTCAGAGTGCCGAAAAATGTTTGGCACTCGACTTCGCATCAACGGCAATCACCTTTAAGCATTCGCCATTATCACATAGAACCATTTGAGGTACATAGAGGAGACTGTTCATTTAAACTGAAAAAGGGGTAGTACGAGGCTAGGGAAGTGATGAAAGAGACAGGGGTGGGCAGGTCCCTAGCTAACTCTACTCTGAAAACAGAAGAACGGTTCAGGAAAAGGGATATCCAGGGGAGGCAGGCGAGCAGGTGGAAAGCCATTTGTGTGAACGCCCATAGCATGTGCAATAAGATGATTGACTTAGAGACTCATAGTGAGTGAGGACTTAGACATAGCAGCTATAACTGAGACCTAGTTTAAGGATTACCAGACAAGGGAAGTGTCCATTCCAGGGTTCGATGTATTCAGAAGACAGAGTGGGTAGAAGGGGGGAGGGGTAGCACTTTACATGCACAAGCATATAAAAGCAGTAGAGATTCAGAGGGAACAGGGTGGGACAGAGGTGCTGTGGGTGACACTTGAAAGGAAAAAAGGAGAAGTTGTTAGGGTGAGTGTTGTTTATTGGCCCCCAGCACAAGGGAAGGATGATCATAGGCTCTGATGGAAGAGATCCAAACTATGGCTCAAAAAGCAGAGATACTGCAGATGGAGGATTTCAATCTTTCGGGCGCCGATTGGAGCCTTCCAGCAGCAAAAATGGGCAGGAGTAGGAACTTCCTTGATACCCCGCAGGGGGTGGAGCTCAGACAGATGGTCATGGAACCCACCCAGGGAAAGGCAATACTGGATCTTGTCCTTACAAATGGGAATAGCATATCCAACCTCTCAGTGGAGGACCACTTGGGAAACAGCGACCAAAGGGTTATGATATTTGGGATAAGTACTGAGGTAGAGCAGAGCCACACAAGGACAAGGGTATTCGACTGTAGGAGGGCAAACTTTCGGGAAATGCCCATATACCTGAGGAAGGCCTTGGAAGGACTGTAGGACCTTCAAGTGGTTGAGGCGATGTGGGAGAAAATGGGGGGGGGGGGGCCAAACTGTATCAAGCCTATGTCTGAGACAAGTTAGAGAAGGGAGGAGAAGACAGAGACCACTGTGGTATACTAAGGAGGTGACAAAAAAGGCCAGGGCTAAGACAAGGGCCTTCAGACAATGCAAGGCAAAGCAGACAGAGGTGACTAGGGAAATTTACCAGAGATGGCAGAGGGAGGTGGGGAAGGCAATAAGGAGGGCCTAGGTAAGAACTGAGTAGAGGATAGCCACTACAGCAAGGAGGGGTGATAAGTTAGTCTTTTGATATATTGGGGGGAAAGGAAGGTGGGGGTGAATGACCGGTTAGTGGGGGAAGGAGGAGTCCAGTGGAATAGGATAGACAGAAAGCTGAAATCTTGAAAGATTAATTTAGCTCAAGTTTTTACAGTCGAGGAGGAGAACGAGCTCAGAATTTAGGAGAGAGGAACCGTGGGCCCAGGGGTGGACACTAGTCCCTTTACTGCAGACAGACCCCACGGGGAACTGGCCAGGTTCAGTGTGAACAAGGCCATGGGGCCTAATGCAGTGCACCCTATGCTGCTGAGGGAACTCAGGGAGGTTCTGGCTGCATCCCTAGCTGCTCTGTACAACAGATCACTGGATACAGGGGAGGTGCTGAGGGACTGGAAAAGGGCAGATGTAGTTCTGATACACAAGGCAGGAATTAGGGAGGCTCCAAGGAACTACAGGCCAGTAAGCCTTATCTCGATGGCTGGCAAGGTAATGGAGACACTCATCAAGGAAAGGATTGGGGATTACTTGGAAGCCAGGGGGCTGCAAAACCAGAGACAACATTGGCTCACCAGAGGTAGGTCTTGTCACAACCAACCTTATCGAATTCTTTGATGAAGTAACTAGGGTGGTACAGCAGGCTGGGGTGGTGGATGTGGCCTATATGTACTTTAGAAAGGCCTTTGATACCATCCCACATAGGAGACTGGTAATGAAACTGAGGAGCCTGGGGGTGGGGACAAAGGTAGAGAAATGGATGGAAAATTGGCTTAGAGAGAGGAGTCAGAGGGTAGTCATGAACGGGGTATGCTCAAAGAAGGGAAGGGTGACCAGTGGTGTGCCACAGGGGTCTGTGTTGGGACCAGTGCTTTTTAATGTCTATGTCAGTGATATTACAGAGGGTTTGGGAGGTAGAGGATGCCTGTTTGTCGATGATGCTAAACTAAGTAACAGGGTGGGCATAGGGGAGGGACACGATGAGGGCAGACTTGAAGTTGGAGTAGTGGTTCAGGATGTGGCAACTGAGGCTCAGTACTAAGAAATGCAGAATCATGCACCTTGGGAATTGAAACCCAGGGGCTGAATACATACCTGGGGGGAGGTGCTGGAGGCCACATGGGAGGAGCCAGACCAGGGAGTAATTATTACCAATGACCTTAAGGTGACAAACAGTGTAGGAAAGCAGTGGGGAAAAAAATCAAATGCTCGGATGTATATAGGAAGGGGGATCACCAGTAGGAGGAGAGAGGTGCTCCTCCCCCTTTATTTATCACTGGTACGACCACACCTTGAGTACACCAATCAGTTTTGGAGGCCCTATCTCCATAAGGACAGTGACAGGTTGGAGGTAGTGCAGAGGAAGGTTACCAGGATGATGCTGGGTATGCAGGGGATGTCTTATGAGGAGAGGCTTGGGGAATTTAAACCTGTACACCTTGGAGGACCAGAGAAGGAGGGATAACATTGAGACTTTTAAATATTTGAAGGGGATTAATAAGGCACAGGTGGAGAGTCCATTTCAATGGAGAGGAGCTTCTAACACCAGGGGGCACAGTATGAAGTTGTTGGGGGGCAGGGTCCAGGGTAATGTGAAGATGTTCTTCTTCACCAAGAGGGTGGTGAATGACTGGAATAGTTTGCCGGAGGAAGTGGTGGGGGTGGCAACAATCACACAGTTCAAGCATGCCTGGGATAAGTATATGGGTATGCTGTCAGTGGGAGGGACAGTTTGAGGTCCCCCAGTGGATGGTTACTACTTTGGGGTTTTCAGGGGCAGACTAGGTGGGCCACATGGTCTTTATCTGCTGGCTACTTCTATGAATCTATGAATCAGAGATATAGTGCTTCCTGAATGGCACAACAGTACCATGCTGTAACTATGTAGTCCTGGCCAGCCCCTTCAACCTGATGGGAAGACCCCACCTGTCCCTATGACCATCAGGAGAATGACATTTATATTATGGCACCCAGATTGAGATACAGTGGCCAGAGTCCATTGAAGTGATGACCACATGATAGAGGACTAAACTTCTGCAGTTTCATGCCGCAAAGAAAAAATGTTCCAGCTGTTTTCATGCCTTTTGCCACTGGGACATGACTGTCTAAAGTGCGTTAGAACAGATTTCAAATGCATTTTCCATAGTATCCTGGGATTGGCTGCTGCTGCCTGTAGGTCCTCCACCCATGGAATCAAATGATGGCTAAGGGGGTGGGTGCTACAGAGACTGTGCATGCCTGTAGCATGCAGACTGGAACACAGAACATGCTGAATGCTGGGGCTATGACAAGTGCACAGGTAGTGAGGTAAACCCATCCCCTGTCTGTTTATGTATCTAGGGATGCATAGATTCTTGTGGGGACTGGGCCAGCTAGTCCAATACCCATTGTGTACTGCCAAAGATCTGGGACCTAACGACAGCTGAAAAAATGTTATGATGTACCTGCTCCTGACAGAGGAGCTCAGTGACTGTGGCAAGTTTGCTGACCCCCATTGGGCTGAAGAGTTGTGCTATGCCTGGTCTCAGAGTAGAGAGGCAATGACTCCACCCTGAGGCCATCTGGTAAAGATCAAAAGCACATTCACCTGCTCCTAGAGAGAGACTGGAACCCATTTTTGTTCTCTTTCAAAGAGGAGACCCTTTTTTCTACTCCGATGAGCAAGGGGTCTACCGAAGCCAGAAATCAGAAGAGGTGCCCAGACTGCCTTCATCTCAGTGGCTGAGGATGCTTCCTCTGCTACCCAGGTATCTAAGGCAGATTACCAGTGGATATGATACATAACCCTGTTGCTTGCAATAGAATTTTCTGTTTATCTCAAGTACAATCTAGACTGAGAGTGTTTCAATTGTTCTCCATTGTGCTTTCCTAGATGAACTAGTAGGGCCACCTATTCATAAATGTTTGTGTTTGTATACAAAATATAAATATTTTGAGATTCAAGTAGTATTGTAGGAATGTACTTGATGTGTGAAGTGGGGAAAATTCGCTCCGTGAAAAATTGCACAAATCTTCCACATTTCGCTGAGTGGATCAATGTGCGAAGCCCAGCTTTGCTCCTCCAAAACAACTCAGCAAAATGCAGAATTTGGTAACTCTGCTGGTGGAGTTCAAACTTCATACTTTGCAGAGTTTGGCTATTTTAGTGCCCTCCACAGATCGCCTCTCCCCGGTGTCTAGTGTCCCCCCTCGCCAATCTCAGGCCCTGTTTCAAAAGGAAGAAACCCCCCAATCACAGGGCGTCCACTGCACTGAGTCTGACCACCATTAAAAAAATAAACCAAAAATGTCCCTAGTGTATAATGGACCCCCAATCAGGTAGTGCCCCCACCCCACCCCACCCCACCAATCACATGCCCTGTTCCTAAAGGAAGAACCCTCCCATCACAGCGTGCCCACCTCGTCGAGTCTAACCACCATTACAAAAAATAAACTGCAAAATTTCCCAGTGTCTAATGGACCTGCCACTCCATAAGCTAGTGCCCCACTCCCCCCACCACCCTAACCTCGAGCAGGCCACCGGCACAACCCTCCACTCAACTCCATGGCCTGCAGCCTAACTGAGCTCTTAATGAATGAGTGTGTGCTTGTACAAGCACACACTCATTCATTGACAGCTCACGGACATTTTAGTCAGTTTTTCAGGGTGATAGAGAAGGGGAAGGGGCTACTTCCGTCACTGGTGAGGTGGCCAAGATGGGGGAATGGTGTTGTTGACTTCTCATTCCCCCTCATCCCGCACCCTCACTGGTGTCCGGAGCAGCCACCTCCCCTTCTCTACCCCCCTGAAAAACTCCCTAAAATGACTGTGAGCTGTCAATGAATGAGCGCGTACTTGTACAAGCATGCTCTCATTCATTAAGAGCTCAGTCAGGCTGCTGGCCATGGAGGTGAGTGGAGGGCTGTGCTGGTGGCCCACTCGGAGTCATGATAGGAGGACACTACCTGATGGGGTGGGGGTTCCACTAGACACCAGGGAAATTGTTTGGTTTATTTTTTTAATGGTGGTCGGACTCAGTGGCATGGGGGCCCCGTGATAGTGGGGGTCTTCCTTTTGGATCAAGGCTGGTGATCGGCAGGGGGCTGGGACCACTGGACACCAGGGAGGATGTCCAGCTACTGACTGTGGGGGGGAAGGTGCAACTTCTCCTTGCTTTTTGATTTTTTAAGAGCAATTTGCACTTTCAAAAAACCGAAAGCAATGTGAAGCTAGTTTCGGCGAAGTTTCCACCACAGGTGGCAACTTCGCGAAATGCTCCACAGAGGTGAATTTGGCAACTTCACCAAAACTTCGAAAGTGGAGTGAAATGTCTCAACATGTCTACGCAGGACTCAAGAGAAAGAGAGGGTGAATATCTGTATGTTTTACTATGCAATATGTTCAGCACCTAGTCAAACCAGGGCCTAGTTATTGGCCATGGTGCACACAGCACATCTTCAATTCTTTTCATATTCAGTTCTTGGCCAGTGTAAGAGCCGGTGCATCATTCAGTTCAGTTTTCATTAGTAAAAATGCTAGTAGCCATGTTTGTGATAGCAGTCAGGGATGAGTGAAGTGGCTCATGAATTCTGTAAATGATTGACCCTGATTCAAGATTTTATTGCCTTGTTTCTGCCTATGCATTTCTGGGGAATGAACATATGGGTCTCATGTAGTGCTTGTGTCTACATCATTGTTGCGGAAAATGGACTTTCTCTGTAGGTGTGATTTCTTGGTGCTCCTCAGATACCCCACCTAAACTTGGAAATATTGTATAGAACCCTATTAGCCTCTTCCATGTCATCCTTTTGAGTGAAGTCATTTGCTGTACAGAGCTGAGAGACTGAAGTGATTTTGTGAATTTCTTCAAAATTGTCAGTTCACCACTCTAAGGATCATGGATAATCTATGGTTTTAAACAGTATGGTGAAACCATGGTTATACGTGTTCAGTGACAATGGTCATTTATGGTTTGGCCATGATTTTAACCATGATTATCCATGGACAACCACTGATAGCAAATGGAACAGGGGCAGACCATGGATAACCACGGTCATTATATATAAGATAAAGTATGAGGTGGTGTGTATAACAAGAATGTTACACCCCCCTGAAGTGTTGGATGCCACATAAACCCCGAGAGCAAAGCCCAAAGGGTTTATCTTGGCATCTAGCATTGAGGGTGTGTATAAAATTCGAGTTTACACACCACCCCATATTTTATTTGATATAATTGCTGGGTTTAATTTTTTTCACCACCCCAATTACTGTATATAAAATAAGTAGAAAATGTCTCTGTGCAGCCGCGGTCTGACCAGGTTTCAGAAGGGTCAGTGGTCCGACACAGCTGCTGGAAAGAAAGGCTTGTGTTTTTTTTTGGGGGGGGGTTGGAGGGAGTATAGTAAAATACTGGAGATAGTGGAGAATACTTGGGGAAAAATAGTTTTAGAGCAGCCGTTTGTTGTTGTTTTTAAAAGTTTTACTTACCACCGACTCGGGTCTGTGACGATGTGAAAGAGCAGTTGCTGGCACTGGTGCATGCACAGCAGAAGGGAAAGCTGGTGCATGTTTGCTATAATAAACACTCCTTTATTATGGCAAATTACACTACAGGTTTCCTATGGAAAAAAAAACAAAACCCAGTTATTATATCTAGAATAATACATGGGTGGGTGTGTGAAACCAGAATTTTACACACATCCGAGGTGTGGGATACTACATAAATCCCAAGGGTGCAGCTTCAGGGGTTTATAAAAGCATCCCACACTGAGGGTGTGTGTAAAATTCTGGTTAAACACACCCACCCATGTTTTATTTTATTTAATTACTAGTCATCATTTTTCATGATTCGATCTCTGTTGATTCCCCTGCCTCTGACAGAAAAGTTTCAAATAACTTTATGTCACTTGTTGTTTTCCTTATAGTGTTCTTGTTTTTTTGCTGTGTTAGAAACACTTCCTAGTTTCGCAGATTTGACAGGTTAAACCGCAATTCCATTTTTTTTTCTTTTTGTCAGGATGGCAGTTTTATTATGTTTTTTTTTATTTCCGTACTGAGACTTTTACATCCATGAATGATTTGTGGCTGAGGAATGGGAGAAGACGGGGACTTGGACAACAGTAATGGTGGGGGTAACCTCCTTAATACACACAGAGGCAGAGAGGCTCAAACAAGTTGTTGATTGAAAAAACAGAAGCATCGGTAGGTTGCCCACAGGGAAGGAGGTGATACCAAGTGGTGAAGGGATGGTGGATTGGTAACAAGGGGGAGCGTGCCGAAATGGTTTGTAGGGAGACTCAGAGGGAGGACAGAATGATAGGGTCAAGGGTGAAGAGAGATGGTGAAAAGGACCCAAGTACAAATGTTGATCAGTTAATGAGGGACCCTGATAGAGCAAGTGAGTGTATGGCTGGTCAAACAAGGGCAGAAAGGGAACTGGTGGTATTGAGAAGAGTTTACTGAGCTCATGCTGAGTGTAGCGCGTAGTACAGGGTGAGCTAGATTGACAGCGAGTGATTACTGTACAACTGTCCGGTTATAACTCAAAATATCAACCAGGCAGTTGCAACGCGGGATAAAAGTATGGTTATCTATTAATAACAAGCATTTGTCAATGCTGAATGTTGTCTTGCTGCCATTGGCAGTGCAGGAGTTAGAGAGAAGCAGCATAGAAGTGGCAGTCAAGTATTGAAGTGATGCCATCCCACCCCCACCCAGCAGAGAGTGAGAGGCATTAGGGTGTCCCTGTGGGTGTTTGTTAGTGCAGTGCAGGAAAACATGCTGGGCAGGATGTGAAAAATGACAGCTGCACAGTTCATAAGGAGGTGTAATTAAATGCCAGTGCTGAAAATGTGGCATACAAATATACGGAATTTGCGGAGTTGCAAGGGTGCGTGGGAAATATGCAAGGCACGCTTGCAGCACTGCCAGTTTGTGGGTGTTAGGCACCAAATTTTCAACATAGGCATTTTAGCACCTCTTCTCATGTACAGTGTCACTGTCATTTCCTGAAAGTGTCCCAAGAAGTGATTTCGCACAGCAACCACGCTATTCTGCACCGGAAGTGCAGAAACACATTTTGGGCAGGATATGTGAAGTGACAGCTGTACGGTTCATCAAGAGGTGTGTAAAATGGCAATGGTGAAAATCCAGAGTGAAAATATCACAAATGCTGCGGCAGTGCGAGCATCACTTTACATCTGCCAACGCCGCTCGAACACAGTCATTTAATGGAGTATCAGCTCCAAATTTTCAACATAGGTATTCTAGGAGCTCTGCTCATGAACGGTGTCACTGTCATTTTCATAATCTGGCCCAAACACTGATTTCCCACAGCGATTGCGCAATTGTGCGCCAGAAGTGCGGAAACACATTTCGGGCAGGATGTGGAAAATGACAGCTGTACTGTTCACAAGGAGGTGCACAAAAATGCCAATGCTGAAAATACAGCATTAAAATATTGTGAATGCACGAAGTTACGAGCCTGCGTAGCAACTGCGCAACGCACGCTAGTAAAACAGGCATTTGTTGAATTTTTCCCACCAAATTTGGAACATAGGCTTTTTGAGAGGCCACCTCATGAACACTGGCACTGCCATTTTGCTAATGGATCCAAAGGTGATTCGTGCAGTGACTGCAAAATCACCTTCGAGGATGATTAACGTATGACAGTGACAGAATTATGAGGAGGGGGCCCAAAACCCCATGTTGAAAATTTGTGCCAAAATTCAAGAAATACCTGAGATATGCAGCAAAGTTGAAAAACCCTATTCATTGCATTATACAGCTTACCGGCATTTCCTCAGTTCGCGGTCGGCTTTGAAGAGTGCAGACGTGTTCCCGGTCCACTGAAGATCATCGCGCCAGAGTCCGGAGGTAAGTATGGGGTGAGGGGGTGAGGGAGGCAGGGTGCGCAGTGGGTGGGTGCGGTGGGGGATGGGGGATCTAGACTAGAGGGACGGTTTTAGTTTTATAGGTGAAAAAAAAAAAGAAAACCGTTGTGGGACAGTTTTCCCATTGCAGGGCATTTTGCTACACTGGGTGGGCTCCCAGCGTGCCACCTAAGTGGGTTTTGTGGTGGGGAGTGTCAGTACCGACGGGGATTGGGTACCCCTGCCGCACACAACACGGTAATGCCGCTGGGGATTGGGCACCCCTCCTGCAAACAAAGAAGGGGGGAGCATGAGCCGAGGGAGATTGGGCACCCCTCAGAAGTCAACAGTTATGATGCTGACGGGGAGGGCTCACGCCGCATGCAAAGAAAGCGGGGGCGCGAGCCGGGATTGGGCACCCCCGGCATTCCACATTTGCAGGAGGGGGATGCCGACGGGAGTGGGCTCCCGTCAGCATACAAACACTGGAGGAGGGTTACCGACAGGGGATTGGGCACCCCGATGTCGCAAAGTTGTGAGGGCGCACCGCTGAGGCAGCGAAGACGTTGGTAAAGGACCGCTGTGCGGTGACGTATTGCAGCGGACCTTTGCTTTGATGTGCTTACCCCATTATGTATGTAACGGTGTGGCGGTGGCATGCAGGCTGATTGGGAATGAGGGACGCTCACTGATGCGTGCCCTGCCTTTCGCCCAACAGCAGCCGCTTCCAAGACCCGCACTGTCGCAAGATGTTGCTTGCACATGCGCACAAGCCAACATAAAAAGTGATAAGCAGTAATTAAACCTCAATACCAGTAGACTTTTGTTTAACTAGTATTGTATGTTCTGATGACGGCAAAACTGAATGCACTAGGTGATGGTTGTTGTCATCCTTATGACCCTACTGAAGTCCATATAGACTTCTAATTTTTTTTTACTTGTAGGTTTTGTTGAGAATTTCACTGGCTACAACATGTCAAACAGTACATCTAAATCACCATTGTTTCAACTTGATAGTCAAGTCATACATTCCGTTTCACTCAGTTGATTAAAGGGGAACTGTCAGCATAAGAGCCCCACACCCAAGTATGGGGCTGGTGCTAATTTGCACTTTGTGAGCAAAAACATTTTGTTTACTTACTGTTTACTGCAGTATAGTAGATTGTATCACACTGATTCTGTTGACCTGCAAGCTGACATGTTCTGTAACTACAAATCCTAGAATTCCCTGCAGCTGACAACAAAGTTACGAGTGTATGTTGAAATTTTTAAATGCATGCTCGTAATTTTGGTAATTTTCAATATTTTGATCCCAAATTTTCAACATAGCAATTTTTTCACACTACCTCATGAACGTGACACCTGTCATTTTTCAAATCCTAACCAAAATGTGTTTTCACTCTTGCGGCCCAAAATGACATTTCGGCAACCATTTTATAAATGTGACTGTCAGGTTTTAGAAGGGGCGGTCCTAAAAACAATATGTTGAAAATTTGGGATCAAAATGTGAAAAAAAAATAAAATATTGAATTGTTCGAATGTTTACTCATAACTTTATTTTTGAAGATTTTGGCCCCTAATATTCAACATGTCGTAATCTGAAGAAAAGAGACTGCACTGAGACCAGTGGTGCAAAGATAAAAAAATAAACTAGTCCATAACACCAATCTTGCACTCACCATTGGATCCATTGAAAAGGGAGCAAGGACTTCTGAAATGTGTCTGGAATTTGCACATCTTTTTTATTTTGCACATGACCGCTTAATAAAATGCAGCACTTTTGAGTATAAGCAGGTTGGAGCCTCCTTCATTTTATGGTGGTGAGTGCAAGATTGGTGTTATGGACATGTTCAACATGTCTCTTGTGTTACCCCACTTCCTGAACATGGCAGGTGTCACTCTGAAACTTGCTTTCATAGTCACACTGCGAAATCAGCTTTCGGATGAGATTTAAAAATTCCACCTGTCTTGATGGTAAAGTCAGGTAATAAAAAGTGTGTTGGAAATTTGGGGTTAAAATGTGGGAGCTCATTGAAAATTAGATGCTACCTCTCAGCTGCCCTATCCTAGATAAAGTACAATCTAAAAAAGTGTAAAAGCAAGACACCACTGAAAATGAGATATTACATCTCGTCTTATCTATCCTGGGTAAATATATAGTAAATATGTGTACAAGCAAGCAGGGCTACAGCTATGAATTTTGGGGCCCTGGACAAGTCACTTGAAATGGGCCCCTGTTTCCCAAACCAGTTAATGCCAGGGGTAATGCCAGCTCCTCAGGTGAGCCCCTCCCGAGCTCGGGGCCCTGGACAACATCCCCACTTTTCCCCCCATTACTGCGGCCCTACAAGCAAGACCCGGTACAACAGCAATGCAAGTGGAGAACATTTGGCATTGACAAATGCTTGTTTCTTGCTTTCGGCATGGAGTTATCTGATGATGTTCAGCTGATTTTTGAACGATGGCAGTTCTTTGTGACCTTTTTGCTGTGCCAGGCCAATTCGCCATGTTACTGAAATAGAAACAACAACCTGAATAAACTAACATGGCAAGAAACAAACAGTTGTGCTCATATCTGTGACCATTCCATGGTTAAATATTAAATCAGTTTTTTCTATGATTACAAATTCTGCAGTGCTTGCTTAACTCAAAAGCTGCACTAAGTACAAAAATATCCTCTATGTCCTCACTGTAATGGAAAAATGGGAGCCATCTCAAACTGAACATACATTGCTGCAGCCTTAACAGGGTTATAATAACTGGGGAGTGTTTTCTCCCATAGGGAAACCGGGTTATAATTCTGTCGTTATCACCAGCTAGTTTTAACAATGAACATGCGCCCAGTTTCCCTAGTTTGGCACATGTGCCAACCATGAACTCCTCTTCTCTGCCCCATCCATCCCCACTCCTCACCGCTGCAAACATCCTCGACAGAAGTTGGCGGTAAGTTCTTTTTTAAAAAAAACAAAAATAATCACTGGGCGCAGCAAATCTTCCTAATGGGAGTAAAGAAAAAAAAACACTGCTTCAGTTTAGGAGCTGTAGCCACTACGGACCATGCTAAAACCCCAATGGTCAGCGGCTCGACTCCGTAGACAAATCCACTTATTTTGTATAATTGCAGTGGCAGAAAAACAGTCCCCAGCAATTATACAAAATAAAGGATGGATAGGTATGTAAAACTCAGATTTTACACACACCCTCGGGGTGGGATGCCTGCGCTCTCAGGGTTTATGTGGCATCCCACCCCTCGGGGGGGGGGTGTAAAATCCTTGTTATAACCACCTACCCATCCATTATTCTTTATGTAATGGCTTCCATTGATTGAATTTTGAGAACATTGTTTAACCATTGCCTTTTACTTGGAATGCTGTTAGACAATCACTGCTGCAAAATGGTTTTTGTAGCGGTGGCTATTAAGACTAAAAATCATGTATTTATGGTGAACTCTGGCCCCCCCTTGGTGGCAACCCTAGGACTAGATATTCAAATTTCAACTTTAAAGGGAGCTCCACCCAGAAGGGCTGGAGCAGCTGACACTGCCAAAAGATGTGGTTCTGTGTTCCCTATGTGCTGCAATCCCTGATAGACTACTTCTATGGCTCTTACCATATTCGTCTCCCCAGTCACCCCCTCAAAGGTAATAAGGTTGGGTTGGCATGATCTGGCCCCCATAAAGCCATGCTTAGAGGGGAAAAGATCTTGGCTTCAACCAAATCCTTCATGTTCTATCTTTGATAATGACTTCTTGTCCCCTTGCCCAGCACTGGTGTCAGGATAACCAGCCTGTAGTTGCTTGGGTCTGAGCTTGCCCTTTTCTTGAAGATGGGAATCCAACCACATTGGCCACTTTACCATCCTCTGGTATTACACCTACACAGACAAATTCATGAATGGGGGTGTGCAGTGGGTTGGCTCACAAATTCAGACCAATTGGGTATTTGCTAAGTTTATCTGGAGCCAGTCCAACCTGATTTGTGCCCAATTCTGTTTTCTTTTAAAAAAGTAACACCTTTTTCTTACCCCTACCCTCTTGCCCCCAAAAATACAGCTGATGCTCAGGGGGGGCAGCTGCATGTTCTCCCCATCCTCTAAGCTCCCCAGTATGTCCATGAGTTGTTCTTCCTAAGCCCCTGCTGCACGGGGGGGAGGGGGGCAGCAGAACACCAAAAATATGGTCAGCAATGGCCAGGTGTGAGAAGGGGAAAAGCAAGCAATCAGATGCTAGACATTCTAGACATTCTGTGAAGACTGTAAAGGGGTTGACCACAAGAGATGTACAATGATCTCCTTTGTAATTGGATACTCTTACAGAAGACCCCCTTCCCAATGCATCACTCAATATCTAGCACCTGCTTGCTTGCTCTTTCCCTCCTCCTGCCCGGCAGGCCACATGGTAGTTATTCTGCAGCCCCCAATATAATGGGACATTGGGGAGAGCAGCCAATCAACTGACAGGGGGAGTTCAGAGGAACAGGGCACACAGAGCTGTGCCTTGTGAAGATCAGCTCACTATTTTTGTAAACATGTGGGTGGCATTGCAGAGGCTATAGGTCAAGCTGGCCTTATGGCTGTCATCCTACTGCTTTCCCCCAAGTAATGGGCTCTGGGGAGAAGCCTATGCCTATGGCCCTGGGCAGATTTAGGATGGGGGCACATGCAGCTGTGCCCCCTGAAGATCTAGAGCCTCTTTGTTTTAACCACCACCATAGGCCTGCCATGACTCTGTCACTGCAGTCCCCACCCATGATCATGGGCACAGAAGAAAAGGATGGGGGATGGGGGGACACAATGCTGTATTCCTTAAAACATCAAAAGGGTAGGGGTGCAGGGTAAATAGAGATTCAGTGAGGTGGTCATATAGTTTTAAAAGGCAGAAGGAGTGATGCTGTTATACGATTATTTAAACCCAGGTATGTGGGGTAGTGGGGCCATAGATCCCCTTCCTTGGTAACTTCAAATACAGTAGACTGGGTGTGATCATGGTAGCACAAAAGGGATAGAAAGTGAAGTTGCTGGCTTACACTGGCCCTTTAGTGAATCAGTCCTAGAGCTGCTATGTAACTTCATTCTATTTTACATAGATTGTACCATGTATTTTCCTTATATATTACTTTTGTGGTTCTGGTCCTGAATTGCCAATCCGAATTGACCAATTAGAACCAAAAAGGCTGACCTGCACACACCTACTCATGAAAGATTCCTGCAAGGGGCCACACCAGTTGTTCCCTTTGCCCCTTAATAAAAAAGTGAACCATCATGGTAAAAATCTTTCAGTTAACTCGGGGACTCAGAGAGATTCTGACTTGGATGTTATCTAATTGGTTGAGGCTTAACCCCGAGAAGACTGAAATGCTGGTGGTAGAGCCAGTTCAAAAGGGGGTGGAGGCCTCTTGGGGAAGATTGGGCTTTGGCTCAGCCACTCTAGGTTGGTAGCCTCTACCAAGGTGAAAAATCTGGGAGTCATTCTGGATAACGAGCAAACACTGGAGGCTCAGGTGGCAGCAGTAGTCTACAATGGCTTGTATCATCTCCATAATATTGCCTGGATTAAGTCCCTTGTCCTGCCTAGAGTCCCAGCCACACTAGTACATGCATTTGTGACCTTGAGGCTCGACTACTGTACCTCAGGGTCAAGACAGGCATGTTATGACACCTGCAACTGCTACAGAATGCTGCAGCCCAGCTACTGATGGGTCTTCCCAGAGCTTGTTATATTTCACCGGTGCTGCGCAAACTGCATTGACTGCCAGTGAAGTGGTGTGTCTCCTTTAAAGTGGGTCTCTTACCTATAAGGCCCTACATGGGCTGAGCCTGGGCTACCTGTCAGGGCTCCTGCACCCTTACACCCCAGGATGCTCACTCCGCTCTGCAAAGGAAAGCCTCCTGGTAGTCCCAAGGACAAGGTTAAAATCGTCTGGGGATCAGGCATTTGAAGTGGCTACCCCGGTCTTTTGGAATTCGCTGCCCAGGACTTTGACAGAGGCCCCCTCTGTAGGGGCTTTTATATGTGGTTTGAAAACGTTTTTATTTAGGCAAGCATTTGGGGATTAAAGTAGATAAACTAGATTTGATAAGTGATGTATACGCTAATTTTAAGATATTCTACTGTATTTGTCATATGGATTGTGCAAAGTATGTATAATTGGTTTTATTTATGTACTGTCTGTAATGGCACCCTGAGCCTCTGGGTAAGGGTGCCACAAATAAATAAAGACTACTACTACTACTACTACTACTCATTTTGTTTTGGCAAGTAGACCTGAAATATACATCTTGTAAGCAGAGCTTTGCTTTATGCCAAGATTGCATGCAGTATACATTTTGGCCACTAGATGTCACTGCTGCTACAGCATAGTAGAAAACGTGTGACAGAGCCTGAAACAATGTAGCAGGATTGTGTCTGTTTTGTTTTGCATCTTGCAGTATATTGAAAACGTGGCTGAATTTAGGGACTGTAGTTGCAACACTGTCATTTTCCTTAAATTCAACTGTAGAGTTTCCTGCATAACATACATTAGGCAAGATTTTTCCAAAGTAGCACATGAAGCTCCGCCCTGTATTGTGTCAGTACTGAAACAGCAATGTTTTTCTGACACTTTCAGATAATAGATTGTTTTTTCCCTCATACCATCTGTGTCTGTTATAACAAAGGTCAATAAAATACAGACATCTTCCTAATGCTCTAGGCAGCTCTTTTTTCAGTCAGATGCATGTGGCAGAAACCTGTGACTGTAACAATTAGTCTGTTGAAATTATGCTTTGTAGTATTTTGTGTGGGACTTTAAAATCTGGCTCACTGTTAGTAAAAGAGCACATGGGCAATGAATTCAAACAGCGCCACTTGAACAGTTTGTGCCACGCAAATGTGGCTTTGCACGCAGTACTTAGCAGCATGGCAAGTGCTGTATTCACAGACACAGGTTGCATAGCGCAGAGTTAACATTTGAGTGCTAATGGATTGGCTGAGCAAATGCTAATGATAGAGTCCTGCATACAGGGTGCAGTGGCATATTCAAAGTTTTTCGACACTGCTGACAGCATGTATATGCAGCAATAATTAATGCTTCCAACAAAAAACATGTTTTTCCAGAGAACAACTAGTGTAGACCTCCATCTCTCTGTCCCCATGGCACAAATCCCTGGCTTCCAGTGCCACCCGCTTCATTTCCCCATCCCTATGGCATAAATCCCAGGTGTCCAGTGGCACCACCTTTATTTCCCAGTCCCCATGGCACAAATCCCTGCTTTCAGGTGGTACTCCCTCCCTCCCCATCCCCGTGGCACAAATTCCTGGTGTTTAACAGCACCCTCTCCCTCTCCCCGTCATCATGGCACAAATCCCTGGTGTCCAGAGGTACCCCCTCCCTATAACTATTGCACAAATCTCTGGTGTCCAGTGGTACACCTTCCCTCTTCAGGTTCCCATTGTACAAATACCTGGTGTCTGATGGCAGCCTGTGTGTTTCCCTGTTCCCATGGCACAAATACCTGGCACCCAGTGGTACCCCCTCCATCTCTCCATCCTCATGGCACAAATTGCTGGTGTCCATTGGCATCTCCTCCCTTTTGCATCCCTGTTGCACAAATCTGTGGTGTCTGGTGGAATCCCTTCCTTCTCCCCATCCTTTTGGCACTAATTCCTGGTGTCTGGTGGCACCCTCTCCCTCTCCCCATGGCACAAATCCTTAGTGTCTAATAGCACCTCCTCCTTTTCCTCATCCCTAAAGCTTAAATTCCATGTGTCCAGTAGCACCCCTCACCCCCCAAAGCACCCTAATCCCCCCCTAGTTCTATTATGGCAGCTGTCACAAACTCTCCTCTCACTTCTTTGGTTAACTCACCCATCCACTATATCAATATACAGTGGTAGCCAGGGCCATCGGTAACAATAATAAGCCATATCTGGTGTTGTTGCTAAATGTTTCCATTTGAGACAGGCTGCTGGAAAACTTAAAGAGCATTGTACAATGAACAAGGCACTCTGCGTGAGCTTCAGTGGTAATGAGACCCGAATATAGCATGCCTTCACTGGCTAACTTTTGTATGACAGGAGTGGTTTACGAATTTTACTTTCAGGTAAACCCAGAGTTCCAGGAAGTGTATTCCTGCTGGGTCCCTGCCATGTGGCGGATTGAATTTTCAGGTGTGTCCCCATTTCATGAAGGGGACTGGAACACCTGCCATGCAAGAGGCAACTTCTCAAGTTTACTATCCCCTTTCCTGAGGTGGAGATAGAAATCTACCACCATGCCAGCGACAGCTGGAGAAGTGTGCCCCGTTTCATGATCTGAGGGTGATCAGGAGTCCCACCATGCCAGCAGAAACTTGAGAATTGTGCCCCCCTCTTATGAGAGGGACCAAAAGATCTGCCATTAAGGTGGCAACTTGAGAAGTGTGTCCCCCATCTCATGAGGCAGACCAGAAGACCCACTGTTCCATGCTTTCTGGTGTCTATTGGCACTCCCTTCCTCACCAAAACCCAGCTCCCTAGCATCTAATGGCACCTCCCTTCCTCATCCAAACCCATGCCAAGCTCCCTGGTGTCTAGTGGCTCCCTCCACCCCCAAACAGTGCAAGAAAAATCCTAGGAGTTCTGTGGGAACCCCTCCCCTCCTGATAATGACTGACAAAGCCCATCGCTCACATCCTTGGTCAACCACTGTCTAACTGAGAATAATGAAAATTACTATATCAGTATATTGTGATGCAGCAGTTTTTGTTATTTTTGATTAGATGGTGGCCACGCAAGGATGTAAGCAGAGGGAGATGGGAATTTCCACTGGACACAAGGAGCTCTTCTCTGACATAACTTAGGGTGGGGGATGGGTGCTGATAGACAGCAGAAAGCTTGGCATGGGTCAGTTTGTTTTAAATGTGTTTTGACTGGGGGCAGTTGTCTCATGATCTACCCTCAGGAGAGGGGGCAATGTCATCTCAAGAGGGGAGTGCAGTCCTTGCTGCTGCTGGCTATGGGGTATCTTCTTGTCCCCCCTCAGGAGAAGGAAGAGCTATCATCCCTACTGCTGGCTCAGAGGTATCTACTGTTACGTCCTCATAAAAGTGAGGTTCTGTTATCACTGCCATCAACTCTTTGGGAGGCAGTTTAGCACAGTGGTTTAAAGCTCTGAGCTACAAATCTGGTGGCATCCAGCAGACCAGACCTGGGTTTGAATCCCACAGCTTCCACTTGCAGACTGTGTGAACCTGAGCAAGTCACTTAACTTCCCTGTGCTCCCAGGTCGCACCTGTAAAAAAGCTTTCAGCTTAGTGTGCTAGTCCTGGTTAAACAACTAACAAAAAAACAAACTTTGGAGGTATTTTTTGGTCCCCCCTCAGAAGAGGGGTATGCTGCCATCACTGTCATTTGCTATGGGGGTATCCTCTAGCCCGGCTGCAGAGGAGTGGGTGCTGTTTTTCCTGCCACTGGGTCAAGGCATATCTCCAGGACCTCACTCATGAGAGGGGAGCACTGCCACTGTGGCCATTGGCTCTGGAGTTTCTCCACATCCCCCCTCAGGAGAGAGATACATGACACAGTTTTGCTGGCTGGCAGCAGCTTCCACAGCAGAGGTTTTTTATACCCTCCCCCAAGCAAACCCATCCACCCTCCCTCTAGACATCCTTTTCCCTCCTACGTCCCCTGTTCTGACCATGTAAACAACTCCCTTATTCTTGTAGCACCCATGCCACACTCCTCCCCCAGTGAAAAAAAGCAAAGTGTGTTTAAACTGTCTCCTCACTTAACTAGTAAATTACCTTCCCCACACTCATATCAGTTTGACTCCTTCGTCCCCCTACTTGACCCAGTAAGTCCAAAATACCCACTTCTCTTTACCCTTTGCCAGAACCCACCACCATCCTCCCACCTAACCACACCCCAAAAAAGGATACAATTACATACCATGGTATACGGCTGGCACAGCCCTCCGGCCATCTTGGCCACTTGCCTTTGTATGAATAAAACTGCTTGCACTCCTAGAATTACTAGTGGAGTGCATATGGCTTCATTCATATGCTGCAGGCCATCCTAGGTGGAGGGAGGGCTGTGCTGGGTGCCGTCATGGAGTCGTGACTGTATCCTTTTTGGGGGGTGCTGCCAAGGGGACGAGGGTGGTTGGGACTGACTAGAGGGTGGGAGGATAAGTGTGTACTCTCCTATTGTCTTCTTGCCAGTCCTGGCTCTTGCTGCTGAGAGAAGAACTGAGACTTTTGTTTAAAAATCACCCAATCCTCCATTCCCCTTGCCAGTCCTGGCTTCTGAAGGTGAAGGAAGAAGACAGTTTGGCACTCTACTCAACATTTTGTCACAGAATTGTGAGTGTGACACAGTGTGGGACAAGGCCCACCAAATGTGGGACTCATCATTAACTGTAAAGGTACACAACATGTTCTAATGCTATTATATTTGCAAAGTTTAATTTTGATTTAGCATCACAATGTTTAATGAATTTCTGCTTTAGTCTCAGTCTTCAGTATCTTCTCTGTGTGAGCAGAATCTTGTACATGTCTGTATGCAGGTGCAACAAGGTCTGTAGGTGGGTGCTGTGGGGTCTGTGTGTGGGTGCAGTGGGGTCTGAGTGGACGCAAGGGAGTCTGTGTGAGTGTGGTGAGATCTGAGTTCAAGTGTGGTGGGGTCTGTTTGTGTGCATGGTGAGGTCTGTGTGTAGGTGCAATGGGATTTTGAGTGCAGGGGTGCCAGCATCTGTGTACACACAGGTAACATGTGCATTTCTGGGGCCTGTGTACATTTGTAGTAGTTTATGTGTGCTTGCCAGGGTCTGTGTGCCCGTGTCTGCCTGCATACATGCATGCATGTATGCTTGTGTGTATGTGTGCCTGCTTATATGGGTGTCTATGTGAGTATGTTAAGATTTGTGTGAATGAGTTATGCAGTGTGTGTGTGTGTGTGTGTGTGTGTGTGTGTGCACGCACACATTGGAATATGTGTGCGTGCATGTGAGTGTGCTTGTTTCAGAATTTGTGTGCAGAGCAGACAGTGAGAGTACACATTAGGTTGGGTGTGTGTGTGTGTGTGTGTGCGCATGTTTGTTGGGGTCTGTGTGTAAATGTTAATGTGTGTGCAAGTGCAAACTGGGCTTTGTGTTTGTGCACATCCAGGTCTGTGTGTGTGTGTATTCATACACATTGGGCCTGATTCCAAGATGGGTTCACCATGGTGCAGTGCTACTTGTGCCAACACATATGGCGTAAGTTGCACATTGTGCCATGGGTTCCACCAGCTGGGATTCTGAGAGGCAGCCTGAGCCATGGCGGGTGGCCTGCACCCAGGGGGACTTACACTGCCCAAGGCCCCTATGGCACAGTGGCCTCTTTCAGAATTGGGTAGCAGCTGCGCCCAATTCCAAAAGGGCAGCTGCCATAACCCCTCAATGCCATTCCAAGAGGCCCTGCGGCACTGTGAGGTTAGACCAGCTATTAACTGGTGTAAGGGGTTCCCATCCTGCCAAAATGCCTTATGCCCCCCTGCATGGCCCTGACCCGCACACTGCCATGCCACACAGACCCCACTACCGCATAGCAACCCCACCCCCACCCCCTGGCATCACTGGGGTTCCATCCGCTGGCTCCCGGGACCGCAATGTGCCAATGCCACCCCCAGTGCCAGTGCCACAGCCACTCTGCCAACACCCCTCATGGCCCACTGGGGCTTGCGGGCATGTCTTGGGGCTTGGGTCTAGGGGAGCTGAGCCCTGTTGTCGGGCTTGTCAATGGCTTGCAGCACCAAGGACAGGTGCACCCTTCCTATGGCACAATCCTGGAGATGCCGCAAGTCACAGAGCATAGGTGCCGGGGACCCTGCCTGTTCTGGAATCTGGTACAGAGTCCCTAGCATAGCAGGGTATGGTGCAACTTGCATCCGCCTGCGAGTTATACCATACTTCTCAGAATCAGGCCCCTTGGGTTCAGTGTGTGTTTTCACATATAGTGTATGTGTGTGTGTGTGTGTGTGTGTGTGTCTGTGTATGTGTGTGTGCACAGTGCAAGTACAGTAGTAGGGGTTTAAAATCTATGTTCTAATCATAACATGGAAACATATTAATTTAAGGTTAAAAGGTAGTCTAGCTCCATCAAGCCCCTGCCTGCCTTCATAAGCAGAGATTAATAACTATATGGTGCTAATATATTGGGATTTTCTACTAACCTGAGTACCCTATGATTCACTTGATAAGCAGAAATGGGTCCAAGTTTAACCTGAGGGCCTGTACTGTCTTCATGTGCACTGTTGGCACCAGTGTTGGTGCCAGTAAGCTATTTCAAAGGCTCACCACACTTGTGAAGAAGAAGTTTTCTCTTGGATTTACCACTTTTTAGCTGCAGAGCGTGTCCCATCTCCTACTGAAGCACCCTGGATCCAGCAGCTCTGCCTGTTCAACCTTATTGCTGTCCTTTAGTATGTGGACGACTGAAATCACATCCCACTCCCCCAAGTCTCTTTTTCTCCAGGACCCACATTCTCTTTTTTCCACAGGATAAACATGTTAAGGGCTTCCACTCCTCGTAGCTTTTGTCCTCCACAGCCCTGATCATTTTGGTAGCCCTAGACTGAACCCTCTCCATGGCCTCAATTACCTTTTTATTTTGAGGAGACTAAAACTGCACAGACTACTCTGGGTGGAGCCTGACCAGGGCTATGTAAAATGGCCGATTTTTGCTCAGCAGGGAGGCTGACAGGATGAGGATTTCCTTCCTCTGTGGAACATACAAGAATTTTCATAACATGTTGAACATATGTAGGAGAGGTCAGGCTGGCATTTCTATACTGGGTGATATAGGGGCCAAGAGGAACTTCTAGGGACTTGGTGGGGAGGGTGGTAGGGCTAAGATGAATCGGGGTGGGTTGACTACAAAACTAGCACTGGATGAAGAAATGCGGACAGGGGAGAGGGCAGATCCTGTCATTGGTGTCACTAACATTAGGTCTGGGGGCACACTGTATACCTAAATGCATTACAATCTAGGAGAGAGGAAAACTTGTGCAGTTCAGTAGGCCTGGAGGGGCATGTGCATCTCCTAATGTTTTTCAGTCCAGGAGTGAGAAGAGATAATGCTGCTTCTATTAGGTTGGGGGGAGGGACACTACACTGTAGTCACAAAACTTTACAGTTTAGGAGAGGGTAGAGAATGCTGTTACAGTTAAGCATTGGTGTTGGTGGAGAGCAAGACAGTGTCAATGGCCCAGCCAGTTGCACACTCGCCTCTGAGGCCAGAAGTGCAGACAGGTGTAGGTTCTATTCCCATACCAGGAACTTGGGGTAAAAACCTAATACTGATACTGTAGTGCTGCATGAGGTGGGTGCTGCACTCCTGAGGTGCTGTCTTTTGGATGAGAAGTCAAACCGATGTCCTGTCTGCCTGTTCTGGTGGTTGTTCAGGTGGACGTTCAGGTGAACATTAATTATCCTATCTCACTTCTCTGAAAGAGTTGGGGAATTTTGCCGGTGTCCTGGCCAAATGCCCCACATTCACTAAAAATATCACCAACAGCTTAAATCTGGTTCAATTTCAGTTGGCTTCCATCTATATCTCCCCACCCACAGGTTGAAGGTGAAAATAGGCAGAGTTGCCTAGCCCTCCTTTCCCAGTCAACAAAAACTAAATCAATAAGAGTTTGTATCTCCACTGTTTTATTCATAGGATTCATAGAAATATACAAGCACAGTTCAGCTACTGGACAGTGACTGTACAGGATCCACCTGGTTGAGGGTGTTGGGTTCATTCAGTCTCCTGCGATAGGGGGGTCCATCCCAGAAAAAATAAATAGCACAGTACCTCAACCCAAAGAGAATAAGTGGGGCAGATGTTATGTGCAGTACCACTCCCAGGGATGCAGTACCTACCCACCTCCCTACACTGGATAGGACCACCCCCTGGTTACCAATAGGACATTAGTTATGTTCGCCAGAGAACACTTCAATCAGGTTACACAAACTGGGTGCACACACAGCAGAAAATTTCAACAAATTAGCAATGTTTGTCAGAAGTGTCAGTGTGACTCACTTGGTAGTACATTCGCCTCTGGGCTAGAATGTTATGGGTTCTTGTCGCATAACAGGACTGGGCTCAAACCTTAAAGGAAAACTGTCCAGCCCCTGCAAAGCTTACCCTCCTGTTTAGCTTTTGTGAGAAAAGCAGCTTTTTTCTCGTGCCGCAAAGTAGTTTAATTTAAATATGAAAAGCCTACTACCCGAAAGTATGGTGGATGCTGGGGCTGCTCTATTAACAGCAAAGGTGTGGCACCGCACTGTGCGCTTCAATGCATTTGTACTGAAATGCACAGTGCAGCACCGCACCTTTACAGTTAATGGAGCTGCCCCAGCGTCTGCCATACTTCCGGGTAGCGGATTTTTCATAATTAAATTAAACTACGTTGCAGCTTGAGAAAAAAGTCTCTTTTCTCACAAAAGCTAAACCAGAGGGTAAGCTGCCCCTGCAAAGGACAGTTTTCCTTTAAATATTGTCAACTGAGTGCAGTAGGGGTGTGCTGTACTGTAGGGATATGCTTTTCTTTGGCTGAAATGTTACGCCGAGGTCCCTTTCACCCATCTCTTATGTTGTCATGGTGGGTGTCCAGTTGAAAGTAAATGAAATGAAAGCACTTTTTGCAACGGTAGTAGAATTTTTATTGAGGACATAAATCTTGTACATCAATTATAAACAGAACAAATCAGAAGTACAAACTAATACAGTGTATGTTTTGTTCCTATACAGTAAATTTGAAGAAAAAAGACATAAGAAAGGTCATAATCAATCTACATAGACCAAATAACAAAAATAATTATGGTGGGTTACAACACCATCCTTCATAATGCTTCCAGCAAACATCACACAAACATTTCAATAAACGTTGTTTCTCTTTAACATATAAGTCCAGAAGCTGTCTTTGTATACAGCAAAATACTTTAATCTGTGGTCAATATTGTTGATGAAGCATCCATTTTCATCTTGCCTGCCAGATGTAGTATTTGAAAAAGCCACAGATAACTCTTAGAGTACTTGGTTGATACTTCTTCCAGGGTCCTGTAAATATCCCTAATACTAATCTGGGGCTGTCTGGGGTTGATATCAGCCGCTTGCAGCTAGTGCAGAATGCTGCTGCCAGGCTGTTAACTGGTACAGTACTTTCAGGTCCAGTCACATTACGCCTGTGCTGCGTGAACTGCATTGGCTGCCAGTTCAGTGGTGGATCACCTACAAGGTAGGCTTGCTTACCTTTAAAGCCCTACATGAACAGGGACCCAACTACCTGAAAGATCTCCTGACTCCCTACTCCCTCAGTCACCCTCTCCGACCCACCAATGAGGGATTGCCAGAGATTCCCAGGGTCTGTCATAAAACATCTGGCGCTTGTGCTTTCTCATTTGCAACACCATCGGTTAAGAGAATGCCTGACTGTCAGCAGTTTTAAATCTATGCTGAATACATATTTATTTTCTTTGGCCTTCCCTGATTAACTGATTGACTCATCTTAAATAATTTATTATGTTATCCATTTTAACATTGTAATTTTATATCACGTACAGCACCTTGATTTTGAAAGGCGCTGTATAAATAAAGTTTACTTTGCTTTACTTAATACTTTGTATGAGATTAACCTTTTACCTGCTAAAGCCCATAAATTCTGTACATCACATTCTGAGAATAAATGAGTTTGGGTTTCTAATAGGCCATTGCAGGTGTCTCTAGGGCAAAATCTGTCTGATATCCACTGAACTACCTTAAGAACCTCTGCCTCCCTTTTCTCACCACCAACCAAACCCCTCTTGATCAAGTGGACACCTTTAAATATCTAGGGATCACACTAGACCCAGCCCTCAACTATAAGCAACATATTCTTCACCTAGCCACTGCTCTTAACTCGAGATTAGGTGTTCTTTGTCGGTACAAACATTGCCTCACTCCCGAGGCCCTATGGCTTACCATCACTTCCTCTGCCCTCTCCCTTCTGGACTATGGTATTCTCATTTACAGTGTTGCCCCCACCTCCACACTAAACAGACTCCACCTTGTACTAAACAAGGTCTGCCGTCTCATCCTCGGATGTGATCGTTTCACACACACCTGCTCACTCTACAGCTCCACAAATTGGCTAAACCATGACAGCAGAATCAGGTATCACACCTGCCTAATGACAAAGAAAATAGTACTAGGTCTCATCGCTCCCACTCTCTCCTCAATTATTCACCCAGCATCGTCAGTCAGAGCCATCCATAACTTGAACAAGCCGTTGTTATGGTTGCCCCGCTGTTGGACCTCCCAGTTTCAAAGAACCTTTAGTTACCAAGCCCCTTACTGGACAAACTCACTCCCAAGCCAAATAATCAATGAAATAAGACTTGGTGCTTTTAAATCTAGACTAAAGGAGCACCTCCAGGACTCTAGCATATGTGATTGGCCCCTGACACCTTCCAACAGTATGTTGTCTTATATCTCACAAAACAAACTGCCTCCGATCCCCGTGACTAAATTGCACCTATATTACTATACGATTATCAGCCTGTTACAGAACCTACTGCAACTATATGGCTGTGCTAAAGAACTGAATCCTTTTGCTATCCTTGACTGAAAGCCTCCTACTGAACAACAATGTCTTCAAATGCCTGTCATGTAATGTAATGTACTGTAACATGTAATGTAATGTACTGTTATCTCTGTAACAAATGTTGTCCCTGTACCTTAATGTATGACATAGAACCTTTCTAAATGAGTCTTTGACTCAAAGGTCTTTCTGAATATCTCAATAAACAAATCATAGCTGTTTATGTTTATGAGAGTCTCTCACCCCTAAATGACCATAAAAAGTAAGCCAAAACATTTCCCAGATATATTTTATACTTATGCCCATTTAAAACAAAACTTCAATCTCTACTTGCTCTCACTAGTGGACTGTTACTGCAGTGCACTGCACTCCCTCCCCCCAACCGGCAAATGGTATTCTTTTCCAGATTGGATTGTGACTTGTGAGCACTGGTTAAGGTGTTGTTGTGACTTTGCATCTGCATCTCTTCTTGATTGCACAGTGCAGTCTTAATCTGCCTGTGCTTTTGCATCTGTTTAGTGCCCAGTCTCCATCTGCAAGCCACAGTTGTTGTTTTTTTTCGCTTCTAATCCACCAGCCCAGACTGAAAGTTTAGAAATCTAAATGTATTTAGAATTTTCTTGGTGATCCCCCAAAATGCATGCAAAGAGACATGCAGGCAAAGCTGTTTCTGGCAAGATTGTCCATGGGCATGGTAGTACGTAGAAGTGCATAGCTGATGTCAGTAAAGGGATTTCTCCATCAATGTTTTCTACAGCGCAGTCTGTAGCTTCTCTCATGGTTGGAGGAGATGATCTCCCAGCTGGTGATGTTAGTGCAGTTTCTGCTGGCATGAGTATTTCTGTCTCAGGTTCCACTTCTGACCAGTTAACCATTTAAAAAAATATAGTTGAGTCTAAAGCTGTGACTGACAGTGTAGATGATGTCATACTCCCCAGTAACATCCCCATGTAGTTGAACATGATTCTGATCCTGGCAACGATAACTCACAATGTCACATTTCTTCCAGCACTGTTGAGGTCATGCTTTTGCCATCCAATGATTCAAAGTGTGGTGCAAAAATATCGGGTGATGATGATGATGATGATGATGATGCTGTGGTTGGAACGTGTTCTCCACATGACAGCATCCAAGCTGAAAATGTGGATGCGGATAATGTTGATGAATATGATGATGATGTCAGTGACCCCTGTTGGGAACCATAGAAAAAGAAAGTCAAGGTAGCTGTGCCTGGGTCTGTTGGCATTAAATCCCCCCCCCTCAAAAAAGTTGTGATTTAGCGGTTCCTGTTGATGATAATGACGAGGACCCAGTAATAATCATAGATAGTCATGGTGGTCAGTTGGAGTCCAAGTGAGTCCAGCCTGAAAAATCATGTAGCACATCCCCATTTCAGGGGTTAAAAACCGGAGTCCAATAAGCAGCATCAGGGACATGTTAAAAGTAGGGATCACAATCCCTTGTTCAGAATTTTTTTATCCAATATGCAAATGATGAGTCAGTTGCAATCTGCCAGCTTTGCCATGTGTGTGTGAGCTGAGGTAAAAAGGGGAGTCATCTGGGCATGGGGGGGCCAGCATACACATCTTAAGAACAGGCACATGGCACTGTGGACCCGGCACCAGATGGCAGCTAATGGGTAGCACAAGATATTAGCACTGGGGATTGGGCACCTACAATAACAGCAACTCAATCCCCAGCGCATATCTCCAGGGCTACAGAAAGGTAGGGTGACCAGATGGGGGAGTCGGCGAATATAGTGATGGGATGTCGCTATAGGTACATGCGCAGGGAGAGCAAGCATGCACAGCGAGGGGTGGGAGGGAATGTGAGGGGTGGTGCTGCGGTGGGTTGCTGAGCTGACCTTGTGACATGGTGGGTGGGTTGGCGGTGTTGGTCAGCAGAGTGCTGGGTTTGGGTCCGGGCATTGGTGCGTTTTTGTTGCTACCAACCCGAACCTTTCTTTTTTTAATTTTTTCACCCCCCCGACATTCACTCCCCTGAAGCTGAGAATCAGTAAGTAGGGGGATGCGGGGTGGCACAGCCCCCCGCACAAAACATTACAAAACTAAGTCCCCAGTGCCATTTTACTGTGTAAAAGTGCCAAAATAAATTTTCAGCACTTGACTTCATGATAATGGTGATTGCCTTTAGGCTTTCGCCGTTATCACATAAACCCGAGCTAATGCCATAGTGGGGCATTCACCATCATCATCAACCTTACTGAGCATGTTATCCCCTTCCATGAGTGTAAGACCAAGTAAGAATGTCTGCAGTACTGATGAAATAACACCAGAGGGTTATTACAGGCATGATGAGGGGGAGGATTATGATTTAGAAATCTTGTCAAGTGGTGGTCAGAGCAGCAGCAGTGGTGGTGGTGGTGGTCAATGTAGTATGTCTAGTGCGAGTGGTACATCAACCCCAGTACATAAAATGGGGAAAATAACTTCATTTGTGGACTTGTCACCTGTACACCCCTCTTCATCACACATCCACACCCCACCCCCGGCTATTCGCAGAGCCAAGCCATTTGTCACACCCGATGCAAAACGTGTAAGTCGGCCCATGTTGGAGAGTGTTTTTGCCTGTAACCTCCTGCCTGACTGTGAAGTGGCAAAGTGAGGGTTTAAAATGGGTACTCCACGTAGCGGAATACTAACGTGAAGTGGCCACTTTGCGACCACTTTGCAGGCAAAATTTTACTTCTCTGCATCTCTAGTTTTAATTCCTTTTTTGTATCAACCCACTAGGGAGTCAAAACAGCAAGCTACTTTTCCTCTTGCTTTTAAAAGTTCTTCACAAGTTTTTTGAGTCTCAATGTCATTCAGAATTATCATATTGAGTTTCCAATAGCCCGTACCTATTTTCTGTGTGGTACCTAATCCTAATTTAACATGTATTTCCACATGATCCGATAGTGCCGAAGCTACTGTACTGGCATCCAGTACAAAACCTCTCTGTGAAATAGAAATACAGTCTATTCGGGTTGATAAATGCTGTCTGAAATATGTATGACCTCCTGGAGGCTTAATTTGCTTATATGCATCCTTCAAATTTGATGTAAAAATCATTTGTTTTAAGTACTGTAATTTGTATCACAATGCACTTTATTGGTTCTCCCTGTCTTATCTGCTAACTCCCAGGGGTATTTAAAGTCACCTCCTAAAATAATGAACTTTGCAGTATGCAGATATGGGTACAATGCCTTTAATTCTAGTCTTGCCATTTTTGTTTGGGGTGCATATAAGACTCCTAATTCCCATTGGAGTCTCCTGTAAAATGGTATCTAGCAACAAACATCTACCTGGGTTTACAGCCATTATTTTCAAAATTTGTACTTTAATAGAGTGAAACAAGACTTCTACTCCAGAACACACATCCTCCCCCATGGACCACACAGAGGGTCCCCAGAGCCATGCTTTTTGTGCATTATAAATATAATTGTTTGTGTTCAGTCTAGTGTCCTGTAGCAGTATTATGTGTGCTCCAGAGGAGCTTAAGGCAGTAAAAGTTGCGAGCTTCCTTTTGTAGTTCTTAATACTATTGACATGAAGTGTAATGATTTTCAGATTAGAAATGAACTGCTGTAGCTGGCCCAGTGCCATGCAGGGCTGAGACATTCATGCCTTACTATCAGCCATGCCGGTGAACCATGTTCGTGGTGCAAGAAGATTGCCGGAGGGCCAGCCGGGGAGGAGGAGGAGGAGAAGGAGGATTGAGCGTCCTCTAGACAGCTCTCCTCCTCTGGGGAAGGGGAGATACAGCAGTCGGTGTTAGCCTGGCCCCTGGCAGAGGCTAGGGGCTGGCACACTGATGCTGCTAGAAGGAGGGGCAGAGACAGGCAGACCTGGCATGTCATGTACTGGAGCTTGCGTGGCACCGCCATCGGGGTCCTTGCACACACCCCTCTGCGGGTAGGAAACAGTAGGGAAAACTGCCAGTGGTTGGATGACAGCGGGCACCTGCAGGACCTGCCCCCCGCCAGTTGGACTAGCAGAACCGGATCCATGAGCGGTGGGGGTAAGCGCTTTGCCCACCAACTCTGCTGGGGGGGCAAGCCCTGGAGGAAGAAACCTGGTGCCGATGGACATCAGGGGATGGGGCTGAACTGCCCACCAGAACGTGGGCCGCCAGAGGAGAGAAACAGAAGCTAAAAAAAAGAAATGAACTGCTGTGCCATATGCAATCCTAAAAAGTAAAAAGTGTTAATCCCTCAAAAAAAATCAATCATTATTAAATCTGTTTTTTCCTGGTTCTTTTATATGTTTTCTTAGTACTTGTAATATCTGCATCCGTATCCGACTGATCCTTTTGGGAGGAAATGGTTGAGGAGACTTCTGAGTCTCCATAATCTTCTTCAGTATCTCCTTGCAAAGTTGTATAGCTGTTACGGGTGGTCACTGTGTCATTTCTGGAGATCTTTAATTTGGGTAATTGTCGTCTAGTTCTTCTTTTCCCTTTAACCAGTGTAAATTTTCCTGTGGGGTAGCTGGTGGCAACATTTAGATTGATACTGTAGTTCTGGAAGTACAGAGGGTTGTGGTTCTTCAGTTGAAAGTGTTGTTGGATTATTTTGACCAGTAGCCTATGTATCAACACCCGTGTTGAAGCCCCCTGGAAGACCAGCTGGAACATGAGCAACCGGCAAATCAGTATCCATCAAGTGTGTATCTGGTTCATTAGTTGGTTCTGGGCCTGTTCCTGTTGCTTTATCTTTTGTTGTTCCTTATGGACTATATCTTCTTGGTCGTAATATGATCCTTTATTATGTGCTGCCCATGGACAGGCTTTATAAGAGAGGCCCAGTGCATTGCAATGATTACAACAAACAGGATTTGGACAAAAATGACTGGAATGTCCAATTCTTAAACAGAGTTCGTAAACTGCCGTGTCACAAGCACTGCTAAGATGCGATAAAGAACCACATCTATGACAAGTTTTCGGCTGTCCTTCATGGAAACAAAATCCTCTATCGCAGCAATATAAAATCTGCTTGGGAGGTGTTGTGGGTCTATCCTTTGTCCTTAGTCGCACCTTTATTTTCCAGTCCCCGTCCAAATGTTTTCAGAGTCAATAATAGGGAGAGAACGATCTGTAACATCAGCTCATTGCTTAATCCAGTACAGGATATTTGAAATATGCACCCATTCATTTTTAAATTAGATAGTTACAGTCTTTAGAGTAGGTTTGGTCGATGGTATAGCAATAAAGGGTGACCATATCGGAGATGTTTTAACAACACGATACCTTGTCCAAAATCTCTCCAGAAGTTGTGGTGTTTTGAAACTAACATCAAATTGTGTGTCACCTGATCTATGGATCGAGGCAAAGATGTCAGTAGTCAAAAACTGTAAAGATACATTTAAAAGTCTATGGGTTACACAGGTTCTATCTGGGGGTTCTTCAAGACCTCCTATTTATTTTAAATGGACTGCATTTCTTCTTTTTGCAGGTTCTCCTAAGCTGGAAAATAAGTCAGCCATTCTAAAAGTCCTTGTTTTCCCATCCATCTGTTTATGTTGAGGAGATGAGTTTGGTAAGATAGAATATTGGTTTTCCATTGGGGGGGGGGAGATGCTGCATTGGTTACTGTATTATCTGGCACTTGCTTATCTGATACGTCCATTAAATTTGCCCACAATGTGGAAGGTTGTTCATCTAAGATGACATTCTGTTTTTGTGAAGGAGTAGAACTGTGATGTGAAACAGAATTATCTATACTCAGTTCCACAAGGTTTAAACTGTTGGAAGTGGCATGTCGTTCTCATTTTGAGAGCCCCCTTTCAAACAAAGTTTTCAAATGGCTAGGGATAAGGTTTGTTGGTGTCACTGTACTCTTAGAATTGTGTATATTGTGAGCTTGTGGTTCTGCAGATGATTTCATACTGATAGGCGGTGTCACCACAGCAACCATACTGACATTCTGAGCCGGCTTGTCAACAGTGTCAGTGACAGCTGTTGTTTATAAATTACTTAAGTATTCAGTCAGGTGTACATACCTTCCAACTGGAGTTGAAACTGAGCCAGCAATTTTTGTATATCTGCTGCTGTTGGGGTTTCTCATGCATTCCATGAAAGTCCATACAATGGTTTGGTCCATCCAGCCACTAACATAGCCTTATTCTGCATCCAAAATGGGTCAGTGATTGAGATCCTGGGTTGCTGTAATCCCGTAGTTATGTTCAGGGGATTGCAATCCCATGGCTGATACTGGCTGCTCTGGTAATTCTGTATGTTGTACTTCTGTGAGGGCCTGCATTGCGACACCTTCCTCTGCTAGCTGCCGTAAGAGTCACAGCCGTCGTTCTTGAATACCTGCTACCAACTCATCATGCCTTAATTGCTGAGAACCCTGGTGCAAATTGGGCTTTGGCATTTCCACATGTTCACATCCTCAAGACAGGGCTATAGCTGTTTGTCTTTGAAAATCTGAATTTCCAAATTATCATGTTGAGTAGTGTCTCCTTCAAAATTACTCACTATAGGAGCTTCCAATTCTTCAGGTATTTCCATTTAACTGACAAATATAATAGCTGGTCCTGAAGCCTCCAAACCTGGAATGCTACCTCCTTTTCCTCCTCCTCCTCCTCCTCCTCCTCCTCCTGGGTCAGCCATCTTGCCAACCCATACATTCAAGGGTTCCCTCTTCAGCAAGAGCAGGGGATTTTCCCTAGTTTCCTGGCCAACATTCCCCTTTCTGTGAAACTGATTCATGCAATTGTCCAAGGCTGAGTGCGGGTGTTGTTGTGTGAAATGGCTACCACTACACATTGTCATTTCACTACCAGTGTAGTATTGCTTGTAAAGTCCATTAGGATACAATGTGTCAGAAACCGCTATATAAATAATTCTTCTTGTTCTTCTTCTGGGATGCATAGGGAGAGGCATCACCAGTAGAAAACAGGAAGTTATTATCCCTCTGTACAGACAGCTGGTGAGACCCCATCTGGAGTACTGCGTGCAGTTCTGGAGACCCAATCTCCGCAAAGACATAGACAGAATGGAAGCTGTCCAGAGGAGGGCAACTAAAATGGTGCAGGGTCTGCACCGGAAGACACATGAAGAGAGATGAAAGGAGCTTAATATGTATAGCCTCGAGGAAAGGAGGGAGAGGGGGGACATGATAGAAACGTTCAAGTACCTCAAGGGAATCAACAAAGTCCAAGAGGGTAGCATCTTTCAAAAAAAGAGGTATGCAAGAACAAGAGGGCACAATTTGAAGATGGGGGCAGCTCAGAGGTAATTTAAGGAGTATTTTTCACAGAGGTTGTGGATGCATGGAGCGGCCTTCCGGAGGGTTGTGGAGTCAAAAACTGTGGTGGAATTCAAGCATGCATGGGACAGTCATAAGGCCATCCTAGGGGGTTGGGGTAGGAAGAAGTAGGCTGCTGGTTAACTAGGATCTGCAGCTTATCCAGTAGGTAGGAAAATGGGCAGAATGGGTGGGCCAAGCGGTCCTTATCTGCTGTCAAATTCTATGTTTCTATGTTTCTTCTTTTTCTTCTATTTAAGAACACCAGCCTAGATGCTGGAAGAAAAGCAGGGGTTAGGCAGTTGCAAGTTACCTTGAGCACTCCCACCTTCTAGCAATGCACCCTGAGAGGCACTGCATTGCAAGTCACTACCACCCTCTCAAAATCCACATAGCCAGGGATTCCACCACTGGAATGCACTGGTTGGGACTCACCCAGTTATCAGGGAGACAAGTCTAGATTTCGTTGTCCCATCTTTTTGTGGGGGGGGGCTGTGCCCCTCGTGCCCCCCCTTTCTAATTATTTTAACTCTGGGGAGGTGGACCTCAGGGAGGGGATAGCGAATTTCCCCTTGTGGTGCCCTAATGATGGGCACATTCCAACAGGCACTTTCTCCAGGTCCCTGCCAGGTGGATTTCTTTATCCACTCGTCTTTTCGGCCAGGCCACTTACGTAACATGAACCTGGCATCATTCTGCTCGGGGTCGGGAGATTTTTTTGCCTTTGGTTTTTCTCCAGGTCCCCCTTAAACTCCCGAAGACACTGGCATGAAGGACAGAAGTCCAGGCAGATAATGTGCTGATGCACGCTGTTGCCAAGTGCCCAGAGCACTCTCCCTTCCCGGCTCTCTTGGAGAGCCGCCGTTGCCCCTGTGAGCCGGTGCTTCCACCGGCCCCCCAGAATGTTGGGTGCACAGGACACCCCCAGTAATCCACCCCTGGCGGAGGAGAGCATCCGTTCAGATACTCAATCCTCTGCCCTCCGCCAGTCCTGACAACCCTGAGTCCATTCCCGAACGCGGGTAGCCAGTGTAGAGCGAGGTGTGGCATCCAGCGCCTCAACCCTCAGCACCACCTGGCTGGCAAACAACAATTTCAAGTATGTCACAATAACAAATGACTCTAGGTACCCAGGAATTACACTAGAGTCCTAGTGCAGGCCTGGTAGCTACACTGCCCAGGTTCTGTCAGGGGTACTTAATAAAGATTAGCCAGCTTGCAATATAACCCCCCCTCCCGAAAAACAGGCCATAGTGTGCTAGCACAATTTAAAGAATCTGAAAGACAATGGAGAAATGCTTGAAACCCAACTTGTAATCCGAACACACCATTTGTAATCCAGAATTGGAAAAGTACAAAAGACCACAGCCAGCGATGTCAGCTCTCATGTGACCCATGGATGCAGCAGTTCAGTTTAGACAGTGGACAGCAAACAGCAACATGGTGAACAGCAGTCAAGAACAAGGCCCAGTGGTCTGGCGATGAACCACTTGCGATTCCATCAGATGTTCTGTAGCAGCACAGCCTTCTGGCCCACACCTCTCAGGACAGAGCCCTTCTGGCTCATTTCTCAGGATACAGGAGGACTGTACTGTGGCTTCCCAGTTCCCAAGGAGCCCAGACCCCAGCAGCAACCCTCACAGTCTGACTTCTCTCTGGATCGAGAGTACCCACAAGCTTAGGGCACATGCCCCATGACTCCCTGTTCCTTGATCCACCTCCACTAGATAAGGGTTAGCAGGCCCCTTACCAGGCTCCAGTGCAAACTCGGTAGGATACAGGTCTCTGTCTCCGCTCAGTACAGCTCAGCAGCTTCGGTATGCAGCAAAGGCCCACAGGCTCACACGCTCAGCAGTTTCTTCCTACAGGTGTTCGACGTACACAGTCTATGAATAGTGTAACACAGAAACATAGACTTTGACGGCAGATAAGGACCACTTGGCCCACCTAGTCTGCCTGTTTCCCTACCTACTGAATAAGCTGCAGATCCTAGTTAACCAACAGCCTATTTCTTCCTACCCACCACAAGAATTGCCTTATGTCTGTCCCATGCTTTCTTGAATTCACCCTCTGTTTTTGACCCCACAACCTCCTCAGGAAGGCAGTTCCATGCGTCCACTACCCTCTCTGTAAAAAAATACTTCCTCACATTACCCGAGTCATCCCCCCTCTATCTTCAAATTGTGTCCCCTTGTTCTTGCACATCTCTTTTTTTTGAAAGATGCTATCCTCTTGGACTTTGTTGATTCCCTTGAGGTACTTAAAAGTTTCTATCATGTCACCCCTCTCCCTCCTTTCCTCAAGGGTATACATATTAAGCTCCTTTAGTCTCTCCTTGTATGACTTCTGTTACAGACTATGCACCATTTTAGTTGCCTTCCTCTGGACTGTCTCCATCCTGTCTATGTTCTTGCAGAGATGGGGTCTCCAGAACTGGACGCAGTACTCCAGATGGGGTCTCACCAACTGTCTGTACAGAGGGATAACAACTTCCTGTTTTCTATTGGTGATGCCTCTCCCTATACATCACAGTACCCCCCAGCAATCCCTACTGCCTTCTCATATTGCTTGCTAACCTTTAGGTCATCTGATATGATTACCCCCAGGTCCCTTTCCATTTTTGTTGTTGTTAGTATCTCACACCCCATTGTGTAATCTTCCCCTGGGTTTTTGTTTCCCAGGTGCATTACTTTGCACTTCTTTGCATTGAATCCTAGCTGCCATACTTCTGATCATTCTTCCAACCTTGCCAAGTCCCTTCTCATCCTTTCCACCCCCCCCTTGTGTGTCAACCCTGTTGCAGATCTTTGTGTCGTCTGTAAAGAGTCATACTTTTCTTTCCAGTCCCTCTGCAATGTCACCTATAAAGACATTAAAAAGGACCAGACCCGGTATTGAACCCTGCGGTACCCCACTAGTAACCCCCCTTTCTTCAGAGTGGACTCCATTTACTATTACCTTATGTGTCCTGTTGTCCAGCCACTCCCAGGCTGGCTAATTTGTTTGTTAATCTTTTGTGTGGGACTGTCAAATGCCTTGCTAAAGTCTAGGTAGGCCATGTCTGGGGTGAATCCCATCAGGCCCCATTGCTTTATCCACCTTCAGTTTTAGGAGTTCTTTTGGAACCCTTTCTTCGGTGAAAGGACTGGGATTGACCCCCCTATCCAGAGTGCTTCTATTGATTGGATTAGGTACTCCCCCTCCTCTTCTTTTGTGAATAAATGAGCAGAAGTATTCATTCAGTATCCCTGCTTTTTCACTGTCCCTCTCTGTCCACCCACCCTCCCCTTTATTCAGCCTCACTATCCCTCCCTTGGTCTTTCTACACTCCCTGATGTACCTACAAATGTGAGCCCGGGATGAGGCTCACAGTGAGGTTACTTAATGAAACATGGAGAGGGCTTGCAGGATTGGTGACCTGGCTATGCCTCCTGCTTGGTCTCACGGCAGCAGCTCAGAACAAGTCAATGTCTCTCTCACACTGCCTGGTGTTCTTCTGGCACAATCTCTCAACTTTTCTCTCAGTGTCCTTCTGGCACAATCACTTAACTTTTCTGTCAGTCATTGCCCTTCTGGCACAATCTGCCAGTTTTTCTCTCAGTGTCCTGGCATGATGTCTAACTTTTTCTTTCAGATGGCTGAGCTCAGGAGAAAACTCAGGGTGAGCCCAGCAGAAGGCTCATAGGAATTTTGCAGAGGAGTGAGCCCAGGAGAGGACCCCCAGGTTCAGGCCTGGCTAGACCCCTGCTCCCCCTCAGTGACTGCAGGTCTGTCCTGCTCAGTGTCCCAGTAGGACTGCCACAAGCTCCTCAGAAGCCCCAAAACTTCTTATACTAACTCAGTCCTTAACTGGCTGTACAGGGCTGTCCATCTGTCCTGTTTCCCTGTACAGTATGTGGATGGGCTTTCTTAGATCACCAGTCCTTTAGGAAAAGTACATTTACTGTACATCATCCTCCCCACAATTCTCCGCTTCTGCCCCAGGGCTTCCTATCCCTCATACTGGTGGAGTTGCATGATTGAAGCCAACAACATAACTGTGCTCCAAACTCTCCTCTTAATTTGGTTCTTTGTCCCCCGGAAAATGCTGGTCCTCTGACATTTTTTTTGTTAATAAAATTTTATTGAGAAACATACTTTAAGATTACAAAACATAAACCATTAAAACACATATAACAAATATTAGATTCTATGATTCTGTAAATATACATGTTCTTGTTATACTATTAGTTAACAGATCTCATAACAAAAATCACCTGTAAATAATCTAAATCATCTACAAATAATACCTATAAAAACTTTTACATAGGAAATCATATCAGATACAGTGTTAGCTCTTTAGTTTAAGGTCACAGAATTAAGTAAATGGAATATCTAGGATCTCCTTCACACTTTTCCCACTTCCTTTCACTTTATCTTCATTGATATGTTCATAACAGAGTATCAGGATACTTCTGAGCCTTTCTTCTTTACTTTCTTCTTAAGATTTATTTTTCTCTTTATCTATCTCCAGTCCCCTGGATAGCTGCAGCCCCTCCTAAGCTGATGTCTGGTCATGCCACTGAGGCTGTGGGTCTGGAGGCCTCATGCCGGGGGGTGCTGGAGCTGAGAGTGCTGGAGAGGAGCACCTTTCTACATAGTTCCAGCTCAAGAAAGGGCAGCCATCTCATGGGTGGTGCCTGGAGCACCAAAGGAAAGATGTGGCAGATTGGTTGTTCTCATTCCTGTCTACCAAGATTGTGGTATGGGAATGAAGAATGTGGCCACAGCCACCAAAAGCAGAGGAGCACAGGACACACCATGAGCTACAGCATGGCTGCACTCTCTTTCCATGCCACACACGTGGCCAAGCCACAGAGAGAGAGAGAGAGAGAGAGAGAGAGAGAGAGAGAGAGAGATGGCTGCTGCCAACCGCAGCAGCAGTTCAGGAGCTGCGGGTCAGAGGCAGGCAGCAGTTCAGGTAAGCTCCCTCCCGAGCAGGTTTTATACTCTTCCCTGGGTCACAAATCTTTGTTGCAGCAATTCCGCAGGTTCCATCCAGTATAAATCTGGAAAACACAAAAATGCTACAACAACTATACTAACAATTCTACCCAGACAAATGATTCCTCTCTGACCAACATTCCCACTACTGTGCATAACGTTACTCTCACCAAGTGCTACGAAACCAGTATAAGGTATGGTAACTGAGCTTCGGTCTCATCTCTTATCAGGACCAGTGTCTTGGGATCCATACCTTCAAACACACATCTGTCCTCTCCCTCTTGAAAAGCCCTTTGCACTTTCATGGATTTTTTTCAATGGCAAAACAATCTCTTGGGTTCATTCTTTCTTCTGCAGTGGGTGGCATCTCAGAAGAAATATGAAATAACATGGTACCCTCACTCAGAGAGAAAAAGTGGCCCAGATGTTGTGTGCTGTACCACCTGCTAGGATGCAGTACCTACCCACCTCATTACAC
This sequence comes from Neoceratodus forsteri, assembly GCA_016271365.2. Taxonomy (NCBI): domain Eukaryota; kingdom Metazoa; phylum Chordata; order Ceratodontiformes; family Ceratodontidae; genus Neoceratodus; species Neoceratodus forsteri. Next base: position 1,612,812,188 of record CM057452.1, read on the forward strand.
TGGACTGGACCACTTCTTGGGGACCAATAGGACAGTTGTTACCTTTTCCAACAAACATTTCAGTCAGGTTATACAAACTGGGCACACACACACAGAAGCAAAATTCAGCAAATTAACAGTTCTTTTGTTTAAGAACACCGGCCTAGAGGCTAGAAGAAAAGGAGGGGTTAGGCAGTTGCAAGTCACCTTAAGCACTCCCATCTTACAGCAGTGCCCCCTGAGAGCCACTGTACTGTGTATTGCTACCACCCTCTCAGATTCCACACATTCTATAAGGCACTCATCCAATGTGGGGTGCAAAAAGTTGATTTATACTACACAGGGTGTCGTAAACAATTCAACTGGTGCCAGTAGTTTATTTTTATTTGAAAACTAGTAACCAGGAGACGCACACCGAGCCAAGGCTTGTTTTCATGTTCAACCCAGGGTAAAACAACAATTTCAAGAATGTCACAATAACCAAGGACTCTGGGTACCCGGGAATTACTGTATACTAGAGTCCCGGCAAGCCTGGTAGCTACGCTGCCCAGGTTCTGTCAGTGGTGTGCTTGATGAAGATTATCAAGCTTGCAATTTACCCCCCACCCCCACCCTAATAGGCACAGTGTGCTAGCACAATGCTTAAATAACTTGAAATCCAGTGGGTAAATGCATGAAACCCAACTTGTAATCCAAATGCAATAATTGTAATCCAAAAGTGGAAAAGTATAAAAGTCCCCAACCAGCAATGCCAGCACTCATGTGACCCACAGAAGCTGCAGATTAGCTGAGGCAGGGGACAACACAAAACAACAGGGTGAACAGCAGTAATGGACAAGGCCCATTGCCCTTCAGATGAATCACTTTGATTCCCTCAGATGTTCTGCAGCAGTATAGCCCTTCTGACTCACACATGCCAGGATACAGCCCTTGTGGCTCACACCTCTCAGGATTCAGGAGAATTATGTAGCAGCTTCCTGGTTCCCAAGGAGCCCCAACCCCCGTTGTAACCCCAATGGTCTGACTCCTCTCCAGATCGAGAGTACCCACATACTCAGGGCACACGCTCTGTGGCTCCCTGTTCCCCACTCCACCCCACTAGATTCTGGCCAGCAGGTCCCTTACCTGGTTCCAGAGCAACCTGGTTAGGATGCAGGCCTCTGTCTATGCTCGGTACAGCACAGCAGCTTTGTATGTAGCAGTGGCCCACAGGTTCACAATCTCAGAAGTTTCTTCCCATAGGTGCTCATCTTACATAGTCTCTGAACAATGTTAACCCAAGATAAGGTTCACAGTGAGTTTAAAGTATAAACCCTGGAGAGGGCTCACAGGATTGGTTGCCTGATTAGGCTTAATTCTAAATCTCACAGCAGCAGTTCTGAACACCTCAGTGTCTCTCTCAGACTTCCCAGTGCCCTTCTGGAACAATCTCTCAAATGTTCTCAGTTGGTACCGTGCTGGCACAATCTCTCAGCTTTTGTCTCAGACAGTGCCCTTCTGGCACAATCAGTCAGCTTTTCTCTCGGTTGATGCCCTTTTGGCACAGTCTCTCAGCTTTTCTGTCAGATGGTGCCATTCTGGCTTAATTTCTCAGCTTTTCTCTCAGATGGCTGAGCTCAGCAAAAAACTCACGGTACTGGCATAGTGAGCCCAGGAGGAGGCTGTCAGGGATTTTGCAGAGGAGTGGGTCCAGGAGAGGCCCTCCAGGATCAGGCCTGGCTAGGCCCCTGCACCCTCTCAGTGACTGCAGTTCTGACCTGTTCAGTGTTCCAGAAGAACTGCCACAAGCTCTTCAACAGCCCAGAATCTTATTTTTCCAACTCAGTCCTTAATTGGTTGTACAGATCTGTCCATCCATCTAGTGTCCATGTACAGCATGTGGATTGGTTATCCCCCCAGTCCATAGAAAGGGTCTGATTGCATCATCCTCCCCACAATCCCCTGCTTCTGTCTCTAAGGCTTTCTAGCCCTCTGATTGGTGAAGTTGCAGGGTCGGAGGTCAACAACATGTCTGCTCCCATGTTTTGATGGTGCCCTATGCACCAAGGTCTCCCCTTAATCTGTATATTTGTCTCCCTGCAAAGTGCTGGTCCCCTGTATAGTTCTTTGTCAATAAAATGTTATTGAGAAACATTTTATGAGATTACAGAACATAAACAATTAAAATACATATGATAAATATTAGATACTACCATTCTAGAAATATACATTTTCTTGTCAATTTGTCAGTTAATTTAACAGATCCTATCATAAAAATTACCTCTAAATAATCTAAATAATCCACAGATATTATCAATATAAACTTATACTTATTAAACCATATAAGACATAGTGTTATCTCTTTGGTTTAAGGTCACACAACTATGCAAATGGAATATTTCTGATCTTCTTCATACTTTTCCCACTTCCTTTCACTGTATCTTCTTTGATATGTTCATAATAGAATATCAGAATACTTCTGAGCCTTTCTTCATTTTCTTTCCTCTTAAGATATATTTTCCTGTCAATCTTCCTCCGGTCCCCTGGATAGTTGCTGCCCCTGCTGGGCTGATGTGTGGTCATGCCGCTGGAATTGTGGGTTCGGAGAGGGCATGCTGGGGATGGTGGATCTGGGAGTGCTGGAGAGGAATACCTTTTTAGCACATGGTCTGGCTAAAGTAAGGGCGTCCATCTTGTGGATGGCTCACAGAGCCCCAAAGGAAAGCTGTGGCATACTGGTTGTTCCCAGTTCCCTTTACCAAGATCATGGTACTGGGACTGAAGAATGCGGCCACAGATGTCAAAAGCAGAAGGGTGCAGGAGGCACTGAGAGCTGCTCTCTCTTTCTATGCCACACACATGTCCGAGCCCCTGAGAGATAGATGGTCACTACCAATCCCAACAGCAGTTCAGGAGCCAAGGGAGGGCAGCAGGCAGCAGTTCAGATGAGCCCTCTCCCAAGGGGGGTGTTACAGTCTCTCTTGGGTCAAGAATTGTCATTTCAGCTATTCCACGCATCTTATCCAGTGTAGATCAGAAAAGCACAAAACATTCTACAGCAACCATTCTAACAATTCTACCTCAACAAATGGTTCCTATCCAACCAACCTTCTCAATACTTTGTATCCCCTTGCTATCATCCAGTACTAGGGAAACCACTATAAAATAGTAATAATAAAATGTATTTAATAAAGCGCCTTTCAAAATTCCAAGGCGCTGTACAGAATTAATTCAGATAAAACATGTACAAATACATATCATATAAAATCACAATAAAACTGGAAATGTCTTTCCCCATAGAAAAGTTTTTAGTGCCTGCTTAAAACTCCCCACCGTCCTGCATTCCCGGAGCTGATGGGGCAGAGAGTTCCAGAGGGTAGGTGCCACAAATCCAAAGGCACGCGCACCAGATGACTTCAAATTAACCCTCAGATTCTCCAGCAACCCTTCATCAGCTGAGTGGAGCTGTTGCACAGGAGTGTAAGGAACCAGGAGTTCTTTCAAGTAGTTGGGACCCTGTCCATGTAGGGCTTTGTAAGTCAATAGACCTACTTTGAAGATGATCCGCCACTGTATTGGCAGCCAGTGCAGAGCGTGCAGCACAGGGGTGATGTGGGATCTCCTCGATGTCCCAGTCAACAAACATGCTGCCGCATTCTGCACTAGCTGCAAGCAGTGGATATCAACCACAGGAAGCCCTAGATAAAGGGAGTTGCAGTAGTCAAGGTGCGATGTCACAAAGGCGCGGACCAGAACAGGCAGGTCACTGGGTGAAACAAGGTGCCTAATCCTGGCAATGTTCCTAAGATGGAAAAAGGCTAGTTTGATGACTGCCGACACCTGATGATGAAGAGTCAGACCAACATCAAGCTCCACTCCCAGCTTATGCACCCGTTGAGAGGTGAGAATCTGTGTCTCCCCCAGAACTAAGCCGGAAGGGAGCGCAGTCCTCAATCCCTCTACCCTATGACCTGGGTCCACGACCAAAACCTCAGTCTATAAGGTATGGTAACTGAGCTTTGAGTACATTGAAGGCGCTGCTTATTAGGACCACTGTCTTGGGTTCAAGACCTTCAAAGATACACCAGGGGCTCGATTTTCAGAGACTCAAAATTGATGCACAGTGCCTGTATCAAACAGGATTGATGCAAAGGGCACTGTACATCAAAGGTTGTGGATTTCCAAATTTTCATATGCCACTTGCAGCAAAACTGGGACTTTGTGCACCAGACAGGCCCTGCATTAGCCCTGCATCAAGAACTGGTGTGCACTAAAGTGTAAAAGTGGTAGGTGACATGCAGTGGACGCAAGATGCATTATCCTCAATGCCGGGAGTCTGGTAGCTTTTTTTTAATTTTTTTTTATTTAATGAGCTTTACAGTTTTCAACAACGACACTTAATACCACATGTCAGAACTATTGATTCTAAATTACCATATCACCCTTTTCTCCCCACCTCCCCCTCCACCCCTTCCCTCCCCATTGGAGCGACCTATTGTCCCTTATACAGTGTACCTGTACACGTATTGCACAATGGACTCAGTAATATTGACAAATCTCCTACATAAACTTTAGGACTGCAAAGTTACTTATCTGATAACTTATGTAAATGAGTACGTATCACTCAAGAAGTAAATAAATAAATAAAAGGAAAACAAAAAATAGATAGGTAATTAAATAAGTATATAGGGAGCTCATGCATGTAAACCTGCTATTTCAGATACAGAGCGTGTAGCTTGCCCCATCTATTATCAAAATTCTTCGATTTATTTCGCAAGCTGGCAAGCATTCTTTCCATTCTAAGATAAAAAGACATCTCATGGAGTCATTCGGTGTAGGATATAATAGACTGATCCAACCAGTGTTTGAGAACCAATTTTTTCACTGACATGGCAATTAGAGATATATGAAATTTCCTTTCTTTAACCTGAATTGGGGATAGGTCACCCAAAATACATATGTTCGGGGTAAATAATGATTCTAACCCCAATAAGGGGTCCATTTGTAATTTGATTTGAGTCCATATTGGTAAAACCTTCTCACATGACCAAAAAACATAACTGTTCCATCCCCTTTGCCACATCTAATACATATGGGCAAATGGTTCCTTCCCATTTTTGCAAGCTTACTTGGGGTATAGTACATGTTATTCAAAATTAGATAATTGGTAATTCTCAGTCTATCCTGAGTGATATAGGTATGCAAATCTTTCCAAATAATGGACCAATTAGCCATATGATTTGGGATTAAGGAATCCCGAATTTTGGAACCAGGTAACACGTTCAGAAAAAGGGGAGAAAGAAGCTCATTGTAAATGAGTGAAATGCTGTGTGGTTGAGACACCAGCATTTTGAGCCTTTCCACCAACTTCTCCAAACTGGATGAGGTAATAGTTTTCCCAAACTTGTGTAGAAGAAGGTGTCACAGTTGATAAATCTTAAAAATAGCACTGGTAGGGACCTGTAGCTTGGCAAGCATTTCCTCAGGAGACATAAGAACGTTTGTCCTATATAGGTCAAGTACCCTCATATCTTCTAACTGAGGAATCCAGTCTCTGTCGATACTGGACCCTCCAATTTTTAGATTAGGATTCTCTACTATATTTTGTATTGTATCCTCACTTGGGTGTGCGCCTAGTGACGTACATATCTGAAAAAAAAATTTAATAGAGATGCCCATCACTGAGTGTTGAATAGCTTCTGGTAAATTCCTTAAAGGTGTACATAGTGCTGTAATTGGGGTCAGCTTGGTTGTACAGAAAATATCTGACTCAATCTGGAGCCATATGGGGATATAAGAGTACTCATGGCCAACAGTGGAAATAGACAACCACTTACCTATTTTGTACAATTGACTGGCCCAATAATAATATAGTAAGTTAGGCATCTTGAGACCGCCCTTATCTTTGGTTAGAATAAATTTATTGTATGCTCTTCTGGGAGCTTTATCCAACCAAACGAACTTTGAAATATTAGCATGTATTTTTAGAAAAAGGGAGAGTGGCAACCAAATGTCACTCATATTTAGTGGGAAAAATAACGTAGGAAGCACATTCATTTTAATAATATTAATTCTCCCCCAAAGAGAGATCGGTAATGTTTTCCATCTAGAAAGATCTAGTTGTATGGTCTGGATTGTATCTTCCAGATTTAGCTTCTTATATAATAAAGGGTACATAGTTAGATGCAGCCCCAGATATTTCGATGACTGGGTGGCCCAGTTCATCCCATATTTACTAAAACTTTGATGGAAAGTAAAGTGGTTAAGTGGCATAATTACAGTCTTATTCCTATTCAACCTGTGATTTGATACCCTACTGAACTCCCCTATAATTTTTAATACCTCATCTAGTGAACTTAGGGGATCTGTAAGATGAAGAAATATGTCATCTGCATAAACAGAAAGTTTTAAGTTGTGCATGCCTATGGTAATCCCTTGTATGTTGGCTGCGAACTTGATTTGTCTTATCAAGGGTTCCAAATACAGGTTGAACAGAAATGGTGAGAGAGGGCAACTCTGTCGGGTACCCGAATATAAAGAAAAACTAGATGAAAGTATTTTATTGCAGAAGATCCTGGACGTCGAAGCCAAATAGACCTTTTGAAGCCATTGGATGAATATCGGGGGTATATTCATCCGCTCCAGGGTAAGCCATAGAAAATCCCAGTCCAACCTGTCGAATGCCTTTTCTGCATCTAGCGAAATTAAGGCCATAGGTTGTGGGATAGATTGGGCTATCCGGAATATATGCCCCAGTTTCTGGAAGTGATCTGATGCTGATCTACTTGGGACAAAGCCAACCTGTTCTGGGCTGAGCAGAGGGATCCATACCTTTTGGATTCTGTTTGCAAGGATTTTCATGAGAATTTTGAGATGGCAATTTAGGAGTGATATGGGACGGTAACTGGAGGGCTGTTCTGGAGGTTTATCAGGTTTTAACAATAATATGATTGTTGCTTCCAAAATGGAATGGTCCATAGTATCATTATGTAGTATATACTGATAAAACTTTAATAGCATTGGGGCTATTTCTTTTTCCAAAACTTTAAAGAAGTTTGAGGGAAAGCCATCTGGCCCTGGTGCTTTGTCTGAAGCCATGGCCTTTATAGCTTGGGAAATCTCCATTAGTGTAATGGAAGCTGACAGTATTCCCTTTTCCGTATCTAAAATTTTAGGGAAGGGAATATTGGCCAGGTATTCTTCTATCTCCATTTTTGATGGGGGGTTAGGACACTTCCCATAAAGGGTTGCATAGAATCTTTCAAATACTGAGGCTATTTCCCTAGGAAGGGTCCTAAGAGTTCCATCTGAATCCTGGATTGCCTGAATAGTTCTTGAGCTTTCCAGTTATCTCATACGCAATGCCAAGAGACGACTGGCTTTGTCCCCCTGATCTATATTAGTTGCCTTTGTCCTGAGAATAGCAAACTCAGCCTTCTCTTTAAGGAGATCCGAGTAGGTATTCCTGAGTGCTAATAGCTCAGTGAGGACACTCTGAAGGGGAGTGGAAGTGGCCGTTGATTCTAGAGTCCTAATCTGTTCCAGTAATGTTTGGGCTTGGTCATCCCTAATCTTTTTCTGTTTCGATGCCAGCCTGATAAATTCCCCTCTTAAATAACATTTTAATGTGCACCAGACCTGATCTAACCTGGGAATAGAATTTAAGTTCTCTGTCAGAAATTGCCCAATAAGGGTACAAACCCTAGACTCTATAAATTTATCTTTAAGTAACTGCTTATTTAGTTTTCATAGGGTGTCTTTTTGCACTTCAGCAGATATTGCAAAGTTGAGCCATATCACCACATGATCAGATATCACGATCGGTTCTATCCCTCCTCCCAGAGTTCCAGCTAAGAGATTTTTACTCATGAGAAAATAATCCAGTCTAGATGCCATCTTGTGTACTTGTGAGTAAAACAAGAAAGCCTTGGTAGTCGGGTTCAATATCCTCCAGGGGTCGCATAACCCAAGGAGGTCCATCATTTCATTAAGGGCCCTTTGTGCTGCCGGCAGAGCCCTGAGGATCGGACTAGATTTATCTAGTAATTGTGATTGGATAATATTCCAGTCACCCCCCAATATTATGGGTGTTGCTGTGAATGGTGCAAGTTTGTCCGCTAATTCCATGAAAAAATCAGGGTTTCCCCCCACCGGCCCATATATACATCCCAGTACCATGGGTTTCCTATCTAACTGCCCCTTGACCACAATAAACCAACCCTGCGGATCTGAAATGGTGGATTCAGGGTGAAAGGAAATCGCTCTCATGATGAGGATCCCTACCCCTCCTCTACTAATGGAATTCCCCGTAGCAAAAACTTGCCTGACCCCTTGTCTTTTGAAGCCCACTGCCTCCTGCGTCAAAAGGTGTGTCTCCTGTAGGGAAATTATACCAGTTGTAGCAGAGAAGCATGCTTTAAAATTGCAATCCGTTTGGCATGATCACGAGCTCCCCTTACATTCCAAGAAATGACTTTAACATTCACACTATTCATGTTTAGTGATTGTCCAGGCTGACCAGCTTCTGTACCCAACCATTATGATCGCTCCAAGCCCCCCCCCCAATTCCCTAATACCAACTCTAAATCCTGGCACATACACTCCAAAACAAATGCACAAATGATTTGATATGTATTTCTATATGTTTTCTCACTCTTGTCACAGCACAAATTGTTGTGTTATCTATGTAACCTTTTTTGTACTGTACCTAATTGACGTGGAACCTTTGTAAAAGAGCCTCTGGCTCAAAGGTAGTAATTCCTAGAACAATAAACAAAACTAAACTAATCCCTCCCCTGTCTAAGCCTACAAAACTATTTACAAAAACATTTCTTGTTATGATGAGTCCTTTGTTATTGTATCGTAACATTATCCCCCATTGGACCTCCTTGGAATGCCCCTGTATAGTTATCCGACCATACTCAGTCTTATCAGCATACCTCACATCATTGACTATCTCAAATATTAGTATCCCTAGTAACCCAAAGAGGTCCCACCCCCCAACTAACTAGATGGTGGTGCAGCTTTCTACTAGTGCTCCAAGGCAGCTCCTCCCCTCTACTACCTGGTTCGAATAGCCCATTACCAGCGGATGACTCCCCTAGGTATCACGCTTGAGCTGCAGCTATCTAGTAGAGCCCTTATTGTACTAGGCGGTATCTATTCACAGAAGGTATCCACCAAGCATGAGGGAGGACAACATTCATCACCACTATGCATTATTTATTATCCCCTCGGGACAACAGCCCGCCCATATAGCCAAGGAGGCCACCTGCAGAGTTAAAACTGCCCTGTTTAAGACCGAGGTTACCATTTGTTTCCCTAGGGAACAATAATCGGGTGCAAAGTCCACCTTCAACTAGGTCCCCCCGGACTGCTTCCCCCTCCCAGGAGTTCCCTCTCCTCACAGTGGAGGTCACCAGATCCGCTCTGCTAACCTCCCCACACCCCCAGCTTGGATCCCCCATCACCGCCAGTCCCAGTCAGGAACTCCCCTCCAAGCAGAGATTTCAGGTTAGTGCTACAGAACCCTTTCAAAAACTATTTTAAACATTGCAATACTATGAAAATAGCCCCGTGGGCCAGTCCAGACAGTGTCCCCGAGAATATTAAGTTTTGTGAAATAAATCGGGAAGTTTAACCACCAGGTCATCTAGCGCCTTTGAAGGGGGAGTCATATGTGTTCCAGGAATCTGCTACCTTGACTTGCAGACGAGTGGGATACAACATCTTGAAGTGAATGCTTGCTGCAATCAGCTTCGTGACAATGGGGTGAAAAGCTGCTCGCTTTTGCCTTGTTTCATATGGCAGATCTTGTGTCAGGCGAATCTTGGTCCCTTCTCATAAAATAACTTGTGCTTCTCTTGCTTTACTCAGCACATGTTGCTTCTCAACAAAGCTTAGAAACTTGATTATAAGGGGTTGAGGAGGAGCTCCTGGTTGAGGCTGAGGTCTCAAGGAGCGGTGAGCTCTCTCAATTTGATATGAGGCTCCGATCAGAGAAGGCCCAGCTACTTTGCACAGGAATTTCTGCAGAAAGGCTTGAACATTTTGCCCCTCTTCAGCTTCAGGTAGCCCAAGAATTAAGATGTTGTTCCTGTGACTTCTCCCCTTCTAGGTCTTCGGCTTCTAATTGCAATTTCTGTATCTGCTGCTTCAGCCCTGCCATCTCTGGCTCCACCTTCTCCCTCCACCTCTCGATAGAAGTAGTACGGACTTTGGAGTCTGATACTCTTCTAGACAAATCTGCCAGGTCTCCTCTCAGGAATTTCAACTCAGAGGCTATCTCTCCTAGGGTGTCTTTAAAAGGCTGAAGCTCCTGTAAAAAGTGATCCTCGGTTAGTGGAATCGGGGCAGACATCTGTGAGGCCTTTTTATCTGAAGCCACGCTCTGGGCCTTGGATTTCTTGGGGTTTTTCTCTGGCGAGGTCGGTGGGGTATGGCACATAGATGCAGCCCACATTTCAGCCTCCATCCTCCCTACTTATTCCGATTTACGGTACGCACCACAGGCTTGCTAACTTGTTGGGAGCTTTCCTGTATATAGAGGTAGTGCTAAAATTTGTATTGGGCTGAAATTTAACAAAATAAAATGTTTGAAGGTTGGAGCTTAATGCCTCTGCTGCTAACAGCAAGCTTGCATCACGTGATCTCCGGAATTCTGGTAGCTGGCCAGACCCACCAGGGCTTAGACCAGCCAAAGCTGGTCTAACAGCCTGTGCACCATTCCTGCAGACAGTGCTGGGTAGGGGCATGGGCTTGCTTGGTGCTGGGACTAGTGGACATCTGTGAGAACCACAAAGGCAATGGACCATAAATGTGCGGCTGGATACTGACTACACTATACGTATGTTTGCACTCTGTCCCAGGTCATGTGCACCAACTGCTGAACATCCAGACTGCGCATTGTGTAGCATTCTGCCAGGAGTCCTGCTGAATAGAGCATCCACTGGTGTAGAATACAACAACACAGCAGTATACTCCCTAGAGTTGCAAGTAGGGCTGGGAGAACTTGGTGAAGTTCTGACTAGAGGTGTGCGAATGTCTTAATTAGAATATTCAGATGAATATTCGTATTCGGGGCACCAGATATTCATTATTTGTCATTTGTTATTCGAACCCCCCTCCCCAGATAAGTGTTTTTTTTTTAAAACATTGTAACACTGTTAAACTCCACCACTTCCTTCCATTTTAAAGTACACAAGGCAATTCTGCCATGAACACTCCCCAACAGCATTTCAGGAACCCAAAAATGCAACAAACTACTGCACAGGTTAGTGGTCAGGTGACACATGATTTACTGGATTTTGTAGGACTAAAGAAGGCTTGTGGCCCATCATGATTGTCCCCCACAAGTGTGGGACATTAACTTGGAAAATAAGATTGACGTAGCCATGTATCAAGATTAAGTTTAAAGCTATCAAAGTTAATATAATTAACTTGTTCCTGGGGTAGAGCATTCCATCGCTTGGTTGCTCAAATGCCAAAAAAGTTGTCCCGCTTATTGGTGTTAACCAATTCAATGACCAATTGCTTATTATGTAACCTACTAACTGTGCGCTTGATGTCAAATGAGAGCCCACATTGTTTCATTAAGGTTGGTGATTTCAATATTTTGAATGTAAACAAAATGTTTCCTCTATGTCTTCTAAGATACAAAGGGAATAGACTAGTAGCCTTCAGCCTAGAATTGTAATCTAGCGGTGAGAGCTTGGGAATCATTTTTGTGAGTCTCCCTCTGAATCTGTTCCAGATGGTTAATGTCACTTTTGAAGTGGGGTTCCAAAATGGGGAACCATAATCAATGTGGGGTCTATTGTATGCCCTGTACAGTGGAATGAGGCAGTGCTCGGATTTACTAATGAATGTTTTTTTGACTTGCTTCAGGATGATATTTGCTGTGTGTGCTACTTTGTTGCAGTGATTAAAGGGAGACAGTTTGTTATTGATTAGAATGCCTAAGTCTCGTTCACAAGTGGAAGACTGGAGCATTGATTTATTTAAATAGTACTCATTTAGTAGCTTATTTTTTTCAATGTGGAGAACCGTACATTTCTTGATATTGAAAGTCATGGAATTAGATGTTGCCCATTGCTCGATGGATCTTAAATCTTGTTCTAGTGATGATATACTGGAAGTGCTGTCCACTCTACCACCGAGTTTAGTATCATCACCAAATTTTGAGATAAAGTTACTGGTGCTAACTGACATGTCACTTAAGAAAATATTGAAAAGAATGTGCCTGAGCACAGACCTCTATGGAACACCACTGGTTACCCAAACGATTTTTGACTTTATGCCATTTATTCTTACTATTTGAGTTCTATTTGTAAGCCATTTAGATATCCAGTTAACTAAGCTTGTGGTGAAACCAATGGAATAAAATGTGTTTATTAGTGTAGCGTGAGATACTTTGTCAAAGGCTTTGCTGTAATCTAGCAGAGTAACATCAGTAGAAATATTGTTATCAAGGTATATACTACTGTTGTTGTAAAAGGATATAAGACTGATAGCACATGAATGACCAGATTTAAACTCATGTTTTGAACTGTCACAGATTCCAAGCTTGGAAATTTCTTGTTCTAATCTTTCTTTAATTAGATGTTCCATAACTTTCCCTATAATAGACATTAAGCTGATAGGTCAATAATTTTGGATGTCGGACTTATTTCCCTTTTTGTGAATTGGGGTCAGTAGTGCCCCACCATTCTTCTGGGATGGCGTATTCAGATAGAGATTTATTAAACAGTAATGTTAGAGGAAAGGTCAAAGCATTAGATGTTTCCTTAAGGAATTTAGATTGGACACCATCAGGACCTGGGCTAGTTGATTTTTTAATGAAGGATAGGGCTTTACTGACTTCATCTTGAAGAAACAATTGGTGGAGAGTTACTTAACTGTGGGGAGGAATGAGGTCATTTTTTTTGAAGACAGATCAAAAATACTTATTAAAGTGGTTAGCTGTTTCTAGATTAGAATTTGTCATTGATCCATTTATGCTTGTGGGTCCAGCAGTTCTGGTGTTCTCCTTTTACTATCAGTGTATGAAAAGGGTGACTTTTTGTTATTTTTGGAGTGTGCTAAGTTGAATTCTAGCTTTAATTTAGACTGTTTTATCATTTTTTAGGGTTTTGACTACAGTTTTATAGTTTAACAGGGTCTTAGGACTGGGATGGGATTTAAGTTTCTCAAACCTCTTTTCTTTAAGTTTAATTAGTTTGCCAGTGGATTTAGTAAACCAAATAGGGATTTTACCCTTTTTATTGTATTTGATTTTGGTAGGGACATATTGATCTTCCAATGTGAAAAGAACATTTTTCAGTTTTTCCCATGCATGATTTATGGATATGTTTCTGAATAATTTCTCCCAGTTTAGCTTGTTTAATGAGTCATTGATCTTTTCAAAGTTTGCTTTGCTGTAATCCTTATATATTATCTTGTTTGAAGTTTTAATGAGTTTAATATTAATACTAAAGAAAATTGAATTGTGGCCACTGTGTCCTATAGGGCCTTTAATTTGAATATCAGAAAATCGATACTCGGTATTTGTGATAACTAGGTTTAGTATGTTCTTACCCCTGGTGGGACAATGAGCTAGTTGTTCGAGACCTGTATCTGTAATTGATGAGATAAATGCTTTCTCTTGCTCAGTTTTGCCAATGAGAGTTTTCCAGTTGATTTTAGGCATATTAAAATCTTCCATTATTGGGGTGTCTCCCTTGTCTGCCATTTGGGAAATAATGTCAGTTAGATTACTGGTATATTATGAGTCAGCAAATGGGGGTCTGTAACGTACACCAATGGAGAGTTTAGGATGTCTCTTTAATTGGACAGAGGCCCAGATGGATTCAGAGTTGGTGGTAAGAGTAATCTCATGTGAGGGGATGTTGTCATGGATATAGAGACAGACCCCCCTTCTATTTTGTTTTCTCTATCCTTATGATATAGTTTAAAATGTGGAATTTCCCTAATCCAAGTTGATGATGTATCTCTCCAGGTTTTGGTTACTGCTATAATACCAAGATCTAAAAGAATGCAGAGGGCCTCAAGTTCAGACATCTTAAGGTGATTTAATAACCTGGCATTGAAAGTTAGGATATTACATGTATAACTATATTGGTTTTTACTGCCTGTAGTAAGAGAACTGGGAACATTCCCTTTCTTTCCCAAGTTTTTTAGTTTAAATGATTCATGGAAAGCTGATTACTAGTTACAGAGGCAATTGATTTCCCCAAGAGGGCATTCCCTCTTCTGCTTAGGTGTAGGCCATCTCAGCAGAAGAGAGAGTCCCTACTACAGAAATGTTTCCAGTGTGTAATACAGTGAATGTTTTGTTTTAAACACCATTTCCTTATCCACTCATTAGTAGATTTTATTTTATTTGTAATGGTTGTGGTAGCCCTAGGTACTGGGAAAATTTCTGAGAAGCAGACAGTGCAGCCTGTTTCCACTAATCAATTGTTTAAAGCAACATAATCCTGTCTAAGTTGGAATAAATTGGTACAATTGATGTCATTAGTACCTGCATGGATTATTACTAGTAGGTTGGTGCCAGCATTAGATAGTATATTATTTACCTTACCCATGATGTCAGAGACCCTTGCTCCTCTAAAACTTGAACATGTCTGATTTGTTTTATCACAGTTGCAAATGGCCCTGTCAATATGCTTGGTGATAGAGTCACCAAGGCCAAAGACTTGACAATGACGGACAGAAGGAACTTGAAAATCATTTGTCTTCATTTGAACAGTATTTTGAGGAGAAGGGTTGTAATTTAGTCTAGTATTGGTAGTGGGGGGTGCCTTGCTAGGTTTAGTGGACTGACATGGAAATGAAGGTAGTGCAACATCAGTAGAGTGATTGACTGTTAAGGGGGAAATAGTGGTATTAACCTCATCTGTGGATGGTCACTTATGTTTTTCTGGGTAGTAACCTCTGGGTTAGTAACACTTGTAGATTGGGGGGGTGAAAAAATTATATGTAGGAATACAAAACTGATCAGCTTTGTGACCCTTTTTGCATGCCCTTGTACTGGGAACAGTGGCCCGGTCTGAAACAGGATCAGTTTCCTCATCCTCATCCTCTCTGCTTCTTTTCTTAAAAATTGCTGTGGTATTACCATGGTTTTCACATGCTGTAGACTGAGTTGCTATGGTATTACCTGCTTGTTTTTGAGACATTGCAGGTGGGTTAACCACTTTCTGGTTGTCAGAGGAGTCAACGTGAATTAAAGGGGAATTATTTGGGCTAAGGTGTGAAACAACAGAGGGGCAAGGATTGTTTAGCTTATTATAACGTCTAAACTGCTTGAACTTGGGGATTGCTGAGAGCCTTAAGAGGCCCTGAAGCAGCCCTCTCCCCTCAAAATACTGCCCAGCTGAGGAGCTTGAACTTGGGGATTGCTGAGAGTCTTAAGAGGCCCTGAAGCATCCCTCTCCCCTCACAACACTGCCTAGTTGAGGAGCTTGACCTTGGGGATTGCTGAGAGCATTAAGAGGCACTGAAGCAGCCCTCTCCCCTCACAACACTGCCCAGCTGAGGAGCTTGAACTTGTGGATTGCTGAGAGCCTTAAGAGGCCCTGAAGCAACCCTCTCCCCTCACAACATTGTCCAGCTGAGGAGCTTGAACTTGGGGATTGCTGAAAGCCTTAAGAGGACCTGCAGCAGCCCTCTCCCGTCACAACACTGCTCAACTGAGGAGCTTGAACTTGTGGATTGCTGAGAGCCTTAAGAGGCCCTGAAGCAGCCCTCTCCCCTCATGACACTGCCCAGCTGAGGAGCTTGAACTTGGGGATTGCTGAGAGCCTTAAGAGGCCCTGAAGCAGCCCTCTCCCCTCATGACACTGCCCAGCTGAGGAGCTTGAACTTGGGGATTGCTGAGAGCCTTAAGAGGCCCTGAAGCAGCCCTCTCCTGTCACAACACTGCCCAGCTGAGGAGCTTGAACTTGGGGATTGCCGAGAGCCTTAAGAGGCCCTGAAGCAGCCCTCTCCCCTCACAACATTGTCCAGCTGAGGAGCTTGAACTTGTGGATTGCTGAAAGCCTTAAGAGGACCTGCAGCAGCCCTCTCCCGTCACAACACTGCTCAACTGAGGAGCTTGAACTTGTGGATTGCTGAGAGCCTTAAGAGGCCCTGAAGCAGCCCTCTCCCCTCACGACACTGCCCAGCTGAGGAGCTTGAACTTGGGGATTGCTGAGCGCCTTAAGAGGCCCTGAAGCAGCCCTCTCCCATCACAACACTGTCCAGCTGAGGAGCTTGAACTTGGGGATTGCTGAGAGCCTTAAGAGGCCCTGAAGCAGCCCTCTTCCCTCACAAGACTGCCCAGCTGAGGAGCTTGAACTTGGGGATTGCTGAGAGCCTTAAGAGGTAAAGCCTCCTTCCCTCCAGCCTGCTTGTTGAGAACTTTTAAACGCTTTGGGGTCTGTTTTTCTGTCCCCACACAGTGACTGATTGTTTTTGCAACTGGATTTCTGGACTTTTCTGCACGGGGATTTGGGGTGTTTAACTGTGTTACCTTAAGGGCTATTTTGCTGCATGTCTCTAATGATAATCTAGCACTATTATCCTGTGTTTTAGAAGTCTGTAAATACTGTGTTTAGAGTGCTTACATTCTTTAGAATTGTGTAGAAACTGTAGAGTGTGTGTGTCTGCCATCTTGTGCATGTGCAGTAGCCTTCTGTATCCTGACTCAGTCCCAACAGTTGGCGCATGCGCAGTAGGGTCCTGAACTAGCCCGCTGCATACTAATGGGATTCCTTTGTTCCCTTCTACTTATAGGCCCTGAAGCAGCCCTCCCCCCTCACAACACTGCCCAGCTGAGGAGCTTGAACTTGGGGATTGCTGAGAGCCATAAGAGGTAAAGCCTCCTTCCCTCCAGCCTGCTTGTGGAGAACTTTTAAATGCTTTGGGGTCTGTTTTTCTGTCCCCACACAGTGACTGATTGTTTTTGCAACTGGATTTTTGGACTTTTCTGCACGGGGATTTGGGGTGTTTAACTGTGTTACCTTAAGGGCTATTTTGCTGCATGTCTCTACTGATAATCTAGCACTATTACCCTGTGTTATAGAAGTCTGTAAATACTGTGTTTAGAGTGCTTACCTTCTTTAGAATTGTGTAGAAACTATAGCGTGTGTGTATCCACCATCTTGCGCATGCGCAGTAGCCTTCTGTATCCCGACTCAGTCCCAACAGTTGACGCATGCGCGGTAGGGTCCTGAACTAGCCCGCTGCATACTAATGGGATTCCTTTGTTCCCTTCCCCTTATAGGCCCTGCAGCAGCCCTCCCCCCTCACAACACTGCCCAGCTGAGGAGCTTGAACTTGGGGATTGCTGAGAGCCTTAAGAGGTAAAGCCTCCTTCCCTCCAGCCTGCTTGTGGAGAGGCTCACCATAAATGGCACTGCCTCCACAGACACACTCACCATAGCAAACTGTCTAAACACCACCTTCTCAGATCTCAGCACTGTTCTCCCTAGAGGTTTCTTTGACCCTGTGCCCCAATCCTCGCCTCCAACCCTGCAGAATCCCTGTTTCCTCCTGCGCACAATATCCCCCCACAAAGCTCATCCTTACCTACAAAAAGCGCTAAACAGCAATAACCCTATAAATGATCCCCTAGATACCAGGCTCCTTCGACTAGTCCTCGACGTGGTCCTAGTCCCCCTAACAGACCTGCTCAACAAATCCCTATGCCTAGGGCAATTCCCTAGTGCCTGGAAAACAGCTGTCATTACCCCTATCTATAAAAGTGGTGACAAAGCCTCCCCTAATAACTATCGACCCTTCTCCATTCTTCACCCCCTCTCTAAAGTGCTAGAAAAAGTGGTGGCCGCCCAACTCACTGAATACCTAGCCAAGTATAACATCCTATGCCCACAGCAACATGGCTTCCGTTCAGGCCATAGCACCACCACAGCCCTCCTAGAATTCACCAACTTTCTGCATTCCTCCCTAGACGCTGGTAACATTGCAGGAGTTGTGTTCATAGACCTATCCAAGGGCTTCGACACAGTCTGCCACCCTCTCCTTCTCAACTCACTCCACCAACTTGGTTTCTCCACAGACCCCCTGGCCTGGTGCTCCAGTTACCTTTCTGCCCAGTCCCAATGCATCAAAATTAATGGAACTCTATCTGACACACTACCCGTCTGGTCCGGGGTGCCCCAGGGCTCTTTCCTGGGACCACTTCTTTTCTCCCTCTACCTAAACTCCTTACCAAAGCCCTGCTCCACAAAATTCTTACTATATGGAGATGATGCAGTGCTCTTCACCTCGCATCATAAACCCACACCCCTGCAGGACTCCCTCCAACTTGCCTTCTTCCAGGCCGAAACCTGGTTTAAGGACCATAGACTGGTCCTCAACTTAAAAAATACGAAGTCAATGATCTTCTCTCACCACCAAAACAGAGCTAAGAACACACCGCTCAGCATCCTCCCCAGCACCCAGCACCCCCTTGAGCAGGTATCCAACTACAAATATCTTGGACTTACCCTCGACTCGGCCCTTACCTTCCATGACCACATAAACATCCTTGCTGCTGCAACAAACACCCAGATTGGACTCCTTTACCAACACAGGGACTGCCTCCCCCCCACGCCCTCAGGTTTGCCATCACCTCATCAGTACTGTTCCTAGTGGACTATGGGCTCCCTGTATATGGTGCAGCAAATAACACCACACTCCAAATAATCCAGGCCACACTAAACGAGGCCTGCAGGCTCCTTACAGGTGCACTCAGGCTTATTCACACCTGCTCGCTCTATACCTCTGCCAATATTCTCAACCTTGATGAAAGGCTCCACTACCAGACCTACTTACTCTCCAAGAAAATACTGCTTGGACTCTCCCCCCCTGGGGTCACTGCCCCTCTTCAGCCTGCAACCCCCGCTATCTTCACCCCCAATTCAGAGAAAGCTCCTCTGGTTGTGCCCAGGGTAAAAACCTCCCTTGCCCAGAGATCTTTCCACCATAGGGCACCCACATGGTTTAATGCACTCCCAAGCACCATCACTAGTGCACCCAAGATCGCCCATTTCAAAACCACTCTTCGCAACCACCTCTTCAATATCTGCTCTGCAACTGCTTCTAATTCTTTCACTGTCTTACCCACTCTGATCCAATATTCTCTGACAAAGTCCATTATGGATTGCAACCTCCATCTTTAACACCAAACCCATGATTAGGTCTGTCTACTATGTTTAGATGCCTTCTCAAGCTTATAATGCCTCACTGCTGTTATGTTGTAAATATCATCATCCAAAGGTTATAAATAATGTCATAAAATACCTACTTCCAAATCTTGAAAATACTGTCTGTGACAAATGTCTGTAACACATGCTTAATGTAACCACTGTTATACCTTGTATCTCATGTTTAATGTAATTGTTGTTATACCTACTCTATGTTTCCATCTGTCTTACATGTGATGAGGTACCTTTGCAAATGAGCCTCTGCTCAAAGGTTGTAAACCGATATATCAAATAAATAAAAAATAAATAAATAAATAAATAAACATTTCAGCTTGGCTTTCTTCCAGTACTGACAGTCTGACACAGAATCTCCTTTTGCATTTGCATGTTTAAGTTACCTTTATCATAAACAAATTTATTTTTGTGAGTAGGGGGGGGCTTTCCACCAGCTGGTACATACAGCAATAGAAGCACTTAATACCCAGTTCTCCATCGAGGGTCATGACTGTGGTAGAACCCATATCCTGCTCATTACCAATAGAGTCTGGACTAGAGTTCAGTACCCTTTTCCATTTGTGTTTATTCAGTATTGATTTAAATAACCCAGCTTCTGTAGTATATAACAGGCCAAAAAGTGCTATGCTCTAGATGGTGTGTCAGGTATAATATAGCAAACAGTTACCTGGAGATGTTGATGGAGGAAGGCGGGTGACTGCACCAACACCACCAAGCACGCTAAACACACAGTAGATGCGTGTGTCCTTGCATGCGGCGACATGCGCTCGCCCTGCTCTGGCTCACCCTGCTCACCTGAAGGGTGATTGAAATGTCAGGTAATGACCCAGAAGTAGACTCCTGGGGTCACGATGCCAGTGGAGAAGTAAACTTCTCAAAACAACTTAAAAATAGTGTAAAACACCACTCATGTGAGGTTTAGCAGTAAATTTGTGCCAAAGTAAACTATAGCACTGCAAACTAAAAGACCCCACTAAGATGTAGTTTCAGAGCAAACTCATGGAACTACAACTCCTGTTCCTGCTTCCGTTTGGTCACAGGGCTCAGGTACTTGCTGACAGCGGGAGAAAAACACTCAATGCCACACAAGCTGTAGTTACATGAAATAAAGCTTCCTAGAGACAGAATTACATCCTGCCTCCAGAAAAAGTGTGTTCAACACCAACGCTCTCCTGAAGGGTGATTGAAATATCAGGCAATGACCCAGAAGTAGACTTCTGGGGTCATGACTCCATTCAAGAAGTAAACTTCTCAAAACAACTTAAAAATAGTGTAAAACACCTCTCATGTGTGGTTTAGCAGTAAATTTGTGCCAAAGTAAATTATAGCACTGCAAACTAAAAGACCCCGCTGAGACCAAGTTCCCACGCTAACTCAGGGAACTGCAACTCCTCTTCCTGCTTCCGTTGGGTCACAGGGCTCAGGTACTCGTTGATAGTGAGAGAAAGACACGTCAATGCCACACAAGCTGTAATTACATGAAATAAAGCTTCCTAGAGACAGAATTACACCCTGCCTCCAGAAAAAGTGCTTTGGTCACCACAGATTGTGCAAATGCCTTAGATGGGGTGACACCATGTGTCTTGCCTAGGGCTACTAAAATGGCACTGGCATAAGTGTATTGTATGTGCACCCTGAAAGACACAAGAGCGAGATGTGCCATGATAGAGACCTATATAAGTACCTCATGGGGTGAAGACAGGACACATAAGGGAGTCTCTTTCAAATCAGAAAGAGCACAAGTACCAGAGCAATGGGGGCATGTAATGAAGCTGAAGGGGGAGTTCAAGAAAAATGTGAAGAAATATTCACAGAAGGCATGGTAGATGACAGACAGAGACTGCAGGCATAAGTGATGGCATTGAAAACAGTGTGGGACTTCAAGCATGCGTGAGATAGGCATAGGGCTGGGGTGTATTTGAAAACAGGCAGTGAGGCAGCAGGGTTGCTTTAGGGTCTGCAGATGAGACCAATAAGGCATGGATGGACAATCTGGACTGACTGTGTGGGCCTAGCAGTCCTTTTCCAACAGATAATTAACCTAAAGTACACAACAGTAAGGTCACTAAAACGTGATAACTGAGTGTCATGATTCATGATCGTGTTGAAGCCAACGGTTTAAAAAATACAAAACAGGATCTCACCAAGAAAATTTGAAGTGATGTGATTCATGAATCATGATGACCATGAATGTGATTCATCGTGACGTGACTAAATGAGTGTAATGTTCGCTCTGAGACTACATCTGGGTGACTCAAAATCAAATGAGTACAACGTTTGCGCTGAAATTATATCTAAACTGCTGGAGTAAGTACAGCTCTAACTGGCTGATTTAAATGAGTACGTTGTTCATGCTTATGATCATATCCACTGGATTAAGTACAGCTGGCTTGTGAGGACAAAGATTCAAGTCCATCTACTTAGTAGGGCATCCTGAACTTCAGCACTAACAGCACTAGTGCTAAAAGCACTATACCTAGAAGCTGTTTTGCCAGCCACCTTTTCTGCCCTCAAGGTACATAACATACTCTACCTAATCTTCTAAGTTACTAACATGTGCCTTTGATGAAGAAGATGATGTGTCACTGGGCAATTCATCATGTGGAGGGAAATACTCAGAACCAGATGACTGGTCATCCTCTGCAATGTTTTCAGGAGTACTGAGAAGCTGAGAAGCATGAGGCATAACCCTATCAACTGTAGTGGTCATACTGGTAATATGCACTGTGGCAGGGATACCAGACTACCAGACTGTGGTGATAGTGTTATAGTAGTAGTGGCAGTAGTGGCAGGGTTCATAGTGTCAGTAGTAGCTGGAGTGGCAGTCACAGTTGCAGGACTGGCTGCAGTAGTCATGCTGCCCATTGTTGTGGAAGAGGAAGACAGGCTCTCTATAGTGCTGGTGGTTGTAGTGGCTGATGTGATAGTACTGGTGAGAGATGGGGACACATTGGTGGTTGTGGTGGGAGTTGTGATGGTACTGGTGAGAGATGAGGACACATTGGTGGTTGTGGTGGGAGTCGAGAACAGTGTCCTTCTGCTTGTGCTTCTTGTATCACTTTGTCCTGTGCCAGCCACAGTACTACTGCTGCTGAAAGACATAGGCTTGGTAGGGGTAAAGAAAAATGTTGGTCACCGAATATGGCCTGACCTCCGCTTACATTCAGGTTCAGCATCACCACCCTGTTCCTCCATTGTAGATTTGCTTGGGCAGGACCAAATACATTTTTTTCCACCTCTTCCTGTCATTGTCTTTGTCTGTGCCAACAAGTTCTAAACACTCTCAAGTACTTAATACTTTGTAAATGTACAAAAGTTCTGCTTTATTGTAGCACTGAAAAATTATTGCAAGCAGCACCTGCTGCAGTACTGCTTTATTTTAGCACCGAAAAATTATTGCAAGCAGCACCTGCTGCAGTACTGCGTTATTTTAGCACTGAAAAATTATTGCAAGCAGAACCTGCTGCAGTACTGCTTTATTTTAGCACAGAAAAAATATTGCAAGCAGCACCTGCTGCAGTACTGCTTTATTTTATCACTGAAAAACTATTGCAAGCAGCACTTGCTGCAGTACTGCTTTATTTTAGCACAGAAAAATTATTGCAAGCAGCACCTGCTGCAGTATGCTTTATTTTAGCACTGAAAAGTGATTGCAAGCAGCACCTGCTGCAGTGCTGCTTTATTTTAGCGCAGAAAAATTATTGCAAGCCTTCGAAGACTGCTGGCGGCTACTGAATTTCGTGAAACCCCAGCCCAAACTCAGATTACACCACAAATATTTCTCACGGCGATTTCCACTGCAGAACTACTGCAATTCACTTTTGCTAAATTTGTAAATGCAGACAAGTTCTGCTGTATTTCAGTTCAGAAAATGGTTGCAAGCAGTAGTACTGCTTTATTTCGCACACAAAAATGATTGCCTGCCTTATGAGACTGCTGGCAGTTAGGCTACTGACTTTTGTGAAACCCCAGCCCACACTCAGATCACACAACAAATATTTCTTACAGAGATTCACTTTTATTTAGCAAATTCAGATAAGTTCTGCTGTATTTCAGTACAAAACAAGCATTTGTCAATGCCGAATGTTAATTGCGCTGGTGTGTTGAGCTCGCTCACTGCCCCTCTGTCACTAGCTCAGTCTGTTTCTCCCAGTGCTGCAGGCTGCTCTTTTGTACTGGGCTCCTGCCTGCATTGGCACCTTGTTCTGCCCACTAAGAAATCCGCAGCTGTCCTGAAAGAGCTGCGTTGAAGTGGCTCACTCTCCTGTCTCACTCGTTCATTCCGTTTCTCCTGGCGCTGCAGGCTGCCCTTTTGTACTGGGCTCCTGCCTGTGTTGGTGGCTTTTTCTGGCCATGAAGAAATCTGCAGCAGTCCCGACTCAGGTCTGTTGAGCCTGCTGACTCCCCGTCTGTCATTCACTCGTTCCGTTTCTGTCAGGGTTGCAGGCTGGCCTTTTGTACTGGGCTCCTGCCTGTGTTGCCGCCTTTTTCTACCAACAAACAAATCCGCAGCAGTCATGATAGACCTCCATTGAGCTCGCTCACTCCCTTTCTGTCACTCACTCATTATGTTTCTCCTGGCGCTGCAGGCTGCCCTTTTGTACTGTGCTTCTGCCTGCGCTAGCACCTTTTTCTGCCCACAAAGAAATCCACAGCTGTCCAGACAGAGCTCCGTTGAGGTCGCTCACTCCCCCTGTGTCACTCACTCATTCTGTTTCTCCTCGCGCTGCAGCCTGCCCTTTTGTACTGGGCTCCTGCCTCTGTTGGTGCCTTTTTCTGCCCACAAAGAAATCTGCAGCAGTCCTGACAATGCTCCGTTGAGCTCGCTCACTCCCCTTCTCTCACTCGTTGATTCCATTTCTGCCCATGTTGCAGGCTGCCCTTTTGTATTGGGCTCCTGCCTGTGTTGCCGCCATTTGCAGCAGTTACAATACAGCTCCATTGAGCTCACTCACTCCCCCCTCTCTCACTCGCTCATTCTGGTTTTCCTGTCACTGCAGGCTGCCATTTTGCACTGGGCCCCTGCATGCATTGCTGCCTTTTTCTGCCCACAAACAAATCTGCAGCAGTCCAAACAGAGCTCCGTTGAACTCACTCACTCCCCCTCCTTCACTCGCTCATTCGGTGTCTCCTGCCGCTGCAGGCTGCCCTTTTGTACTGGGCTCCTGCCTGCATTGGTGGCTTGTTCTGGCCAGAAAGAAATCTGAAGCAGTCCTGACACAGTTCCATTGTGCTTGCTGACTCCCCCTCTCTCACTCACTCATTCCGTTTCTGCCCACGCTGCAAGCTGGCCTTTATACTGGGCTCCTGCCTGCGTTGCAGCATTTTCTGCCCACAAAGAAATCCACAGCAGTCACAACAGTGCTCCGTTGAGCTCGCTCTCTACCACTCTGTCACTCACTCATTCTGTTTCTCTTGGCGCTGCAGGAAGCGCTTGTGTACGGGGCTCCTGGCTGTGTTGGCACCTTTGTCTGTACACAAAGAAATTTGCAGCTGTACCGACAAAGCTCCATTGAGGTCACTCAGTCTCCCTCTTTCACACGCTCATTCTGTTTGTCCTGGAGCTGCAAGTGACCTTTTTGTACAGGGCTCCTGCCTGCATTGGCACCTTTTTCTGCCAACAAAGAAATCCGCAGCAGTCCTGATAGAGCTCCATTGAGCTCACTCAGTCCCCCGTCTCACTCACTCGTACTGTTTCTCACACCACTGCAGGCTGGCCTTTTCTACTGGGCCCCTGCCTGCATTGTCACCTTTTCCTGCCCACAAAGAAATCCACAGCAGTCCTGATTGTACTCCGGTGAGTTCGCTCACTCCCCCTCCCTCACTTGCTAGTTCATTTGGTTTCTCCCAGTGCTGCAGGCTGCCCTTTTGTACTGGCCTCTTGCGTTGGGGCCTTTTTCTGCCCACAAACAAATCCAGCGCAGTTCCGACAGAGCTCAGTTGAGCTCGGTCACTTCCCCCCCCACTCATTCCATCTTAATCTGTCCCAAACACTGATGTCCCATAGCGACCATGATATTCTCCGTCAGGAGTGCAAAAACGTATTTTAGCCAGGATGTGAAAAATGACAGCTGTACTGTTCATAAGGAGGTGTGAAAGAATGCCACTGTTAAAAATGTGGCATGAAAATATTACAGATTTGCGAAGTTACAAGGGTGCATGGAAACAGTTGAATGCACATTTGTAACACGGTCATGTTATGGAGTTTTGTCACCAGATTTTCAACATAGGGATTTTAGGACCTCTGCTCATGAACAGTGCCATTGTCATTTTCTTAATCTGTCCCGAACATTGATTTCCCATAGCGACCGCATTATTCTGTGCCACAACTGTGAAACCACATTTCAGTCAGGATGTGAAAAATGACAGCTGTACTGCTCATAAGGAGGTGTGAAAAAATGGCATTGTTGAAAGTGTGGCATGACAATATTACGAATCTGCAAAGTTACAAAGGTGTGTGGAAAGTGTGCAACGAACACTTGTAACACACTCATTTGACGGGCTATCATTACCAAATTTTCAACATAGGCATTTTAGGACCTCTGCACATGAACAGTATCACTGTCATTTTATTAATCTGTCTCAGACAGTGATTTCCCACAGCGACCGCTCTATTTTGCGCCGGAACTGTAAAAACACATTTCGGCATGGATGGGAAAAATGACAGCTGCACTGTTCATAGTAGGTGTGAAAAAATGGCAATGTTGAAAATCTGGATTGAAAATATTATAAATTCGCGAAGTTACGAGCGTGCGTGCCAACTGCGCAACGCACGCTCATAACACAGTTATTTTATGGAGTATCATTACCAAATTTTCAACATAGCCATTTTAGGACCTCTATTCATGAATAGTGTCACTGTCATTTCCTTAATCTGTCCTGAACACCGATTTCCGACAGCGACCGCGCTATTATGCACCGGAAGTGCAGAAACACATTTCCGCCAGGATGTGGGCAATGACAGCTGTACTGCTCACAAGGAGGAGTGACAAAATGCCAATGTTGAAAATATGGCTTGAAAATATTGCAAATTCACCAAGTTACGAGTGTGTGTAGCAATTGCGCAGCGCATGCTCGTAGAACAATCATTTTTTTGGATTTTTCCCAGCAAATTTGCAACGTATGCTTTTTCAGTGCCCACCTCATGAACACTGCCACTGTCGTCGTTAATCGCCCCAAAGGTGATCCGCAGTGACCTGGAAATCACCTTCGGGCCCGATTAACACCATGACAGTGACAGTATTCATGAGGAGGGGTCCTAAAACCCCATGTTGAAAATTTGGTGTCAAAATTCCAAAATGCCAGAGATATGCAGCAAAGTTGGAAAACCCTATTTATTATATTATACAGCTTCCAGCATTTCCTCAGTTATTGGTCAGCTTTGAAGAGTGCAGATGTGTTTCCGGTCCCGAAGATTATCGCGCCAGCTCCAGAGGTAAGTATGGGGTGAGGGGGGTGTGGGGAGGCAGTGTGCACAGTGGGTGGGTGCAGGTTGCTGGTGGGGGGGCCAAGAGACTACAAGGGACAGTTTCCTTTTTTTAAGTACAAAAAAAACTAAAGACTTTGCGGGACCATTTTTTCCTTTACAGGGCCATATGGCATGCTGGGGTGGGCTCCCAGCATGCCACCAACGGCTTTTTTTTGGGGGGGTCAGCTGTAGCCGATGGGGGATTTGGCACCCCATCAGCAAACAACAAAAAGGGGATTCTTTTGCCGACGGGATTGGGCACCCCTCAGCAGACAGTTAAACAGGGGAGGCTACATTATGCCGATGGGGTGGGCCTCTGTTGGCAGAAAACATGGTGGAAAGATTGTTTCAGAACATGGGGCAACCCGCCGCCATGTTCACAAACAATATCAGGGTTTTTACATCCTGCCCTGCAATGATGGGTCACTCCCTCATTGCAGCGGATGGCTTACGCTGCAATGATGAGGTGGCCCCTGATTGCAGCAGCTAAATTGTCACCAGTTGATGTAAACATTCCAAACTTGTGTCACCAGCAGCCTGCCACAGCACTGGGGGAAGTGGGACAAGCCTTTGCAGGCTATGGGAGCACTGGCCACAACAGTGCCCTGCCTCCACAGCCTGCTTCTCAGCAAGCTGTCCCAATATGTTTCTTGCACTGTGTGCAATCAACATAAAAATGGTTGCACTTCACACACAAAAATTACTGCAAGCAGCACGCATGCACGCAGGGTAGGCGAGGGTGTGCACACACTGCAAGCACTGCGATTCACTACCTAGCCCTAAACCATGGGGGTGTGGAGTACAGTCTGCCGACTGCCCTCCGAGACTGCTGGCAGCTACTGAATTTCATGAAACCCCAACCCAAACTCAGATTACACCATAAATATTTCTTACAGAGATTTCTATGGCAGAACTACTGCAATTCACTTTTTTTTCATAAATGCAGACAAGTTCTGCTGTATTTCAGTACAAGCAAGCATTTGACAATGCCAAATGTTTGTTTGCTGGCATTAGCAGTAGAAGTGCAGGAGTTAGACAGATGCAGTATATAGAAATGACAGTGATGTATTGAACTGACGCCAACTCCACCCCCACCCTGCAGAGATGGACAGGCATTGGGGTGTGCCTTTGGATTGTCGCCCATAACGGTCATGACATTTCACCTCACCCTACCCTGCAGACACTGACAAGTGTCAAGGTGTGCCTTGGGGTGTTCGGGCTTTACACTCACCTAATTCCATAAGGAAATACGCTGAAATGGGTGCAGTATAGGAGAATGGGGTGAACTCTGGGACCAAAGAGTCCAAGGTGCACCTTGATACCTGTCACTGGTTGCAGGGTGGGGGTGGAATGGCATGAGCATTACTGTCAACAATCCCAAGTCACACACCTGATGCCTGTCAGTCCCTACAGGGTACTTGGTTTACTTGGTTGGAAAGGACAAGAGAAGGCCGAAACCCATCGAGATTGCCCCCCACTACTGTAGTGGGCAATGTGAATGGTACCCAATTATATAATTGTATTGCTAGATGCGATCCACAGGTCAAGGCTCCTTTCAAAGAAATCGATGTATATGCAATCCACTAGATGTTGGAGGAGATTGTTCCATAATCTTGGTGCTCTTACTGTAAAATAATTTAATCTCTTGTTAGTCCTGGCTTTCGGAACATCCAGCTGTTTATTATGTAATCGAGGTGAGGTCCTACGATCAGAGTATTTTAGGCCACATTGGTCCAGTAATTCAGTAGATGATAGGATTTTATGTAAAAAAAACAGATCACTTCTGATACGCCTATTTTGCAGTGAATGATGCGCGGTTTCATAGAATCTATCATAGTAGTCTCTGTGTACTAGTCGGGGAACTAATTTAGTTGCCCTTCTCTGGATTCTCTCAATCCTTTCAATATCATGTTTAAGATACAGCTCCAAAAGGGGGACCCATAGTCTGAATATGGCCTGATGTGAGTTCTGAACAAAGGGATAATACATTCCTGTGTTCTAGTTACAAAGGTTCTTTTATTTCTAGTTATAAGTGCATTCGATGTATTGGCCGTTTTTGGACAATGATCAATTGATGTTAATTTATTATTTATGGTAATACCAAGGTCTCTCTCTGAGATAGATACTCTAAGGGGAGTATTGTTTAATGAATAAGTTTGTCTTGGGTTGTTGTTTTCATAGTGAAGGACAGTACACTTATCAGAATTAAGTGTCATACCATTCAACAATGCCCAATTTTCGATAAGTTTGAGGTTATTAACAAGTCTAGACCTATCTGATGGTGAATAAACTATACCACCCAACTTGGTGTCATCTGCAAATTTAAGTAACAGATTATTGGAGCTAATCTGCAAATCACTGATATATATATATTGAACAATGTGGGTCCCAGGACCGAGCCTTGTGGGACTCCACTGGTCACATTCCCAGTTTCAGATAGGCAATCATTGACCCTTACACGTTGGGTTCTATTAGATGGCCAACAGGCAATCCATCAGACCAAAATATTTAAAAAACCCATTTTCATCAGTTTGTCCAAGAGTTTACCATGTGGTGCTTTATCGAATGCCATAAGGAAATCTAGCAAAATGACATCCATAAGTTCTTCTCTATCCAGCCCTTGACTTATATGGTTGTAAAAGGAGACCAAGTTAGTAGTGCATGAATACTGCTGCCAAAACCCATGTTAAGTTGGATCTATCAAGTTCTTTGAAGCTATTTCTTGTTCCAAGAAGTATTTGATAAATGTTTCCATTACTTTACTTATAACAGAGGTTAAACTAATGGGGCGATAGTTTATGGGTTTAGAATGATCACCCTTTTTAAATATGGGAACCACTGTTGCTATAGCCCAATCTTGGGGGATAAGACCATTTTGGAGGGATTTATTAAATATTATTGTTAATGGTAATGCTATAGAATACAGTAAGCTGTTTTTAATAGAAATTTTGGATTAATATCGTCGGGGCCTGGACTGGATGTTTTTTAAAGTTTGTAATCTCTCTAAGATTTCATTTACAGAAATATTATAAGATGATGTTAGATCTATTGAGGGGATGTTATTTGTTGGATCGTCTTTTTTTGAAAATATTGAACAAAACTGTTCATTGAAAGCATTGGCAATCTCATTATCATCAGTAATTAAAGCATTATTGACTGTAATAGGGCCTAGATGTCTGTTATTAATTTTTTATGTTGATTGCGTGCATGCGCAAGAAACATGTTGCGGCAGCTTTCTCCACAAGCAGGTTGTGGAGGCGCGGCACTGTTGTGGCCAATGCTCCCACAACCTGCAAAGGCTTGTCCCGCGTCCCCCAATGCCATGGCACGCTGCTGCTGACACTAGTTCAGCCAGTGTGCCACAACCTTCTAAAAAATCAGCCGCTGCAATCAGAGGCCACCTCATTATTGCAGTGTCAGCCATCCGTTGCAATGAGGGAGCAACCCATCATTGCAGGGAGTGATGTAGGAACCCTAATATAATTTGCAAACATGGCGGCAGCTTGCCGCGTGTTCTAAACAATATTACCCCCACCATATTTATTTGCCGATGGGTGCCCAACTGCCGCGGCAGAAAGGAACTCTCCCTTTGTTGTTGCTTCTGCCGACAGGAGTGCCCAATCCCATCGGCTACAGCTGCCTCCCAAAGAAGACTCCAGTGGCGCACTGGGAGCCCACCCCAGCGTGCCACATGCCCATGTAAATAAAAAACGGTCCCATGGCATCTTTTTTTTTTTACCCCTGTAAAAAAGGAAACTGTCCCTCAGAGGTCTCCCTGCCCCACCTCCCACAACCTGCACCCACCCACTGTGCACTCTGCCTCCCCACACCCCCCTCACCCCATACTTACCTCCGGAGTCTGGCGTGACGATCTTCGGTGGACCGGGAACACGTCTGCACTCTTCAAAGCCGACCGAGAACTGAGGAATTGCCAGTAAGCTGTATAATGGAATGAATAGGGTTTTTTCAACTTTGGTGCATATCTCAGTCATTTTGGGGAATTTTTTTCACCAGATTTTCAACATGGGGTTTTTGGGACCCCTCCTCATGAATTCTTGAACTGTCATGGCGTTAATCGGCCCCGAAGGTTGATTTTGCAGTCATTGCGCAGAGTCACCTTTCAGGGGTGATTAATGAAATGACAGTGCCAGTGCTCATGAGGTGGGCTCTCAAAAAGCCTATGTTGCATATTTGGTGGAAAAAAATCAAAAAAATGACTGTTTTACGAGCATGCGTTGCGCAGTTGCTATGCACGCTCGTAACTTCGTGAATTTGCAACATTTTCACACCAGATTTTCAACATTGGAATTTTGTCACACCTCCTTGTGAGCAGTACAGTTGTCATTGTTCACATCCTGGTCAAAATGTGTTTTCACACTTCTGGCGCAGAACAGCGCGGTTGCTGTTGGAAATCAGTATTCAGGACAGATTAAGAAAATGACAGTGACACTGTTCATGAGTAGAGGTCCTAAATTGCCTATGTTGAAAATCTGGTAATGATACTCCATAAAATGACTGTGTTACGAGCGTGCATTGCGCAATTTGCCGCATGCAGCCATAACCAGCGGTTATAATATTTTCACTCCAGACTTTCAAAATTTCCATTTTCCCACACCTACTTATGAACAGTACAACTGTCATTTTTTCCATCCTGGCTGAAATGTGTTTTCGCACTTCCAGCACAGAATAGAGCGGTCGCTGTCAAAAATCACTGTTCAGGACAGATTAAGAAAATGACAATGATACTGTTCATGAGCAGAGGTCCTAAAATGCCTATGTTGAAAATTTGGTGATTATAGCCCATCAAATGACTGTTACAAGTGTGCATTGTGCATTTTCCACGCACCATTGTAACTTCGCATATTTGTAATATTGTCACGCCAGATTTTCAACAGTGGCATTTTTTCACACCTCCTTATAAGCAGTACAGCTGTCATTTTTCACATCCTGACCGAAATGCATTTTCACAGTTCCGGCACAGAATAACATGGTTGCTGTAGGAAATCAGTGTTTGGGACAGATTAAGAAAATTACAGTGGGACTGTTCATGAGCAGAGGTCCTAAAATCCCTATGTTAAAAATTTGGTGACGAAAGTCCATAACATGACTGTGTTACAAGCCTGCATTCAACTGTTTCCATGCACCCTTGTAACTTTGCAAATTTGTAATATTGTCAAGCCACATTTTCAATAGTGGCATTTTTTCACACCTCCTTATGAACACTACAACTGTCATTTATCACATCCTGGCTAAAACATGATTTTGCACTCCTGCCGGAGAATAGCATGGTCACTCTGGGAAATCAGCATTTGGGACAGATTAAGATCGACCGAGTGAGATGGGGGAGTAACCTAGCTCAACTGAGCTCTGTCGGGACTGCTCCAGATTTGTTTGTGGGCAGAAAAAGGCCCCAACGCAAGAGCACAATACAAAAGAGCAGCCTACAGCACTGGGAGAAACAGAACAAGAGAGCGAGTGAGGGAGGGGGGAGTGAGCAAACTCACCAGAGCGCTGTCAGGACTGCTGCGGATTTCTTTGTGGGCAGAAAAAGGCGTCAATGCAGGCAGGGGCCCAGTACAAAAGGCCAGCTTGCCGCGGTATGAGAAACAGTACGAGCGAGTGAGACGGGGAGTTAGTGAGCTCAACGGAGCTCTTTCATTACTGCTGCAGATTTCTTTGTGGACACAAAGAGGCGCCAATGCAGGCTGGAGCCCCGTACAAAAGGGCAACTTGCAGCTCCAGGACAAACAGAATGAGCGCATGAGCGCATGGGAGAGGGAGACTGAGCGACCTCAATGGAGCTCTTTTCGGGACAGCTACAGATTTCTTTCTGGACAGACAAAGGTGCCAATGCAGCCAGGAGCCCCATACAAAAGCGCAGTCTGCAGTGCCAAGAGAAACAGAATGAGCGAGTGACAGAGCAGTAGTGAGCGAGCTTAATGGAGCTCTATTGTGACTGCTGCAGATTTCTTTGTGGGCAGAAAATGCAGCAACGCAGGAAGGAGCCCAGTACAAAAGGCCAGCTTGCAGCGCTGGCAGAAACAGAATGCGTGAGTGACAGAGGGGGAGTGAGCGAACTCAATGGAGCTGTGTCGGGGCTGCTTCAGATTTCTTTCTGGCTAGAAAAAGCCACCAATGCAGGCAGGAGCCCAGTACAAAAGGGCAGCCTGCAGTGCCAGGAGACACAGAATGAGCGAGTGAGGGAGGAGGAGTCAGTGAGCTCAACGGAGCTCTGTTGGGACTCCTGCAGATTTGTTTGTGGGCAGAAAAAGGCAGCAATGCACGCAGGGGCCCAGTACAAAAGGGCAGCCTGCAGTGGCAGGAAAACCACAATGAGCGAGTGAGCGAGCTCAGCGGAGCTGTATTGTAACTGCTGCAAATTTCTTTGTGGGCATAAGAAGGCAGCAACGCAGGCAGGAGCCCAGTAGAAAAGGGCAGCCTGCAGTGCCAACAGAAACAGAATGAGCGAGTGAGAGAAGGGGAGTGAGCAAGCTCAACGGAGCTTTATTGGGACTGCTGCAGATTTCTTTGTGGGCAGAAAAAGGCACCAACAGAGGCAGGAGCACAGTACAAAAGGGCAGCCTGCAGCGCCTTGAGAACCAGAATGAGTGAGTGAGTGAGACAGAGGGAGTGAGTGACCTCAACGGAGCTCTGTTGGGATGGCTGTGGATTTCTTTGTGGGCAGAAAAAGCCACCAACACAGGTAGGAGCCCAGTACAAAAGGGCAGTCTGCAGCGCTAGGAGAAACAGAATGAGCAAGTGAGAGAGGGGGAGTGAGCCACCTCAATGGAGCTCTGTCGGGACAGCTGAGGATTTCTTCCTGGGCAGAACAAGGTGCCAACGCAGGCAGCAGCCCAGTACAAAAGAGCAGCCTGTAGCACAGGGACAAACAGACTGAGCGAGTGACAGAGGGTCACTGAGCGAGCTCAACAGACCAACGCAATCAACATTCGGCATTGACAAATGCTTGTTTATTATTGAGATATGAATGTAAGGATTTTAACTATCCTTGTAATGCGACAAACGAAATTCTAATTTCTTTTTAGCCAATTTAATACTAGATTTTACAAGCTTTAAGGCCTGTTTATAATTCTGGAGTGCTTTAACTTTATTTATTCCCTCACTCCTCTTTAAGGCTATAAATAGCCTTCTTTTTTATTTATTAATTTTTGAATATTATTGTTAAACCAAAGTGAAATCTTCCCTTTTCTGTTATATTTCTTTTTTTTTTTGGAACATATAGGGATTCCAAGTTGTGAATAGATGTTTTTATATATTTCCAGGACTCATCAACTGAGAGTGGATCTAAGAGTGTTATCCATGAAGTATTGTAAAGATGATTATTTATGGCAGTAAAATCAGCATTGTCGTAATTCTTAAATTTGACACCTCTTGGACACTGCCTAGTATTAAGAAATATTTCAAATGTGAGTGAATAATGGTCACTTGTTCCCAAGGAGTCACCGGTACTAACATTTTGCATAGTACTACCTATATTAGTTATTACCAAGTGCAGAATATTCATACCCCGAGTTGGTTCTGTAACAAGTTGTTCAAGGCCATGATCAACAATAAGTGAGAGTAGTTCTTTTTCCCCGAGGGATTTACCTGTAAGGGATTCCCAGTTAATTGTGGGCATATTGAAGTCTCCTAGAACCAGGATATTGCCTTGAGAGGCCATATCAGAAATCTCATTTATTAATGTGTAGGTATAGTCCATATTGGCCAAAGGGGGTCTATAATATGTATCCACTAAAACTTGGGGTTGTCCCTTTATTTGTATATTAACCCAGAGGGATTCAATGTCACTGGATGAAGTAAGTTGGAAAGATGTAATATCGTTCCTAACATAGAGGCAAACGCCGCCACCTATTTGACCTAAACAGTCTTTATGGAATAAATTATGGCCAGGGAGTCGTTTTATCCATTCGGAGTTGGGATCCCACCATGTTTCGGTTATTGATATAATACCATATTTAGATACTAAACATTTGGCTTCCAGTTCGGCCATTTTAGCTAGATTTAAGGATCTAACATTAAGTGAAAGAACCTCAAAGGGAATAGTATAATTATCTGATTTATTTAGAGAATCAAGTATTGGCTTGTTCTCCCCCCATCCGCTAGTTTTAAAAGTAAATTGATTGCGTAGAGTGCTACCTCTTCTACTAAGATGTAACCCATCCCAACAATATAGGAGGGCTTTATGATGGAATTGTTCCCAGTTTGTTAGGCAAAGAACACCCTGACTAAGGTACCATCTCCTTAACCAATTATTGAATGCTTTTATTTTGGAGGTTATAAAGTTGGATGCCCTAGGAATTGGGAGAATTTCCAAAAAGCAAACAAGACTGTCTTTTTCGGCCAATAAGTTATTAAGTGCAACAATATCTTGTTTTAATCTCTCCAAGCTAACCCTCATGATGTCATTAGTCCCAGCGTGGATGACAAATATTGGGTTTTGTTTTGCCCCCACCAATACTTCTTTAACCATCATGGTGATGTCCGATACTCTTGCACCCCTTAAACTAGAGCATGTACGACTGGCCTTATCAATATTGCATACAGTATGGTCGATATGCTTAATAATGGAGTCCCCGAGTACATAAATCTGCTTACAAGTTTGGGGGTGGCTAGAATTATCATTTGGAACCGTTGGTTTGACCTCACTCAAGGTATTTAAGTTGCCCTCTATCTGATAATAAGGGACTTCAGAGGAGTTATTATTCATTATAGCCTCAATTGAAAGTGGTTGAATAAAGTGGCCAGAAGGATGACAGTCTACTAATACCTGATTAATATCCGACTGTGGGTCATTAGGATTTTCACTTAGGGCCTCAAAACTATTATGTAGTGCAATTGCAGGAGCACTTTGGTAAATTTGGCCTCTCCTGCATTTAGTTTTGTGCTTGGTGACTAATATCCAGGAATCCGATTCCCTAGTAGGTGTAGCTGCGAGGGGGGGGGGCGGAATACAGACATCATCATTCATTAAAGGGGGCATCTGATTATCATTAGTGGTTTCCACTTGGGGTGTTATTTGGCCCATCATTAGGTCAATGAAATCTTCAAGGACCTCAGTCTCTGAACTAACCCCTCTTGATTTCTGCAAATGAGCTATTTCAGCCTGAAGTGTTTGTAACAGCAAATATCTATCGCATACAAAGTCAACTGTCTGTTGCCCTCGACCAAACATCTGGCATGAGGCACAGTGGTTATTAGGATCCTCCATTATTTACAAAAACAGTAAGGGTCACAATGATCACACAATACTCACTGGGCTAGGAAGTTGGCGGTAGGTATAGACCCTGTACCCTGCTGACCCCGTTGACACCATAGACACACGCAGACGCACGTGTCTCTGAGCACGTCTCCATGTGCGACAACGCGTGCCCTGCTCACGCTCAACCTGCTCGCAGCAGGCCGAGTATTGAAGTGTGTTATACCCCGGAAGTGTTTTGTGGGGGTCACCGAATGCTCGCAAACAAGTTGCTAAAATTATGAATAAAAATATCCCCTAATGCGTCTCCTGCTCATTCGCAAGACATGTACAGGATAAAGAATGTTCCAAGACGTTTTTTGGGTACTGAAATTAGTGTCTGTAGTTCCTGGGATCGCCCTGACAACTACCACTCTCCTCCCACTTCCTGTCTTGCAGAAATCTGGGGCTCCAGCTACAGACTTGATATCAAGTCTAAGTAAATAATTGACGCTGTATCACTTTGCATCTAAAGTTAGAAAACACAGCACTTAAGACCCACACAGTGCAAAACATACTTTGTATCAAATTATAGGGCATTATGGTCGGAAAGCCTAATGCCCTGGGCGTTCTTGGTATTTTTACTCCAAGTTTTCAACATGGGCTTTTTGTGATCCCACTACATGAACAGTGACACTATCAGTTTGTTAGCCGGAAGGTGATTTTGCACAGTGACCGCGCCATTTGGCGCCACAGGTGTGAAAACAAATTTTGAACACAGTGTGAATAATGACAGCTGTACTGTTCATGAGGAGGTGTAAAAAATGGTAATGTTGAAAATCTGGAGTGAAAATATAAAAAAACTGGTGAAGTCATGAGCGTGCGTAGAAACGGCGCAACGCACACCCGTAACGCAATTATTTTTGGATTTTTTGCACCAGAGTTTCAATATAGGCATTTTGGGACCTCCACTCATGAACAGTGTTACTGTGACTTTCTTAATCTGTCCTGAACACTGATTTCCCACAGCGACTGCGCTATACTGCACCGAAAGTGCGAAAACACATTTCAGCCAGGATGTGAAAACTGATAGCTGTACTGTTCACAAGGAGGTGTGAAAAAATGCCAATGTTGAAAATCTGGAGTGAAAATATTACAAATTCGTGAAGGTACGAGGGTGCGTAGAAACTGCGCAATGCACGCTCATAATACAGTCATTTTATGGACTTTTGTCACCAAATTTTCAACATAGGCATTTTAGAACCTCTGCTCATGAACGGTGTCACTGTGATTTTCTTAATCTGTCCTGAACATTGATTTCCCACAACTACTGCACTATTCTGCACTGGAAATGCGAAAACACATTTCGACCAGGATGTGAAAAATGACAGCTGTACTGTTTATAAGGAGGTGTGAAAAAATGCCAATGTTGAAAATCTGGAGGAAAATATTAAAAATTCTCAAAGTTACTAACGTGTATAGGAACTGCACAACGACGCCAGAAATCAGTCATTTTTGGGAATTTTTTCACCAAATTTTCAACATAAGGTTTTTGGGGGCCTACCTCATGAACTGTGACACTGTCATTTCATTAATCGGTCCTGAAAGGTGATTCCATGCAGTGACCGCAAAATCACCTTTCGGGACCACATAACCAGATGACAGACATTGAATTCATGAGATGGGGCCACAAGAACCCCATGTTGAAAATTCGGTGCAAAAATTCAAAAAAATGACTGAGATATGCACCAAAGTTGAACAAACCCTAGTTATGTCTTTATACAGCTTACCAGCATTTCTTCGGTTCAGGGTTGGCTTTGAAGAGTGCAGACGTGTTCCCGATCCACTGAAGATTGTTGCGCTGGCCTCTGGTGGTAAGTATGGGGTAAAGGGTGTGTGTGGGGAGGTGGGATACGCAGAGGGGTAGGCGCGGGTTGGGTGAGGGGGCAAGAGAGTCAACAATGGACAGTTTTCTTTTGTTACAGGGTTTTGTTTTTGTTTTGTTTTTTTAAAAAAAGACGACGTGGGACTTTTGCCACGCTGGGGTGGGCTCCCAGTGTGGCACCTGGAGTTTGTTTGGTGGGGCAGTGGAGCCAATGGGGGATTGGGCACCCCTATTGGCCATACAGTGTGCGTGGGGGAGCACATGAGAATGCAGGACTTTTGCCACGCTGGGGTGGGCTCCAAGCGTGGCACCTGGAAGTTTGTTTTTTGGGGGGGTACTGGAGCCGATGGGGATTGGGCACCCATGTTGGACATACAGTGTGCTGGGGGCGAGTGTGCATGAGCCGAGAGGGATTGGGCTCCCCCTCGGCACACAACAAATGGGTGGCGGGGATGCAGTGGTGTACAGTTTGACAGCTACAATCAGCGGTGGTGACTGTAAGCAATTTGCATACTGCTGACGCATGGCAGTATGCAAATTGCCTACACATTACCACCGCTGATTGAAGCGGTCTTTCTCTTTCAGCTTCACACCACTGCATCTGAAATGCTGTCATAGACAGCTTAGACATTCACTGATGCGGTACGACCGCACCTGCAAAAAAGATCAGGGCATTGGATGTGGGGGTGCCACACCTACAAAAACTCGTATGGTGGCACTATGTTTCTTGCACATGCATGCAAGCAAATGGTTGTAAGCAGCAGTACTGCTTTATTTTCGCACACAAAAATTACTGCAAGCAGCACGCATGCAGGGCAGGCGAAGATGTGCACACACTGCAAGTTTCGTTACCTAACCATAAACTGTGGGTGGTGGGAATGCAGTCAGCCAACTGCCCTCTGAGATTTCAGGCTAGGCTACTACTGGATTTTGTGAAACCTGAGCCTTCCCCCAGAAGAAGTACTTATTATTTATACCACCAAATTAAAGATGTTTTTTTTTTGTAAATCAGTACTATACAGCAGTCAAGGTAGAAGTTAGAACTATTGTAATTAAGGAGGTAAACTGCAACTTAAATATCTCTGCAGCTTCTCCTGACAAAATAAATCAATTTCTCTGGGGCAAATACAAAACGTCTCACACATCAGTCTCTGAAATGAAGGTATACTAGTTTCTCTCTGCAGCT
Source organism: Neoceratodus forsteri (assembly GCA_016271365.2). Lineage (NCBI taxonomy): Eukaryota > Metazoa > Chordata > Ceratodontiformes > Ceratodontidae > Neoceratodus > Neoceratodus forsteri. Next base: position 1,612,851,086 of record CM057452.1, read on the forward strand.
CCTAGCAAAAATAAAATTACTACATCAGAAGATTTATCCAGGAAAAAAATCCTCCCAGTGCTCACACTACTACTAGGCATAAAGACACATAGCACAGAACAAAAAAATAAAGGTTTTATGATGAAAATTTAAATTTTTTGCAACTCCTAATCTGCTGACTCAGAGCTCTCTCTCTCTCTCTCTGCTCCTCCACTAGAATCTCTCCACCAAGCATTTAGGAGAGGCCCCTGAAATGATGGTATATTAGTTTCTCTGCAGCTCCTAGCAAAAAAAAAAATCTGTATATCAGACGATTTATCCACGAAAAAAAGAAACCTCCCAGTGCTTCCCCTAGTACTAGGCACTAAAGACCCATGGTACAGAACAAAAAAAATAAAGGTTTTGTGATGAAAATATTAGTTTTTGCAACTCCTAATCTCTGCTGACACAGAGCTCTCTCCCCTCTCCACTATGATCTCTCTCCACTACACAGCAATTGAAGTGTCACATGATCTAGCTTTGCCAAATGCTCAGAGATTGGCCAGCAAGTCCTGCAAGATCTTGAAATCCCATGGGACCGCCAAATAGCTGCGATATTCACCATTCGGCCCCCAAATACCGAATGCCATATTATTCGTGGTATTTGGGATTTAATACTCGTTACTTGCACATCCCTAGTTCTGACCCTTATTAAATAAGAACTGGAACATGGTAGAGTTCTGATTTGTTCTGATTATTTATAAATATTTGAAAAAAATGTGATAAAGTGCATAAAAGTGGCCAAAGTCAGTCATATGTAACACAGAGGCCCAAAGGAAACAATTTAATGCATGATTTGTATAACAATTACAGTAAAACTGCCAAATAAAAGCAATAACTGCTAGCTGCTTCATAGCTGGGCTGTACTGGTAGCATATCCTGCTCAGGCCCAGCTGTGACGTTGAGTATGCTGGGAGAGACAGACAGAGAAACAGAGAGAGAGAGAGAGAGAGAGACGGAGACAGAGAGAGATGCAAGCACTATTTTGCCAGCCTGCCTGCCCTGTACAGTGTACACACACTGCACAACCACACTGAGGACAAGATTAATTTCTTTATTTGTGATTTCTGTGACTGTAGAAGTTTTCTTTGGCCCCTAGTGGTTTCTCTGTCTCTCTCTTTCTCCTCTGGATGGTGGCACAAGTCAAATATTTATTTTGTCAGCCTGCTCTTGCCCTGTGTACACATACAGCCACACTAGGGCCAAGAATAAAATGTATTTGTGATTTCCGTGACGATAACACTTCTCTTTGGCCCCAATAATCTCTCTCTCTCTCTTTCTCCTCTGGATGGTGGCACAAGTAAAGATTTATTTTGCCAGCCTGCCCTTGCCCTGTACACAACCAGCTACAAGGAGACCAAGAATAAACTTTATTTGTGTTTGCTGTAACTATGACATTTCTGTTTGGTCCCCAATAGTCTCTCTCTCTCTCACTTTCTCCTCTTGACACAAGTCAATGGTTTATTTTGCCAGCCTGCTCTTGTCCTGGGCCTGTACACAACTTTTCTCTCCCCTCTTTCTGGTATTCAATATATGTTCCAACCCACATAGAATAGGCTACAGGAGTCAGGCAATTTGTGAGGTACTACTTACCTAAGTCGATCTCCACTCTGAGAACAAGACCGACAGTCAACCCGAGAGTCACCAATCGACTGACCGACTAACCACAGCAGCTGCAGCCCACACTCAGATCTCCACCACACTTGACTGTGATGTGTGGTCCTCCTGCTCCTGGGCTCGGCTCCACTTCTCTCGTCAGTCTTTTTTGTTCCACCTGGTGCCATCCGTTCCTCCTTACACCCCACCCCCATAGGGCACCAGGCGTGCAGAAGAAAAGCCCTCTTTTGCACAGACCTGGAACCAGACTTCTGCGGTGAAGTCCTTATTTATCCAGGTCCGTGGATTCAGGGTTTGATCCGGGGGTCCGGATTTCAGATGGAACAGTCCATCCAGCCCTAATAGCAAAGTGTCCCCTAGCTGTGCCCCTCTCCTTTCTGTAGTCCTACCATCTCATTGCAGAGGCTGCCTGTGACCGGACACCATCCCTTACATCACCTGGCAACTATGCCTGTGATCTGCTAGTGCAGGATCTGACAGGACAGAACCTGCTCCAGTTAAGTACCCATCAGCATCTATGCAGGTTCCGGGTCTCGTAACTGTACCCTTTCCCCATCTGCCATCCTGTTGCTTCTTCCCGCTCAGACATGGCAGCCAATGTCTTCTACCTGGGTCTACCATCTGCCTCTCTGCCATGAGGTGAGTATGCTGCAGGATATTAAGTCCATGCCCACACACAGCATCTGCCATCAAATCCTTCCAGTTCACCATTTACTTGATGCACAGGGAAGGTTGCTGCAACTGTGGGGAGTTTGGTGCTGGGACCCTTCCTGTACCAGAGTTTGGTGCAAGGTCCTTAGCACACCAGGAGTTGACACAAGCTGCTGTTTGCCACAGCATGCGCCAATCTAAAAGCCAGTTTGAAAATCAAGCCCCTGTCCTATACTTCTTGAAAAGCCATTTTCACTTTTACAGAAATTTTTTGGGGAGAGGGGGTCAAAGGAAAAAATTCTCTGAAAAGCCCCTAGGTGTGTCCATATGTTCAAAAGGAGATTCCAGTTGTGCCTTCAATGTGTAACCCATTGGTTGTCCTGTCCTGGTTCACACCTCTGCCTGGTGACTGATTGTACAAGGCCCACCTGGTTGAAGTGGTTGGGTTCTTTCTTTCTCTCTCCTGTAGTGGGAGGGCTTGTCCTAGGACAAAGAAAATTGCATGGTGCCTCCACTTTAGACAATATATGGAACAGATGTTTGGTGCAGTACCACCCCCTGGGACGCAGAACCTACCCACTTCATTACACTGGACTGGACCACCTCCTGGGGACCAACAGAACAGTTGCTACTTTCACCCATGAACACTTCAATCAGGTTATACAAAATAGATGCACACACAGAAGTAAAATTCAGCAAATTAAAGGGCTTTTATTTAAGAACACTGCCCTAGAGGCTGGAAGAAAAGGAGGGAATAGGCAGTTGTACGTCACCTTGAGCAATCCATCCCTAGAGCAATACCCCCTGAGAGCCACTGTACAGTGAATCACTACCACCCTCTCAGATTCCACACAGTCTATAAAGCACACACCCAATACGGGGCACAAAAAGAAGAATTATACTACACAGGGTGTGGTAAACTTTTCAACTGGTGTCAGTAGCAAAACAACAGTTTCTAGTATGCTACCCGGGTTCTGTTGGTGGTGCACAATTCATGAAGATTAGCAAGCTTCAATTTAACTCCCCAACAGGCCACAGTGTGCTATCACAGTTTAAAGAGCTTCAAGTCCAGTGAGGAAATACTTGAAACTCAACTTATAATCCAAATGCAGAAACTGTAATCCAAAACTGGAAAAGTAAAAAAGACCCCAGCCAGTGATGCCAGCACTCACATGAGCCATGGATATAGCAGTTTAGTTGAGACAGGGGACAGCACACAGCTACAGGGTGAGCAGCAGTTAAAGAACAGGGCCCAGTTTCCTGGGGATGAAGCACTTCTGATTCCCTTAGATGTTCTGCAGCAGCACAACCCTTCTGGCTCACACCTCTCTAGATGCAGCCCTTCTGGCTGATCTCTCAGGATACTGGACCACTATGCAGTGGCTTCCTGGTTTCCAAGGAGCCCAGACCCCTGGAGTGACCCCAATAGTCCAACTCCTCTCTGGATCAAAAGTACCCAAGTACTCAGGGCATGTGCTCTGTGGCTCCCTGTTCCACAATCCACCTCCACTAGATAAGGGTTAGCAGGCCCCTTACCAGGCTCCAGTGCAAGCTCGGTAGGATGCAGGTCTCTGTCTCTGCTTGGTACAGCTCTGCAGCTTCGGTATGCAGCAAAGGCCCACAGGCTCATATGCTCAGCAACTTCTTCCTACAGGTGTTCGTTTTACACAGTCTCTGAACAAAGTAAGCCCAGGAGAAGGCTCACAGTGACTTTACTGAATGAACCCTGGAGAGGGCTTGCAGGATTACTGGCCTGGCTAGGCCACTTGCTTGGTCTTATAGCAGTAGGTCTGAACACCTCAGTGTCACTCCCAGACTACCCAGTGCCATTCTGGCACAATCTCTCAACTTTTCTCAGTTGGTGCCCTTCTGGCACAATCTCTCCGCTTTTCTCTCAGTGTGCCATTCTGGTGCAATCTCTCAGAATTTCTCTTGGTCAGTGCCTTTCTGGCATACTCTGTCAGCGTTTCTCTTAGATGGTGCCATTTCAGGCACAGTCTCCCAGTTTTTCTCTCAGATAGCTGAGACCAGGAGAAAATTCACAGTATTGGCAGGGTGAACCCAGGAGAAGCTCACAGGGATTTCACAGAAGAGGGGGCCCAAGAGAGGACCCCTAGGCTCAGCCTGTGCTCCCTCCAAGTGACTGGACAGCTGCCCTGCTCAATATCCCAGTGCCACGAGTTCCTCAAAAGCCCAGAAACTTCTTTTACCAACTCAGTCCTTAAATGGTTGTACAGGGTTGTCCATCTGTCTTGTTTCCCTGTGCAGCATGTGGATTGGCTCTCTTAGCCTGCCAGTCCTTCAGGGAGGGTCTGTTTGCATCATCCTCCTCCCCCAAATCCCCTTCTTCTAGGGCTTCCTACCCCTCTGATTTGCTGAGTTGCAGGGTCAGAGGTCAACAAGTTCAAGTTTAGTTCAACTTCAAGTTTATTTTGTCAGGAAAGCTCCACTGGATGAGAGGGGTGTAGTTAAGCCACCAAGGCAACTGGGCGCTTAATTTTCTACTCTTATCTACCCGGGACCAATATGATTTGTATTGTACCTTATCTAGGAAAAACTGCACATTTCACAAAAGGGGGTAAGATGAGAAACCCCCGAGAAACTGATAACATGATATTAGCTGGATGTGATAAACTCACAAGGATCAAAATGCTGAGGGAGAAGCTTGCCAGGTTTAAGGCTGACCACGAGGCACAGTGTCGCAAAGCCCCTCACTGCCACACTCATTGACTAGCCTGGATGGAAGGATTGTAACCTCTGCTGATATTGGGGACACTACAGCTGCCGATTGCAAACCTTGCTCCTGAAAACAGCTCCACCGATAGATACCGCTGTGCCAGAGAAGGACAAGCAGAAACTTTAGTTAAACTTACTGACAGAATATCTGAATAACTCATGAATTACTGAATAACTCAGGTATGGACACCGGCTCTCAAGTCCGCTCACCCGATTGGTTGTCAGCAAACAGGCTTCCCTGCTATTGGCTGATTCATCCTGCCAGCTGGTCCTATTGGTTAACCGCTGCCCGAGGCTAGAGAACTCTCTCCTACCACCGAGGGAGTGTGGTTTTCACCCTGATGTTGCGGCTGTCTTGGTCCTAATGGGTCCCTCTTTGCCCTGGATCTGGCACTCTCCATAATCAAGATTTTCAACCCCCCAACCTCCCCCTCCTCCAACCTTAATTAAATGCACCTGAGCTCCTCCCTCTCCCATCAACCCTCCTCTCTATTGGCCAAAACATAGTGCAGCCCTCATTGGAGTAGCTCCTTTTTTGTCAGTTGCCCCAGCATCAGGGCATCCTCAACTGCCAACCTTTCTGTTTCATGCAGATAGAAACATAGAAGTCGACGGCAGATAAGGACCGCAAGGCCCATCCAGTCTGCCCATTTCTTTTTCTGCCTTATGAATGTGCCATCGGCCTTTGCTCTGTCAATGACCTATCTATTCATACTCATCTGTATTGCTCCCTTGTGCCTATCCCATGCCTGTCTGAAGCCCTGCACTGTGTTCATATCCACCACTTCCTGAGGTAGGCCGTCCCACGCATCCACCATCCTTTCTGTGAAAAAGAACTTCCTCACATTACTCCTCAATCGGCCTCTCTCTAATCTCATGCTGTGTCCTCTTGTCCTGCTATTTTTCTTATGTTGAAACATGTTAGACTCTTTCACCTTGTTAATGCCCTTAAGGTGTTTGAATGTTTCGATCATATCACCTCTCTCCCTCCTTTGCTCTAGGGTATACATATTGAGCTCCATTAATCTATCCTCATATGTTTGCTGATGCAGTCCCTGCACCATTTTGGTTGCCCTTCTCTGGACTGCCTCAATTTGGTTAATGTCCTTGTGAAGGTGTGGCCCCCAGTACTGCATACAGTACTCCAGATGGGGCCTCAGTGTCTTGTAAAGAGGGATTATTACCTCCCTCTTTCGACTTGTGATACACCTACTAATACACTCCAACATCCCCCTAGCCTTACCTACTGCTTTAGTGGTCTGCTTGGATGATTTCAGGTCATCGGTGATGGTGACGCACAAGTCTCTTTCTTCCCTTGTGACTGCCAGCAACTCCCCTCCCAGCCTATAGGAGGCTTCAGGGTTTCTCTTCCCTATGTGCATGATCTTGCACTTCTTTGCGCTAAAATCCAGTTGCCACTCTTCTGACCATTTTTCTAGTTTATCCAGATCTCTTCTCATTCTGCCCACCCCATCTGGATCATCTACTCTGTTGCAGATCTTGGGGTCATCTGCAAACAGAGAAACCTTACCCTCCAGTCCATCTGCAATGTCACTGATGAAGATATTGAAGAGGACTGGCCCCAGGACTGATCCCTGAGGTACCCCACTTGTGACTTGCATCTCTTCTGACTGTATACCATTTACCACCACTCTCTGTTTTCTGCCCATCAACCAGTTTGTCACCCAGTTGACCAACTTCTGACCCACCCCGAGCCTACGATGCTTATTAATCGATCTTCTATGTGGAACAGTATTGAAAGCTTTGCTGAAGTCAAGGTAGGCAACATCAACTGCTCCCCCTTGGTCCACCACTCTGGTTACCCAGTCAAAGAAATCTATGAGATTAGTTTGACAGGACCTTCCTTTTGTAAACCCATGCTGTCTTGGATCCTGTGCTCCTATGGATTCCAGGTGTTGCACTATCATTTCCTTAAGGAGTGCCTCCATAACCTTGCCCACTACTGAGGTAAATCTGACTGGTCTGTAGTTCCCTGCCTCCTCCCTGCTACCACTCTTGTGGAGCGGGATCGCATGAGCTCTTCTCCAGTCTTCTGGGACCTTTCCTGTGTTCAGAGACTCACTAAACAGATAATGCCATGCTAATTAACAACCAGAATACAGGCTCAAACTAAGCTGGCCCTCCTGCTACCCCTTTTCCTCTACTTCAGGGTACTAGTGGATATGACCTCTACATCGCCTACAATGGATCCAGATACCCTCCATGGTACTACCCAGCCCTTGCTGCACATTGTCTGGGGAACATCCTTAGATTCCTACCTGTCCTCTAAACTAAATCACTCACCCCCCATCCAATAAACACCCAGCCCCCCGCCAAATTCCTGTAGCTGCCCTGTTGTGCTGCCACACACTTGCTACTGCCCCAATAACACCAAGGGTCACTAAGTCAAAGTTTGCCACTAAGGTGCCCTGATCTCGCCACCTTAGAAAGTTTATTCTTTTAATGCTTCTTCTATCAGGGAACGTGCACCCCAACCCTAGTCCACCTTCCGCATGCCCCACCCCGAAACTGGGCCACCTGAGGATTGTCTCCATGAACATAGGAAGCCTCTTTCCCAAATTCTCACAATTCCAGGCTTGGGTGTAGCAGCTTAAACCAGACATCATCGCACTCACAGAAACCTGGCTATCCCCAAAAGTCACTGATGAGGCTGTAGCACTATGCGGCTAAAATATGTTTGGTCAGGACCATTTGTCAAAATGGCGGGTGGCTGCCTGGTCTATCACAGATGTGATATCAAAGGACAAATACTGCCCTGCAGCCTTTGCACTAAGAAGGCACAAATTCTAACCCTAAAACTCACTTTAGGTCAGCAAAACAAGGTGCTCCTACTCTCCACAGTTTACATACCCCCCAGTACATATCCCATTGACTCTGAGCAGTTTATAAATAATCTGGAGCAGCAAAACCAAAACTGGGAACAAGTCATTGTCGGTGACTTCAACATTAACTGGCATTCCCAAAATGCTACTGCAATTAGAGACCAAATATCTGGTCTCTATCTGACCCAGTTAGTAAATCAAGCTACTAGACAGAACTACCGCACAGGTACTAGCTCCCTCACTGACTGGTTACTTACCAGTTTCCCAGAACACATCACTGAGGTGTCGGTCCAGCCTGATTCTCTCAGTGATCATTCCCCAGTACTATGCATCTGGACAAATAAGTTCACTAAATGCCCACCCCACGTCTCCAGAAATTGAACCCTGAGAACTGGGCTTCTGGATGCCTTCAGGCAGTACCTGAAGGAGGCAGATTGGTCCCCACTGGACATGGCTAAGGATGGAAGCCAAGCCCTTGCCTACTTTTGTAAAATATTCACCTTGGCTTGCAACATCTTCGCCCCATACAAAAGGAAAAAAGCCAGAGGGTCAGCCAGCCCATGGCTATCAGGCTCACTCATGGAATGTATGCACCATAGAGACAATCTATGGCACAATGCCAAGGCATCAGGGAAACTGGCTGACATCTTAGCCTACAAGACAGTCAGAAATAGCTGCACGAAGCTCATCAGACTTGTCAAAGCCTCCTACTACAATGCTCTACTGAGCAAGAGCTGGGGCTGTGGAAGGAAGTTTTGGGACTCAGTGAGATCCCTCATGGGAAGGTCATCCAGTGCACCCCCTGACCTCATTGTAACTGCATCTGAAACACTGCATGACCTAAGGGATATTGCAAATGCATTCAATGTCACCTTTACAGACCTAAGCAATGTGTTACCAAAAGACTACCTCACTTATATGCCGACAGACCAGCTCTCCTACCTGAATTCACTCCCCTCTCCCACCAATGGCACACCACCTTTCTACTTCAGCTTGATAACTAGAATGGAGGCTATAAAATATATCAAGTGAGTTCTAGGGAAAACATGTATGGGTAACGACCAAATCGACATGAAGATGGTCACCCTCACCTTAAATGAACTCGCTGCCCCACTCACCAAGATCTTTAATGCCTCCTTAACATCGTGTGTGTTCCCCAATAAACGAAAGGCAGCAATCATTACCCCAGTCTTTAAATCTGGTGACAGAATGAACCTGTCAAACTTTAGTCCCATCTCAATACTAACCCCACCCTCCCTTTCCAAAACCCTTGACAGGGTGGTCTCTGACCAACTTACGGAATACCTTATAAAAAACAATCTACTCTGCAGACAACAACACGGATTCTGGAAAAACCATTCCATGCCCACCGATTTATTTGAATACACCTCCCAGCTTTATGGGGCCCTGGACAAAGGGACAGCAGTGGGGTTTATCTTTATAGACCTCACTAAGGCATTTGACACTGTTAACCACCAACTGCTCAAACGCTGTCTCCTATCCACAGGGCTGTCCACTGACACTGTTTCCTGGTTCAACAATTACCAATCTCATAGGACACACCGTGTAAGAATTGCAGCACTTTCTCAGAACCTTGGGAGGTGAGCCTAGGGGTCCCCCAAGGGTAAATCTTAGGCCCACTCCTTTTCAGCCTCTTCATTAATACGCTACCCACTGCCTGCTCAACACACATTGTGATCTATACGGATGATGCCGTCATTTCAACACCTGGCAGAGAATTGGCATCAGTCTCTGCTGAAATGCAAGACAACTTTCAAAGACTGGAATCTTGGTTCTCCCAAAACAAACTATTGCTGAACTATAAATAGACCAAAAGCATCCTCTTCTCCACACCCCAGAACGAGAAGAGATGCGGCACCCTGAGGATTCTGAGCCACAAAGATAATGCACTTGAACAAGCAGACACGTTTAAATATTTAGGGGTTTACCTAGATGACACCCTCACCTTCTCCACTCACATTGAGCAGCTTATTGAATCTGCCTATATGAAACTAAGTGTTCTTTACCGCCACCAACTATCAATGACGCTGGACACCTTAAAACTGGTCACAAGTAGCTCTGTCTTGTCCTCTGTGGACTACAGTCTTGTGATCTATGGGGCTGGCTCTGACACCACATTAAAAAGTGTCAAAACCCTGCTAATTAAAGCTTGTCACTTGGTCATGGGAACCCACCACCTGATGCATACATGTACCCTTTACTGTGAGACTGGTTGACTCCCCCTACATATCAGGCTGCAATACCATACTTGCCTGCTGGCTACAAAATCCCTGCTAGGGCTCACACCAGAGTCTACTGCCACCCTTTTCGAAACTGCCCAACCCTCTATCAGCACCAGAAGTGCATCAAAGGGAAGACTTGTAGTTCCCTTCAAGTGCACCTCTTTTGCCCAGAGATCCCTTTTGTATTGTGGACCCAAGTGGTTCAATGACCTGCCTCCAGCCCTACTTGAATGTAACAAACGTAGCCAGTTCAAAGAAGGGCTACATGCACACCTAGCCAACAAATATGCCTGTGACTGTGCTATCTAACTGGTGACACCCCATCTGTATCTGGTTCTGTCACTGCCATTCCTACTCATCCCACTCCCCCCCAAACACCCCTAAATCTCTCCCCATCTCCCTCCTCCCACTTTCCCCCTCCTGCCTCTGCACAAAGGCCCCCCCTTCCCCTTCTCTCCCTGACAACTCCCCCCACCCAACCTCTCAATTTGGACAAAGCTGTCTCTGGCTGCTTCACCCTTCATTTTTCATTGGGCCTCACTCATTTAGTATGCCAGTTAGAAGACTTGCTCATGTTAACCTTGTATTCTGGCCCACTGATCCTGTAAATCTTTAATACTATACTTGCTGTGAAAGCAGTTATTAGCATGCTGTTTATTTTGTGTTCACGTATATGTACTGTTTTTGTCTTGCTTTGCACTGTTTTTATCATGACTTGGAGCATTTGTAAATGAGCTCTCGGCTCAAAGGTACTACCCATACCGAAAAATACTGGTGAATCTCCAGTTGTTTTATTCTCAAATTCCCTTCATTTCTCAGTATTTGTGCCATTCAACCATTCATTTTCCATTTTTTGTCTATACCCTTCATTTTCTGCTCTTGATATGCTTTCAACTACTCTTCAAATGACCCACCTTTTTGAGCAGTTTATTCTGCACCATTCATTTTCAATTTTTTTATATTCTGGACCATTCATTTAACATTTTTTATCTTTCATTGTCAGCACTGCACCCAGTATCCATTCAAATGAGCCATCTTGTAGCAGTTGAATTATTTTAACCACTACATTTTTTATTGTGGCTGCTTCAATTATCTGCTTCATTTGAGGTACGGAGGAGTTAGAGAAGTCCCCTTCGCCCACCTAGGGTGTATCCGTGATGGTTGAATGGTTCCAGGACCAGGGAACTTAATGGGAGCCAGTGTCTTCAGGTCCTCCCAACACAGCCTGAGTGGTTCCATTGGGGACCCCAATTTAAGAGACAGCCATGGTGACAGTAGGGCTGACATAAAAAAGTAAATAGCGCCGGCAAACCTGGAGACCTTGTTTTGAATCCCACAGCCCCCAACTGCATACTGTATGACCCTGAGCAAGTCACTTCCTTGTGCTCCCAGATCACACCTGTAAACAACTTTCAGCTTAGTGTGTCTCTCTTGGTTAAAAAAGAAACGTAATAAAAAAATTAATATAGGGATCTTACTGCAGGAAAATAGAACATTTGCATGTATTTATCTGGTTATACTTTAAGTGTTGATTATCTATGATGTAGTCAACTTTAATGGTGCAAAACAACTGGGTATATCTTGGCAATCTAGAAGGAAAGCCCCCAACACACACACACACACACACACACACACACACACACACACACACACACACCCTGCACTGTCTCTTTGAATACAAAGCAGGATGTAAGTAAAAAAAATGAGCTACTAAACTTTGGGGCCATGCTTGAAAAAGCTTGGTATCTATTTGAAAAACATGGCAGCTCTATTTTATTGTCCAGAGAGAAGCCAGTCAGTGCAATCTGTCCCAGGAACACTGGCATATTTAGGGATCATGTGTAAACTGAGAAACTTGTGCTTTTTAGACTAGTTACTTTTTTCAACATTTGATCAAAGAGAAATACTTTTTTTAACTGTCTTCTTTGGGGATCATGTGTAAACAGAGTACATGCACTTGTAATTAAAATGTTCATTTGAACATTGCACGTTCTGTATTTTTAGAAATCCTGAGTAGTTGTCCTCACTCCCTTGTCTCTGTGCTCTGTCCTGAAGCAGCTTCCTAAGCACCTTCAGGCCAGCCGTTACAGCAGGCAGGCCATGAAGTAGTTGCTGTGTCCACTAAAGCATACTTGGGTGTATGGTGATCCTCTGTCCCATCATCTTCATTGTCAGATCGGGATCTTCTCCGAAGCCAAGTTGTCACCGTTCCTTACCATCTTTGTTGCAATGCCAGCACAGTGTTCTATCAATGGCAATACCTGGGTATGCCTGAAACTGAGCAATGGTCCTACCCAGTGGTAGTCTGGTAGTACAATGGTGTCAGCCCAGTCAAGTTTTCTTGCCTCAGTGGTAGTGCCATGTCACAGTGGTATCCCTATGGCAATTTCGGCAGGTTGCCCAGACTGGTAAATGGGCAATGGTAGCACAGTGGTACTACATAATTTTGAGTCCTCTTTCATGTTGGACTCCATATTGCCCTAGAAATGCCCAATGATAATGCAATGGTAGTACAAAACTGTTTTCTATATACCACCAAGACTTATTTTTTACCACCATGGTATCAGTATTGGGTAATGTCGCAAGGGTATTACGTTAGAGGAGCAAATTGGTGCGCATATAAATCCCAAGCTTGTATGGTGTCACTGTGACATCAGTGCAGCTAGAAAATTGATACTACTATGGTACCAACATGGTACACATCAAAATCAAATAAAGTTCAAAAGAAATACAAAACAAAACATACATTGATAATGAAAAACATTATGAACTGTACCATATATGCAAATCACAATAACAACCCTCAGTTAAGTTCCCAAATTGAATAGGATATCGCCACTGCATTGAAGTCCGTTAAAATTCCATTAGGCTGGCCCAGATGCGCAGAGGGTTGAGGCACTGGCGCCTTATCTCGGCCCACGCCGGCGATCCGGGTTCGGGAATGGACTCGGGATGTCTGGGGCTGGCAGGGGCAGGAGACAATTGAGCATCCTTAGGACTGCTCTCCTTTCCTGGGGTGGGTTAGTGGGCTGCTGTTGTGCTGCAGCAGCCTCTGGTGGAGACCAGGAACACTGCAGATGCATGCAGGAGGGACCAACTGGAAAAGTGGAAATACTGTTCCATGTCATCCGGATGATGGATGCCTGGCTCTCTGAGGCCATCTAGGTCCTACTGAGCTCTCCATCTCAGCAGCATCCCAGGGGCCAAGTGTTGTGCTGGTCTGTCTCCCCCTTGGCTGGTGCTTCCCCCCTTGGAAGAGGGGGAACCATCCGGTGAAGGGTTATGCTGGGTCACCCTCAGGGCTGGCTGCGATTTGAAAGTGGAGGCTGGGAGGACGGATGGGTCAGAGGTCAACCTTGGCAAGCCCAAAGGAGTGGCTGCTGTGGAGCACGTAGGGGGTAATAAAGAAACAGCACACACACACAAAAAATTCCATTAAATTTCATTACGTTTCCATTATTTTCATGTGAACCAATTAATTTTCACCATTACATTTTGTATCACCCTTTTAAATGGTCAGTTTTTATTCCCATTAAATTTCCATTAATTGTTAATGTTTCATGGGTGCAAACCATTATTTTACTCATCCATGACATTAATTAACCATGACAGGTATCCATTAAATATTTAATGGGTCTGGTACGCCCTTTATATTTTGTATCAGGCTATTTTAATGGCATGTTTAATAACCATTAAAACTGAGCAATGAGCTTTTCATTGCCATGAAAATTATGTTCATGTTGTGCCAATACATTAATGACTATTAAAACTGTCCAAATGAGCTTTTCATTGCCATGAAAATTACGGTCAGGTTGTGGCAATACATTAATGGCCATTGAGCATAGTTTTATTTACTATCTAGCTGTACTACTTTTCCCTAAGAACTATGGGTCCCCTTTGACTCCTGTGTAACCTTCTGTTTTACAGATACTCCCCATCCACTCTACAGAATCAGTATCTCCAAAGAAGTTCCCTCGCCTGGACCATAAAGTACCCATGAATTAGTTACTTGATTGGGGATGGGGATATCAGGTCACAACTGAATCTGCATCCATTACAGTGGAAGTCCAGATAGTTGATGCCATGACACTATATTGCAATGAGGGGACAGTTAAGAGGTATGGGATCAATCTCCCCAGATCTGGCTCCCCACCTTGAAGCTGGACCCCCACAGCTGAAGACTAACTGTTTTGCTACAGCACCTTCTCTATGTGACAACACCATTTACAGGGAGGGACACAGCAATCCTGAGGGATAAAATGAGGGACACGTCACTAAGGGACTGTTGAGAAGTATCGGACAGTCCCCTCTCCACATGTGGCCACCATGCACTGTGGTGCTAGAGATTTTACAGATTGTCACAGGGGTCAAAATTACGTTTTTCAGCCATGAGCCATCAGGGATAGTGATTAGAAAAATCCACCAACCCAACAGGAATTTCACTATCCCAGCACAAAATGACCAGAAAAATCACCATTGAAATGAATGGTCCCATTGAAATGTATATAGGCCCATTCATTTCAATGGCATTATGTTTTCGATATTTGAGTAGCAACAGCAAACTGTCCTGGCTCAGACCAGGTACCAGGCCAGTAGGAATGGAAATCAGTGTGGGATGTCATTTCCTGCCAGAAGCTCTTGAAGAGGGCAATTACTTTTGCGTTAAGATGAGGAAGGAGCAGTCATCAAAATGAGGGGAGCTATGACAATCTCTCATTTTAGAGGTGGTTTAATTTCTGAGTATGTTTTAGTGGGCAGCAAAGGCAGTAGTGTAATATCCCTTAAGATGGAGTCACCAACAAGCTCAGTTGATGCCAGCAAGTCCCAGTAAGGTGCCCCCTATAATTTAAGTTGTGAGGGGGGGTGAACATAGTGACATGAGCCCCATACAAATAAAGTGCTTGTCTGTAGTTAAACTGTTTTTTCCTTCTTATTGCAGCCTGCCCAGTGAAGGTGGCATAAGCCAGTGTCACATTTAAAGGTCCAGTTTGCACTGAACAGCTGGTTGTTAGGGACTCAGCATCCCGAATGCTAGGGTGGATACTGAGAGTGGACAGTAATGGCCATTAGGGGAGTTTGAATTGACTGCGAAGGAGAACAGTTGTGGGACTTGAGGTGCCCAGAAGAAAAAAAATGAAGAACGTGTGGCAGAAGGGAGAGGGGACACAGGGAAGTAACTTTAGAGCAAAAGGTAGTACCTGCAGTCCTCCTCTCATCCCTGTGTCAGTCTCATTGGTCCCAGCAGTGTCAGTGGTCAAATAGTTGTGGCGGTCCCCAGGATCAGCAGTTGGTAGCCACAGTGTGGGTTCTGTTTAGTCCTGTCTGTTGTTTTTTTTTTTTTTTTAAAGAAAAAGTAAATGCCAGTCCCTTGGCAGTGGCCCCCACAAGTGGGAAAGCATCATTAGATGAACGAGCATCAGGAGAGCCAACTACCCATCAAGGGAAGACCTCCCATCTGCCACCTGCCTACATCCCGCGGGGCATCCAGTGTACACTTAACCCACCTCCTGTATCAACTTCTCCCCAGCTTGGGGTGGTTAGTAGGTGACAGTGCTGTAAAGCAGGCACTGTCCACCTGAACTAATACTGAAATAAAAAAAAGATGTTTCTTTTCACACAGTGAGTGCAATGCAGTAAAGGACAGCTGTGGATGTTAGTGTGGTTTGGGTAAGGGACTGCCAAGGGTGGTTCTATTCAAATGTATTTAAAATTGGTCCAGGAAGGGAGCATATGGTGAGATGGTGGCCTTATTCAAAATTACATACATTTATTTAACTCACAGTCCTAAATGGTGCACGGGGTGGGTAGCATTCAAAATAAGTAGCTATCTGAAATGGTGCAGAGGGCAGGCAGGCCCCGAATTAAATAGTAAACAGAGTTCTAGAAGGAGTAAGGGTACAGTAAAGCCCCAGTTTTAGCCAAGCTAGCCAGTTGGGCTAGTGAATAATTGCTAGCTGTCCCAGAGTTTTTTAGGCACAGATTATAAAGTCAGAGTGCCCCAGGGTAATACAGGTGACTAGTAGCCAAATTGCCTCCAGTAGCCAGGCTAGAGTTATAGGGGTTCTCTGGATCAGTTACTCAAATTACTAGCCTTTTGCTAGGGCTGTGGCTACTATGCTGCTGGGGTGGATAACAGGCGCTAGGGCTGTGGCAACTATGCTGGTCATGTGGGTAACTGCCTGGTCCACTCCTTTGCCCTTGCTCCTGACTGAAACTGATACCCAAGAACACTTTAAATCGGTAAATTCTACAATTTCACAACACTGTTTGCCACTTAGATATAGCCACCTTTATCACCCTGGATACTTTCACTTTATACTCTGGGTTTTACTTAACCTAACTGGCCCCAGGTGCTTATTTCTGAATACATTTATTTATTTATTTAATTTATTAAAATGTTTCACCAGGAAAGGCACACTGAACAAGCAAGTTGCTTGTCTCCTGGTGCATCCTGGGGAGAGGGTAGTGGAAAACACAATTATACACAATTAAACTGGTCATACAAGTTGAATGGGAAAACAGTTTAACCAGGAGAGGCACACTAAACTGAAACTTGCTTACAGGTGCGACCTGGGAGCACAAGGAAGTTAAATGACTTGCTCAGGGTCACAGAGTATGAAAGTGGGAGCTGTGGGATTCAAACCCTGGTCTCCAGGTTTGCAGCTCAGAGCCTTAAACGACTGCTCCATGCTGCCTCCTATGAATGCCATACTCATAAACAATACATTAACTACATAGAAACAGAAGAATAAAGAATTAAAAAAAAACGTTTCGGCCAGCTAACCCTCATTCACTATTCCAAATGGTAAAATTTCCTGTACTGTTTGCTATTCATATGGGACTCCTATTGTCCCATATTTTGTGGTTGGCCCCCTAAGCTATTGAAAAAAAAAAACACTGTCCCACGATCCGAAGTGGCTATGAGCTTTTGCGCACATGCACGAAACAACATGACTCACCACGGGACGTTAAAGAGAGCGGGAGAGAAAGAGAAGCCGCCTGCTACTGTGACTTGAGTCGAGCTGCCTTGCCTGCCTGTGGCTCTGTGAGTCAGTTGCTCATTGTTGTTCATCTTTTTCATTAGTCTGTCCGCGACTCCAGACCTCAACCCAACCAGATCCAACATCAAAAAGGGGACAAAAATAAATTCAAGGAGCTGTGCTTCCGGCCATTGGGCACTGGCTTGCCTCAGAGAAGCCTCTTAAGACTTGGCTTGAGGTTGATTTTTGATTGGACAATCATTGGGAGCCTGGGGGGAGTCAGTGGGACCCTGGTGGTGAGGTCTGTCGATGCTGGTGTCATCGGAGTGGGAGTTGGACTCGGCCGGTCCGGAGGTGCGTGACAGAGGAGAGAGGATGGAATATGAGCCGAAGGACTGATCAGGGCCTGCTTGGGGAAGGGGGGTCACTGCTGGCTTGCTGGTAGCTGCACTGCTGCAGCCTCTAAATGAGTCAGAGGAGTCCAGAGTTCTCTTCAGTTCAGACTGAACAACAAGGAACTCTGGGAGTTGACTCGGCTGACTGAACAAAAAAAAGTAAGTGCTGCAGTTGCATAGCAGCTGGTTGGGCTGCTGCCAGGCTTGGGGGGGCTGTTGTGCTGTGTCTAGGAGGGTGCATTCAGATTTTGGAGCTTCAGGGCACTAAGAAGAGGCAATCACACAGTACAGCAGCACACAGACACAGGTACCTAGTAGTTTTTTTTTTGGTGGGGGGTGCCTTGAGCCGAGATAAGAACAAGAAGTACAGTAGTACAGTAACAGTTGTGGCCTGGCGTAAAGCCAAAGTGTGGTGATGTGGGAGGCAGTGTAGTAGATGGTGGTATCAAAGGACTGGTCCCTTGCCAAAGTGGAATACTAAATTTAGTCTTACAGCAGTAATTAATTTGTCTTTTAAGACTAAGTTTAGTCATTTTTAATCTTCTGTAATCATCAGAAGAATAGTGCCGGCAGGAATACTTAATTCAAAGAAGTTCAACTGTAATTTTTTTTTTAACAGTTTAATTATTCCCCACACACTTGATCCCAGACTCTCTCAGGTGGGGGCACTCAGCTTACCTCCATCCCACCCGTCGCAGACTCAGTTCTGACTCTCAGTCGGCCATGCTCCCTCTCGGTCCAGGCATCCGCACCTCCCCAGGACTGCCATTCTATTCCGTACGGATATCCTTGAGACCTGAGGTCAGCCAGTGCACTCGACTTTGGGCATGGGGGGTAGCTCCTGGACCCCACCGTCGCCTACCATGATCAGGCTCCTTTTTCTCATGTTCTGGTTTCCCCCAGAGCCTCGGACATGCAATGGAGTCCTGCATGCAGGATACGCGCTCCTGTGTACCCCTATTGGACGTCCTGCTGGGGCTCTACCCCTGCTACACTGCAAGCCTCTGGTGTAGTGCCCCCAGCCTCTGCTAGGGGCCACCAGAATAGCGGCTAACCTAAGCCCCCTCCCCAGGAAAGGAGAGCAGTCCTCCGGACGCGAAATCCTTTCCCATCCCTGTAGACCCTCGATGACCCAGGTTGGTTCCTAAACCCGAGTTGCTGGTGTGGTGCGAGGTGTGGTTTCCAGCACCTCAACCCTCAGTGCCACTGGGCCAGCCAAATATGTAACTGTTTTTAAGAGTAAATTATTACTAAATGAATATTATACACAGATTTTAGAAGTATACATTATTGAATATTTTTGAATGATAAATGAAGACTTTTCAATATTTCTGTTTGTTTTATATGCAAGCTTGTTAATTCTGATCATGGGGCATAACCTTGATTATTATGCACTGTAGATGATATGAGCATACAGTATATGGGCGTTATTAGCCTCCTAGCTCCTTCATTACCTTAGTATGATCACTTTTTTACTATAACTATTGCTCTATCAAGAATGCTAAGACAGTAGTACTGCTGTATTAAACTGTAATGCTCTTCAAATTACAATCTTTTTAATACTAGTGAATCATAAATGAAGATTATAGTCAGCTGAGTAGTTTTAGGATTTAAATTAGCCAATCAAGGCTGGGTACATTAGCATGCATTTCAGTTCTACTAAGCAAGGAGACAGATAAAACAACCAGCAACACCAACTAATTTTAGAGAAGGTAAGCAATCATAAAATGTGGGGTTTTACCTAGAAATAAAATGATGCAAAATAAAAGTTGGCAGTGTCACTTTAAGTCTATACTGAACTACATTTTGCAGATGTCTACTCAGTCAGTGAACTACATTTTCCAGCTCACCTCCTGTCTCTGGCTAACCTAAATGTATTGCACGAGCAGTTCCTGATCTCCATTTTTGAACAACTGGTGTTTCCTGCAGCTAAAGTTTATATGTTAAGGTAAGTGCTTATTTTTAAAAAGTATATCTTTTTAACTCCCTGAAATGTTAAATACAGTAAGGGAATTATCACTCAATTTTTTTTTTTTTTTGCTAAATGAAATGCTGTGCAGGTTTCACTATCAATGTTTTGTTATGAAAACATTTTTTTCTGCTCTGAACTCATGTGGCTAAAAATCTTTGTAATACACAGTTTATTTAAAATCAAATCCCTCCTTAAAGTGTCTAGTATGCATTGTGCCACTAGATTACTTGTTATTTGTGGAATGTTTACTGATTTAGTTACTTTAAAGTAGTGTTGGGGGTTGGGTGGTGAAGGCTGGATAATTAACAGCAGGAAGATTGCATAAATGAGCAAATTCATAATGCATTTGTGTGTATCCATTCATTAACCTATTTAACTATATTTTAAGAGAAAAGACTACAACTTTGTTAATCTGAGAAAATCTGGAGTTACCTGCAGATAAAGGAAGAATTATGTACTGCAGATATTTGGGTGTGTTTGTGGGGGAACTGTTGTTTTGCATTTAATATTTGTATTTGATTAAAACAGTTACATGTGTTAATCCATTTTGTAATCTGGGGATCAGTGTACTTTTTTTTTCTTTTGCTGAAGATTGCAGGAATTTATATTTTATATGTTAGTGTCTCACATTTTTTTTATACTACGTTGAGTGGGGTCCATGGTTATGGAAGGGTGATCGGGGGGCTCTAGGTGTAGGGTGGGTGGTCAGGGTGAATCCTGCTCTGGAGGGAGGGTGGGACTAGCTTTTGGGATGGGTGGTTATCTGGGTGTCCAGCTTTGGGGATGTTGCTCAAACTGAGGAGGGGGCTGGTCTATGGATGGGAATGAACACAGGGGTCCAGCTGCAGGGAGGGTTGTCTGCTGGGTGAGGCTAGTCCAGGGCATGAAAGAGTGAGCCAGCAGCATGGAAGGTGACTGGTGCTGGTGGGGCTAGTTCGAGGTTGGAAGTGAGGTCCAACTGCAGGGTGGGTAGCTGGATGATGAGGCTGGTATGGGGCTTCTGGTGGATCTAGCTGTAGGTTGAGTGGTTGGCTGGAGGACCGCTGGTCCAGGGACTCGGAGGCACAGCTTCGGATATGACCATAAAAACAGAAGTGCGCACAGCGCCATGGTGCTGGGATAAATTAAGCAGTCACAGTTCAAAAAAAGAATCCCGCACTCACCACCACCATAAAATTTAACGCTGCTCGCAGGTCAAAAGTGCCGTACAGTTTTTTTATTTAAAGTGCCAGTGTGTTGCTTCTAAACATGTTTCAGAACCCACTTTCTTTATCAATAGATATCTAGAAACTCGAAAAGTGGTCAGGGTCATGGTAGTTGGGGTTCAGTGACAAAGTGCAGAATCGTGCGCCTAGAGCATTGGAATCCAGGAGCTGCTTTATAGGGTTGGGGGTGGTACTGACAATCACTAAGCAGGGGGAACCTTGGGGTTATTATGATCTTAAAGTTGCAGGGCTGTGTGACAAAGCAGTGGGTAGTGCTAGGACCTGACTTACCGAGTACTGTGTCCAGTTCTGGAGGCTGCACCTTAGAAAGGCCGTAAGGTGGAGGCAGTATAAAGGGCAACTAAAATTGTACATGGGCTGTGGCAAAAGCCCGGTGAGGAGATTGGGATCTCAACATGTAAACCCTGAAAGAGAGGGGACATGATGGAAGCACACAAATACCTTACAAGGATGAACAGGGTGCCGGGGGGGGGCTCCTTCAAATAGGAAAAAGCACCAGGACCAGGGGCATGTAATGAAGCTTGTGGTGGAGGTAAGAGGGATGTGAAGAATTACTACTTCACTGAATGGGTAGTAGACAGGAACAGACTGACAGCACTATAGTGTTGGAGGTCAGGAGTGAAAAACAGTGTGGGGGGATTAAAACATGTGGCATATAGACATAGGGGAATATCAGTAAATAAGCAGGGAAGAGGGAGGGCCATAAGGGCCACAAGAGACCATTTAGAGTTTGCAGAGAAGGACTTCACAGGAGCCTCTGGTTGCAGTTGTAGTGAGGTCTGGAAATCAGAGCAGAAGTGTGACCTAGAGTGAGGGCTCATCAGCCGTGGGGTTTGCGAGCATGCAGTTTAAGGAAAAAAATATCTGACAGTTTCTGTGTTGGGGGGAGCTCTGGTGGCAGTTGTAATGAGGTTGGGAAACCAGAGTGGCAGAGTAAGAGTGAGGGCTTATCCGTTTTTGAGGAAGCAGTTTAAAATAAAATAAATAAATGTTTGTCTGTTTTGTATGCTGAGAGGTGTGGAGAGGACACTGCAGCAGCATGCAGAAGAGTGTGACAGCAGGAGCGCAGCTTGGAGCAGCCAGTTGAACAAAGGTTTGGTAAAAAGGCAAAAAACTAAAACTGTTAAACAGAAACAAATGTTCACTGTATGATAGTGGGGAGAAGTGTCCGTGTCGGTCCTGGAAATGAGCATCGGCTCAGTGTGCCTTTCCCGGTCATCAAAATTTTAAATAAAATAAATAAATAAAAGCGTAACTAAATGGCAGGTGGTGTGGCTAAGGGATTGGCAACCTGGAAGAAACAAAACTAAAAGCAAGATACCAGTAAGCAGTGCCAAACGGCGGGGGTGAGGGATGGGGATGTGTGATGCAGTCTTCTGTGTACATTAATCAAGGATGACGTAATAATAACTATATGTATAAATGCAGGATTCTGCATGTATGCACATACTCGGATAAATGGATTTATCACACTCCATTTATGTCCACTCCTATTGCATATATGTACTTATATTTATAGCCCAACAGGGCTGTTTCTGTTTACTGCTAAGTGTTTGTAATTATGGGCTCTCTGTCACCTTTTTTCTCCCCCAAATCCTTTTGTTAACCCCTGGTACTTTGACATTAGCTCTTGTGCAACTCTACTGCATGCAGTGCTTGCTGCTTTCATGTTTCCCTCAGGGAGCCCACTGATTTCACCTGCTTGCCTCCCACCCACAGCTACTTTCAAGCCAATTTCAGGCATTTGCCTTCAGCTGCACTGTGGATTTTCCTTTGTGGCCCCTATCCTGTGCATTTGCTCTCCCAGTCTCTTTCTACCAGGTCCCTCAGGGCACCAACAGTCTGCCACCATGTGGCTTAGCTAAAGGTTCCAGCTACCTACTGCTGGCTGCCCACCTTCCAGACCCTCTTAACCTGCTCCTTGGGGCTCTTCACTTAGCCACCTTGTGGCTTATTGGTAGAGGGAGGCATATTTGCTCTAGCCTCCTCCCCCTTCGAAAAATCTCCCATCTTCTTTCCCATACACGGAGCAGGCTACAGCCTAAACTCTGTGGGTTGAATCATAGAAACATAGAACTTGATGGCAGATAAGGACCACTTGGTCCACCTAGTCTGCCCATTTCCCTACCTATTGGATAAGCTGCAGATCCTAGTTAACCAACAGCTTACTTCTTCCTACCCTCCCCACCAGAAATGCCTTATGTTTGTCTCATGCATTCTTTGAATTCCTCCACTGTTTTTGACCCCAGGAACTCCTCAGAATGGCCATTCCATGTGTCCACCACCCTCTCTGTGAAAAAATAATTTCTCACATTACCCCTGAGCCATCTCCTCTCTATCTTCAAATTGCCCTGCACCCCCATCTTCAGATTGTGTCCCCTTGTTCTTGCACATCTTCTTTTGAAAGATGCTACCCTATTGGACTTTGTTAATTCCCTTGAGGTACTTGAGAGTTTCTATCATGTTCCCCCTCTCCCTCCTTTCCTTGAGAGTATACATATTCAGCTCCTTTAGTCTCTCTCTCTTCATATGGCTTCTGTTGCAGACCTGTTCTTGAAGGCTGGCTGAGGGGGGGGACTGAAGTTTCCTTTTAGTTCTGTGAGAGTGCTCCTACACCACCCGGGGGGGTGTTGCGCACATGAAACCCACGCATTTTCATGGGGCCTCCAGTCAGCAAGAGGGACCCCTTTCCCTGCTGTCCCACAATCCAGTCTGTTTACGCATGCTGTTGCTAGGCCCGCCACCATGTGATTAACGTTTTGCCAGCCCTTTGTCCTGCTGCTCTATTTATTTTTCCCCATATACATTTTATCCATTGCCTTGTAGTCTTCAGTGATTTACCCTGTTTGGGCTGAGGATCCCAACCGTCATTTAGATGGGTACTGCCCCCCCCCCCCATTTTCCTTCTCTCTTCCCCTGGCATTGGTGATGCCTATGTCTGTTTTGCATACACATCTTCCCCTGCAGCAGGAGCAAGCTCCCAGACAGACTAGAAGTGGTCAATGTGGTGATGGAACCAGCTGCTAACCCTTTCTGGCCGAGCAGCAGCTGTCTCAGCCATGGTCTGCCACACGACAACTTCCAGTGCTTGCTTCTTAGCCCAGGTCATCTGTGCCATAGCGGCATCCCTTCTGTTGCCCTATTAAAATCAAAGTTTGACACTCAAGGAGATTTTGGGATGGCTTTTTGGTAGCAAGAATTGAGGATGTTGGGTGAGATGGATGACAGGATCAATTAGGTTAAATGTAAAGTATGCAGCAACAACTTGGGTAAAAGATGCCATTTTCCTGAAAAGGTGCTAGTTGGAGGCTGCCCATACACTAATGTGTGGAACATTGGGGATAGATGTTCCCCTTTAATTGATGGGGTGCTGTGGGCTGCATTGCACCACTCTTGTGGTGGCTCCTGGTGGTGGATAGTGGTAATCTCTTGGGTGGCGCGGGGGACCACACGCCACCAGACATCTCCCACTCCAGGACGCAGCTGTGGTGCTTGCTTGTGTGAGAGGGCGGGGCCAGAAAAATTGAAATTGGGCCTGTTCTAGCCCTGCCAGATGACTGCTGCATGACCCACCACACCGTGGTCCCCAGAGTGCACCATCTCCATCTACCATGACTGCCAGGAGTTACATTCAGACTTTCTCCCCATTCCCCAGCTGGGGGGAAGGCCCCTTCTGGTAGGGTTAGATCCAGACCTCCTCCAGTAGTGGGGCCCGTGGAGCATGAGTGGCACCGGAGTGTGGCAGCAGGGGAGTGACCCCCAGGCAGTAGTGACAATGCAAGCCTCAAGGAGTGGCGGACTGGTGGCTATAGTAAGGAGTATAAAATAAAATGCTTATTAGGGAAATCCAGGTGCTGCCAATTGTTGAGGGAGTGAGGAGTGCCTGCCCACAGTCCTTTCAAGCTCCGTGCAGGCTTGTCCTGTTCTCCCAGAGCTTCATCTGTGTGTTCTGATAAATTAATTTTATTTCCTATGAAAAATGCAAGCCTATGTGATCAATGTTTCTGTAGACTGAACCACTTTCCCTGTAAAATACAGGGATCCCTGTAGATTTGGGAACCCTTACTGTGCAGCCTGGGTCGGAGTAGAATGAAAGCAGTTTGTCATAGTATTTCGAGCTAGGAGCTGTGAACCTGGCGTTCCATCTAATAAATTAAGTGTACTTCCACTATTTGGTTGTTTTTATCATGTTAAGTTATTTTATTTTTTATTTTTAGGCATCACTCAGAATCGTATCTGATGAGCAGGTCTATGGAGCAGCCAACATCATGTCAAATAAGTATTCTTTACCTGTTTTGCCTTTCCTGTCTTTACCTTTCCCAAAGAACTACAAATCCTTTGCGACCCTTTTGATTATTATTTTACAGGTCCCTCTCTATTTGGAATCCTTGCCTTAGCCTTACCTAGCATCAGGTAATCAAAACCTTTAATCCCCAACTATATTTAATGGGGAATTATCCTTCACACCATAGTTGTATTGCTACTGTTAATGTCTCAACATCCTACTCATATAGAAGGCAGTTCTTTACAGGTCTGGGCAGACGTGCCTTACCCGTTTTCCGTTGCCACCTTCTGTCATCAGGCCCTTCGGAGTTCTCCTGAAGGTTAAGGCCTATGGCATGTGCTTTTTCCACAATTTACTCCCTGTTCCCTATATTGGGGTGAGCCCTGGTGTCCCACATCTCTCCCTTCTACTGCCCTTGACCTGCACTACCACCTTACCATCACCAGGTGGCAGTCATTTGGTGGAGTGTGCAGGTCCCCCAACCCGCCACCGGGAAAGGAGGGCAGCCAACAGGAGCGCAATCCTTTCCCTCCTTTCCCCTACCAACCACCATCAACCTGCGCTCATCACCGAACACTGGTTGCCAGTATAACAGGAGGTAGAGCGCCAGTGCCTCAGCCGTACATGCCACAGTGCCTAAAAACATAGTCCGACAGCACATAAGGACTGCTTGACCCATCTGCCCATCTCCTCTACTTACTGTAACACCTCAGATCCTACTTGATCTCTGCCTCCCATCCCTTTATCACTAAGGTTCCCTTGTGTCTGACCTATGCCTTCTTGAATCCCATTAGGTTTTGCCCACACCAACTTCACTTGGAAGCTGTTACAGGCATCCACTACATCGCCCCTGAGCCTACCCCGTCCAGCTTAATGGCATGATCCCTTGTTGTTGAGCATCTTTTTCTCTGAAAAAGAATTCCCTCTTGAACCTTATTTATACCAGTGAGGTATTTGAAAAGTCCCTGTCATATCCCCTACTCCCCACTTATGTCCAAGGTTTACATATTAAGGTCCTTCAGTCTCTCCTCATAGGGCATTAGACCATGCACTATTTTAGCTGCCCTCTTCTGAACTGCCTCTACTCTATGTCCTTCTGGGGATGTGGTCTCCAGAACTGGGCACAGTAATCTAGTATCACCACTTCCCTCGTTCTGCTGGTGATACCCCTCCATATGCACTCTAGCATCCCACTAGCTCTCCCCACTGCCTTGTCACATTTTTAGCCACAGTTAGGTAATAGGCTACGGTTACCTCAGGTGTCTTTCCTGTTCAGTGGTCACGAGTACCACTCCACCTCTGGGTTTCTGCATATCATCTGCATGATTTTGCACTTCACATTGAAATTCAGAAACCACCCTCTTGACCACTCCATAAACCTTTCCTAGATCCCTGTTCATTCTCCCTTCCCCAATCTCCAGCTTCATCGCATGCCCTCTGGTTCTGGTGCTCTTCCTCATTGGAAAGAGATTCCTGTCCTGCACCCTGTTTAATCTCATGAGGTACTTATAGATCTCTATGATGTTCCCTCTTGATTTCCTGGCTAATAAGAGTGTAGATGTCCATCTCTCCTCATAGGGCCTTTTGTGCAACTCCTGCACCATATTAATTCCCTTATGATTTAAAATTCCCCATTCAGTTTAACAAGATAAATGTTTAGAAAGACTCTAATGTATAATTTAGGCCATTAATTATGTACCAATTAATAGGAATTTCATGGTAGGCATCATTAACCTTTAATGGGTACTTTAAGTGGCATTTTAATGGTCTGTTCACACAGTAGTGGAAGTAGGTGTTATTTGTGGAGCAGTGCTCTATAAAGTTCTACCTGGATTTATTTCTGCTTTTCCTGGTATCATACATCTGCCCTGTTATCTCACTGTGACATCACAACATCTGCTTTTCCAGGTAATATGCATGAGCCCTGTGACCTCACTGACTTCGTAACCAAAAAGGGCCACGTGACCTTACTGTGACATCACAACCAAGAAGAGCCAATCGCATGCTGCTAAAGTGGATCACTTGTGGTATCACTGAGGTCACAATGCTGCTGAGCATACCCAATAATATCAGGTAAGGATCTAGTATCTTTTGTGGCACTTGTTTACTGGCACCTTTGGGGGAGATTAACTGGCGAGCGGTTCTCTTGCTTAACAGCCACTCATAGTGTCTCTTCTGAATGCAATCACTGCTAACACTCATGCCCCATACCAAGCTGCTGTGTGTTCAGTATAGATTTGGAATTGACTAGCGATGTTTAGTGCAGAAAAATATTACTGTTGTTAATTCACAGGACAGCAATTTGGGAACCTGAAAGTCCTAGTTGGACTGTACTATTGGGGGGGTGCAACTCCGAATGCTGGCACTCTGCGGTTTTCCCCCTCCCCCAAATCTCTGTCTCTGGTATTGTGATGCCCCACCCCCACTGAATGCTGTTGTTGGGCTTTATAAGTTTCCTTGTTTTGATGCTGTCCTTGGGATCACTACCTGTTCTACTTTCATGGGGAAACTAGTCCCTTTCGCACCAGCCAACATACTGCAGTAGTAGCAGATTTGGAGGTGAGGTCACTGTGGGTGAGTGCAGGGCATGCATCAGTAGGTGCATCCCTCATTCCTCAATAAGCCAGCTTGCAGGCACTGACACCAACTATACGTAAAGTGGCCACCAGATCTAACAAAAGTGCCACTGCAATGAGAGGCAAGCTCCTCATGCAATAGCACAATAACACGCCTCCTGACGTGCCTTTACTTTTGAAGTTTTTCACCAAACATGGCAGCACTGACTGCCACTGCTGGACTTCAGGGGTGCCCAATCCCCCTGTCATGCCCCGACCCACTTCATTTGCTGATGAGGGAGCCAACTCCCGTCGGCATATTATTCCTCCCATTTCAAGTGTGTGCCGGTGTGCCAATTCCCCTCGGCATCATGTGCCCCCAACAGTCTTTCTTTGCCAACAGGGGCCCTCCCCATCGGCATAATAGGCCCCCTCCCAAAAGCCTATATTGCAAATTTGGTGAAATAAATCCCAAAATGACTGTTTTGAGTCAGCGATGCACAGTTTCCATGCACCCTTGTAACTTCTGAATTTGTAATATTTTCCTCCAGATTTTCAGCATTGCCATTTTTCCACACCTCCTTATGAACAGTACAGCTGTCATTTTCATATCCTATCCGCAAATGTGTTTCGTGACTTCCGAAGCAAATTTTTTTTTTTTAGCAGTCACTCTGGGAAATCAGTTTAGGGGACAGATTAGCAAAATGACAGTGCCACTGTTCATGAGCAGAGGTCCTACAATGCCTGTGTTGAAAATTTGGTGACGAAGTCCTTAAAATGACTTGTGTTACAAGCATACATTGTGCAGTTTCCAGTACCCTTGTAACCAAATTTGCAATATTTTCATGCCAGATTTTCAACACTGGCATTTTTTCACACCTCCTCATGAACAGTACAGTTGTCATTTTTCACATCCTGCCCAAAATGTGTTTTCGCACCTGTGGCATACAATGGCGTGATCGCTGTGGGAAATCAACTTTTGGGTCAGATTAACAAAATCACAGTGCCACTGTTCATGAGGGTAGGTCCCAAAATGCCTATGTTG
Organism: Neoceratodus forsteri; assembly: GCA_016271365.2. Classification (NCBI taxonomy): domain Eukaryota; kingdom Metazoa; phylum Chordata; order Ceratodontiformes; family Ceratodontidae; genus Neoceratodus; species Neoceratodus forsteri. Next base: position 1,612,879,652 of record CM057452.1, read on the forward strand.
AAAATGCGGTTAAAAAAATTCCAAAAATAATTGGGTTACGGACGTGCATTGCGCAGTTTCTATGCATGCTCATGACTTCACCAATTTTTCATATTTTCACTCCAGATTTTCAACATTGCCATTTTTTTACACCTCCTCATGAACAATACAGTTGTCATTTTTCACATCCTGCCCAAAATGTGTTTTCGTACCTGTGGCATCAAATGGCGTAGTCGCTGTGAAAAATCACCTTTCGGCTAACAAACTGATGTGCTGCTCTTCATGAAGTGGGGTCACAAAAAGCCCATGTTGATAATTTGGAGTGAAAATACCAACACACGCATATGGCATTAGGGTTTCCAGCTGTAACACCCCACCCTGTAGAGATTGACAGGCGTCAGGGGTGTGACTTGGGATCATCAGCTGTAATGCTCCCGCCATTCCACCCCACCCCCACCCTGCAGCCAGTGATAGGCATCGAGGTGTGCCTTGGAGTGTTTGGCCCCAAAGTTCACCTCATTCTCCTATACTGCATCCACCTCAGTGTATTCCTTATGGAATGAGGTAATTATAAGGCCCAAAGACCCCAAAGCACACCATGACACTTGTCAGTGTCTATAGGGTAGGGTGAGGTAAAATGGCTTGAGCATTATAGCTGACAACCCACAGGCACACCCCAACACCTGTCAGTCTCTGCAGGGTGGGGGTGGGGTTAGGGTTGGCTTTACTTCAGTACTTCAATGCCATTCCTATTATGCATCTCTAACTCCTGCACTACCAATGCCAATGCCAGCGAGACGACATTTGGCATTGCGAAATGCTTGTTTCTTGTTTATGCCATCCTCTGATCACTGCATGTCTGACTACCAAGGGGAAACTAGAAATATAGAAATTGTCAGCAGATAAGAACTGCTAGGCCTATCCAGTGGGCTTGTGGGCCCTACACGTTGTATGTGGCCACTGACCCTATGTGATAAATGGCTTTTCATCACTCCCTACCCTCTCAGGCTTCCCTTGTGCCTGTCCCAAGCATGCTTAAACACCTCCACTGTACTTGCCCCCACTACCTCCTATGGCAGACTATTCCAAGTGTAGACTACCCTTTCAGTGTTGAAAAACATCCTCACATTACCTCTTAATCTATCCCCTTCCAATTTCACATTGTGCCCTCTTGTTGTAGTACTTTTTCTACATTGAAAAAGGTCCCCAGCCTGCACCTTGTTTATGCCCTGAGGTATTTGAAAGTTTCAATCATGTCCCCCCCCCCCCCGCTGTTTCTTCTCCATTTTTGTTGCTCTCCTCTGGATAGTCTCCATCCTATCTATATGTTCTTGTGCAGGTGAGGTCTCCAGAACTGCATGCAGTACTCCAGGTGAGGCCTTACCAATGTTTTATACAATGTCATTACCACTTCCCGCCTCCTGCTAGTGATACCCCTGCCTGTGCACCCCAGCATGCCACTGGCCTTCCCTGTTACCTTTGTACACTGCTTTGATACCTTAAGGTCATCAGAGATGATCACTCCTAGGTAACTTTCCTTTTTGGTGACAGTCGGCTCCACCCCCCCAACCTGTAGCTCTCCCCAGGGTTCCCTCTACAAAGGTGCATTATTTTCCACTTGTTTGCATTGAACCTCAGTTGCCACATCTCTGACCATCTTTCAAGCTTCTCCAGGTCCCTCTTCATTTTCTGCACCCCTTCTGGAGTATCCACCCTGTTGCAGATCTTGGTGTCATCTGCAAATGGGCAGACCTTTCCTTCCAGCCCCTCTGCAATGTCACTAATGAAGACATTGAATAGGACTGGTCCTAGTACTGATCCCTTTGGTACCCCAATGGTCACCTCCTTTCCCCAGATTGTACCCCATTTACCACCATCTGTTTCCTGTCTGTTAACCAGTTCCTAACCCAGTTGACCACCTTGTCTCCCATGCCCAGACTACCCATCTTGTTAATCAGCCGTCTGTGGGACAGCGTCGAAGGCTTTGCTGAAATCTAGGTAGGTGACAGCTACCACCCCTTCCTGATTAAGTACCTTAGTCACCCAATCAAAAAAAAACTATCAGATTCATTTGACATGACCTTCATGCTATGAATCCATGTTGCCTCAGATCCTGTGCTCCACTGGATTCCATATGTGCCACTATCCTTTCAGCAGTGTCTCCATGATCTTTCCCACCACTGAAGTGAGTCTGACTGGCCTGTAGTTCCTGCCTCCTCCCTACTGCTGCTTTTGTGCAGTGGGACTACATGTGCCCCTCACCAGTCCCATGGAATGACACTCATTGAGTGACTGAACAGGGCCACCAGAGGTGCTGCTAGTTCCCGTCGCAGCTCCTTTAATACCCTTGGGTGGATGCCGTCTGGCCCCATGGCCTTATCCACTTTCAGCTTTGTGAGTTCTTTCAGAACTCTCTCCACTGTGAATGGACTGGTGTTCACCTCTTCCTCCCCCTACCCCATCGTGTCTGCAACCCAACTGTGGTCCTTGATCCTCCCCCTCCTTAGTGAATACTGAGCAGAAGTATTTGTTCAGTATTTCTGCCTTGTCCAGATCCCCCTCCTTACACTCTACCTTCTACCATTTTAGCCTCACCCCCGGTTTTCTTCTTTCACTGATGTACCTATAAAATACCTTATCCACTTTGCTTACAGACTGTGCTAAGCCTGCTTCTGTCTGTGCCTTCACCCTCCTAACAGCCTTCCCTGCTACCGTTAGACATTCAAGATAGACACCTCCCTGTCCTCCTCCCTTTGGCTCCCCTTATTTCCTGAAACTCTGCCTTTTAGCCCTGACTTTGTCCTGTACCTCATTGGAGAACCATAGTGGTTTTCTCCTCCTTTTTCCCTTTGGCCACTATCCTAACGTATTGGTTTGTTATATCCACTATGGCTCCTTTCAGTTTCTCCCATTGTTCTTCCACCCGCTCTACTACTTCTCCCTTCCCCAGGACTGCTTGTATACATCTACCCATTTCAGTGAAATCCGCCCTCTTGAAATGTAGTACTCTTGCCCTTGTGTGGCTCAACTGAGTCCATGTCTCCATGCTGAACCACACCATGAGGTGGTCAATGGATCCCAGCTGCCCTTCCACCAGTAATTCTTTGACTCTGTTTCCATTGGTCCATACCAGGTCCAGAATTGACTTGTCCCTAATTGGCTCATTCACCAGCTGCCTGAGTCCAACCCCCTGCAGGGATTCAAGGATGGCTGTGCTTCTGGCTGAAACAGCCACCTGGGTGGCCCAATCCATGTCTGGCATATTAAAATGCCCCAGTAGCAGAATTTTGCCTTTAGCTGCCATATCGTGTATGTTCTTCACTAGTTCCCTGTCTACTTCTCCCTCTGCGCCAGAGGTCTGTGGATCACCTCAGTGCATATTGCTGTTCCATTCTCTAGCCCCAGGATGACCCACATTACCTTGTGCTCCCCCTGTCTTCCTTGAACTTCTGTAGCCTTTATACCATCTCTGATGTACAGGGCTACTCCCCCACACTTTTACCCCACCCCCCACCCCCATCCCTCCTGAACAACGTGATAGCCTGGTACATTGACTTCCCAGCCATGATTAGCAGAGTACCATGTCTCTGTTATTGCTGCTATGTCAAGGTCTGCATCTGCCAACAAGGCCTCCATGTCTGGAACCTTATTTTCTAGGCTACAGCATTCATTAGCATGACCTTCCATGTTTTACATTCTGTCCACCCTCTGCTTTTGTTCTCCCTCTCCAGAATCCCCCACCCTCTGGTTTCCTTTCCAATGTGCTGTTGCTCCCCCATATCATTCGTTATACATTTTTCACCTGCCTGCCCCTCCCTGCCTGCTTTAACTGTACCTGTAGTCAACTTGTGTTCCTACATGTTCCCATGGGGGGTTTTCCTAAGTCTCCTGGCTCTCCCCCCTTGGCCAGTTTAAATGCTTCCTGCTGAAGCATTTAAACTTCTCACAAAGGACCAAGGTCCCCTTCATGGACAGATGCAGGCCCTCCTCCTTATATAAGCCTGCAGCTGCCCAGGTTAGGCCCTGGTCCCCTATGAAGCCAGAACCCTCCCTTCCACACCAATCCTTCAACCAGGAGTTGAAGGTATGGATGTGGAATGCCCTAACTTCCCCTGTGCCCTGGACAGGTAGCACCTCCGAGAATGAGGCAGAGCGTACTATCTGTTTCAGGTTTCCCCCAGCTTCCTGAAATCATTCTGGACTCTAACTCTACCCTTCTTCTGGCCAGGTCATCGGTCCCCTGGTGGACAATGACATCCAGCTGCTCCCTTCTAGCTATTGCCGTAGCGATCCTATGGATTCGCTTCCCATCCCTCGATGCAGCGCTTCCTGGAATGCACTTGACCTCCCTGTCTCCCCCGTTAGGTGACCCTAACTCCACTCCCTGGACAATAGTCCACCACTAGTTTTTAGTTTTAGTTTATTGGTCTAGGAATTAATACCTTTGAGCCAGGGCTCTTTTACAAAGGTTCCACATCACATAGAACATCAAACAGACAAAACACATTACAAGTATTATCAACAACAGAAGTTACATAATAAATATGCTTTACACAGTTACAAGGCATTACAGTTTAGAGGTTACATAGAAGATATGCTTTAAACAGTTTCCAGGCATTAAACACTAGGAGAAGCTTTCCCCTCCACCGGGGTTCCCTTCTTCCCATCCCTGGGGCCCCATCCTGGAGGACCATCCCATTATCCCTGGTCCCAGCCTTGGGTTCCTGAGTGGGATTTTTCCCACAGACATTGTATAACTAGTCCCTTTTTTCCTTTTTATTCTATCCTCTGATCGCTGCCTGTCTGGCTTCCAAGGAAAAAGTGATAGGTAAGTCCTCTCTAGGTTTTGAGTGCCTACCCTCACTTAGCCCTCTGCTATATGGCATTCCTCCAGCACAGTATCTGTTTCTCCCCCCCCCTCCAGTTTACTTCTATGCTGCTAATGACTGCTAAATTGCCTGCTGCTTTGGTTTCCTACTATGCGACTATTGCTGGCTCCTTTATGTCTGATTGGGCTTCCACATATGCTATCATCGGTGGCTCCTTCATTGCTTATCAGGCTTTGGTAACTTGCTCTGACACCATGGAGGAGGAAGACAGGAAGTCAGCAGTCTGGGGAAGGAAGCACTTGTTCAACCCACCAGATGCCAGGGATACTCAATTTTAAAGGAATGGACCTATAACCCAAAGCCTACACTAGCTTACTGAACCACTGGCTAAATCATATTTAAAAAGTCTTCCTCGGGGTCATGCCCCCAGGCATTGAAAAGCTCCTCATTGACCATCAAAGCACCCAGCAAACTAGAAGTTCACAACAGCTAACCTTTCTTGCCCCCAGATGCCGGACTACCATGGGCCAGAGGGCCTTTGCCCACAGGGCACCACAGTGGTACAATACTCTCAACTAAGAAACTCTTACTGCTGCTACTCTTGGTCCTTTTAAGAGACAACTCCGACGTCATCTCATTGCAACTAGTCGTTGTGACTGCCTCACCTAATCAGGGGCCCACCACTTACTGCCCTCCACTTCAGTCTTGACAGCTACCTCTCCCCGCCTTGCCCCCTTCTACCTGCCTACTCCCTTGCCCCCTCTCCCTTTCCTCCCCCCAGGCATTTCCTGACTTTTATCCCTCCCCTCCCTCCTCTTTAGAGCTCTTACCCTCACCCTCTACCCTCCGACAATGGCCTTCCTGCCTGCATACCCCTTCCTCTAACCTGCAGTGCTTATTTCTAAGATTGCCCTTGGCTGGTATGTCATGCTACCTAACATTTGGCACATTTTGAATTACTGGAATTTCCTAAGCCTCAGTCTCTTACTTCTTTTTATTGTGTAACTATGTATTATTATATTGACCTTTGTATGTATGTATACCCCCCATTCCTTCGACGTGGAGCCTTTGTAAACAAGCAGTTCCTGCTCAATGGTATTTGTAATCCAAGATTTTAATAAAAAAAAGAAATAATAAATAAAACCACCCCGCAGCACTTGCTTCATTTCTTTTTCTCTTTTTCTTGTTTTTTTACTTCTGGATCTTGTTTCACTTTTTCCCTCACTTTTGCCTTAAACACTTAACTTCTCTAAATTACTTTTTACTTAATTTCTGGGCTCGCACTTTAACTCTTGTACCTCCCCATAATTTTTGACCGCATCACTGTTATTTTACAGGTACAATTGGATATCATCCCGAGACCCCATCCCAAGCTTCATAGGACACAGGTAAGAGATCCCCTACTTATTATCTGTGTGAGTGAGCTGTAACAGAGGATGTTTATGGTTACATAACTTTTGAAGAACAGACAGATGGTATAAAATAGTAACAGAAAAGTATAGCATAAACAAAATATATTTTTTACCAGTACAGTAACTAAATACAGTTTTCTTCTAAGATACAATGCCTTTGAACACATTGATTTTCATGTGGTGTTTACCATCTGGTATATCAGAAATGCATCCAAAGTAACTAGGATTAATATGATAATTAGCTGAGTATTGTTGCACAAAGAAAGAGCACATGAGATGGTACAGCTAGACTTGTTTTTAAGTCAAAAAGAACCCATAATGGATTGTCTATGCTTTACATTAGGCTGTATATGCAGCTAAATATGTAAATGAGCATGTTTTGTTGCTGGATTTCTTTTTAGAAAGATTCTATTTCCATTGTAAACAGAATGTTTCTAAAAAGACATCCAAATCACAGATATACTCATTTACATATCTCCTTGCATGTGCTTTAGGAGGTTATCAGTTTATTACCAGTATTTCTGTGTTTTAGAAGGCTAATTTGCATTTTCGTGCAATTTTTGAAGGGCATTTAAGAACAAACTGAGGCATTTTTCACTGGATAAAAACTAGTGTTCCAAGTAAAATAGAAGGCAATTTGAAGTACTTCAAAACCAATTACAAAACCTGAAGAAAACTTGAATTTGAAGGCATTCATTTTAGGTGGAAAAGAAGGGTGTTTAAAGTACAATTGAAGGGTTTGTTCAGAACAGTTTTTTACCACTCTTTTTCCCTTCTTTTTAAAGGCTAATTAGCATTTTTCGTGCACTTCTTGAAGGGCATTTGAGAACAACTTGAGATGTTTTTCAATGGATAAAAACTGGTGTTTGAGGTACAATCGAAGTCAATTTGAATTACTTCAAAAACATGAAAATAACTGCATCAGTTTTTAAAAAAATGAAGAATATCTGAATTGAATTTGTAGGCCTTCGTTTTCTGTATCCCAAACTGCAATAAATAACTCTCTCCCTTCTCCAGCCATATATCCCACCCGGACACAGGATCTCAACACAGACTCGGCCGCACCGGCCACTGTGGGAATTCCCGTCTCAGAATCTTTCTCTCCTACATTACCAAAATGTTGGAGGTCTTGTTGTCCAGGGTGGATGGGATCAGTGTGGCTCTGACTGGCAATGTGGAGGATGTCTGTAAATTAGAGGACTACATGAATGTCTCCGAGCAATGCCCGGATTAAATTGAGAGGCAACAGCAAAAAAATTTCCAAAAACTGAAGGAACATAGAATAGAATTTTGACGGCAGATAAGGACTGCTTGGCCTACCTAGTCTGCCCATTTTCCTACCTAACAGATAAGCTGCAGATCCTAGTTAACCAACAGCTTACTTCCTCTTACCCACCCCTAGGACTGCCTTATGCCTGTCCCATGCACTCTTGAAGTCCCCCACTGTTCTTGATTCCACGACCTCCTCAGGGAGGCTGTTCCGGGCATCCACAACCCTCTCAGTGAAAAAATACTTCCTCACATTACCCCTGAGCCATCCCCCCTCTATCTTCAAATTGTGCCCCCTTGTTCTTGCACATCTCTTTTTCTGGAAGATGCTACCCTCTTGGACTTTGTTAATTCCCTTGAGGTACTTGAAAGTTTCTATCATGTCCCTCTCTCCCTTCTTTCTCTCAAGAGTATACATATTAAGCTCCTTTAGTCTTTCTTCGTATGTCTTCTGGTGCAGACCCTGCACCATTTGGCTGCCCTCCTCTGGACAGCCTCCACTCTGTCTGTGTCTTGAGGAGATGGGGTCTCCAGAACTGCACACAGTACTCCAGATGGGGTCTCACCAACTGTCTGTACAGAGGGATAACAACTTCCTGTTTTCTACTATTGATGCCTCTTCCTATGCATCCCAGTATCCCCCCAGCCTTCCTTACTGCCTTCTCACATTGCTTGCCCACCTTTAGGTCATCTGATATAATTACCCCCAGGTCCCTTTCTATTTTTACTGTTGTCAGTATCTCACCCCCCATTGTGTATGCTTCCCCTGGGTTTTTGTTTCCCATGTGCATTACCTTGCACTTCTTTGCATTGAATCTGAGCTGCCATACATTTGACCATTCCTCCAACCTTGCCAAGTCCCTTATCATCCTTTCCACTCCATCTTGTGTATCAACCCTGCTGCAGATCTTTGTGTCATCTGCAAAGAGATATACTTTTCCTTCCAGTTCCTCTGCAATGTCACTTATAAAGACATTAAAAAGGACCGGTCCCAGTACTGAACCCTATGGTACCTCGCTAGTAACCCTCCTTTCTTCACTGTGTACTCCATTTACTACTACCCTTTGAGTCCTGTTGTCTAGCCAATTTTTATCCAGGCTACCACCTTGGGACCCATTCCAAGGCTGGCTATCTTGTGTATTAATCTTTTGTGTGGGACTGTATCAAATGCCTTGCTAAAATCTAGGTAGGCCATGTCCACAGCCCCTCCCTGGTCTACTACTTTGGTCACCCAGTCAAAGAAATCTATTAGATTCATCTGACATGACCTTCCCATCATAAATCCATGCTGCCTTGGGTCCTGTGCCCCACTGGCCTGTAGGTACTCAACAATTCTTGACATGGCATTAAATGGCAAAAGCTGTGGGAAAGGGCTGAGGACCAAGAGAATCGAGGACGCCGCAACAACATTTGCTTTCTGGGCAACCCATAGAGCCTGGAAGGGGCCAGCATGGAACATTTTTTGAATGACTTTATCCCCAGGCTGCTAGGGAACAGATGGAGAGGGCTGGTGGAGGTGGAGAGGGCCCACAGAACTGGTCAAGGAACATCTGTTAAGGGTTGCCAGAGGCATGGGGGACATGCACTGGAGAGAGGCGCACATTTCATTTTATAGAGATTTCTATCACGAAGTTGCCTCCAAAAGGAAAGCATTTGCTCCCATAGAAGTAAAGCTCAGAGAACTAGGCTTCAAATTCTGTTTCAAGGGACTGGCAAATCTATGGGTCACTAAAGATGACAAAGAGCTGCTGCCCGTTACACTGCAAGACATTATATTTTGGGCTAATAAAAACTGGCACAACCTGCAGATCCAAATTACATCACCCAGAAGTCTCTGGACAACAGGAGGGCCCTCCAACAACAGGCGGAATGAAAAGCAAACTATGCAGTTTCCAAGGGAGGAAGATCCTGGATGCACAGGTACCCCCAGAACAGCAGCCCGCCCCTGCATGATAGGCCCATTATCCCAGGAGATCAGAGATGCTGCATCACAAAAAGAATCCACTGGCCCCAAATCAGAAGTGGAGAGCAAAACGGAACTCAGGAGAAGTCCACGGGGCCAAAGAACAATACGCTGATCCAGAAGCTGCAATGACAGGGGTCGACAGGCCCAACTATTCCCAGCCTCTCCACCGGTGAAACTGCCATGGGAGGACTCACTCAATGAGGAGGAGCAGGATGCTCTACTCACCGAATGCAAAGAGGCCCAACTGTCTGTGATTTCACTGACCAGCTAGGCAGATGCCTCAGAGAACATGGCTGCTGGCATGGCAGTAATGGACAGCATAGAGCAGCAGTTGGGCCCCACTCATCCTGACCTGCGATCCTTTGCTGAGGTGACTGCATCAAACAATGGACAATCCACTGCTGAAAAGCAGGCCTACCCGGGGAATGCGAATGGCTGACAGTGACTTTTGAGATAACATGGACTACACTAAGCAGTCTCTGATATCAGGATTTGTATCCATATATGTGTCTTTTTCTCTCTTTTCCCGTGTTTCATGGTAACAAATGAGGGCCTTAAGTAGTTAATAACAGGGTGGATGGGAGGAGGTCCTGAACCCCCTTCCCCCAACATCTCCTGATGCCTTTTCCTCTCCCTAAAAGTGCTTAGAATGTCCAGCTCCTGTCCCCTTCCTCCACCCCCCATCCCAGACTACCAGGGAGGAGTACCTTATGGGAGGGATAAGACAGGTACAGCCCTAGGCAGATACGGTACCCCACCAGTAACTATTTGGGGTGCACTGAATGTAGACACTACTTTAATATTGAGCTCTACACCAAGGAGATAACTCAGGGGTGGACTCCAACCACAGAGCCACCCACCCTCCCAGCACCTCTCAAACCAATGACACTTAGGTGGGAACACCTCAACCCCCCACCTCCCGCTCCCTCCTACCCCATATCAATAGACACTGCAATGCTGGCCCTGGGCAAATAAGAATTCCTGACAATCTAGATGGGCGGAGTATTCAGTCAGACCTCCCCCGCCCCACTGGGGGGAAGAAGAGCAAAGCCACTCTGTATTCAGACTGGCCACATGGGTACCCCTTCCCAATCCCCCTTTGTCATTGACAGGCAAGCTGCACCAGTGGGATGCCTTCCTCATTCCCAGGCATTGCTTCCCCTCGCCCTTCCTTGCATCACCACTTTCTGATACCAATCCCTTGGCCATCTCCCTCCACCACTGAAGGTGTGGGGGAGGGGCTAACTCTGACCACTACCAAAAAAAGCATTAGGGAAGGTTTCCTACACACCTTTCAACTGAACTACTCAATCCACATCCACAGCTAGTAGTAAGAATAATGGGAGGTTTAACCATTAACCCCCCCCCCCCAGGACATCGAATACAAGACACACTTGACCTTTAAGTGAAGATCCAGGGTAGGATAGGTATCACAAATAGAAGGTACTTAACCTCCCAATTGGGTGCTAAGGCAGCACGGCTGAAACACATAGGTCAGGATACCTCTGTTTCCTTGTGCACAACCCTTAGCTCCTCTAGTGATATCACTAGAGATCCAAGCTACATTACACTACCCGGCTTTGTATTCTGTGAGGAAGGACTCCTCTGCACTTGGCTGGGGCTTCTCACTATCCTAGACCCCGCACTGGTGATTTTAGTTCTGTTGCTTAATTGTTATTCAAGTTCTGCAATTGCAGCTGGTTCAACACTGTTTTTTCAACCTGTACTGTAATTTACAGGAGTTTAGACCTGTACACATGTCTTAGTTAAGCAATCAACAGTCAGGGTTCCTATGATTATAGGAGGGGATTTTTTTTTTTACCTTGTGTTTATGCCCCCAACTACCTGTTCTCTCCACTCTCTTAGACATCCTCTAACTGCATTCCCTGGTCACCACGGTCTGCCCCTAGAGTACCTATGGTTCCACTAGCCTAGGTACCCGGATAACCCCCCCGGGTGGGGTGAGGAGGGACCCCCGTGCTTATCTCCCCGGAACCAGCATACTGAGTCATGGATCCTGTACAATGGGGTCTGCCACTATGAGCCCGAGACTTGCAGGGAGGTGTCGTCACCTAGGAGAGACCAAGGGTTTTTTCCTTGTTCTCCCTAGATGTCGGCATGGAATGGGGGCCAATGAGCTAGGAGGCGCACTGAGATGTGCCTCCCACTCCGTCCCTGCTGACATCTGCCCAATCCCCTTGCTGCTACTCAGACCTACTGCACCCACCACCCGGGCTTCCCCAGATGGCAGTATTGTGGTGGGAGCATGCAGAACCCCCTCCCATGTGGAGAAGGAGAACAGCCGTTGGGTGCTTCATCCTTCTCCTCCCTGGCTGACCCCCAGCACCCTGGGCTCATTCCCAAACCCGGATCGCTGGCGTGGAGCGAGGTGTGGCATCCAACACCTCAACCCTCAGCATCACCAGGCTGGCATAGGAGTGGACTTTAATATGGTGATGGATATCTTTTTAGATAAGTCACACCTCACCCCAGACACACACCCCAAAATAAAAGCGGCGTTGATGGATATGCAGGAGAAATGGGGACTGATTGACCCTTGGCACAGGGTCAGCCCCTCAGGAAGAAACTACATGTTTTTCTCACCCGTCCATAGTACACACAGCAGAATTGACTTCTGGCTTGTGGACGGATTGGTGACACAAGGTATTCACAGCCCTACCGTTGAGAGTATCAAATCTCAGATCATGCTCCCGTTACTATACATTACCTTCCCCCAGGTAGCCAACCCTCATCCCCGAGATGGAGGTGCAACCCTCTGCTGCTCAAGGATAGAGAATTCTGCACGTGAATGAGGGCAGAAGCCAAAATCTTTTTTCAGATTAACTCTACAGGAGAGACAGAGGCTGATACGGTATGGGAGGCATTCAAAGCATATTTGCGAGGCTGCATCATAGCTTACTCTTCCGCTCAAAACAAAAAGCATAAAGCATAAAGAGTAGCTAGGCAACCTGCAGCAGGACCTGGCTGGGCAGGAGGAACTGTTCAAAAGTTCCACCAGCCCCCCGCCCCCCAGTAACCTAATGTCCTCAATCACAGGGCTGAAATACCAGATTAACTCCCTCCTATAGCGAAAGGCCAAATGGCAGCTCCTCTGGGTCAAATATAAATTCTGGGAAACAGGCGACAAAGGGGGCAAACTTCTCACCTACCACCTGAGGAAGTAAAATGCCTCCTCCCAGATACATGCCCTGAGGGATAAAACTGGGAAAACGGTCTGTGACCCTGTGCTCATTAATCAAACAATGAGACAGTTCTGCCAGGAGCTTTACAGCTCCAAGACCCCCACTGGAGAGTTAGGCACCTAAGCCAAAATGAAGGACTTCTTGGGCTCTACTCCCCTTCCACACTTAACATTGGAAGACAATAAGCTGCTGGAAGCCTCCATTACACTCCTGGAGCTCAAAACAGCCCTTAGTCAGCTGACAAAAGGGAAAGCTCCAGGAAAGCTCCAGGGGCAGATGGGATGATGGACTGGTCGACTTATACCAAATCCTGTCAGAAGAAATATCCCCTCCTCTGCTGACCGCCCTGCAGGATGCACACCAAAAGGGGAGACTTACCCTGACCCTGAAGGAGGCCATTGTCACCTTGATCCCCCCAAAATCTTCAGACCCACTAGATTGTGCCAACTTTTGTCCTATCTCCCTGATATCAGTGAACACCAAGATAACGGCAAAAGTGCTTGCCAACAGGATCGAAAGGATACTGCCCTTACTGATACACCCCTCCCAAGCTGCGTTCAGTAAAGGCAAGAGTGGGGTAGATAATCTATGGACAGTATTAAATCTCAAATGGCCGGCCATACACTGCCCCACCCCAATGGCTGCACTAGCAGTAGACTTCTGTAAAGCCTTTGATTCAGTGGAATGGAACTATCTCCACTACGCACTTGACACTTATGGCTTTGGAGCTTACTTTCATACCTGGATAGCTACACTCTGTAATGCCCCTACTGCCAAGCTTCTCACCAATAGAAATCTCTCCTCCCCCTTTGAACTACAGAGAGGCACCCATCAGGGCTGTCACCTCTCGCCTCTGCTTTTCGTAATAGCGTTGGACCCTCTAGCGAGGAAACTGATATTGATGCTGCAGATACAGGGTTTAGAGGTACATGAGAAGCAGTATCTGGTCAGCTTAAACACCGATGACTTGCTTTTCACCCTTGCAAACCCTGTACAGTCCCTTCCCCCAGCACTAGCAGCTCTCCAGGATTTTGCATCTTTCTCAGGGCTTCAAGCTTTTATTTATTTATTTCAATCTAGGATTAGAAAATACCTTTGAGCACAGTGGAGCTCATTTACAAAGGGTCCATTTCAATAATGTGGAGGGGGTTACAAAACAGAGTATAAAGCACAATAACATGTACAGATAATATAAAATACAGCGAACAGTAGAGCAGCACAATACATAGTAAACATAGGTGATTGCAATTAGATACATAGTTGGCATTCTAGGACTTTATAGGCGTAAACGTGGGTGGGTAATCCCATTTGGAAATCAGGAAGGGTGAGTCAGGGGATGAAGAGTAGAATCAGGACAGAGAACAAGGTTAACCAGAAGATAATCACCCTCTCCCCCCTAAACCTGGCGTGTACAAGGGACTGCCTACAGGGCACCCCAATAGTATAAGCAGCATAGGGATTCTCTTACCAGGCATAACGGTGACAACCTTGTGGAAATACATGGTTGCAGCAAACTGCAGTTCACTACTGGCATCTCTGACTGCCGAAATGCAAAGATGGATTAAGCTAAGACTATCCCTAAAAGGTAAGGTGGAGGCGGTGAGGATGTTTACTCTCCTTAAGATCTTGTACTTGTTCCATAACCTTCCGATAAACATACCCCCTAAAACATTTAAAAACCTGGATCAGATTGTATCAAGCCTTCTTTGAGAAGGCAAAACCTCCCGCTTCAGTAGAGCCAGGTTGAGAGCACACTGGTCCAGAGGGGGACTGGGTCTCCCCTGATTTCAAAGGTACTACTTGGCCTACCGGATGGTTTAGGCCACTAAATGGTAACTGCCACAAGCACATAACACCCCAACATGGGTGTGTCTGGAGACCAACATGTTAGGAAGTACATGGCTCAGCTCCCTCTTACAGGCAGGTAAACCCCTGGCAGCACTAAGTACTCCTATCCTATGGGAAACCTGGGGTGCTTGGCGTTCCTGTATGTCTCTAACACATATCCACAAAAATGCATGGGCACTGCTGTATAAACTCATGCCACTATGGAGTAATCACCAAATTCAGGTAGGAAAGGAACCCCTTCACTGGCTCTCTTGGCAAAGCAAAGGCATACAGCTAATAGGAGACCTACTTCTGCCCAGCAAGGAATTGTTGATATCCTTTTTGGAAGTACAGGAGAAATATCTACTTCCAAAAGAGGAATTCTGGAGATACCTCCAAACTCAAGAAGTTATCTGTGTCCTTAAAGTATCCCTGAGGTGTGAGCAAAAATGGGAATGGCTGGACACTCTGGATAAGCTAGGGAACAAAAAAGGGTAGCCAGTAGGATTTACAACATGTTACAAGACTCTCAACCAGATGAAACAGACAAATGCTGAATTTTGTGGGAGCAGGATATACAGACTACCATTTCCCCAGTGAACTGGACCCAGTGCCTAAGGAATGCGCGACTAGGGTACAGAGATTCCAGAAGTCAGCTCTTACAGTTAAAAATCCTCCAGCTCTGGTATCAAACCCCGGCACGGCTACAAACCATGGGCCTCCTCCAGCATGTCAACTGTTGGTTCTGTCAACATAGCCCAGAACACATAATCCACGTCTTGTGGCAGTGCCCAGCAATATCCCACTTCTGGTCAGCAGTACTAGATGATTGGTCCAAGGTAGTGGGCCAAAGCATCTGTTCTACATCCTCTCCTGCTGCTAGGGGACCCATCTCCACTAAACTCCCTCACCGCTCCATTAAAGAGTTAGGTGATGACGGCTCTGATGGAAGCCAAAACAGCAATCCTCATGAGATGGAGGCAGCCACACACCCCCTCGGCACTGATCTGGCATGCAGCAGTAGCTAGGTTGGCTATCTTCGCACACCTCTCTTACTCTGATCTCAGCCACCTGTCCAGGTATAACACGAAATGGGATGCCTATTTACACTCTCACCTCTGCTCTGTTCCCCCTACCCTGCCTGACAACCCCCCTACTTGAATGTTTTAACACCAGCCCTGTTCCACTGTTTCTGCAGCTATTACCAAGGAGAGCTTTGTTGTTTTTTCTGTTTCGCCTTAAGCCTACGATAACTATAGGAGAGATTATTGAATGAACCCAGTTCACTTTAAATGTTTGTCTTATACTAAGTATAATATCCAATGTGATAGGATGTCAGACTGCTTTGAAGCAACAATGAATAGCTGCTATATATAGAAGGGTTAAATATCTATATAACTATTGCTCTGTAGTACATACTTCATAAGCATGTCTGCTATTGTAGTTCAGTACATGTTTATTCTTATTCAGTCTTCACACTTTGTACGTATGTTTGGGTTTCCATTTTGCTGTCATTGAAAATTGAAAACCAATAACATTTTTCATGATAAAAAAGGAAAGCTTCATTGAGCAAGCTCATTTACAAGGAGGTCCTGCCACAGGTAAAACACAAACAACAGATACATGCAAAGCATAAATCTGGGCAAATACAAATGCAGGATGGTATACACTGCAGAACTAGTTGTACAGGAAGATAACACAATGGCATAGAAAGCATAGTACAAAGGACAGAATGAGCCATAAGCAGTAAAATACAACTATAGTTCAAGACAGTCAATTTCCAGCCAGTGGATGGGGTGGAGGTAGAATAAGTGCACAGTAATGGATACAGAGGTTCCCACAAGAGCTGGTAAAGTGCTTAGACCCAGTCGTAATTGGGGGACAAAAGAATCCAGGGCCCTGGCTAGTTAGCGTAACAGTGATAATCCTCCTTAATGGAATTACTTATAAGGGATTTGATGATATTCAGAGAGACACAGTTGGAGAACCTGAGGGTGTTTTGGAGTTTTCAACAGCATGGCTGCTCCCATGTTTTGATGGAGCCTTTGCTACAGAGTCTCCTCTTAATGTGGTTCTTTGTCACTCTGCAAAGTGCCGGTTCCCTGGATAGTTGCAGCCCCTGCTGGGCTGA
Organism: Neoceratodus forsteri; assembly: GCA_016271365.2. NCBI lineage: Eukaryota > Metazoa > Chordata > Ceratodontiformes > Ceratodontidae > Neoceratodus > Neoceratodus forsteri. The sequence goes on from CM057452.1 coordinate 1,612,896,268, forward strand.
TAGTCGGTCTTGCCACTGAAGTTGTGGGCCCAAAGATGGTGAGCTTGGGATGGTGGAGCTGGACACATTGTGGAAGAGATCCATTTTAGCATGTCCTCTAGCTCAAGAAAGGATGGCTCTCTCATTGATAGCACCAGGACAACCAAAGGAAACATGTTGCAGATTGGTTGTTCCTGGTCTTCTCTCTCAAGGTCATGTGACCAGGAATGAAGAATGTGACCAAGCAGCTGAAAGCAGAGGGGTGCAGGAGCTGCTAAAAGCTGCTGCATGGCCACACTCTCTCTCCTTGTTGCACATGCGGCTAAGCCAGGGAGAGAGAGAAAGAGACCTGACCATTGCCAAGTAAAGCAGCAGTTCAGGAGTCTTGGGAGGGTGGCAGGCAGTAGTTCAGGTAAGCACCATCCTTGGGGAGAGGGGTTATACAAGGATAAATGCTGGCAGGAATATCAAACATTTGTGGATGATACTAACTTATTAAACTATAAATAGCAAAGAAATAAATGGAAGTCATTAGTCAGTAGGGATGGGCGGACAAGTCCGAGGAGCATCACCTCCCCCCCCGATCTCTCAATGTCCATCGGACTCAGGTACATCTGAACTCTAGCCAGTGGTGTACCAGCCCTGCCTCTCTCCAATTAATTTAACAAAATATAAAAAAAATAAACTCCCTATATCAACTGCTAACCCCCTCATCTCCTCAATTCCACAGGGATACAAAAAATATCTCATTTTTCAGATTTTTCTTATCCTACCTGACGATTACTCTCTAGGTTAGGGATTCAAGTATGCATGCTTGTTACTGTGAGAGAGAGAGAGAGAGTGCGTAGGAGCAGTTGACCAGCATGGTAGCAACAAGTAAAGTGGAAAGAAATGCTTTTCTTTTAAGTTCTGTGCTGGCATGTATAGTAACATTGAGGTAGCATGGTGGTAGCTGCAGCAGCAGCAGCAGTAGCCTGGGCATCCAATTTCCATCCAGTGTGTGTGGTGGAGTGGGTATCATCAGCAGATTGGGGAGTATTCATGTATTTCTTTGACTGGGTACCATAGGTGGGAATCAGAAGAGGGGATGGGGTATTAACTTTTTTCTAGGATAGGGTGGGTGCCTGGGAATTAGAAGATGGAATGGGGTATTTATTTTATTTTGGGACAGGGTGGTTGCCTGACAGAAGATGGGAGGGAGTATTTGTTTTATTCTGGCACAGGTTGGGTTCCTGGGAATCAGCAGCCAATCAACTGGTTGGCTGCTGGGGGAGCCCACCAGCTCCTGTGGTCTGTGCAGCCCCCCATCGGCAGCCCATACTGTTAAACTCAAATCTCTTGAGGTAGTGATTCCCCCCACCCTCCGATCACCAGCCAGTAATGTGTAAAATCAAATCCCTGGTGCAGAAGGTTCTATGTGGCTACCCCAAAGACCTAAGGGATTCTTTAAGTGTAGCCGCTGTAACATATGCAAATATACCACAACAAAAAACACCTTTGCACATCCCAAAGACAACACAATTGAGTAAAATATCAGAGAATGTATAACATGTGACACCATCTTTTGTAAAAAGAGAGCAGGTGGATTTTTCTGTTGAGAAGCATGAGACCATTTGATCTTAGTGATCACTGGGATTTAAAACCCTTTCTGAAATGAGTTATTAGAGTTTCCCCCGTCCCCCGCAAATCCTAGTTTATTAGACAGCCTGGATTATTACTATTATTATTATTTTTCTCTTATGATGCTGCTTTCTTAATGAGTATGTATATATGTATGCTCTTTTTTTTTCCTATCATTTAGGTAGTTTCTGTTTCCATCCTGGAATAGCACTCTGAGTGATTCCCAAATGAATTTGAATCCCGGTACTAAATTTATAGGATGATTGAGGAGGCTCACCAGACCTGTATATCTTTTCCTCGATTCAGTCTATCTCTGGTAACACCTTTTTGCCAGATTATGAGTTAAACTCATTCAGCCGTATTACAGAGAAGCTTAAAACCACAACCACAGTGTAATTTGTAAAAAAATGTTGAATATTCATGAATTTTAATAAATATTAATGAGCTTCACTCCTCAATGTAAGAAATTGAAGTGGGTAACTTCCTAATATGGACATGAGATGTAATTATGGTGTCATTTGTATTGTTTGGTTTTACACAAAATTGTTTATGAGAATTAAAAATGTGCTTTTTAGTGTACTTTGAATGATTGTTTAATGAATGTTTATGAAATGATACACAAAAGGGGGTCCCTTCGTCATAGTAACCATGTCCACTGACAAAGAATTTTCGCAAGTCGAAGTCCCGGGGCAAGTGGTAGGCAACTCCTGCGTACCTGTGTGTGTTTAACTTGTCTGCATATTTTTCTAATAAACTGCACAGCATCGAGACTTGATTCTGATTTGATTTCTTTGTCTCAGGGTGTGGCATCTTACTGGCTGTTCTAATTTTTGGGGTTAGCAACCCCCTTTGTTGATAGCACTGAACTTTCACTGGGGGTTGTGGACCCAAAACCTTGGATCGTCCCTCTGCTTTACTAGGTATACCTCCCTGTCCTCCTCCCACCGTGTTTCCTAATATCTCCTGAATTCCAATCTTTTTTTCCCCTTAACCACCTTTGCCACTTCCTTGGAGAAAAATAACAGTCACTTTTTCCTTCTGCTTTTACTCACTTCCTTTATGGAGAGGTTAGTCGCATTAGTTATACCCTCCATTATTTTTGCCCACTTTGCCTCCACCCCTCCCTGGCACCCCCTTCCCCTTTTGCCCACTTTGCCTCCACCCCTCTCTGGCAGTCCCCCCCCTTAAAGTCAGTTTCTGAGGCAGTCCCCCGTTTCTTTAAAATCCACCCTCCTAAAGTCCAGGACCCTCTTTCTCATGTGGTTAGCCTCTGTTCCTGTCTTAATGCTAAACCACACTGTACAGCAATCTCTGGTACCCAGGGGACTGCCTTCTGTGATGTCCGCAAGACTGTCCTTGTTTGTAAGCACCAGGTCCAGCACTGCCCCATTCCTAGTGGGCTGTTTGACTAGCTGTCTGAGAAAAGAACTTTGTAGAGCATCAAGGATGGCTTGAGGAAGCTGCAGTTGAAAGGCTGATTCCACATCCAGTAGATTGAAGTCACCAACTAGCAGCACCTCCCTCTTACTCACCATTCTAATGATGGCTTCCCCAAGTGCTGTATCCAAGTCCTCTCCCTGTGCTGGAGGACTGTACACTACCCCACTGTGGCTAGTAGTGTCAGAGCCTGTGTCCAGGGTGACCAGCAGCACCTTCAGCCCTTCATTTTACTCCTGGTGCCCATGTACCTCCATGGCCCTCATTTCATCCCTCACATAGAAAACAACCACTCCACCTCTTCCGTGTAGCAGTGCTAGGGAGCTGGTACTTCTACAGACTAGGCGTGCTGGTGCAGCTGCTTGGGCTAGCTTCCCCATGTATCACAAACAAAGCAGGATGTAGCACACTCAACCAGAATAGAAAACACTAAGGGTATGGAGGAAGTAGTGGGAGCCTGTAATAGAGCCACCAGTGCAATCTTCAACCTTGTGGCACCAGTCTGTGTTCACCCATTGGTTTCATGCCTCAGCTTGCTGTGGTTTAATGGTGAGCTAAATGCAATGAAAGCAAAGGGGCGGAGGCTGGAGCAGTGATGGAGGAGGTCTGAGGCCCAGGAGGACAAACTGGCTTTGAATATTCACTACAGTGAGTATCAAAGGGCAGTCTCTAGTAAGAAGGCAGAATTCCTGTCCAGGGAGACTGCAGCTGGGAGGAACCAACTAGCTCAGCTTTTTCAGGTGGTGGACAGGCTTTTACATCCAGCCAGTCTGGAGCCCATGAAGGCTGCTTCATTTGTGAAATGCGAGCAGTTTGCTCAGCTCTTCTCAGATGGAATGCCCTCTTTTAGGGCCATGATCTCTTCTACTGGGCAGTTGCCACCCAGCAGTGTCGGGACTCGATGTTGGAACAGCAGTCAGTGGTCATGGGGCAAGTTTCAGTCAGTAATGATTGAGGAGGTTATAGGGGTGATCTTAGGGCAGTGACCAATTTACTGTGAATTGGACCCAAGCCCAATGTGACTCAGTGGGCTGCATTCAGCAGCTGGGCCCAGTGTTAGCCGGGATTATTCGGTGTTCCTTGTCGGAGGGGGTCATCCCTGTGGCATTGAAAAGCATGTTGTGAGGCCCCTTTTAAAATGAAATTGAACCTGGATATCCTGACGAACTACCAGCCTGTCTCTAACCTGCCTGTTTTAGGCAAGGTTTTTGAGAAGGTTGTTGTGTTGCAGCTGGGAATTCACTTGTCAGCCTTCAACATATATAAGCCTCTCTAGCTGGGATTTCAAGGTTCAGCACCAAGACTGCTCTGGTCAGGGTGCATAATGACTTGCTCAGGGTGAAGACTAAAGGAGGGTGATCAGTTCTTGTTTTCCTGGATCTCTCCACAGCATTTGACACTGCAGACCATGGGCTTTTATTGGATAGACTCAGGCAGTACATGGGACTCCCCAGCAGAGTTATTATCTGGTTTGACTCCTACCTCAAGGGCAGGTCTCAGAGGGTTGTGGTCGGCAATTTCTGATCGCACCCAATGGACTTGTACTGCAGTGTACCCCAAGGGTCAGTTCATGCTGTTTTCAGTGTACATGCTGCCTCTGGGTGGAATCATTAGGCAGTATGGATTTGGGTTTCACTGCTATGCTGATGAAACCCAGCTCTATCTGTCTTTTGTACCCCAGGACCGGGGAGCAGTGGATGTGAGGAATCAGTGTTTGGCTAAGATCCAGGGCTGGATGTCATCAAGCTGGTTGAGACTTAACCCAGACAAAACTGAAGTACTGGTGATGGAGCCGGGTTGAAGAGGGGGACTGAAAGTGTCGGGGAGGGAAACAGGGCTTTGCTTCGCTACCTCCAGGCTTGACACTGCCCAAAAGATAAAGATTCTGGGTGTCATCCAGGACAAAGGGCTGACATTTGAGGCTCAGATGTAAGCAATCATCTGAAATGGCTGCTACCATCTTAGAAATATTACCTGGATTTGTTCTCTTATCCTCTCTGAGGACTTGCCCTCTCTAGTACATTCCTTTGTGACATCTCGTATCAATTACTGTAACACCCTTTACATTAGGGTCAGTGGAGGTACACTGCAATGCTGGCAGCTAGTGCAGAATACTGTTGAGAGATTTTTGACCAGACTTCTGAGGATGAGTCACATTACCCCTGCACTGCGGGAACTGTAATTGGCTGCCAGTTAAGTGGTATATCTCCTATAAGGTTGGTTTGCTAACCTATAAGTCCCTACATGGTCTGTGTCTGGGCTACCTGTGTGAGTTTCTGAATCCTTATTTTCCTTCTGTTCCCCACCATTTTGTCAAGGAGGGCCTCCTGGTTGTCCCGAGGACCAGACTTAAAATGTCCGTGGACAGAGCCTTTGAAGGGGCTGGTCCATTACTTTAGGATTCGATACCTAAGACCCTGAGGGAGGCCCCCTCAGTAGAAGCCTTTAAAAAAGGACTTAAAACCTTTTTTGTTTGCTCAGGCATTTGGTGTTTGAATTGTTTATTTATGAGTGGCTTATTTACCTGGCATTCAGACCTGCTTTTAGCTTTTTATATTTGGGTGTAGGGGTTTTAATGTATTATAGTTAGGGCTCAGCAGTGCTTCCTATGTTAAACCTCAAATTTTGCACTTTAATAACGTCACAATGATTCAATGATTCAACAGATTTGCATGACATTTTGCATGTATGATCTTGTGGGTAGGCCTCTTTACGTGCCAAGTTTCGTTCTGGTTGGATGTGTGTATTCCAAGATTGGGATAGTGCAAAAACAAAAAATCACAGTTTTTCACAGTTTTTTTTTTGTTATTGCCTTGCACCCAGACAATTTGGAATTTTGGTCTGAAATTTTCAGGGTAGAAAGGGCTTGGGTCACAGGTGTGCCTTTCACTTATTTAGTGAAAAAAATATTAATCCGTTCCAAAGTTATTAAATTTTAAAGTTCTCTTTATTTTCAATGGGAATTTCACTCTTCTGGATAGCTTCCTGGAACAAGAAAATAATTTGTTCAAATGAATAAGGATTATTTTTCATTAGGGGCCAATCCTTTTTCATTAGAAAAAAATTCCTTTTTCGTTTTCTGCCATCTTGTTTTCAGTTTAAAACAAAATATTGAAAACAGACAAAAATTAGATGCTCTACAGGTGTATTATGCTCATTGGAACTTCATTAGGTGAATTCTGCAGTTGTCTGGTGTCAAAATGACCCTGGATTTTTTTTTCAACATTTTAAATCCTTTTTTTTTACTCGATAAGATCCTTTTTTGTGAATTCTTTTTTGTTCAAACAAAAAAGGATCACAAGTCATGAAAAAGGATTTCTGTTTGTTTTCATGAGTCCTTTTTTTATTTGCACAGAAGAGGACCCCGTGGAATGAAAAAGGATCCTTGTTATGAAAAAAGATTTTGGACGTAATTATTTTTCCGATTCCTTTTTAGTGACAAGGGATCCTTTTTCATTTTATTTTTTCATTCAAACGAAAAGGGATCTATTGATTCAGAAAAGGATTCTGGACTTAGTTTTTCACTGAATCTTTTTTTGTTTGAAGAAATCCTTTTTGGTTTCATATGGAAAAGGATTCCTTCATATGTAAATAGCTTTTTTCGAGTCCTTGCTATAATTTCTATTAGTTTCCCTGCTGTCTAGTGACCACTCCCATCCTTGATTGTCTTCCACATTGTTATTTATTTTAGATATTTAATTTTTTCCTTTACATTCTTCCATGGTGTCCATTTGGCACCCCCCCCCCACTCTTCCATTGTCACCCCATAATATTTTTTTATATTCCCGGTGTCTAGTGGCACCCCTCACCCTCCTGTTCCCATCCCCATAAATATTTTATATATCCCTGGTGACTAATTGCACCCCCACCCTCCAGTTCCTCACTCCATACATTTCTACTTTATCCCTGGTGTCTAGTGGTGCCCACCACCCTCTGATGGCTGTCCCCCTTGTATTTTAAAGTTGCCCTGGTAGTTAGTGACACCTCCACTCTCCACTGTCAGTCTGACCCTGAGAAAAAAAAATGGTCCCTTGATGCCTTTTTTTCCCCCAAATCTGTAAAACAAAAAAAAAAAGTCCATCAGTGATGCGGCCCCAGCCTGACCTCCCACTGAGCACCCACCATTCTGCATCCCCAACCCCCCCCCACATACTCTCACTCACCTGAACAGGTCCCAGTGTGCAGATCTACTCTCCCATTGAAGACATGTCTTGTTGCTGGAACCGGTGATTGCTATATGACAAATAAGGTAAGTGCAGTTGAAAACCTCAGTGAAATACACTGAATTGCACTTACCTTACTTGTCATATAGCAGTTGCTGATTCCAGCAGCAAGGCTTGTCTTTGATGGGAGAATGGATCTGCACACTGGGACCTGTTCAGGTGAGTAAGGGGGTGTGGGGGTCTGGGGGGGCAGGGTGGTGGGTGCTCAGTTGAAGATTGGGCTGGGGGGCCACATCATCGCTGGAATTTTGTTTTACAGATATAAAAAAACAGACATTGAGGGACTGTTTTCTTATTTACAGGGTTGGACCAAGATTGAAGGGTGGGGGTGCCACTAGCCACCAGGGAACCTGAAAATAGAAGGGGTACAGCCATCAGAGGGTTGGGGGGGTTCTACTAGACACCAGTGATAAAGTATAAATTTGGGGGTGAATCAGAGGGTGGGGGCTGCTACTAGACATCAGGAATATATAAAATATTTATGTGGATGGGAATGGGAGGGGGTGTGCCACTAGACAACTGGTGGTAAAAAGATATTATAGGGGTAAATAATCAGAGGGTGAAAGGTATATATATATATATATATATATGAAACAAAACAACATTTTAAGTTGTTTTCTTTATATTTAACATATCGTTCCCTGGTGTCCAGTGGTAACCCACACCTTTTGATTTCCCTCCCATTAAAGACTCGTCTTGTTGCTGGAACCAACCATTGCTATATAGGAAATAAGGTAAGTGTGGTTCAGTGTATTTATTTATTTCTCACTCACAAGATCCTTAAGACAGAACCTAGTTTCAAAGGGTCTAGGGTCATATATAACAGTATAGTATAGGTACAGTTATATTATGACAAGGTAAAGGCACAGTTATATTGCATATTAACAATAGTAACTGACATGGCAAAACACAGCTGAGTAACACAACATGACTAACATATTAAATTGCAGATGAGTAACGCAACATGGGTGTATGGGATACAGCTTGGCATAGGAACATGAATTGTGCATTTTACAAAAGTGATTTGACAGAGATACAGTGCAGGCAATTTAGAAGAAACTAAACACCTACATTTTGGGGAGTTTCGACTAGTAGTAGTTAGGAGGCAGCCGAGTATCCCAGCATAGGAACACAGGGTACAAGTGTGGCACAGGAGCCCCATGTGGGGAAAGAAGAAGGCTTAGAAATCAGGGGAAGATAGAAGAATGCTGTAGCTGAGTCAGTGATAGCAGCCACAGGGGTTATGAGAGGTGGGTGAGGCTATTAGCTGGGACTTAAAGTTGACCAGTGAGCCAGAGGTTGTGAGTGATGGCCTGAGGGAGTTCCATATTTTAGGGAAACTAAATGAGAAACATGACTGCTTCAGGGAGGTTTTCCTTCTAGGGAGCACCATGGAGTTATGCTGCACCGCTCTAATTGTGTACCTGGAGGCCATGGGGCTAAGAAGGGAGAGGATACCTATGGACAGTTGTCCAAGCAAGGCTTTTTTGCCTGTGACGAGGGTTACATAATGTAGACAGGACTCAAGATTAGCAACCCTAGGTCAACATACAGGGTGCATTTATAAGATTCCCATTTTTGGTTGAGAGCAAGATGGCAGGTCCTATTCATTAAGCCCTGGACTCTGCTGAGCACTTTGCTATAGGCAGCACCATATATCACCAGTCCATAGCCTTTTTTTTATTTTTTTATTTTTTTCCATTAAGTAAACTTTATTAGATATTTTCCAATAAATGGTCCAACAAAACACAAAAAAATACAAAAGTTTGTGAACCAAGCTTTGTACAAAGAAATAGAGCCATAGCAAATCAACAACACACAATATAATAACATAACTAAAATACCTCACCCTTAACAAACCCCACAAAATCCATTGAAGATGGAAAGGAATACTACCCGACAACAAACCCCCTACCCCCCACAAATGCCATCAACATTATATACTGGAAGTTCCCATGGGTTGAGTTGTTCTAATACAAGAATAAGGGCATCCACAAAAGCAGAGTACAATCAACTTGGCAAACAGTAACAGGAAAAGTGGTCTAAAAAATGGGTGATCTAATGTAAATTAAAATGAAAGCAACCAGTGATAAAGAGTACCCCATTTTGTCAAAAAGCTGTCCCTTTTATGTCTTTTATTGGCTAGGTGAAGTTCCAAATTCACAGCATTCAAAAGTTCTCTATGCCACTCTACCCAGGACGGTACTGTAGAATCTAACCAATAACTGAGTAACACCATTTTGGCTGCAGTAGCAATAAGGATGATATAATTACATTGGTAACTAAAAGGGATATTACTATACCATCCTAATAAACAGATCTCAAGAAAAAATAATGGACCTAGATCCAAAGACAGATCTAAACCATCCTTAATAGCTGACCAGAAGGGGTCAGCTTTGTCATAATTCCACAATATGTGATATAATGTACTTTCAGAGGACTGACATCTTAGGCAAGTAGAATGTATCTGCCAGTCCATTCTATTTAATCTGGATGGTGTGAAATACATATTATGCAATATTTTAAATTGCATCTGTCTAAGTCTATCTTGTTATATATTTTTATTTAAGTCCTCCCAAACTTTCTTCCATTCCTTTGGACTCCACTGTAATGATAAGGCATTTTGCTAATAGTATGTCACCCCAGTGAAAGGAGCAATTTATAAGGATTGTTATACACTGTATAATTTGTAAGTGGCATGTGGAGACAAAGCTGCCGTTTCCAATTCTTCTAGATGCAGAGAAAAGGAATCTTCCCAAAGCATAGCTCCCAGGAATGCCTGTACCGCCCTAGTCATTTGTAATTATCTAAAGAAGAGTTTGGGATCCAATGCATAGTGACTTTGAAAGGTGGCGAAGTCCAGGATACAGTCCCCTTGTAGTAGCATAGCCACTGGGGTAGAGGACAGTTTTAGTAGAAAAGAGATAGGAATTGGGTGTCTATCTATGCAAAAATTAGGATTGTCAAATAAAGGTTGGGAGAGACATTTATAAGGGACAAATCGAAAAATTAGACAAAACTTTCCTTGGGCTCCAATCCACCAGTAACATGGCTGTTTTTTTAGTTGCCAAGGTACACTCTTCGGTGGGATAAAAAAATGAAAGAGGAAAGGTTTAAACCAGGCCCCTGGCAAATTGAGTGTTCAATAGTAAGCCACACAGGGGCGTGTCCTACCAATGGCAACTCAGTTGGCAACCTCCAGTGAAAATACTTAAACCCTTGAAGAGCCAGATAATAAAGAAAAAGTCCAGCAGGTGGATACTGCCACACTAGAAGGAAATGTAAGCTTTTTGTGCTCATCTCATGCACCATTATTCCATAAAAGTTGGATAAAAGAGAATGTAGGTGCTGAAACCATACCTGTGGGATAAATATGTTAAGCATACCCATGGGATATAAGAGTCGGGGAAGAATATTTGTTTTAATAGTGCTAGCCCTTCCCCATAATGATAAAGGAATGGCTGACCACCTTTTCAAATCCTGGTCTATTGTACGGAGAAGCAAATCCAAATTCAGCTTAAGTAAAAGGAAAAGACTGCGCTATATAAAAATACCTAAATAAGGTAACGCCTTAGTTTTCAACTGCAACCCTAGAGAGAACATAAATGGTTTATCTACATAAACACTGAGTGGTAACATTACCGTTTGACTGTAATTAAGTTTGTAAGCTGAAATCTTGCTGAATCTAGATATCTCTTCCAGGGCCACCGGAATAGAATTATTAGAGGAAGCTAAATGTAATAAAATATCATCAGCATAAGCTAATAATTTGCATTTGCATCCTCTGATCGTTATACCCTGAATGTGAGGATTGCCCTTTAATTTCAATAGTAAGGGTTCTAAATGCAAATTAAAAAGAAAGGGGGATGGGGGATCCCTATCTGGTGCCCGAAAAAAACAGAAAAGGGAGGAGAAGCCACTCCATTGCACAAACTAAAAGCTGAAGGATGAGAATACAGAATCCGGACCTATTTGCTAAACTCTTCCCGGATGTTATAAGCCTTCAAGGCTGTAAACAAATAAGGCCAGGATACATGATCAAATGCTTTCTCCACATCCAAGGAGACCAGGGCCGCAGGAATCCTGGACTCCTCAGCCGTGGAGAGCAAATGGAATGTTTTACAGGTATGATCAGAAGAATGTCAGACAGCCATGACAATGACCTGCTCAGGTCTGATTAGACACGACCAGATCTGTTCCAGGTGAGTGGGAAGTATTTTAGCCAAGATTTTAAAGTCTGAATTAATAAGGGATATTGGACGGTAATTTAAAAGAAATAGAGGATCTTTACCTGGTTTGGGTAACACAATAATACAACCCTGACTGAGGGAGGAAACTGTTAAGCCATGTTAAAAAAGAAAGTTAAAAACATCCACTAATATTAAGGTCAAAAGTGAGGAAAAGTTTTTATAAAAATTGGCTGGAAAGCCATCAGGTCCAGGCGCTTTATTAGAGGAAAGAGACGAAATAGCCTCTGCCACTTCAGAGACCAGGATAGGCCCCCCTAAATCTAACTTTTGGTCTTCTGAGACTTGGGATAATACAACATTATGAAAATAACCCTCAATCTGTAACAAATCTGAGACTATGTTAGGGGAAGGAGAATACAGAGCCTCATAATATTGACAGAACTTCTTAACAATATCTCGAGGTTGGGTAACCAGATTATCAGTTCCAACTACCTGTATCCCATGAACAGCTTCAGACTCAGTTTGTTGATGTAATCGAAGAACAAGAAGTTTACTGGCTCTTTTGCCTTGTTCTAAACTCTTACTTTTTGTGTGCAATATTGTCAGTTCAGCTTTTTCATTCAAAAGAGTGCAATATTTTGCTCCTAGAGAATTAAGAGACCCCCACGTAGATTCTGGTGTTGAGGGGGATAATTTGGATTCAATATCTTGTACCTGGGTTAACAAATCTTGCACTTATGTTTTTCCCTGTCCCTCCTAGTGGCAATCCAGATGCATTTGCTCTGGATTGCGGCTTTAGCTACCCCCAGACTACATCTAGAGGGATTTTGGGTGTCCTGTTAGTTTGAAAAAAAGCCTTGATAAATTGGTGCAACAAATCTGTGTTTGTGTGATCTCACAATAATTGTGTATTCATTCGCCAGATATAATCTTTTTCTTGGTTCCTAGAATACCCAATACCAGACTAACCGGGGTATGGCCTGATATCACCAGTTCATGTGTGTCACAACGCCTCACACCAGACAGTTGCTCTTGGGAAAGTAAAAAATAATCTATTTGTGAAAAAGAATTGTGCACAGAAGAGTAAAATGTATAAGTGTGTTCTGTTGGGTGAAATGTACACCATGGGTCTGTTAATCCTAAGAAATCCATCAATTCCTGGAGTTCTCGCTGTGGGGGCATCAACCCCTTTTGGCCTGATTGGATCTGTCCAGATCTGACTGAAGGACTAAATACCAGTCTCCACCCACAACCACCGGTAGGTGACTATATGGGGCCAAAAGCACCTTCAGCTTGGGAAAAAATGAAAAGGAGTCTGTAAGAGGGCCATAGACTGAACCCAATAAAATTTCTGAGGAATCTAATCTCCCATGTAAAAAGATATACTGGCCTTCTGCATCCCACAATTCTTTAATTACTTGAAAAGAGAGACATCTGTGGTGCAGGATACATACTCCATTCTGCTTAGAACTGTTCCCTGTGCCATAGACAGTTCCCATCCATGTCCTATGAAACAAATTAACCTTTTCTCTAAGCAAGTGAGTCTCTTGAATAAGGGCTATATCAACCCCTAGATGCCTCAAATGCCAGAGTAGAGCATACCTCTTCTTAGGTTCCTGAGCTCCTTTAACATTCCATCATACATATGTGTAAGACTTCTCCACCATTATCCATTACAACATTATATTGTAAAAATTACCCCATGGGAAAATGACCCAAGTGATGGCATCCCACCCCTCCCCCACAGCATACCATGATCCATCTCTATAGAGGTATTTTATCTCCACCCCCCCCAACCAAGAGCATAATCCCCAAGGAAAATAAAAATCCTACAGATGATCACTGAACACAGGGTGACTAAGTCCCTCACTCCCAGTTTCATGGTCTATGATACTACCACCAGCATCCCAGCCAGACCACCCACCCCCAGACCCCCAGAACCCCGTTTTATATATATATATATATATATATATATATATATATATATATATATATATATATTATGGTAGCAGTAGTGCTACCATAGTTAGGAATTGAGGCCATTTACATGTTAAACCCCAAATTTCACCTTAATAACTTTGCAACTGTTTGATGGATTTGCCTGAAATTTGGAATTTATGATCAAGAACCATAGGCCTTAGGATCTGCCAAGTTTGTACTGGTCGGATATACGGCTGCGGAGTTATTAAGTGTGATCTGTGCGTGCGTTTACGCTTTTCTGGAATTCTGTGGTCGTGCCTACAGGTCGTACGGTTTGCGTGACCGGCCCAAAATCTTCAGGGAACGTGCAGCCGGGGTCCCCAATGTGCCTTTCAAAGATTTCATGAAAAAATATTAAACGGTTCAAAAGTTATTCAAAAAACAGTTTCCCATTATAAGTCAATGGGAAAAGTTAACAAAAAGTTCAACACTTTCGCAAATGCATTTTTACTTTCGCAAATGGGCCTGTTACTTTCGCAAATCGGCCATTTTATTTTCAGTTGGTGATCAGAAAAATGGTTGGCATTTAAATTTGGGACCCTCTAGCAACCTAATTTTTTTTGTATTCACCCAGTCGGACCCTGAGGATGCTTGCCGTGTCTTTATTTTGTGGTAAAACACCCCAGAAATATGTTTTTCAAATTTCTGGAAAAAGTACTTCTAAATTACTTTCGTTTATTTAAAGTGCTCAGCCTTATGAAGCTTTCATAAAATTGCTACAGTACCTTCTAGTCTGTGGAAAATGACAGCAATTCTTTGGCACTGTGCTGCAAAATAACTGTTGGGAGTTTTGGGCTGAAATTTGGAGAGAACGCAGCCGACATCTCACAGATGTGCCTTTCAGTGTTGTCTTGAAAAAATATTACACAGCGGCAAAGTTATGGCACTCCAAAGTTGACAGTTTTTCCCATAGGATAACATTACGGCGCCCGAAGCATTACAGGAATCCTTTGGCACCCTGCTGCAAAATAACGGTTTGGTCTTTTTTCCTGAAATTTGGAGGGAAGACAGCCAATAGTACACAGATGTGCCTTTCAGTAGTTTGGTGAAAAAATATCGCATGGTGGCAAAATTACGGCACTCAAAATTAACGTTTTTCCCATAGGATAACATTACGGGCCGACACTTAACAGAAATCATTTGGAGCCCTGCTGCAAAATAACGGTTGGTCTTTTTCTGAAATTTGGAGGGAAGACAGCCAACAGCCCACAGATGTGCCTTTCAGTAGTTTGGTGAAAAAACATTACAGGGAGGCAAAGTTATGGCGCTCCGAACTTTTCTTTTTTTCCCATAGGATAACATTACGGCATTCGCTGCGCCTTTCAGGGCCGTATCTCGGAAACGGTGCGAGATACGGACTTTTCGTCGGAAAATTTCTTAGCCCCTAATGGGGCTAAGATTCAAATTAGCCAGGACAGTTGTAAATAATACGACTTTTTAATTTTTTTTTTACGTCGTACGGTTCCTGAGATATAATGTATTTAGTATTCCAAGATCTCATTTTCTGCGCCGATACTCATTATTTTGCATACATTATTTGTACTCACTGTCTTTCTCAATGCAGGTTTTGGGGAAAACCAGCCTGTGTGCTTACATTACTGTTACTGTTGCCCTTTCGCTGCGGAACATGTACCGTTCACTTACCATTGGCGTCTGCGCCACCATGTGCGTTATCGCTGCGTTTCATTTCGCTTGCGTTTCTGTTATTTTTTGCCATTTCTGTCTACAGTACTGTTTATCTTACTGTTTCACTTTACATCACCATGCCCATTGACATTTCTGTTTGCAGGCACCATGTTACTATGTGACAGCACATCACATGGCAGACCATTCCCGTCTACGCCACCATGTGCGTTACCCTTTCTGTTCTCATTCGTGCTTGTGTTACCATGTGCGCCACTGTTAGCATTTCTGTTTGCGTTGCTGTCCCTGTCAGTATGCCACAACACATCATGTGGCGGGAGCGCGGGGCCCCGCCAATGCATTATGCAGCAGCGTTTAATGCATTAGTTAGGGTTGTTCCACAGCGGCAAAGTGAAATTCGCTGTTAGGGTTGAAACCCCCTTGGACCCCCGCCCACCCCCAACCGGCATTGGGGTGCGCATTGGGATCGTGAGTCTAACTCTCACCCCATTCTTCTATACCTCTGCTGCTTTACACATGTCATTTTGGTGAGAGTTAGGGCTGGCAGTCAATCGCAACCCAATGCCGGTTGGGGGGTGGGCGCGGGGGTCAAGGGGGTTTTCAACCCCCTCACTTTTGTCGCTGTGAACAACCTAATTAATGCATTAAACGAGTTTTTGCTCTTAATATATATATATATATCACCAACTCAGATGCAAGATGATAAAAAATCCCTGCAATAGGGGAATTATATATACATAAAAGAGTAGTGCCAACATTTTAGCCTTAGAAAACAAAAAATCTATTCTGGCCAGTTCACCTTCTCACATACACATATGCAGTCTCATTTATAATCAAAGTAAAGTAACTTGATAGTATTTGGTGATAGATCGTGTACAACAATAATCAGTTGCACAGGGTATCAGAAAGAAAAAAGGGCACTAGATGGCAGTAATGGAATAGGAAACCTGACACTAACAACAACAATTAATATTAATGGACCAGCAACTATTAAGAGCTATAAACATACTGTACATTTGAAACAATACATGCCTACAACAAAACCAACCTAATTCCCCTTCCTACTAGAAACCCCAAGCAGGGACATGCCAATTAAAACTAAACAACAAACATTTCTTCTGTAATAATACATGCTTGCTTGTAACCATGTTAAATATAAGGAACTTTCTCGAAGTCTGCTAATTAGAAAGGCTGTAGCCTGAGGTTCTATTGAGGGGAATAGCTCCTCCCCTGTCTCCTATATAAACCCTCAGACTACGAACGCTCTGCTTAGAGCAAGTCGCACTCGCTGGTGTGCTGCTGCTGATCCAGGTCTGCTCTCTTTAGCCTCCTCTGTCTCTCCTTGCTTTCTTACCTGTCCCCCTCCTCTCCTCCCATTTTGCTCTGGACCCTGTCTCCTGCTCATTTTCTTGTTTTCTCCTGTTCCCCCTTTCCCCGCTCTGCCCCTTGTCCTTCTTGTGTCTATTTTCCGTACCTTTTGTCCTCTTTTTGGGGGGATTTCTGCAGCTGCATTCCATGCCACACTGCGCTTTATTCACCACAGCTTGTGCTGCCCCCACTGCTCTTTCTCTTTCTGTGCTGCTTCTCCTTTCACTTGCTGCATGCTAGTGGCTCCTTCTTCTCTGGTTTCGCTTTCTCCCATTCGAGCAGCCTCCGTTCCATGCTGCTGCAGTTTCTAGTTCCGTGACACCGCTCAAACCATATAGTTTGTTGGAATCCCCTGTGCAGGAGCCTTCAAGACTAAGACATGCTGCAATCCAGAGTGCAGCCGCCTACTGCTGCAACCAGAACTACATTGTCTATGCTCCTTTGCCTGCCGACTATGACCACAGGTGCATGTACAGCAGGTCAGCTATTCCTGCCGAATCCCAGCCTGCATTCCCTTCTGCAAATGCATCATCACTACTTTCCTAGGTGTCACATCTCTCTGCCCTTCTGCAGCACTGTGTGCACCCAGCTTCTACTGGATGTCGTTGCTCCATTGCACCTGACTGATGCTGCTTCCTGCACCCGCAGCTTACCTTCCCTAACTTGGGCCCCAGATCAGTCCTCATGAGTACTGTACTGCCTGTCCATTATTCACTTATTTACTGACTGTTTTGGCCTCTGATTCCATACGTGCTTCTTATTTGATTGCTGCGGCAACCTGCTACCACACTGATGGGCACTGGTTTATCACCGCTTGCTTAGGACGCAGCTCAGTGCCATAAGCAGGTCCTGCAATACGGCTACACCATATATTCTGCCACAGTCTTACAGAGTACTTCCCCTTTGCTGAAGCTACATTAGCTGCCTGTCAGGCAGCACTTCCTATTACCTATAGTTGACAACTGGGTCCTTCCAATGACTTGGAACATGTCGGACTAGTTACTCCATTCCAGACATCTATCAAGAACGCTTACTTCATACCTGCTGGCTACTTCATCTGTGGACTTCTTGAATTCCTTATCATCCTCGATGTTCAACTCCTTCTAGGCTTTTTCCTCAGGCTGGCAATGCCCCAGAACTGAATTTTCTCAATCTGCCTACCAGGCTTCTAATTCTGCAGGTCCAGGTTATCGATATCCTGGCAAACTGAACAGGCCATCGCATCCTGAAGCCATTCTGCAGCTTCCTTCTTCCCTTCAGCCTAGCTGGAGACAATTGTCATACAGTCTTGCTGGTCAGCCAACCAACATGGTGGCTGGCTCGACCCCTCCATTACCTTCAGGTGAACCCTACCTCAGGATGGCCTTTGAGAAGCTTCAGTCAGTCCTACAAGCCTATGTGGCAGCCTAGCTCTACTCATACTGACTACTGCTACTGCCGGCTGAACTCCATGGAGGTCCAGCCAGTTCTGCTAGTCTATGTGGGGGCCTAGCTTGACTCACTCATTTCCTTACTCTTCAGGCAGACCTACGTGGCTCTCCTGTCACTCACTAACCCACGTCATGTGCCTAGCTCGCTACCTTTATTTAATGCTGTTCTCTAGTGGACTAATGTGGCTTACTCTATCACCTGTGCATTCAATCATAGCATGCTGTGGACTTCTTAGGATCCCTTCTTCAGCTGACTTTCTTCCGTGCCTACCCTACTACATCATTCATTCATGCTTCTGCAGACCTCTGCGTCCTCTAGTCTATTTCAACATGTGTCTCTCTGCCAGAAAATCCATGAATATACCTCAATTCTGGGACATCTCGGGACAATTGTCTTCTCTACAGCCTCGTGGTTTCACTGCGCCACTGGATTTCAAGCTTTGTGCAAGCTTCCATCTTCCTACTGTTTCGCTTCCAGCTCAAATTTCTGGCATTCCCCATCCCTCCGTCACTAGCTGGATCTCCTTCTGCCTGTCTACCCGCTCCTCTCCTTGATCATCTGGATCTGGACCATCTCAAGACTTTTCATTTTATCTGCCTTATCTTTTTAACTGTGCGTTGGCAGCTTAACTTCTCCTCTGGCTGGACCTCATTCTGCTCCTACTGCTTTGCTCCCTGTCCCCCTAGTTCTGGATTGCCATCATACTTTTTGGACATCACTTTTAACCAGATCTTCATCAGACTGTCTCATCTTACCCTTGCCTCCTTGCTGACTCCACACAACATGATTGGGGACTCTACCAATGATGTCTCGCCTTCAGTCGTAGTTGTCCAGTACGGGACATTGCCAGTGACTACCTTCCACCTGCTTGCACCTGAAACATAGAAACATAGACTTTGACGGCAGATAAGGACTGCTTGGCCCACCTAGTCTGCCCATTTCTCTACCTACAGGACAAGTTGTAGATCCTAGTTAACCAACAGCCTATTTCTTCCTACCCCCCACAAGAATTGCCTTATGTCTGTCCCATGCATTCTTGAATTCTCCCACAGTTTTAGACCCCACAACCTCCTCAGGAAGGCTGCGCCATGCGTCCACCACCCTGTCTGTGAAAAAATACTTCCTCACATTTCCCCTGAGCCATCCCCCCTCTATCTTCAAATGGTGTCCCCTTTTTCATGGATATCTCTTTTTCTGAAAGATGCTATCCTCTTGGACTTTGTTGATTCCACTGAGGTACTTAAAAGTTTCTATCATGTCCCCCCTCCCTCCTTTCCTCAAGGGTATACATATTAAGCTCCTTTAGTCTTTCCTCGTATGGCTTCTCTTGCAGACCCTGCACCATTTTAGTTGCCCTCCTCTGGACTGCCTCCATCCTGTCTATGTCCTTGCAGAGATGGGGTCTCCAAAACTGGATGCAGTACTCCAGATGGGGTCTCACCAACTGTCTGTAGAGAGGGATAACAACTTCCTGTTTTCTGCAGGTGATGCCTCTCCCTATACATCCCAGTATCCCCCCAGCCCTCCCTACTGCCTTCTCACATTGCTTGTTAACCTTAAGGTCATCTGATATGATTACCTCTATCCCTTTCCATTTTTGTTGTTGTTACTACCCCCCCATTCCCCCATTGTGTAATCCTCCCCTAGGTTTTTGTTTCCCAGGTGCATTGTTTTGCACTTCTTTGCATTGAATCCAAGCTGCCATACTTCTGACCATTCCTCCAACCTTGTCAAGTCCCTTCTCATCCTTTCCATGCCTCCTTGTGTATCAACCCTGTTGCAGATCTTTGTATCATCTGCAAAGCGGCATACTTTTCCTTCTAGTCCCTCTGCACTGTCACTTATAAAGACATTAGAAAGGACTGGACCCAGTACTGAACCCTGCGGTATCCCACTAGTAACCCTTCTTTCTTCAGAGTGGACTCCATTTACAATTACCTTCTGTGTCCTGTTGTCCAGCCAATGTTTTACCCAGGCTACCACCCTGAGACCCACTCCCAGGCTGGTAAATTTGATTATTAATCTTTTTTGTGGGACTGTGTCAAATGCCTTCCTAAAGTCTAGGTAGGCCATGTCCGCAGCCCCTCCCTGGTCTACTACTTTGGTCACCCAGTCAAAGAAATCAATCAGATTAGTCTGACTTGACCTTCCCACTGTGATCCCATGCTGCCTTGGGTCCTGTGCCCCACTGGCCTTTAGGTACTCAACAATTCTTTCCTTCAGAAGTGATTACATCACTTTTCCTACCACAGAGGTTAAATTGACAGGTTTGTAGTTTCCTGCCTCTATCTTGCTCCCACTTTTGTGAAGGGAAATCTCACCCGCCTTCCTCCAGTCCTCAGGTACCACACCATCCTCCCATGATTTGTTAAAAAGGGTAGTCAGTGGTGTCACTAGTTCTCCCCTTAATTCTTTTAGAATTCTGGGGTGAATTCCATCAGGCCCCATTGCTTTGTCCACCTTCAGTTTTAGGAGTTCTTTCAGAACCCTTTCTTCTGTGAAAGGACTGGGATTGACCCCCCAAATCCAGAGTGCTTCTGTTAATTGGATTAGGCACCTCCCCCCCCTCCTCCTCTTTTGTGAATACTGAGCAGAAGTATTCATTCAGTATTCCTGCTTTTTCACTGTCCCTCTCAGCCACCCATCGTCCATTCTATTCAGCCTCACTATTCTTCCCTTTGTCTTTCTATGCTCCCTGATATACCTGTAAAAGGTTTTATCCCCCTTCTTAACCAAGTTGGCTATCTTTTCCTCAGTTTGGGCATTTGCTATTCTGACTTTCCTCCCTACTTCCTTCTGCCTTAACTGGTACAGTTCTCTGTCCTGCTCCTTCTGTGTTTCCTTATACTTCCTAAATGCTATCTTTTTCTCCCTAACCTTCCCCGCCACCTCTTTTGAGAATCATAGTGGCTTTTTCTTTCATTTTGATTTATTTGCTCCACACAAAGGCTTATTGCCTCTGTGATGGCAGTTTTGATGTTTACCCATTGTTGCTCCACCCCTCCTTCTAGCATATTTCCTAGTGCTTTTCTAAGGCACTCTCCCATCTTGCCAAAGTCAGCCCTTCTGAAGTCCAGTACCCTCACTTTTGTATGGCTTGACTCTGTAGCTGAGTTTATCATGAACCACGCTGTTTGGTGGTCACTTGTTCCCAGATGGTTACCCATTTCTTAATCTGAGATCCTCTCACTGTCCCCATTTGAGAGTACAAGGTCTAAGATTGCTCCCTCATGAGTGGGTTCCAAAACTAGCTGTCTGAAGCATGCCACCTGTGGGGCATCGAGAATCGCCCTGCTCTTGGATGTGGCTGCAGCAAAGGTGCTCCAGTTAACATCTGACATATTCAGGTCCACCATCAACAGTATCTCCCCTTTCTCTGCCATCCTAAGGATGCCTTCTATCATATCCTTGTCCATTCCCTCCCCCTGACCTGAATTGCATTAGTCCACAACTTTCTTGCTTGCTTTGCTGTAGACCTTATCTTGGCTTCTATTTACGACATCACAGGACATTCGTACTCAGTTCCACTTTATGTTCTCATCATGCTTCTCATTTCAGCTTGTTCTGGGACTTCTACTACTGCCTTATCCTGCCTGACACATCCTAGCTGTTTTATTATATCATGACATTCCCGTTCTCAACAGTTTCAGCCTTGGATATTAACCTTCTCGTGTGCTATGTGGGGTTACCGTATCTGGGGGAGTTGCCATTTGATCTGATTCAGTCTCCTCTTCACCGCATTCTTCTGCTGTGCCTTGACCGTAAAGGACTCTTACATTTCCTGAATCATGTCATTCCAAATCTCATAAAGTCTGCCATTGTGGCTCTGCCATCTGGCCCTGACTCATGCTGAACTGTACATCTATACTGTCTCTACAGAGATATATTGCTCAGCAGCCAGTAGGCGTCTTCTACGGCTTACATGTTTATCCTATAAACTTGCTTCGCCCCATAAGGGTGAGGAGAATTCTATCCTCCTCGTCCGAAAAGGGCAGGCTTCTGCTCAACTTTCTCCTACTCGCCCTCAACGGGCTTATACATCTACCATACACAACCTGCCTCACCCCGCATGGGGGCATGGAGGTTCTAATGTTTACTCTACAAACCTGCCTCGCCTCACAAGGGGGCATGGAGGTTTCTACTGTTTACTCTAAAAACCTGCCTTGCCAAAGAGGGCATGGAAGTTTCTATCCGCCTCACCTCAAATCACCTGATTCTTGTCCAGTTCACCCTCATCAGGCTCATACTGCTTACCTGTTTCACCCCACATGGGGCCTGGGGTTCATCAGGCTTTATTGCCTATTTGACACTTATAGATAGACAGCAAAAACAGCTCCTCCGTATGAACAGGTGCTCAAGTTAGGACTTGAAATTCAAAAAAAGGCAAAACTCAGCACACTGTGGTTGGCGTTGAAACAGACATCAGTTTAATACACAGGTAGACACTTACCTGCTTCACCCCATACAGGGCCTGGATGTTCATCTGGCTTATATTGCCTATTTTAAACTTACTTGCTTCGCTCGGGGCCTGGAGGTTTCCAATTGCTTTGCCCACTTATGGCTTAGCAGCCTGCACTCAGCTTACTCACTTTGCCACCAAAGGCCTAGCACTTTACAGTAATTTGTAAGCAGGGTACATGGACCAATGTTCCCCTTTTCTGCCTCGCAAAGAAACAGCTGTTTAGTCATAGTGCCTCCTTCAATTGGAAGTCTTCGCTTTTGGATTGCTCTTCTACCAGTTCTACACTCACCCTTCTAAGATTGATTATTCTCTCAACTGTTGATCAGATTTACCTTGTATCAAACTTATCACATTGTTCATTTATGGTTATTGACTTGGCAATTGCGAACAAGTTATGCTGCTGTCTTTTCGCTGGACACTCAACATCAGTGCCTCAAATCCAGGACTGCCTGCTTGCAATTGAATTGTTAATTTAGGATTACTCTCCCTTAGCATGCCCAGAGGATGGGCAGGTCAGTAGCCATGGATCCTCAGAGGTTCCCCCAAAAGGGTTTTTTTCCTCTCCTGCATGCTATTGGCCACACTCTCCAGAGTTGGAGGAAGTAATTGCACCAGTAATTACATTTCTTTTTGGGGTATTCAGTCCTACTTAACTGAGCATCTTGCCAAAGGTGTGATATAGAGAAAGGCCAAACATCAAGTTCTAACAGTTGCTATATCATCTGTTCAAGCATCTAAGCACCAGTTACATCTAATCCAGTTCTTATGTACTACAACCACTGACCTACATTCATATCCATGCTGACTTATCTAAGCACTTACCATATCATCCAACTCATGCATACTGTAGGCACTGTCCTACCTACTGTTCTAGCTCCGATGTATCTGAGCACAACCTACTGTATATCATTCAGCTCTACTGTACATAGCACAAGCACTGATCTATGAACCCCACATAGAATTAGAATGGCTGTAGCCTGAGGTTCTATGGGGGAATAGCTCCTCCCCCATCTCCTACATAAACCTTCAGGCTACGTCCGCTCTGCTTAGAGTGAGTCACACTAGCCCTCCATCCTCCCCTGCCTCCTCCTCCTTCTCCGGCACTCTTATCTCACCTAATGGGGGTCTTCAACCCTACTCAACTAAGCATCTTGCCAAAGGTGGGATACAGAGAAAGGCCAAACATCAAGTTCTAACAGTTGCTATATCATCTGTTCAAGTATCTAAGCACCAGTTACATCCAATCCAGTTCTTATGTACTACAACCACTGACCTACATTCATATCCATGCTAATGTATCTAAGCACTTACCATATCATCCAACTCATACATACTGTAGGCACTGTCCTACCTACTGTTCTAGCTCCGATGTATCTGAGCACAACCTATATCATTTAGCTCTACTCTATGTAGGACAAACACTGAGCTATGAACCCCACATAGAAATAAAGGATATAGATACAATATCTTAGTTTATCCTATTCTGGGGTTACGTGTGGGAAACAAATCTCTTATTCCATCTAGAAAGAAGGGTAACTAAGTAGATAAAAAGTAAAGGCAATTGTATATAAAGCAAGATTCATAATTCTATCTTTCGGCAGTGTATGAAAACCTAAACAGAAATTGGCAGAGTTCAGAGAGTCTCCCCTGACCACACACACAAAAAAAAGAGAACAAGCCTCCCAAAAGTGACTTAAAAGGTTCCCAATTAGAAGCCTCTAGGTCTGTTATTCACCACCAGGTTTAATCACAAAGAAGCAAATCCAGAGTGATGAGTCCACAAAC
Organism: Neoceratodus forsteri; assembly: GCA_016271365.2. Taxonomy (NCBI): domain Eukaryota; kingdom Metazoa; phylum Chordata; order Ceratodontiformes; family Ceratodontidae; genus Neoceratodus; species Neoceratodus forsteri. The sequence goes on from CM057452.1 coordinate 1,612,920,387, forward strand.
TGAATATGCTGTACTCATACTGTCCAGGGAGAGCACATCAGATCAAATTAGAAACCACATGATCTTCATATTCAGGCAATAAATAAACAGCTGAATCAGATGAATGGTCAAAACTGCTCAACTTGCAAATATGAAATAATAAAAAAAAAGACCACCACGTCCATACACTGGAGAAAGTTCGGGTGCAAGTGAGGGTATCAAAGCCTAACAGTAGCAAAAGAACCCAAGTAGCAGTAGTTTAACATGGTAGCTCCGAGGTTCCTCAGGCAGAAATTCAAGTGCCCACTGTGAACAAATCAGGAAGAAGTTTAGGCAGTTCAGATTTAGCCTGTTCTAAGGTCGCAAATGAATTAACCGATCCGTCACGGTAGACTTTTAGATGGGCAGGATATTGTATTTTGAATTTGATGCCTGCCACCACCAATTTAGATATAATTGATTTGAATGCTGCACATCTCTGTCGGGTTTTGTAGGGTAGATCTTGGAAGACAGCCGCTCTCTTTCCCTCCCATTACAGATGGGGCTGACTCTGTAGCCTGGTAAGAACGTGCTGTTTATCGAGGAAATTAAGCAGCTTAAACAGCAAGGGTCGGGCTTCTCCCCTTCACCCTATGTAAGGTGTAGAGCCCTATGAGTTCACTCCACAATATATTGAAGGCCATTAGAGGAGAGACCTGTGATCATTTTGCAGAACTTTCTGGACAAACCCCAACACATCTTTTCTTTCGCTTCTCTCCGGGAGACCAAGGATAACTAGATTATTCCTCCTCTATCTCCCCTCCAAATCCTCAACTTTTAATTCTAGCTTGGCCATTTTTTGGTGCAGGGTCACCATGGGTGGCTCAGTCCTATCACACCAGGTATCTAATGAGGTGATATGGGCTTCATTGTTCACGAGTCTCTGAGTCAACTCGGCAATCACCGGTTTTATGGAGTGGATTTCATTGGTGAGCTGTATTAAAAAATCACAAATCAGAACCATCTCCTTAAGAAAGATGGAAATGGTTAGTACCTTAGAGTCATTTAATGCAGTAGAAGATTTTTCTGTCTCTGCTTTAGGCTCCTGCAGACCGCAGGTGGCCAAGGGCAGGTGGTGCACTACATTGGGGTCTCCCTCTATATCCCTCTTAGAGGTCATATTTGGTAGCATTATGAAGCTCGGACCTTCCAAAATAGAGTGGTAATACCGGATAGACTAAACTAAGCAAATACACCAATAAACACACAAAGAAAAGGCACCGGGAGAGCGGAGCTGCTCTAGGGAGTGAGTGTTCTTCAGCCAAGCACCAAGTGATTCCCCAAACACCAGTCCATAATCTACAAGACTGAGGATGTAGCATCGGAGGAGTTGCTGCTTGATTTCAGGGAGGAATGCATTTTTGTGCCTATACAGCATGCCGAGTCTGGAGTTAGCAGCCTTAATGAGCACATCCACATTATCTGAGTAGGTCAAGCCTGAGTCAAGGGTTATCCCCAAGTATGTGAAAGTGGTTACTTGACCAATTGGGGCACCTAGGTCAGAGGAGATAACTAAGGTGGGGGAGCGAGGTTTTGCATCTCAAGTAGAAAAGCGTGGATTTAGTTATCTTTAGTTCAGGGTGAGGAGGTTGTTAGTGGACCAGCCACAGATAGCAGTGAAGTCAGATTGGAGGCTGTGCTGGATGAAAGGTAGGCTGCTGCGTGTAGCTGAGATGACTGCATCATCTGCGTATAGGAGTATTTTTGTGGAGGAGCAGGCGTTCAGGAGTTCATTAACAGAATGAACAGAAGGGGACCAAGGATAGATCCTTGAGGGACTCCCACCACCACAGGCCTGAAATGTGAAAGGGTCACTTGGCATTTGACTGCTTGGGTTCAGTCTGTGAGATAGTTTTTTAGCCAGTCAGTGGCTTCCACTGAGAGTCCTAATTTGGTTAATTTTAGGCAGAGCAGATCATTGTTAACAAGGTTGAATGCCTTGGTGAGGTCTATGAATATGGAGCCAGCAGGATCCCCTCTGTCCAGGCCCTAGTGGAGATGGTCAGTGTATTCTATTAGTGCAGTTAAGGTACTATGATTTTTGCAGAAGCCATCCTGTTCAGATGATAGCAGATCATATTTGCTCAGGTATTAAGAAAGCTGGTCATTCAGATGGTCTCTTAGAGTGCTACATTAAGTACAGAGTCACCTCTCTCTCAATTGGCACAGGTCTGTAGAGCAACCGGTAGTAGGTAACCTTCACTTTAAAATTGGGCACAGGCCTATAACACCCTCATATTGGGCCCCTTTGGCTGTGTCCAAGCTTTTGGATCTCTGTCCAAATGGAGAAATGATTTCCTTCCCTAGTTCTCAACTCCAGTTCAATGTACAGGACAGACACTTCTTTAAATATATTCAAATCAAGGAGACTATCATCTCTTTTATAGGGAGCACACCTGGGCCACCCCCAGAGTTGAACTATCTTCAATTTCACAGGTGGCAGAACAGCCCCACTCGGTCTCCAAGGTGTATAAAGAACTGCAGTCTTTTGATCCCCACCTACCTCTAGGTGTCTGTTATTATTGGACCCAGGAGTTGCTCCTTGCAAATGATGTAGATACCTGGAAAAGGATGTGGCACAATACATTCAAGTTTGTTAAGCAGGACAGGCTTCGACTGGTTCAGTTTAACATCATGCGCAACCTATACTTTACTCCAGTGAAGCTCTACAAAATGGGTAGGCTTCCCTTCCCTAATTGTCCACATTGCTCCAGAGCTGAAGGGGCTTTGTACTACATGCTGTGGATTTGCCCAAAAGCTCAAATTTTCTGGCAGTCAATCAGAAGAACCCTGGATCCAATCCTAGGTCTGGATTCACTGTTTACACCTGAAGCCTGTTTGCTTAACAGTTTTCCCACTGGAACCCCACAGTTAGGAAAGCGCACATGGCCCTAATAGCTGCCATGGCTAAATTAGTCATTATGAGGCACTGGAAGGAGGAATCACAGCCCCCTGTGATAGAGTGGCACAGGGAACTATTGCTTGCTCTCCAACTGGAAAAACATATTGCATCAATGCATAACAGAATTAATGCCTTCCTGAAAAATTGGGGATCCTTAGATGCTTTACTCTTGCTATATGGAAGTCCTAATCCTTTAGGTTTGAATCTTTAAAGGTTAGAAAACTCCCAAACTGCTTGGTTAGATACAGTACTTGGCACAGGAAGGGAGATGGGTGTATGGGGGGGTGGGGGGTTGGGTAATTGTCTGTAATGGAGTAGAGTAGTATGTGTTGTGTTAGTATAGGTATTGATTGTCTTTGATGTGTGCAGTCTCATTGACATGTGTCCTGACAATTTTGTTTGCCCATGGCTGTTTAAAATCTTTTAATAAAGTATACTGAATTAAAAAAAAAAGAAAGCTGGTCATTTGCAATTTTTTTCAGCGTTTTGGAAGGGGTGATAGAATTGAAATGGGACAGTAGTTTGTGGGTTGGTCGGGGGCTCCCCCTCTGTGGACAGGTGTTACATGTGCCCTTTTCCAGATTTTTGGCACACATCCAGTTGAGAGAGACAAGTTAAAGATGAGCTGCAGTGGACATGTGATCTTGTGCATGGCATATTTAGGAGTTTCAGGTTGATGTTATCAGGCCTGATTCAAGTAGCTATTTTTATGTGGGCTAGATATTTGTAAGTATCTGCCCAGGTTAGTCTCCTAAGATAAAATGTGGGATGCGACTTGTTTGTAGGTGTGGTTAGGGCTTCCACTGGGTGACTGGGGTGTGCTGGAATGTAGGCGATGAGGTCAATAAATGTGCTATTAAAGGTATTTGTCATGTTTATGTCACCCTTTGGGACCCATCAATGAGGACAGAGTGAGGAAGCAGTTTATCAGAGTTGCCTAGAATATCATTGATTCCTTTCCAGAGTGATTTAGGTGAGTTGAGGGATGAAAACTGTTTGTTTTTGTGGCAGTTAGCCTTGGTGGCTCTTACTTGATGTTTTATATTGTTTCTAATTTCCTTGTACATTAGGAGGAGAGTAGTTAGGCCGAACTCTCGGTACTGTTACCAGACTCTGTTGCGTTCTCTTATTAGAGACATGAGGTTTCTTGTGAAACATGATTGGGATGTTTCTTTTTTGGTAGGGATTTTGAACAGGGCCACAAGGTCTGTTGAAATGCATTATGAAGTAGTTCAAGGCAACATCAACATCCTGTGTCTGCTGCAAGAAGGACCAGTCCATCTGTTGAAGCATAGCTCACAACTGTGGGGCCTTATAGGAGCAGAAAACACCTGCTCTGGAGGGGGAGGGAGCAGCAGGGGGCATTTTAGCTGACCACCGGCATAAAACAGGGGAGTGGTCGCTCTCTAACTCAGCCCATTTTGCACCGGAGTCTTGAAAACACATACCCATCTCAGCTTATTTACTGATGGAATGGGGTGCGTGTAAGAGTTGACGATCCCCAGGCACACCCCACGCTTGATCTGTGAAGAGGCAAAGAGGTGAAACCGTAATGGTTTTTCCTGTTGCTGCCTCCAGGATGGGTTTGAGGTGTTAGGGTTAGAAACCCTAATGCCACATTTCCCTACTGTTGTCACTTTAACCCTAATTAGTGCATAAATGACGTTTTTTTGCAACTAATATTACTATGTATTGACTATTAGTATTAGTTGCTATGTATTGGGCATTTAGTTTTGCCTTTTCCTCTTTGTACAGTACTAGCAACCTGGGCTGCCGAGGAAGGTACCATAAATAAATAAAACTACTATTACTACTACTACTACTACTGCACAAACCACGAGTTTGTGTTACATCAAGTTCAATATTTTATTACAACAAAAACTCATTGCAGACTCGGGTCAAGACACCAAGGTGCCCCATCGCTTCACCGTGTAAGGTTTCATCAGGGGGTGGGGACCGAGCAGACTAGAGTATGTTTAAAAGGTCTCTGACTCCTACGTCATTTAATCACCTGGTAATGACATTCACACAACTTAGTTTATGGTTACCGTAGAGACCTAGCTCCATAATCCCTGCACCAAAACAAATCAAATAAATGAAAAGCTACTGCAACTTTAAATCCAGTGCAGAAGATCAGTGGGCTAAAAATCAATTTAAATGGCTAGGCATAGTTACTAAATAATTCATGTCTACTTTTCATTTAACATAAACAATCTTACTATAAAAACACACAAAGTCACAAGCATAGGAAAAAAATGTTTTTTCATATTTACAAAAATGTTTTCTGGAGCAGAAGCATTTAAATAGATCTATAGATAGAGCAGACTACAGGTCACAGACAGATGTCTATTGCGGTAAATGAACACTCATGCGGGCCATCACCCTATTCTCTGGGTCGGTGCTACTTGCCATCTTAAGTGATCTGCTGGGGCTGAGAGGACCGCTCACTAATCAAAGTATTGCTATGAAAGAGAGAAATATAGAATGATAGGGGACAAAATAAAAACAAGTTACTACAATATTCTCATTTTCACATATATTATGATTTCATATCATTATATGCACAAATTAACTGTTTATTTTTCTGTGCTTGGGACTTTGTGTGTTTTTTATCATTTTAAATTGATTTTTAGCCAACTGATCTTTTGCACTGGGTTTAAAGACGCAGTAGCTTTTTATTTATTTGGCTTGTTTTGATGCAGGGGATTACAGAGCCAGGTCCCTATCGCAACCATAAGCTGAGTTATGTGAACATCATTACCAGATGATTAAATGATGTAGGAGCCAGAGATCTTTTTTTTTTTTTGAAGTTACTATTTATTCGCCTTCCTGCCTGCCATCCCCGACCCTTCAGGAGCCCCAAGGTAGACATCCCTCTGCCTTCCACCCTGCCCATATGACCCCACAGGAACCCCAAGAAGCTTCGGTTTACCCCCCGAGCGGGGATGGGGCAGGGCTCCCTTACCCAAACAATCAACTATCATCGGTCTGGGGGCCATTGGGTGGGTGAAGGCACATCGAGGGCACGTCTCCGGGGGCTCCATCTTCCCGGCGATGGCAGGCGTTTTTCCGCTTTCTCCCACCCCCTACAGCGTTGGACCCCTGACGTCAAGGCGCTGAGCACCGACATCACGCTGTGTGTTGGCAGCCCTTCCCCTTAACATTGGGGGCTTGTAGTACTCCGAGCCTCCGCTCAGAGTCAAACAAGTGTTTGGGCTATGCCTAAACCCTCCCCGGAGTAGGTGAGCTGTCGTGGGACGCTCAAGCCTAACTCCCCCCGGCTGGCCCACCAGCGACCGAGTCTGCTACCGAACCCGGGTCGCTGGTGTGGAGCGAGGTGTGGCATCCAGCGCCTCAACCCTCAGCGCCACTGGGCCGGCTCGCCAAAGACCTTTTAAATGAACTCTAGTCTGCTCAGACCCGCCCCCTGATGAAGCCTTATGTAATGAAGTGCCAGGGCACCTTGATGTCTTGGCCTGAGTCTGTAATGATTTTTTTTTGCTGCAATAAAATCTTGAACTTGATGTAACATAAACAGGTGGTTTGCATTTCTATTCTGGTTGAGTGTGCTAAACCTTGCCTTGTTCACTCCACCCCTGCTTCCTGCCCTGTCTCACCTGAACAAAGAGAAACCCAGTAAGGCCATGTGCCAGTTGTGGAACTCAGTGCACCATGACTCTGAAATGGCAACTAAATCCAGGACAGCCTCCACTACAATGGCTTCCAGTTCTGGAATTTTGTTTCCAAAGCTCCTTGCATTGGGGCACATGGCTCTCCACACCTTCCTTACCACTGCCCTGCTTCCCCCCTCCCATTATTAGGCTACCTGGTCATTTGAGGCCACAAAAAAGTATTATATCCTGGAGGGCTACTAAAACTTGGATTTAGGATGCTGCTATGCTGCCAGAAGTTTGCTGTACTTGAGTTAGCATGTTTAATTTTATATGAAATATCAATGTTTATACTGTATTGTATGTCCTTATTATGTATTGCTGTAACTTTATTGTGATTGGATTTTCCTGTTGCTAAAGGATCCCATTGAAAATGAGCCTCAGCTAAACTGGGCTATCTTTTTCTGGAAAATGTTCTCAGAATAAAACTTTTTACTACTACTACTACTACAACATTACTGACTGCTTTTCCATGAAGCTCCACCTGACTTTCTTCCTACCTTTTTAATTTCCTCAATCCTTGTCTCCTGTGATCCTCTAATCTCCCCTACCTGAGTTTTACCCACCTTTTCTTCTGTTTTGTTCCATTCCCTATCTTTCTGTGCCCCACCCCTAGGTGAGTATGCCCTCCCTGCTGCTCCATCATCTGGGGGTACAATTTTTGACTCCTTTTGTTTTACTGCCCCCCCCCCACTAGTTTAATGCTCATCCATGTTGCATTTATACCTCCCACCATGGACTGTTGTCCCCTTCCCAAAAGGATGCAGGCCATCTCTCTTATAGAGAACCATATTCTCTGAGGGTGACCTCCAGCTACTGATGTAGTTGAAGCCCTCCCCCATGCACCATACCTTCAACTAGTCTTTAAATGACCTGGTGCAAAATACCCTCGCATCTCTCTGCCAATACTCAAATACCACCGGAAAAGCCACCATATGTGCTACCTGTGACACTTGGCCAGCTGGTTATGATTGTTCTATATTTGTAATATAGAATGTGGTATGTGAGGTGTCACACATGAGACATCCTGTTCTCTTGGTGACAACCCCCCCCCCCCCCCCCCAAGGTTTCAGTGAAGCAGGGACCATGTAATTAACTGACTTACTTCAGAGTGGCATTTTATTACCTTTTAGGATATGCCTAGGCTCGTTGAAGTGGAAATGAAATGGGACTTTACGAATCTGCCAGAGGATGGAGATCATAAACGTTTATGATGTCTTAAGGGGAAGAACATTTATTATCAACTGGTGTTAAAAAACTATATTGCACCAAAGTGAAGTATGGCAGAGTTGTTTAAAACTGTTGATGTCCTTGGGAAAATAGGAAGCCAGTCTGCAGTTCAAAGGAAACGGCTTGATTTAAAGACTGTCATAATTTGGGAAATTAGTTTTGCTGAAGTCACAGTTTTTAATATACCTCCTAATAGGACATCCTGTTTTGTAAATTTTGTATATTCTGAAAGGAGGAGCTAGATGACATCATGGAAGGGATGTGTGAGAAAGACAGTTTAAACTGAATACTGTGTCTGATCTGTGTGACATTTTCCTTTTGGACTCTTAAGAAACAAGACCTAACTAAGGCACTTATAGAGGTAATACATTAGTTAGAAAAAGTCTAACTGTATGTTGGTAGGAGTTTGTCTCTAGCTTTTTTGCTTTTCTTTTAAGTGATTGTATGCTTTCTGATATAGTGTTCTATGTTTACATTTTACATATTTTTATACATTTTTAAGTAAACCTTTCATTTGAAAGAGACTTCCTGGGTGTGTCTTCCAAGTTCTTTCTTTTGCATGTGATGTATGGAGGGTTAAGACTGACAAAACTATTCATAAGCTTGATGGTGTTACCAAACTGGGAAAAGGTAAGAATATACCTAAGGTCTTTTATAGAGTTTTAAGGGTTCATTTTGGATACCTGGTTAGCTGCCCTTAGGCGAAAGATATCTGGCATCCCCCCAAAGAGCAGATTATCTGAGCCTGTACATTTGGGTATGCTAGCATAAGGTTCACAGTTTGAATCCCCCCAGAACTTGAGACTAAAGGTGATTTGGACCCACAAGCAGACAGGAGGGTTAGCCTGTTCTGTTACCTGTTCACAATACTGCGCTCGGAGGTTGGCACTGTGGAAGCAGAGGGCCTGACCTGCTGAGTGCGGTTGTGATACTACCTATTTAAAGTCCCTCTCTGACTCACTCAAGTTACTCCCTACCACTCCTACCCTGTCCCTTGCCTGGTCATTTGTCCCCAGGTGTACAATGATGTCTCGCTCCCTCCTATCTCCTGCTGTCCTAACAATCCTCTGGATATGCTTTCTATCCTTCCAAGCTGAAGCACTTCTCAAGCACTTCACCTCCCTCTCTCTTCTTCCCCCACTCCCAAGCCTGTCCCCTTAACAATTGATTCCCCCACCAGCAGCTGCTTCCTCCGTGGCTGGGGGCCTCTTCCTCTCTCCTTAGGGTCTCCATTTCTGAGGACCCCACTTTCTCCACTCTGACTGTGGTGGATGCTTCCTCTTAGCTGCCCCGTCCCACCAGCACAGTGAAGGAATTCTGCAGAGGTACAGGCTGAGGAGCATGCACCCTTCTGGCCACCCCAACTATCTCGAGACCACCAAGGTCCCTCTGTTCTGCATCTGCCTAGGCATCCTCTTGGGGACTGGCAGCAGACTTGGTGGACCCTGGAACAGTCTTCTTCTCCCTATTCACTCTTCCTCTCATCTCCCTTGCCCCTATGCAGCCTTCCTTTTCCTATTCACTCTTCCTGTTATCAAACCCACCCTTGGAGCAGTCTACCTTTCCCTAGTCACTGCCTCTCATCTCCCCTGCCCCTACAGCAGCCTCCCTCTCCCTAGCTACTCCTATTCTCATCACCCCAGCCCCTGAAACAGTCTTGTTCTCCCTATTCACTCCTCCTCCTTTCATCTTCTATGCCTCTGGAACAGACTCTTTCTCCTAATTGACTTTTTCTTCTCATATCCCATGCCACTGAAGCAGCCTTCCTCTCCCTAGTCACGCCTTCTGTCATTGCCCCTGCCCCTGGAACAGCATCCCTTTCCTTATTCCCTCCATCTCCTTCTCCTACACCCTCTCTCAGAGCCTCCACAGGGATCATATTGCCTCCTGTGCCTGCAACTAGATTCTGTTCCCCTTTTTTTTCTTTCCTTTGCCCATTTTTTCATCTACCCTTTTCCTTCATTATTTTGACGTGGCTCTTCCACCCCCCACTCCTGAATTACTGCCCCCTTTTTTTCTGTAAACATTCTGCCACTCCTACATTCATCCTCATTTTGTTTTCCAATTGCTACCATCCTCCTTACTTCCCAGCCCCATTTTACATGAGTTTTCTTATTTCATCTCAGAATTGTATCTGTGCAGTTTGGCCCAGATTTGTGTTGCTGCTAAATGTGTTTGGTTTTTAATGCCTTGTTTGTTTGTTTTTGCACTATTTTTGTGAATTTTGGCCATTTAATGTCTGTAAACTTCTACTGTCATTTACTGTCCTAGGGCCCAATCCACATTGGTGTCATGGTACGCTCAAATTCAGCATATCCTGGCTGTGGCTCTGTGCCCCTAATGTCCATCCACACTGGACAGCATTTTCAGCACCGCATGCTGTGCTCTGCTGGTACAGAGCTGCATGTGATGGTGAAGGCAGTGGCACTGGTCAAGGTTATGGGCATCGCTGGGCTGTGTAGCATCTGCCCCCTCTGCTGGCTCCCTGCACCATGTACTGTATCTTGACTTGTGGAGGCAGCAAGTTCACATCCACCCCTGGTTTCAAGATGCTCCACCCACCCATGCTGACACATGCGCGGGCTGGGGGAAAGTGTGGTGGAAGTAAACATACAGTTTTAGGAATGCCAGGGGATGCCCCACTGGTTTGTATCACATGCATAGTGAGCTGTCTGTGGCTTTTCCCTGCCTTTTGCACATGCAGAAGAGCCAGTAGCCTGTTGTGGATTGATCCCTCAGTGTCTTCCCTTGTTATCTTCTCCCCCAGGTTGCAACTGGAAACCAGCTCTGACTCAGTATGCCTTTCCTGGACAATAATTTTAAATTAATTGGAATGGTGTAACTGAAGTTATACAAAAATATTGTATGAGCAGTGTGCCTACTGCAGGGATGCAGTTTGGGCTGCAATAATGGTTTGATAGTTTGTGAACCTGGAGGCCCAGATTTGAGCACAGCAACTGTCCTTTACTCACTGTGTCGCTGAACAAGTTACTTATCCTCTCTGCAATATTTCTCTAATCTGTTGCTGTGTTGTTCGAATATCCTATTGTGTGCCTAAACTCTCTCCCCTCCCTCTTCTGGATCATAAAGTGCTTTGGGATACAGTTTGTATGAAAGTCACTATGTGAAACCACATTCATTTCCTTTCTTTTCAGTTGCCACCCCCCCCCCCCGCAACATGCAGTTGTCAGGCAGAGTACTATTTAAATTATAAACTGAAAACACGTGGCATTCTCTCTTTTAGATCAAAAGAATTTACAGATTTGAAAATATTCCACTGTTATTGTTTACCGCCTAAGGTATTTTTGTTAGATCCTTTTAAATTTATTTGGAGTGATGCAAATAAAAACAGGATAGCATTTGGCACATTAAAATAGCTCACTTCCTGCCTGCATAAAACTTCATGACCTTCTATTTCTGTTCTTTTCTTCCTGGTGAGGAACTTTTCTCATGACAGTCACTCAGGTCTCAAACCTTTTTATATGACGCTCTCACTTGGGAGAAAACAGGAATTATTTGCTACTTGTTCCGGATGCCTTTGGTTTCTTGCATAATGGTAATTTACTCACCTGGTATAGGTGATTGCATTGAAGAGCTAGTGGAGCCAAAACAGGCATCCAGGAAAATAATGCAAATGTTAAGTAGTAGTCAGTTGTAAGTTTTTATTTCTGAAGTATTTTTCTTTCAGCTTTTGCTCATCAGAAAGTCTCCTATGTTGTAATATTGTGCTGGATGTGTGGAACAGCTCTTAGACTGGCAGCTGACATGTCTAACTCTACTGCTCAGCACTACATCATCAGCATTATGATCTCACTGACAGTGACATCACAAGGAACTGACCTAGCAATCACTCACTTGTTGTTCCTAAGTAGCTGTGATGTCACTGTCGGGAGATCTAAATGTGATGATGTAGTGTGGGGCAGTACAGCAAGATATGTCAGCTGCCAGGCTAAGAGCTGCTCCACAAATCACACCAACTAACATCAGGTAAACAATCTTCCAATTAAACAAAGGGAAAAGAAAAAGTACCTCAGATATAAAAGGCAATGGTTGGCTGTTTCTAAAATCTAATACTAGTTTTAGGCAGTCCACTAGCTCTTTAGCATCTCTTTATGGCATCCCTCAACTCCTTACAGATGGGACTGTGTTCACCTGAAAATTACCTGTACCTCCTTTCTCACTCTTTTCCAGTCTGGCTTCAGGAAGTCCCTCTCCACCTTCACCTCTCATTCAGCTTACTGATACTATCCTACCTGACATGGATCAGGGCCAAGTCACCTCTGTCATTTTTGTTGACTTGGGCAAAGCTTGTGACAGTGTTGCCTACTCCTTTCCCCTAGACAAGCTTAGAGCAGCTGAACTCCCTGTCTCTTTAGTTGAGTGGTTCTGCTTCTACCTTGTGGACAGGTCACAAGCTCTCTATATTGAACATCCCTCCCCAGTTCCCTATCTATTCAGGTGTCCCCCAAGAGTCTGTCCTTGGCCCATTGTTCTTTTCTCCATTTTCTAAATGCCCTTCCCACTGTCTGCTCCTCTGTACCCATTCAGAGGTATGCAGATGATACAATACTCTTTACATCTGGCTCCTCTACCCATGGCATCATGGCCCACCTCCAACTGGACTTTAGTCAACATCAAGAAAGTGGTCTGTATGACTTTTGGCACCAGGCAGAAGCTTGCTAGACTGGACCCCCCCCCCTTCACTCCTTCCATTGATTTGCCTTCAACAAACCCCTGTGCATCACCACCACTCTTTCTACACCTCCCTCTTCTTCCCTTCACTTGATGCCAGAAGCTTTGCCAACTGTGCCTCCTTTATCTCCAAATTCTGGTTGGGCCCACTTCCCTCTTCTGTTGTTTCTCTCCTGTCTTTCCCAACCTATTACCCCTTAATCCCTTCACAACTCTTGCTGTCACTCTCTCACCCTTAGAAATATTCTGCTGCTCAAGCTGCCTTCTCTTTCCACCGCCCTAAACTCTGGGGTGCTCTCCCTCCCACCATCATTTTCTCTGCTCCCCCCCTTCATGTTCTTAAATCTCTCCTCCATGATTTCACTTCTCACTCTTGCAGCTGTTCCTGACACTGGGTCTTGGTGTTGCTCACTGCTCTTCACCCTACACTGTTACTAACACAGCCTCCTCTCCCCAAATTTTCAGCCACTACTCCACCACTCTTATTATTGCATTGTTACTCACTACATAGTGTTATTGTTCTTCTGCAGTTTATTGCATTGCATAATTCCTGCTCAGAAGCATTGCCTGTAAATGCTCATTTTGTAACACTCATTTCCATATTATCGCATTTTTATTTACTGACCCAGTGGTGTGGAGGGTTAATGCACTGGATGCCAGACCTACCACCACACTGGCAACCATGGCTCAGGAGCAGACCAGGGAAGCTGAGGGTTGGCTGGGGAGAGAGAGAGTACTGAACATCCAGGGGACAGCTGTCCTCTCCTGGGGAAGGGGGATGTGGTTTTCAGTGCAAGCTCTGCCCCTAGTGATGGCTGGGTGAATAGCAGCCAGGGACCATAAAGCAAGGGACAGGGGAGTGGCGGCCACTGATATTCTACACATGGGAGCTTGCACAGGGCCATCTTGGTGCATTTCATGGCTGTTCCCTAGGTGATAAAGCGGAGGAAAGCAGTTCCCAGTTGGTTAGCTGTTTCTGGCCACCCATAGGCCCGTCATGTAGCGCGGTAAACTATGACCATGTCCCTGCAGGAAAGCTGGGGTGATGGGGCTAGGTGGCTGAGGATTTTCAACCATGGCAGAAACTGGTGCAGGAGAAAAGAAATTAACCGTAAAAAATTACTACATTTTTGAAAATTGTACTTTGTACTTGAACTGTTCTCTCCTCTTCCCCCTTCCCTCAGGATGCACTTGGAAACAAGCTGATATCAACTGATCCCTACTTTCGACTACACAGACATGGTCTACAGTGCTGCCCCAGTGACATCCCTATCTAAACTCGATGTACTCTACCATGCCTTCTGTAGATTCATCACCAACTCCCCCCACCTAACCCACCACTGTGACCTCTACTCTTCCCTATCCCTCCAACCCCTCTCTCAGAGAAGTTTCTCACATTGTGCCACCCTCATGGCAAAGTCCTGGTTCAGAGTTCTCCCTTCATACCTGGCATCTCTCCTTAAACTTGCCACCCCTCCCCATAGAACTCACAGCATAGCGGTGTCCGTTCTTTTGCACTCCCACAAGTCCGCACCTCTGCCAGAAAACTGGTCTTCTCATACAGGCTCCCTTCCCTCTGGAACAGCATCCCCTCCCATACCCACCTCACCCCCCTCCTTTCCTGCCCTTAATCACCTACTCAGACCAACCCTCTCCTTGACCTGCATCTGTCTTCTCCCCCAATAACTGTCCCCTATCCCCCCCACTTCTCATTTCCCTACTTCCCCATACTACCACCTTCTTCCTATGTCCCAACTCTGACTGAGGGCTTACCCTTAGTTTTTTCATGCCTCATATTCATTATTTGTATATATACTCTGTATCATATTGTATATTATTATAATTGTATTGTATATATTGTATAACACTGATGTTAGCTGAAAAGTTGTGCTCAGATGTGCCTTCCACTTGTATTATATATTTTGTTTCTTTTTTTCCCTTTATCTGTACCCTGTACCCGGGGTCGTACTTGGAAATGAGCTTTGCTCATGGTACCTTTCCAGGTCATCAAATTTTAAATAAATAAATCAGCTCAATATGTCTTTCTTGATTAAACATATAAAATAATAAAAATAGCTATTTTCCTTCATGCTTAAAACTTCATAACCTCCTGTTTTCTTTTTCCTATGGAGGAACCTTTCTCATGACAGTCAGTGAGGTTGCAATCATTTCTCTATAACAATCTCACTGGGAAGAAAACAATAATTTTTTCTGTTACTTCTTCCTGATGCCTTCTGTTTCCTCATAATATGTGCTTTATAATTCTCAAAATTCTCAACCCCATCAGCTCTGCATATTGTACTTCTGCTGGTTCACTGGTCCAGTGGATGACTAAGTGTATAGGAGGCTTGTGCAACATGGTAACCCTTGTGTCTGTGCAATGATGGAAATGTGAGTGGCCTTTCATGCTCTCTCTTTTTTGGAAGAACTAACACCCTTTCGAGGTATGATGACAAGGAGCCCTCTTGAGGAGGTTCCAACCCTAGAGGTGCCACAGGCGCGAGGTCCCTTGGCTAAGAGAGAGATGTGAGCCACAGGAGGAGAAAGGGGTGGATGGCGAGAACAACAAAACAATGCTTAGGGCATGCATGATATTTATAGTATTTGGTGGGGGAGGGGGGCACAGCGAGGTTGCCCACTGCTCTACTGGGCTTCAAGCAAGGCTGCCATTTTACTGGTTCAGCAGACGACTAAGTGTTGGATGCTAGTGCAACATGATAGTGCTTGTGCTACTATGAATGAGGTTAAATGGTTGGATATATGTGTGCCCTTTCACACACTGTTCTGGAGGAACAGCCACTCTTTTTCAAGGCATGATGGCATGGAATCCTCTTGGAGAGGGTTCCATCCCTAGAGTTGCTATAGGAGTGATGTGCCTTGGCTGAAGGTGCTGTACAGAAGATACCCAAAAACACAGAGCTGAAAGCAAAGAAAACCATCAGGACATCATTCAATAAAGGAGCAAGAAGGCCAAAGCTGTACTGAGTAAAGGAGCCATCATCCAAGTCCCAGCTCAATTGGTGCAACTAAAAAACACATATATACAGGATAGAGGCAGTCCAGAGAAGAGCAACTAAAATGGTGTCAAGGGTTACACAAGAAGCCCTTTGAAGAAAGACTGAGGGATCTCAACATGTATACCCAAGAGGAAAGGATGGACAGGGGGTGTGATAGCGACCTAAAAGTATCTCATGGGTAAACAGGGTACAGGAGGGGAGTCTATTCAAAGGAGGAAGTACACCATGACACTGGGGCATGCAATAAGGCTCAAAGGAGGGCATGCAATAAAGCTGGAGGGGGAGAATTTAAGAGGGATGTGAGAAAGTACTACTTCACTGAAAAAGTGGTGGATGTTGGAATAGTCTGCCGGCAGAGGTAGTGGGTGCAAAAACAGTGGGGTGCTTCAAGCATGCACGAGATAGGCACAGGAGAATAGTGAGAAGTATGTGGGGGAGAGGGTTGCTGAAGACCAGGTAGGGTCTGCAGAGACAGGATAGGCAGGGAACAGCTGGACAGACTGTTGGGGCAGAGTGATTATTTTCCACCAAAACATTCTGTGTTTCTATGTTTCTAAACTACTTATCTAAATGTTATGATCTTCAGCTAGGACTAGAGGGGAAAAATGCCTGTGGAGGATACCACTGGGGATCTAAGGCTTTAGGGCACCATCCCTTCAGGCCACAAGATTGTCTTTTACGTCAAGGCGTAGTTCGAAACATTGAAATGGGATGAGAAGAACAGGAGAAAACAGGGCCACTCAAATATCTTGAGCTTTGTACAATCAAGGAAGGGACAGTGAAGTGACATACTTTGGAGAATTTAGGAACTCACTCCCTCTGTCTAACAGGATAATCATCCTCAACGGTTTCACAAAGTTGATATCGTATGACTAGAAGGACCCAGAGAAGAAGGCTGCACCCTTGGAAGAAGATAGGCCTTGTTCCCATAATAAGAACAAATAGTCTCTTGCAAGAAGCTGAGCTCTGTTATGGAGGAATGCCCAACCTGCAAACCTGTAGGAAGTCTAAACCTAGATGGGTGTCACAGAGTTGCAGTTCTGTAAGCAAAGTAGTCATCTTCCTAAGGGCCCTACCCCAGTGGTTACGGAACTAGGTCCCTCAGAAACAAGGTCCCACTAAAGAAAGGTTATAGGTAAAGAGTGGGCCTGTACTGTAAATAGCAGGTGAGGTGTACAAATGAGTGCCAAGCAAAAATAAGCAACCCAAGTACCTTCTGGGTTCAAAAGGTCAATGGTGTCACCAAGTTGTAGCCATATAACCAAAGGAACCCTTGCAAAGGGTTCCACACCTACACTATGCTAGAACAACAGGACAACTGACCTAACACTGAGACTAAAGAACATCTTAAGCTAGACCTACAATCTACAGCACAGAAGGAGAGATCTGACCACCACCACTTGTCCTTGTCAAAATATAGTTGTCAAACTAGGCCCTAACTGATTCCAGGAGGAGTGAGGGCAGTACTGGGAGGAAAGAGTGTAGACAGAGACAGCTCAGACATAAGTCAATCTGTACGGTACAGATTCATGTGGACAAGTATAGTGAGCCCTAGAGGAGCTTGGTTAGCTGCAGTATGATGTCAGAAATGGTGATGCATGCTGAATCCTGTGGTTGCCATTGGGACAAAGCCTGAGTGTCATTTGGACGTCTGCCCAGTAGTCATGGAACATGAGCCCAGTAGCCATGGAACATGAGCCTAGTGGTCGCTAGGACATAATCCCAGTGGTCGTTGGAATGTGAACTCAGAAGTCACTGGGATGTGAACCTGGAGATCAATGGAGTGTAAGCCTGGTGGTTTCTGGGGCATGAGTCGAATGCACAGGTGATTACCAGGGTGGTAGGATAAATAAGAATGAAAGTAATCAAGTCAGGCAGTGGCCGAGGACAAGTAAAGAGCAAAGGCCCAAAGAGCCAGGGCAAGTATTGCCACAGTCACAACAAGGACAGAGACCTAGTGACAAGCAGAGCAGAGGGGAGCAGGGAGAAAAAAATAATGAAGGACAGACAAGCAGCTCCCCCTACCCAAGAAAAAGTAGGGGAGAAACAACAGCAGCTTTATTGTAATTTTTATTTGTTCCAACAGTATACTTACACACACATATCCCAGGGTTAGTCCCTGGCCCACATCCCCAAACTGGATATGGATACTATATACATCCCCACAACTATTTACAATCACAGTTATATTTTATCAAGACCATAAGCTTAGATCCAGTTTTGCCTAATGTTACCTTCCATACTATTCCTTGAAATTTGGCTCTAATCCAGTCTACTACTTAACTTGAATTGTCTTACTAGTATCTCCTCAAATTTCAAGGCAGGTAGTATCATCTCCGGACATAACTCTCATAACTGTGTCCCTAGGAGAGAGAGAGAATCCATCCATATCTGCCAAAAGTAAAAACATGCTAATCCAGAAAGAGACCATCTCCTGAGAGTAATATGCCTCCATTAGTACAAAAATTACACTATACAAGCTCCTATATTTCCATACAATCTGGTCCCAATCTCCCATTTTCCTGAGAGAAACCATCAAACAAGCTAAACTCCTTCAGACAGACAGACCTGTGTCCGGGCACTCCTCAATTGTATCGAGTATACTGCCTCTAGCATCCTCCATCTTTTATCAAATACCTTCTTTTTCCCCTCTGTTACCATTTGCCTTTTAAGTCTGTCCAAAACTTGCAGTAGGTCCCCAACCCATTGGTCATAGCTATAAATACTATCACTTTTCCAGTGTCTAAGGACAAAAGCTTTAACCAGGGAGGACATCAAAGACACATGATATTTGGCTGAGCTTTTTAGTATCGTTTGCATGTCCCCTAACAAGCATATCTCTGGTTTGCTATACTCAGAGTAATTTAGTAACGGATCCATTTTTTGACCAATTTGAATCCACAATGGTTGGATTACAGGGCAGCTCCACAATACATGCAGCAGATCCCCTGATTCTGCTCCACATCTAAAACACAGGTCTGTCTGTCTGAGTTTTCTAGAACATAATTTAACAGGAGTATAGTAGATATTTGAGCAAATAAAAAACTGCATGGTTTTATACTTCGGTATAGGCAAGATCTTAATATTTCTCCAGATTTCCTTCCATTCAGGCCTCAAGGGGGATAAAGTTTTCTCCCAGTATCCTATCTGAGCTTTAACTTCCACACTCATAAAGTCCAACAACACCCTATAAACTTTTGAGAGGGGGTGTTGTAAGAGGTCTATCTCTTTCAAATGGTCCCAAGTAAATAGTGTTCGTCCCCTTTCCTTATTATCCCGTATAAATTTCTGAACTAGATTTGTAATTTGAATTCTTTTGAAAGGATCCCATGCTCTGGCTTGCACTGGTAGTTCCACCCTATCCTCTAATACAACAGTTCTCAAACTTAGTCATAGTGAGCCTCCCCTAAGCCATGGAAAAGATCTCGAGCCTGCCCTAAAATACTGAAATATTTTTTGGGCCTCCCCATAGAAAAATAGCCTACTTTTCAAAGTACATCAGGAATAAATTGAAACCTCTTTTCAAAGCTGGCTCTCATGTTATTAAGCTTATTGTAACCCCCACCACCACCACCACGACAACCTACTTGCTCCAACATTTTTGACTCTCGAACCATTGTTACCCCACTGCCATACCTTCATAGGTCAGACTGCTTTTTCTGTTTCCTCTAACTGGAATAACCTTCCTGCTGACCTCCTGCTTCTCCCCTCTCACCCTGCTCTTAAGCAACTTCAAGGATCATTTTGCTCCCTTCTGCTCTTATTCCTAGTACCTATATGGTTAACTCTTGTATTTAGACAGTTCTGCTGCCAGTCTAATTGATCAATTGTTCCTTGCATTGTTAGTTTATTGTTCTTAATTTGTTTGTACTTTTATTCATTTTGTATTTTCTTGAGTGTTTTACAGTTACATTTTGAATTGTATTCGCTCACTACCCTTCCCTGGGTATACCTGAAATAAGCCATTGCTCAGTGTACAGTACCTTCTCTGGTCACAGACTTGTGACTAAATACATAAATTCACCTACTATTATCCTCTTTCAGTTTGCCTTATCCCTTCACACAAAATCTATAAAGTTCAAAACTGACTACTGTATAATACTTTTTCAAGACTTGCTTGAGCCTCCCCTTGAAGAGGTTGGGGCCTCCCCAGGGAGGCTGGCCTCACCATTTGAGAACCCCTGCTCTAATATAAGGTCTGACTGGATCAGGCCAGACAATTGTGGCACCCATTGACCACTAATTACTTGTCCCCCTAGGCGAAAGTCATGATTTCCTATTACCGGCTGATTTCTGGTTCCCTTCTGCGCCCTCCTCTGAGTCGAGTTCAGCAGATCCCACCATGCTTTAACTGATTTATAAATTGGTGACTGCTTTCCCCCTTCTGGCAAAGCCTCCGGGTCTATAAACAGCATTGCAGCGGGGGAGAATTTTAGGTCCTTTAGCATAAGCTGTTCCAGCTGAAGCCATGTTGGAGTGTATCCCCCTACTTCTTCACTCCTTGTCCACCGCCTCATCGCACCCAGCTGACCTACAACATAATATAGGAAGAGGTCTGGAAGCTTAATCTCACCCTTGGAGTAAGGGAGGGAGGCGTAAAACAGCATGCTTCCTCCTAGGAGGCTTGGAGTCCCACAGAAATTCTGAGATTACCCTCTGGATACTGCTAAACCTCCCCTTCGGGATGCTATAGGGTGAGAGATAGATCGGGTATAATAATCTGGGTAGGAGGTTCATTTTAATCAGTCCCAGTCTAGCAGTTAAATTTAAAGGAAGTTTATTCCACCTTAAAATGTCAGTTTTAATTGTAACTAGCAAGTTGCCCACATTTTCCTCCACCCCATCCTCCAATCTAGAAGTGATCCAGATTCCCAGATACTTAATTTTTTCCCCAGCCCAGTTAATCTTCAGGAGTTCAAAGTCTGCTCTATGCGTGTAAACGGTAAGCAGGAGAAATTGAGTTTTGCTTAAGTTTAATTTATAGTTAGATACCTCCGAAAATTTCCCAATTACTTCCAACGCCTTTTGGAAACTAGCAGCAGGGTTACTTAAATGTAACAAAATATCATCGGCGAATACCGAGAATTTGAGCTCAATCCCTTGAACCTCAATCCCCTGAACCCTGGGCTCCATATTAAGTGATCTTAATAAAGGTTCCAAATAAATGCTAAATAAGATTGGTGACAAGGGGCAGCCCTGCCTAGTCCCATTTTGCAAAAGAAACTCCTTAGATAAATAACCATTACATAAGACTCTAGCTGTAGGGGCTTTGGTAAAGATTTTGGAGGCCTCTAAGAAAACCCTTCGGGAAGCCCATTCTCTCCATTGTAGCAAATAAAAAATTATGGGAGACTTGATCAAATGCCTTTTCAGCGTCAAGTGCTATCAGGGCCATAGCAGATTTTGAGTAGGAGGCCCTATGCAAAATGTGGTGCATCTTTCTTAACGCGTCCTGCGCCCCCCTTCCTGGCATGAACCCAACTTGGTCCCGACTAATTAATAACGGTGCGACTTTCAGAACCCTATTAGCCAGAATCTTTGTAAGTATTTTAATATCTTGGTTGATTAAAGCAATGGGTCTATAATTACCTGGCAGGTCCCTAGGCTTATCCGGCTTAGGAATCAAGGTAATGTAAGCTTGGTATAAGGGAGGGTGGGGAACTCCATCGTTCATAATGTTTGAGAATAAGTCTATCAGCAAAGGGATTATTGTACCTAGGTGGACTTTATAAAATTTTGCAGACAGGCCATCCAGCCCTGGCGCCTTACTATTGGAAGGTCTCTAATTACTTCCCTGATCTCTAGTTCCGAGATTAGTGCGGCTAATGCCGAACTTGCCCTACTTCAATTTAGGCAGCGACATATCATTAAGGACCTTTCAATTGCTACCCCGTACTGGTACCCCTCTTGATAAATCCCTGAATAATAATCCATAAAGCATCCGCCATTTTCTGTGTCAGAAATACTCCCTCCCAAAATTCACTGCCATGATTGTTCTTTCCACCTCCCACTCTTAATTCTATGAGCCAATACACGGCCAGGCACATCCCCTTGCAACAAATATTTAGCATTTAGTCTTTCCAGCCAGCGATCTGCCCTAAGGTTCAATATACTTCTGCATTGTTCTCTCAAGTCCCCTAATTCCTTATCCATTTCTTTGCATGAACCTTCTAAAGGTAGTAATGATTTAATGGCCCCAACTAGAAGTCGTCCCAGCTCTATTCAGTTTATTTCCTACAAGAGGTATATTCCTGCATCAGTTCCTAGATAATACCTTACAAGCTGGCCAGGCTAGCTTCTTGTCCTCTAATGTTGGGATTTGAGTTTGAATGATCCCCTTAAGTACCTCCTCTAACTTAGACACCATACTGTCCTCCGCAAATATCCCTTCATCTAGTCGCCATCGAAATGGCCTTGGGGGAATGTTATCCAATTCCCATAGCAACTGGATTGGAGAATGATCAGATAAAACCCTATTATAAGTATTCAAGCCTTTGATACCTCTCAACCCTTCCCTATTAACCACAAAAAAATCAATCCTAGTACGTGTCTTGTGGACCCCAGAGTAGAAAGTCATCTCTGTATCCCCTTTCCTGTACATTCTATATGGATCTACTAATGCTGCTGCTTCTAAGAATCTGTTTAAAGCTTTCTGAGGGGGAGTAGGTGGTTTATTTGAGGCAGGGTTCCTGTCCATCTTATTATCAAAGCAGATATTCCAGTCTCCTGCTATGATAAATGGGGTCTGAGGGAGTGTAGTAATATCAGCTTCTAGCAAAGCAAAGAATTCTGACTTAGCTGGAGTAGGGCCATAGATTGAAGCACAAGAAAATGGGCATCCCAAGATCGAACCCACCACAAATATCCCCCTACCATCCTCTCTTGATTGGGTCCGTTCAATTACATATGGGCACGTTTTCCTGATTAATAGTACCACTCCCCCCGACGTTTTCCTTTTCCCAACTCCTACTACCTTGCCCACCCAACCCCTCTTAAGAAGGTTTACTTCCTCAGACAATAAGTGAGTTTCTTGGAGTGCAGCAATATGCACCCCCAGTTGATTTATATACTGCAGTACTTCCACCAATCTTTTTTTCTCCCTGAGACCTTTCATTCCAAGGAAAGAAGTATAAGTGTTACCATCTTCTATGTCACAGCCCCAGCTATTCACTCTCATATGTTGTATCTTCTTTACCTCATGCTTTAAGGATTCTCTCTCACTCCTTTCCCCCCAGTATCCCCTCTTCCTCCCTCCCCTGATCCTTCAATCACCCTCCTCAATCCTCATGAAACGTGTATGAGTCAGCCCTCAAGATATCTCCGAACACCCCCTCAAATCGCAGCATATCATCCATTGAATGACCCCCCCCACATTTCCCATCCCCGACATTGAGATTTAGCTTTAGCTATCACCTTCTAGAGCTTTTCACTCAATGACAAAAAAGGAAAGAGCTTAACAGCCCCACCACCAATACATAACCCAGCTTGGCAACAGGCAAGGAACCTTTCCCCACCAAACCGTTCACTCTTGTATCTTGTCCGAATAACAATACCCCTGGGAAAAGGGGGGATAACTAGCCATACAGACCCGCTAGATAAACTGCCAAAGGGCTTCGATTCACCCTTCTTGACACTTTCAACTGGCATAGCCTCAGACACAGAAAGTAGAATGATAGTAAAAAACAGTCAGTCTCTATTTCTCCAGTCCAAAAGCTGGTCGAGATCAGGAATTAGCTATCCCTGCCAATTCTCACAATATTTCCCCGATGTTACTGATCACACTCGCCGCTGCATTGCCAGCGCTCTTGCAAAACTCTCTTTACTTCAAGTCATCAACTTAAATAGTTCTGGTAGTTCAATTCTGAGGCTTTCCAAGGCTTCAGTTGCTGTAAGATAGCGTCTGTCTCCTTTCGGAAGTTTCACCGTTAGTGTAGCTGGATATTGCAATCGGAATTTCAGACCCACTAGATACAGCTTCTTTTTTATCTCCGTGTATTCTTTTTGTTTCTCTCTCACCGAAGGCACTAAGTCTTGAAAGATCCATATTGAAGCCCCATTCCACTGCAAAGGTTCTATTTGCTTTCCTTTATTCAGCACATGAGTCTTTTCCTTATAGTTTAGAAACCTCATGATAAGAACTCGAGGTAGAGCTCCAGGTGGGGGTGTCTCTCTCAATGACCGGTGCACCCTCTCAATGTTATATGAGTCACCAAACAGCGAGGGACCAAATAGCCTCAGAAGAAAGTCCTGCATAAAGGTTACACAGTCCGAGCCTTCCGTTTTTTCAGGTAGGCCTGCCATTATTAAATTATTTCTCTGACTACGTGACTCTTGGTCCTCCAAATGCTCTTCAAGTTTTTTAACTTGCCTTTTGAGCCCGATCATTTCTAGGTCTATGGCCCCCGTTTTTCTCTCCTGCGAAGCCACTCTAGCCTCTACATACCCCACCCTTTGTGTTAAGGCATGTAACGCAGGTTTCAGTATGGTAAAATCCGTAACTAGCCCCTGCAGAAGCTGTTTGATTTCATTGATATCCTGCGAAGTTGAGTGCCCTCCTTGGGCTTCTGTTTTCGGATCCTCGGCCTCATCTGGAGATGGGGAGTGGGGCTTGGAACGTTTAGCTGCCGGCACTCTTGCAGCTAGAGGCTTGGGGCTTTCAACTTCTAACTCGGCCATTTCGCTTTCCTGGCTAAGTTGATCTGTTCCCTCGTACAAT
Source organism: Neoceratodus forsteri (assembly GCA_016271365.2). Classification (NCBI taxonomy): domain Eukaryota; kingdom Metazoa; phylum Chordata; order Ceratodontiformes; family Ceratodontidae; genus Neoceratodus; species Neoceratodus forsteri. The sequence continues at coordinate 1,612,944,633 of CM057452.1, forward strand.
TAAGCCTGAGATGATCACCACTATGTAGGGCTCGCCTAGTCATCAGGGATCCTCGCAATAACCAACTTAGGGGGTCAAATAGAGCTTAAATCTTTTATTTTATCTGCTGAAACTCGAGCGCGATCTTGGAGACGTCTGAACCCTGCTAGCTCATCACGTGATCCTCGAAACAACAGCAGCAGCAATGTGGGACAGAAGCATTCCGCACGGTGCAGGAACCAAAGTACAGAAGCAGCAGGAATTAAAGCACCAGCAGCTTCTGAGCAGCAGGAGCCCAGGTGGGAAGTGAACTGCAGGAAACAAAGCCACAAACAGAGAACAGGAGGTAGGGAAGTGGTCAGGGAGGCACACTGCCTCCCCAGGAAGAAGAACGGGGTCAGAAACAGCAAACGGAGAAAATGACTTGCCCCAACAGGCAAAAGGTAGCCAGAGGCTGCAGACAGAAAGCACATCCCTCAACGTAAGCCAAGGAGCAGCAACATGGGAAACCGTATGCCAGACATGGAAGATCTCCAGCAAAGCCAGAACAGATGAGCAGTGCTTCCAGAACAAATGTCTGGAGGGCAAGAAATGGCTAGGAAGCCAACATCAAAAGGAACAAGAGCACTAGGAAAATGCAGGGCAGGAGGTAGCAGGAGGGATCTGCAGCAGAGTGCACAGACAAACTGAGTAGCTGGCCAATCAGAAGAACCAGAGCAGAGGCAAGTGATGGTCTGGGGAACACAGCAAGGTAGCAGGCCAGCATGCTGAGCAAGGATGCCCAAGCTGCAGCTGAGCAGCCAAAGGAAGGTGAGAGGGCAGTCAAGAGGGAGCCAGACACTGTGCAGCTGCAAGCACACACTACAGTATTTATAGTGCTTGCTGGGGGCAAGAAGAAGCCACCCCCTGCTCCCCGGAACCTCAGAAAAGCCCAACATTTAGTCACTATTGAGTATGCCAAATGACATGATGACACCCCAACATGAACTCAGAGTACCTACTAGGGGTGTGTGACTGCCTTTTTTCAAAAACCCATCAAGCATTTGTACTCAGCACACCCAGACATTCCATTATTCATTACACATTAGTTGTTATGCATGCAAAATTGTTGAAAATTAAAAAAAAATTAAAAGCCCCTATCCTTCTTCAGGTGTCCAGGGCCAATTCCTTGGTCACAACTCTCACACCCCAGCCATTTCTCACCCTCCACCTCATCTAATACTCCCACATTGATCAAAAAAATGATCAGCTCCTCACAATGTGCCAGTAGCAAACACAATCTTTATCAATCATTCCACCTCCTTATATGGACCCTACAGTTTCTAAATAGACATTATTTGTAGCTGGGAACCATCCTGATCCTAAATCCATGATTTGGGGGGCCATAGTAGAAATCATGGCTAGCCCAGTCACCACCTCCCTAACTCTATTTGGGAGGAGTTGGTCTACTGTAGGGTTGGGGCCACAGACTGACTGATAAAGAAAGTGATCTAGGAGGATAGGTGAAGAGGTGGAGGTGGGAAGGGCATGGTCAAGGGACTAGACCTTGACATCTTTTGGAGTGCTGGTGGGAATTGGGTCTGATATTCAGGAGATTTTCAGGTGTTCCCTGAATGAGGATGTTTTTCCCACCACACTGAAAAAGGTGGCAGTGAAGAAACCATCTTTGGACCCTGACATTCTTGCTCATTAAGGCCTGTTTCAAATTTCCCTTTCAGGGAAGGTTTTCGAAAAGGTGGTAGGGGTGCAGTTGGAGCACTGCCTGGAACAGTATGACATCTACAAGCCTGTTCTGTCTGGTTTCCAGCCTTGTTGCAGCACTGAGAGCTCATTCATCAAGGTGCACCATGATCTCCTCCTGACAAGGGATAGTGGACAGCATTCTATTCTGGTTCTGCTTGACCTTTCCTTGTCATTTGACGTGGTGGACCATGGATTACTTTTCATGCAGCTGTGACACTTTGTAGGACTCTCAGGGATGGTGTTGAGGTGGTTTGAGTTCTACTTGTCCAGCAGAGTGCTGTGGCACTGGGGTCTTACATCTTGGATAGCACTGTGTTCAGATGTGAAGTGCCTCAAGGCTCAGTTCTGGCCCCCATGTTGTTCACCATGTATATGCTGCCATTGGGGAGATTATTAGATGGTACAGGCTAGATTTTCACAACTATGCTGACGAGATTCAGTTTTACATGTCTTGTAAGTTGGACAGTGTTCCTGCGGTCATGGTGATGACTGCTTTAAGGAGATTCGAGATTGAATGGTTGTCAGCTGGCTCAGTCTGAATTCCACAAAAACAGAGGTGCTACTGGTGGAACCTGGCCAGTGTAGATCAGAAATGAATGGAGGCGGTGTCATTTTGCCATCTTTAAATAGCATCCCGCTCAAAGTTGAGGATACGGTTAGGATTCTGGGGTCATTATGGATTCCAAGCTGACTAGAACATGAGGTGTCAGTGGTTGCCTGCAGTGGCTTTTTTCCATCTGCAAAATATCACCTGGATAAAACCCTTTCTAGTGTCCAGCAACTTGGTGACACTGTTGGATGCCTTTGACACACCTAGATTTGACTACTGCAACACTCAAACCTAGGGCTCACTGTGAGGCTGGAGTATTGCCTACAACTTGTGCAGAATGCAACAGCCCAACTGGTTGCTGGGCCCTCTATCTGAAATTTGAATTAATTTTATTTATATTTCAACAGCATAGGACTGCTGGGTATAGCCCATTTACAGAGTTGTCCTGCACACCAAGCTGGTACATTTCACACTGGTGCTCTGTGGCCTGCATTTGTTGTCAAGTTCTGTTGTGCATCAGCTTCAAGGTGTGTTTATAGTCCTAAAAGGCCCTGCATGGTCTGGGTTCAGACAAACTGAAAGACCTCCTGGTACCGTATGCTCCCAACTGTTCTCTCTGGTCTTCTGAGGTGGGTCTCTTCATACAGAGATTGTAGCTTATATCTTTGGGAGTTCATGCATCAGGACTGGTATTTAGAGTTACAAAAAGGATTCTTGTAGTTCAGTGTCTGGTTGTCTCTCCATAATAGAAAATAAAGGGCTAGATTTTCAAAGGCCAGGAAATTCCTTTGGCTGCAGTACAAAACTGGCATAAGTGGGTCTCCATTTGTGGAGCCACAGTGTTTCCCGCATCTATGGTATTTTCAAAGGTGGAGCTGTTTTACAACCAGCTCCATGATTTATGGCAACTTATGGCAGATTTTTCTGTGCAGCTGTGGGGAAAATTTATACCTGGTGGGACCAAATGTAACATTCCCTGCAGTTGCGCCGGCTGAAAATATGAAACTCCACAGGTGCGGAGATTCCCCCCACAGTGTTAGCTGCAGAGTGAGACTTTGTGTCTGGAGCTCTGAAAAACTAGCCCCAAACCTCCTTTTCCTCCTTGTTTACCCTTCCTTTTAATGGGCTCAGGTGATAGTTATTAACCCTCCCGCTGAGGGACAGAGAAAAATTAGAGCATGCAGTGCAGTAAGGTCCTAAAAGGCCAACTTTAAAGCAAGAAGGGTTTGGTATAAATTCAGCACAGCCCCTGCCCAACTTGTGTTTCTTGGGTTGCAGGGTTATGAAGGAGTTTTGGGTGAAAGGAGCAAGATGGACGTACACTCCATCACTGGTACTGTCAGCTTTTACTATTTATTTCTGGTCCTATGGGACCAGTATGCCTGTTAAATACTATATGCATGCTGACTGTATCTGGGCTGCCAATTTTGCCTTATTTATTAGGCTATTGTTATTTTGCAATCAAAATGTGATTTTATGAGCTGGCCCGGTGGTGCTCAGTGTTGAGGTGCTGGATGCCACACCTCACGCCACACCTGCGACCCGGGTTTTGGAACAGGCTCGGGTCATCAGGGATCAGCTGGGGGGGGAGGGTGGTAGCAGGATTGAGCAGCCACAAGGCAGCTCTCCCTTCCCAGGGAGGGATGCTGCCACCCTCACCACATGACTGAGACCGGGTGGAGGGGCAGTGGCAGTGTCGGCCGGCAGGTGGTACAAAGGGATGGTGTTGTGGGAAAGCAGCAAGTGTGTGCCACCATGTGCGTGTCTGCATCTACAACAGGAGAAGGGAGAAAATGGAGCTGGCCAGCTCCATGATGATCCCAGCTGCCATCCTGGTGATTGGGATGCAGACCGGGATGGATGCGAGCCCACCCCCCCAAGGGGGGCAGAGCCCTGCCTGCCAGCTCCTTGAAAAAATGGGAATAAAATGTATATGGAAAAAAATTTTATTTTACTGTACCCTCATAGCTCATCCAAAATTCTGCCCTCCTGCTGCCTTTGTGTGTTCCTGAGGTCAAGAGAATGCACGCCTGAGCAAGGTGACCCCAGACTGCCGTGAACGCGTGCATGCACATGTTACAGTTTGCACATTTTAAACACTCTGAGGTAAACATATGACCTAAAGGAAGGCTTTGTCCTGAACATAGCAATATGTTTTATGCTGAACAGTGAGCATAGGAACACTTAAAACCATTGCTTTGAAAATCATAACTGTGACTCGGGGCATGCGCATCAGCCACAACACGGATGTGTATGCCCCGAGTCACAGTTCCGATTTTCAAAGCAACAGTTTTAAGTGTTCCCATGCTTGTTATTCAATATAAAACACATCGCCAGGTTCAAGACACATGTATTTATTTCTTATTTATTTTTATTTGTAATGTTTGACCAGGAAAGGCACACTAAGCTATTGTTGCTTTGTTTCCAAGTACATCCTGGGGTGGGTTGTATGGACCTGTTTTATTGACGGGGGACTGTTGGCCTGACAATGGGGAAACTCTCTTGTTCTTCTTTGATACATGCCATGGGATCTTTTACTACCACCTGGACAGTAACCAGAGGTGGTCAGAAGAGACCTCGGATTAACATCTCATACAAAGGGCAGCACCTCTCCAGTGACGCACCCTCCTCATGCTGTACTACAGGGTCAGTTATGGGTATTACCTCAAGTACCTTCTGTAGGGCTAGAACCCACAACTTTCTGACCTTCTGGCCCAAGAGGTAAGCATGCTATCTACTGAGCCACTGACACTAACATAGCTTACTATAGGCCATATGTTTGTCTCAGAGAGCTTAAAATATGCATAACTCATGCATACACAAGTTCACATCGGTTCAGGGCCACTTTGCTCAGGCACGCATTCTGTTGTCCTCAGGAATGCATGGAGACATCAGGCAGGCGGGACATTGGATGAGCTATGAGGTAAGAAGTTCAGGCTGAATAAAAATCACATTTTGATTGAAAAATAGCATTATAAAGTGGGTTTGAAAAATTGTGAAACCTGATTGGCTGAGGGGAACCCTTTGCCAGTATTATCTCAGCACAATAGCACTGGATTATGATACAGCAGCCTCTCCACAATAAAATCAACACTAACCACCACACATCTCCAACTGCCATCGCAAACATGGCTAGAATCTTTAATCACCGAAAACCTCAGCTAGACCCTAAAAATAAAACAGCCTTACATAAAAAAAAATAGTTAAATGTTATTTGCCCTCATAATCCTCTTCTTACACTTGTATACATACATTTAAAAATGAAGTAGTGTACTACAGTACTTACAGTTTTAATTTCTGGTATTTCTTTGTTGTCCATGAAAAAAATTCCCCTCATATCCTTATCTGCTTACCTAGGAAATCTCTACTGTAAGTTAATACCACTGCTGAGACCACCTTTACAGTTGTAAGACTGGTTTCCCACGCATGTGTTGGGTATGAGAACCACGAACCAAAGGCAAGCAGTTCTGATACACTAAGAATGTGAGATCACTCTTACAATCATAACAGCAGTCTCTGTGGTGGCATTAATACAATATTGATAAAGCTTTATCAATAATATATTAAGTTTTAAAACACCATCCCAGAACATGCCCATTTCCAGAGCACCTGCATGTGAGACACTCTTCACAGAATAAGAGTGTCTCGTGCAGAAGAAAGAAGTGCTCTGATTGGTCAGGAGTGTTCTCTCGATCTATAATATTTAACCTGCTACAGAAGCCCTGGTTTCATCTAAAGTCTTCTGTTGTTTTGGTGAAAGAAGATGGGGAAAAGAGAGGAAATAATATAAACAAGAAGGATGAAAGATGAGGAAACTGGCAAATGCAGGTGATTGTGGGAAAACAGAAGGCTTGAAGGCCAGTATGAAAAAATGTATTTAGCTGCACATTATATTTGAAACTGAGATGGCATGCCAAGTGTTGGGATGTGCTGGCACTATTTTTTTTTGGGATGGATGAATATTTAAAAAATCATTAAAATGCTTAACTTAAATCTTACAACCAATTTATTTTTACAATAAGAAATTCCAGGGTGTGCTTTGTGTTGGGATAATGGCGCATCTTGGTGGCTGAAGGCACGCATCAAAGTTTGGTGCCTACCTGAGGTGTGCCATTATCCCAACAAAATAAATATGCTGACATGTCTTATTGCTTTCATAAACCAATTAATAAGGCAAAATGGGCAAGCATGTAGTCTTTGACACTTGACAGGCATACTAGTCACATTGAACCAAAATTTACTAAAAGCTGATAGCATCCAAATGTAAACAAAAAATATAGCCTCCCCAAGAAAAAAACAGGTGTCACTTTTTCTGCTTTAGCAATTTGATTTAAAAACACAATAATAAACATAAGTAACATAATATACATATGTCAACATCATTTCATCTGAGAGATTGTAATAAGAGACAATGTGAAAGTATCTGTATGCACCAAGTCCTGTTGTCATAGCACACATTCAGAATGCATACAGAACTGCTGCGATATCTATGCCCAATTGTTACATTGCATATACCAGCATGTAAACCTGGTAGGTGATAGCTAATGCTTTTTTTTTGTCTATGTTTGTTCCCAATAGGTGGACCTAATATGCAGTGCTCAGACACAGGAACCAAATACCCAATTATCTGTGATACACAGTGCATAAAATAATATTCAAGGCTTGCACATTCCTAATATATGTTTTTCATTTGATCTTGAGTACTGCTTGCCAAGCACAATATTCTGAAGAGGAAGGATATCAAAAATTCTGCAGAGTGTTTGTTTTATGTATCTCTCTACATGTTGTAATAGATATGGACAAAACTTTAAGCAGTTGCAAATCCTTTGCTCACTTGTCAGAATATTCTATAGGAGCTCTAAAGGACTGGCACCTGCAGCTCATTGCTCCTTAAAGTTAACAATCTGTGGCTGGCCTGGTGGAACTGAGGATTGAGGCACTGGACACCACACCTCGTGCCATGCCAGCAGCTTGGGGTTGGGAGTGACCTCGGGTTGCCACAGGTCAGCAGGGGAGGTAGAGGATCAAGCATCCAATGGACTGCTCTCCTCTCCTGGTGAGGGGAAGGTTGTCATCAAGCTCCTTGGCTGCCCCCTAGTGGAGGCTGGAGGGCTGCACCAGAGGCTGGGAGACACAGGAGTGCAGAAACATGGCATACACATGCCTCCACACACGCACGTTCATGCTGCAAGGGAAGGGCACGTAAGGGAAAAAATGAGAAAAGGGTCTGGTAGGCTCTATGACTCTGTGGCACCATGCCCGACTTCAGCAACCCCGGATCTGGATTGTGCTTTGGGGGGGAGAACAGCTCTCTCTCCTCCGGCCCTGCCATAGGGGGAAATCCATGGGGGAACACTGGGGGAAGCCCGAGATCAGGAAGCAGAGCTGTGGAAGGAGAACTGAGCCCTCTATGGGGGATCATAGCCTGCCTGCCAGACCAATGGAAAAAAGCAATATGGAAAGAAAAACAAGTTAGCAGTTTGTTCTATCAGCCTATCCTTTGCCTTCTCTCCTCTCAGTTTAACCCAGGGGACTTAGCAACTAATAGATCACTGACACAGCTTCACTTACTCTTCAGTGAATTCCTCAGATCATACTGCTTGTGAGCACTCTATCTCTCCAAATGTCAACATCCTATTTCTAGGCTGCTCCTTATACACTGCACGCCTGCAAGTGCAGCCTATAACCCTCCCCCCACTGATAAATCCTTCTAACTCCTAGTCTCACCAACCTATTTACTAGGTTGCCCCTTATGCACTGTGTGAGCCTGAAAGCTTCAGCCTGAACGCCCCTTCCCCACTGATAACTCCTTCTAACTTCCCAAAACACCTCCTATTGAAGCATGGCCTGCTGGGTGCACTAGTAGCCTTTGCATGTTTCTATGTGATAACGGTGACGCCCAAATGGCTTATCAAGTTATCGCTGATGTCAGGCTGCTAAAACAATTTCACCACCCTGACATCCTTGGCGCATGGAAGAACGGCGCTGGGGACTTAAATCACTTAGCTTTCTGTGAGGGGCTATGCCCCCCACACCACCCCATGTGGAGGGCTTCATCTCCAACATGCCCCTATTTAAGGATCCTCAACTCTAGCGGGGTGCATGTCAGGAGGGGGAAGCAAAAAAAAAAACAAGTTTCAGGACGGGTGCAACAAAACTGCAGTAGCGCCCGGTCCCAGACCCAACCCGGAACCCCACGCACTGCAAGCTGAGGTTAACCTCGATGCCACAGCGCAGCTCAGCAGCTAGACCGCAGTGCCACCCCCTACATCCCCTCTGCCCCCTCCTAGGCCATGCTCACTGTGCTCACCCCCCCTGTGTGCATGTACATATAGCGACATCCTGTTACTACAGTTGCCCACCAAACCATGTCCAGTCACCCTCCCCTCCCTCGCCATTCGGGCTTTCACCAATATTGCATCGCCGTTTTGGACGCTGCCTTCATTCAGGCACCAATGTCACAGGCTACCCTCTGCACTCATTTGTTCCCTGCTATGAGGTGATTTTCTTGCAGCTGCCTGTCTAACTAATACAAAGCAAACCAAGCAACATGACACGCTAGGCTCAAGTGGGTACCTGTGGGTCTCAGAACACCACTCCCCCAGTACTCTGCTCTTATATAATCTCCACAGAAATGGAACCTGCTACCTACTAATGACAGAAGTCAGACACTACTGTATGGCTCTCCAGTCCACAACTCTGGGCATTTACCCATGGCACCTAACCTTTTGCAGCACACTCCTACTATCTGGGGATGTTGAGCAAAACCCTGGTCCTATAGCTATGTAAGTAATGGTGTTTTCTCCCATAACCCAAGCATGGTCTAGAACAAAAGACTGAAAATTGTACATATGAATATCCACAGCTTACAACCCAAATTACCAGACCTTGAAGTCTGGTCACTCTATTACTTCCCAGACATAATAGCCATTTCAGAAACTTGGCTCAAACCTACAGTTCTCCCACATGAGACTGTGCTCCTAGGAGACTCAGTCTTTAGAAGTGATCAGGTATCTAAACAGGGTGGGTTGTACTAATCTATGTCCTCTCACACCTAGCAGCCCTTGATTTGGATGTATCCTCCATGAAGGACTTCCCTGGGGAATCCATCTTCATATCTGTCACCCTGGGCAATGTTAAGACATTATATGTTGGTTGCATCTACACTCCCCCCCAAACCATGCCTCTCAGGCATTGCCCTCCCTCACCTCCTGCCTCTCTGAGCTGCACTCCACAGAACTCATCATGTGTGATGACATCAACCTCAGCTGGCTGGGCCCAAACTAGAAAACATATCAGTCATCTCTGGATAATGCCCACCTTACTCAAATAAGTACTGAACCCACAAGACTTAATTTAAGAGCTGGCAACCATACACTGCTAGATTGGATTCTAGCAAATAGGGTAGGTAGAATCAGAGCCTCTGGGGTTTTCCCTGATACCCTTAGTGACCACTCACCTGTCTATTGTATATGGATAAACAAAACTCCCCCCCCCCCAATATCTCGAGGCCATGGACGTCTCTCACTTCAATGAGTCCACTTTTCTTAAGAGCCATATGGAAGTCAACCGTAGACGAATAAAAGGCCTCCAGGCACTTGACTACTTTATACACAATTTCACTAATGCTGTGAATAGATTTGCTCCTATAAGATGACTCAGGGCTAAAGGGCTCTGAACCCCATGGCTCAACAGTGAGCTCAGAAAAGCCTCCAGACTTAGAGATAAAGCCCGGCTGCAATACAAGCACTCTGAGCTACCCTTCCAGATTGCCCCTGAAAAAGGGACATCTAGTCTCAGAGGGTTTTCCTGGTCATCAAAATTCAAATAAATAAATAAACAAATACAGATTTTGGAATGGTACAGACTTTCTGACCCCTCCATCTTCCTTAATAACATTTTTCTGCTTCATGGACCTCATTGGCAGGTCACTTATATTAGTAGATCAAGATCTGCAGCCTGCTGTTGAGGCTTTCCCAGGGCCTGATAGGCATGCCAGTGCTAGCCATGTTGCTGACTCTTCTGAGGCCACTGTGGTGGGTTGATACTTCTACTGATAGACATGATACAAACTCCTCTGGGAACCACTGGAGTGGGCAGACACATTCAGTACCAACCAAGTTGCTGGCTTTCCCAGGGTTCATTGGAACATGTAGACACATTTAGTGTCATTCCATTGCTAGTTCCTTCAAAGTCCATTGAATAGACAGATACCTCCTGTTTTGGCTTCCATGCTGACTCTCACAAGGCTCTCTAGACAGTGCCTGCTACCATGAAAGCTCTTCTGGGTCCAGCTAGTGCAGGCAGACATAGAAAATAATGTATGGGTAGCCATACACAACAAGGCTGTGTCTGCATCCAGAGATTTTTAATGACAACCAGGAACCTCAAGAGTGAAGCTCGAGAGGTTCCCTGGTTACCATAGAAAACTCAAGATGAAGACACAGCCTTGTCTATGTATGATGCTCATACATTATCTTTTATAGTGTCTGGACATCCATGCCTATTTTGGACACTCTGCTTCCTTTTAGTGAATTGGGGGTTGGGGAGGCACTTGAGGGTTGGTGGTGGGCTCAAATACTGAAATAATGTGCTACAGCTTTTTCTGTAAGTTCAAGTTAAAAAAAAAGCTTCCAGCATGACTGGCTAGAGGAAACCAACTGTATGGTAAAATTCTAAGTTGTTGTGCTGCAGTAGTGACATCAGCTCAGTTGGTTGTGAAGTTGTTTCGCTTCTGTGTCCTGCTCTGCTGTTTAAAAAATGCTTGTTATGAATCCTGCTCCATTCCCGACCCTGAAAACAATATCAGTGGCACTTTTTTAACAGAAAAAAAACAGACAAATCCATTGATGCCATCTTGTGAAGTGCTCGCTAAGTGGCGCCGCCATGTTGGGTTGAATTTTTTCTTGCAGAGCAATGTTTCCACCAATCAGGTGGCAGATCAAGGGGGGAAAGTTTTTATAGTATCGAAGTGACATCAGAACAATACTACAACTCTCTGTGACCTTTGAACTGTGCTGCAACAGGATTCTGAATGCCACTGATTTTTATCCACAATAAGCCCTAACCATATACTATATGTCCTTGGTTGATAATTTCTCCATTCCTATTTTAGACAGTCATTGATTCCTCCATCTCCACAGTGCTATTTGCATCAAGCAGGTGCTACTTTGTAGTGCCAGTCAATGGCAGTCCACAGGATGTCTTTAGTCATACGTTCTCCATTCCTATCACAAGTCTGTAAAGACTGGCTTCATGTTTCTATATGACAGCAGCATCTCTTACTGTCCTTTGGGTAGGAGCACTAGCAAGAGTTGGCTTCTGCAAATAAGGATGGCCTTGTGATGGCAGTACCTATATGCTGAATGGGGAGGGGGTAATGTTCTTATCATTATGATGACTTTTGAACATGTCACTATAATGTGACTGCAATGAAGCACCCATTTCGTATTTGGGTATGTGAAAAGCGCATTGCTCATTTAATAAAATATGGGTATAAGTTTATTTTATATTAAAATTATTTTGAAAAAGATTGGAGCTGTCACTCCAGTTGTCAGTGTGAGTGTACTGGAGAATGACAGTCAACAACTGATATGTACTAATAAGCATCGTTCACGTGCATATATTGTGCATCAGGGCCAAGCACTGATGCTCTAAAAAAGGCGCGTTACTCTGAAACGTCAGTTGTATGCACACACAGTACACCTTATATTATCTGCCACCCTCCTTATCCACTGGCCTGAAGTCCTGCACCATTCTCTCTCAATGGAAATTCCCTCTGTTATCTGCCATTCTCTCTAGCAGGCATTCTCCAGTGCTTTCTGGTATACAGGCTGTCATCTACCACATCACTGGCACTGATGCAGTGCATTATGCTCACAAATGTTTTGGTTGTTGTAAATGTCTCAATAAAAAATATTTTATGGTGAACTGCTGTGGACTATGTCACCTTTGAGAATGGCTGTGATGTTTTCAACAACATCAGTGATGTACAGATTATTAAAACTCCTATGGGTGATGAAAAAGAAGATGTCATATTGCAAATAAGGGTCATTGTTAACATTGTTTTATTTGTCCCGGGCAGAGTGTGAACTGAACTGGACTAGTGCAGCTAACCCTCTACTTATGCATCTTGACTTGTGCTGCTTTTTCATGCCTATCAATGAAGTTTAAAAAGCTCTATTTAGAAGGCCCTAGTCTTCATGTTATTTATTTATTTATTTATATCTCGGATTACAAAATACCTTTGAGCTAGAGGCTGTTTTACAGAGGTTCCACGTCAGCATAAACATTTGATTAACAATACAGAACAGATTAAATAACGATACAAAACTATTCACACAACAAGCAAGATTACAGTTTCAAAGTGAGTGTCCATGTGACAGACAGGTAGTTTACATGTGTAAATTACAACAACTTGCATTACAGAATACAGGTAGGTGTAACATATTGTACATTGTTGCAGCGTTAGTGCAGTCAGTCAATTGACTTTGTCATTGTGTCAGAGTAGGGGGAAGGAGGGAGGGATAAAAGTATAGCTGTCAGCACAGAGATGTTGTCGTACCCCAGGACATCGAGTGGGTAAAAGTTGGGGAGTGGATGGGGGGGTGAGCAGTCAGTAGAGTGACCTTGTCAGGCCCAGTTAGGAGGGAGAAAAAAGGGGAGGAATTAGGTACAGGGGATTGGAGTGGAGGGGGTAGGTGTTTATGGGTCATATAGGTGCCAGAAAGAGGGATCAAGGGGAGGTGTATAAGTTTGGGAGGTGTCTGAAAGTTGGGGTGGGGAGTATCAGGGAGGGAAGGACGGGGTAGCTGGGTGTGGAAGAAGAAGTAGGGGGGCTAGGGCCATGGTAAGGAGTGGTGGTGGAGAAATTCTATCTGGGTTCTCCCCTCAATGTTCCAGATGGCCAGGTGTGATTAACAGCCCTTTAAAGAGCTGCTGATGCCTCAAAGAAAACTTTGTAAAACATAATATTTAGGTAAAATTCTTTTTTTTTTCTGTTTAAGTTTATTGGTCGGTCATAGACCATTTCAAATACAAGAAGCATACATACATTTAAAGTGCAACCAGTAAGATATAAGTGAAAAAAAGAAATGTCGTACATAAAAAATTACAAGTTGATTAAATAAGTCCAGTCTGATTCAGATAGTTTCTAATTAAATCTATAAAGGCAAGCAATTAGCAGGAAAATAGAGATCATATCTCATTATTACATAAGATAGGTCACATTAACAAAACATAAGACTTGTCTCATTGTTATCACATTTTACGTTTCTATACAAGCTGATCTAGTAACACCTTTGTGTCTGAGTCATGTTGTGGAGACATTTACTAAATAGCAAGCAACTGTTCTAATTATGTATTCATCATTTGTGGTTAAAAAATATCTTCAGTATAAGATTGTAATCTGAAGTTTGTATAGTATTACATAGTGGTATTAGTCACTTATTTCTTGGAACATTATACCAGGGGCATACAAATATGACATGTTTTAAATCTTTAAGAAAAAGAGAAGTACAAGAACAAAATCTGGTCTGTTTACTTAGGTCTTTTTGTGTTTGCCGTGCGTGCAAGCAAACACGTTGGTGTAATAGTGCCCTTAGAGAGGTGTGACACTATCCACCCAATGCAGAGTAGTGTAGCAGGGGCACGACAGTGGCAGACCAATCGGCACCCAGGCTGACTATGACAGAGTTTCGGCTTGCTGGACGGGACAGTCACCAACTTCAAAAGAAGTTGCCATCCCTTTGATCTGCACCACCCAGCAAGCCAGGTTGATCCATCATGGTCAGCCTGGAATGCGTGGACTCAGTGGCGTAGATTATGGTTGGGCAGACTGCCCCCCCCAAGCAATCAGAGTGGCACTATGGAAGCCCCAAGGTTTTTATTTCCCCTAAGGTTGTGGGAGTGAAGCATGGAAGCCCCGAGTTTTTTCCCTCTTCTGTCCCCGGAATGATCAGAAAAGTGCAGGTTAAACACAAGCAGCTTTTTAAATATTTTCTCATCAGTACCTGGCCCCCTGAGCAATCAGAGTGGCACTATAGAAGCCCCAAGGTTGTTTTTGTTTCCCTAAGGTCGCAGGAGTGGAGCGTGGAACCCCCAAGTTTTATTTTCTCCTTCTGTTCCCACAATGGTCAGAGAAGCGCGAGTTAGACACAAGCAGCTTTTTAAATATTTTCTCATCAGTGCCTGCCCCCCCCGAGCAATCAGAGCGGCACTATGGAAGCCCCAAATTTTTTTTTCTCTTCTGTTTCTGTAATGGTCAGAGGAGTGCAGGTTAAACACAAGCAGCTTTTTAAATATGTTCTCATCAGTGGCTGCAATGGCTCAGAAGCCTATAGTGCTGGGTTATGGTTAAGCAAATTAGCGTATGTGCGCAATGACGTGTTGTTGGTAGTGTTCCATAGAAAAGCAAGTCAGTTCCATTTTGTTAGCTTCTCTCAGCACTCTAATTGTGCCATGCTGTGGGTTGGGAGGAATGTACTGCCTACTGCGCCATGTTTCAGGGAGTTGGGAGGGAGGGAGGACTGTACTGAGCTGTGCTTGGTCACTGGGTCGGGAGGAGTGTACTGCTTGCGCCAACATTGAGCAACCTCAATTATTCATCCCCTGCCAGCCAGCCAGAACAGAACAGATCAGCCAGGTCAGGTGAGGATTACTGATATGTAACGGGCTAAACTGGATGAAAAAGTGTTCAATAGCTCTAATGGTGATAGCTCTGTAATGAAATAAATTCCCCATCACATAAAGCTTGGTCTCATAAAAGAAAAAGTCTACATGAACCTTGAGTTAATGATGGCTTGGAGCTGCTACACTAACTGTTTTTAACATTAAATCTAACTTGTTGTTTAATCCTGATGGTGTGGTATAAATGCAAATGATATAACAAACATTTAGCAAAGTAAACTCTTGCCTAGCAGTGAAAGGATTACTGGTAAACTACAGCTGTAAATGTTACTTATCTAGCTCCAACATGTCCTCTTGTTTCACTTTTGGATCTGACTTACAGAAATTATTCTCACAGCAATATATTTACTATAGAAACATAGAAATTTGCTGGCAGACTTCTGGTTGGGCTTCCAAGCAGCATGGTGGTGTAAATGCAGAGCTCCGCTACACCCCTCGCTAATCTCCCCGATTTGACGCCTTTAACGACAAACAACTTAAAAAACACAAGATCTAGATATTGGGGACAAACGTAAGAAGTATTGTAAAAAAGAAAAAAGAAAAGAAATTGTACAACTACGGGCAGCAGTGAGCAGAATAAAATCAATCAGCAATGTCGGCCCAGGAGCCCTCCGACTCGGAAAACTCTTAAGCGCAGCAGAACAGCAGGACCAGATGACCATACCAAATAATAAAGCGAGAAACAAACACATAAAGTTAGATACTATATACAAGGAGCTATTATCGTTTCATGCAGAAATTAAAGATCTTTACGGAGGGCTTCACAGAGATGTAGTGAGCCTGGAACAATGAGCTGATGCATCAGAGAGACAGATAACAGCAGTGGAGAACAGAGTAGACGACATGGAGAATACAACTCAACTCTTACAAGTTCAATGTATATAACTGCAAGAAAAACAAGAAGATATGGAAAACAGAGCACACAGAAAGAACCTAAGATTATATTGCATTCCTGAAGGCTCAGAAGGTCAGGACATTACTGAGTTTACTATTGCTTTGCTCAAAACAGCTCTTGAATTGCCCTCAGATATTCAATTATCATTAGAGAGAGTTCACCATGCACTGGGCCCACGGCCTACAGATCCAAATGCTAGGCCTCAATCTAATATTATGCATTTTCTTAGCTACTCAGTCAAGGAGACAGTATTAACAGCAGCATGGCGAAAGGGCAAGGTCTTTTACAGACAAACTCGCTTCTTTGTTGATAATGATTACGCTCCACAAACTATGCTTAATTGCAGAGCATATGCAGACATCTTACCAACTTTGAAGGAGGCAGCCATTAGATTTACAACACCGTACCCAGCCAGACTTGTGGTGCAACTTCCATTGGGAAGGAAGGCATTTCATACTGTGAAGGAGGCCAGAGAGGAGCTCCTTAAAGCGGCAATTCAAATGAAAACAAAATCCACGTTAGGATTACAGAAAACTGACCCACTGCGCTGGCATACGGTGAATTTGGGCAGAACACGGAATGGTGGAGAAGTAACAGAGGCAGAACTTTTCTAATTGTCTGGCAACTTTTCGCCGATCGGCAAGGGAAAGAACCTGACTAATAGAAGCTGAAGCTTGGCTTATGATTTCTCGATGGTCCTCTGGCTAGAGGTCTTTGAAAGCTTGTATCCGATGAGAGGGACTGGGAATTCAGTTGTCTGAACTGGGATCTTTATTAGAAGACAACTCTCTCACAGGAGGTTGGACAGAGAAAAGAAATGCTTAATAAGTGTACCTGCAGAGAACTTTCCCATAACAAAGAAACAAGTAAAACATTTGATTTGGCTGTTTGAACTGGCCCTGACAATTGCTTTGAAGGAGGCAATGGATATAACTTTAAAGAGCAGATTATTGTGCTCTGCTTGATTTGTTTTCAGGGTTAACCTGACGTAAGGGCCTGAGAAAAGTTGCCCTAGTTGAATAATACAGAATATAGTTAATCATAAAATAAACAATTTACTTTGCGGGGTTGGGGGGAGAGGAAGCATTTCCAGACATTACAGGGAAGCCCATTTCAAATAAAAGACAGACAGACAGAATATTTTGAGTTAACATTTGGATTTTTATTTAGCTTGTCTGCATATTACTTTTTATTTTTTATTAGGGGAGCAGTATATCCCCAGGAGGCCTGGGCATTTGGTATTACCAGATATCCTCCAGTGATCCCAGACTATCAGGAGGCACACTTAGGGAGTAAGTTCTTAAACTCCCCTACCTTGGAAGTAAATTTTATATGCAATACAGTGTATGTACATAGTTATCAAGACAAAGGTCAGACATATACTGACAATTTGCTTCAGAATTCAAAAGGTTTGATAAGATCGCAGCAGGAGATGTTTAAGAATAATCTAGACAGGAAAGGCATAAAATGTTTAAAAAAAGTGATGTTCAGAAAGATGGCTTGGGGGGGGGACATCAGTATGGTGATCCCTCAGGAATGGGATTATTAAGATTGGGACAACAGGAGAGAATATGTTTCCATGAGGGAATAAGATGGCTACTCAGATAGTAAAAGCACTCTCGCTTAATATAAATGGGCTTAACAACCCCATTAAAAGGGCCAGACTGTTCTAATATATCAAGAAACACCCCAGTGATTTTTATTATCTCCAGGAAACACACTTAATAGATACCGAACATGCAAAATTGAGTTGAGGGGCAGGTTTTGGGTTTATGCGTCATCCTTTCCTAAAGGGAAATGACGAGGAGTAGCCATTTTAATGCTTAGGATCACTCCTTTTCATCTAGAAACACAGTGCGTAGACCCAGAGGGAAGGTATGTAATCTTAAAAGGTACCCTTTATGGGACAAAGGTCACGTTACTGAATGTGTATTTTCCCCCTCTTACATCTGTCTTTTTAAAAGATTTTTTGCAAAACTCCTAGACATTATGCACGGCTGCCTTATTATAGGGGGAGATATCAATTTAACTTTGACACCTCGGTTGGACTCCTCTGCACCTTCCAAATATAGGCTAACATCAGCTCAAAGATTATTTATTTCTCAACTTAGGGCATTGGGTCTAATCGATGTATGGAGACATTTTTATCCTCTTTCGGGGGGATATATGTTTTTCTCCCCTAGACACAATTTCTACTCAAGATTGGACTACTTTTTCATTGCAAAAGAACATTTGGACTGTTCACAAGATTTAACTATAGGACCTAGATTTCTTTCTGATCATTCTCCCCTAGTTTTGAGGCTAGATTTTAAAATACTAAAGAAATCCACTGGGTGGTGCTTGAATACATCTTTTTTAAAGGATAAAGCTTTTAGGGACAGCTTTAACTCAAAAATAGCTCAGATTATTACAGAAAATTTGTCCCAGGAGACATCCAATACAATAGTTTGGGATACTGTGAAGGTTATGATCAGGGGGGAGATAATTGCGTATTCAGCATACAAGAAGAGATATTGGGAAACAAGATATGGTGAATTACATGAGAAATTTAGGGAAATACAAGCAAAGTTTACCCCTATTACCATGGAGGCCCAAACCCAGATTAATCAGACTAAGGCTGAGCTCCAGAAACTTTTAGACGAAAAAACACAACAGGCACTATTTTACTTTAAAACATATAGGTATGAGGGAGAGAAATTTAGCCCGGAGGCTTAGGGGACATAGGACAGCCACAACTGTAACACATTTAGTAGACTCAGAGAGAAAAACAAGAGCTCTTAACCCACAGCAGATATTGCAGCTGTTCCAGAAATATTATAGGCAGCTATATGAGAAACCACAAGGTCCAGAATTTAGCAAAATCGAGGAATTTTTTCCCCCCTTACATTAAGAAAGCTAACTAAGGAAATGGAAATCAGACTAAAAGCCACAATCAGATCAGAGGAAGTCAGACGTGCTGTAAAAGAAAGTAAATCATTAAAAACCCCAGGCCCAGACGGATTTCCATCTGAGTGGTACAAGACTTTTAGTAAACAACTGACTCCTTTACTTCTAAAGGCCTTTTTAGAAATTCAACAGGAGAGTCCCCCTCCTCCATCGTGGGATTACACTAATATTTTACCTATCTTAAAAGCAGGTAAACCAGTAGAATTAACTAATTCATATAGGCCAATATCCATATTAAACATGGACTACAAGTTTTTTATGTCCTTATCGGCACATAGATTGGAGGAACTGCTACTCTATTTCATTAATTCAGATCAATCTGGGTTCATCTGAGCCAGAGAAACCACAGATAATATACGTAGAATGATCCATTTGTTGGACCACTTAAATCAGAGACAGATATAGGCAGTGTTGCTCAGCCTCGACACTGACAAAGTTTTTGATCATGTCAGTTGGTCTTTTTTTGTGAGAAAATTTGCGCAAGTTTGGATTTCCTGAGGAATTCTCTAGCATGATGCAAATAATTTGTACCTCTCTGAAGGCATATGTTAAAGTGAATGGACAGTTATCTTCAATGATACAGCTGGGAAAGGGAACTAGACAGGGTTGTCCACTTCCCCCTTACTGTTTGCCATGTACATTGAGCCATTGGCTGAAGCTATAAGGCAACATCCTAATATTCAGGGGGTCCCTTTAGGTGGGAGGGATTTCACTATATCAGTATATGCAGGTGACATGTTATTAACACTCCTAGAACCTGAAAAGTCCATTCCTGCTACTTTACAAGTGATAGATAAGTTTTCAGAAATAGCTGGATACAAAATAAATATACAAAAAACAGAGATATTATCTTTAAATTTCACCCCCTCTCAGACTCTGAAGAACCAGATCCCTCTGAAATGGAGAAATAATAAGATTAAATATTTGGGTGTAAATATTCCCCAGAAACTGGAAAATTTGGAACTGTTCAATTTAGAGCCTCTATCGATAGAGGTAGAGAATTTAGTTGGGAACTGGACACATCAGGTATTATCTTTTTCAGCTCAAATACAAGCTATTCGGATTACCTTATTTCCTAAGATACTGTATTATATTATTTCCAGACTTTACCGATTATTCCATCACACTTCTACTTTGCATCCTAGGCTAGAATTTTTTCGAGGTGTGTATGGGCTGGGCAACAACCAAGGGTCAGATGGTCTCTGTTACAGTTACCAGTGGCAAAGGGGAGGGGGTTGTAATCTTCCAAACCTTAGAGATTACCATAAGGCAGTAACATGTAAAATAGTGATGACATGGCTGAATCCTCGAGTACAGAAACCATGGAAATTTATTGAACTTATATTAAATGATCTAGTAAACATTATCCCTATTATATTTGTCCCCAGAATTCTTATCCACAGTTACAAAACTTTACATTTGAAACCCATTATACATTAAAGGCTTGGTATGAAATAAGGGTGTTTACTATATTAACTTAAGTTTTCGATTATTTTAAACTAATAGGTACAGAAAGTGTATCTTTGGAGATGGGTGCTGTTTGGGTCCATCAAGAATGGCAGAAAAAAGGTCTGCTTTTGTTATATCAATACCTGGATGTGAATGGAGTACTGCCTTTTGCCACACTACATAAATTAAATTATCCAATCAGATGATTCTGCTTTATATTGGAGAAGATGGGGAATGTTCCACCAAGTAGAAATAAGTTATACCTGTACCTGGCAGCAGCTAAAAAGGTTATAACTAACCTATGGCGAACAGCTAAAATACCCACCCTCTCTGACTGGCATTCATTGATGACTGAGATATACTATCTTGAGAGAATAGTAGCTTCTAGAGCTGGAAGGAGGTCACAATTTGAGCTCCAATGGAGGCCATGGGTTTTCTATGTCTCGCCTCTAGATGAAATATTTGTTTTCTGATAGAGCTATTTGAAAGTGACCAATTTTTGTAGGAAACGAATTTTGAACTAGTGTCATTTGATATATAACAGAATTATGTTGTAGAAACATGAATTGCCAACCTGAAGAACATTCTATGAATTGTAAAAGAAAAGAGCAATACTGTATAGATGTACTCCTGTCATATATATATATATATATATATATATATATATATATATATATATATATATATATATATATATATATATATATATACATATACATATACATACATATAAAACAATAAAAAATAAAGAATATTAAAAAGAAATTTGCTGGCAGAAATGGGTTCATTGGCCCATCCAGTCTGCCCAAATACCCACCTCCTGTTTATCTGACCACCTCCCTTCCATGCCATTTTTGCTTTTATTGAGTGTTTACTCACCTGGTAAAGGTGATTGTGTTAGTTTATATCCATGGCACTCCAATCATTAGCTCATGGGTCTTAGCCCACCTGAAAGACTCTAGATGCACATGTGACCCAGGATCAAATTTTGTGGATACACCTAGGTCCCAGAAGTCCCTGCTCTCCAGTTTGATATTTCCAAAGCTGAAATAAAGTTAGTTACTCATACAATCCCTCAAGGCCCACAGGGGAAGAAAGCAGTCAACCATAGACTGGTAAACAGGGATAATACTTCCATTTAATTCCCTATTGAAACACTTCTAATTCAGTTGCTAGTCATCTGACTAACTAGTTACTGTGGCTATCATTACTAATGCTGTAATCAAGAGACATTCCTGACGGGTTCCGAAGAGTTGCTTCGAGAATAGGGTGGGATGTGGAGTGCCATGGATATAAATTTGCACAATCATCTTTACCAGGTGAATAAACACCCATTGTGTTATGTTTCTATTCATGGCACCCCAATCATTACCTCATGGGAACAATAAGTAGCAGTTTACACCCATAACACTCAGGGTGGGTTCTAGCGAGTGGCTTGTGAACCCTAGGCAAGAGCTGTCAATAACACATTTTCCTGATGCTTGGCAAAGGTGTGTATAGAGGACCAGGTGGCCACTCGGCAGATGTCCTCTATGGACACGTTGGATCTTTCTGCCCAGGAGGTTGCAATCACCCTTGTGGAATGTGACTTTATGCCCTCTGGTGGATTTAGATCTTTGGCTTTGTAAGCTTCCAGAATGGTTCTTTTCAACCAGCTAGCGATTGTTGTTTTAGATGCAGCGTGTCCTTGTTTGTGGCCCTGGGCCACAATGAACTGTCTCTCCATTTTCCTTGTTGGCTGTGACTTTTTGATGTAGGAGACTAGGGCCCTCTTTACGTCCAGACTGTGAGGGGCATTGGGTCTCCCTGAGTCTATATTGTCAACCAATATAGGTAGGTAGATAGTTTGCACTGAATGAAAAGTGGTAAGGACTTTAGGCTTGAAAGTTGGTACTGTTCTCATAGATACTCTGCTGTGAACACTGTGTATGGCTCCTTGCAGAAGAGGGCTCCCAGCTCACTGATCCTACGTGATGAGCAAATGGCTATTAAGAAATGTGTTTTATGTCCTGTCCAATATGGCTGCGCCTCTTGGCTGGGTTCAAATGGATGACTGGTGAGAGAGTTGAGGATCAGGGGCAGGTCCCACAGGGTGACCCTTGTTCTGTGATGTGGCTGGATTATGTCTGCTTCCTTCAGAAAGCTCAGGACATCAGGGTGAGAGTTTGGTAGGGTTTGCCCTATGTGGCCCACTGCTGCACCAATATTCGACAGTTGGACCTTAAGGGAAGCTGGTGAGAGTCCCTTGTCTAGCCCTTGTTGGAGGTACAGTAGTATGGTAGAAATGTCTGTTTGCCTTGGATCCAATCCCTTGTTTGTAACTCATGTTGAGAATATCATCTACTGTCTACTGTACATTGATGTGGTCGATGGTTTTCTGGACTGTATGATGGTGCTTATGATGGATTCATGTTATCCAGCTGCTAGCAGTCTCTGCCTTTCAGGAGCCAGGCAGATAGTTTGAAAGTCATTGGGTTCGGATGCAGTATCAGACCCTGACTAAGGATGTTGCAACTGGGGGGCAGGTGCCACACATTCAGTGCCATGGTTGTTGCTGTTGCGAACCATGCCCTCCTTGGCCAACAGGGGGTGATCAATATGATTAGTCTCCATGACTGGCAGACTTTTGTGAGAACTTGTGGGATATTGGTATGGGGGGAAAAATGTATGATCGATCTAGGATCCATTCCTGAGAGAGTGCATTCACCCCTGCCGATTGGCGCTTCCTGTACCTGGAGAAGTAGGTTCTGACCTGAGCATTGGCTGATGATGCCATCAGGTCCATGTTTACTGACCCCCCTGTTTGTCTTTGCTTTTGAAAATCTCAGGGTGCAACTGCATTCCCCTTGGTGGACCCTCTGTCTGCTGAGCCAGTCTGCCCTGATGTTCAGTTTTCCCGACAGGTGTACTGTGTGGATATGTGTGAGGTGATACTGCAACAGTTTTACCATGCCGCTGCGACCCCACCCACAGAGATATTCCTGACAGCAACAGCCGCAGTGCCGAGTGTTGGCAATGTGGTGTCGGGGATGCCTCCGTGTTTCCATCAGGGGGCTCTGCCCTCCAACCCCCAGTCTCTAGGATTCTAACTCAGAGTCAGAGTTGGACTGGAGGGGGGTTATCCACCCTGCAAGGCAGTCTCGGTGTCTGGCAGGGACCATCACAGTGACGTGCGGATTTTGCCTAAATCCTGTTGCTGTGATGGTCTTCATGGTCGGGGCATCGCTGCCACATCGATATACTACTGCGACCACCAAATTACCCTCCTTGCTTCTTTTTACATTGCTAGGCTTCTGGTGCCGCCCAGTTTCATGATGTATGCAACCATCACTCTGTTGTCTGAGTGTACCAGGAGTGATTTTCCCGTAATCTGTGTCTGGAATGTTAGCAAGGTGTGGAATACCACTCTCATCTTCCGGACATTTATGGAGAGCTAGGCCTCCATCTTTGTCCATCTCCCCTGAGCTGAGGCACAGCTCAGGCATGCCCACCATCCCATCAGGCTGGTGTCTGTTTCCATCACTACCTCATAAGATTGCTCCAGGTTGGTGCACTTGATTAAGTTATGTCTTACTGTCCACCAAGCTAGGGATGCTCTGGTCTCATGATCTAACTTACTATGGTAGACAGGTTGTCCTCTGTATGGACCGCCCGGTGCAGAAGACAATTCTGAAGTGGACACATGTTCCACCTGACCCAGGGGACCAGGCCGATACATAATGCCATGCACCCCAGTGCCATGGTTACCTGTCCTATGGTGGGTGCGGGTCTCCTCATCAGGTCCTTCAAGATCTTGAGTAGATTGTCTACTCTGGCCACAGATGGTCTTGCCATTCCCTGGAGGGTATCTATGTCCACTCCCAGGTGTTCGATTCTTTGAGTAGGTTCCAGGGAGCTTTTGCCAAAGTTAACTACCCAGCCATGTGATTCCAGGGACTTGATCATCATGTCTGTGTGTCTCTGCAGCTGGGATTTGCTGCGGGCTTGAATCAACCAGTCATCTAGGTAGGGAATGATGTCCACTGCCTGCTCCTGTAAGTGTGCCACTAGTTCAACTGAGATCTTTGTGAATACCCTTGGGGCAGAGGCCAGGCCAAAGGGTAAAGCCTGGTATTGGAGTGTTGGCCCAAGATTTGGAACAAGGTATTTTCTGTGACAGGGTCATATGGGAATGTGAAGGTAGGCATCCTTGAGGTCGACTGAGGTTAGAAAGTCACCCTTCCGTAGCCTTCTGAGAGTTGACCTGAGGGTTTCCATTTTCAACTTTTGGGTAGCTACGTGTTTGTTTAGGAATTTGAGGTCCAGGATGGGCCATAGATCCCCGTTCTTTTTTGGTATGAGGAAGAAAATGGAGTAGATACCCTGTCCGTGCTCCTCCTCTGGAACCACCTGAATTGCTCTGTTTAGTAATAGATCCCTGAGGATGTCCTGAGCCTGGTGTGCTGATACTCTTTTTCTTGACATGGGTGACAGTACTAGCCTGTCTCAAATAGGGGTGTTTGACAGTTCTATAGTGTAGCCCCTGGAGACTACTTCTGTCACCCACCGGTCTGACGTGTTGAGGTGCCATTGGTTTTGGAATTGTGACAGACTTTTCCCCACTGGGGGTGGGGTTGGAGAGACAGTTTGCCTCCTGAATGTCTACATAGTCTTGGCATGGCGTGTGTCTGAGTCATTGTGGGTTCGGCTTTCCTCCCCTGCCTCTGCCTCTGAACTTTTGTCTGTTGAATTTTCCCCTGAAGGAGAATAAACTGGTATTATAGGGAGAGCGCTGCTGGTTGTACCCTCTGTTGTGAAAGGAGTTACTGTTAGAACTGGCCCCCTGTCTTCGGTTTTGGGGCTTGTTGTTCTGAAATCTCTGGCATCTGGATGGCAGGTACATTATTCTGTTTTTGTCCCTTGCCAGGTCCTTGCCTTCCTCCTTTTGCTTCAGATACTCCTGAAGGCCCTCCCTGAAAATGTGCCTGCCTTTAAGGAGTAGGTTGACTAAGAGGGAATTGGATTCTGAATCTGCTTCCAACAGTTTTAGCCACAGGCCTCGACTCGCTCTATTTGTGAGGGCAGACGCACGAGCATTTAGTTTCAGTGTGTCTACCGCCTTGTCCCCCATATATTTGGCCATGTCTAGGGTGCATTCTAAAAGTTCTTTGCCCCTATTATCAAGGCCAGTGACCTCTGCGAGTTCTTCCAGCCAGCAGATTTGAGATCTGGCCACATAGATGGCAGTGGTGGCCACCTGGGCGGCTAGGCTCACCATCTCAAACAGCTTTTTTGAGCATGTCTTTCAGTTTCTTGTCTGATGGGTCCTTAAGGGCAGTGGTACTGCAGGGCAGCACCGTCTTCTTGCTTAGTGCTGCAATTTGGGGGTTTATCATGGGCGCTGTGCACCACAGTTTAGCTTTTTCTTCCTGGATGGGGTACATGCTGTCTATGTTCCTTTTCTCAAACAGTCTCCAAGGTTCTTGTGATTCCCACTCTTTACTGAAGACATCCTCAATTGCTGGACAGATGGGGAAGGAGTCTTTCGAGATTTGCTTTTGTTGGATCATTCGATCCAATTTTGACTCTAGCTGCGGTGGAGTCACCTCGAATCCCATTGTGGTTTTTATTGCCTTGACAGTCCCGGGTACTAGATCGAATGGGCATAATTTGGAAGTGAGGGAAGTAGTCCCCATCTCTATGAGCTCCTCATCCTCTTCCTCCTCACCTCTGTCGTCATTGTTATCTGGGTCTCCTGCATCCCCATCTGCACCCTGGGCTCTGGCCCCACCCCGGCTGAGGTCGAATAGCTTTCTGTTGTGAGGATGGCCCTCTTAGGGCTGGTTCACTGGGGCTAATTGACTTATTTACATTGAAGGATTCGAGCTTCTCCATCATTTCAGCATAAATAATTCCTTGTTTTCCATCATAGCTGCGGCTGCCTGTTGGGTTGTAGCAACAGGGCAGAATGATCCCCCATCCAAGAGGTGCTGCTTGGACCTGGAGGACACTGATCCAGAGCAGGGGATTGCTCTAGTGAGGATGCATCCTCCTCTTCATGTAAACAGGCCGGGCGTTGAGGCTCCGAGTTGTGGGCATCAGGGTAGTGCTGCAAGTACTGCACTTCTTGGCCTTCACTATCTGGGGACAAAAAGATAGTGAGAGGGATGAGAATCGTGGTTGGGACCTGAGAGAAAAAACACAATCCCCATGGGCTTCTGCCACATACTAAGCAACTCAGCAATTGGCCTCAATTCCCCCCACCTTATAGTTATTGTCTTGTGCGGTTCAGGACAGTGAGGTGCCCATACTCTGCAATGGGTCTCGCTGTCACACAAATTCCCCAGAACTGTCTCTTTAAACCAGTTATACTGTTCAGTCACTGTTATTTTGGGTGCCCAGACAGCTGTAATAGGCACTGGGCTGCCCTTGCCCCTTTCTGCTATAGATTAATTCCATGCCAGATCAGTACAGGCTGGCCCCATCACTAGGGCTGCCTGCCTTAAAAGCAAAAACAATTCCACCGCAGAGAGCCCTGTGGCCTGGCCGCTGCTCGCCTGACTAGCCTGCCATTCCTGCCTTTCAGGCAGGAGTTGACATTTTTTTCTGTGCTTGTTCATCAGGTGGGGTCATAAATGTTCTCCACCTTTGCTCATCAGGTGGGGTCATAAGAAGGCTATGTTGAGAATTTGGTGTAAACAATATTAAAAAACAACAAAGGTATTAGCTTGCATTGAAATTTGCAAATGTAAGCTTGTAAAAAAATGATAATTTTAATATTTTGACCCCACATTTTCAACATTGCCATTTCTTCATAGTACCTCATGAAAGTGACAGTTGTCATTTTTCAGATCCTGTCCAAAATATGTTTTTGCATCCTGAAAGGTGATTTTGATGATGCTGCACAAAATCACCTTTCAGGCAGCAGTTGAAAATTGTCTCCACCTTTGTTCATTAGGTGGGATCATAAGAAGGCTATGTTGAATATTTGGTGTAAAAATATTAAAAAAACATCAAAAGTATGAGCTTGCATTGAAATTTGAGAATGTAGGCTCATAACTTTGGTAATTTTTAATATTTTGACCTCAAATTTTCAACATTGCCATTTCTTCACAGCACCTCATGAATGTGACAGCTGTCATTTTGCAGATACTGGCCAAACTGTATTTTTGCATTCCAAAAGGTGATTCCTCAGTCGCTGCCTGAAATTGTCTTTAGACCAGGAGTTGCATATTTTCTCTGCACTTGTTCATGAGGTGGGGTCATAAGAATGGTGATTGGAAAATTTGAGGCACAAATATTACCAGGCAAGACAGTTACACTGCCCAACATCATCACTTCTACTTTGTATTCTTAAATGTTAATAATATGATTCCTTCACTGAAGCAATTTACAAACACACACACTCTATGACACCAGTGCACATGGCTAACATTTGGCATTGACAAATGCTTGTTTAAATCTAGCATCCAAGATATTACTAGGAAATAACTCTAGTCTGTATTTGGTATATTGTACTCTTAGGGGTAGATATTGAAAGGGATTGTGCTGGGAGCAACAGAGTTGTGCCAGCACAACCCCAGAACTGCACCCCAGGGCAATATTCAAAAGTAGGAATTGCGCAGTGCAATTCTCGATGTGACAGAGTGCAAAGATAATGTATGCAGCACATCTCCAGAGGGCATGCCCATGTATAAGTGGCACATCCCGATATTCATCCCGGGATGTGTGTCGCATCTGCTGGCACAACCCAGAGATGTGCCACATACCTGGGCTCAAAGCTGAGCCTGTTAAAAAAGGCTCAAGTGCCCACCACCCACAGGCATGCTGCTGTAGTGCAGTGCACAACACAGCAGCAGCCAGCCATGGGTGGATACTCCCCCAGCACAAGCACCCACACATGTCCCTGGTAGTCTAGTGGTACTCCTCCCCTCCCATACCTCTGATTACCGTAATATAATAGAAAGAATAGCCTTGGTGGTCCAGTGGTTCCTCCCTCCCTGCCCGTACCTCTGATCACCATAATATAATAGAAAGAATAGCCCTGGTGGTCCAGTGGTTCCCCCACTCCCTGCCCGTACCTCCAAACATTATACTGTAATAATAAGAATAGCCCTGGTGGATCAGTGGCACCCCCCCACCCACACAGGATCCCCAGCTCACCCCTGTCATTTACAGGCAGCAAACCCACCCACATACCTCTGCGGCTGCCTTCCGAATGACAGCTTACAGTAGCAGCTGCATGCCCATTGGACAACACTGTGGACCAATGGACTTGCAGTGCATACTGTAATACTCATTCACAAATATGTGAATTAATTCTTTGTTCATTAGTCATGAATGAGTATTACAGTATGCAGGGAGGGGGAAATCACTGGGACCACCAGGGTTATTCTTATTATTACAGTATGGCGATCGGAGGTACGGGCAGGAAGGGGGGAACCACTGGACCACCAGGGCTACTCTTATTATTACAGTATGGTGATCAGAGATACAGGCAGGGAGGTGAGAAATCACTGGACCACCAGTGCTATTCATTCTTTTATCTTATGGTGATCAGAGATACGGGCAGTGAGGGGGGTACCACTAGACCTCCTCTAACAGCACTGCATGCTGTGCAGGCCAGCCCTGCACAACACATGCAAATGGGGCCATAATGACATGCAAATGGCCCCATTTGCACCTTACATGCGTTATGGCCCCATTTGCATATTGGTGTCTGAATATCAGGAATTTGCAGACGGCGTATCTCTGATGCGCTGGTGCATGTCCCATTCCTGGTATGCAGACCTGTCTGGGGGGGGATGCGCTGGGGCATTGTCTTTGCTCAGCATGAATTATGTGATATATTCGGAAGAGATGCACCATGCCATATCTCTTTTGAATATATCCCTTAGTTGCTGCACCACCACTTGCGCCAGTGCCAGGCACATTTCTGAATATCCAGCCCCTAAATTATAATCCATAAGAATATCTAGATAATACCTAAAATAATGAAGGTTATCATTAATCCAAAACCAGGGTGCAATGTGCAGTCTCATACATTATGCTCAAGGTCTTTGATCCTAAAATATTCTGTTATTCTGCGTGTAACATAAACTTGGT
This sequence comes from Neoceratodus forsteri, assembly GCA_016271365.2. Taxonomy (NCBI): domain Eukaryota; kingdom Metazoa; phylum Chordata; order Ceratodontiformes; family Ceratodontidae; genus Neoceratodus; species Neoceratodus forsteri. The sequence goes on from CM057452.1 coordinate 1,612,973,966, forward strand.
ATTCCAGACTAATTCTAATGCACCTTCTGTCATTGTTTTTTAAATATTCAAGATCCGTATCATATAATGCTCTAAAAACTGTGGCAAGTCACTCTGGTTTCAGATGTCCCAGATTATGCCATGTATATTTCTGCTTCAGACACAGATAGGTAAATCTGCTGTGTTTATGTTGAAGTATTTTGATCCAATAATTAACTTTCCTTGCCAAAAAGTATGCTCTAAGACTGGGAAACCTAAATTCAGCTCTAATTAAAGAAGCTGGAACAGAGTTATTCAATCCTGTGCTGGATCTAAGTAGCTTATTCAATGGTACTTCAAGCTTATACACATTATGTGAGTACCAGATTTCCCAATTATAGAATGCCTGAGCATTATATTTTGCCTTAGGTGCTGTCATAAGACGTCTGATAGAATTTCCTCCAAATTTTTTATAAAAAATATTAAGTGATGTTGCTGTCTGTTTAAGCTTTATTAATAGAGTTTGTAGACCATCTGCCATCACTCAAGAGTTGTAATCCCAAATAAGTGTAATATTTCACTGACTTTAGCCTGTTGTTCCCTAGCTTCCAGGTTTTCTTTGTAACTTTTGAGCCAAAAGTTAAGACCTGGCTCTTGAGCTCATTTACCTTCAAATTCTGTTCAGTTGCATAAGAGTCTAGAATATTTAACTTGGACTGTAAACCTGACTAAAAGACAGCAAAACCAGGTCATCAGCATAGGCTAGAACAGCACAATGACTGCCCGTAATTTTAGGAGAACAGGTCTGGGAGCATTCCAATTCAAGCAATAGTTTATCAATTTAGATACAAAAGCGCAAAGGCGCTAGAACACAGCCCTGCCTAACACCAGTATTAGTTGGAAAGGTAGAAGAGAGCTGACAAGTAGCGCCCAACCTTACTTGTGCCCAGATATTAGTATAAAATTCTCTTATAATGGCTTATTATTTCATGCTAGGTACAATTAAGCTTACATTCCATATATATTCTATAGATTTCTCCTGCACATTATTTATTATGAAGGGAATTTGCATAAATACATGATCTTTATACCTCAGAGTTTATCTGCCTCTATAGCTTACTCCCTACTGCATGTCATAATACTTTGTTGTGATATCACAGTCTGTTGCCCTGACAGTAACTGTGATGTCACAAGCCGTGCTCTATGGCTTCAGATAAGCAGAAAACAACAGGAATAGATAAACCCTCCAGGAGCAAAGATCCTGTTTTCATGCACATGATATCAGTAATAAATAATGGGGAGGAGGAATACAGCACTAATGTGAAATACAAGCCACACACTGTGCATAAATATTATGTTTTGTTAAAGTTCTTCTGAAGGTGTCAGCTGTTCTTTAAGAGCTGTAATTACCTGACAGTGCAAGGTGTACTCCAGAAAAGACTCAATGAGAGTTATCACCCCAGTGTTAAGGTTTCCATCTAGTGTCTCTAGGTTGCAATCAGAGGTTGCGGGGAACTCATTAGCTTCATGTTCTAAGTTTGTGTCTCTATGTGTGTGTTGACATGCTTCACATTATTAAGGCCTGTGTCAGTCATTGTCCTGTATTTTGAATGTCAGCAGCCAACATTACACTGATGCACTTTCTTGAATCAAGTAAAATTGGGAGAAGGAGACCACCACTCTTTTGCAGTGTATTAGAGAACTGGAAAATGTTTTGCATTCTACAACTCCAGACTCACTAAGGGGAGAGCTATTAGTGCTTAGGGATAAATACACAGAATTGTTATGAGACAAAGCTGAATATGCTATTTATAAAACCCGTTCCACCTACATACTGTAGATCAAGGTGAGAAGATGGGCGGCAGATGGCATTGCGCTTCCAGAAGCAGGAGGCTTCTCGGTTAATTTCCTTGATTAAATCTGACCAGGACAATACTATTAATGTCTTGCCAGGTGATATTGCCAAGGAACTTGAGTTACATCATAGTTCTTTATATGTCCTATGGTAGATCCTACTGACATTTCTGATGTACGCCACTATTTGGCTAATATCCCACTTCCTTCTCTAAATGTCACTCAGCAGGCCCTGCTCTAGGAACCTATTTCTGAGCATGAGATTTTAGTGGCTATACATTCTGTAGCTCTTGATAAAGTCCCTGGCCCTGATGGCCTTACTTCTAACTTTTACAAAATATTTGCTAAAGAACTCTCTCCTTTTTTGTGCCATTTGTATCTTTTTATTTATGATTCAGGCATCTCTGATCCCACTCTTCTTGAAGCTTTAATTGTTTTGCTTCTAAAACCCGGGAAGCCCCCAAAAGCTGTTTCTAGTTACTGCCTGATTTCTTTATTCAGTTATGATGATAATAAAATTCTATCTGAAGTATTGGCTTTGAGGATAGGTGTGGTTGGGCTGGTCTCATTACTTGTGAGCAAGTTGGCTTCATGTTAACTCGCTCTTCTGTTGATCATTTGCATAAACTCTCTCATATTTTTCTCTGCTCCCAGGGATTCAGACGCACCTGTTGCTTTGGTTTCCCTGGACATGGAGAAAGCTTTTGATGGAGTTAATTGGGTGTTTCTATTATCTACATTAGAGGTGTTTGGATTCCCCTCTCCTTTCTTCATTGGATTAAGGTTATATATTCTTGTCCTAGTGCGAAAATCTACTGCAATGAGGTATTCTCTTCTACCTTTTCTTTGCACTCCAGTACAAGACAGGGCTGTCCCCTTTCACCCTTACTATTTAACCTTTATTTAGAACCCCTACTTATGAAACTTAAAAATAATCAAGATCTGTATGGAGTACAAGTAAGGTCCTGGAACCTCAAATTGTCCGCATATGTGAATGATATTTTGCTACATATAGCAAACCAAAAAGTATCCATTCTTGCAGAGTTATCTACCATTGCAGAATTTAGCAGGCTCTCAAATGATGAGCTTAATTTGGAGAAGTTGGTGGTTATGCCCCTTAAATCCAGGGTTTTTGAGTCTGATATTTCAACTTTAAGACTATCCTGGGGACCCACACAGATTAAGTACCTCAGACTCTGTCTGTCAAAAAGCCCATCCCAAATTAAAAAGCTTAACTTAGAAGATCTCTTAGGTGTTTTGCAACAAAATCTAAATAGGTGGAAAGGACTCTCTTTAACTCTTTGGGGCAGAATCACATCATAAAAATGAAAGTACGTCTCTATATTTTTTATCCCCTTAACATGTTAGTTGTGTGGCTTCCTTCCTCTTGGTTCTGGAGAGTACACAGAATGGTAGCAGACTTCATTTGGCTGGGTAAAACACCTAGGAGGGCATACCAAAGATTAACTGTTCCTAAACAATATGGTGGCCTCCATCTCCCGCACTTCTTAGTTTATTACTTTTCTAGTCATGCAAGCAAGTATTGAAAGTGGATAAATACTGCAACAGTCGATGATACATCTGTCTATTCCACTTATCTGGCTTCAACTAGAAAAGAAGCTGATTAATAGAACTGGCTTTTCTCCATTGGTACTTCTGTTTTCTCCCCTGAAAGCCCTCCCATCGATTATTCGAGAATCTGTTATTGGTACCTCAGTTCGGGTTAATTTGCAAATGTGTTCAACCTTGAATTATAAACCTTTTCAAGACGTTGCCCAGCATATTCTCAGAACCCCCAATATCAAAATTTGGGGCAGAGTGATAGATGAGGTCTGGATGTCCCAATTAAGTGGGATTAGGGTATGCAATTTGCTCCACAATGGGATCCTGATGACTTGTCAGTCTATTCTTGCTTCTTTTCATATGAATGCTAAGATGATTTTTAAAGTATATCAGCTTCACCATTGTTTGTTACATCAGTTTGGCTTAACAATTAGTAATGTTAACCATGAGGAGTTGCTGCAATCTGCAGCTGATACGGTATCAAAACCACACGCAGTTTCTAAGTTGCATTTGTTCCTGTTTTCTAAGATACCTGTATATCCTGATTTAACTGGTGAGTCTCCTTATTGGGCTGGAACCCTCCCACAATTTGATTTTAACTGGTCTAAAATTTGGATGGATTTATTTGTATATATTTCTCAGGACTGGCTATGTCTCACTCAGTTTTATATTTTGAATAATCTCTACGTTATACCCTCCAAGCTTTTTTAAAATGGGTCAGCTGCACTTACCAGTGTACATATGTTGTGGTCAGGCAGATGGTACTTTACATCATTAATTTTTGGGAATGTCCCAAGGTGGCTCTGTTGTGGGATTTAATTCAAACTAAAGCTGATCCTTTGCTGGGTGTTGAGGAAGATTTCACTCCAGATATCTGTTTGGTAGTGGATTATAGCTGGATTTTGGTAAAAGAACAGAGATATACTATGGCTATGATCTCGATGTCAGTCAAGAGATTGGTTCATCACCATTGGCTGGATCAATCCCCACTCTCTTATAATGAGTGGTTGCAGGAGTTCCTCAACAATCTCTGTATTGAAAAACTAATAGCTAATATCCATAATAGATCATCCGCTTATTACAAAAACTGGGGCAAGTTGCATGCCCTTTACATGGCTTAGGTTTCTTTGGACGGGTTCCCTTTACACCCCATGTCACTTTATTGTCTGTCGTTTATTCTTAGCTTGTGTTGAGTTGCCTTTGGATATTCCTCATTGACTGTTTATTGATGCTAGACATCTTACTGATATTTCCACTGTGGGTATGGGGGGAGGGAAGGAGGGTGAGCTTGGGAGGGCTGTTTGTTTGTTGTTAATGTTTTGGGGGTATATTTTTTCTTTTATTTTTTTTAGGTCCTTTTCTTCTAGTGTTGTTTCAATGTTATATGGTATTTTGTTGTTACAAAACTCAATAAAGCATATTTAATAAAAAAAAGAATCAAGTAAAATGACACAATGACATCAGCATGTGTTTACACTTGGAGGCTAAAATGAAGCTAATCGTGAAAAATAAAGTCAAAAAAATTACCATTATTATAAGGGTCTCATGAATGCTGCAGTCTGATTGGTTGTCGGCATTCTGAAAGACTTATATTAACCTACTTATTAATGTACATGTAGAGCCTGATTACAGATGCATTGATTTGCCTGGCACTTATTTATTTTTTTTTAATTCCATTTTTAGAACTTAGACCCGCTATTATGCTTACCGATTGTCATACTAAACAACAATATCAACACAGAAAAGTTGAAGTTGCTAGCAGCAGTCATTAGTGTTACACCCCATCATTCAGTATGACACTATTTTAACTTGCTAAGTTTTGATTCTTGGCTCAGTCACACAGAGCAGATCCACCTGAGCTGTTGGTAAATGCTTTTACACATATTGTAATAAATTTACATGACTGAAATTATCACTTTCTTTGCAGCTAGTCATCTTTGATCCACGTTTCTAACTTGTTTTTAATCCTGATCCAGAGAACAGCAGGTGACGGTGTGGCAAAAACAAAACAAAACAAAAAAAACACACAAAAAACAGAACAAAAACAATGAGCAGTAGCCTTAGGGAGTGCAAGTTAATTAAATACTTTAGCCACCTCAGACGACAGTTGCAGAACTCGGTGTTACTGCCCCACTAATCATCTAATTTCCAGCTGCAACCTGACCAACAAGCTGTCCCAGACATTTGTACCTGAGGTCAGCTGCAGCAGCTAGACACAGTCACCAATGATGTCAGGGCTACAGATGCAGAGTTTATATGCAATTTAGAATGGTGTAGGGACTATTTTATGTCACTTTCCCCAAACAATTGTAAAACAAAAAATATATATATGTAACATTTAAAGCTAGGACCACTTGCAACCAAATTATAATAATAGCAATAATGAACTCTGGATGATTACTTTAATGTTCAAGTTAATCAGCCCCTGGGGGTAATATGGCACTTGGCTGTGCCTCGTGCCTCATTACACTCCAGCGGGTGATTAACTAGAACATTAAAGCAACCCCCATCATTCATTATTGCTTAATTACTGATTACTTGAAAGCTGATCAATGATAAATTATAAAAGAGCTAAACTAAATTATAATATTCATATTGTGTTTTAAGTATTGTTTACCAAATTGTACACAAATAAGCTGAATAGATGACACCTAAATGTAGTAATGTGCTAATTTCCCCATATTTTACTAATAAAACTAAGCACACCTCTGTTATCTACCACCCTCTATTATCTGCCAAAAAACTGGTGCACCAAAACTGTCAGATAATAGAGGGTGCATTGTATATACTCCTGACAGCAAAGCAAACCTGAACCCAAAAGTTACAGCATTATAACATAGAGGATAATGTATGGTAGTATATTCATAACCAGTTTGTTAACTGTCGAGAAGGTGCCATGGTGACCATGTAAACCTTGAGAGAAAAGCTTGAGAGGTTTAAGTCACCTTGCAACTTCGAGACAGTTAAAAAACTGGTTGCTATTATATGACCATACATTATCTTTTATAATGTATGGCCACATAGAGAGTGAAACAAAAAAGCAGATACCTTACTTTTAATTTTTTTCGGACACTGCCATCAAGTTCTCATCGCCCCGGCCATTTCAGGAAGGCCATCACATCGCATGCGCAGAGTGGTCTACGTTGTTATACAATCAATGTGATGTACCACCGATGGGTTAAGTACAAAGTGATGTCACATCGATGGTATAACAACTCTGGTAAAAGTTATATTTTGGTATATAACAATGTTCAACCATACATTATAATTTGTAATGTGTGGTGTGTTTCCAGTGTGTATACATGGATGTTTCTACATCATCTGCAACAATTATCTTGATTTGGACTCACCAATAAAATTATTGCATTTGCAAATTGATTAAAGATGTTTTGTCCTGGGGGTGAACCCAAATCTGCAATATGGAGAAATTAACAGAAGACAACATAGGGTAAGCCCCCATTAGCTATTGGCATCTTATTCTTCATATTTAAGAGCATTATGGAGTGTTTCTCACCAGGGACCTACAGTGGATACTGTTTTACAAAGTATGGCTCCTCAGAGATCCAAACCTCACTACTTCTCCAAGGGCCAGACTCCTTCTCTTTCTTGTATTGACTACTTATTACTAACACCGAATTTAACTCCTTAATAGTAACTGGCATAATTGTGGCACAGATGAGTGACCCAGACAAACCTGGATACCACGAAAATTATTCCCAGACTGACCCCAAACTAAAATTTGCCTAGCTGTGGACATGGCCTACCTAGACTTTAGCAAGGCATTTGACACAGTCCCGTACAAAAGATTAATAAACAAGTTAGCCAGCCTGGGAGTGGGTCCTAGGGTGGTAGCCTGGGTCAAACACTAGTTGGACAACAGGACACAGTGGGTAATAGTAAATGGAGTCCACAGTGCAGAAAGGAAGGTTACTAGTGGGGTACCGCAGGGTTCAATACTGGGGCTGGTCCTTTTTAATGTCTTTATAAGTGACATTGCAGAGGGACTGGAAGGGAAAGTATGTCTCTTTGCAGATGGCACAAAGATCTGCAACACAGTAGATACACAAGGTGGGGTGGAAAGGATGAAAAGGGACTTGGCAAGGTTGGAGGAATGGTCAAATGTATGGCAGCTTAGATTCAATGCAAAGAAGTGCAAAGTAATGCACCTGGGAAACAAAAACCCAGGGGAAGAGGACACAATGGGGGTGAGATACTGACAACAACAAAAATGGAAAGGGACCTGGCAGTAGTCATATCAGATGACCTAAATGTGGGCCAGCAATATGAGAAGGCAGTAAGGGGGTGGGGGAATACTGGGATGCATAGGGAGAGGCATCACCAGTAGAAAACAGGAAGTTGTTGGCCCTCTTTACAGACAGTTGGTAAGACCACATCTGGAGTACTTTGTACAGTTCTGGAGACCCCACCTCTGCAAAGACATTGACTGGGTGGAGGCTGTCCAGAGGAGGGCAACCAAAATGGTGCAGGGTCTGCATCAGAAGACATATGAAGAAAGACTAAAGGAACTAAAGATGTATAGCCTCGAGGAAAGGAGGGAGAGGGGGGACATGATAGAAACTTTCAAATACCTCAAGGGAATCAACAAAGTCCAAGAGGGTAGCATCTTTCAGAAAAGAGATGTGCAAAAACAAGGGGGCACAATTTTAAGATAGAGGAGGGCGACTCAGAGGTAATGTGAGGAAGTATTTCTTCACAGAGAGGGTTGTGGATACATGGAACAGCCTTTCTGAGGAGGTCATAGAGTCAAAACCAGTGGGGGAATTCAAAAATGCATGGGACAGACATAAGGCAATTCTAGTGGGGGGTAGGAGGAAGTAGGCTGTTGGTTAACTAGTATTTGCAGCTTATCCGTTAGGTGGGGAAATGGGCAGACTAGGTGAGCCAAGCAGTCCTTATCTGCCGTCAAATTCTATGTTTCTATGAGTGGATTTCCCCTGGATAGTGTTAATAACCATATACTATAGCTGAGCAATCTAGTGGACCATGAACAGTGTATTTAAAGAAGAACTACTGCACAGCCTACGTTTTGAAAAACATACAGTATGTTGTGCAGAGTGTTTTGATTTATGTGTGTAGTCCATCAGAAGTGTATCCCTTCTTTTGTTAACTGTTAGTTTTATTCTCAATTTGTCCACCAGTTTTATGGAAGCACCACTTGTGCGTGACTCAAAATTCCCCACCGTCTTGCACAGCAACAGCAGAATACCGACACTGGTATTGTGCCATCCCAAAAGACAGTGTTCTTTGTGGGGGCTATGCCCTTTGCACCCCTGCATTTAATCATAATCAACTCCAGGTCAGAGTTGTTCTGGAGAGGGGGCAGAACACCAGGAGAAGCCGCATCAGTGAAAACAGTGACTGTCACTGCAATGGTCTGTTCTCAGGATTTGCTGTTGGGGTATCACGCTAGAGTGGGCCACAGTAGTTTTATGTCCTGCAGGGATCTCCAGGTGTGAATTTTTTATTATTTTTCTTTTTCCTGTAATGCCCTCTGTCCCATGTGACAGAGTTGCATCCTGTTACGCCTGGGTTATGCCGCTATCGTCCCACATACACTTTACATGCACCTCACACTGTATTCCTGGTCTATTGTACTGTGATACCGCTATTTTGCACTAACATATAGATATAGGCACCCATCATATAAGCATGAATGCCAGGAATGTGCTTTGCTGCTAATATATGCCAATGTTTGTTATGCATGATTCATTGTACCTCACTATAATACATTTATCTAGATTATGTTTGTCTTTCACATATATATATATATATATATATATATATTGTGTATATAATCTACCTAATCAATGATAAGATGACTCATCAGTGATTATTGTATACTTATATTCTCATATAATTATATGTAGTGTGTGTTTTACACTCAGGCAGATATGCCACATGTCAGCAGTTCTTTTTGTCTAAGCAAGCTGACAGAGAGAAGTCCTTTGTGTTGTCTTATATTATACATAAACAAGAAAAGACACATGTAGTTTGAACCAGTCAGCATTTCTTTTGTCCAAGCTATAATGCTAATGGAAGCATATTCTGTCTCATATGATACTCATTAGTAATTCTGTCTCCTAAGTCATCATCTAATGGAGAATGACTTAGGACCAATACATGTTTTTTCTCATGTCTGTAACTATGAGGTAATTTTTGTTGCTATGCTGTTATCTGTAGTATTTGGGCTCTGTAACCTAGTTTTACTCGCAGACAGAACTAGATCGCAGGGAGAGAGAATTATATCTTGGAGAACCTGAGATCCTACAGTCCTGGAGGTTATGTACATTCTTCAGGAGATGCTGTGAGAAACCCATCTCCCTTGTGATTTTCTTTGTCACATGCTTGGCGTAAGTAGTCTAATGAACATTCATTAGTACTCTTGCTTGTTTACAAATGTTTCTTTGCAGACTCCGAAGACATAAGAATCTGTATTATTATTATTTACCCTAAACACTAAGAGTGTTTAGTGCCATCCCAAAAGACAATTTTTTTTGCAGGGGCTGTGCCCCTTGCACCCCCCGCATTTAATTATACTCAACTCCAGGTCAGAGTTGTTCTGGGGAAGGGGCAGAACACCGGGAGAAGCAACATCAGTGAAAACAGTGACTGTCACTGCAATGGTCTGTTTTCAGGTTTTGTTGTCAGAGTGTCGCGCTAGAGTGGGTCACAGTAGTTTTATGGCCTGCAGCGATTTCCAGGTGTGAATTTTTTGTTGTTTTTCTTTTTCCTGCAGTGCCCTCTGTCCCATGTGACAGTGATGCATCCAAGACCATTAATTCAGTGAGTGAGAGCTGATGCAGCAGCAGCAATCTTTTGTTAGGAGACTGATGTTCAAGAGTCAGCTAAATAATTCTTTCTAATCCAGTATTTTCATTTTGTAGGTATGTGTCTAGATCTGGCCAGCAGGAGTAAATGTTTTTTTAAGCTTTCCATTTCCTCAGACTAGAAATTGCCATTAAAAGACATACACATCAACCCTAGTCATCAATATTATAATCAGTGAACACTCCAGCTGTTTCTTTACAAAATAGTTCACTCAATTATTTCTCAGGTGTTTGCCAAACTGTGAATTTAGTCTTTATTTGTGATCACTTGATAATGAGAGGCACTTAAAATTGCATTTATACTGCTGTAAACTTACACTATACCAGTACTTGCTAAATCTAAGGTCATGGATGCACCCGTCACTTGGGACTAGAAACATTATAGGAAAAATAAAATCAATAAAGAATTCAGCCGTGGAGATCCTCAGGGGCCATAAAACTAGTAGGACAATTTAGAAAAAATATCTTGGCTGCAAACTAAGGAAAGGGTGCACTTGGACCACACCCAAAAATCAAAACACTCTGTACAGCATAACAAAAACACTCTGCTAACTATATCCATTTGTAATATATATAAAGGTCTATGCTAACTATATCCACTTTTAATGTACCCTGAAATACAATGCTAACTATAGTCACCTGTAATATCTGTAAAGGATTATGCTAACTACTGTATATCCACATTATTCGTCTGTGACGTACAATGCTAACTATGTCCACTTACAATCATTGTAAAGGATAATGCTAAGTACTGTATATGCACGTGTAATGTACTGTAAAGTGCAATACTGACTATATTCACTTGCATTATCTATAAAGGATTATGATATCTGTATCCACCTGTAATCTACTGTGTATACTGTTATGTGATCACCATAAATAGGGCACTGCAGCCAGTTCACCTGTCACGCTGGCGAGTTGGATTTTGTGGTGCTCAGCAGGGACGGTGCCATCCAGGTGTTGTGCCCCTTGCCCCCGACACCTAAAGTACAGGAGGTGTGGAGGCACAGTCCCCCCCCCCAGCAAACATCCAGCATGTGCCTTGGGACATTGGGTGCAATGACAGTCAGGTGGCACAATTACCGGACATGATGTTTGCCATCGACATTGTGCTGGTGCTCTAATGACGGCAGTATTTTTTCTTGTCACCATGACTTGGGTGAACCAATCTACTGTAAAGTACAATGTTAACCATATCCATTTGTAATCTCTGCAAAGTATTATGGTAGCTATATCCACTTGTAATCTCTGTAAAGGATTACTGTGTACTTTCTATATGTAAAGTACAATGCTAACAATAAGCATTTGTAATATCCGTAAAAGATTATGCTAATTATATCAACTTCTAATTTACTGTAAAGTGCAATGTAACTATAACCACTTGTAATATCTATAAAGGAGTGTGTTAACCACACTAGCTATATAGAACTATGCAAAAAGAGGCAGTCCAGCTTTCTGGTTACAGCATTGGTTTGGGAACCTGGAGATCACAGGTTAAAACTCACTACAGAATTGGACTGTGTGAACCTTGTAAAGTTCAACCATTCAAACTTTGACCTTTGAACCAGGTAAAGTTCACCTACATTCTCGTACTGGCAGATTAGTTTGCACTGGTTTTACCATTAAAAAGCATTAGGAAATGGGATACGATGAAATATCATAATGCACTGGGCAAATGAAGCATCCAAAACAGAAGGATGATGCAGTGGCCCAGATTGAAGGCCACTGGTTCCAAAAACTGTGTCTGTCTGTTCAGTCAATGCCAAATATGGACAAGACTTGTACATGGCTAGCAATACTCAACATAAAATGCTTTGTAAGACCTATGTATGCCCACATACTTCCAATAAAGCAACCCACAGCAGAGGCTACTGGCTCCAAAACGTGTGTGTCCATTTGGATAGTACTGCACATGGACAAGGCTTCTTTTTATTTTATTTATTTATTATTTAGTTTATTTAGTTTAGTTTTGTTGACTGTGAAGGAGGACTAGACAATTCTGCCTATTTTCAACTTCATCCCAAGGAGGGGATACAGATATAAACCAACTGACACTGAACCACTTTAAGCTGTCGGTGTTATTTTTTGTTGGTTATGCCATGGATATTTGGATAAGTGCTATACACGCTAGTTTCTTGGGCAATGTTGCCACCAAAAGTATTTTTTTCAACCTACGTAGTCCTGAAATAATTCATAAAACATTAACCTGAAGAAAACTGAATGAGGACAGCAGCGCAGCATCACACAACATAGTCTACTAGTTCCAAAAATGAAACTGTGTTTCCACTGGCATGTTATCACACATGAACAAGGCTTCCAGCTTTGCCACGGATAAGTGTTGTACTGACTGGCTTCATGGGCAAGGTTGCCCCAAAAATTACTGATTTGGTCTGTGTAGGCCTGCCAAAAATTCACAAAACATAATCTGAAGAAGACTAGGTAAGGACAGGAGAGCAGCATCTTTCAGTTTAGGGAATCAATGGATTAAATAACTTATGAATAGAAGATGCTGGAGTTCTGCATCAGCTACTACTTAAATGATTTCTGTTCTCTTCCTCATTACCTGCTCCCCTAATGTTCTCCTCCAACTGCCCATCATCATCATTATCATAATCGGCTTCACTGCCAAAAATTCACAAAACATTAATCAGAAGAAGACCAAGTGAGGACAAGAGTGCAGAATCCCACATTATAGGCTACTGGTTCCAAAAATTGTGTTGTAATTGGGACAGTGCCAGACATGAACAAACCGCCCCATTATGCTGTGCCTAAGTGTGGTGCACAGTGATTTCATTGGCAACAGTGCCATGAAAACGTATTTATTCAGCCTGCACAGTCCTGCGATAGATTCCTAAAACATTAATCTGAAGACAACAGTGCAGCATCCCAGTGTGTATGTGTAGGCTACTGGTTCCAAGAAAAAAGGCTAACGGATATAGAAGCCCTCCCCATTCACCTCATCATCATCTTCTGTGCTTAGCCTAGCTGGAAGTGTAGGAGATTCATCTTTTATAAACCATGACAAATATGGCTCTGAAAAAAGGGGCAAGTAGGTTTATTTTTTAAAAAACAAGCACCGCTATATTTTGGGTAGCAAGGCATGTTCTCCTATTGGTGACAGTATTGCCAGCAGCACTGAAAATCCTCTCTGAGTATATACTTGCAATTGGGCAGTTGAAGAGTTCAAAAGCTACCTATGTCAAAGAGGGCCAAATGGTCTTCTTGTTGGTACCAGTACAATAGAGGCTCATCTCCTACTAGTGGCACATTTCCATCCAGATAATCCTGCACCATTTTATGTGCTGGCATCTTAGTCACTATTGTATCAGAATGTGACTTGCCATGCTTTTTCATCAAACCATAATTTGCTTCTCACCAAACAATAGTCCGACAGTTGATTTCAGAGTGGTTTGTCTATCAATAGCTGTCTGTCTCACGAATGCATCAGCAGCAGCAGCAGCAGTAGGTCAAAGTTAACTTACAGCCAATAATTACAGTAGTTACTCTTATGATAGTCAGCAGTAGCAATGGCAGCACCTTGGGATCCTCCTTCTTCTCTCTCCTCCATCTGTCTTATTAGTGGGACTGCAAGTGATGATTAGTGTTCTTCTTGCACTCTACTTGTGTTCTTGGCCTTGCCTTGTGCCATACAGAGACCAAATGGATAAGTCAGGTTTTATAGAACTGCTGATCCTTGCCACATTTCTTGTGCATCAAAGAATGTCTAAAACTTGTCTTTGAACTGAGGGTCCAAGAGATTGACCAGGATATACTGGTCAGCTCTACACATTTCTGAAATGTGTGCATCATTCCAGAAAATGTGTTCTCATCCCTTCTAGTAGAGTGACAGCAGTGGTATCCTCCATGTCCTCACACTGAGTTTTCATGCAAACAAGTCACAAGTTAATGAGGGCAATGAGGAGGAATACCTGTCTTAGACCAGATGCATCAGTGCTTACCACCAGTGTGGCTTTCTCAAAGAGCTTCAGTACAGCAGAGAGGGTCTCTGTCAAGCACCACTGATTCAGGCTAATGCTTACCTCTCCCTTGTAAGTGTCAATGCTCTATGGCATACTGTGGGATAGCCTTATGTTGTTCTATCAGCGGTTATATCATTTAATCGGTGAAATTCCTAACATTGGCCCATTTAAGTTAAAACTACTTCCACATAACCAGCCAAAGGAAGTGCTCCTGCTTCATATAAGCTAGCAACTGATGCAAAGGCCTAGCCCTATGTCAACTTGCACTTTGTTATAGTGCCTCAATTATGCTACTTATCTTTGTCAATTCCACGCCCTCCTACTACCCGGCCCCTATGATTATGCCTCCCACCCCTGCACTGCCTACCATCCACTATTCTTTACTGTTTCTCACCCACATCCCACTCTACCACCATCACAAACCCCTTCTTGCTCAAAGCCTACTGTCCCAACTTTGCTCCCCTTCCTCTACATGTAACCCCCTCCATACTACCTGCCCTCCTCCAGCATTTATTATCCATGTCTTCCCCACTTAGTCCTCTGCTCCAGGTATAATTCCCCCTCTCTCCTAGTCTACAAATGTCTCTGCTACTTAACTTGAATTATGTCATTCTAAAGTTGAGTCTACTAAGGTACTTTCTCAGTTGTTACAATTGTGTCTTACTGGATCACCTCTTGTCAAAATGCACCGCTCGATGTACAGTATGTTACCTGCAAAACTTGTAATGTCCATTCTACCAATGTTGGCTTACTTATGACTTTCGTATGTATACTCTTGTGTGTCGTTTTTCTTATGTACCATGATGTGGCACCTATCTAAGTGAGCTATGAGCATATACATTGTAATCCAAGACTTTAATAAATAAATAAATAAATTCTACCTGGATACCACATCTTGTTTCAAGTAGAGAAGGTGATTCCACTGCTACTGCAAACATTTTGTAACAGCTTCTGCCCATTTACATAATGGTTAAAATAGCCACATTTTTTAACCAGACCTACACAGGTCTGTACAGTGGTGCCTTTTAATCTAAGAACCCCTGAACTACCGGATTTATACAGTGGGCAAAATGTGGAACATGTGTATTGTCTGCATAGTCAACTGCCTTTTCAATGTTATTTCCATTATCTGATACTATAAAACCTGGAGTTAATGAGTGTGGTGTCAGCCACTCATCAAATGACTGATGAAGGAAGTGTAACAGCAATACATAAAGCTGCCAGCTTGCAGAGGTTGGAGGGCCCTGGAGACTTGTGGCTGCTGCAGCTGCTGCTGCTGCTGGCACTTAACCCTGAGGAGAAGGAAGAGTAGTAGAAGAGAATGAAGAGGGGAAACTGACCCAATGGGCAGTCCCTGCCAAGTAATCTGTAGTCTGATCACTTGTCTACATGTCAGTGGTGCTGGAACCTCTGGAACAAATGATGTTTTCAGGGGCAAATGACAGTCTTTTAGACACCGATGAAAATCAGGACGAGCCACTGTGGAAAACTAGGTATGATTGGGCACTTGATACCTTGACACTGCAAGTTGCATTAGCGATAGAAAACCACGAATGAGAACAGCAGCAGGTAGCATTTCCACAGTTGGTCTTCACCTATGGTCTGTTGGCTTTATATTTCTGGCCCATGTCCAGGGACTCAACCATTGAGAGTTAAGTGTTTTTTTTCCTGAATATGACTGCTGGCCCTTATGATTCCTACCTCTGGGTGTGATTGTGACCATGAATTTGCTGCCCCTTGGAGCTGTGCAAATCAATGGGCTAAAAAATGTACAATTGGAAGATGTTGGAGCTGTGCATTGGCTACCACATGAATGACTTTCTTCCTCTTCCTCCTTAGCTGTTCTCCCAATGTTTTCCTCCCCAGCCCATCATCATCATCTTCACTGCATGGTGATGCTGCTGCTGACGCCATGCGTGGCATGCCTTCTCATATGGAGATCTATGGGACTTCAGCAGATACCTCTTGATGGTCGATGTTCTGAACCTTCTTCATTCCTTACCCTGACTTAGCCTATCTTTACGTAAAATACATACTACAGTATATATGTCGGTGATTCTTTGTCTACACAAAAGAAAACCCACACAACCAATGTCACAGGTTTGGTTTTCCATGTGGCAATCTCTGCTGTTGCCTAATGGGCAGGTTACTGTGGCCACCTTCCACACCACCCTCCTCCTTTTCCTTCAACAGTTCTTCAGGTTCAGGGCTTGGTTCTTTTTCTGTCTCTATCTTGTGTCCTGGGCCACCAGTCTCAGTTGTGTCTTGATCTTTTATTTCAGATGCATGTTGTTGGGTTTCCCCATCTCATTTCATGGCCTCTGTTTTTAACACCACTCTGTCTGTTTTTGATCTCTTACTTGCACATGTTCCAAGTCTGACTGCCACCTATTCCACCTCCTCAACCTCCCCCGAAATGCTGCTGCTATCAATTTTACTGGGTATATAATCATGATCTGTATCTTTGTCCCCAAGTGCTGCCAACTCACTTTGCTCTTCCACCTCTGTATGTGCCACTACCTGATGTGTTCCTTTTTTCCCCCTTATTGTGTTGGCTTGCGCAAGGAACATCTTGTGCTAATAGCACATTTCAGAGGTGTGTCTGTGTTGTCAAATATAGGGCACGCTTTAGTAGGTGCGGCCCTCATTCCCCAATAAGCCAGAATGCTAGCGCTGACACCAGCACTATGCAAAGTGGACACACCTTCTAAGAAAAGTGTCGCTGCAATCAAAGACAAGCTTGACATGCAGTGGCACTGATAACATTCCTCCTGATGAGCATTTCCTGGTGGGAATTGTCATTAATGCCATTATTTGTAAGCATTCCCCCCTCACATTTACAATCTGTGCATCCCTGTCTGACCCTACACAACTGAAAGCTTAACCATACAATCTTATTTTAAGCCTGCCATGGCCCTTTATTTATTGTGCCTGCAAAGCTCCATTTCTGCACATGCACAGTACCAACACTTACCTGGTGACGTTATTGATGGACTCCGCTCTCAGTCCACTACTAAAATACTCTGCCTGCCAAGTCCTGTCATGTTTTACCTCATAATGCACTTTATGTCAGTGTCCTTTGCTATGTCCCAATTTCGCTGAGGTTTGAGATCGTGTCACTGGCGCTTTCAGTAGCTTGAGCTGACAGTGCTCAGCTGTCTCATGATCAGCTAGCTAATGCACCAGACTTTTCTTGTTTTGGGGAAAAAAGGTTATTTTGGCATTAGGTTGTTTACTTTATCTTACACAGATTGTAACCCCCACACACCATTATGATGACACAACAAGGAGGCAGGGGGGAGAAAATGAAAAGAGTGGTATTCTCATGAAGAAGTCTATTAATTTAATGATCACTGATGTTAGCACAGCAGTTCATTTGTGCCTGCTTGTTGTGTCATGGTAACGGTGTTGTGGGTCACAATTTCAGCCAGATGAAGTAAAAATCCAAATGCCAAAAAAAGTATTTTTTCCTCCCAAACTAGAAAAGTCCAGTGCACTGGCTGATCGTGAGACAGCTGAGCACTGTCGGCTCAAGCTACTAAAAGTGCCAGTGACACAATCTTGAACCTCACTGAAATTGGGACACAGCAAAGGAACCTGGTAAAAAGTGCATTATGAGGAAAATATGACAGGACTTGGCAGGTAGAGTATTTCAGTACTAGATTTATTACACAGAACGGATACATTATGGGAAAATAAGTTAACTATCGCTATTTCATCCAGATTTATAAACAATAAAAAAATCAGTGTGAAACAGCAATATTACGCTTCTTTTTCCATAACATATCCATTCTGTGTAATAAATCTAATACAGAAATACTCTGCCTGCGAGTGTTGTCATGTAGGGTCTGGCTTCCTAACCCTGGACTTCTCCTACTGTAAATAAATAAAAAAATGGAAATCATAACTACAAAAAAACACTTCAAGCTAAACTTGCCCCCTGTCATGCTGTGGTATCTGTATAAAGTAGGGAAATCTATTGACTTTTTAAGGGGAAGAGTGTCGCAGTCAATGACACAGATATTGTACAACTTACAAATCATGCTGCAGGAAGCTGTGAGGCAATGTCATGTCACACTGTCTGCAGCTGAAAAATGAAACATTTGCAGCATTTTACCATTCTGTGTTATTTTAGGGAACCTTCCCAAGCAAGAGCAGTTAGACAAGACTTCAACTAGGCCAGGACAACTGATGAGATACCCACGAAGTGAATGAGATAATCAAGGAGGGCGAGACAGTCAGCTACATAAGGAGCACCATGGTCTGAAAGTTTGTATGAGTGAGTGGGAGCCTTGTTTACTAGAGGTAAGAACAGTAAGTGGAACATCCCTACTAAATTATGAGTTACTACATTTATTTATTGAATTTTGTTGACCCAGTAGGCCCACTGAGACTAGAAGTCTCTTTTTCAGGGGCGACCGAGGAAGACACAGATGATAACCAATTGAAACTGAGCCAGATTCAGCCGTCAGTGGTATTTGTAGTGAATGGGGGAAATTTGCCAGGACACCGAGGACATTCCCCTACTCACCTGTAGGGGAACCTATGTCCAAGATGGCATTGACAGACTCTGAGATGGAGCTGGAGTAGAACTATCACTTGGCTTTAGACACTAAGAGTCTTTCTGGAGATGAATTGGATGTGCCTACAGTGGTTGTGGCTACAGAGGCTGCACTTAGTGGATTAATTGCTACTTCAGTCACAAGTGAGCCCTGTGGTTCCTCGATGTTAGAATCAGTTGACAAGTGTAAAGTTGGTGGATTACCTGTGTTGGAGGCTATCTTGGATCCACTGGTTTCAGTGGTAAATTTTGAAGAGAAGGAGGTTCTGCAAACGGTAGTCCCTGGAGTGGATGGAATGCGGTGACAGGATGAGGAAGTTTTGGATCCGGTCTCGGCTAACAAAGATTTCAGGGAGTGGCAATTTGACTGCAGTGGAGTTCAGGCATCACAGATAGAGCTAGATGCACTGATTGACTCTGAGACACTGTCACCGGAAAAAGCATTAGATCTGCGTATCAATCACCTTTGAGACCATCATCTAGACCTACATTTTCTGAATTATTTCGGAATAAACTTGCTCCTAGAAAAAATGCTGTTCGTTTGCGATATTATGGAGGTATGTAGGAACATCCTGATCAACTTTTTGTAGCTCATGAACTACTGTTAGAGTCTATGCTTCTTCAGCCCTCAGAGATCTATGCTCTGATTCATGTCACAGGGGAGGACACGTATGATATTAGTTTTCATCAGCATTCAGGATTAGATAGGTTTTGGTCCAAGTTTAATCTTATGAAGTCTACCCCAATGTGATCATCATTCATGGCTATTCCCCTAATGAAACCTTTACTAAAAACAATCACTGTGATTTTCCGCAATGAGGGGGTTAATGTCAATGACATTTTGTTTTGGTTGCAGAAACGGTGCATGGTTTTGGGGCAGCCTGAACCAGTGTTGGACACCATTGGTCTATGGACTGAGGGATGGTGGTTTTGAATAAAGTTGTGGCAATCAAATTCAAGTATTCAACACATTCCTAACAGTTTTTTTTGGGGGAAGGGACAATGAGGTTTGTTTTTATGCAGGGCTACCAAGAGCCTGCTACAAGTGTGGATCTCCAACTCATTTGAGCAGTACTTGTAACAGAATGAGGTGTCTGTTATGTGGAGAATTTGGCCATGTCAGTATGGCCTGTTCCAATGTGTTTAGATGCAATTTGTGTGAGGAAACAGGCCGCGCATACCATTAGTGTCCATGGGCAGTGCAGAATAGAACTGATAGGTTAGATCAGGAGATTCTAGTTCACACAGCTCAGGGCCCACCTTTTGAGCAGTTCACAGATATTAGGCCTGAACCTCAGCAGGCATCTCAGCAAATCTGGGTCAGTTCTCAAGTGATACAGTCTCCGGTGGTAATCCATGCAGAGCCTCCTATCATAGAGATAGATAGAGTGCAGCCAGCTCAGAGTTCTGCCCCCCTCCCCCCGTGTCAACCATCAGAGCCTACAGAGATTCCCCTTCCTGATACCTTTCAACCACCCAATGCCCGTAGAGTAACTAGATCTTCCTCGAAGGCACAAACCTCAGTCCCCTATATTGTCTCTCCCAACCCCTTTCAAGGTGTTACATGTAGATGGGGAATCTGATTTGGATTCAGATGTATCTTCTTGGTCAGGAATGGTTTCCGACAGGAGCAGGAAAATTCACCTGCCATACAAGTTACTGGGAAAAAGAAAGGGAAAAAAGAAAGTCCAATCTTTAAACAGGGGATCCGGGATGAACTAGTTTTCCTCTTTGTTTTTTTATGTCATCACTACACAAAGCTTCCCTCAATGTTTGTAGTATGCCCAACTGCAAAAAAAGGTTAATAGCCTTGTCATATTTTCAAAACGCATCATATGACATAATCTTTTTACAGGAAACAAGACTGAAATCTCTTTTTTCTATGAGTCAGGGTAGGAGAGGATGGGTATGGGGGCCCTCCTTTTGGTCTTTTGGGACTGACTCAGTTGATGGGGTTGGGTTCCTGGAGTGGAGACTTGATTTTCAGTTACATAGATTGGTGGATCTGGCTTCCAGGAGGGCTTTGCTGTTAGACTGTTTTTTTAAACACCTTTCTCTGAGACTCATAAATACATATGCACCATAGACCAAGGCTAAGTGAGAGGAACATTTTGACTTAATTAAACCTTTTTTATTCGCCACACGTCAGGTTATTATTTGAGCAGGGGACATGAATTGCTGGTTAGATTTTAAAGCTCATACGGCTTTACAAAAAAAGGTGTATTGTGATTCAAATGCGTTATCAGCCATCGTACATCAAGCTAATCTTACTGATGCTTATAGATCCCTTTCACAGGAAGCTGGGTTTACTTATTTTAGACACAGATTTGCCACCAGAATTGATTATATTTTTTGTTCCAGATTATTGTCACATCAGTCATTTCAGTTGGTACCATGTGAATTTTCAGTTCTTTTGCTGTTATCATGTCATATGTATTTAGAAAGAATTCCTCCACATTTGTTCTCAAGCCCAAAAAGATGGCAGAGAAACATTTCTGTGTTGGCACAGGACAATGTGATACAGGAGTTAGAGATGTTGTTCCAGATTAGAGAATCTGTTTTGTGTTTATATTATAATAAGTGGGACTGGTGGAGAGATACAAAATTAGATGTTAAAAATCTTCTCACAAGTATTGGATATATTAAATCTTCTCAGGATTATCTACAATACTTGGAAAATAGCAATCAGTTCTATAAATATCTGTCCATGTCTCATGATCACAGAACTCAGTTTGCTACACATATTGCACAATTTAAGAGTAGAATGTTTCAGTTCCAATATGACAGGGCTGTCTCTCTGGAGGCAGAGCTGAAATATGGGATGGAGACGCAACCTTCGGCCGACCCATTTGCCGGGTGCAAACAGCGTCGGGATGCTACGTTAATGACTGAACTGCAGGATGGTGAGGGCAAGATGTACACACTGAATATGGATATCTTGCTTGCAGTTCATAGACATGTACAGGTGGGGTTTGGTACCCCTTTCCTTCCCAGTGGGAACATCTTGGGTTACATGACCCATAGACCCCCACTGTTAACAGATTCCCAATTAGAAGAGCTTAATGCTCCTATTCAGATTGAGGAGGTTGTCATAGCTATCAAGGCCTTGAAGGAGGGGTTGTCACCTGGGCCTGATAGGTTGTCTGGAGCTCTGCATAAAAAATTTATTGTTTTCTTTTCACAGATATTGCAGGTCTTATTTAATGGTATGTTAGCACATACTGAAGCAGCTACCAGTTTAAGTGCAGCCGTCATGATTTTCATATATAAAAAAGGTTCCAGACAATTATTAGGAAATTGGAGACCTATCAGTTTACTCAATATTGATTATAAAATATTATCTAAAGTGCTAAGTTTTAGATTATAGAAAGTAAGTGCTCACTTAATACATACTGCTCAGACTTGTGCAGTTCCAGGGAGGAATATAACAGCGAATCTGGCTTTGATTAGGGATGTTTTTGAGTATGGTCATAAAAACAAATTAAGAGGGTTTCTTTTAGTGATTGATCAGGCAAAGGCCTTCGATAAGCTGCCTCATGAGTATTTATTTTGAATTTTGTCTATGTATGGGATACCACAAAATACATTGGTATGGTCAAAAGCTATGTATTCTAAAGCTACAATTATGCCTTATGTTAATGGTTTAATGGGGGACCCAGTAGAAATGAGGATAGGAATCAGACAAGGGTGCTCAGTTAGCCCTTTGCTCTATACTTACGCACTGAATCCATTAGTATGACAGGTTATTAATAATCAAAGGATTGTGGGGTTGTCTCCTCATTTACCTCTTGAGAAACAATAGATTGCAGCTTATGCTGATGATTTATGTTTTTTCATTCCCTCCGCTGAAGACGGTAATGAAGTTATGGAAGAATTGCATTGGTTTTCTCGGGTAGCTGGGGCGGCAACTAATAAGGAAAAAAGTAAGGCCATTAGGATTGGGAATCTGGATGAACAGCAGGTAATTTTGGTTGTGGGGATGTCCCTAATTTCTGATTCTATCTCTATTCTGGGTTTATTATTTGGAGATTAGGATCTTCAAAGTAGAAACTGGGAAGCAAAATTAAAGGTACGTGAGCAGAAAGTCCAAATTTGGAAATCCTGGAAGTTTTTGAAACGTAAAAGAATTGATACTATTAAACACTTTTTGTTACCCATTTTTACATATCTGAGTTTCATTTACTCCCCCCCATTTGTTATGAACGCAGTTATATAGTTGTTTTTTTTTTTCAGATGTTGTGGGGCAGTAGACTGAACCCAGTAAAATGGGACTATACATATCTCTCAGTTAAGTTAGGGGGTTTAGGTATGATGAACCCTGTGGTGTTTTTTCATTCTTTTTTTATCCTTTCTACATTAAAATTAGGGTGGAATAGGGTTATGAACCAATGGTAGAATTGGACTTGGTTCAGGCTACGTAATTATTTTGAGAAGTGAGTGATAGACCCCCCAAAATATCGCAGTAATATGAAGTCCCGGAATATGCAGTTTCATCATTGAAAAACTGTTCCGACAATGGAAGATTGACAAGACAGTAATGTTGACATCCACATGGAAGTCAATATACTGGTTAACCATGTCTTCCCAGTTTGTGGGACAGGCAGTTTTTCCATTGTGTCTACCTTCAAGATACTCCACGATCTTGTCACTATTGAATGATAAACCTCCCTGACTTGACAACGTCCTCTGGACCCCCTCTCTCCCACACCACAGGGTTCATCATACCTAAACCCCCTAACTTAACTGATGGATACGTATATTCCCATTTTACTGGGTTCAGTCTTCTGCCCCACAACATCTGAAAAAAACAACTATATAACCACGTTTCATAACACCTAGATGCACCTAATTAATCCCACTGTGGGATCCTCCTGTCAGGCCTCCCTGACCTGACAATGTCTTCCAGATAGCCTATCTTCTCCCTCCCTCCCACCCCACTCCCCATTCCTACCTCTACCCTCTCCAGGTATTATCTAGGTATGTCCTGGGCTGTACCCCCAATGTAACCCTGGGGTACCTTGTATATGACTGTAACCTATTATAAGTAATGTTATTATGTAACCTATGTGTACTCTATGTTTAATGTTCTGCACCTGCACTGTTCTTACTGTTGTAACCACACTATGTAACTATGTCTACCCCCCCACAACGAGGTGCATTTGTAAATGAATTCATGACTCAAAGGTTGTAAATCCAACTTTTCTAATAAATAAATAAATGAATACCTGTTAAAACCTGGGATGTTTTGTGATTGTGCTGTTATGGGAGGGTTGGTGTCAGAGGTAACATGAAGCATAAGGCTGTAGAGGAGATAGTATGTCCTAGGGCAGAGTGTTTACAAATTGAGGAACCGCAATCCCACTTTTTTTTGCATTGCCATTCCACTCAAACATTAGTGGCGTATCTGGCACTTAAATGGCAGTGGTCATATCTGAATTCTTTCATTTATGAGAACTTAATTTGGGGAGCTTATTCTGGATATTTAAAGATTTTTCACCCTAGTACATTAAATGTGATTTTTGCATGTCTTAAATTTTATCTTTGGCAAGCAAGATGTCAATTTTTAACACAACAACTTAATACATCTCTGATTTCCTTTGCAGTAATCCTGGAAAAAGAACTTATGCAGGTTAAGAGGATGGACTACAGAAGATTACCTAAAAGTAGAGCAAATGTTTTGTGGAGATGTATTGCATGGCTGAATTAAGTGAATATGTCTTATGTGCACTGTGAGTTTAACCTCTGCTTTTTGTTGTAATTGTATGAGGATCAACTTATTATTTGCTGATTTTGTGTTATCATTAATCAAAAGGATGTACATTATGTTTAATGTTGAAGTTAATACTCTGGATTTGTTATGTCTTTTTTTCCAAATAAAAATTCCCCTACTCTTGTGGTAGGGGGCGCTGTGGAGTACTTTTTGTGAGCATGGAGGAGCCCAATGTTGAAGCTGAATCAGAAAGTGCAGGATGCATGCAAGCTGCAATGGCAGCAAATACAGCAAGGCAGGATCCTAAGGATGTGGATGAAACAGTGACTGGCCCTGTTTATGTGGAGTCCAGTGAGAGGCAGCTACAAGCGGCGCTGGAAGAAAAAAAAGCTCAACTATGAAATCAAATAGCAGACACTGAAGGAGAATACTTGCGAGCAAAAGAGCTGTTGGATGAAGAAAAGAAAAGGAAATGAGATTTGTCAGTATCCCCAGTTCTTTCTACAATAAATCCCTGCAAAGTGTTTTTAGATTCAGAAATAATTGAAACACAGGATATGGATGGGGGACAAGTAATGGTGGTGCACCAGGAAGTCTGGTCTCCAGACAAGGCTTTACATGGGGAAGGATGGAAACAGATAGAGAATAGAGGATGGCTACCAGATCGAGCAGTCCTGATTCCAGGGCTTGGAGAATGTTCAAAGGGTTACAAAAGTTTCCGATGTGAGTAGTCCTTGCGTCTTACTTTCAAATGTGGATGAGCTGGTGCAAGCTGGGGGGGAGGGGCAGTGATTCTACACAAAAGCATGGGGAACCTCCCTCAAACTCTCCAAATAGAAATGTTTCAATACCCGAGGATAATACCCTGCTAAGAGGGGCTCCCAGAGAGCAGTCTGATGTGGATATAGTCAGTCTTGCCCCCCCGAAGAAACATTGAACAGGGAGAAACAGAATGAGAACACTGATGGCTGTACAGACCTTCCCACAGTGTCGACATATGCCAGCCTGTTTCACAAACCAGTGGAACTGGCGAAAAGAAGAAATGATGTGTGTTTAAGATATATAGGAGGTTTAGACACCCCTCCTACCAGGCAATATGTGGGCAAAGAGTTGATCAAGCAATCTCTCGTGTTTTTGCCATCTGAGGTGTACGCCTTTATTCATGCAACTGGGGAGAGCACATTTGATGTCAGCTTTCGCTCTCCAGAACTTTTAGATATATTTTGGATGAGGTACACCAATGTTAAAACAAATCCACTATGGACTCCCTTCCAAGCATTACTTTTGACAAAAAGCCCTACTAAAATCATAACAGTACTTTTCTGGAATGAAGGGGTCAGTATTACAGACATCCTATATTGGCTCGAGAAAAGATGTACTGTGGAAGGTAATCCATAACTCATCT
Source organism: Neoceratodus forsteri (assembly GCA_016271365.2). Lineage (NCBI taxonomy): Eukaryota > Metazoa > Chordata > Ceratodontiformes > Ceratodontidae > Neoceratodus > Neoceratodus forsteri. The sequence continues at coordinate 1,612,999,845 of CM057452.1, forward strand.
TCGATTCTGAGGGGTTCTGGAACGGAGGGTGGAGGCTGAAAATAACCTTAGTACAAGGAGAGGTTGGTCTGGTGCATCTCCCAAACTGTTTCTTCTTACGGAAAGATAAAGGTTTTATCTTTTACTCAGGTTAACCACATCACTGCTATAGATGCAGATCTCCCAGACATCTAAGCAGTCAATGTGAGGCAGTGAAATGTATCCAGTGTGGGGAAACTGGTCATTCCAGCCATTTCTGCAAACGACCCCCCAGGTGTGTGTTGTATGAAGGGGAGGGGCACTCATTTGCTGAATGCCCAGATGCTGCATGTAATAATGGTAATTCAGATTATGCCATTCAGGATTTTTATATAAATAAGGCTGCAAGATCAGCTGGGCCAAACATGAAGCCTCACCCCCTTCAGTTTCTCATAGACCACAGGCACCAGCTACTAGGAGGAAAACTCATGACCCACCAGGGTCAGCAGGCCCTGAAAAAGGAATCAAAACAACTAGAGGGCCTAAAATCCAGACTGTCCAAAACCCCTCAGCAAGTCAGAACCCAGACCTGTTGGGAACATCAGGGCAAATAGATACTCCTGAAGGAGACCTGTGTGGAGACAGTATGTCTAACATGGAAGAAACGATGCCCCCTCCCACTATGAAGGGTTCAGAGGAGAATGGTTTCCAGTTGCTTAAATGGAGGTGGGGGATGGAACTAGTACAAAACAAGTTAGGAAACAGCAAGACGCTCTCCCCCTAAAAAGTAAATACACTGTTTTTCAGTGGGGGGAACAGAGATGGAGGAAGAAGCAGACTCTGCCTCATTGATTTCCTCCCAAACAGATGCTACATCTGATACTGAGATGACTGTACTGACATCACAAGGGAAAAAGAAACTGAAAAGATGAAGGATGGGCTCTAGGACTTGTAAAAAAATATCCAAAGAATAAATGTACCACTGTACTGTTTGACTTTAGCTCTTTAAATACAAAAGCATATTGTCAGAAAGGAAAAAGTTATCTACTTTTTTTATTTTTCAAAGACACAGTATGATATAGTGTTTTTCCAGTATACTAAACTCCATACAATGCAGGAAATTCGGGGGGCTAGTGAAAGCATAGAGGTGGGGCATATCTGTGTGGGCTACAGGAGAGGATTTGTTTAGTGGGGTTGGTATTTGTTTTAACATCCACCAAGTTAAAATTACCCACACAGTGGATATATGGCCAGGTAGAGCCATGTTGCTAGACATTACAATGGAATGGGTGGATTTCAGGTTAATAAATGTTTATGAACCCAAACCAAGGCACTTAGAATCAAGTCATTACAGAGAGCACAACCATATTTGTTTACAGCAAGACACACTTTGCTGGGAGGGGATTTCAATTGCAGCGGGTTTGGTACTAACAAGGGATCCAAAACATCAAACATTTTTTGTGATACCACTTATCTAAATCAGTTAATAGAACAATCAGGGTTGCACAACATGTTCCATCAGCCAGGAAAAAAGAATCCACACACATATTTTAAAGGGATGCTGTCAACAAGGATTGATTACTGGTTACTTTCCCCCTCACTACCCCTGCATACATTAAAGGTAATATCAGTAGCTTCATCAGACCATAGGCTTCTGGAGATTGGCATCACAAATTATGCAGAAACTGCCAGGGGTAGGGGGTACTGGAGGTTGAACCTTAACCTCTTAGAAAACCCACAGGTGAATGAGGTTTTTTTGGCATTATTGGATGCAAGGAAGTCAGTTTATTTTCTGTATGAGGCCAAACTTGATTGGAGAGAAGACTCAAAGTCATATATCCGGGAGTATTTTCAGCACTTCGGGAGGTTAAAAGGTCATGTGAGGAATAAACTGTACAATGAGCTTAGAAGAGACTTACAAGAGGTACAGTAATGACAGCACAATTATAGGGGAGGGTGATATGCCAGGATGAGTTGACAAAACTCAAGGCAGACATTTCAGACATTCAATATAACAGAATGAAATCTTTGTTTGGAGACAGAACAACGCTTTGGTACCCAAGGAACCCAGGTACATACTAATCCCTATGAAAGTTGTGCGACCCAACAGCGAAAGAAAACTATGCAAACTTTGGTCACAGAGCAAGGGGAGATAATTACTAAACAAAAATAAATTTTGCAGGAGGTGGGTAGATCTCTGTAAGCACAATTCAGTCAGGTTGTACTGAATATAGAGAATATGAGGAACTGGTTAAACTCTGTACAGGTACAACAACTGCTGACTTATTTGTCAGCAGAAATCACATGTCCTATCTCAAATCAAGAACTTAATATAATTAAAAATCTAAAAGATGGTATAGCCCCGGGTCCAGATGGGTTATCGAATTAATTGTACAAAGTATGGAGGTACTACCCCAGAACATGTCTAAAGGGCTAGTTATATTTTTACACAAGAAGGGTGACAGAAGACACATTCAGAATTAGAGACTAATTACGCTCTTAAACTCTGATTTTAAAATTATGTCCAGACTTCTCAGCCAGAGATTGGCGGCAACTTTAGATGTTACTATACACAACTCACAGACTTGTGGGGTGCCTGGAAGGAAAATAGGTGACATGCTAATTTTGGTGAGAGAGATTATGGACAGAAGTAATAATGGGGAGTTTATGGGATATCTGTCATGCCTAGACCAATCTAAAGCTTTTGACAGGGTGCCTCATTTGTACCTCTGGGAGTGCCTAAAAAATATGGTTATCCAGATAAGTTTATAGGGTGGATTCAATTAATGTATAAATCTGCTATGAGTGCCCCATGTATAAATGGGTGGATAGGGGCAGATTGTATGATACACCAGGGAGTCAGACAGGGGTGTCCTCTGAGTCCCCTATTGTACATTGTTAGCTTAGACCCCCTCCTCCAGATGTTCAATAATTCTGAGGGGATTAGAGGGGTAACAATTAGTAGCACTATTCCAGAGGTGAAGACAGTGGCCTATACTGATGATTTATGTATCTTTTTGGCTGATAACCGTTCGGTCAATTTGGTAGAAAAAGTGTTGCAGGAATTTATGAAAGGGTCAGGTTCAGTGGTAAACACAAAAAAGAACACATGTGTTCTACTTGGTAATAACATCCCTACAACAACACAGGTTATGGGAATTCCTATAAGGCTGGAAAAATCTTAGGAATCTATTTTGGAAAGAGTGACTTAGCCATATACAATTGGGACAAATTATTGCAAATGGCATGGGTTAAGGTGAGGCAGTGGAATAGATGGCACATGGCGAAGTTAAAGCATATCATTATAATTAAAACCTTCTTACTCTCAATGTTTTTGCATTTAAGTATAGTTTTTCCCCCTCCCAAACAATCTGAAACACCCCTAATGGGGGTGTTCTTTACAGCGTTGTGGGGGAGCAGACTTAACCCAGTTAAAAGAGGGGTAACATACCTGCCAAGGCTTGAAGTGGGGTTACAGTTGATCCACCCTGTGGTGTCTTTTTTCTAGTATTTTTCTGGTACACAATATAAAACCATTACTGTCAAGTGTTTCATCTATCTGGGGGTTATGGATACTGGATCAGCTTCAACCCCCAGTTATGGGCATGGGCTTCCAATAGCCCTACAGCAAGGCAGAAATCCATTCAAGATGTACCCCAATATTTCCAGTCTTAATTTGGGAAACTGAAAATTTATAGGCTCACAAAGCAAATGATGTTTGAGAAGAGCAGGAAAGAGTTATATAATGATATCATGTCAGTATACTACATAGAAGAGCCATGGTTCAGAGTGAGGAGTGAGGGAGATAGGGCAGAAATTTGGGAAAATGCTGATAGATAAAAGGATGCCAGAATACATGTGGGATGTCTTATGGTTGTGCATACATAAAAACTAAATGTTAAAGATAGCTTTAAGCACAAATGTAGGTCTGAAAGGTATTGTCCCAGGGCATCATGTATTGAGCAGTTAGAGACAATGGAACACCTATATTTCCATTGCCCACATGTGATGGAAGTTTGGGCATTGATAAACAGTAAATGGGAGGGAGGACCCTTTAGCTTTCTAACAGTTGAGAGTCTTTTTTTAGGATTGTTAGCAGGGACACAGTAGTGTAAAAATATGATACAGTTAATATTATTAAACTCAAGTACCATATATGGATCACCAGATGCAAATTTTCATTACAACAATGGGTAATTACTCCAGGGCAACTATTCATTATAATAAGGAATTTGGTACTAAAACTCAGACAGAAAGAGAAGGGTATGTTCAGTACAGATTTGTTACATTTAAGATGGGGAGCCCTTACTTGGCCCACCTAAGGAAACGATTTGTTTTCCTTTTTCAGAACGAAACTACTGAAAGTCAAACAGACGAGGCATACTGATGAGTCCTGGTAGGACGAAACATGTGTCTATGTCTTCTTTTAGCACCCTTTGCAAACTGTGTGAGAGGCCTTTTGGCACCATGCAATTCTGCTTAAAGTTGGACCAACATAACATTCTGTGGTGATTTGCATATGCAGCCCATGATGCTTTGCATTGTGTGGGCATGTGCAATTTTGTATTTTCTTGAAACTTGGCTTCCCAGCCAAATGCCTTTTGGGGTAACCCTTGCCTCAGTGTTTGCGCACAGAGGTTCCTTGTCTTTTAAATGTTTTTTATTTTAATGGGTTCACCACAACATATCCAAGACACACTGTCTTAGGGTAGCTGGTCCATTCCACTGGGGTGTCAAACAGACGAGGCATACTGATGAGTCCTGGTAGGACGAAACACATGTCTATGTCTTCTTTTAGCACCCTTTGCAAACTGTGTGAGAGGCCTTTCGGCACCATGCAATTCTGCTTAAAGTTGGACCAGCATAACATTCTGTGGTGATTTGCATATGCAGCCCATGATGCTTTGCATTGTGTGGGCATGTGCAATTTTGTATTTTACTGAAAGTATGCCTGAAACACTAAAATATTATTTTGTTTCTTTTTGAATTGTATTTTCCTTATTTTGTATGACTCAATACTGCTGTTATGATTTATTTCGCAGTGTTAAAAAAATAAATAAAATGTTCCCCTACTTTTTGTGGGGAAGGGGGCTTACATTTTTAGTACTTGTTTTTGAGGTTATGAATCATTGAGTTAATGTATGCTGTAATATTTCTTTATGTTCCTTATCCTTTTTTATAATTTAAGATAGACAACTTTTATTCTGAGTGCACTTTGTTTTCATGTGTGGTGTAATAATTATTTCTGTTCCTTTTTGCTCTTATGATTTTGTGTGAAGAAACACTGTTTCATATGTATCTTGTTTTATGTTCAAATAAAAATTCCCCTACTCTTAAGTAGTGGGGGGGGGGCAGGACTAGCACAGTACGAACTAATACTTACTTTGAGTTACTTTATGATTTAATTTTTGATCCTTTTCGATTTGAAACAGTATAGGATTGTGTTTTTTGGGAAAGATGCATAAGGGAAGAGGGTATGAATTAATATGTATTTGATTTAGTATGATTGTTTTCAACCTCAGATGTTTTGTCTGCTGTGGAATTAACGTGCTTTGTATAATGTTTTGGGATTATGAGTTGATTTTGAAGTTTGAATAAAAATTCCCCTACTCTTTTCGAGAAGTGCCATTGGATCTTTAACATCCACCTGAACAGGCAGATGGAACCTTGGTTTAACGTCTCATCCAAAAGACGGCATTTCAGAAGTGCAGCACCCCCCTCATGCTGCACTGCAGTGTCAGTATTGGGATATTAACCAAAGTACCTGGTGTGGGGATAGAACCCATAGCCTTCTGATTACCTGGCCTCAAAGGTAAGTGTGCTACCTGCTGAGCCACTGAAACTACATGAGTCTAATTGAATTCATTTGTGCCTGCTAATTGTGTCATCATAACAGTGTGTGGGGTTAAGATTTGGGAAAGACGAAGTAAAAATACAAATGCCAAAAAAAGTGTCTTTTTTTTCCTTTTTCAAAGAACAAGGAAAGTGCAGTGCATTGGCTGATTGTGAGACAGCTGAGCACTGTCAGCTAAAGTTGCTGAAAGCACCAGTGACACGATCTCAAACCTCAGTGAAATTGGGGCACAGCAAAAGAACCTGGCATAAAGTGCATTATGAGGAAAACATGACAGGACTTGGAAGGCAGAGTATTTTAATGGTGGATTTATTACACAGAACAGATATGTTATGGGAAAAGATGTTAACTATTGCTATTTCATACAGATTTATAAACAAATAAAAATAAAATCACTGTGCACCAGCAATATTAATTTCCTTTTCCCATAATGTATCCGTTCTGTCTAATAAATTTAATATTGAAATACTCTGCCTGCCAAGTCCTGTCATATTTTCCTCATAATGCACTGTATACCAGATTCCTTTGTTGTGCTCTGATTTCAGTGAGGCTCAAGATTGTGTCACTGGTGCTTTCAGTAGCTTGAGCCGACACTGCTTAGCTGTCGCACCATCAGCCAGTGCACCAGACTTTTCTTTTTCTTTTAAGCATCTTTTTTGTACTTTGGATTTTTACTTCATTGTGCACAAATGGTAACCCCCACACACCCTGAGGATGACATAACAAGGAGGCACAAATAAAATGCTGTGTAAACATCACTGAGCATGATGTTTGGCTGAGACAGTGACACACTAAAATTCAATCTATAATCAACTTTAGAAAAGGGCACATTGAATGTGAGTGAGTAGGCTAATAGATTGGGGGTAGTGTTGTTCAATGTGGGAGTATGTAAGCTAAATAAATTATGTCAATGAGAATGGAATAATGGGGCTATTGCAACAGTGCTAAAGAATGGCATGACAGTTAGGGAAAACATTAAAAGCGCCTGCTTGTTGTGTCATGGGGGTTCCAATTTGTGCCAGATGAAGTAAAAATACAAATGACGAAAAAAAAAAAACTGTTGCCCCCCAAAAAAACACAAGAAAAGTCCGTACACTGGCCTGACTGTTTTTTTGTTAATTACCTGAAACAAAGAAAATGGTCCCTCGCTGTCGGGTCCCCTTCCCCAACCTGCACCCATGCTCTGCACACCCCACCTCCCCACACTGCCCTCACCCTGTACTTACCTCTGGAGGTCAGCGCAGCAATCTTCCGTGGAGTGGGAACATGTCTGCACTCTTCAAAACTGACTGCGAACTGAAGAAATGTAAGCTGTATAATGGCATAAATGGGGGAGTCAACTTAGGTGGATATCTCAGTCATTTTTTTGTATTTTGCCTCCAGATTTTCAACATGGGGTGCCTGGTATCCCACCTCATGAACAAATGCACTGTCATCTCGTTACTCGGTCCCAAAAGGTCATTTCACGGTCACTGTGTGGAATCACCTTTCAGGACTGATTAATGAAACAACAGTGCTACTGTTCATGAGGTAGAGTCCCAAAAAGCCTATCTTGCAAATGTGGTGTAAAAATTCCAAACAATGACTGTGTTACACATGTGCATTGTGCAGTTTCAATGTATGCTCCTAACATAGCCAATTTTTAATATTTTCACTCCAAATGTTCAACATTGCCATTTTTTCACACCTCCTTATGAACAGAATAGCTGTCATTTTTCCCACCCTCCCAAATTGTGTTTTTGCACACGTGGCGCACAATGGTGTGGTCACTGTGCAAAATCAATGCTCAGGACACGTTCACAAAATCATAGTGACACTGTTCATGAGTGGAGGTCCCAAAATGTTTATGTTGAAAATTTGGTTAAAGTAATCCCCCAAATAATTGCGTTACAGGCATTGTACACCTCCTTATGAACAGTACAGTTGTCATTTTTTGCATCCTGCCCAAACTGTGTTTTCACACATGTGGCATACAATGGCGCAGTCGCTGTGGGAAATCAATGTTCGGGACAGAGTAACAAAATCACAGTGACACTGTTCATGATCAGAGTTCCCAAAATGCCTATGTTGAAAATCTGGTTAAAAAAATCCTCCAAATAACTGCATTAGGGCGTGCGTTGCACAGTTTCTACGCACGCTTGTGACTTCACCAATTTTTCATTTTTCACTACAGATTTTCAACAATGAAATTTTTTACACCTCCTCATTAACAGTGTAGCTATCATTTTTCACATTCTGCCCAAAATGTGTTTTTGCACCAGTGGTGCCAAATGGCACAGTTGCTGTGCAAAATCACCTTTCAGCTAACAAACTCATAATGTCACTGTTCATGAGGTGGGGTCACAAACAGCCCATGTTGACAATTTGGACTTAAAGTACCGACACACACCTGGGGCATTATGATTTCCAACCGTAACACTCCACCTTGTAGAGACTGACAGACATCAGGGGTGTGACTTGGCATTGTCGGCTGTAATGCTCACTCAATTCCACCCCCACCCCCACCCTGCAGCCAGTGACAGGCATTGAGGTATGCTTTGGACTCTTCTGCCCCAAAGTTCACCCCATTCTCCTATACGCTTACGGGAGTGTATTTCTGTGGAGGAATTTAAGAGGTGTTTGAAAACACATCTTTGGCAAATGGCCTTTTTAGAAATCTGAATGTTCTGAATTTGATGGTTTTATTTATGTTTTTATCTGTGTTTAATACCTGATTTTAATATTTGATTTTGTATTGTTTTAAGCTGTACAGCACTTTGAAAAATGAAAAGCGCTATATAAATAAAATTATTATTATTATTATTATTACTGCAGCCATCTCAGCATATTTCCTTATGGAACAGGGTGAGCATAAGGCCAAAGCCCCCAAGGCACACTGCAACACTTCTCTGTGTTTGTGAGGTAGAGTGAGGTGAAATGGCATGAGCATTATGGCCAGTGACCCAACCCAATGCCTGTCACTCTCTGCAGGGTGGGGCCAGGGTCAGCATCAGTTCAGTACTTCACTGCCAATCCTATTATGCATCTCTCTAACTCCTTCACTACCAATGGCAATGCCAGCAAGCCAGCATTCGGCATTGACAAATGCTTGTTTGCTGAGAGACACAGAGTGGAAGAAGACAGATAGAAGAGGGGGAGAAGAGAGAGAGGCAGAGGGGGAGAAGACAGAGACACAGAGGGGATTAAGAGACGGGGGAGACAGACAGATAGAGAGGCAGAGGGGGAGAAAGAAAGAGAATAGGGAGTGGGAGAAAGTGGAAGAGAGAGAGAGAGAGACAGAGACAGTGGAGAGAAGACAGAGAGAGGGAAAAAGGGGCCCATACCTCTCAGCTTTCCCTCATTTTCAGGGATGTCCCTGATTTTGCCTCAAACTGTTCCTGTCTCTCCTAAAATTTTGTTTCTGTGACTGGACAGTGGGTATACTGCATGCTCATAACATTGTCAAACAGAGTTACAGACTTGCTCTTCTGCAGAGAAAGTACTTTACACCAATACTCTTACGCTGCCTGCTTCAGGGAATAGAACCAATTGTTAAACTGTGTCCCTCATTTTACTTCTTTGTCACTGACTTTTTAAGCCATGTCCAAGTGCCAAACACCACTGCAAGAACCTGCAAGTGAACGTTCGGCATTGACAAATGCTTGTTTCGGTAGCCTGTGATGTGGGCGACTGTATGTCGGAGACTGGTCATAAGGGCAATGGCACAATAGTGCCAACAATGTGGATGACCTTGGAGTTCCCATCTTTCCCCAAGTTGCACCGCCCCCGGAGTAGGAATCCTAAATAAAGCAGGTGTGGAGTGCGATGCCCCCCACGAGGGGGGGGTGTGGTTGGCGAAGCCCCCCCGCATTAAATAATCTGTTTTTCAGTCACCCTGGAAGTTTTGTACCCTTATGACCAGTCGCTGACATACAGTCACCCTTGTCACATAGCACCCTTGTTTCTACAAGGATTGCTCATGTTGCAACCCTTGCACTGTCGCTTCAAGTGGTCCTACAATGTGGGATACTTTTCAAATTGTTCAGATTCTATCCTCTTCCTCTACACTTGTAGTTCTCACAGAGGCAGAGGCAGAGGGTCTCTGACCAGCCCCACTCTGCTTTGATTTTTATTTCTGTGACTGGGTGATCCCATGTCACTGTCTCCTTGCTCTCTCTGTTGCCCCATTTTCTAATGCTTACTACAGGTCTCAGGAGGAGGAATTTAAGTCACATGGGCAAAGCCTTTTTTGTTGTATTTTTTATCTTATTTTTATTTTTGTTTGTTTTTTACTTTTTTAGGGGATGCCATGAAGGGCTACCAGTGGCCAGGCACCAGCTCGCTGCCAGCTGGCATACACTTGCTGCCCACTGCCCAGATCACATTGTAACAGTACAGCTCATAACAAAATACGCGCTGGCCACTGCAGGACTCAGGAAGAGGAATGAACTGCAGCAACATGGACTGCCACAAGAAAAAAAATTAATTCATTAAACATTTTTTATGGAATGCCACTGAGGTACCGACTACCAGTGGCCAGGCACTGGCATACTGCCAGATGGCACACACTTGCTACCCAGTAACTACAAAACATGCTTCAGGCAGGGGCTCAGTCAGTCTGTATGTATGTATGCTCTGCTAGAATGCTAGTTCTGTAATGAAAAAATAAAATGTCTATCCAGTATGACAAAAAATGTCTGCTGATTAGGCAAGTGGACACTGGTAGACTGCTACCTCATGCCCCATCTGCCCACTGTCTAAGCACACTCCTCCAGAGTCGAATCCTTCCTCTTCCAGTTCCCTCTCAGGCAAGCCCCTGATCCCAGAGGTCTGCAACTTTGCCAGCGCTACTCAGCCTGAATTTTTACTTTCATTTTTCCACCTAAAAATATCCCCTCTTCAGCAGCCCTCCTGTTAGGTCAAACTTTTATGAAAAATCTTTTAGATTTTTGCCTTTTTGAAAGAATCTGAGGTATTTCCTAACAACTTTAACAGGAAGTTGATCAGCCCTGTCTGAGCTACCTATTATCTTGACAATGAGTGAATGGATGATCTTTCACGCTGGCTTACATCATTGAGCTGAGTTTAGCACCTAATCAAGACTGTGACTCACACTCTGCATAGTTAACTGTTTCAGGTATGAACTGTGATTTCAGCTCAACTGGTTTGCCTGGTCTGCATCTTTCGGACTAAGGTGAACCAGTCAAACCAAAAGTCTGCCTCTTTGCCCCAAACACTCCCCACAGGTCAAAGGAATCAAACACCCGAAGTTCAAGGTGTTTGATTCTTTCATAGAAATGAACTTGCAGTCCTATTAGAGGCGCTAACTCAATGTATAACCTAGCATATGGCATGTGACCTCTCACTGATTGAGTGCCTCCAGCTGCAGAAATTGGTAGCCGTAGGTCACCAATGGAAACATGATGTTGCATCTTAGGTGTGCAATCTCAGTAAATTAATTTTCTTAAAAAAGAACTATAGTTACTTGTATTCTACTATAAATGACTTTTCTAATTATAGCCACTTGTCATTTATTATAAGGACTTTGCTAAATATTTCTACTTGTAATCTCTGCAAAGGACTATGCTACTCACTATGGTTTACTATATTTTTTTTAGGAAGACATAGACTATGTGATCCATCCTGACTGCCTACCCACTACTCTGTGGTTAACTGGTTTGAATAACCTATTTAATACAAGTAAAATATGGCTAGGGTTTATTATGTATAGAAAGTAGCAACTTCAAAAATGTTAGTCACATTCTCTCACCTACTACACCTGTGTCCCTGCTCTTGCTGACTCTCAGCACCTTTGTTTTCAGCCAACGTGCTTCACTCTGTAAAAGTTGTTAAAAAAAAGACAAAAACAAAAAAATGCCAGCAGTAGTTTCCCTCCAATTATTGCACAAAATAAGCATCCGTGCTGAAAATGTTTTTTTTTTTTTTTCTCACAGAGCCTGAATACTGAAGTAAATGTATATAGCGGCACACAGCTTCCTCACTTGTCTTTGTTATGCAAACCCATATACTATAAAAAATAAAACAAGGGCAGCCATACAAACCTCCCCCTGTTTTTCCATCTCTAGGTTGATATAAAAGCATGGACTCTTAGGGCTAAGCTGATCCAGATGCTTCTTAAAGATCTCTTTGGTATATCAATAACAGATGATGATAGTTTATTCAAATAATACATAGAAACATAGAAATTACCAGCAGAAAAGGACTGCTAGGCCCATCCAGTCTGCCCGTAGGCTGTATATATTGTATGTGGTCACTGACCCTATGTGATTAACTCCCACTATATGGAGAAGTTGGTTCCACAATTAGTATTTGATATCTCCAGCAGAAGTTGCCTAGGGTGACTTCTGGTTGTCCTTTCGGTTCCACAAAAATGTAATTCCAAATGTTCCATAAGGCCAAGATCCATAAGGATATCATACAGCAAAAATAGATGCCCACAGTGTCTTCTTGTTTCTAATGATATAAAGCCTAGATTTTCTAGTCTCTCGTAGGATTGATGCTCCAGAATCCTTAAAGGTTTTGCAGCCCTTCACTGAATGCCCTCAATTAAACTGATGTGTTTTTTAGGTTTGGTGACCAAAATTGATAGAGATATGTATAAGGTCTAACCAAACTTCCATTAAGGGCAAAAAAAATTTTTTTTTTTAATTTTTTAATGCAAAGTTGCAATTAATTCACTCAAATTATTGGTTGCATAGCCTTCTTATCTATAGTTGTGCAATGTTTTAAAGTAGTAACATTTTCAGATATTGTTATACCCAAACCTCTTTCATGCAGTGATTTGGTTATGTGATTATAGTGTATGGTCAAACGTTGTTCATATTCATTTTTCATCTGTGCTGAAAAGCTGTTCAGCCTCAGATAAAAAAGTGTGTAGAATGCTGTCCAGCCCGTAAGTGCTGAACAGCATTCTAAGCATTCAAAAGTTCATTAATTTTAAAGCTGCGCACGCACTGCACTTAATGGATAAACCACAGGATCAACCCGATAAGCTGTCCTGGTGTCGAAGAAAGCAGAATAAACAGACATGAAACCGATAGGGTCAACCAGATAAGTTGACTGAATTAACCTACCACATAATTTAATTTAAAAACTGAAACAGCACAGGATCATCCAGATACTAATAGAAACAACCACAATTCAGCTTAGTGAGAATACGGCTGCCATTTTTTTGGAAAGTCCCTTCCTAAATATTTTCACAGCCAATAGAAAGACACGCTAGCTATGTACGTTTGTTTGGTTCCCTAGCAACGACCAGTGAACCTAGCAACCAACCACTAACCCAGACCAAAATGAAGAATGAACTTTATTTCTGAATAAAATATAAGCTTCTAAACTATGCTTTAAGGTACCATACACTATAAACATACCGTATGGGCAACCCAGTGCAGAACCAGTGTGTTTTGCCTAGGAGATGTGATTCCCTAGGACCTCTCGAGTTTAGGGTTGCCACCTGTCAGGTTTTGTACCTGGTAGTCCGGTTGTCAGGGACGCTATCTGGTAATCTGTTTTTGCTCAGTGCTGGTCAGGTTTTTGAGCCATTTTGAGTGCTTGCATACTTTTGAAACAGATTTTGTCATATCATTCATTGTTTCAGCTACATGTCCAGGTTGCAGACAAGATCTGTTGTCAATATAGCCTTTTGTTTGTGAAAGCAGTCAACCTGGGAGGTGTAAAGTATGCCCATTAAGACTATTAGCAGTTACTTAACCTAATCTTTTCCACTCTACATCTTAAAGTTGCATAGAAGCAAGCTGGATAAAAATCTGCCCCCACCTTTTGTAACAGTAAAAGATCCAATTGTCTTCCACTTTCATTTGCTGGTAAACTTTTTCACCTCTAACAGAATTTAACCATTTTTAAATTACTCAAATTATTTTATTTTCCTCAAGAAAAAAGTATGGCCAGTTCTTTTGCTTTGAAATAGTAATGTGGACGTGAAAAGGAAATAGCACCAGAAAAATAAATAAAGTGCACATAATAGGAAACAGTCTCTTTATTATTTATCATTATACACCACGTGTACTATAACATGCTGTTTACAGTATTTCCCTTGTCTCCCCCAGATCATATCTGTAAATAAGATTTATTTTATGTCTGTATATTTATCTAGTAAACCAATGTCAGTAAATAAATAAATTAGTAAATAATAAAGTAACCAGAAAGAACCTAGAAAAGTAACTTTAACAGGTACAGTATGTTAACATTTTTGTTGAACTGTTGCTCTAATTGTTGTCTTTTACTGGCATAACAAATGGCTTTGGAGGAGGAGCAATGTACGATCAAAATGTACAATTTTGCCAAACTGAAACCAAGCGCACTCCTTGATGATATTAATAACATCGACTGGTCATCTATTTATATCACTGAGGATGCAAATTCAGCACTTGACTACCTAAACTCTCAGCTACTAGTCCTACAGTATATGCACGTCCCATTGAAAAAAGGCATCTTAGGGGCTCTGCAAACAGATGGCTACATAAAGATCTCCTTCAGGCTATGAGAAGAAGGGATAAGGCCTGGGCCCTGGCCAAGAAATCCCAATGGACAGATGACTGGGCTAATTATAGAAAAATGAGGAATGCCTGCAAAAGAGATATTTGGAGGGCAAAAAGGAACTATTGCCTTAAGCTTCTCCAATCTTCAGTGGGTGACTCTCAGAGTTTTTGGAACCACATCAAATATTTCATAGGCCAAAGGCCCAAGATGGCCATAACTGAAATGATGCTAAATAACGCCAACTGTAACAATCTACCTACGATTGCAAATGCCCTGAATGTGCAATTCTCTGATCTCTCTGAATACCTCGCAAAAGTTAACCAGTCCCCTGCACCCCCTCCTGATATCCACCATCCTTCAGGACCCTCTTTTCTGCTCAGATCACTCTCCACTACTGAGGTACTGCTTCTTCTTAAATTTATCTCCCCTCATGGATTTGCCAGTCCAGATGGATTACTGCCCTATTTCATCAAAATGGCAGCTACAGCTCTTGCTGCCCCTTTTGCAAAAATTTTCAACCTATCTATACTAACCCAGACAGTGCCTACACTACGGAAAATGGCTTGAGTTGTCCCTGTACACAAAAAAGGGGACACCAAAAACATGGCTAACCACAGACCAATCACCATTCTCTCTACCTTAAATAAACTACTTGAGAAGGCTGTTGCCACCCAGGACTCAGAATATCTGCACCTTCATAACCTTCTATCCCCTGCTCAACATGAATTCCTAACAGGGCACAGCACCACAACTGCACTACTTCAGGTATCAAACAAAGTCCTCACAGCAATGGATAATGGCCTACTCCTGGGGGCCATTTTTATTGACCTCACTAAGGCTTTTGATCTTGTGAATCACCCTTTCTACTCTCCAAACTGTCTGTTCTGGGTTTTTTCCAGTCTGCCATCTACTGGTTTGATAGCTACCTCACTGGGAGGAGACAATTTGTTCAAATTGCAACTGCTCTCTCTGACTTCTCCTTAACCTCTGTTGGAGTTCCCCAGGGATCTATACTTGGTCCTCTCCTTTTCTCTCTATTAACAGCCTGCCCTCACTTCCCTGTTTCTCCTCGCTGATCCTTTATGCCGATGACATGGTGCTTCTCGCTAGTGGTAAAGACCCCACATCAGAAAAGGTGAATCTTCAAGCTGACTTTGACTGCTTACAAGTCTGGCTTCTACAAAACAAACTCATACTTAATGCTAAGAAAACTGTTGCTTTGCTTTTTGGCTCCTCCTCTAGAATCAAATCCTGTGCTCCGGATCTTTCAGTACTATGTTTTGATGGCTCCCCATTGGTATCTGTTGACTCCTTTAGGTACCTGGGAGTCACTCTTGACCCATCTCTGGATTTTAACCTCCACCTCACGGCTAATTGCAAGGCAGTTAACTCCAAACTGGGTATTGCCTATAGAATTAGGTCCTCCCTGAATGATGCTGCCTGGCTTGCTACTGCACAAGGGTTTCCTCCTTCCCTCCCTTACATACTGCTCACAAGTATACCTTAATGCTAACAAGGGATCCCTCCATAAATGGAGCACATGTTATAACAGCATATGCTGATTTGCCCTCTCTGCACACAGACTAAATCATTGCTGTGAACTCTACTCCAAACTAAATTGGCTGTTCCGAATTCACACAGACTCTACTCTACTGGATGCTTGATTGACAATATCATTAGAACGGGTACATCTGAGTATCTCACAAGGCTACTATCTCATCCCTCCCAAACATATCTCTTTAGGTCATCCGTACAAACCCAACTTGAAGTTCCCAGACACCTCACAAAAAAGGGGGGACTATCCTTCGCTATATCAGCTCCCAGCATCTGGAACCTCCCCCCTCACATTAAACTCTCTAAATCCCACCTAGCCTTTAAACTGGATCTCTGTGCTGACCTGACTGACTCTGATGGCTGCTTCTGTGCTGTAACTTGAGACTGACTCCCAGTAGCATTCCTTACCTACATGGCACTTACTGTTTCCCTCCACTGTATAAAATCTGCATGTTCCCACTCCCTCCACAAAATTGCTAGTTAAAACTTTTGTTTATTCTTTAGCGGTTGTCGTATGTCCTTAATTATTATTGTTGTTTCATCCAGTGCAAGTAGCTAACATAAGGGTATTTGTTTACTCTCAGTTTCCACAGAAATATGTCTTGTTTTTGTCAGCAATCTGCAAATTTGTATTGTTCCTACTTCATGCTGCACCATGAACAATTGTCACTAATGTTTATAACTTCTTTGTACCTTGCTCTCTCCTGATTGTACTCTCCCGGGTCGTGCCTGAATATAGGCAATACTCTTGTCTAGTGTATCTACCCAGTAAACAAAAACTAAATAAATTAATAAGTCATGAAAAGGGGTGAGGCTAGGGGTGGAGTTTAGGATCCAGTTTTTGCTTCATCCAGAGTTGGCAACCCCACCTCAAGCTTCACTCTCGTGGTCAGAGGGAATCAGAACCACTCTGTGGCAGAACACACTGGTTCTGCATGGTTGCCTATACAGTATTCTATATATTATTAACAGGCCTCTTGAGAGGAATTCTGGGCCCAGAGGAAAGTTCAGACTCTCCGGTCTCTACCAGCTGACAAACGCTTCCCACCCTTTTTATATGCATGAGTGCCCATGCGGGCAAGAAGAACATATAAGGCTACAACATTTCTGGGGGGCTCAACTGGGACACATGAAGGCCAGGGGTCTGGATGCCACTAGGCCCCCAGAAGCTCTGGGTGTTGAGATTCTCTGTGGTGAGTTTTGGGTCTTTTATTGAAGCTAAAACACATTTTCGTTATGTCTTCTCTACCCCTGACTCTAGGGAAAAAATTATTTTCCTGGAGTCAGGAGTGTGGGAAGCTTGGATATGTAGCAGGCTTCACAAATGGGCCAAAGCAGCTTAGTCATCATCACATACATTGTGCTGGACCTGTAGCAGCCTCCCTTTACCCACTAGCACCAATGCCACCATTCTTCCCCCATACTAGTAAAAAAATACCTTCTATTACCCCAGTGCACTTAGCACCCAAAGCCACCAGCCTCCCCCCAGCACCCACTTTTTCATATATAGTTTCTGGGTTTTTACGGGTTTTCTCCTGGACCCTACACCCATGCACCCCTGACATAGCACATGCATGTGGAGACATGTGCTCACACACCATTCAGGATGCTCCTCCCTTCCAGTCATGCTGTTGACCTCCTGTGCTGGCACCAAACCTCCATTCAGTGATGGTGGGACTACTGGTGGGTGACCCAGCCCCTTTCTCAGGAGAGAAGAGCCAATGCTCAATCATGCTCCAACCCTCCCCCCATGCCAGCACCCTGGCAACCTGAGGGCATTCCCAAACCTGTGCCACTTGTGTAGCATGAGATGCAGCATTCAACTCCTCAACCCTCAGTGCCACCGGGCCAGCTGCACCCATCTTTTTAAAGTACTATCCAGCAATGGCCAAGAGACATGCACAAATGGAGCTCAACAAGTTTAAACCACCAACTTAGGAAGACAAACAACCCCCCCCCCGGAGACAGGCAAGGACACCTCCTATCAGCCACAAAGGCAAAAGCAAAAAGAACATGGTAACGTCACTCATAGGAAACAAAACTCATGGGAGCAAAGGAAGAAGGATGCCAGTGTATGGAAGGCAATGGTAACAAATGCTAAGAGTCTAGCTAATAAAGTCCCAGAACTCTCAGCCACAATGGCGGCAGCAGGACTGGACTGGGTCACAGTAATTGAGGCATTGCTAAATGAGAACCAGGAGTGGGATGTTGCTCTCCGGGTTACAGGTTAATCAGAAAGGACTGAGAGGGGGTGCATTGTGTATATATATATATATATATATATATATATAGGAAGACATAGAGGAAATGAAAGACCAAAGAACTCAATGAGAACCTGAGTCTCTATGCATCACTCTCAAACCTGGCACAAACCCGGCCCTCAGACTAGGAGTGATTTATAGCACCCCCCCCAATAAGAGGCAGAGGCAGACAAAGCTTTGCTGAAAAACATAGTAAAAATGGCAGACAAAGGAAAAGTCATACTGATGGGGGACTTCAATCTCCCAGATGTAGACTGGTCCTCCTGCACGGCATCAACAGCCAAAAGCAGAGATTTTCTGGACACCCTGCAAGGTGCTTTACTCAATCAGCTCATCACAGCCCCCACTAGGGAAGACACAGTCCTAGACCTGGTGTTTACAAACAGTAGCAAGGTCAAGGAGGTGAAGGTGGAGTGCCACCTGTGGACAAGTGACCAAAAATTAGTCTGGTTCAAGATCGATACTAAGGAGGAAACAAATCACTCTCTAAGACATGGGTCCTGGACTATAAAGGGATGGATTTTGATCAGATGAGAATATGCTTTAGAGACATGCTGGACTAACATAAGAGAGGCAATAGCAGAGGTCACTGACACATTTTCTAGACTGGTTAGTAAAACAAGGAAAAGGAAGAATCCTCTCTGGTTCACAAGAGAGGTGGTGGCTGCAGTAAAAGCAAAGAGGCTAGATTTCAAAAAATACAAGGGCTCAAATAGCAACAAGCATAGGGTTGCTTACAAAAGCAGCTTGAGGGAGGCTTCTAGGGTGATTAGAGTGGCAAAGGCACAAACTGAGGTGAAAATTGCACAGGGGTAAAAGCAGGTAAAAAAACCTTTTTTAGGTACATAAGTGACAAAAGGAAAAATGGGGGTTATTGTTAGTCTAATAAGCAGTGATGGGAAGAAGGTAGAAGAAGACAGAGAGAAGACAGAGGTCTTAGATGAGTACTTTTGCTCTGTCTTTACAAAGGAGGAGCCTGGAAATGGGCATACTACTAAAGGAGTTAATAAATGCACAAGGGGGCTAGACACAAGACCTTTCACAGTAGAGAGGGTAAGGCCTAAACCTGATAAACTAAAGATGGATGAAGCTATAGGGCCAGATGGCATCCACCCACGCATACTGAGAGAACTTAGGGATGAATTGGCAGTACCTCTAGAAGATCATTTTAGCAGATCCCTGAGAGAGGGAATTGTTCCACAAGACTGGAAAAGGGCAATAGTGGTTCCTATACATAAAAGAGGGAGCAGGGAGGTGGCGGTTAACTAACGCCCTGTCAGTCTCACCTTGGTGGTAGGCAAGATGATGAAAACCCTGCTAAAGGAAATAATTTTAACATTCCTGGAAGAGACTGGACAGCTGGACAGCAGGCAAGATGGCTTCAAGGCAGGAAGGTCCTGCCAGACTAATCTGATTGAGTTTTTCGACTCAGTTACTAAGATAGTGGACCAAGGGGTAGCCATGGATGTTATCTACCTCGACCTGTCCCCTTCTTGTTCTGCATTTATGCAACTCCTCAGGCTCCTCCCCACCCCAGACTGCTCTAAATGCTCCAATGGTCACAGCAGGCAACAGAGGCCCCTCACAGTCTCTACCTACCTACCCTAGTCTGCAACTGTACTCTTGCCTCACGGCATTATTTACTATGCATGTTATCTCATTATAGTTTGTTGGAAATGTATCACATTCTTTGTAAAATGTGTGTATATACTATATGTACCCCACCCTTTTGTCACTCTTTTTCCTCACTGTACACTCTGTACCCGGGTCGCACCTGGAAACAAGCCTCGGCTCAGTGTGCCTTTCCCGGTCATCCATTTTAAATAAATAAATACAGTTCTGGAGGCCTTATCTCAGGAAGGATGTGGATAGACTAGAGACTGTACAAAGGAGGGCAACAAAAATGGAACAATGGCTTCATGAATTGCCACATGAAAGCAGATTACGGCAACTATACATGTACTCACTGGAGCAGTACAGAGATAGGGGTGACATGGTAGAGACATTCAAGTTCCTAACGGGCATAAACAGAGTCCCTACCCAGGAACTTTTTCTGATCAATAGCTCCACAAGCACAAGGGGTCATGAAATTAAATTAAGGGAAGGGAGAGTCTGGGGTAACATGCACAAGGCTTCAGTTAACTCCATTTTAGGAGTATTTGGTTTCCAAAGATAAGGCAGCAACTTCCCAAATTAAGGGGGAATCATTGACTTCCAAATGTAAAAAAAAAAAAATGGATGCCTTCCAAAACTGAAGGTATAGAAGCCAAGAAATTATGGATTTTTACAAAAGAAATTGTATTTTACCACCAATGTTTATATTAACATCAATAAATCAATCCTTCCTAGAATATTGGCTTCAAAATTATGGGATCTAGGAAGTATTTTGACTACCCAAAATTTGAATGACTTCCAGGTTTTGACTCATGAAAGTATTAGATTTCCACTTAAAATGAATTAACTGAACCCCTGAACATGTGTAAGTTCTTCTTTATGGAAAGGGTGGTGGCTCCACAGAATAGCTTACCTGCAGAAGTCATTGACCCTAAAACAGTAGGACAATTCAAATCTGCTCGGGACAGGCATAAGGGTATTGTCTCTAAAAAAATTTTAACGGGGGTAGCACTCAGGGCAGACTAGATGGATCTTTCTTCCCCATCTGCTCTCACTTTCTATGTTTCAACAGTATGTAAGCCATATGGCTAAAACTCCTCTCCCCCAGACGTATACATTGTTTAGTTGTAAACCTTTATCTTGCCACTGCCCAGTTGCCATTCCACATTGCCTGCTTAGCGGCACCCCATCACCTGAAGGTAGCTCTGCTCCTCTGCATCAGTATGCACAAACAGTTCATCCGATCAACTCCTAGCCAGTCACCAGGCTGCTTTCATCCTTTTGTGCTCAGCTCTTGCTTGCCAGCCTTGCCTGATTTGGTGATGCTGCTGAAGGCCTGCCAAGGGAGACAGGTATAATTTGCAGCCCTCCAGCTCTCTCGACTCACACCACTGAACTGAAAGGCTCCATCCTTGCCTGAAGCCCGATGATCAAGGCCACTGATTTACGGTGATTAAAACAATTAAATTCCGTTTTCAAGACTTAAGATTCCGGAATTTCACCGGTGTTTGTTACTCTAATTTCTGGATTTTACCGGGATTCTGTTATCATTCTTTTGGTATGTACATAAATAATCAGAATTAAAGAAGGCTTAATATACAGAGCATTAAATAAAGCAAACTAAAAACAGTACAGGAAGGAATTAAGAGAAAAACAGACTTTTTTGTAGATTGACTGATCTGATAGAAAATGCCAGATTCCATGAAATCTTCGTTTTTACCGGTTTTCAGGCAGCCCTAATTCCAGAATTTTAGCGGATTTTCCGGTAAAAACCGAAAAACAGTGGCCTTGCCGATGATCACTGGAGCCAGTGTAGCTAATGCTCTTCTCAGGCTTCTCCATGACTCCACCACCATATTGTTTCTGAGCAAGCGGTGGTCCCCGAGATCTGCGTACTGTAGCGAGTAGGTGGGGTAGCAGTGCCTATAGTGCTGCAGGTGGGAGGAAGGATTTGTGGTGGCATGTGATGGAACTTTTGCATTAAACTAAAGTGAGGAATCTGTAAAACTTACATGTGTACATTATGCCAGTCGGCCAGGCCCCTCTTGGCGCTGGGCCCCAGGGATTGTTCCCAACTTCCCAACCCTCTCACAAGCCCTGATTATTAATGTAATATTTGAACCTGTTATTGTTCTTACCCATATGTATTATCTTACATTTAGTTAATTAAGCTGCATTATCCCTTTATTAGGCAGTTGCAAATTTGATCAAGACTATGCTAGCTATATCCACTTGCAATCTTCTGTAAAGGACTTTGGTAACTATATCCATTAGTAATGCACTATAAAGGACTACACTAACTAAAGCAGAGTCAGCCACAATGCAATGCAGGAACTTGCAGTGACTAACACGTGACAAAATGCTACATGACAAAAAAGCTTAATTGCCGTTAAATTACACTACTTCCAACAGGATACTTCCGCACTGTGTAATATGCTGCAACATTACTGAGTTACAGTACATCCTGGCTTATCCACTTGTAACCTCTGTAGAGGACTATGCTAATAATACCCACCTCTATAAAGAACACTGCTAATTTATTCCATTTGTTAGCTTCTGATACAGAGTTGGCTAGGTATATATTGGTATAATCTTTGTAAAGGATTATACTAACTACTGTATATCCACTTCATCTCAGTGAAGGATTGTGCTAACTATATCCACTTGCAAACAAGTGTAAAGAGCTATGCTAACCATTGTCTATCTGCCTGTGATTTATGTGAAGGATCACACTGACCATATTCACTTGTAATTGACATAAAGGACTATGCTAATTGTTGCCAGTTGTAATCTTGGTTAATCCATGCCTTGTAATCAGAGATGCCTGATTTTATGAACAGGGAACCTCTGAAACAAATTGTTTCCATGTTAATTGCTTCTTTAATTTGGAAACCTCTTTCTGTAGCCCAGATCCAGTGTTCAGAGTACAGAGACCAGTATCCCCACTCATTTTGACCTGGATGATCAGGAGCATGTGTTAATGAATGTGTTGATGGTTGTCTTTATGTTCTGTGTGTGTGCACATGCAAACAACATTTTGTAAGGCAGGTCAGTTCTGAGTGGATGATGCTGTTTGTCCAGTGCACCGTGGTCTGCAATGGGCTTGTCAGTGTCATAAATCATCATTCAGGCTGATCATAAAACTGTTTTAGCTTGCTCGGTGGAAACTTCATGTAGTTCAAATGAAAGAGATGATCCAATCATAGTGCAGCTCTTTCCTTTGATCTACATAACACTGCCTAGCAAGCACAGCTGATCTGGCATAATCAGGCTACTGAAAACCATCCCTCATAGTTTTTCTAATATACCATATAAAAAAGAAAACCATCCATTGATGTGTTACTGCTACTGCCATTACTGTTCCCCACCCTACCCTCCCACTCAGCATTCACAACCCCACAACCCCCACAACCCAACCCATGCATGTATATATTCCAGCACAGGGATGCCCAATCCCCCATGTTTGCTGCTACCCCCCACCCTGCCCGGTTTTACTCTGCAACACCGGGGAGCCTATACCCGGTGCTGCCAAACATAACACTGACAGTGGGGGTGCCCAATCCCAAATGTCGCCACCTGAAATAAGGAAAACTATTCCTTGTAGTTTTTTTGCTACACCCTGTAAAAAAGAAAAAACGTCCATCAATATCTGTTGCTGCCACTCCTGTTACTGCCCCCCCCACCCGACCATCCCACTCAGAACTCCCCCCAAGCCCTTAGTTACCTACTGGGGGTCCAATGCCGTAATCCTCTCTGGACCGCAGACATGTCTTCAGTCCTCAACACCAGATGGTGAACAGAGGAAATCAAGTATGTGGTTCAATGTATTTCAAAGGGGTTTTGAACTTGTCCTCATAACTTGGCCATTTATGAATATTTTTGCCCCAAATTTTCAACATGCCTTTTTTTGGGACACCACCTCATGAACAATAGCATTGAAATTAGGTAAATCTGTCCTGAAAGTTGATTTTGTGGTCACTGTGCAAAATCACCTTTCGGGCAGGAGTTGAAAATTTTCTCCACCCTTGTTCATGAGATGGGGCGATAAGAAGGCTATGTTGAAAATTTCAATTAAAAATATTACAAAACAACAAAATGATAAGCCTACATTGAAATTTGTTATTGCTCGGTCTTAACTTTGTTAATTTTCAATAGTTTAACCCCACATTCTCACCCACTCATGCCCAGTAACAACCCACAGGGTGCCATATCCACCAGTATCACAAATATTGGCCTCAGCGACACAGAACAGGTGCAGAGGGTATTGCTCCACACCTATTGCTCCTTCAGATGACATGCTGCACTGCAAGTCCTCTGCCACATGCAGGCCACAACATGCAGGGGGTATGTGTGGGAACACATGCCCACTGCTCATGCCGGGCCATCATGCAGTGGCCTGCCAACATGCTCCCTTAAAGGTGCATGCAGGTGTGTGGAGGTATAAGACTGGTGCACCTGCTGGACAGCTGGTGCACTGCTAAACACTCTCCATGGCAGGATGTGTTCCAGGGTTCTGTTGCACATGGCGCTGCTACTGGAGGAAGAGTTGCTCTGCAGATGTAGAGGGTCATGGGCCAGGATATTTTGCCCACATCTCGATGCCTCTATGCTCTGTGAGATCCACTGCATGTAGCACTTCAGGCTGCCATGGCACACCATCGAACATGTATGCAACCTGGTCCATGACAGGATTGCTCCATGCACACAGAGGTCCAGGGCCATGTCCCTGGAGACAAAAGTCCTTTCAGCAATTGCTTACTCTTGCCACTGGCTCCTTCCAGTGGGTCACCGGTGACACAATTGGCATGTACCAGTCCTCAGTATCCTGTGCCGTGGTGGGAGTCATGGACACCTTGCTGGAGAATATGTAGACATACATGTCACTCCCCATGGCCCCAGGAGACATCCGTACCACTCAGCAGGGCTTCTACAAGATGCACAGGATGCCTGGGTGTGATTGATGGCACACACATCACGGTCCTTGCACCCACATGCATGAGGAAGCATACAGAAACAGGAAAGACTTCCATAGTATGAAGAACATCCAGATAGTGTGTGATCACCATGGCAAGTTCACAAATATATGCATGAGGTACCCGGGGTCGTGCTACTAAGAGTACATTCTGGATGGATCCCGCATGGGCCCCATGCTGCAGGATGGGGTAATCGATGGATGGCTGTCGGGTGAGTATGGCATGCTGGGTGCATTCTACTGACACATGTCTCCTCTCTCACCACCTCTGGGTGACAGTGGATATCCCCTGCACCCAAACCTGATGACACCCATCAATGCACCAGCCAATGCTGCAGAGAAGACCTACAACCAAGCCCACAGGTGGACATGGAACATCATCGAGAGGGCCTTCAGACTTCTGAAAATGCACTTTCAGTGCCTGGACCACACTGGGGATAAGATGATGCTGGCACCTGGGAAGGTGTGCCGTATGTTCACCATTTGTACCATGCTCCACAGTATCGTACTGTGCCATGATGTGCCCATCCCTGGGGTACTGCATCATGATGCACCACTGGTAGAGGATGACAAGGTCACCATCTGCTGACAGGAGAATCCTGTCAGCCATGAGGCATGGGTGGCGCTGGTCCAGGGTATCTTCCTGCAATAGCCTGGTCCACCATGTGTGCCAGCACCATGCATGATTTGCCACCGTATGGGTACGTGTGCATGTGCCGGGCCTCAATGGGTGTGCATTACTGGTGGGTGACAGCATGGCCTGTGAGAGTCAGGGTTCTGTGTGACCACACCCAGCATGGGACATCTGGTGTGCTGTGATGACAGTGCTGCTGAGCTCGCACAGTGGGTGCCGTAGCCTACATGGCCACTGCCAGCACCAGCAAGGTGTGCCATGCACTGGACATTCCCTGCAGCATGGGAACACCGGCCACTCACAGGGTTGGCCATGTGGCTGCCTTGTACATGTGGAGGGGCATGCTGTACTGTGGCACAGCATAATGGTACCTGGTGTGTGCTGGACTGTGGGGTGGGGGTCACATTGCATACTGAGGGGTGTACAGTGGGTCACTTGTGCTGTGGTGTGCTTCGATACTGTGTTGTGAGGCCACTGTGCATCACTGCAGTGGGGAACCATCACCGCTACTGTGTGTCCGGTGCCTGTGCCGACAGCCTGGTAGAGGCACGTGAACCCAGCCACCGTGTGCCTTCTTGAGATCTTCCACCTCTGCAGCTGTGATGTGTGCCTGCTGTGTGCTCTGTGGGCTGTGACAGCATGTCCACATTGCCGGTGGGCACAGCATCCTCCACTGGGACACTGTCATTGATGTCTGTACCCTGTGTGGCCGTGTTATCCACATTGTCAACATTGGCCTCCCCATCTCGCAGCGTGGTGGCCACTGTGCCATGTGTGGGGGTCGTCGTGGGTGTGGCTGTACCATCAGGCACTTGTGGGGAGGGGGCGCCTGTGCTTTGTGCATCCACATGGTGCTGCATTTTATTTATTTTTATTTAAACATCTGTTCACTGGGTAAGCAATATGAGCCAAGGCCCTTTTTCAAAAGTGACCTGGGACCAAGCAACACAGTCAAACTGTTACATGCACATACAAAGCAAATACAGACAAAGAAGGTACCTCAATTAAAACAATCACATTTCAAAGATTCCACATAAAATTGTCTTAATGACATTTTAAAAGTAGTATAACTTGGCTGTGAGTGAATATTAGATGGCAAACCACTCCAAGTTAATGGGGCAGAGTATGAGAGAGCGTATCTTCCCATGTTGGTTTTCATCTTTGGGATTTCAAGTAACAAAGAACTGTTTGAGCGTAGCACACTATTAGAGTTTTTTATTACAAACAGTGAGTGTAAAGGAGATTGTGAACCCAATTTTAACATATTGTATTTATGTTAGAGAGTTCAGACTGTATGAACAATGTGAACTTGGGGTTAACCAACCTGTTAATTCATACAGAGTACAATGATGTGTCCAGTGTGGAACCCTAAGAGCAAACCTGCAAATTGAGTGAAACGTAGTTGTCAACAATTTCAAATTTGTTTTAGCTAAACCCTAAAATAGAAAAGAATTATAATACAATATGGATAATAACACATTGTTTGCCACCGCTAGTCTAGCTTACTCGGTTAATAAATTCTGAATCCTGTACAGCACACTCAATCATTGGTTAATCTGTCTACATGTAGTTTTTATGTCTAGCGAGTATGATAATCCAGGATCTAATAAGATCCCTAAGTATTTAAATTGATTTACCTGTTCTAGTTTAGTACTGATAGAATTTTGTACTTCTAAAGGCTTACATTTAGCTAACCTTTTCCTGGAGCCAAAGAACATGTTTTTTGGTTTTTTAGTGTTCCACAACAGGTGATTTTGCTTTCAACAAAGTATCCATAATTTTGGAAATCAGCATTTAAGTTAAGCGGTATTGCATTCTTGGAGGGAGAGTTGTAGTAGAGTATGAGGTCATCAGCATACATTAGGCAATTAGTGCAGGGCAACAGAGATGGTAATTGGTCAATAAAAATTGAGAACAAAAAGGGCCCCAGGATAGAGCCCTGGGGTACCCCAATCTCCATTATTTTGTCACTTAACAAAGCCCTGTGATAGCTAACCCTGAGAGAATGATCCATTAAATAACTCTCAAAGCTCACCACAATCCATTGCCTGGCCAATGTGGTCTGTGAACTTGGCCAGGGCCATTCCAGTTCTGTGAAACTTGCAGAACCTATGCTGCTCGGGAGACTGGAGTCCAGAGGAGTTGAAGTAGTGAACCAGTTGCTCATTTACTAATTTTTCTAAAAGTTTACCCAAGCCAGGAAGTAATGAAATGGGTCAATAATAATCCATGTCAGAAGGAATTCCACCTTTGAAGACTTGTTTTATGAGCGTGCTTTTCCACTGACTTGGAAACTGACCAGTGAGGAGAGAGAGAGAGATTATACACTTTTGTAAGTGGAACATAAATATATTGAGCAATTAATTTCAAAAACCTAGACTCTAAATTGTCCACTCCAGAACTTTTACCAGGGGAGAATTGTTTTAATTATTTTAATACTTGCTTGGGTTTAATCAAGCAGAAATAGAAGGAAAATTAAGTTTGACCTACAGGTGAAATGCCCACAGAACTAGTTACTGAAGAAAATGTATCTGTGAATAGAGTTAAGTCAGCAAATTTGGTCAAGAATGACTGCATTAAAGCAGCATAGTTGGAAGTCAATTTACCGTTTAAAGTAAATTAATCTAGTAAGCTAGTAACTTTAGGAGATGTAATAGTTTTAATTGCAGACCAGAACATTTTTAGGCTTTTTAGATTATTCCTTTGCCTATTAAAGTGGAAGTCTGATTTATTTGATCTTAGCCTGGCTTTACAAAGATTTCTTAATCTTCGGTAGTTATTAAAGTCAGTAAGACTTTGCGTTTTCTTATAGGAATTCCATGCTGAATATTGTTCCTTCATAAGCTGAAACAATTCAGGGGTAAGACACCTATTAACTGTGCCCCTGATCCTTCTAGTTTTTGGGGGAAAACACGTGTCCTGTAAATTCAATAGGGTTGAAGATAAATAATCTACAGCACAGTCAATTTCTGGGATGGCATCTAAATATGTCCAGTCAATTTGTTTCAGTTCCTACAAGAGCTTGCTAAGCTCAGGGTGGATAAGGCAATGGGACCTGATGGCATACATCCCAGGGTACTTAAGGAGCTAAAGGAGGAACTAGCAGAGCCATTAGCAGAATTGTTTAGTGAGTCTCTGAGCACAGGAGAGGTCCCAGAAGACTGGAGAAGGGCTCATGTGATCCCACTCCACAAGAGTGGTAGCAGGGAGGAGGTGGGGAACTACAGACCGGTCAGTCTTACCTCAGTAGTGGGCAAGATTATGGAGGCACTCCTTAAGGAAAGGATAGTGCAACACCTGGAATCCATAGAGGCACAGGATCCAAGACAGCATGGGTTTACAAAAGGAAGGTCCTGTCAAACTAATCTCATAGATTTCTTTGACTGGGTAACCAGAGTGGTGGACCAAGGGGGAGCAGTTGATGTCGCCTACCTTGACTTCAGCAAAGCTTTTGACACTGTTCCACATAGAAGATTGATAAATAAGCTAGGTAGGCTCGGGGTGGGTCAGAAGTTGGTCAACTGGGTGGCAAACTGGTTGACTGGCAGAAAACAGAGAGTGGTGGTAAATGGTATACAGTCAGAAGAGATGCAAGTCACAAGTGGGTACCTCAGGATCAGTCCTGGGGCCAGTCCTATTCAACATCTTCATTAGTGACCTCGCAGATGGACTAGAGGGTAAGGCTTGTCTGTTTGCAGATGACACCAAGATCTGCAACAGAGTAGATGATCCAGATGGGGTGGGCAGAATGAGAAGAGATCTGGATAAACTAGCAGAATGGTCAGAAGAGTGGCAACTGGATTTAATGCAAGAAGTGCAAAATCATGCACATAGGGAAGAAACCCTGAAGCCACTTATAGGCTGGGAGGAGTTGCTAGCAGTCACAAAGGAAGAAAGAGACTTGGCATCATCATCACTGATGACCTAAAATCATCAAGCAGACCTCTAAAGCAGTAGGTAAGGCTAGGGGGTGTTAGGGTGTATTAGTAGGGGTATCACAAGTCGTAAGAGGAGGTAATAATCCCTCTGTACAAGACATTGGTTAGGCCCCATCTGGAGTACTGTGTGCAGTATTGGAGGCCACACCTTCACAAGGACATTAACCAAATTGAGGCAGTCCAGAGAAGGGCAACCAAATGGTGCAGGGACTGCATCAGAAGACATATGAGGACAGATTAACGGAGCTCAATATGTATACCCTGAGCAAAGGAGGGAGAGAGGTGATATGATCGAGACATTTAAACACCTTAAGGGCATAAACAAGGTGAAAGAGTCTAACATGTTTAAATATAAGAAAATAGCAGGACAAGAGGACACAGCATGAGATTAGAGGAGGCCGATTAAGGGGAATATGAGGAAATTCTTTTTCACAGAAAGGGTGGTGGATGCATGGAATGGCTTACCACAAGAAGTGGTGGCTATGAATACAGTGCAGGGCTTCAAACAGGCATGGGATAGGCATAAGGGAGCAATACAAATGACTATGAATAGATAGGTCACTGACAGAGCAAAGGCCGATGGCACATTTATGAGGTAGAAAAAGAAATGGGCAGACTGGATGGGCCTTGCGGTCCTTATCTGCCGTCAACTTCTATGTTTCTATGTTTCTATGTTTCCTGCAGGAGATTCTCAGGAATAGCACTACTGAATCTCCTGAAGGAAATAAGTCTTGGGGGCAGCCTCATCCTTTTTGCTTTCCAAGCACAAAAACTGTCAGATGATCACTTGTACTATCAGGTAAGGCGTTGCTTTTCAATGCCCTTGCTAAGTTATTTGTTACTATCCAATCCAAAATACTGTGTCTCTGGCTGGAATGATTCATTCTAGTATAAGATGTAATTAATTGAATCAGACCAGCGCTGGGCAATAATGATTCAAGTTCAGGGTTGCTGTCAGGATCCCAGTTTAAATTCAGATCTCCCATAACCAACAAGTCTCCTGTTCTACACTCATGTCTGAGGAAATCTAGCAAGTCCCTGAGACCCCCAACACCTAATTTACATGCATTATAAACAGTAAACAAAATTAATTTGTAACAACCCCCAAGCAGTAATTGAACAAGTGACCATTCACAATCTAACATACTAACATACTAAAATGCCAGCAGAATAGGCCTAACGGTCTTTCGAGTCTGCTCGATTGGTCAGCCCCCACCATGGGTGCTGACCTTGCTGCCCCCCTCACCTTCTCTGGCTTCTCCCTTCCCAATTCCAGATATTCTTGCTGCATTGGATTTTGCTTCCAGAACCCTTCCCTTATCTTCCCAGCCCATCTTGAACCCCTCCACCATCTCTGCCTCCACCAGCCCCTAGGCAGTGCATTCCATGGCTCCACCACCCTCTCAGTGAGTAGCACCTCCTTCTCTCCCTGAATCTTCCCCCTCCAGCTTCCACCCATGCCCTCTAGTGGCCCCTCCTCCTTCCTTGAAGGACCCTGACTGTTCCTCCCCTATGTACCCTCTTCATGTACTTAAAGACCTCTATCATGTCCCCCGGTCCCTTCTCTCTTCCAATGTGTACATATTTAGCTCTTTGAGCCTGTCCTCATAGGTCCTGTCCCCCAAGCCCCAAATAATTTTGGTTGCCCTCCTCTGGACCCTCTCCAGGAGTTTAATGTCCCTCTTTAAGTGTGGCCTCCAAAACTGCACGCAGTACTCAAGGTGTGGCCTCACCAAGCAGTTATACAGAGGGAGCATCACTTCCCTCCTTCTGGAGGTGATCCCCCTAGCGATGCATCCCAGCATCCTGTTGGCCTTGGCTGCTGCCCTCCTACAAGTCTCCGAGTTGTTCATTTTGACATCCACCACCACCCCCAGGTCCCTCTCAGCCATCGAGACTTGTAGCATTCCCCAGGGTGTACACTTGGCCGGGTTTCTGGCCCCCAGGTGGAGTACCTTGCATTTCCCTGCATTGAACCTCAGCTTCCACTTTCTAGACCATCTTTCCAGAGCCTCCAGGTCCCCCTGTAGGGCCACCTCCCCTCCTCCCCATCCACCACCACCCCCAGTTTTGAGTCATCTGCAAAGAGACTCATCTCACTCCTGATTCCTGTCCTTATGTCAGAAACGTAGGCGTTGAACAGGAGGGGACCAAGGACTGATCCCTGTGGGACCCCACTAATGACCCTCTTTGGGGATGAGACTATCCCGCCAACTACGACCCTCTGGGTCCGGTCATGGAGCCAATTGCCTATCCATCTGATCATCTGGTTCCCCAACCCCATTTCTCCCAGCTTATCCAACAGGCCCATGTGAGGAACAGAGTCAAATGCCTTGCTGAAGTCTAGAAAGAGGACGTCCACTGGTCTACCAAGGTCCAAGGCACTCGTCACCCAGTCATAGAACTCCACAGTGTTTGTCTGACATGATTTTCCCGAGACGAATCCATGCTGTCTATCGTCCAGGCACCCTGACTTTTCCAAGTCCCCCCCTAGCCTCTCCTTGACAATGCCCTCCATCACTTTGCCCACCACCGATGTCAGGCTGACAGGCCTGTAGTTCTCTGCCACCTCGCTTGATCCCCCCTTGTGGATAGGTACTATATGTGCCATCTTCCAGTCCTGGGGCACCCACCCTGTCCTCAGAGAGATGGTGAAAAGCTCCACTAGGGGTTTTGCCAGGAGATCCGCAAGTTCCTTCAGCACTCTGGGATGTAATTTATCCAGCCCCGGTGCTTTCTCCGTCTTAAGGGAGCTGAGGGCTTCCCTCACTCTCTCTGCTGTGATTTCCACTTCCAGTACCTCTTCTCCCTGTTAGCCCTCCCTCCTCCTGCCAGTGATGCCTCCCCCTCTCCCCAGACCCGACGATCGGTAAGGGTCCCCCCCTCCTCAGTATCTTTGTCTCCTCCCATGTATGATGCAGCACCTCATTTTCCTTGGTGGAAACTGAGGTGAAGTACTCATTTAGTACCTCAGCCTGCTCCCCCAGGTCTTGTGCCCATCTCTCCCTGATTTAATCCTGCTAATCTGCCCTTCACCCTTCATTTTCCCCAATGTATCTAAAGAACCCCTTGTTCCCTCTCCTGATTTCCCTGGCCAGGTTCTGCTCCTTCCTTGCCTTAGCCGCCCTCACCACCCTAGAGGCCCTACTAGCAATCAGCTTATACTCCCCTCGATCCCTTTCACTCCTTGAGCACTTGAATTGCCTATAGGCTGCCTTCTTTCCCTGCACCACTTCCTGGACCTCCCTGGTCCACCAGCAGGGTTTTCGGGCCCTAACGCATTTCGTGTTACTCTTGCACAGGTACTGGTAGCATCTTGCACCCCTCTCTGATGATTTCCACCTACTATCAGCGTTCATGTCTGACCCAATCCCATCCAAATGCTCCTTAGGATCCTTCCCATTTCCTTAAAATCCATTCCCTGAAGTCAGTTACCTCCGTCTTTGTGCAGCTTTCTAGCCCTCCTAGGTCCAGGCAGAACCAGACCGTGGCATGGTCACTCCCCGCCAATGGGACCCTTACCTCCAGGCCCCTAATCTGGTCACTGTCTGCCAGGACCACATCCAGTACCCGTGCCTCCTGGTCGGTTCCCCACCTGCTGAGTTAGGAATGCGTCTTGAAAGACATCCAACAACCTCTGTTCCTGGTCACAGAAGATGTCATAGTCTCCCAGTCTGTTCCTGGCATGTTTAAGTCCCCAACACCACCACCATTCCTCTGCCCAGTCTGCAGTGTCTCCCAACATCTGCCAGACTCTCCTCCAGCTCCTCCGCCAGGGCAGGGGTCTATACACCACTCCTATTTTTACTCTCTTGCCCCCCCCTTGTTATCAAGGTGACCCAAATTGCTTCCACGGTTCCCTCTGCCTCCTCTACTTCCCCTATGCCTATGCAGTTTTTGACTATCATTGCTACCCCTCCTCCCCTTCCCTCCATCCTGTCCTTCCTGAACATAGTGTAACCCTCCAGGTTCAGGTCCCAGTCGTGTCCTGCAGTGGCCCAGGTCTCAGTGACCACTGCCACATCTACTGCTCCCTCAGTTGCATCACCTGGAGCTCAGGCATTTTATTTCCCAAGCTCCTGGCATTTAGCAGGACTACCTTCCACCCTTTCCCTATACTTCCATTTCCCCTGCTCGTGTTCCCATGGGGATTCTGTTTTCTCCTGGTCTGCACTTTACCAGTCAGCCTTTTCCTGCAATCCTCCAGCTCCCCAGGGGGGTGGAAACAGAGTCCCTCCTTTATCGGCACCCCCTTGACAGCCTTTTCTTCCATCCCTCCCCCCTTCACAAGTTTAAACTCCACTTTTCACCAATGAACCTCTCTATTTTCAACTTAAGGATTCCCCTCCCCTCCAAATTGAGATGGAGTCTATCTCTAGCATACAGTTCCCTATCCTCCCAGGTCTCCCCCCAATCCCCCATCAACCCATACCCTCTGGCCTCACACCACTCCCTGAGCCACTGGTTTATCTCCCTAATCTTCCTTTTGTGTTCCCCACTAGCCCTTGGCACCGGGCAGGATTTCTGAGAAGGAAACTGTGCATCTATGTCATGACAGACCCTGGCAAGCTCCTGAATCTTGCCTGTATCTCTAGCTCACTATTTCCCTCAATGTCATTTGTACCCAGGTGGACCAGTATGTCCGGGGAACCCCCACAATCCTTTGCCAGCTGATATACCTCGTGCTTAGCCCTGTGTACCTTTAGTCCAGGGAAGCATTTTGTTCTAACTGGCCAGGCTTCTCCCTCCCTATCCCATTTGATACCCCTGATCATAGAATCCCCCAACAGGAGCACTCTGACCGCTCCTTTTCCTCCATTTCCCCCCTTCCATGTCCCTCATCCTTTCTACTGGCTCCTCCACCCAGCCGGCTCCTTGTTCCTCCCCCTATCTGGGTGCCACATGCCACCCCCTCATTTACCCTGACCACCCCCTCCCCTCCAATCCTATGCCTCTCCTCCTCCTCCTGAGTATCCTTCTGTACCTTGCTAACCCCCCTCACTGCTGCAGAACTGGTCCTTCCCCCATCTGCTAAACTAGCCTGAGCTCATCCTCCCTTCCTTGCTGTCTCCATTTAGTCCCTCCTTGCTTGTTGTGCTCCCTGGCCTAAACCCTCAGCTCCCTTTACTAAATCCTCCTTGTACTTCTGGTCCTTCTCCTTTACCTTTCCTCCCAACTGGTCCTTCTCATTGCGCTTCCTCCCTTCCCCTGCCCCTCCTGCTCGATTCACTACTCCCCCATTTCCTGCATTCCAGGTTCCCCCTGTTCTTCCGCTATCTGGCCCCTGCCTCCTGCCCCACTCCCTTTCCATCTCTAACCACCCCTGTCATAGCTAAGCATCACCCCTCATCCCCGAAAGTAGAAGAAGAGAATGAAGCGGTTACTGAGTGTAAGATCTGATCCACCTCCCGCCTTTGCTTCCTTCTGTCCAGCCCTGGCCATCTGCCTACTTCCCTGAGAATGTTGTCCCTCTGTCCCTCCTTTGTGAGGGTCCCGTTACCTGCCTGCTTCCTTGGTAGTGTCCTTTTGGACCCCCTCTGCCAGGGTCCCTATGTGACCCCTGAGTATTCTCCTGCACTCCTTTCCCTATGCTGCTGCCCCCAGTGCTTGGTGTAACCCTGTGGGAGATCCCCTGCCCCTTCCCCAACCATACCTCCCCCTTCCCCAGCTGTCTCCTAATCCCCTGCAACCTCCTCCCTAAGCTGTGCCAGCTGGCAGCACACTGGGCAACCACCAAACAGCCCAGTCCAGTATCATGGCTGCTCCACACCTGTGCACCCCACCACCCTCCCAAAGATGCCGCCCTAATGCCATGTGGTTCCATCCCTTCCAAGTAGGTTTCCTGGGTGAGCCACCAGGTTCCCCCCAGTCCAAGATACACCCCTACTGCGTAATCAGGTCACCCACTAATCTTAGATACAATCCCACAGTACACCGGTAACCCTGTTACTAGGTGCAGTACAACACAGTAAACTTAAAAGGGAAATGAACAACTCCCTAAGCTCCTCTGTCCCGGCCAACCCCCAGTGGCTAGAACTACATGAGCTGCACCTGCAGTCTTTTCCTCCAATTGCAGGGCAGGTGTTCCCCTATAAATTAGCAGAATTCTGGGGAGGGAGGGGGAGGGTGGGTCTTGAGCAGACACCCGACTCAAGAGAGAATGTATCAGCCCTGTGTCTCCCCTCCAAGCCCAGTAGCCAATACCCAGGCCCAAGCACATCCCACCAAATAGGTTTTAAATCAGAAGAAATAGGCCTCCACCAGCGCAGCCTGTTACACAGTGAAACATCCAACAAATGAGCCCACTTACAGCCACCAAACCAGTTTTCAAACTTCCAACAGCCCCCACAACAATACCCTGCTAGCCCCTTAGAAGT
This sequence comes from Neoceratodus forsteri, assembly GCA_016271365.2. Lineage (NCBI taxonomy): Eukaryota > Metazoa > Chordata > Ceratodontiformes > Ceratodontidae > Neoceratodus > Neoceratodus forsteri. Next base: position 1,613,035,506 of record CM057452.1, read on the forward strand.
AAGAAAGCAAAGAAATAACCTTCTGCCAAGTAAAATCCACAAGAACCCTGTAAAAACAACAAGCAGCAGCTACTGTCCTGGGACACAACTGATCCTGTCCCCTTCCAGTTCCAATCTGATGTTCTTGAGTAATTAGAGTTCAGATCAGAAACTTCAAGGCCAATCTTATAATAAATTAATATCCCTCCCCCTTTCGTTTTTCTCTCCCAATCTTTCCTTATATTTTTGTAACCCTCAACTGCATGTAACTCAGAATCTACCTTAGGCTTCAACTAGGTCTACATTAGGTATAACACATCAGGATGATGTTGTTTCAGTAAGGCCTCAATTTCATGTATTTTATTAGAGAGACTACATACATTCAAATGCATAAAGTATAAACCATCAAACCTACTATAAATTGGAGTCGAGGGATTAGAATGCAATTGAGGGCCAGGGTTGGGTTTAACATCACCTGAGAGGCCCAATAGGAGAAAACAAAGTGACAAAGGAGCTAGTTGTAAAGCATTCAGATTTAAGTGGTTTATGTATAATCCAACTTGATATATAGCACTCTTTTTAACTGCACCCAACAACGTATTATTAGGAATGATGTCATATGTAGAATCTTACAGAATATTGGAGAACAAATATTCATCAAAATTTGGTCCCCTAATGTCCCCCTCCCTATTTTCTAATAGGTAAAAACACCCACAGTCTAATAAGATAAGCCCTAATACAAGGCAAATGTGAAAACCATTCATGCTGGAATAAAATGATCAAATAGTTGATTTCCTGGTGGTGTCCAGCCAGGCCTGTTTTGTTGTCAGCTAGCCCCACTAGGGCATCGGCAATGTGGTCCATGCTCTGATGCATGGCATGCACCTTGCTGGTGAGGGCACACAATGTGTCAGTGTTGCTGTGCTGCTCGGCTAGGCAGTCAGCCTCCAGTTGACACAGGTTGCGGTACTTGTCCGCTAGTGTTGCCAGCATCCTGTGTGCATCTGGACACATGCCATGATGGCCCCTCATACGGGCTGTCATCCGCATCTCCTGTGGCACGATCTGGGGTGGCACCTGCATCTGATGTGGCCACACCCCGCTCCCCCTGTACCAGCTGTGCTCTGCCAGTGGTGTGTTCCATGCATGTCCTTGCTATGGCTGGGCACCACTGTGCATCTCCAGACCATCCATCCAGTGTGGCTGTTGTGGCCTGGGTGCTGCAGTGGCCAGCCTCATGGCCACTGTCCACCTCACTGTCTGTGTCCATGGGAGCCTCCGTGTCCAGCTTGGCACCTGCGGGGAACAGGGTACAGGTAGTGTGGCATGCACAGTTGGACTTTGCATGTGCACCAGGGGCACATGGCTCAGTAATATTCACTGGTTCCAGAGCCTATGAGCCTTTGCTCCTCCTTCTCATTCATCATTGTGTCTCTGTTGTCCCTGTCATGCTGCTCCATCGCAGCAGGTGCTGTGACCTGCACTGGTGTGTCTGCTGGGGGGGATGTGTGTTAGTACATTGGCCAGGGTCGCTGCACTAGTGTCCACCAGTCACTCCAACTCCACCTTACTGCCAAGGGTGTCCACACCGTCCACCTCACCGTGGACTCCCACATTGGTCAGCATGTCCATTACCATCCAGTTTAGGAGGGAGAGCTAGGGATCATCATGCTGGGAAATGCCACTGGGGCCCTGACTTGCTTGTGTGGTGGCTGTGACCTTACACTTCACGGTGGCACTCGGGTCATGCCACTTGTGCTTGATGGCCTCAAGTGTTCATGCCTCCAGCCCTGCAGCATTCAACATGCTCTGGATCTCAAGCCACAGCCTGACATTGCCCTCAGTGGGAGTGGACAGGGAAAGGGACCCATACAGATGGTAGTAGTGGGTGCAGATGTCCACAACCATGGACACCACCTGCCCCCCTGTGAAGTTGGGTGCCCATGCCCTCCCCATGAAACACCACCTCCCACATCCCCAGCCCCAGCCAGCAGGGCTTCCCTCTGCTTTGCTTTGGTCCATGCCCTGCATATCACCATGCGCGCCTCCTTCAGTGTCTGCCATTCCCTCCGCCTCCATCCACTGTTCGGCATTCACTTCCAGTCTGCATTGGTGGGCCTTGCATTGCTCTGCTCCATATATGGTGGGGTCAAGGGGTGTGTCCGCATACGTTTGACATGCCTCTGTGTGCTGTGCAGTGTGTTATGCATGCCACGTTAACACACCCCTTGGTCTGCACAGCTTGCATGGTCAGTGGTGCATGCTGCATACAGTGGGTGCCTTGCATGGTGCATAGCTACACGCTGCCACTATGTCAATTTTGCATGTAGTTCTCATGCCTTCTCGCATAGCCACGCATTAGCAAATCTTAGTCGAAAACAATGCATATTCAATTTAATATCAGAAACAACTATAATACTAGCAATGTAGCCAAGAAGCCCCCAATTCTGGAGGGCTATAAGAACTCTCAGCATATGTGGCAGGGCTCTGTAGTTAAAACCTGTTGTAAATAACTAAACCCAGAGCCAAGCTCACATCACATATTAATAAAAATATAGAGTGATTACTTGACGACCCTAAATGTCAACTTTGCATTTTGTTTGTGTCTATTTTCCCCTTAGAGAGTTTAGGGAATTAATACCTTCCTGTTGTATGCAAGGAGGTGTAATGCACTAAAGTCCAAATCCACAGGACAGTAGCTATCTTTTACCCATCCCCAGTGTTACCACTGGGGTTAAGAAACCACTGTCTCAACAGTCATTCAGAAAGTTTCATGTTGGGTGCCAGTCTGGTGGCATGGAGGGCTGAAGCATTGAATGCCTTCCTTTCTGCCATGGCAGCAACCAATGTTCAGGAATAAGCGTGGGTTGCCAGAGGTCAGCAGAGTGGGAGAGGATCAAACATCCCAAGGACTGCTCTCCTCTCCCGGGGTGTAATGGCCAGCTGACTCAGCCTTTGGCTGCTACCAGGTGGCGGACCAGTGTTAATGTAGTCAATGACTGACTTAAAGGCTGGGGCCATGGCTCCACAGCATCTGTGCACCTCCATGCATGTCCTGATATGCTGCAGCAACAGGGATGCTTGGGAGAAAATGGAAAATGGGACCCAAAGGTGGATGACTGCTCTGCACACTACCCTGGGTCCACACCACCACTCAGATGCCTAGTGCAACTCTGGATTGTAGACTGGTGGAGGATGGCCCCCTCTCTCTAACCCTATCACAGAGGGAAAGCTGTGGGGGACTCTCACCAGGTAAGTCTGGGGAGGTGACTGCCAGCCGTGGGGGGGGGTGGCATGGATGAATGCAGGGTTGCTGGAGGGGTGAAAAGCTATATATAAAAAAAGAAAGTGTTTTGCTGACCCCTCTCACATCTACCTTATGAAACAACCGTTGTTACCCTGCCTACTTCCTCTATTATAAAAATGGAAACCTGAGGACAGCAGCTCTCAGGACACCCTGTAAAGCTGGGCTCACACATGGAAATTATATTTCAATATCACCAAGTGCAAGGTGTTGCATCTTGGGCGGGGAAACCCTAAACACAGGTACACCCTGGGAGGGGAGGCGCTGGAGGCCTCAATAGGGTAAAAAGACCTAGGGGTCATGGTGGATGCATGTATGAATAACTCTGAGCAGTGCAGGAGAGCGGCTAGCAAGGCAAACAGGATGTTGGGATGCATCGTAAGGGGGATCACCTCTAGGAGCAAAGAAGTTATTCTGCTGCACAATGGACTGGTTAGACCACACCTTGAGTACTGTGTACAGTACTGGAGATCACACTTGAAGAGGGACACACAGCTCCTGGAGAGGGTACAGAGGAGGGCAACTAAGATGATACGAGGGCTAGGGGATTTGACGTATGAGGACAGACTTGAGGAGCTCTGCCTGTTTTCATTGGAGGAGAGGAAAGACAGGGGGGACATGATTGAGGTCTTCAAGTACCTCAAGGGAATAAATAGGTAAACATGGAGGGATCTTTAGACTAAAGCAGGAGGGTATCACCAGAGGCATGGTTTGAAGTTGGAAGGTGGAAGGGTGAAGGGGAAAAGAGGAGGAGGTTTTCACTGAGGGTGGTGGACCCTTGGAATGCACTGCCTGGCGAACTGGTTCAGAGATCCACAGTGGAGGGCTTCAAGAGAGGGTGGGACAGACACAGAAAGTGGATGTATCAGATGATGGCCTGTCCCAGGGGGGTAGGGATGGATGATAGGGGTTTCTGGAACACAAGGGAGGGGAGGGCCTCGGCACCCAACTAGGGATCTGAGGTTTGAGCAGACTCGATAGACCATAAGGCCTAATCTGCTGGCAAATAGTATGTTACTATTTTAGCTCTACATGTGAAGTTTTTACCTGACAAAATTTAAACACTAAAGGAAATCCTGCAACATATTTTAAGTGCATCAGTCTTCCCCCCTTCACAGAATAACTGTTGGATGTTGAAGTCCTTCCTTATGGCTTCCAGCTTTTTCCCTGCTTTTTGTGAGTCTGCAAAAATAAAAGTCTTAACCGTGTAGCTCATGCGGAGTTTGGTGGGGAACTGTATGCTGTGAACAACACCCAAAGCTCAGAAGCTGGATTGAACTTCGAAGGCTTTCTGACGTTTTCTGGTTTCAGAGCTCAAGACCATCCAGGAAGTAAAAAATGTGGTCCCCCTCCACTGTTTCCAGTTGCCCATTGCCTTTCATTACATTCAAAATCAAATCCCAGATATGAGGGCCACTGGTGACTGCCAATATGGTGTGTGGTTGTTTGGGTGAGGGTCTGAAGGGTACCAGAGGGGAGTTATCCAGTATGCCTTAATAATCTGGCCATTTAAGTCCTGTTCCAACAAAGCTGAAAGAGGTCTAAAAATCACTTTGGGAGCTGTACTTCTGTCTGCCTTTAAATAAAAAACCAATATGTTTCTTCTCTCACATGTCCACAGCTCTGCCCCAAGTGGCTGTCTTCTTAATACCTCTTAATGCCCTTTGGTGTATTAAATATGATAGGAAATGATTTTTAGATCATTAACTGCCCTCCCATTTTCCTCTCCATGCTAATCATGTGTTCTGATATGCTTTGACCAATTTTGATAAATAAATAACCTAGCTTTGGGGTGCCCTCAGATCTATAAAGAGTTTTACTCGTCTCACCAACTACTGCTCTTTTCACGTTGCTAAGACATACTATGTCATCAGTGACACCATTCCATGTTATTCATCTGAATGGCCTGGGATGGTGTTACTAATGTCCTAGAATGTTTAGTCAGTTTGAAAAGAGAGAACAGAGACTGCTGAGGAGAAAGGGATTGGGTAGTTACAGAGTCAAATAATAGATTATTAATTTAACAAAAAAGGCAAAAGATATCAGAATATTGAATAAACACTAAGAGGAAAACAGGAAGCCATCTAGAGTTGTAACAAACTGTTTTCTATCACTTTTAACAAATAATGCTCCCTCCTGTCATTCCTTCCACTCCAACAGCAACTCAGCTTTGGCTGAATACCAGCTCTGCCAGCTCTGAAAGTGCTGTCCCAATTCAATCCAGCTCCTGTTCTCAAAGTGTCCTCCTCCCACTCCAGCAGTAACTCAGTCCCACATCATCTGTGAACCTTCATTGAAAGATCTGTTACTAGCATCTGGTAACTCAGAAAATCTATTTTTTTACAAGGAACTAAAAAAAAATTGATTCAATGCTCTGGCTATACCTGGAGCAAGACCGTTCAGAGGAAACACAGAAACTTGTGGACTGTCTTCCTGACATACAAAATGTGCATATGCTAAAGGGGAAGAAACTTTTCAGCCAACAATGAATAATACATTATTTTAATTAAAATAAATATTAACCTAGCATTAATAAATGATTAGGAAAAGAAAATGAAATATTGTTTAACTGTTCAGCACTAGATTTAAACATTTTTACATTTTCAAATAAAGTAAACAAAAAATATCCTCTGGTCATGGTCTGGTTACTGCATATGGGCCCTATGCACTAATGTGTGGAATGGCACATGCACTTGAATCCATGGCATGTAGCCACCAGTACCCATTGTACCCCTGGCATGGAGATCTGTGACCCAAGGCAGCCCCCACACACCCAATCCCCCGCCACGTGGACAGCAGTTCTCCAGTGATGGGCAGAGGGCATGTCAGCGTTATGCGCCGTGCACTAAGGTACATAGAGCTGCTCATGGGGATGTGGAGGAGGGCATAGGTTATGGTGGAGGGACCCTGCTGTAACTGCTATATGTGCCAGTGCGCACTCAAGGTCCCACCCACACCAGGAAGGCAGTGGCAGCCCATGACCCTAACAGCAATGTCCCACATACCCCCGAGACACCCTCAGCAGTGCCTCTTCCCCATCAAGTATGCAGTGGCGCCACCACCCCCAAAGGTGTCCTGTAGGGTCTGCCAGGGATTGCAGTTGTGACACCCATGCAGCATTTGCAACCCCTATGATGTGTCCTGTAAGCCCTGGACAGCCATGCATTAATGTTGTCCCTGGTATGAGATTTGTCGTGGTAGCAGTAGGGGTGGTGTGCAACCCCCACAAATTCACTGACATTCCATCACTGCCACCCCCCTGTGCCACACACCAGCGCCATATCCCCATCTGAGCAAAGCCCCCATCACAGTCCTACCATATGGGCATGTACCTCCTCCACTCACACCCCCACGGCACCAACAGCACTCCCCCCCCCGTCTCTTCCCTGGCCAGTCAGTGCTGTGGCTTGAGATGGCTGCCTCCACACACCTTCATGGCCACCGGCTGTCCATTCACAGGGTCATGTAGCCACTATGCACCCTGCTGCATAAGGGATCCGCCATGGGACACAGGATGGGCATTTGATTGGATGCCACCCAGGTCCGCTGCTCCACCCCTGACCACCATAAATGAACCTGCACACGAGGGTGGGGGGCCACGGACAGGTGACCAGTGATAGTACATGCCACCAGGTGCACTCCTGTCCTCAGGTGCCAAGCTCCGCAGGCAGGGTACATTCATTTAGCACATACCTGATGCCCCTTAAAGTATAGGGGCCATTATTTGTATTGCATAACTGAGTGGGGAAAAAAATGTTTACAGATTAACCATATCCACTTGTAATCTCTTTAAATGATTATTCTTTGCTTGTAATTTGCTGTACTGTAAAGGACAATCTACTGTAAAAGACCATGCTAACTATAGCCACTTATAATCTACTGTAAAGAACTATGCTTGTTATAGTATACAGTATCTATTTGCAATCTCTGTAAAGTATTATTCTATATCAACTTGTCATCTGCTGTGAAGGACTGTGCTAACTATATCCTCTAATAATCTTTGTGAAGAATTCTGATAACTATAACCACTTGTAATCTACTATAAAGGACTCTGCTAAATATATATACTCTCTAAAGGACTATGATCACCATACCCTCTTGTAGTTTCAGTAAAAGACTATGCAAAATGTTATATATCTGCTTGTTATTTTTGTAAAGGATCATGCTATCTACAGTATATATACTTGTAGACTATTGTGAAGCACAATGCTACTGAACCTATCATATTGCAATCTCTGGAAAGAAGTATGCTAACTACACCCACTTGTAATGTGTTGTAAATGATTATGCTAACTATATACTTTTCTTTTAAACTTTACATTTTTATTGCATTTTTCTTTACAAAGTGCAGGGGGAGAAGGGTGAAAAAAGAAAATAATAAAGCATAACAAGGTACTGTTTCTTTACATCATAATATCACAGCAAGGTTGTACATTAATTAAAAGGATACTATTAATGGCATATAATAATACTGTGTCTTACAATAGGTCCCCCTATTTAACATAGAAACATAGACTTGACGGCAGAAAAGGACCACTTGGCCCACCCAGTCTGCCCATTTCCCTACCTACTGGATAAGCTGCAGATTCTAGTTAACCAACAGCCTGCTTCCTGCAACCCCGCACTATAATTGCTTTGTGTCTGTCCCAAGCATGTTTGAATTCCCCCACTGTTTTAGACCCAACGACCTCCTCAGGAAGGCTGTTCCATGTATCCACCACTCTCTCCGTGAAAAAGAATTTCCTCACATTACCCCTGAGCCGTCCCCCCTCTATCTTTAAACTGTGCCCCCTTGTTCTTACACATCTCTTTTTCTGAAAGATGCTACCCTCCTGGACTTTGTTGATTCCCTTGAGGTACTTGAACGTTTCTATCATGTCCCACCTGTCCCTCCTTTCATCAAGGGTATACATATTAAGCTCTCTCAGTCTCTCTTCATATGGTTTCTGATGTAGACCCTGCACCATTTTAGTTGCCCTCCTCTGGACTGTTTCCATCCTGTCTATGTCCTTGCGTAGATGAGGTCTCCAAAACTGCACACAGTACTCCAGATGGGGTCTCACCAACTGTCTGTATAGAGGGATAATCACTTCCCTTTTTCTACTTGTGATGCCCCTTCCTATGCATCCCAGTATCCCCCTGGCTCTCCTTACTGACTTCTCACATTGCTTACCCACCTTTAGGTCATCTGATATGACTATTCCCAGGTCCTTTTCCATTTTTGTTGTTGTTAGTACCTCCCCTGCTATTGTGTACTCTTCTCCTGGGTTTTTGTTTCCCAGGTGCATTACTTTGCACTTCTTTGCATTGAATCTAAGTTGCCATATGTCTGACCATTCCTCCAACCTTGCCAAGTCCCTTCTCATCTTTTCTACCCCCTCTTGTGTATCAGCTCTGTTACAGATCTTTGTGCCATCTGCAACGAGGCATACCTTTCCTCCAGACCCTCTGCAATGTCACTTATAAAGATGTTAAAAGTTGGACCCAGTACTGAGCCCTGAGGTACTCCACTAGTAACCCCCTTTCTTTGGAATGTGTTCCATTCACTATTACCTTCTGTGTCCTGTTGTACAGCCAGTTCGCTACCAGGCTACCACCCTGGGACCCACTCCCAGGCTGGCTAACTTGATTATTAATCTTTGTGTGGGACTGTGTCAAATGCCTTGCTAAAGTCTAGGTAGGCCATATCCACAGCCCTCCCTGGTCTATTACTTTGGTCACCCAGTCAAAGAAATCAATTAGATTAGTCTGACATGACCTTCCTGCTGTAAATCCATGTTGCTTTGGGTCCTGCCCGCTGGCTTCTAGGTGCTCAACAATTCTTTCTTTCAGAAGTGATTCCATCATTTTCCCTACCACTGAGGTCAAACTTACAGGTCTGTAGTTTCCTGCTTCTGCCTTGCTCCCACTTTGTAAAGGGAATCACATCTGCCCTCCTCCAGTCCTCAGGTACCACCCCATCCTGCCATGATTTGTTAAAAGTGTGGTCAGTGGTGTCACTAGGTCCCCTTAGTTCTTTTAGGATTCTGGGGTGAATCCCATCAGGCCCCATTGCTTTGTCCACCTTGAGTTTTAGGAGTTCTTTCAGGACTCTTTCTTCTGTGAATGGACTGGTATCAATCCCCTACCCAGAGTGCTTCTATTATCTGGTTTAGGTAACTGCTCCTCATCTTCTTTTGTGAATACTGAGCAAAAGTATTCATTCAGTATCTCTGCCTTTTCACTGCCTCCCTCTGCCCACCTCCCCTCTCCTTTATTAATCTTCACTATCCCTCCCTTAACCTTTCTATGCTCCCTAATGTACCTATAAAAGGTTTTATCCCCCTTTTTGACCGAGTTGGCTATTTTTTCCTCGGTTTGTGCCTTTGCTATTCTGACTGTCTTTCTTACTTCTTTCTGCTTTAATTGATACAGTTCCCTGTTGTGCTCCCTCTGTGATTCCTTATACTTTTTGAATGCAGCCTTTTTCTCCTTAACCTTCCCTGCCACCTCTTTTGAGAACCATAGTGTTTTTTTTACTCCGCTTTGTTTTCTTTATTTGTTTTACACAAAGACTTGTTGCTTTTATGATGGCAGTTTTGATTTTTCTCCATTATTCTTCCACCCCTCCTATTTGGCCATTTGCTAGTGCATTCTTCAGGTGTTCACCCATTTTGCCAAAGTCAGCCCTTCTAAAGTCCAGTATCCTTGTTTTTGTATGGCTTATCTCCATGGTTGTGCTCATTGTGAAGCACACTGTGCAGTGGTCGCTTGTTCCCAGATGTCTACTGACTTCTAAATTTGTGATCCTCTCTCCATTTGAGAGTACCAGGTCTAGTATTGCTCCCTCCCAAGTGGGTTCCAGCACTAGCTGTCTAAGATCTGCCCCCTGCAGGGCAGCGAGAATGACCCTGCTCTTGGATGTGGCTGCAGTACATGTCCTCCAGTTATCATCTGGCATATTCAGATCCCCCATCAACAGTATCTCCCCTTTTTCAGCCATTTTGAGAATGTCCTCTATCATTTTCTTGTCCATTTCCTCCCCTTGAGACGGGGGTCTGTATACAACCCCTGTGCGGATTGCGATGCCATTCCCCATCTCCAAGGTAACCCAGAGTGCCTCTTGTCCTCCCCCTTTACTTTTTAGTTCTGTAGCTTTGATTTCTTCCCTTATGTATAGAGCTACTCCACCTCCTCTTTTGCCTTCCCTGTCCCTTCTATTTCCGAGAAGAGATTCCGCAGGACTCGACTAACTCCCTCCCAAATGCAGTTAATGTTGGGCAGAACCAGAGTACATGTGCCAGGGTTGAAACTTCACAGCCACAGCCCCTCCAACAAGAGGAGTCACATGAACGACTATATTTGGCAGTAATTTGGGACGTTCTAAAGTAATGAGACACCACCTTCCACCCGAACTCTCACCAGGTTGGTGAGGAAGTTATCTTATGTTGTTTTCTCTAAATATTTGTCCAATCAGAAGGGGAAAGAGTACTCATTAAATCAGCTTCCACAATTATCATAGACTACCTGCATCATGAAGGAGGGGCTTTGCGTTAAAGTCTTATATAGGCGTGATATCAAATGTCTTGGGGAAAATTCAGATTCCATTTGGGCTAACAAGAAGAAAAAGGGAGGAACTAGCAATCCCATAATGTCCAGTCCCAAATTCTGGAACATAAAATGTCGAATTTGAAGGTATTTAAATAAGTCACTACTGGGGAGACCAAATTCTTCCTGAAGTTGTGCAAAAGAATTATATACCCCATTCTGATAAAATTGGTATCTGAACTTCAGACTCTTCTCTATCCATCTGAAAAATGTAACATTATGCTTAATAGGCTCAAAGGACTTGTCTAGAAATGGGATCCCTATCCAGCTCCTCCCCACCCTATTCTCTAAGCGATGGAGAAAACACAACCAGACCGTATACAGTCTGGTGGTATTTAGGGATCTGGAAGACAGTGGGACAGATCGGTCAGGCTGAAAGAGCCAATCCTCATTCAAAGGTCAAAAGGTTGAGAGAGCCCTCTCTGCCTCCACCCAAGCCATCCCTGAGGAGGACCAAGTGAGGATATGTGCCACTAATGCGGCCATTGCATATTTATAAAGATTTGGTAAGGCTAGTCCTCCCATTTCTTTTGGGAGCTGTAGTTTTGCTAATGCTATACAGGGGGGATGACCCTGCCATAAGAAATGTGAGATAGCTCTATTCCAGTGAGAGAATGCCTTGTTTAGTAGGAAGTATGGAATGTTGTTTAAAAAATACAGTATTTTGGGGAGAATAACCATTTGTATCCTCTGTATTAATGATATAGAGAGAGGAGTCCAGCGTGTCAGATCCTCCCTAATCTGGGTATATAAAGTGTCATAATTTAAGGAGTAAGTGCTGTATGGATTGGGATTGATTAAAATTCCTAGGTATTTCAGTTTCGTGGAGTCCCAACGATAGAGGAATGTCTGTCGGAGGGCTGATGGTAAAGTAAGGTGGAGTAGGAGGACCTCTAGTTTTATTGGGTTAATTTTGTACCCTGAGAGACCTTCCATTAGCCTTAGGGCCACCAACCAGCACTAGCAGAGAAGTTTCAGGTTCAGTGAGGTAAAGAAGCAGATCATCTGCATAGTATGCAATTTTATGAAGGGTAACATTAATGCTATATCACTGTATAGAGGATAATTGGCATAGATATTGAGCAAGGGGCTCCACATATAGCACAAATAAATAAGGTGAACGGGGGAACCCCAGCAGGTACCCTGTTGGAGGGGAAATTGCACAGCGTGTGACCCATTTACCTTCACCCCAGCCTCTGGTCAGTCATATAATCCCATCAGAGAATCCAAGAAGGTTGAGAGAAATCTGAATTTCAACAGGGCCCCCCAGAGAAAGGTCCAGGAGACCCTGTCAAAGGCCTTCTAGGCATCTAAGTTTAGAATCATGAGGGGATGGACATGCGAGTGGGCATGATTTATTATATAAAGAGTTAATTTAATATTGTCTGTGGTCTGCTGCATTTTAATAAATCCAGACTGAGCTGGATGAATCAGCTCTGGGAGTATGTCATGTAGTCTATGTGCTATAATGCTTGCATATATTTTATAGTCCTGGTTTAGGACTGAAATTGGATGGTAAGAGTCAAACATTGATGCTGATTTACCGGGCTCTAAGATTGCAGATATAGTTGCATAGCACCAGGAATCTGGAAAGGTCCCTTTTGTGTGGCCCTCTGTAAAAGTGGCCAGGAGAGGATCTTTGATTAAAACATAACCTTTTTTGTAAAATTTGGCACTAAAGTCATCGGGGGCCAGGCTCTTCCCATTTTTAAGGTTCCGGATAGTTTGTGTAATTTCCAAGGGAGTTATAGGAGCTATTAACCATTGTATCTGGGACTCACTTATGGTGGGGAGGGAAAGCCCAGCAAAAAATTGCTGTAGCTGTGTTGGGTCCGGGAGGAGGGGACCGAGTATAAGTTTTGAGAAAATCTTTGGACTACCTCTAGGATCTGTGGAGTGGAATAGGCATGCTCTCCAGTGGCTGGATCTCAGATCTTAGTCATGGTTAATGACTGAGTTTGTCTACGTAAGCGATAGCAAACAGCTGGAAGACCCATGCTCCTCCCTCATAATATCGTTGACGAAGCCAGAGCAGAGCCTGTCTGGTGCAGGCTGTCAAAAGTTTTTGTATTTCATTTTGAGTTTGTAATAAGAGAGTCTGAACAGAGTGGTCTCCTTGCATATTGGCCTGCTGAAGGAATTGTAATTTTTCCTGCATGTCGTGGAGGTGAGATTCTGCCTGTCTCTTCTTACGGGCTGTAAATGCTATAATATGGCCCCTTAGTATAGATTTATATGTGCCCCACAATGTCTGAGGAGCAATATCCGGAATGTAATTATCTTGCAAAATCTCTAAGGTTTTTTCTTTCAAAAAATCTAGAAAAGTTGGGTCATGAAACAATGAATTATTAAGTCACCAGATGGTGTTCTTAGGGTGACTCATAAGGGATGTTTTTAATTTTTTCCAATCGTTTAACCAGGAGAGACACACTAAGCTGAAAGTTTGTTTACAGGTGAGACCTGGGAGCACAGGGAAGTTAAGTGACTTGCTCAGGGTCACACAGTATGCAAGTTGGGCTGTGGGATTCAAACCCAGGTCTCCAGATTTGCAGCTCAGAGCCTTAAACCACTGCGCTATACTGGAGATTGGGGCATGGTCTGAGAGGCTTACATTATGAATATCTGCCTGGTGTATCAAATCCTGATGCTCACTGTTTATCCAAAAATAGTCTATCCTAGAATAGCGATGGTGGGGAGAGGAATAGAAAGTGAAGCGGTGCTGCCCTGGCTGCAAATGCCTTCAGGTATCTACTAAACCCAGGTCATGAAGAAGGCGTCTAAGGTGTTTCTGACCTGAGGACATGGGGGCAGGCTTGGCCATTGAAGAGTCCAATGAAAGTTTCACTAGGCATTCAAATCCCCTCCCATGACCAATGTTCCCCTTTTATGGAGCATTATTACATCCATCAATTGCTAAATAGTGGAGATGTCTGATCCCAGAGGAATATAAATATCACACACGGTTCGTTCATGTTCCTGGTGAGTTCCCATTACCAGGGCCAATCGACCCTCTGGATCCGAATAGTGGCTTAACACCTGAAACTGAGTACTTTTGGGAATTAAGATTACTGCCCCTCGTCTCTGCCCTCGCCTGAAGGAGGACTCAATTATTTTTCACAAAAACAAACTTTGAAAGTTTTTGATGTTCAGCCTGTGATAGGTGGATCTCTTGTAGAAGTAGTAAATCAGGTGTGAACTTCTTCAGGGCCGTCAATTTTCTATATCATTTTATTGGGCCTGCTAACCCATTCACATTATGTGAGATTAAATGGAATGGTACCCCCATGGTTAATGTGAAGCGGTTGGTAATAATGCCAACCAGACCCACCTTCAAGAACATAATTATTAAGACTGCACTGTATGGTTAATAATTCCTGGAGGATATTCTCCGGAATACTACAACAATATTTCAAGTCCGACCACCCGTCGGTTCCCCTCTCAGATCACTAATCAATATCCTGTATCTTATTAAAAGAAGAAAAGGGATATTTTGGAACAATTGCCAACTGGGCAAAAAGTGAATGAAATGGGGGGAAGTATGGTGTAACTCACTCCCTTCCAAACTTCTAACTATAGTACATAGGGTGACTTCCAACCGGGGAAGGGCCTTCCTCCTTCCTTGGGGGCCGTCATGACTGGCTTAGCCCGTTGATGGATCCTGTTGCCTCATGGAAGGCTACATCTATGTGGGAGAAACCCCCATAAATCAGGTATAGGATTAGAGAAATCAAAAAGGGTTGAAAATAAATAGGGTTTGGGATGTTAAGGGTGGAGAACAAAAGTGCAATGGCTCCTTGGGTCCCAGTCTCGGAACTTCTGTCCGGCAAGTCCTCTGTATTATTATTAGGCGAGCATAAACAGTGTGAGTGATAAGAAGCTTTCCAGGCCTTTTTAGAAAAGCAAGTAAAACAACTGAAAAAGAGACATTAAATCAGTCAGTCTTATAACCTGTCGGAGTTAAACAAAAAAACAGGAAGAGGATCTCCATGTCTAAAAAGGGGAGGATTCCCCTATCCCCCAATGTCCTTTAAATATTTAAAATAAATAATAAGCTCAACCATCTATTGACCATTCAAGACTGTTTGAGGTTTTAAGGATTCTGTTAATAATGATAATAAAGTTTATTTATAAAAAACTCCTTTCCGTTATCAAGGTGCTGTACAAAATAGGACAATACAAATCAGGCATAAAATTCAATATAAAACACAGATAAAACTACATTATACTACACAATTTCAGTGCAATCAATGCTCCAAGAAAGCCATTTGAAAAAAGTGGGTTTTTAAACCCCTCTTATATTCCTCCACGGAGGAGCACTCCCGTAACCGGCGCAGTAGAGAATTCCAAAGAGTGGGTGCAGCATAGGAAAATGCTCTACAACCAGATGATTTCAAACTCATTCTTGGAATCTCTAGCAATCCCTCATTGGCCAAGCGAAACGATCGGCCAGGGCAGTAAGGAACCTGGGGCCAGATATTCAAACTGCTCCATTCTATGGCACTAGCCCCTGCGCCGCTCAAAAAAGTTGCGTAGGGGTGTGGCCAGGGCGATATTCAATGGAGTTACGCTATTGAGCAACTTCTTTGAATAACACCCTCTGGCCACAGCCACTGAGCATGGCGCAGTGGAACTGCTCCACCGCAAGTGGTCAGAGTGGAGCATTAAGATGTGGTGGCGCAAGTTCCATTGCGCCATGCACAAACCTGCGATATTCAAAAGGTGACATGCAAATGGGGCCATAATGTATGAAAGGCGCATGGGAGGCCATTTGCATTTAATTATGGCCCCATTTGCATGCCATTAGCATGCGGGTGCGCCGATCCCTCGATGATTCTGCGCCTGCACCCTGCAGTAGCAGCTGCCTGGGGACCGACGCCCCTGCAGCCCGATCATGGCACATAATGTCCCCTTTAGCCCGATCACGGGCATACCATTCCATCCCCCCCATTAGCCTGATCGCGAGCATACTGCCGCTTCCCCAGCAGCCTGATCGTAGGTATAATGTTATGTCCCCCAGCAGCCCGATCGCTGGCATCGGACTTCCTCCCCAAAGTCCAATATCCCTGGTGGTCCAGTGGATCGTGAGAAGCCCGATTATGGCATAAAGTTAACCCCCAAAGTCCAATATCCCTGGTGGTCCAGTGGACCGCAAGAAGCCAGATCATATGCGGCATCCTTACCCCCAAATATGTCATCCCTGGTGATCTAGTTGCCCCCACCCCACCCACCCACTGAGCCCCACCACCCCACTCCCCGGCCAGCCGGGTGGTGGCAGCACCCCACCCGCCTGCCGCCCCCCTGCCCACCGACTGACGAGGGGGGAGCGGGGTGGTGGGGCTCCGTGGGTGGGGGGCCACTAGATCACCAGGGATGACATACTTGGGAGGGTAAGGATGTAGCACGCGATCTGGCTTCTTGCGGTCCACTGGACCACCAGGGATATTGGACTTTGGGGGGGCTTTAACTTTATACCCACGATCAGGCTTCTCGAGGTCCACTGGACCACCAGGAATATTGGACTTTGGGGGAGGGGAAGTCCAATGCCCGCGATCAGGCTGCTGGGGCACATTAACTTTATGCCCACGATCGGGCCGGCAGGGAGGGGGGAATATTACTGCTATGCCCAGGGGGGACACTTCAGCCCACAACGGGGCATGGGGGGGTTCCACCGGGATCGAGTGGAGGGCCACCCACAGGTGGCAGCTGCTGTGTTGTGCCCTGCAATGTGGCAGCTCACCTGTGGGTAGCCCTCGACTTGATCCTTTTTTTTTTTTTTTTGGCATAAAGTTGTGCAGGCGCAGGTAGAGGTTGCACCTGCATAACTCTGCACAGCCCGGCTGAATATCAGGCTGTGCAGTTTATGCATGGTTCCACCCCCTTTGGGTTACATATGCCTTCATTATCACTGCACTGTTGCTCAGCATGATTTGTGGAGCGCAACTGCCTCCTGCTGAATATCGCAGAATGGCGCATTTTCGACTTGCGCAGGTGCAACCCTATTGCACATGGCTCAACTCTTTTGAATATCTGGGCCCAGGAGTTCTTTCAGATAGGCCAGACCCAGATTGTGCAGGGCTTTAAAAGTCAGTAAACTAACTTTAAAGGCGATCCGCCACCATATAGTTAGCCAGTGCAGTTCATGCAGCACCAGGGTAATATGACAGTACCTACTTGTCCCAGTCAAAAGCTGGGCTGCAGCATTCTGCACTAGCTGGAGGAGGTGGATTTCAACCCCAGAAAGCCCAAAGTACAGGGAGTTGCAGTACTCTAAACGCGAGGACACAAAGGCGTGGACCAACGTTGGTAACATGTCAGATGGAACAAGGTGCTTAACTCTGGCAATATTCCTAAGATGGTAAAAGGAAGTCTTGACAACTGCTGACACTTCAATCAATCAATCAATCAATCAAGTCTTTATTTAACCAGGCGTTCATCATTGAGCAGAAGCTCATTTGCAAGATGGACCTGGGTGGAGCATGAACAATTGTATATACAGGTCAACACAGGTATTTACAAGGCAATACAGATAATACTCTTTACAGAGAGAAAGAAAAAGAAGTTCATATGTACATAGAATTATACAGATATTGTACAGATTACATGGTATTTTACATACAGAAGTGTCTATAGGAAGATAAAGCAGGTTATCTAAGGTTGCAGGAGGAAGTAACGAAGAAAAATAAAATAAAATATACACCAGGTAGAGGTGAAGGTAGGGGAAGAGAGGAGGAAGTAGGGGAGAAAGGCTAGGAGGGCACGGTGCACAGAAAGAAGTTGGTAAAGCTGGATGTAGAGAATGTGGATGGAGAAAAGGAGTATGTGTGAGCCCCGGGATTGAATGCTATAAAGTACGGGGCATGGTAGGATGTCACAACCCAGGGTAGTGAGCTCCTATCCGAGGTTGGGAAAGGAAGAATAAGGGGATGGATGGGCCTAGTGTTGATAAGACAGGGGGATAAGAGAGAGAACAATTAGGCTGGTGAGGAGCAAGCTGGGGGTCAGTACTTAAAATTGGGTCTAGGCGTATATATACCAGTGCAGACACCGGGTACTAGGTCTGAGTGGGTGAAGCAGTTACATACTTCTCTGATTGTACTGAAATAAAGCATCTTGAAAGCATTTATACCGATTAGAGTGCTTAATTTGAGGGTTTTGTAGATCATTCCATAAGGTAGGTAGCACTAAGCTTATGGCTGCCCTGTCAAGCGGATTTTGCTTTGGGTACTTTAAGTGTAATAGCTGAGTAACTTCTTAACGCGTATTTCCCAATTATACTCAGGGGAAGATAGCAGGAGATATAGTAAGGCAGCTTATTAGAGATGGCTCTATAGGTCCAGAGAGCGGCGTTTCTGTGGCACCTGAACTTTAGTGATGTCCATCCCACTGCCGCATATAGCGTGCAGTGATGTGTGTCGAAGGGGAGTCCCGTTATAAACCTCAGTGCTCGGTAGAGTGTGTCCAGTTTAGCCATGTAAGAGTTGGGGCATTGGCTGTAGAGGAAGTCAGCGTAATCAACCAATGATAGGAAAATGGATTGGACCAGTTGTTTCTTGGCATCTCTGGTGAGAAATTGGCTGATTCTAAAAAACAGTCCAAGTCTTTGCCGAAGTCGTTTTAGCAAGTCCTCGATATGTTCAATGAAGGAGAGTCTTTGGTCTATCCAAACTCCCAGATACTTGAATTTTGTAACAAATTCTACTTTTTCACCTAGAACTGTGGTAATTTGGGGAACTGTCCCACTGGACACAGGGTTAGCTGTACACTTGTGACTGTAGTGTCAGCCTGTAATCTAAGATGACCCCCAGGTCACGCACCTGTTCAGAGGCCGGAAGCGAAACGCTGGCAAGAAAAATTCTTGAGGGCGCACCAGCCAACGTCCCCTCGATCTGATGACCCAGGTCCACAACCAAAACCTCTGTCTTTTCTGGGTTCAACTTCAGCCAACTAGAATCCATCCAGTCTTGGATTTCTTTCAGACAGTTGTTAAACACCAAGAGAGCTCCATCCTGGTCAGGTGCAAAAGACAGGTATAGATGGGTGTCATCTGTGTAGCAGTGAAACCTCAGCTCATACCATCTTATAATGTCTCAAAGGGGCAGCATATATACCACGAAAAACATGGGAGACAGCACTGAACCCTGAGGCACCCCACACAACATAGGAGTTAGACTCGAGGAAAAAACCACATACACAACTCTTTGTGATCTCTCAGTGAGGAATGAGGTGAACTATTGCAAGATGTTTCCCGATATTCCACAAAACTGCCTCAGGCGTGCTAGCAACACCAAGTGATCTATGGTATCAAAGGCTGATGATAGATCGAGAAGGACCAAGATAGAATGTCTCTTCTGATCTCTCGCCCTCATAAGATCATTAAGCACCCAAACCAGTGCAGTCTCAGTGCTATGTCTTTTACGAAAACTGGACTGGAAGGACTCGTAGATGTCATGGATGGATAAATGGTCTTCCAATTGGGCCGCCACTGCCTTCTCAATCACTTTCCCAATAAAGGGAAGGTTTTGAGATAGGTCTGTAGTTTGTGAAACAGTCAGGGTCCAAGGTAACTTTCTTCAAGAAAGGTGTCACCACTGCCTCTTTCAGGGAGCTAGGAAAGTCACCTGTCTCCAAGGAGCACCAGACTATTCCCACAAGGATTGGACCGATGATATCACTACAACCCAACAATAGGGAGGTTGGTACAGGATCCAAATTATAGCTAGTGGGGCATACACTATGGATAATCCTCATGACATCCACGAAATTAAGTCGACTGAAGGAACCCCAAGAAAACTGAGGTACTGTGAACTCACATTGTTTAACAGCCACCCCCTTAGAGTTTCCTTGACATAGATCCACCCTGATGTCAGCCACCTTATTTGAGAAGAAACGAGCAAGCTCCTTGCACTCTAATTGTGGAAAAGCTTTCTGAACTTGCAGACAGACTGGGTTGCACAATCTGTCTACAGTTCAAAATAGCTGAGCCGGTCGGTTAAGAAGTAGTGTTCAGCCCCTGGCTTGGGGTAGTCTGAAGTCGAAACTACCATATCCTGAAAGTAGTTCCCCAGGTTCAGCCAGGATCATAAGAAGCAATTCCCCTCTCTACTGTAGGAGATTCAGGTCCAAAATGTCTCCTTTTGTAAAATTCAGCCTGGTCCTGCCATTATGGAAACCCAACACCCCGGACCTGGTCCCACCTCCCCCCAGGTGGCTGAGGAAACCCCCCAGTGGGGGAAGGGGACTGCCCAGGAGAGCCCATAAACCAATTCCAGCTCTCCCCCGAGGACCCCACACCAGGATACTTAACCAACACCCATCTATGTCCTTTATTTCCGCTCCATCTCCAAGAGCACAGGCATCAAAAGAAGAGAGGACAATCATGGTGAGGGATGAGACCAACCCGTGAGCCCCACTAGCTTATATATATGGGGCTGTACTAGAGGCCTCCCATTCATTCGGATGCCCTCTGTGGGATCTAAAGTTAGTCCAGAGATGAGAGCCCCACTATTTCCAAACTGAGGGTTCAGAAGCAGCCAGATTGTCTGTATCTACCCAGCCAGGGTTGTAGTCAATCGGAGATCCCAAAAGGGAAAGTGCATTTTACACTATATAAAGGGAGGGAAGGCCCCAGAAGAACCAAAACAAACAAGAAAATGTTATTATTGGTCATCTACCTTCGAATCCAATCAGAGTGAAGCTCTCGTCCCTCAGTGGTAACCAGCCCACCCAGCATAAAATGAGTTGTTATTGTGTATAAGGCAATAAGGTCCAACTTTTCAACACATTTCAACCCGCCTCACATGGGAATGGGGGGAGGCAGGACCAGACGGACCAATACTAAATGTAAAAGATCCTAATTAGTGGATCCCAGTCTTTGGAGGGCCATGGAGGATGGCCCCGCCCTTATGGGGTCCTCTGCCAGATTTGCCCCCGTTGCCTGTACATACATTTCGCTCCGCCCGTCCCGCAGCTCAGGCCCTGATGTCGTATCTAATGGACCACGTTGATTAAGGAGGAGCCCTAAAGCCAAGGTGGCTCTCCTTCTTGTTTGGAGTGAGCAGCATATACCAGTCTAAGAGATGAGAAATATGGCAATTTACTAGTCCATCTGGGGTTCCCCCCAGGCCACCTGCCCAGATCCCAGACTTATAAAGCTGAGCGGCAATAACTATATTTTAACTGTACAGAGGGCCCTCAACTCCAAGACCCATATGAGTGTCCTGCAAAAAGGATAGAGCCAAGGCAGGCTGACACAGGGCACCCCCATTACAGCAAACCCCCTTCCCCAGGCAGCTGAGCACTGCAGGCCCGAGTGTCATCAGGTCCCCCACCAGCAGACCAAGCATGAAAAGAGAGAAAAGGAATTACCATATCTTTAGATTAGCTGTTCCAGAACCAGTGTAGGGTGCCACGGATAGCCACTGTGTCAGTTCTGATAAAGCTCATTGCTGTGCCCCAGGGTCTCTCTCATATGTGTGTAGACTGAGTCTCTTAACTTGATCCCTTCTGGGGAGCAGGGTCTGAGCTGGGACTGTGTAGTCGCTTTTCTGAAGAGTTTCTTGTGCCTCACCAGCCGAGTCATATTGTTTGTGGCCTATAGGATACTGAATCATCAATTTAGCAGGGTAAGGAGTGTGGAATTTTAACTTGTTCTCTCTGAGGATAGGAAATAATGGAATGTAAGCTCTACATCATTTCATTGTAACTGTAGCATAATCATTGTCCATAAATATTCTCGTTGAGCTGTAGAATATTTTCCATATAGACCAGGCTTTTTTTAAGAGCTGCTCTTTCACTGCGTATCTGGCAAATCGAACAATAATGGATCTGGGTCTGGCAGATGGATCAGAGGGTTTGGGGCCTAAGGCCCGATGAACACGCTCTAGATCCAGAGCCAAGGAGTCCTCCAGAGACAGAAAGGTGCACAGTAATGTTTCAATAAAGTCCCGAATGTGAGACCCTTCTGAATTTTCAAGAATGCCATAAATCCTGATATTTTGATGGCGATTCCTATTCTCCACATCCCCCTGTCTTTTGATGGTAAGTTTACAGAGTTAAATGATTTGAGAAAGGGTCATTTGCATATGTTTCATCTGCTGGGTTTGCTCTGTTGAGGTGGTCTCCAGGCTGGAGACCTTTGTATTCAGTGTGTTTAGATCTGACCATAAAACCTCCTGGGTTATTTTATATTGTGTGAGTTCCATTTTGACTTCTTTCATTTCAGAAAGAATTAGGTCTAGCTTGGTATTCATGCTGGCTTTCAGTTTAGATTTCTTCCTGCTGGGAGTCCTCTGCTCAGGTGGTCGGTGTAAGCATTGTGAAGTTACTGAGGCCTCCAAGTCGGCGAGATCGGAAGCTGATTTTGCGCCATCTGGTTGCAATACTAGAAATTTATTTATGTTCTCTAGTTGTTTCTGAGTTGCCATCCTTCACCTGCTATGGCAGAATCAAGGTTGTGGACTTTTAGCTATAGTTGTGAAGAAATAATGGGTGCATTGGAACAGAGCTGAAAATCTATGCCATCATTAAGCTAATTGTTGCCTATGCTAACTACAGTATATTCACTTGTAATCCATTGTAAAGGGTTATCCTAACTATCTACTTGTAGTCTTTCGTAAAAGATTATGTCAACTATGGTATATCCAACTGTAATATCTTGCAAATTGAGTCTGTGTTTTTGTTCTCCCTAACTACTGCTTGACCTTGTAATTACTCGTGCCCAGTAGAAACACAGAAACCTAGAAACATTGATTTTATTGGCTAAAAGGGACCACACAGTCCATCCAGTCTCCCGTACTCCTACCTACCCTATATGGTGGCTATAGCCTCTATGCAGCCTTAAGTTTACCCCTCCCTTTCCAGGTCCTTTCCAGGTGATTCTTCCTTTCAGTGATAACCATGTGACTTTTTTACCCATACTTTAATCTGGTCACTGCCTCTGCCACCACCACCTCCCTAGGCAACCTGTTCTATCTATTTGCCACCCTTTCTATGAAGAAAAGCTTCCTCGCCTCCCTCTTGAATCTTCCCTTAGTAACTTCATTGTGCTCTCACTTGTAACTACGTACGTGCTCAGGCTAAAATGCTTCCTACACATTACCATGTTAAACCCCCAGAAAAGCTTAATCTCACATGCTGTACCCTTGTACCAGACAACTAACTGATACTGTTTCCTTCTTCAAGCATGTGCACTTTGTAATAGCAGACAGTGTTTGCCTCCATATCTGCTACACCTCCCTTTATCTGTTGTTGCATAGTGTGCAGTCTGTTAACTTTTGTACTTCTGTGCCATTTTCCAGGATGTGAATAAAAATAAAAATGGTTTCCTAATTCTCTTTCCATGTTCAACATTAAGTAAGTAAGTACTTAAATACATACATGTGCTGGCCCACCGGTGCAGCGGTTGGATTTCCACTTGCAATGCCGGTGTCCCAGGTTTCGGGAATGGACTTGAGTCACTGGAGGGCTGGCCAGGGGGAGAAGGATGGAGCATCCTATGGACTGTTCTCCTTCTCTGGGGGGAAGGTGGGGAAGTGTCCGGTGTGAGAAGGACCCCTGGTGGAGGCCAGGAGCCGTGCAGCTACTGGCACTCATGCTAACTGGAGGCGGGGCAGATGCTGGACATCATTGCTCATCCCCACCTCCCAGAGGAAAAATCAAGAAAAGAGAGGGGAGATCCTCTGTCTCTGTAAAGCTCTTCCCGGGCTTCAATTCACCACTGCCGAGCACTTCCAACTAGATACTGGTTCCGCGGCACTGGAATTAGGGAGTAGTGTGCTGTGGCCCTACCCTCTGGGGCAAGCCAGGGGTAACTGGGAGCAGGCAGCTACAGCTCAGTTGGTGGAAGCTCCAGGGGCCATGACCAGGGCAGAAGAGCAATGGGTAGGATCTCCCAGATAAACATGAAAATAAAAAAAGGAAAATAAATAAATAAATACATACATAAATCAATACATTTATTAATAATTGAAAACACTGTTAATAAAGACCATTCTGAACTGTATTGCACAGTTTATGTCCATGATAAGCTCATGTATTTTTGTAAAAATTCATCTATATTCAACTATAGAGTAATGTGATTGAAGGGGACATATACGTTCGATATTTATTCCCAGTATGTTAACTGGAATTGTAACATGGGTTGGATTATTTGTACATGTTCTAGTTTGGGATTAGACATGCAGTGAAGCCAAACTTCACTGGCAAAGTTAACATGATATGACTGAAATTTGTCTTTATGAAGTTTCCATTGTCCTCAGCAACCTCAATTTCACTGAAATATGCAAATGTTCACTATAAAGTGAGCAAATTGACTATTTCATTGGTGAATTTCAACCACTTGGTTGGGTAATTTTGCTCACTTTGCCAATAATCTGCACTTCACAAATTTTGTGAACTTCACAAATTACTTCACAAAGCGAATCTCGGCAACTTAGCCCATCTCTATTTGGATCACACACTGACACCATATGTGGGGGTCCTATCATAGGGAGATCATCTGATGAGCACTCTGCAGTACTGTATTCTCACATTTCCAAGCTTGGGACAGTGGTACAGTACTTAAACCTGGTACACTCTGGTTCCCAACCCAACCACTACCCTGCTGAAATAGTAGGTGATTCCTTTATATTGTACTTTAACCTGGGTGCTCATATTACTTCCTGTGTTAAATCACCAAATCGCACTTGGAAGGCCAAAAAAGAAGAGAATTACAATAATAAAGGTGGCACAGAACAAAAGTAAAATGAGAGTTTCAAGTGCACCAAAACCAGTTTGAACCTTTTATGTGTTTGTAATTTTGTTAGAACAAAAAACAAGGTACTGCATCAGCATGTGGTCTGCAAACAAAATGGCAATATTAAATGCACACTGAAAATAGAAAATTGCGTTAGAAGCTACCTTTCGACCATAGGTCTTGTTCAGGAATTATAGTTGGTTAGTTAGCTAATTATTTAGTTAGTTAGTTGAAACTTTATTTTATGACTGGATAAGAACTTTAGGCCCATGGGACCTATTTATAAAATGGTAGAATGCCGGCACCTGCCAACAGTGTTATGCATAAAAGTTTAAGTGTTTATCACTTCTCACTAGCCGCAGTACATAAGGAGCAAAAAAGATTCCAACAGCCCTGCTTGAGTCCAATAAGGTGCTTTTCTTTATTGAAAGTGCAATCGTGTAATTACAGCCACAATCACAACTTTTTGTGAGATGCTCAAGCAAAACAGCTCCTTCCCCTTCCTTCTTCAGCACAAAATTACAATATCTGCATCTTCTGATGCGTTTCACTAACACAAGTTACCCTACTGCATAGTATATCATACATGCAGTCCTAGACATACATACAGTAATAATATACCTATAATAGGTTACATTAACATTAGACAGTCACCTAATAAACAATACACATATTACACACAGATTATTCATTAGCTACAATTACTATTATGCTAAGTTTCATACTAAGTAATGAGGAGCTAAGGAGGCCTATGTTTGACCCATACAGAACGCTCCTTTCCACTTTACCCATAGTATGCCAGATTGTGTTCTTCCCTGATATAAGTATCTAAGTTCCTTTTAAACTGTGCATTATTTCTAGCGTATACAGTCTCATCTGGCAACCTGTTTCATGGAGCCACTACTCTCTGGGTATAAAAGGCCATATGCCTAGTTGTGTTATTCTTTATATGTCTTAGCTGAAGGTGGTGCCCTCTGCTACCTACTGTATCATTTTTAAACTGTAGATTTAGATCATTTAACATATAATCATCCCTCATTATATCGTAACATAACATCAAGTCTCTAACTTTTCTAGTCTCCAGTGACATTAGCCCTAAATCTGCTAATCTCTGTTTAAGGTTCTACCCTGCATGCCATGCATCATTGTTGTAGCCCTCCTCTGCACCTTCTCCAACCCTGCCACCACCCCTTTATTTATGGGCCCCACACCGGGGCACCATAGTCCAAAACAGGCCTTACATAGGCTCTGTACAAAGGCATAATCACTGCCACCTTCCTACGCTTGAAGTTCCTTTTTATATTCCATAAGTCTCTATTTGCCTTTATTATTTGTTTGTTACAATGAGCCTGGTATTTCAGTTTCTGATCTACCAATATGCCCAGGTCCCGTTCCACTTCTGACTTTCTTAGGGTATACCCATTCATCTTATAGTTATGTTCCGGATTTCTACTGCCCATATGGATCACACAGCATGTGTCAATGTTAAAACTCATTCCATTTTCGGTTGCCTATTTGTAGATTATATCCAAGTCTTTCTGTATTGTCTTTGCCCCCTCTAACTGTGTTACTCTACCAGCCAGTTTAGTGTCATCTGCATGCTTGCTTATCCAGCTGTTTGCCCCCCCGCCACTGATGCCATGAATACTCTGACCAGCATGACCAGCACAGGCCACAGCACTGACCCCTGGGGGAACCCCTCCCAGTCACAGGGTTCTCCCCAGACAAATATCCATTTATACATACCCTCTGAGTCCTATCCGCCAACCAAGTCTGAATCCACTGGCACACTCTATAGTCCATATCAATTTCCAACAAACATTTTAATACTTCAGAATGTGGTACTTTATCAAAGACCTTGGCAAAGTCCAAATATACACAACCCACCATCTCTTGCCTATCCAATACTACAGACATTTTCTCATAAAAACATAACATGTTTGTCATACATTATCTCCCAGCCACAAATCAATGCTGCTCCCTATCATCCTGTTCAGTCTCAGTAAGGTATAGATTTATTACGTATTTTAATATTGATTCCATCAACTTGCCTGGTACTGATGTCAGACTTATGGATCTATAGTTTGTGCAATCTGCTCTATCTCCCCTCTTATGAATGGGTATTACATTTGCTGTCAGCCAGTCTCCTGGCACCGCCCCCTTCCCCAGTGATCGCTGGAAAATAATATTTAAAGGGATAGCGATATTAGGAGAAAGTAATTTAAGAATATTATTTGAGATGTTTTCCGGCCCTGCTGCATTTGTGTTCTTTAGTGCCCTAATTTTATCTAAAATAACCTCGGCAGAAATTTTTATGTCTAAAATTTTATTAGGGTTAACATTTACCACTCCTACTGATTTAGTAGCGAAAACTGCACTGAAGTACTTATTAAAGATATTCGCTATCTTAGTGGGATCCGATATTTGGGCCTCCCCTTCCTTTATGGTACATAGGTTATTGTTTGTTTTCTTCAATGAGTTCACATAGCTATAGAAACTTTGCAAGTTATCTTTATGTGCTGAGGACGCCAGCCTCACTTCAATCCTTTGTTTATTTCTTTTTATCAATTTCTTACGCTTGATCTGAGCCTGCTTATATTTTGCCCAGGTGACTGTACTACTATCTAGTTTATATTGTTTGTATATTTGTGTTTTTTTACTTATTAAATTAATTACTGTCTTCGTGAGCCATCTAGGTTTTTTTTCCTTTCCTGTTATACACCTTCACCTTTTCTATGTGTTCGTCACAAATTGTGTATATTTTCTTTTTAAACGTAGCCCACATTTCCTCAACTGTTTTATCCTGCAGAACACCTTCCCAGTTTATGGTATCCATTTTTTTCAGTATATTTTCTTTATCTGCTGTCTTTATATTTAAAACCTCCCTACATCCTTTTTCCAAGGGCATGTAATGCTGGTATGAGAAGCAAACCCCCTCATGATGACTACCCCCCAGTGGTGCAGTAGTTTGGCATTCCATAATGTTAATATCCTTCACCACCATAACTAAATCTAGGGTGTTATGTCCTCTAGTAGGGGGAGTTACATATTGTGTCAAGTCCAATTCCTGACATAGCTCCATGAATACTTTACTGCTAAGATTAGAGGCCTGCTGGTTGACCCAGTTTATTTCCTTATAGTTTAAATACCCCACCAGTATTACCCTACCTAATTCACATGCTTTAGAGAATTCTATATTAATCTTTTCTGACAATTCTTTTGATGCCCCTGGTGGCCTATAACACACCCCAATTATTACTGGCTTCTGAGTATAAGTGATTATCTGAATCCAGATAATTTCTGGATCTATCTCTGCTGATCTGACCTTTTCTGATACATCTGTAGCCCTTATTTTGTTTGATATACTGTATATGCTGCCACTCCCTCTCCTCTCCTTGCCTCGCTATTCTTATGGAAGAGGGTGAATCCTGGAAACTCTCTACCCCAGTTCTCCTCCCCAGCTCACCACATCTCAGTAATAAATGCCATATCTACCTCAGTTCCACCACATATGAGTGCCTCTAGTTCCTCTTTTTTATTATTTAAACGACGTGCATTTAGGAGCAGACACTGATGATCATGATGATTGGACCCTAACTTAGGTTTGGAATGTCTACCTTGCCATCCCTCGTCCACCGGTACTGCCCCCCCCCCGGTACCTAGTTTAAATATATGCTCAGCATTCCTTTAATTTCAGTTGCCAATGTTTTTGTGTCCAGGGGGTTTAGATGTAATCCGTCCTTTCTATAAAGATTTTTTTTTGTTAATAAATTTCTCCCCGGTGTCTATAAAAGCAATATTACTAACTCCACACCTATTTGATATCCTACTGTTAATTCTTTGAATGGTGCAATTTTTTTCAGGCTTGCAACTGAAGATTGGTAGTAATGCTGATATAACTGGTATGAGTCCCTCTGTCTTTATTACTTCAGTACATTCCATTAGTTCTTTCACAATATCTTTTTCATGCTCCCTACCCACGTTATTGTTTCCCACATGGAGTACAACCACTTTTTGTTTTGAAGATTTTAATAACAATTTGGGCAGATGCAGTCTGATGTCCCCGACTCTTGCTCCGGGTAAGCAATTTACTGTCATATTCTTTTTGCAGCCAGCCGTAAGTCTGTATCAGTATTTCTTATAATAGGGTCTCCTGTCACCAATATTTCTGTCTCAGTCTCAGGAAGTGCCCTTAGAGTTTCTGCTCCCTGAGCTCCATCCAATTTTACAGTCTCAGTGCTAGTTTCTGAGTCCGTGCTAAGCAGGGAATATCTATTTTGTACCTTAACTCCATTCCCTCCCTTGGCCCTCCTCCTTTTCTTGTAGGGGGCTTTGGAGACTGTAGCCCAACTCTCTTCCTCCATACCTTCACTTGCTGTTGCCCAATTACTAACCTCTGTACCTTCACTAGAACTTTCCATTATATTCATAGGGGGCCCTACCCCACTAGTTAAAGGTCTTTCAATTTGCTCTTGCCCCTCAGCCTGGGAATGTGTGTGTTGGGAGTATAACTGCTGCAACTCCCTCAGTTCAAGTTTTAGTGCTGCATTTTCTTTACATTTTTTACACCTAAACTCTAGTGAATAGGTCTTAGTTAGGTTTTCTATGTACATGTTGCATTGACTGCACTTTATAAGCAGTGGTTTGGGAGCTGGGGGGCATTCAGTCAATCATGAGCTCCACAATGGGCATGAAACAGTGAATAAAGATGTTGACGGGGTGCCACTACTCACACTGGGGCAGCCGGGGGGGGGCGACCGGCCCCCCAGCCTCCCTCTAGCTCTGCCACTGTTTATAAGATCTCCCTTATTGCACAGCTCTTTCAGCACCTGCTCAACATTAGTTTGTGCCTCCATAATTCAGTAGGATGTTTTACTTGGGTTCTGTGACACCAATCATCGTGTAATGGTAGGTTTCTAGAGTTACTTACCCTTGTGTGTCTTTCACCACCTACCACCGTGGCCTTCAGCCCCTCTGTCCCCGCAGGACATGCAAGACATGTGATGCACATGTCTCTGCGCGCATCTCCATGCACTGCCTTGTGCACCCACTGAGCTTGTGTCACTCGCTGAAAGCGTCCTTTTGTACCCCCGCAGACTGGAAGTTGTGTCACTCCCGCCCGCTCAAGTGTAAATAACAAATATTTAGTTAGATTGCTATTTAAAGTATTTACAGCTCCTGAAGCTCTACAGGTGCAAAGTAGTTACAGTAACAGCCCACAAAGTGCACCACCCCACCATGTCTATGTCTTGCTTTCTGTGACCTCTATGTAACATGCTATGTATTATGTACCAGAATGTTTTTATTAATAGCTGTTTTAAATTAACCAGTCTTGGGCAAGTGCCTCAATGGAAGAGGAATATTCCATAATCTAGCTGCATTGTACTGAAAAGTCACATAACCATATTTTGTTCTTTCTTTTGGAATTGAAAATCCTTGATATTTTATGTCCCTTAGATTATATCTCTGATCAACTGTTTCAAACTCAAGAGATAAATTACCCATAATCAGGCCATTTCTCACTTTATACACTAATATCACATATATTGTTTCTTCAGTTGGTGAGACAAACTATCCCATCCTAGCTGATGTAACATAAGACAATGATGAGTTTTAAATGTCCAGTCCAATATGAATCTTGCAAGTCTATTATAAGAATGATTGACTTTGCCCAGTATCATTTGTCTTGTAAATACATAGACAGAATTGCCATACTTCACAACTGGCATCATGAGTTGTAGTGCAACCATACTTTGCATCTGGGGGGTAACTATAGATGATGACCTTCTCAGTGTGCCATTTCTAGCATTTACTTTTTTAGTTATGTAATCAATACGATCTTCAGCTGTTAGCACACTGTCTAACTTGACTCCAAGGTGCTTGCTTGTTATTATAAGTTTTTGTCCATCTGAATGCAATATTTCACAGTTTGGGGTATTCTGTGATACCCAATATCTATCTAAAGAGAAAAAAGCTAAGTTAGTGGAACAGTAAGAGGAAATAAGGGATATACATGTGAGGAAGAAGTCACGTGATGCAGCCTATTGCTTAGACGCTCCATCAGTAAGCTCCCGCTAACCTCCATTTAAACACTGTTTTTCAGGCTCACCTGCCCTACACCTGGTGAATACAACTTTCTGATGATTGCCTGTCATCTACTTAAAAGTACTGTGGCTGTTGGTGGCAGTTATGAAAGCAGAAATGCGGTCAGTGCTGCAGAAAAACATACTCTGCAGCCCATGCCCGACAAGGTCAACAAGAAATCTAAGCCCCACGTTTCCTCTGTCAGGTGCTCATTTGCTACCACCTTGAATTAATCCCCACTAACAGTGGACCACTTCCTGGCTGAATTTTCACCATTTTGGGAAGCACTTTGGATACTTACCACTGAATTTAAAGCCATAGCTGCAGCACTTGAAGATTTATCGAAGCAGACCAGGGATAATGAGGCTAGATTCATCTCACTGGGAAAAAAGGTTGAGTGACTAGATCCCGGGCTGATGGCTACATGACAGAAGATAGCTCAGCTAGAGGCAAAAGTGGAAAATCTTGAGGGCTGGAGTCAAAGGAACAATGTAGTAATCATTGGTCTTCCTGAGAAGAGAGAAGGCTCTGACCCCATTGTGTTTATACAAAAGTTTATCTTAAATATTGTGGGTCCATCTCCATATGACCCAAACTACTCCATCGAGAGAGCGCACTGTGCCTTGTACCTATGCCAGCAGTGGGGGCTGCACCTCAGCCCCTTATATTTCACTTCTTGAATTTTCTTTAACAGCAGCATTTCCTGGCTAAAATGAAAGAGCTGCAAGAGGTGAAATGGAACGGTAACAAATTGTGGGTGACTCAAGATCTACCAAGCACAGTTCATTAGCGACATGCCACTTTCCACCCCATTGTCACAAAGTTAATAGCTGCAGGCATAACATTTAGAGTGAGGTACCCTGCTCAATTCCAGGTGCAGCTATCTGGTACATGGCACAGTTCTGAGGATGCGGGACAAGCCATAGTGGAACTTAAGAAAACCCTGCCTGAGCTGTTTAAGGTTTGAAGAATCTGTTGCAGTCAGGGTCAAAATAATTCTGGTTGGATAAACAGTTATTGTACTTTCATCTTCTTGAGAAATATGCTGCACATCTGGTGGGCTTCTTGAAGTGTGCACTAGAAGGATTATTTTGTTGGACATTAGCACCCCCCCCTGCCCAGAGGCTAATTGTCCTTTGACCGACTGCAGTGAGTAAGAGAGATCTTTTAACTATATCATCTTGTAGCAGGAGGAGTTTCTTACAGTGCAGTAAAGTGGTATATCAAATGC
Organism: Neoceratodus forsteri; assembly: GCA_016271365.2. NCBI lineage: Eukaryota > Metazoa > Chordata > Ceratodontiformes > Ceratodontidae > Neoceratodus > Neoceratodus forsteri. Next base: position 1,613,067,423 of record CM057452.1, read on the forward strand.
TTTGATGTCACTTGGGCCGAAAGATCTGTGGTGGGGAGACATTCTGGACTTTAATTATGTGTCAGGAGGAAAGAGTCACTTTGTTAATTATTTTGTGCTTTGAGGCGGCATTCCCTCAACAACCTGGCCTATACTGAGGCAATGCAGAGTGAACAGATCCTTCCCAGAGTGGTGGACATTTGATAGACAGACGTCCCCCTGTGGGGATCTTGGAATGTTGAAGGGCGGATCTCCTTTCCCCAGAGAAACAGATTTGGTTACATCCCAGAGACTGCACCAGACATTGCTGCTGGAGGGAAGTGGACTTTATATGTTACTTCATGGGGATAATACCTGTATTTACATCGACTCCACTCCACCGGCTCCTTTGTCTGGATCAACAGAATACATATGGACTACTGAGGGGATTGGGTATCCAAGGCCTTGCATTAACTTGATGTATATATGTTGGCAATTTATTTTTCCTGTTTGAGAGGGGTTAATATTCAGCTTAATTCTAACAGGGTCAAATATGTAGAGTTTCGATTGAACCAGTTTAGCAGACAACTCTACTGTTCTTATATGATCATTTCTAGATTATGCCTTTGTCTTCAGGGATTAATAACAAGATATTTGATTAAAGGGGAGAGGGTGTTTGTTGCATTGTTGGGTAAGCTACGATGATGGGGGTTGGGAGAACTCCCTTCTTATACTGTATGGGGTTATCTAAAGTGAGTATATTAATTAAAAAAGGGGTCCTCCTTTAGGTTCAGTTTCATTTCTGGGAGGTTGGGGGGGTAGTGAACATTGAGTGGTAGTGATTGTTTCATCATGGGCTAATTAGTTCATAGTTTAGTGGGAAGGGGGAAGGTATGTTTTCTTGTTAAATCAGTTTACTGATTGTATTCTTGTTTACATTGTCAAAAAGGGTTAGGAGTCTATGGTGTTATTCTGGGATACAAGCATATGTTAGTGTGGTTACATGGGTTTTGGGGTTCTTGGGGGTAGTGGTATGTTGGGGTGGGAGTAATGGGAGGGTTTGGTTTGTGAGGGTGGTGGCATCAGAATGGTTCTCTGTTCTCTGGGTAAGTTGTAGGGTACTTCTTATACCGTGTGTTCACCTTCATTTACTGTCTGTAAAAGAAAATAGCTAACTATACAAATATTATTACATGGAATGTTTGAGGGGCTTACAATAAAATCAGGTGATACCAAATTATTAAACACTTCCAACAGCTCAAGGGGGATATCTCCTTTTGACAGGGGATGCACCTGTTAAAGAGTGAGGCCAATTTGTTCAGAAGGCAATACATTGGGCAGATGTACATGGCGGGGAAAAATTCACAGGGAAGGGGGGTTATTATCTTGCTCTTGCAGATGGTCCCATTTGTCTGTTCACAATGTATTCGAGATCCACAGGGCAGATACCTGCTGCTCAAAGGGACTCTCAACCAGGTTGCGGTTTTGCTGGGATGTTTTTTATGGGCCTAATGTAGACACCCCCTCCTTCTTCATGGACCTGCTCCCTACAATGTCTTCCTTCCTCTCTCTTTCTATACTTTTATGGGGGGATGGAACCTCCAATTTGCACCAGACGTGGATAGATTGGATAAGTGCCGGACGGGTCTGTCACCGGCCCAGCGATCCTTACGGGACTTAATAGACCATTTGGGTCTTAGTGGCCCCTGGTGAGCATTGCACCCTGAGTCTAGGGAGTACATGTTTTGCTCTCTAGTTCCATGGAACCTTATCTCATCTTGATTATTTTTTGATAAGTCAATCTCTTCTGACAGGAGTGCTGGACTGTGGGATGGGCCCTGGTGTGATTTCAGATCACTCCTCAGTCTGATGTAAAATCTCCTTTTCCCCTTTTCAACCAAATAAATCTGTGTGGAAAATTAATAATCAAAGGAGGATTGGCTGGTCAGACATGTATGTTACTGTACTGAATGATTTACTCTGGCCAATTTAGGGCCTACTGGTAAGCCTGATATAGAGTGGGGAGTGTTGAAATGCTATATTGGGGGGAACTTATAAGACTAGCTTCCATTAGAAAGCGTAAGTGTGAAAACCTTGCGCTGGATCTCCCCTCCCGTATTCAAGAGTCACAATCTTGCCCTTCCCCTCATGTGACAGAAGACACTAGGCAGGAACTTGTTAGACTCCAGGATCAATAGAGTGAACTTTCATGTGAAAAAGCAGAATTCGCTATCTTGAAATCCCAAGCAACATGTATCGACCAGGGAGAAAAAGCTGGCCCTTTACTGGCTATGTCAGTTAAAAAGCAGGAAGCCTCATGGCTCATACATGTCATCTGTTCCTCTGTGGATGGGTGTCTTAAAACCACCCCGAAAGAGATTGTGGGGGAATTTGAGCATGTATTGTACTCTCTATAGCCCGATGTCATCTATCCCCCACTGCAAATGGTTGATGACTACCTTTCCTCCATATCACCTCCCATCTTGACTGATGCTCAGAAAGAGTCCCTGATAGAACTGATCATGGATGACGAAATTTTAAGGGCAATTAATACCTTGTCATTGGACAAATCCCCGGGCCCGGATGGTTTTTCACGAAACTTTTACAGACGATTTGCTGACAAATTGGTGCCTTGGTTACAGAAATTGTTTCACCACCTCCTCTCCTCAAGGTCCCTTGATAGCAGGTTATTTGAAGCCCTCATTGTAGTGCTTCATAAGTCTGGGAAGGTGGCTGAGCAGGTCACGAATTATCAACCAATATCACTTTTAAATTATAATATAAAACTTTTTGCTAAACTACTGACGAATAGATTAGGCTGGGTGTTGCCATTCTTAATAGGACCTGACTAGGTTGGCTTTATGACTGATCCTCCTCAGGCCATCTATGTGAGCTGGCCTACATTTTCTCCATGTCCAGAAATTCTGTACACCCAGTAGTGCTTATGTCCCTGGACGTGGAGAAAGCTTTTAACTGAGTGGATTGGCAGTTCCTGTTCCAGTATTTACATTGTTTCTGGTTCCATCACAATTTATTCAATGGGTCCATGCTTTGTACCTCAACCCTAGTGCCAAATATACTGCATCGGGGATTTCTCCTCCACATTTCCCTTATACCCAGGCACTAGGCAGGGATGCCCTCTGTTGCCCATCCTGTTTAACCTTTACCTAGAACCCCTGCTTGTCAATCTCAAAGAGAATCCTGTAATCCAGGGCATTTGTGTGGGAACTCATGAACTGAAGTCATCAGCATATGCTGACGATATCTTATTGCATCTTTCACATCTCTGGACCCGCATTCTGGCTGCTCTAGAGACAATTCAGGAATACAGTTTGCTTTCTAATTATAAGGTCAATTTAGATAAAACCTCAGTCTTCCCTTCAAATTCCAGGACCACTAAAGGTAAGATACTTGAATTTGCGCTATCTTGGTCTTCTAAAAGTATTAAGTACTTGGGGATCAATTTAGCTAGGAGTGATCTCCGATTACAGCAGCTTAACCTTGTATCCCTTATACAGGTGGTGCAGCAGAATTTATCTCATTGGAAGACTCTGCCCTTGTTTGTTTGGGGTTGTATCAGTCTTGTGAAAATGAATGTTCTCTCTCATCTGTTCTACCCACTTAACCTGTTGAATTTATGGTTACCCCTTTCCTGGTTCAGGAAGGTTCATGCTCTAATCTCAGACTTCATTTAGCTGAGTAAACCTCCAAGGAGAGCATATCACAAACTGGCAGCCCGTAAGGTAGAGGGTGGACTTACACTTCCGCATGTTCAGATTTATGATTCGGCAAGTCAGGCCAGTATAGGATTTGAAATCAAACTCATATATGCTGACTTCACTTCTCATTGAGCGGGATTTAATAGCATCTGCCAGAGTATACCCAAGGGCCCTGCTGCACATTAAGCCTAAAGACCTTCCTCTCGGTTTGCTCAATACCTTGATTGAGGTCTCAGTTAAGATTCACTCACAGCCATGCATTTTTTTTTAAATATAATCATTGCTGAGACCTCTCTCAACACCTCCTCTGCAACTAAAATTTCCGAATTGGAGGCAGTTGTATACCCATTTCTTAGCTACCTCATTTGGCAGCTACAGAGGTTTGTGATGTGGTCCGGGAGGGGGTGTGTCTCACCTCAGGGGCAATTATGCAGCCCTATCAGATTGACACCATTTCAATATTTAAAGTTTTTCAACTCTGTCACATGTTACTGCAGAAATGAGGTTACTTTTGCAAATACTGATGAAGGAGAGTTCTTGCATTCACAAACTAAACTAGCTACCTTACATATGAACATATGAAATTTGCCAGCAGATAAAGGCCTAGAGGTCTATAAAGTCTGCTTGATTGTGTGCTTGCACCCCTCATTCTGCAGCTGCTCCTCCCTTCCACCCTTCCCCTTCATTGACCCTCCCCCTTGTCCTGTCCCATCCCCTTTTGAAGCAATCCACTGTTCTACTGGATACTACTTCTGCAGGTAATACATTCCACCCAGCCACCACCCTTTCTGTAAAAAAGTGTCTCCTCATCTCCCTCCTGAACCTCCTCCTCCCTCCCACCAGTCTCATATCATGGCCCAGGCGTCCCTCCCTCCCTTACTTTGAACAGCCCTCTGTACCTGTCTTGTTTATTCCTTTCATGTGCTTAAGGTTTCAATCATGTCCCCCTGTCCCTCCTCTCCTCTCCTCCAGTGAGTACCTGTTCAATTCCCTCAGCCTCCTCTCGTATGATAAGTCCCCCATCCCCTTGATCATCTTTGTCGCCCTGCGCTACATCCCCTCCAGTAACTTAATGTCCCTCTTCAGATATGGGCACCAGTACTGCATGCAGTACTCCAGGTGCAGTCTAATGAATGATCTATACAGTGGCAGAATCACCTACTGCCTCCTCGAGGATATACCCCTTGCAATACAACCCAGCATTTTGTTGGCCTTTGCAGCTGCCTTCCTACATTGTGCCAAGTTGTTCATAATGAGCACCCTCAAATCCTTCTCCTCCTCTGTCAGGGCTAGCTGCACTCTCCCCAACTGGCAACTCCTCCTTGAGTTCTTCATCCCAAAATGCAGCACCTTGCACTTTTTGGCATTAAAGCCCAGTTGCCAGGTGTCTGACCAGGTTTCAAGCTTTGCCAGATCATCCTGCAACCCCTGCCATCCCCCTAGGTCATCCACCACTGCTCCTACCTTGGTATCATCAGCAATCAGACTGATCTTGCTCTTGATGTCCAATGATATGTCTGCAATGAATATCCCGAACAACACTGATCCCAACACTGAGCCCTGTGGAATACCACTGTTCACTACCCTTGGGTATGAAAGCTCCCCACCCACCACCACCCTCTGTTGCCTTCCCTGAAGCCAGTTCTCTACCCATCTCACCAGCTTTGCACGCTCCCCTGTGCCTTCTAACTTACTTCCCGGCCTTCCATGTGGCACCGAGTTGAATGCCTTACTGAAGTCCAGATACAGGACATCCACTGCATGGCCCCTGTCCAGTTGCCTAGTTACCCAATCACAGAACTCCACCAGGTTGGTTTGGCAGGATCTGCCACGTGTGAAGCCATGCAGTCTGCTGTCCTGTAGTCCTTTGGCCTCTAGAAGAGCCACCAGCTTCTCCTTCAGGATAGTCTCCATTAGCTTACCCATGATGGATGTGAGGGTCACTGGTCTGTAGTTTCCCGGTTCATCCTTGAGGTCACTCTTGTGGAGGGGCACCACGTGAGCCATCCTCCAGTCCTGAGGTACACACCCTGAATGTAGTGAGACACTAAATAGGTCTGCCAAAGGTCCTGCAAGGACCTCTGCCAGCTCCTTCAGTACCCTGGGGTGGATACCATCTGGGTCTGGCACCTTGTCCACTCTCAGTGCCTTCAAACCCTCCCGAACTCTGCCGTCCATGATTTCCCCATCTGTCACCCATCCCCCACTGTTTCTACCATTCCTCCCCCCCTTGGGTGTCACCCCCTTCTTCTTCTTAGTAAATACTGAGCAGAAGTAATCATTTAGTGCTTCTGCCTCATCGCACCCTGCTTCCACCCAACCCCCATCCTTCCTAATCCATACTATGTGGTCCTTACAGCTCCTTTTCTCCCTGATGTACCTAAAGAAGTCCTTCTCCCTCTTCTTAATGCCTTGTGCCAGCCTAAGTTCCATAGTTGCTTTGGCTCCCCTTACTGCCCTTGTCACCTCCTTTGATTCCATTAAGTACTCCTCCCTGTCCTCCCCCCTCCCTGTTTTCTTGTATCTCCTAAAGGCAACTCTTTTCCTCCTTACCTTTTCCATGACCTCCTTGCTCAACCAGCTCAGTTTCTTAGCCCCTAGCCTTCTTGCACTGGGACTTGCAGCAGGTTTTGGTTGCCTCCACTATCCCCAGCTTTATGAGCTCCCACCTCTGGTTAGTGTCCATACTAGATTGAATTCTGACCAGGTACCCTTTTACCACTTCCCCATCCTCCCAAAGTCAGCCCTCCTGAAGTCCAGCACTCTTGTGCCAGATTCCACTCCTTCCTTGGCCATATCCAATGTGAGCCATACTGAGTGGTGCTCACTCCCTGACAGCAGTTTCTCCACTGTAAGTTCTCTCACAAAGTACCCATTTGCCAGCACTAGGTCAAGGGTATTCCCTAACCTGGTTGGTTCACTGACCATTTGCAGCAGGAAGCTGTCCTGGAAGGCATCCAGCAGTACCTGCTCACTTCTGTTCCTGGTTGTTAGGGTACTCCAGTCCACTCCTGGCATGTTGAAGTCCCCCACAATTACCACACTACCCTTCTCACAGGTCCTCCTGATCTGTCCCACTAGTTCCCTATCTAACTCCTCTGTCTGAGATGGTGGCCTGTCCACCACTCCCATTCTGAGAATCCTCTTCTTGGAATCCTGGATTTGCATCCAAAGTGACTCTGTACTACCCTTCTCCCCTTCCTCCCTTACACACTTCAGTTCTTCCTTCAAATACAGTGCCACACCCTCTCCTTTCCCAATCACCCTGTCCCTACGAAATAGCCTGTACCCTGGTACAGACAGGTCCCAGTCATTGTATTGGGTGGCCCATGTTTCTGTGATGGCTGCAATGTCCACCTCTCCCTCTGCCATGAGCACCTGTAACTCTGCAGTTTTCCTTCCAAGGCTCCTAGCATTAAGGGTAACCACCTTCCACCCTTCCCCCCATCCTGCCCTCCTTTACTAGCATCACAAATAGTACTTGCCATTTGTCCTTTGTCACTGTTATGAGGGTAAGCTCATACAAAGTTTCCCAACCTGTAGTCTCTGCATGTCTCTTGCCCAATTGCACCCCTGCTCTAGTTTAAATTCCCAACTTCCTATATGTATCCTCCATCCTCTGTTTCAACACTTTTTCCCTCCTCACTCAAGTGTAGTCTGTCCTGACATAGAGACTACTGTCCTCCCAGGTCCCTCTCCACCCCCAACAGCCCATACCCTTTAGCACAACACCAGGTTCTTAGCCATCTGTTAAATTCCTCTATTCTCAGCTTTCTTGTTGTGCTTGCCTGGCACTGGAAGTATCTCTGAAAAAGTTACTGATCTTTCTGCCTCTCACATAATTGTCCTAGTTCCTCAAACCTCCTCTGGACTATATCTACCATCTTGTCAGCCAGGTCATTCATCCCAAGATGTATAATTAAATAAGGCTTGTCCCTACCCCTTTTAGCATATTTCAGAACAGACTGTCCCACCCTTTCTGCTGTCATTTCTGGCATGGCCTCCACACAAATGCAACTATACCTCTCCCCCTTGCTACCCCACCTGACTCCTCTTAGTACTGAGTCCCCCAGCACAAAGATTCCACCCCTCTTACTCCCTGCTTGCTTCCATTCATCTCCCTCTCTCATTTTCAGCTCCTCTTCTTCCTCCTGCACATTATTTCCCCCTTTTGCCCCTGTTGCAATTCTCCCAGCAGAACTTCCTCCCACTCCGGTTTGGTCCAGGCATTTCTCAATTACTCCTCTAAATTCATCATTTCCATCCTCCTCCTTCTTCCTTTCTAGCAGTGAAAAACTATTCTCTGAAGACCCTTCACAAATGCCAGCTTCCTCTCTCTTCATAGTAACCTGTTCTCTCCTTTCCACTCTATGACTTTTGCCACTTCTTCACCTCCCCTCAGAAGTCTCTATCTCCTCCCTCCATTTGCCTTTTGTCTCCTGACCTGGTTTCCCCGGCAATCACTCTTCCTGGCCTGGGCACCTTTGCCTCTGCTTCCCTTCTTCTGACCCTCTCCTCACCACTGTTGGCTCAAATCACCCTCCCTCATCTCCCCTCCTTCCTCCATCCAGTATTAGGCTAAATCCACCCCAGTCTGCTTTGCCTGTCTTAGTTCCTCATGCAGAGCCTCAATCTCCTTTCTAAGTTTCTCTATGTGGTTGCACACTAAACATCCCCCCACACTCCAAGCAATTTTTAGAAAGATTTGTGCACTGCAGTTGTTGCAGCCTACCACCCTACCCATTGCCATCGTTGCCCACCAGCGACCCCCACCCTTCCTGATGAAGGATACCAAACACTCCCTCAAGTCTCCCTTCTCCCCCCTCTATCAGTGCAAAACATACTTTTCTTAATTTCCCTTACTCCCTTTGTTGTACATGTTTAGATAGATGAGCAACTACTTTTTATATTCCTATCCTTCCTATCCACACCCAAAAAGAGACTTTAAGTAGCTATTGCACAACCTTCATCACACTTCTACTCCTCCTTTCCACAATGCAATAGCAATGCAAAGAAGTAACAATGAAAGCTCCTTGATTTGCTGTTACTTCCCTTCCACTGAGATAGCAGTCACCTCTTCACTCGCTGCTGTTCCTTTCCTGGATGTCTGCTTCTGCTATGACAGATGCATATACTTTGCCAGTTTGAGGAAGTGATGTCAGAACCCCTGGTATAAAGGAAATCATGGTCCAGGGGTGGATGGGACCAGCCCAAGTTTCCAGAAACAATTAGGCAGCTGAGGCCCCTGGTCAGACCATTAGCACCCTTCCCCAACTATGCACTAAACTTTGCAGCTAGTGAAGCCAGCAAAAATGAATCACAATTCTACTCAAAGCCCCCAAACTAGGTTTGCTACCAAAAGAAACAGGTCTCCTATTCAAGCAGCTTCACCAACAACACATCAAAATAGGCTTGAAATTAGAAGATATAGGTCTCTAATTCAAAGAAACAGCCCCAATTAAATCACACCAAATAGGTTTTAAATCAGAAGAAATAGGCTTCCACAAATGCAGTTTGCTACACAGTGAAACATCAAAAAAATAAGCCCACTTATAGCCACCAAAACAGGTTTCAAAATTCCAACAGCCCCAAAACAGTACCCTGCTAGCCCTTTAGAAGTAGTAAGAAAGAAAAGAAATAACCTTCTACCAAGTAAAATCCAAAATAAACAATGTAAAAACAACAAGGAGATGCTACTGTACTTGGAATAGATCTGATCCTTTCCCCTTCTAGTTCCTTCTGAGAAGCCAACGCAACTGACACCACAAACCTGATTCAGCTCCGCCTCCAGATAGCTGAGTGAGACCTAGCCAGACCATTAGCACCCTTCCCCAACTATGCACTAAACATTGCAGCTAGTGAAGCCAGCAAAAATGAATCACAATTCTACTTAAAGCCCCCAAAATAGGTTTGCTACCAAAAGAAACAGATCTCCCATTCAAGCAGCTTCACCAACAACACATCAAAATAGGCTTGAAATTAGAAGATATAGGTTTCCAATTCAAAGAAACAGCCCCAATTAAATCACACCAAATAGGTTTTAAATCAGAAGAAATAGGCCTCCACAAATGCAGCTTGCTACACAGTGAAACATCAAAAAAATGAGCCTACTTATAGCCACCAAAACAGGTTTCAAACTTCCAACAGCCCCAAAACAATACCCTGCTAGCCACTTAGAAGCGGTAAGAAAGAAAAGAAATAACCTTCTACCAAGTAAAATCCACAAGAAACAATGTAAATACAACAAGAAGAAGCTACTGTACTTGAACAGATCTGATCCTTTCCCCATGCAGTGTCTAAAATATATGCTAGCATTTATGACAGAGCATTAATTGCTGTGGATGGTGTCTCTTGTTATTGGGTCTCACTATTTCCACAATTAGAGTTTGACTGGGGGAAAATATGGAGAGACTGTCAAGCTTATGTTACTAAAGATAGACTGTGAATAATGCAGTTTCACTTACTCAACAATATGTACCTTACTCCAGTTAAACTCTTTAAAATGGACAGAGCGTTATCTTCTCAGTGTGTGAGGTGTCATCAGGCAGAAAGATCCCCATATCACATTTTTTGGGAGTGCCCCACAGTGACCACCTTGTGGTCACTTATTAGGCAAAAGGTTGATCCTCTCCTAGGTATTGACTCTCACTGTTCTCCTGAGGTTTTTTTGGTGGGTGATTATTCTGGGGTTGCTGCCCATGAGTGCAGATTTTACTCAGCTATTATTGCACTCTCTTTTAAGAAACTAGTGCTGCATCATTGTTGGGACTCAGAAATAATCACTTATACTGAATGGATGCAAGTGCTACTTTTCAATCTTTGCACTGAGCGGTTGATTGCCAGCCTACACAACTGTCTCAACAGGTTTGATAAAACCTTGGGGAAACTGTATGCCCTCTATTCTCTGCATGCAACTTCTATTAGTACTGAGTAAATGGCAGGTTACTATGTCCTGGAGAATACCAATCTGATGCTGGGGTTGGGTGGGAAGGGGTGGCTGTGAATGCTTCATGCTTGTCTGTATTTTGTATTTGGTACTGTGGTTGTACTGTGTATTTATCTCCTTGTCTGTTGGTTTGTAACTTTTGGAAATTCAATAAAGTAAACTTAATTAAAAAAAGGGATACACATGTGAGGAAAGAAAATAGGAAGAGGCTCTAGTAGACAAAAGTGATAATAGGCAAGCAAAGAATAGAAGATAGAAAACAAAATGGTGATGATGGGTATGAAAAAGCATTGTAGCTGTGAAGGGTATTCTAGGTGTGAAGGAGTTGAGGAGTCCTTGAGTGGTGACTAATGAACAGGGCTTAGTAAGAAGGCTGAAAGGTGGCAAATATGGGGAAAGGAGACTGAGATATCTGTAGAAAATGAAAATAGATGTGCACACATAGTTGTAATGCCTATGTGAGAATCCCCCCCACAACACACACACACACACACACACACTGGATGGAAGGGTGTGCAGGCATGCCGACACATGCAAAGATACCATGCACATCTACATGCAAATATATGACAGGGGTGGGGGTAAAAAGGACAGATTACAGTGAAAAACCATAAGGGGATGACTGATTTTAGTAGAAAATAAATCTGTCGTTTAAATTTGAAGGCTGCTAGGAGCCTAGGCAGATGATAAGCTGAATTTCTATGATTCTTCTTTGGTCAGCATCCCTGAAACCCTGCTGAAGGACACAAATAGAAAGATCACTGACATTATGGGCCCTGGAGGCAAAATGGCTTACAATTGATTTATCAGGGTCTCCATTCCTCCTTGCCCTGTATATTGTGCAAAAGGGTTCCAGCGTGGGCCAGCGTGTACAAAAAGAAAGACAGCGGCAGGAGTCTGCCCCAGATAAAACCAATAAATAACTAACAAAATCTGGAGACATAAGCCTCATTCACCCAGTATGTGACTTGTTTAATTTATTCTGACCAGACTGGTAACAGTATTTGTACTAAAGCCAACATTTCAAGAATAACTTCCCCTTCATAGAGACGTATAATTACTAGAAGTAAACTATGGATTTTTTAAACCCAAGAATCTTTAACTTGGAATTTATATTAAATAACTCTATTAAAGTTACACTTAATTGTAGTATATTCCCCTTTTAGTTAATCTCTTAAACGTCCTTTCTATTCTGGAATTCACAGAAGTTAATATTTAGGACTACAGGTAACTGTTGTTACCACATGGCTAATTAATGTTAACATTTCAGTTACTACACATATACAACTTCAACTTTCAAATGTTCATAAATTTGTTAAAAATGGTTTGTTAAAAAGCTATTTTCCTGAACTCAGATGGATGTGCTATAATTCTGCAATGTACTGCAATTCACTATTCATTCCGTTGTCTACAAAGGGAAATGAATTATAAGTGATCACTATTGTACACCCCAAATGTATATTTTCTCTCTTTCATGACAGTTTTACACCCCATACATCTATGTTATCTACAAAATACAGTTTATCACATTAGACATATCTTTTGATAGAAAAGGATATGAAAGGAAATTATATAATGTGTTAGCACCCTACTACTCCTTTCCTCTATCAGCTCCCCTTCCCATCACTGGGCACTCCCTTCCCACTCCCCCCATCCTCACCCCCTGACAGCTCCAAGATTTTCTACACTCTCCCCTGATCCTTCTCTCTGTCACCGCCATGCCCTCTGTGCTCCCTCACTCCCTCCCTCCCACTCTCCCCCATACCACTCCACTCCCTTCCCTTCCCTTCAACCCTAGGCTCGACAAAGTCTCCTTGCTGACTGCTCTGCTTTTGCCCCTTCTCCTCTCCATTCTGTTACTTTACAAAATCAATAATTTGGCTGCTCAAACACTGCTGTGTCACACTATTAGTATACCAACCTGTAATTCGTATTGTAAACTTGTATTTTCTACCTGTAACCCTGTACACATTCATGCTGTTACATTTCCTCATTATTTATCAGTTTGCACTGGGATTGGAACCCCATGCTCTTTTGACAATGTCTCCTCACTGATGGCTCAAGTGTCACATAATGGTGTCATTGTCTGTGCCCTCTAGTGTCATCTAAAACCACTGTATCCACAAATGTACACAATGCCAACTGTTATCCAAATGTGTATACATTCATTTACCACAAAATTCTGTCTTGTGATTCACAATCCCATTGTCTATACTGTTTTATTGCACTTTGTCTGTATTCTAAACTATTGTTTGCTCAGACATGGAACCTTTGTAAATGAGTATCTCACACAAAGATAGTTGTAATTCTGATAAATAAATAAATAAATAATACATCTACAGGAAAACATAGCACTATAACATTTAAAGTAAGGCTTTCTGCCTTGTTGGTATTGTACAAGTGCTACTGCTTTTGAATTTGATTCCTGCCTGGGGACAGCATATACCACTGTAATCCCTTCTGCACTTTTGTTTATCCTTACACTGCTAACTCTCTTTATTTTCTAGTCACGTCATAATAATAATAAAGGAAAAAACTCACCCTGTTGCATCAGGGAACTTCTCTGTAACTTGTCAGCCAACTGACAAGGACACTGGTAGCACTAAAAGTGAATTGTTAGAAGTATGTCCACTGCTTTGTACCAGACAATTCCTCAGGTTGGCTGGTCTGTGGTAGGAGGCAAATTGCAGGCTCTGTAAAGGAAACTTCAATATTACGGTCAGTTTGCAGAAATGGGAAGTTCCTAGTGTTGGTTCTGAAGGGGTAACACCAGTGGAATGTGTTGTTATTGTTGTTTTTGTTGTTGTTGTTTGAGAGTATCCTTCCTGAGAGGATTACTGTTACTGGGCATATTACAGACCATTTCAATGATTTTACTATTTAAAAAAGTTAATTAAAAAAAGTAATTATCTTCTAATTTTGTCTTCCCAAGTAAACTCTAGTTTAAAAAACTAATATCTGCTAAATCATAACAAAAGCTCAGAGTGACAAAAATTGTAAACAGCATTTTGAAGATGCTGCCTTTGTACACATGACATTCCTTTTTTTTCTTGTAATGTGTCAAATTTGGATGGGATAAGTCATGAATGTACTTTTATGTAATACCTTATAAGGAATTTTTAGAAACTTTCAGGTGTAAACCTTTGGGTGTATAATGTTTTTGTACAAATGTTTTGAAATGAGAAATGTGCATGTTGTATGTTTCTGTGACTATCATATTTGATGTTATCTATTTTGTATAAAATATAATTTTCCAATATTTATAAACTTCAACCCAAATGTTGTGATCATAGTTGAATTAAAGTACTGATAGCTAGGTTGATTGAATGATTGACTGATTGATTGATTGATTGATTGATTATTGAAGATCCAAAATGGCCATTCACTGTTAGCAGCAATACTTGTTAGCTCCAGTCTATCATAGGGACAGAGTGGTAAATATTTTATGTCTTCTAATGACTTTTTTACCAGATAATGAGCAAAAATGGATGAAAAAAGAATTGCTATCATCAGGAGAGATTTTTTTGTAAGATTTATCCTCATGGACAAATACTACCAGCAAAATACTCCCAGCCCTCTCAGAAGAAGCCAGAAGAGGAAGGAAACACATTCAATTCAATGCTTTACAGTAGCTGGTAATTGCTATTTTTCTTTTAAACTTAGATTGTGGACTTTTAGTGACACTGTAATTTCTTTGCTGTCTTTACTTAGAATTGTTTTGGGGCTGTTGAAAATTTAAAATGTAGTGGTGGTGTATTTCTTTGCTGTCTTTAATTGCTGTAAATTTTTCCCTCCTCCCTCCCTCCCTTCCCCAACTCTTAATTATATGTCCTGTTAAATCTGATTGACAGGAGCTAAACACAGGGATAGTAAGGGGTGTAGAGTGGGATGGGCAAAGGAGAAGAAGCCCACCCTCAGCATGACAAATGTTTTGACTCATTTATTTATTTATTGGTTTATTTTCTTTTTTTAAAAAGAAAAGTATCTGAGGATCAGTGGCAGGATTTTTAAGACAGTAAATTAATAAAAAGGGAACTAGGAGGGCTTCAGTAACAGACAAGTAGTGGAACAGCAGTATAATTGCAGTATAATGTGGGGAGTGGTGCAATGCAGTGGCTGTGGGGCAGCCATATTCAGGCAGACCTTCTGGACACTGAGGTGCTGCCCTATATGCATGCATCTCTCCGGACTGTGGGATGAGGTAGCCAGCCTCAGAGCAGAAGTAAACTGGGTCAGGAGGACCATCACCCCAATCCAGAGACCACCCAGTCCAATGCAAATGCCTCAAAGGATACTGAGAATGAGGAGCACTTGGATGACAGTGGGCTCAGGGAGGGTTAGAGCGGTCAGGCAGAGGCACATCCCAGATCCTATTCCACTCAAGAACTCATTTGCCACACTGGCAAATGGGGACAACCAAATAGAGGTACCCAGAGAAGTGGAAGGAAAGGATGTGGAAGTTAGCAAAGGAGGTGACCTCAGTGGGGAGAGCAGTGGAACCCAGAGGAGGAAGTGAATCCTGGTGGGGGACTCCATCATAAGAGGGGTCCAGCTAGGAACACAGGAGGGGGAGGACAAGGGAGGTGAGATGCCTACCAGGTGCCACGGCATGAAGGGATGGAAGTAAGGTCCTGGGGATCACTGGGAAGGCAAGATGGGAGGGTGAGCTGGATGTCATTATCCACCTAGGTACTAATGACCTGGCAAATGGGGAGCGGAAGGAAGTTCAGGAAGAGTTTAGGAAATTGGGGAGGGGTCTTAAGCAGGTAGCTACTTCTTTCACTTTCTCAGAAGTACTACCTGCGAGAGGCAAGGGAGAGCATGGGGTGCATGCACCAGGAACTTTAACTCATGGTTGAAGAACTGGTACTGCGAGGAAGGGTTTGGATTCATTAGTGACTGGGGACCCACCTGGAGGGATGGAGGTTTGTTCAAGCCTGATGGCCTGCATCCATCCTGGAGGGAATCCAGCACTAATGATAAGTTTAAATGCCACTGACAAGCATTTAAACTAGCAAAGGGGGGTGGCAGGCCAGCAAGGAGGGTACCTACTTGCTCACCCCCCACAGCTAGCAGTGGAACCAGTGAACCGGAGGAGTGGCTATCTCTACAAAGCAGTGTGCAAAAGATGGAGATTAGCACCCAAGAGGTGGATCGGCAGAAAAGGGGCAAAATTCAGCAGAAGGGCAGACAGCAAGGAGATCCAGGGATAAAGGACAACCAAGGAAGGTGCTGGAGTAGAACAGCGAAACAGTCTAGGGAGGTCAAATCATGGAAAGCCATGCGTGCCAATGCCAGGAGCCTTAGCAACAAAATGGAAGATCTGGAGGCTGTCATGGTGCAGTCAGACCTGGACATTGTGGCCATCACTGAAACCTGGTGTAATGATAACCATGACTGGGAGATGGCCATACCTGGCTACAACATATTCAGAAGAGACAGGGCAGGTAGGAAGGGAGGAGGAGTGGCACTGTATTTGAAAAATGACATAAGGGCCACAGAGATCCAGGAGGAACAAAATTGGGGAGAGATACTGTAGGTTAAGCTAGAAAGGAAAATGGGGTCAGCCATCCGCACAGGTGTGGTCTATAGACCACCAGCCCAGGAGGAAGAAACAGATAGGAAGCTGATGCTAGCCATCCAAAGGATGGCAGACAAGGGTGAAGTAGTGCTGGTTGGAGACCTCAATATTCCAGACGTGGACTGGTGCATCCCAGCAGCAGCATCAACTAGGAGCAGATTTATCCTGGACTCCCTTCAGGGTGCCTTCCTCAAGCAACTGGTCATGGAACCAATTCGACAGAAGGCAATACTGGACCTTGTGCTCACAAACAGGGACAGTGTGATGGGGGTAACAGTGGGGAAGCACTTGGGGAACAGTGACCACCAGTGATTGTGGTTTGAAACCACAGAAAGAGCAGAACTAAACCACACAAAAACATGTATCCTGGATTTTAGGGGGGCAGACTTTGGGAAAATGGGGAGATACTTGAAAGAGGCATTAAGGGGAATGGGGCAGGAATCAGTGGTTGAGGAACAGTGGGAAGTATTTAAAATGGGGATTACAAGAGCAACAGAATTATGCATTAAGCAGGTTAGCAAGAGGAAAAGGAAGAGGATACCATTATGGTTTTCCAAAGAGGTAGCAAAGAAAGTGAAAGCCAAAAAGATTGCATTTGGACATTGAAAAAGACACAGGCAGAAGGGGATAGGGAGAAGTACCAGGAGAAGCAAAGGGAGGCAGGGAGGTCAGTAAGGGAAGTCAAAGCTCAGACAGAAGAACACATTGCAAAATCAGTGGGTAGAGGGGAAAAAACCTTTTACAGGTACATAAGTGAAAAAAGAAAGGCAAAGGGAGGGATAATGAGACTGAAGGGGGATGATGAGGGCTGCGTGGAGGATGACAACAGTAAAGCTTACATATTGAACAGGTATTTCTGCTCAGTCTTTACTCAGGAAGAGGAGGGTAATGGGTCTGAAGGGAGTACAAAGGGTGGGAATGGTGCAGAAATGGACACAAGTCCCTTTACTCGAGAAAGGGTCCTGAAGGAACTGGAAGTAATAAGAGTTGATCAAGCGATGGGGCCAGATGGGGTGCACCCCAGGGTCCTTAAAGAACTAAGAGAGGTGGTGACTGAACCTCTGGCTATCCTGTTTAGCCGATCACTGGAAACAGGGGAGGTACCCAAAGACTGGAAAACAGCAGATGTAGTCCCCTTATACAAAAGTGGGAACAAAGAGAAAGCGGGGAACTACAGACCAGTCAGCCTCACCTCGGTAGTGGGGAAGATCATGGAAGCACTACTGAAGGAGAGATTGGTGGAATATCTGGTTGTCAATGGACTACAGGACCCAAGGCAGCATGGTTTCACCAGGGGGAGGTCATGTCAAACCAACCTCGTTGAATTTTTTGACTGGGTAACTAGGGAGGTGGATCAGGGGAGGGCAGTGGACATGGCCTATCTGGACTTCAGCAAGGCCTTTGACACTGTACAACATAGAAGACTGTTACACAAACTAGGGAATATGGGTGAGGGTAGGACAGTAGTGTGGTGGGTAGGTAACTGGCTGGGCGGCAGGACACAGAGGGTGGTGGAAAATGGCTGTCACTCAACAGAGGGAAGAGTGACCAGTGGGGTACCACAGGGATCAGTGCTGGGACCTGTCTTATTCAACATCTTCATCAGTGACATTGCGCAGGACCTAGAAGGCAGAATTTCACTGTTTGCTGATGACACAAAGCTCTGTAACAGAGTAGACACACCAGAGGGTGTAGACAGAATGAGAAGGGACCTGCAGAAACTTGAAGAATGGTCAGGGTTTGGCAGTTGAAATTTAATGCAAGAAGTGCAAGATAATGCATAACGGGCACAAAAACCCTGGCACAATATATCAGTTGGGGGGTAAGGATATAGTATGCACCAAGCAGGAAAGGGATCTTGGGGTTATCATCTCTGATGACCTCAAGGTAGGGAACAGTGTGACAAGGCAGCAGGTAAAACAAATAGAATGCTGGGATGCATAGGCAGGAATATCACCAGCAGGAAAAGGGAGGTCATAATTCCACTATACAAGACACTAGTGAGGCCCCACCTGGAGTACAGTGTACAGTTCTGGAGACCTTACCTAGGTAAGGACATAGACAGGGTAGAGAAGGTTCAGAGGAGAGCAACAAAGATGGTACATGGATTGCATCCCAAGTCATATGAGAACAGGTTGAAAGAACTGAATATGTACTCCCTGGAGGAGAGGAGGGAGAGAGGTGATATGATAGAGACGTACAAGTATCTTACAGGGAGGACCAGGGTGCAGGAAGTAAGCAATAAGACATGACAGGGTGTGCATGGAACAGATTTTACTGCACGGCTAGGGGCGTAATGAGGCATGAGGCCTTGGCCGAGTGCCTTTAGCCCCTGCCATGCTGTAAAATCTGTTCCTTGCACTCACCTGGAGTTTCTTATTGCGCTTATAAAATGGACTCCTGTTTTAAAAACCTTTTACATTTGGGAAAAGCATGTTTACATAGATACATAGATACATAGACAGTGTCGGCAGATAAGGGCCTATGGCCCACCCAGTCTGCCCATTTGAGCTTGTAAGTTCAGTTTGTTTTCCTAGAAGTCTGTTGCCCCTTACCCCTGACCTCCAGAATTCCTTTATGTCTATCCCATGCATTCTTAAATCCCGTGATTGTTTCAGCCCCACCACTTCCTCTGGTAGGGTGTTCCACTTGTTCACCACTCGCTCTGTGAAGAAATTCTTTCTCATGTTTCCTCTGAATCGTCCTCCTCCAACTTCATCCCATGCCCCTAGTCCTGGAACATCTTTTCACTTAAAAATAGTGTTTTCCTGCACCCTGTTCCTCCTGTAAGATACTTGTATGTCTCTATCATATCCCCTCTCTCCCTCCTCCTCCAGGGAGTACATGTTCAGTTCCTTCAACCTGTCCTCATAGGACTTGTGATGCAATCCATGTACCATCTTTGTTGCCCTCCTCTGAACCTTCTCTACCCTGTCTATGTCCTTACGTAGGTATGGTCTCCAGAACTGTACACCGTACTCCAGGTGAAGCCTCACTAGTGTCTTGTATAGCGGAATTATGACCTCCCTTTTCCTGCTGGTGATGCCCCTGCCTATACATCCCAGCATCCTATTTTGCTTTACCTGCTGCCTTGTCACACTGTTTCCCTACCTTGAGGTCATCAGAGATGACAACCCCAAGATCTCTTTCCTGCTTGGTGCATGCTATATCCTCACCCCCCAACTGATATATTGTGCCAGGGTTTTTGTGCCCCATATGCATTATCTTGCACTTCTTTGCATTGAATTTCAACTGCCAAACCCCTGAATATATACCCCAGTTTATATGTAGAAACAATAGATTTACTTGTGTGCATTTATGATCAAATAGTCCTTCTACTCACAACAAATGATGTCACTGATGATGTCATTGTATTGTTGCCTACCTTCTTCTTCCTGTTTTTTTCTCTGTTTTTCCCCACATTCAAGATATGGAATGTTTATCACAGAATGTTTACCATGGAATACATGGATTCAAAATTCTGCTCAGTTCCACTGCTAGAACGTTCCCTTTCTAACATACTATACACACACAACAAAGGCCTCTGTTACAGCCAGAGACTCAATTATCTCACTGTGAGGGCAAGGAGAAGAGATTTCCCTGATGAGCAGGTAAAGATAGTAGGGGAATTTTTCATGTCGGCAAAGAAACAGTTGTAATGAAAACTATAAACAATACTTAATGTTTCTATTTTTTATGTGTGTAAGGAGAATGTGTTGATGAGAAAGCAACATTTAATTAATCTGTTTTATTTTGTATTTAAGGTACTTTTATTTTTAGGGCCCATTGCAAGTGAATGTGATGCTTCCAGTTACAGGGCAAAAAACAATGGCTGCCAGTTGAGTTTTTAACATTCTATTAGCTTAATGATTCCAGTGGTGATCAGTCCACATTGGCAGCACTTTTTATTTTCCATGCATGGAACATAATTGCTACATGAACAACAGCCAATCAGATTTCAGGATTTTCTCTTGCCATTTTATAATACACTATTTTTAAGTGAAAAAGATGTTCCAGGACTAGAGGGCATGGGATGAAGTTGGAGGGAGGATGATTTAGAGGAAACATGAGGAAGAATTTCTTCACAGAACGGGTGGTGGACAAGTGGAACATCCTTCCAGAGGAAGTGGTGGGGCTGAAACAATCACGGGATTTAAGAATGCATGGGATAGACATAAAGGAATTATGGAGGTCTGGGGTTAGGGGCAACAGACTTGTAGGAAAACATAAACTGAACTTACAAGCTCAAATGGGCAGACTGGATGGGCCACAGGCCCTTCTCTGCCGACACTGTCTGTGTATCTATGTATCTATGCAGCCCTGGATCAATACAGTATATCCTAGAGGTTAGAGGAACGAGGTGTGAACAAGCTTGATACATCCAGCAGACCAGACCTGATTTTGATTCTCACAACCTCCACTTGCATACTGTGTGACTCTGAGCAAGTCACTTAACCACCCAGTGCTCCCAGGTCGCCCCTGAAAACAGGCACTTGTGCCTAGTGGGCCTTACCCGGTTACCAAAGACTTATGAATACAGTATCTGCAGCCATGGCTGCAGCATTGCAAGGACCCTCCCTCCCTCCCTCCTGACTGCTACTTTACAACTGGAGATACATGGGCCACTCAGTTCCCAGCCTCAGTTTCTACAAGTTGCTGTCGAAGATTTTAAATGTTACCTATTGTCTGATGTTCCACAGACATACCTGGTTCTGGCTACTCAATCTAAGTAAACTTTCTAATGAGCATCATTAGACACCGCTAAGGAAAATATGTTAGTGGTTCAGATAGCAAAGAAATTAGATTCACTCATCAGATGGATTTCCAGGTTAGACGACAGGATGGATTCTCAGTATCGAGTGGTAACCAGACATCAAATAGAACTGGAAGCCACACCTAAGGAGATTAGCATTTTTGAACAAAGAGTTAAATAAAAGGAAACAAAATATTATCAGTTGAAGCTTTAGCCACAGCTGAGTTAAGTGAAAACGTGTTCCTTCAGCGTTATAGGGCAGACTAGACAGACCACAAGGCCTTCCTCTGCTGACAGTATTCTTTATTTTATTTATTTATTAATTTTGTTAACTGGGTAGACCCACTGAGACATCCCTTTTTCAGGGGTGGCCCAGAATTAAATACAGATTTAAAAACAGGTAGAAACAATAAATAGACAGACTACATAGTCAGGACAAGTCAGATAAGACAGGGTTGCTGTACAATAAATGTAAGACTACACAGTTCATCAAAGCATAAATTCAACATGTGACAAGTGTTAATAACAATCTTGGGTTTCAGAAAGTAGGGATGGTAAACATTACACTAAGGTGCAAGTACAAGGTACAAAGAGATCCCTGAATGAGGGAGCATTATCACATTTTAGTACAGAGTGAGGTCACCTACTGCAGACACAGAGGCTCTGTTCTAGTAATATATCTTTAAGCCCTTTTTTGAAAGAAAAAAAAACATGGGCTGGATAGTCTAGTAGGGCAGTGGGTAGGCAGTTCCAATGGTTGGAGCTGAAAAGGCAAAGGACCTTTTTCCCACACAGGTTCTGATTTTTGGTGTTTACAATAAAAGATAGCTGGTGGACCAGAAGATCCTACTAGGGGTTTTGAGTTTAAGAGTGTCTCATAGGCTGGGGGTGCAGAGGGACCCTTTACAGGGCAGCACCTTAAGTAGTCCCATACAAATTGATCTAGGGGATATTAGGAAGATATTAAGTCTATTGGACCCCAACAAATCCCCAGGACTTGATGGAATCCATCCAAGGCTTATAAAGGAGTTGGTAAATGAATTAGCTCAACCTATAACTCACATATTTCAGCAGTCCTTAAACTCAGGTCAAGTTGTAGACGCATGGAAGGCAGCTACGGTAATTTCACTGTTCAAAAAGGGATGCAAATTAAATCCAGCAAACTATCGCCCCGTTAGTTTAACCTCTACCATTTGCAAAATAAATCATAGGGGGACTTATCAAGTAGTACCTGGTAGATTACATACAGGGAAATAATTTAACAGATAGCACCCAACACGGCTTTACAAGGGGCAGATCATGTCAACAGAACGTGCTGGAGTTCTATAATAAGACTAGCAAACTATTGGCATGGGGAGGTCAGTGGATGTGGTCTTTTTGGTCTTCACCAAAGCATTTAATAAGCTACCACATTCAGAGTTGGTGCAACTCCTTAGAGTTATAGTTATCCATGAAAACATCATGACATAGATTGACTCCTGGTTGATGGAAAGGAAGTAGCGAGTCAGTGTTAGGGGAGTGCTCTCTGATTGGATGGAGATTACAAGCGGGGTTCCACAGGGATCGGTTCTGGGCCCATGCCTTTTTTAATATCTATTTATCATCCCTACAATATGAACAGCAGGGCCTTTGGTTGATTAAATTTGTGGATGATTGTAGAGTGGGAGCAGGCATACATAACCCCGCAGATGCAAATATACTTCAGGATGCCCTAAACCATATCTTCGTGTGGTGTAACAAATACAGTTTACAACTAAATCCAGATAAATGCACAGTAATGCATTTAGGTGAAAGAAACTTGAAGCATAAATACTATCTAGGAAATACTATTCTTAGGCAAATGACTGAAGAAAAAGATTTAGGGATTACCATATCTGACGATCTGCAGTTCAAGGCTCACTTCAAGAACACTAACCAGAAGGCAAACAGAGTATTAAACTGTATTTTAAAACATATTTCCAGCAGGAAAATGGAAGTATTCATCCAGTTGTATGCGTCCCTGGTTAGGTCAGTCCTGGAGTATGGGTACAGGTCTGGTCACAATATAAAGAGAAAAGAAAAACATGTTAGAAAGAGTTCAGAGAAAGGCAGCTCGGGTCATAGAAGGGCAAAAGGGAAAGGATTATCCAACTAGATTAAGGGATCTGGATTTGTTCTCTCTGGAGTATAGAAGGGCCAGAGGAGACATGTGTTTACTATTTAGAGTGATGACAGATGATGACCTATGGGAGAGACTAGGGTTAAACATAACGGAATAAATGTACAGCACTAGTGCACATCCACTAGAATTAAAAGGAGAACAGTGTAGGACCTGGAAGAGGCAAAAATGGTTTATACAGAGAGTTATATCATTGTGGAATACCTTGACATTAGAGATAGTGGGAAGTTCATCTATGGATAATTTAAAATTAAAACTGGACAAACCACACAGAGCAGGAGGGTATTACCATTTAGTTAATTGGTGAGCACAAAGACGTAAGTGTAATTAGCTCAGAATAACCTATGAGAGCTATGAGTCTGAAGGCCAGACAGAGCAGAGGGCACACAAGCCGACCCTTGAGTGATGCCCAGTTCCGTGAATGAAGTGCATTACGATGATGTTCTCTGGATGGAGCACCTGCAGTACAGCACCCAGTTTTGCTATACCGAACTTTGAGTTTATTGACTTCAGAGTACCTAATGGTCTGCAAGAGAGGGGCACCATATTGCAGGAGGAGGAATAGCATGCCAGTGCAATTCTGGGCTGTGAATGTTTCAGGAGTAGTGATGTTTGCTCCTGTAACTCTGTGCACCTCAGTGTATTTGGTAGGCCAAGCAATATTTCTAAAAGATCTGCTTGCCATTTAGTTGCTGTCAGCTGTAGGATATTTACTGGGTCCTCTCTGAAGCTCATGTCTAGTACATTAACTTTTTATTTCAATAAGCTGGATGAACTGATACTAGAGTTTTAACTGCACACCTGTTTCATTTGTGTTTGTCTACCTTGAAATCTATTTACAGCCTTCTGTCTCCCCCGAGGGTCTGTTGAATATGTTGTCTAGCAATTTGCAACTGTTTGCTATATTACGTGGAGTGAAATAATAACAGGTTTATAGGTGAAAACATGTCACTCTCTGTCTTACTTACTTGCTAAACTGTTTATAATATTATGCATTCTTGCCGAGGGTCCATTGAATCATATTGTATTTCAAGGACAGCTTATTGGCACCACCAGGTTGGAGACTAGAGGTAATCATCTGTCTTTTTTTTCAAATATCCATCAAGTATTCATACTTGGTCCCCCATATTATGACTAATTATTATTCAGTACTTGAATATGTAGAAAAATAGGTGAAATATTAAACATAAAATTAAAAAAGTGTTCTAGCCCTCATCATATGCCCAATGCTACTCTAGGCCACTCCCTCAACACTCCTATAATTTCCCACCCTCCACCTCTTTCTTGTTCTCACAGATTGATTTTTGCTTTAAAATTTTTTTGTGGGGCAATACATACATTTTTGAGGCTAGCTTAGTACCCCTTAACTAAACAGCAGCCCACTAGAGCACTCATGCTATCAGGCAAGGAATCACCAGACTGAAGACCATGAAGTGTGCAACTGTTAAGTGGAGGCAAAGTGGTGTGTGTCACAACAGTGTGCATTTGAATCTAAAAAAGCTGCATATGAATCAAAAAATGGCATAAACCCCAATCTTGCCATTTATTATGCAAAGTACAAAAAAGTTGCAACATTTTGTTGCAAATGGAGACAACACTTTGAAAACTGGGTTGGCAGAAACACAGATTTGGTCAGACACCAATGCATTGTGTATCTACATCTGCATCTGGCCCTTTTAAAATTTAGCTCCAAATGTTCAAAGAGTCTGCTAGTGTGTGTGCCAAAGTGTGGATGCGTCGAAAATGACTGTCACTAGAGAAGCAGACTAGAGGTACAATAAGGCCATCTTCTGATGTATGAAATTGTCTTATCTTACATAGTCACTGCAGTTCCTATTGTATACTGATTTCAGTGACAAAACAAATCTGAGTTATTCATAGATCAACTGTTACCAGTGACAGGTATAACATTAGACAGTGCCTGAGAATAACTGCAGTTCATTGCATACTGGCAAGCACCTATCATTCTAGCACAAATTAAAAATTTACAACCAGGTAACAGAAAGTATAACACATGGGTGCATGTAAAGAATGTGGTGGAGATTTCACTGAGTGAAGTAATGATGTAGCCAGCTATACACAATGAAATTATGAGTGGCAGCTTTAACTTCCCCTGCAGTGCAAACTTCAGGTATGTCAGCCAATTGGCTGCTGTCCAGTTCCACAATGAGAGGGGTTTTAGAGGGATGCCCAACTGCTGGCTTTCATGCTCTCTTATCGGCAAGGTTTCGGAGTACAACCTGGTTGATGGCTTTCACTTTGGGCCTGATTCTGTGGATAAGTTTGACTTATCCCAGTGCCACTCTTCAACCCCTGTATACAGGTTCTTTGGCAACCCACAGTACTATTACCACTTTGATTATTTGATGCAATTTATTTCTAGTGGAGTGTTACAGGTCTATAAACTCCAGCAAACAAAACACAGAATGGGAGATAACAATAGAGTTAAATAAAATCAAGATACCAAACACAGTTCTTTGGTGGCTAGACAGTGGGTTGACTATCAAGGTAAGCAATTTAATGTTTTGTGATGTGTGATGGTGGATGTTTTATTCTCTGCTTACTGTCTCTCTATAAGGAATCCCATTTTGTTTCAGAATGACCTCTGAAAGGCAATGGATGATGGTGTTCATAGTCTGTACTGATCAATATTCTTAGTCCTGAACATTAAATGAATCAAAATTATTCCAAAACAAACCACCATTATTGATGGGTCTTGTTAGGTAACAATGTTTTACTAGAGTTTTCGATCTCCAGAGGCAATGCAGTCCCTGGTGAGTCTGTTCACACAATTTGTAAAGTCTATTTCTACATTCATGAATAAGACATCTTGTTTAAAGGAGTAATTCAACATAAAGAGGGGTTCCTTCCTGAACAATTCAAGTACAGCTAGAAACACAGTACTGTATATCAAAAGGGCAGCTTTTTCAAAGATGGTGTGTCCTGAATTTACAGGCCATCATGCTAAATGTTTTTTGCAGCACTTGCTCTCCTGACCACAAATGTGTCAAACAACATTCCTAATGAATACAGGAACTTCAGAATGATGACTGTAAAACAATGTGTTTTTCTAAGCACTAAGTGTGTCTCTATGCTTCTTGTGTAAACACTGTGAGAAGTGACTTATACATCAAACTTGTTTTTGTTTTTTTGAGGAGTAAGAGGATCCACCCAATTTACTTCCATAAACAAAAGCCCTACTTTGGATATCTAAAAGAAATATTTTTTTCTGGAAGGAATCGTTTTACAAATACAGCCAGGGTGGTAAATCAGAAAAATAACATTAACTGTTTTAATTACCTTAACTTGGAGTGTCTACTTGTTACCTGTAGACAGCTACACACAGTGAAGTGAATATCTGAAACTTGTCAGTTGCATGATTTTGACATATTGTACTGTTATCCTGAAACTGGATTATAGAAACACATTTTGTAAAAATCACAGTTGGAAGTATATGGTCTCCTCCAAGTCCAAACGTGTACAGTGCTACAAATTGTGTGTACAGAAAGTATTTACAAGTTAGTTTTCCCATAGCACAAATACAAAGCTTTTCTTAACATGGATGCTTATTGTAAGTGTATTTTCTAAGCCAAAATGTTCACAAATGCGTTCTTTAAGAAATTTTCCAATATCCAAATCCAATATATTGGCAAATGTTATGAAATATAAGAATTAGACACGTGTAATGTTGTGTATTGAGCTCCTCTCATTATGTATTTTTTGTGTATTAATCGCTCCTCATTACTACTTAAGACATTTGCATTACACAGATAATAATGGATGGGTTGTTGTATATTACAAGATTTTTTTCCATACCTGAGGTGTGTAATACCACCTAAAACCTAAGTGCAAAGCATGAATGGTTTGTGATGGTATAACACACTGAGGGTGTGTCTCAAAATGTAACACCTCAATCTTTATTTTATATAACTGCTGGTTGGTTTAGTGCTGTGTGTTAAAAAAAAAGCCATTTTCCTTTTCTGTGGCATTTGTTTTCTATGAGTATGATATGGCAGCAGCTTTCATTTTCAATGGCTGACACTCACACCATAATAACCAGGTTCCATTCTGTAATAATTGGCTGGTTGTTATGGCATTGGAAAGTGGTGTTAGTCCAGACAATAACTGGGCTCACCAGTAATTATAAACAAATGATTGTCCCCCAGATCATAAGTCCCTCTTGCTCCAGCCTTTGATGAATTTACATTCAACAGCTTAAATCATTACAATGTGTTGCTTGGGAAATAATTATGATGTCACAAACAGAGCACTGTAACACCACTGGAGGTACAGGTGTGAGTGGGAGGACTGGGGACAAATACCGTGTATTCATGCAAATATCTTCAGTAATACAGAATGAGGGGAAATAAATACAGAAATGTAATGAAATGCATACTGAATTGTATGTGAATACCATATTTTTGAAGGTTTTTCTGGATACTGTAGTATTGCTTAAAATACCAGTTAAATGTGAAAGGAAGCCATTGAAAATATGTGTACATTCAAATGATTTATTGTTTCTTTCGATTCCACTGAATTTCTTGTCATGCTTCATCTACATTTTCCCTTCAGCTATTGCATGATTTATATTTGGTTTGATTGAATCAGTGAAATGCAGAGTGAGCTATAAAAGCTAGAGGAATGGTCTAAGGCTTGGTAGTTGAAATTCAATGCCAAAAAGTGCAGGGTAATGTACCTAGGGAACTGGAACTCCCGGATGGGGTACTGGATGGGTGGGATGAGACTTAGCACTACATTTGAAGAACAGGACCTTGGCGCTATCACCAGTGACTTCTTCAAACAATTGATTCAGTGCAACAAGGCATGTAGCAAAGTGAGTAGGATGCTGGGCTGTATCATGAGGGGTACTGATGGTAGAAGGGAAGAGGTAACACTTCCCCTATATAGATCCCTAATGAGGCCACACCTGGAGTACTGTACCCAGTTCTGGAGTCCTCACCTCAGGAAAGCTATAGATAGGTTGGAGGTGGTGCATTACAGGGTAACAAAAATGATTCTGGGATAACAGGGCAGGTCCTATGAGGAGTGCCTCAAGGCACTGAGCATATACTGTCTGGAGACCAAAAGGGAGAGGGGTGATAAGATAGAGACCTTCAAGTTCCTAAAAGGAAAGATGAACAATGGAGGAATATTTAGCTTGAATACTAGTTCACAGTCATGTGGACATGAGTGGAAAATGACAGGAGGGAGGCTCAGAAGAGACATGAGAAAGTATTATTTTGCAGAAAGGGTGGTGGAGCCATTTAAACTGTCTGCCAAAGCGGTGGAGTTAAGCTGTGGATACGTTCAAGCAGGGTTGAGATAAAATGAAGGGTCTAGTGGTTGCTCAGGGTGGCAGACACTGGGAGGGGAATGGGTGGAAGGATGAAGAGGGCTAAGACCCTTGGAGGAACAGTAGGTCCCAGTGTTAAATGGGAAACTCGAGCAGACTGCATATGTTTCTGTTTCCATTTTTTTTCATACTGCTACAGATTGGGATGTGCCTGGTGCCTCTTCATTGTTTATGCTATGTTTCTAGAATTTCTGGACATTTAGATATGTCAGGCTACACTTTCCTACTGTATTAATTGATCTGTGGAGGATAGTGGAGACAGATATTTAATAATAAACTAATGATCCAGGAGAGAAAAACATTGATGTACACACAATAGCCATTTTGATGTACACGTAATAGCCAATTTTCTTTATTTATTCTTTTTCATATTCTGGGCTGCGGACTCCAAATGTAGGAACTACAAATGCATGTGGTATTTCCCAGGACTGTGTATCACACATACCAGTACAATTATTACATCAGTTTCTTCTCACTTGGTTCATTCCAGTCCCAGTTCTTTTTTTTTTTTTTATCTTTCTTTTTTTCTCCTCACAGATTAGCTCCCATCTACAAAACACCCCAGCCCAGCCATCCTGACGTCCACCGGGACTTACCACCAACTTTCCTCCCCCAGCACTTACCCCTACTGGGGTCGGCAGGGTTCCCCAATCCCCAATGTTAAACTGGATCCAAATCCAGACAGCAGGCCCAGGTAGTCAGGTGCAGGGCCTGCTGCTGGCATTTTCTCCATGTGGTCCCTGATGGGTGTGGCATGTAATGATGTCATGCTGCATGCTGCATCCTCCAACACGACATGAAGCCACATCTGCCATGCCCCCCCTGCACTCAGGCTGTCCCAAGCTGCCTTCTCCCAGCTTCTGCTAGGGGCCAGATGAACACCAGACTTTGCAAGTTCTCCCCAGTAGAGGAGGAGAGCAGTCCTTTGGATGCTCAATCCTTCTCCCCCGGCCCCTCAGCTGACCCTCTGAGACCTCAAGTTTACTCATTTATTTATTTATTTAACTTTGTTGACTGGGTGACTGCACTGGCAATGAATGCCTTTTTCAGGCACGACTCGGATGCAATAGCACAGACAAGGAGGTAGTACATCATAACTCAGACAAAACCAAAATGAACAGTATTGGTTTAAGATACCTATTACAGAAGTGCACAAATGTGAACAGTAGCAAACATAAGGGTTGTAATGAAATATGAACATACGAACATACAAAATTTGCCAGCAGATAAAGGCCTAGAGGTCTATCAAGTCTGCTCGAATGTGCAGCTAGCACCCCTTATTCTGCAGCTGCCCCTTCCTTCCACCCTTCCCCTTCATTGACCATCCCCCTTGTCCTGTCCCATCCCCTTCTGAAGCAGTCCACTGTTCTACTGGATACCACTTCTGAAGGTAACACATTCCACCCAGCCACCACCCTCTCTGTAAAAAAGTGTCTCCTCATCTCCCTCCTGAACCTTCCTCCCTCCAGTCTCATATCACGGCCCCTGGTGTCCCTCCCCTCCCTTACTTTGAACAGCCCCTCTGTACCTGTCTTGTTTATTCCTTTCATGTACTTAAAGGTTTCAATCAGGCCCCCCTCTGTCCCTCCTCTCCTCCAGCGAGTACATGTTCAACTCCCTCAGCCTCCTCTTATATGATAAGTCCCCCAACCCCTTGATCATCTTTGTCGCCCTGCGCTGCACCCTCTCCAGTAACTTAATGTCCCTCTTCAGATATGGGCACCAGTACTGCACGCAGTACTCCAGGTGTGGTCTAACTAATGACCTATACAGTGGCAGAATCACTTCCTCCTTCCTCGAGGACATACCCCTTGCAATACAACCCGGCATTTTGTTGGCCATTGCAGCTGCCTTCCTACGTTGAGCCGAGTTGTTCATTGACCCTGTAATGAGCACCCCCAGATCCTTCTCCTCCTCGGTCTGGGCTAGCTGCACTCCCCCAGCTGGTAACTCCTCCTTGGCTTCTTCATCCCAAAATGCAGCAACTTGCACTTTTTGGCATTAAACCCCAGTTTCCAGGTGTCTGACCAGGTTTCAAGCTTTACCAGATCATCCTGCAACCCCTGCCATCCCCCTAGGTCATCCACCACTGCTCCTACCTTGGTATCATCAGTAATCAGACTGATCTTGCTCTTGACGTCCAATGATATGTCTGCAATGAATATCCAAAACAACACTGGTCCCAACACCGAGCCCTTTGGAATACCACTTGTCACTACCCTTGGGTGTGAGAGCTCCCCACCCACCACCACCCTCTGTTGCCTTCCCTGAAACCAGTTCCCTACCCATCTCACCAGCTTTGCACCCACCCCTGTGCCTTCTAACTTACTTCCCAGCCTTCCATGCAGCACAGAGTTGAATGCCTTACTGAAGTCCAGATACAGGACATCCACTGCATGGCCTCTGTCCAGTTACCTAGTTACCAAGTCATAGAACTCAACCAGGTTGGTTTGGCAGGATCTGCCCCATATGATGCCATGCTGTCTGCTGTCCTGTAGTCCTTTGGCCTCTAGGAGGGCCACCAGCCTCTCCTTCTGGATAGTCTGAATTAGCTTACCCATGATGGATGTGAGGCTCACTGGTCTGTAGTTTCCCAGTTCATCCTTGGGGCCACTCTTGTGGAGGGGCACCACATGAGCAATCCTCCAGTCCTGAGGTACACACCCTGAATGTAGTGAGGCATTAAATAGGTCTGCTAAGGGTCCTGCAAGGACCTCTGAGAGCTCGTTCAGTACCCTGGGGTGGATGCCATCTGGGCCTGGCGCCTTGTCCACCCTCAGTGCCTTCAAACCCTCTCGAACTCTGCCCTCCATGATTTCCCCATCTGTTACCCTCCCTCCCCCTGTTTCTGCCATTCCTCCCCCCTTGGGTTTCATCCCCTCTTCTCCTTAATAAATACCGAGCAGAAGTACTCATTTAGTGCTTCTGCCTTATCGCACCCTGCTTCCACCCAACCCCCCTCCTTCCTAATCCTTACTATGTGGTCCTTACAGCTCCTTTTCTCCTTGATGTACCTAAAGAAGTCCTTCTCTCCCTTCTTAATGCCTTGTGCCAGCATGAGTTCCGTAAATACATACAGAATGTATATAAAAAAACTTGCAATGTACAATGAGGGGAGAAGGAAGTGAAAATTTGCAGTCACTAGCAAGAGTAATAAGGGTAGTAGTACACATAGGGGGTATAATAACTGGAGTCATAAACAAGCAAGTACACATGCAGTTTGGGCAGGTAATAGTGAAAGGACGGATAGGGTGAGATGGATTAGTGGAAGCAGTTACAGGCATTAGTTGAGGAGTAATGACCTTTTAAAAGCTTAGTAAAGGTTGACAGTGTAGGATTTTTTGATGGGGATATGGACTTCCATATAGAGGCAGCTTGGTAACTAAAGGAGCATTGTTCCATGTTAGTATGAAACAGATTAACTGCAATATTGTTGTTAGAGACAGAGCAGTATGTAGGCCAATCAAGAAGCAAGATTTGATTGGCTAGGTAAGCAGGGGCTCCTGATTGCAAGATTTTTGTAACAAGTGAGGCAGGCGTTAGATTATTTTTGAGGTCAGGGGTAGACAGTTTAAGGTATTTAAAGTAGCTTTTTGCGCCCCTATTACCCCTCCCACCTTTACTTGGCAATGGGGGAGACATGTATATTTTTGTAATTTTCTTTCCATTACCCTGGGACCCCAGATTGTGGTCATGCATGTGTGCGGAGGCATGCATGCAATCCATGTCTCCGGTGACAGCCCTTCCACCCACCCGGCTTATTGCTAGGTTTCCCTTGTGGCCTGACACTGCCAACTAGCCTCCACAGGGTGACAGTCAAGAGCCAGGAAACCCCACGTCCCTCCCAGGAGAGGACAGGAGAGCTGCATCTACTCAATCCAGCTCCTTGCCCTCCTCCTTGTCTGACCCCAGTGGCCTGAGCTCAATCTCAAATCCAGGTCACTGGCATGGTGCAAGGTGTGGCATCCAGTGTCTCAACCCACAGCACCACTGGGCTGGCCCTAGATTAAGGTATTCAGCACGAGACAGTGATGGGCATTGAACCCACTGTCCAGGTTGTCAGTGTCACTGACTCTGAGCCAGCAAGCAAGCCAGTCTCAATCCTTTTTAAGAAAAATAAATTTTCATAACATTTCTTTCACCAGAGAAAGGTTTCTTAGTGCACAGTACCTTTTTTCCCCACCATCGGTAAAAAAACAGGTAAAACCCATAAAACAGCTTTGTAGAGTTTAGGAAACACTAGAATACAAAGCTATAAACAATAAAGGAGATAATTACTGTGGTAGAAATGGGGGAACATTGACTCAGTTTTAGGGGTAACATTAAGAACCTGATTCAGTTGTCAGTTCCAGGTGTAAAATGGTGAAGAATGGCTCCTCTGTAACACTGGCCCAACAAAAGATGTAAACCTGAATAAAAAGGTGTTAAAATGTGACATATAATGACGAAATGTATCCCTAGACCCATGTTACATATTTTTGATTCTACATGAAAGGTGATGGTTTTCCGCAGTGAATTTTGTTCACTTCCATCACTGGGTATTTAAAAAATAATTTAAAATTACTTTTTTAATAGAAACAACCAAAGTATGTCAGAACAGTGGATATCACTGACAGGGATATCATCGCTACTGATTTTACATGGTATTGCATGCTGGTGTAACTGTTTGTTTGAATCCAACATGATATTTTTGCTAGGACATTTCTTATTGATTGCCTTGCTTTGACTCTGTATTGTATTACCTTACCTTGTAATTCTCCTGGATCACACCTGAAAATAGGCACTTGACTGTCTAGTGTGCTTATCTGGTTAACAAAAGCTAAATAAATATATACATGATTTATGTAAATGTACTCCCCCTGTCCTGTAACTCAGCTTTGGGACATGCTTGAAAATGACACGCATACCCTAGCCCACCCTCCTGTCCAGCTGAAAATTTTAATAAGTAAATATCATTGAGAGGAAGATAAAAGAAAATGTCTGAAGATATTTTAAGTGGTTTCCTATCACATTTAAAGGAAACAGGGGCCATTCTGCCAATTGTTAACATGGCCATCAAGTGTTCAATTACCACCATTGTCTCAGAAGTGTTTGCGACTGTGTAGGGATGAGGGTGGGGGCCACAATGTAAATGAAAGCAAGAAAGGTAAGCGTTAAGTGGTGCCAGGTTGGGTGCTGCTACAGGCAACCAGCCCCTAGGGTTGCCTCCTGTTCAAGTTTAGACTGGATAACTTGGTTTTCAGGATCCTTATCCAGTCAGCTGGTTTTGCTTAAATGTAGTCAGGTTTGCCAGCCTTTCTGCACAGCGGTAGAGCATCCATCTGCAATGCTGACATCTTGGGTTTGAGAATGGACCTGGGAGTCAGAGGGAGGCTGGGGGGAGAGGGATCGCGCATCCCTAGGACTGCTCTTCTTCTTGGATGGAAGGGTAGGAGTGCACTCTGTGCTTGTCTGACCCCTGACGGAGGCTACGGATCAGTTGCTCTTGACTGCCCAGATACAGTGGGGGGCATGCTGAATGTTGGCACCATGGCACCCCATGTTGTTGCATGCCACACTCCACATGGGGTCTTTGGAAAAAATCCTCATGACTGCTGTGTATGATGCCCCTCTCCTCTGGCCCCAATCACCATCATTGCACTCTTGCATGACCTAGCACCATTGTCCACCTGTGGGGCATGACACCATGCCATGCCCTGGGGGGTAAGCCAGGGAGACAATGCAGATAGGTGCTCCCTGCCAGCATACTTGTTCTGGCATCGTGGGTGTCTGCACATCCCAGATGACCCTGCCCTGAGGGGGTAACCCAAGAGGTACCACCCAGAGGGAGGTCCCTGGGCGAGGAAGGGGTCCAAGGAGAAGTGGGGTCTGAGTTCTTGGTGGCTGCAGCAACTAAAAGCATACAAAATAAATAAATAAATGTTGTCAGCTTTTTGTACCATTCTAAGTGTTTATATATTACAATTAAAACTGAGTTTACCAAATTATCCATTGTTTTGACTGCATGTTCAGGTTACTAAGAACTTCTGATGTCACAGTCCTTTGTAAAATCATCCTGTCTGGGAGGTGTAAAGTATAGCCATTAAGACCCTTTACCAGTAAATCATGCTAATATTTTCCACTATGAATTTTAAGTATGATCTTTTACTGCAAGGAAGCAAGCAAAATGTTATTTCTAAAGCATCCATACCCGGAGGATCTAGGTGCTGAATAATTACATGTTAAATATAAAATCAACAAACTAAGATAAAACAGATAAAACAGATGACTGGGTGCAAATGATAAACTAAATAATTGAACAATATCAAACAGCCATTGAAATTAATACAAGGCAAAGCCTCCTTGATATATGGGACCATTTTACGATTGTGATAGGAAACAGTTTTTATACCGTTATACACTCTCATGTGTTCCTATTTTGTTTATCCTATATTCTGAAACATCTTAGATGCATTTTTGTTAAAATAACTATCTGATTTTTATTGGCTTTATTAATATATTGCTTACCTCTATCCTAAGTCCTCAGCAGATCCTACTCTCATTTCTATACTACCTGAAATATTCCATGATATTAGCTACACCATTACAGGCATTCAGATGACTAGCATAGGTGGTGTGTCTGAAACTGTGCAATATCCTAGAAATACAAAAAGGACCAGCAGTAGCTGCTTAGCTATAGGGAACACAATGCAGAACCGAGGACACCACGAACATTGATAATGTATGAAATGCGTTGGTTAAGGCACATCAAAATACATGATTGACAGAAAAAAGGAAAATGGGAAAGTATTTAACAGAGGTTAGAGCAACAAGCTATGAATGAATTTGGTACATCCAGCAGACCTAGGTTTGATTCCCACAGCCTACACTTACATACTGTAGGACCCTGAGCTAGTCACTTAACCATTCTGTGATCTTGGGTCACCCCTAAATGGGCCTTATGCCCAATAGGAGTTAACAGGTTACCAAAGAATAAAAAATAGCAGTATAAATTGATTTCCCATAATTTTTAAAATCTATTCTGACATTACAAATGGGTTTGATAGATGATGGTATATTCTTCAATCTTAAAAAGAATGTGGAGCCAGAGGCAGAGTTGGGGGTGTGCTTTACCATCCAGTTTTCACCTCACCTAAAGGCAGCGACAATAGCCCTAATAACACAGCCACCGACAAGAGTAAAAGCACTTCAGCAGCCAGTACTCACTTATGAACAGATGCAAAATAGTACAGCTTCTTGCATAGCATGCAGAGTTCATTTAAAATCACAGAAGCAGACATTCTATAACGCACACACTGTTTTTTGCCGAATTAACAAGCAAGTGAGATTGGTGCCCCTGCAAATGGGCTGCAGGGCTATACCCAGTGAGCGGAATGCCACGGCACAGCTGGTTACAGTTGATTGCACATCTACCTCCTGGTCAGAAGGTTATGAGTTCTAGTCCCACACCAGGATTGGGCTCATACCATTAACAGTGGCACACAAGTGTAGTACTGAGATATTAAACAGAGGTCCTGTCTGCCTTTTCTGGTGGTTGTTCAGGTGGTTGTTAAAGATACCATGTGTCACTTCTCAAAAAGAGTAGGCAAAATTCCCAGTGTCCTGGGCAGATTTTCCCCATTCACTAGAAATGCCACTAACAGCTAAATAAGGTTTGATTTCAGTGGGTTTGCATCATATGTCCCCTCAGGACAAGGCTGAAAATAGGCAGTACTGTTTAGCCCTCCTTTTCTGTTCAATAAAAACCAAAATGTAAAATTGAAATAAAGACTCCCCCCATCTGTAATGAGGAGTGCTGCAACCAGCAGAGAAGGACTAGTGGGGAACATAGATTGGAGGAGGCATGCCATGGACCAGCATCTCCTGAACAGGACTGAGGCTTGGGAAGGAGTACCAATGGATATCAGGGATGGATGGATGGATGGATGGATGGATGGATGGATGGATGGGTGGATGGATGGATGGATGGGTTAAGGAGAATTTGCTCAGGAATCCACTGGTCTGCCAGGAAGGAGATCATTGGCTACAACATTCAAGAGTTACTAGGCAACTAAGATCTTTGGGTAAAGGAGGATGGAGTGGGGAAAAATGTCTAACTGTCATGCCCATCAGCAGTAGGATCACTATATGGTGTAGCATCATGCGACTTGTGCTGTGCCATACTACACGTCCATCATAGCTGCTAAACATTATTTTTGTGAGGGTAAACACAATCAGGCAATCCAGTCTGCAAAGGAACCAAGTAGTCGTGTAGTGGTGTACAGCTTTCATTGATGTGTGTTTATTAAGCAAGAAGGCTTTTTACAGTTATGTACTGTAAGTGAGACTGAGATAGCCCAATATAGAAAAGTTGTTTCAATCAGCCTGAAATCCCTCTGCTTCTGTAACTCAGATGTGGGATGGGTCAACTTAGTGATATTGAAATGTATTGTGAATATAACAAGCCTCTCTCCTCAGTGGCTCAAGGCACGTTTCCAAAGAGCATCAAAGGGCTATGACACACCCTGACAGCTGTTCTCTGGAAGGAAATTACCCAGA
Organism: Neoceratodus forsteri; assembly: GCA_016271365.2. NCBI lineage: Eukaryota > Metazoa > Chordata > Ceratodontiformes > Ceratodontidae > Neoceratodus > Neoceratodus forsteri. The sequence continues at coordinate 1,613,104,429 of CM057452.1, forward strand.
GACAGGGGCCTCGATTTTCAAAGGTCAGAGAATGATGCAAGGTGCTTGAGAAAAAAAAGAATGTCACAGGGAGCAAGCTGCGTCAAAACTTGCGTCAGTTCGGATTTTCTAAAGCTGCTTGCATCAAAACCAGAAATACCTGTGCCAAAGTGTCTTGCATTAGGCTTGCATCAAAAAAATGGGTGCACAATGTCACAACGGGGCTTGCATCAAAAAATTATGCACCATTCCCTTTTTTATGGTTTTCAAAGGTGGAAGCTGTTGACACTGCACCAAAAATGCATACTGCTGTTAGACTATCCAGAGCTGGTCTAAAGGACACTGGAGCATATAAAGGTGAGGATAGATTATGTAGTGGGTTGTTTATAGAGCTAGTATTTCCCTGCAGGACTAGTTTAAAGCATTTTGGGGGCTTAACATGTAATTTTCTTGCCATTTCATCTGGAGTACTTTTTGACACAGTTTGAGTCATCTCTCACCCCATGCATCATCTTTTTGATGCAGCCTGTATAAGATTCTCACCTCATGCATCTTGTTTTGATGCAGCTTGCATCATTCTTGCTCCATGCATCACACATCTTTTTGACTCAGTTTGAGTCATTTCTCGCCCCTGCATCATCATTTTGACTCAGCTTGAGTCATTTCTTGCCCCTGCATCATCTTTTTGACTCAGCTTGAGTCATTTTCACCCCTACATCATCTTTTTGATTCAGCTTGAGTCGTCCTCACCACCTGCATCATCTTTCTGACTCCGCTTGAGTCACTCTCACCCCCTGCATCGTCTTTCTGACTCAGCTTGAGTCATTCTCACCCCTTGAATTGTCTTTTTGACTCAGCTTGTGTCATTCTCATCCCCTGCGTCATCTTTCTGATTCAGCTTGAATCATTCTCACCGCCTGCATCATCGTTTTGACTCAGCTTGAGTCATTTGTGCCTCATGCATTTTTGACTCAGCTTGCGTTAGTCTCTCAACATACAAAATATTTTTGATGCAGCAGACCTCTTGTGTCATTTTGGGGGACTTTACAACAGAGAACACTTTTCTTGCAAAATACAGTGCACAGTATTTGAAGCACCTGGATTTGATGCACCTTGCATTGGTCTAAGAGCCCTTTGAAAAGCTAGCCCAGGATATCTGAATGTTCATGCTGTGGATGGTCTTACTTAGCTAAGAGTGAGAAACTAGAGCATGAATATGTGTGGTTCTGCCCTTCACCCTGAAGGCTTACATAAGATGAAGGCATAGGGGCAATTCAGGGAAAGAAGGCCTGAGCTTGGGGTAGAGAGAGCAAGAAGCCATCTATCTTCTCTGGCTGCAACTGAGCTGAGGGGGCCTGTGGTCCTAGGGGTGGTGACAGAGTCCCTGGGGTCAGGTGGCACTGGTCCCCTTGAGCCTGGTCTCCAAAGAAGAAGACCAACAGAAGCAGCTGTTGGCAATGAGGCCCCAGAGAACTCACCACATGAGGAGCAGAGACCATCAGCCCACAAAGGCATATGCAGGTTCAAGCCTAGCAGTAGTGGAAAGGGATTGGGAAAACTCAGTCTGTGTTCAGAGCAAAACTGTAAGTTAACCTGACTAAATTAAATGCTCATTATGTAAAGTCCTAGCTAGTTTTACTGAAAACCCCTGGCAGGTAGGCAAGTTTATGGGTGTCAGGCAGGAGAGGGCCTGGCAAGGTTTATGTTTGGTACATCCCCATGTGAGGGATCAAACATGGGAGTCTGTTTTTTGGGTCACTGAGATCATCAGTGTAGTTTTGAAGGGAGGCACACATGGCTGGACCAGCCATTCATTAGGAACATAGTAGGGATTTCATATACCAATGTGCTTTCCACATTTGTTGTCCTACTGGACATATTAAGATATGTGTTAACACAGCTAGCCCTACAGGTATGTGCTTGCCCTGTCTGGGGAGAGTGCCACTATGGAAATGGTCTTGAGATTGGTGTGCCAACCAAACAATGAAATCACAACAGCGAAGACCATTACAATGACAGAAATTGAAAGGTCGCTGTAATGGTCCCTGCTGAACACCAGCATTGTGTTTCCCAGTGTTTCATCCCCTCCCTGAAATAACTTTGACTCAGAGTTGGTTAATTAAATACTGGGGTTAGTGGGATGTGCAGCACCCACATGGGGGGGTTCGATGGCCACTGCCCCCCAAAGATAACACAACTGAATACTGACAGCACAATGCCAATAATTGACATTGTGTTTGTCGATGTGGAGGATGTTGGTGACTTTGGTGTCGCTGTAGCATGGTAGATCCCTCGGGAGCACCAAGGCTCCAGGGACCTCACAAGGGAGGTTAGGGATTAGTAGGGCTGACAGAGATCCAGTACTTAATTGCAGCATGTCATTGTGCCCCATTAGTTCAATGGGTGAGCCTGGAAAACACTGTAGCTGTTGGGTGGGAAATAGACACCAGAGGCAGCTGGGTACCACCAGACCAGTACTGAGAAGCAGCAGTGGAATTATATGCCACAATAAAGGTGAGGGAGTTATGTAGTCTAGAACCCCACTGGTATGTGAAGGAATGTATGTGTGGGGCCTGACCCAAGAAAGAAGTTGTAGTATAGTGTGTGCAAGTACCACAGTGAAGAGATATGGCCAGAAAAATACCCCTAGAGCTGTTTACCACCTAGACAGCTACCAAATAAAAGCCAACATGTTTGATCAAAGCTCTGGTATGGACATTCTAGTTTGTGTGTGCTCTAATCTTCTTGGCACCCCAGAGTATGGTTTTAAGGTGACCCTGATCTCCATCGCTCTGACCTGGGTTGGGATTAACATAGTGTAGAACTGGTGTTTATGGCATAAGTGGGCTCTGGTGCTCTCCTGGATGAAGTATCATCCATACCCCTAGATGTAGTAGGGTGACCTGGGACTCCTTACACGTATTACTACAATGTAGGAAAAACATTCCTATCAACCAAGGAGGAATAGTACAGCAGGAGAATTAGACTTATCAGCTAGAAAGCTGACCAATGTTGTAAGACAGCAGAACAATATTATTTTTTTTTATTTACATTTATTTATTGTCTTGGAATTACAACCTTTAAGCTAGGAGCTCATTTACAAAGGTTCCATGTCAGGAAAGACAAACAATAGTACAATTACAGGTGCATTCATAGACATGCAGCAGTGCAGTATAATAAGCTACATAGGATACATAAATCATAAACATTTCCTTTACAAAGTACAAGGATTTACTAGTTAAAAAAAAATAAAACAACTTTGTATCAGAAGATGTCCATTAGGTAAAAGAGGTGAGGAGATGAGCGCAGCCAGGTGATAGCATTGTCAGGAGGGGAGAAGTGGTGAAAAGGGAATAGCGACTAGGTTGGAGGTGAAGGGGGGTGGGTGGGGAGGAACAGGCGGAGGGAGGGAATTAGACAGCAGGGAAGTAGAGTGGTTAGGAGGGATAGGGAAGATGGACCAGAAGAGTTGGGGTGAGGGGATAGAGGAGGGGAAGACATGAGAGAGAGTATGGTTTGACAATAAAGGAACACTGTATTGATGGTGCTTATCACCCTATATGCAATTAATTTCCTTTCATAATAAATGTCTTTGTATATATATATAAGGTGTATAGAGAAATATGCAGATCTAGAAGAGATACAGGTATATAAAATTATTCAAAATAAGATCCAATGAACCCAGCAAGTGCAGATAATGTTTTACTTCAAAAATGGGCATGTAGGAAAACTGGATTTAAACCATTGAACATTAATATTGTATTAAAGAGACATCTAATAAACACAAACTGGTGTAAAGGCTCACCAGGTAGTAAGTGGGAAACATGCCCAAATAAATACAGCTGACACTGCAATACCAGTTAAACACAAGTCACTGCCCCACCTTAGCAAGGAGGACATGTTAGGAGGCTTGGAAATCATAACGCATTCCAAGGGTAGGATGCCAAATGGACATCAGTGACAGCACAGTGATAGCCATTTTAATGTTCTGCTTACCACAGAAATGTTTGCAGCATTAAGGTACTGCACTATAGCACAGCATTTCCCCTTTACAGAAGTATTATTCAATGTACCACATAAGCTGAAGTGTTACCTTATTGTGCTTAGTCAGCACACTGACTAGGTCACTAGGTGACAAGCCTGGTGCTACAGGGATCAGTACTGGGACTGGTCCTCTTTAATGTCTTTGTTAACGACTTTACAGAGGGGCTAGAAGGGAAGGTATGCCTCTTTGCAGATGACACTAAACTCTGTAATAGGATAAACACTCCAGGAGGCTGGAAAAAATTAATAGGAATCTAAGACAGCTAGAGGATTGGTCAAGGGTGTGGCAACTAGGTTTCAATGCAAAGAAATGCAAAATTATGCACTTGGGGATCAGAAACCCAGGGCCATATTACAAAATGGGAGAGTAGCATTAGCCATCACCAAACAGGAAAGGGATCTGGGAGTAATCATATCTGATTATATTTTGGGCAGACTAGATGGACCTTGCAGTCACCTTCTGCCATCACTTTCTATGTTTCTATGATTACCTAAAGGTAGCCAGACAGTGCAACAAGCCCATGGGGAGAGCTAGTGGGATGCTAGGGTACATAGGGAGGGGTATCACCAGCAGAGAGAGAGAGGTGGTGTAACTGCTGGTGAGACCTCACCTAGAGTACTGAGTCCAGTTCTGGAGACCACATCTCTGGAAGGACATAAACAATGTAGAGGCAGTCCAGAGCAGAGCAACCAAAATGGTTCAGGGTCCTCATCACAAGCCCTATGACCAGAGACTGCAGGACATCAATATGTACACCCTGGAGAAAAGTAGGGAGAGGGGGAATATGGTAGAAACATTCAAATACCACAAGGGTATACATAAAGATCAAAAGGGAAGCATTTTTCAAAAAAAAAAAGATGTTCAAGAACACGGGGGCATGCTATGAAGCTGGAGTGGGGGGGAGACTCAGAGGAGATGTGAGGAAGTACTTCTTCAAGGAAAGAGTGGTGGATGACTGGAACAGCCTTCCAGTGGAGGTGGTGGGGGCAAAAATGGCAATTAGCTCCAAGAATGCATGAGATAGGCATAAGGGAACCTTACAGGTAGGGAAAGGGGTGGTGGCGGTAAAGACAGAGATCGAGTAAAGTCTGTGGTGTCACAGTAGGTAGGGAAAATGGGCAGATTAGGTGGCCCAAGAGGTCCTTATCCGACATTAAAATATATGTTTCTGTGTTTCTACTTCAGCTAATGTGGTACAATATCCCATGGTAAGGGCAAAGCAAATTGAGCGACTCAAAACGAGTGACCCAATTTGCGTACCCATATACAGCGACTGTGAAAAGATAGCAAGGGGGAATGAATAACAAGTTAGGTGGGACAGAATAGTAAAGGTTGAGGAGGTTAGCAAGTGTAGAGGTAGTAGGTTAAATAGTCAAATTTTGCAGGCTGCTGCAGAGCTGGCCGCCTGGCAAGGTGGTTACAGTCACTGCCTATGGTGCACATGGACCTGAGTTTGGGACTGCATGTAGGTGTCATGTTCTTTTATCTATGTGTTGCTGTTTATTTTTTTTTTGTACTGACCTCCTGTTCCCCCTAGGTTGTTCTCCCCATGCACGGGTTGTCTCTCCCACAATGGTCGCCCCTTCCCATGTTTTCCTCCCTCCCCCAGTGTTCACCCTCCCCCAGAGTTGATTATATTTACTTGAGGGTGTGGGGGGCATAGACCCCTGCACAAAAAGCAAACTGATAAGGCGCTTCATATAGGCAGTATGGTTTTGGTATTGTCACTGATTTTGTACTCGGCACAGTGCTGATCGCCAATTTTGTTTTCGGCGATTAGCACTCGCAATTTTGTGAGTCTCAATTTAAAACTTGCTCATATCACATGGAACCATGTGGTACTTTGAATAATATTTCAATAAGGGGGACATGCTATTGCAGTACCTTAATGTGGTAAATGTTTCTGTGGCAAAGCAGGTGACTGAAATGGCTGCCACTTTACATCTGTCTAAAATGTTTGTTAATAGGTAACATGTTGCCTTACATTTTAAAACAGAAAGGTAAGATATGAAAATATGATTTTTTTAAAGAAAAAAAGACCTCTGGTGCATGGAGTTCCTTTTCCCACAAGTTTAGCAGAAATACCCTGAACACCCCTTTTTTCAAAGTACTGTAGCTGTCAAATCTATGATTTAGTGTTGTTGTCACTGAACTGACTGATATTACCTGTTCCAGGAGTGTGTTCCAACCATCCACTACTGATTTTATGGAGCAGTTCTTCCTGATATTTCCCTTGACTTTTATTCCTTTCAGTAACATTATGTATTCCCTTGCTCTCTCGTCTTTGGACACTCTGAAGTACTGTATTCGATCTGATGATGCTAACCCTTTCTGGTATTTGATAGGATATCATGATGATGTTTCCCCTGGATATTCTCTTTTTCAGTGAAAAAAAGCCTTACAGCATTTTTTGTCAGTAAATCCTTCTACCGTAGCCTATTCAGTCCAAGCCATCAATCACCTCAGTGCAAGCTCTTTTCTGGACATGTTTTGAAAATGTCAGTATCTTTTCTCAAATATGAGGACTAAAATGGAACACTGCACATAACGTGGGACCTGATCAAGAATCTGTACAAGGACAAAATAATACCAAGTTTCTTGTGATACATGCAGTTTTTCTGTTTGATTTGCTAGCTGTCAGCCTGCTTTACTTGTCCCGTTTGAAAGTGCAGCCAATAACTACACACAGTTCCACTTCCTGTTGGATTTTGATAATCACGGTACCATTTAGGTAGTATTTGCCTTGAAATTCTTCTCTCTAAAATGCAAGCCTTTGCATTTCCCCACATTAAATTTTATTTACCATCAATCTGCTCTGCAGCTTGTCTAAATCTCTCTCTATATCCTGTATATCTCTCTTGCAAGTACTATCAAAAATTATAGAAAAAATAGTGAGTACTCAGCTCAGGAATTATCTAGAATCAAAAAACCTCTTAAATCCCTTGCAATCTGGTTTCAGAACAAGACCTAGTACTATTTCAGCACTTGCTAAAGTGACCAATGATTGGTACTGTGATCTGGATAGTAAAAAATTAATCTGTGCCGTATTCTTAGACCTAAGCAAGACTTCTGACACTGCGGATCACAGCCTACTTTTCTCATCATTGAGGAGCATAGGTCTGGACACAGTATCACTGCATTGGTTTACTGATTACCTCTCAGGACGATTCCGGCAGATTAAGGCTGAGGGTGTGCTCTCTCTACTAAAACCTCTCCAGAAGGGAGTGCCACGGGGTCAATACTTGGTCCCCTACTATTTACTATCTATATTAATAATATTGATGATTGCATATCCAAGGCAAATATACACATGTTCGCAGACAACATGGTTCTGTACCTTAGTCACCTGACTCCTGAAGCCACCTGTGCAGACCTCCAGGAGGACTTCAACTGTCTTCAGAATCAGCTTCTCTTCAAAAAACTCTTGTTAAATGCCAAAAAAATAAAAGCAATGCTTTTCTCACCTTACAGTCTTGCTGTGAACCTGGTTAGTACTGGAGCGTTACCACACATCACTACTGTCCTTGGAGAAAACCTGGAGTTTGTCACGAAATTCAAATACCTGGGAGTGTGGCTAGACCAAAATCTTTTATTTTCAGAGCATATTGAGGACTTACTTAAGAAACTAAGGCAGAGGCTGGGCCTCCTCTTTAGGATTAACTGGTTCTTGACTATAGATGCTAAAATGCGCCTGGTCCAATCAACATTCCTATCACTGGTTGACTATGCAGACTTTTTATACAGTCAGTGCCCAAAAGCTTCCCTTGCTAAACTGGACACGCTTTATCAAAGCGCTATCAGAGTTATAACAGGCCTTCCTCTTTCTACCCACCACTGCTTGCTGTTTGCTGCTGTAGGGTGGTCCTCCCTTATGTTTAGAAGAAAAAGAAATGTGGGCATTTTGAAATCTTAGAGCTGTCACAAAAAAACTTCCCCAATATATCTTTGACTGTCTCCTGCTAAGCACGCCAGGAACTTATGCCTTAAGAAGTGCCTAATTTTTCACACTTCTTATTACCAATGTCTCTTCACACTTTGGTAGAGCAGCATTTAGCATTGTACTGCCCACCTCAAGGAATAAATTGCAAACATCTCTGAAATTGAGTGTACCCATCAGCTTGGATACCTTCAAGACCTTATTTGCCCAAACTGTGAGGGAACACTGTAACTGTTTCCCTCACTCCATAACCTATCCTGAGTCCTAGGCACCCAGCTCTCAGCTGCCTTCAGTACAGTCTAGAGTACTGCCGGCCCTATGGATACATCTCATGTTGTGAGCAAACCCTTTAATTTCTCTCTGCCCAATTAGGTTGCAACTGCACGCTAGCTACCTGTTTTCCGGCTTAGGTCCTCTACCTCCCTCCCTTATGCTCTCCCATACCCACCATGCCCTCCCAGCTCCCCACCCTCACTATTCCCTTCTGTTTTATTCTGCCACTGCATTGAGCACCTACCTTGTATTATTTGTCATATGATGTACTGTCACTGTTGTATATAAATCTGTTGTGTACTGGTATTAACCAGGCCCATCCTGTAAATGAGTTCTATATTTATTTGTCGCCTTAATGATATATTGTCACTGTTGTATGTAAATCTATTTTGACCGGCCTTAACCAGGTCCATCTTGTAAATGAGCTTTGCTCAATGATGTTCGCCTGGATAAATAAAGATTTTGATTGATTGATTTCCCATTTATTTTCACTTATAATGCAGCTGTTCTTCAAACTGGGGAGCCACTGGTAAATTTTGGAAACTCAAGTTTTGGTGTCCACCTCCAGGTCATTTTCAAAGATATTGAATAGTGTTAGTCCCCAGACAGACTGTTTTCATGGTCATTGATTTCCATGTATTATGACTCGCAGATTTCTGTCCTGCAATCAGTTGTTAACCCATTGCATTCCTTCACAAGTTTTTTTTTTTTTTTTATTTACTTATTTAACCAGGTATAGCACATTAAGCTGATAGCTTTTTTACAGGAGTGACCTGGGAGCACAAGGAGGTTAAGTGACTTGCTCAAGGTCACACAGTATGCAAGTAGAAGCTGTGGGATTCAAACCCAGGTTTGGTCTGCTGGATGTCACCAAATTTGCAGCTCAGAGCCTTAGACCACTGCGCTATACTGCCTCCAAGTTCCTAGGGATTAGTGATCATTGAGCTGTGGGGTTCACCATAAGGACATCACAAGAGGCTAGCCACACAAGGACTAGAATCCTGGATTTCAGGAGGACAGACTTTGGTAAGATGAAGGATGAATCCAGGAAGACTATGCAGGGATATGACGATATAAGGGGGTTGTGGAACAGTGGGATAAGATAAAGGAAGCCCTGCACCTGGTAGTAAATCAATTTGCTAGGCCCTGCAGCAAGAACAAAAGAAAGAGAAAACCACTGTGGTTCTCAAGAGGAGTAGTAGAGTGAGTAAGAGGAAAAAAGATGGCATTTCTGAGGTACAAGGCAACACAAAACAAGGAGGACAGGCAAGAATACTTGGAAAAATGAAAGGATGCAAACAAGGCAGTAAGGGCAGCAAAGGCCAAAACAGAGGAAAAGCTAGCTAAATCAGTGAAGGAAGGAGGGAAGGCATTCTTTAGGTATATTAGCAAGAGAAGGAAGACGGGGAGGGAATGTGAGACTTAGGGATGAGGGAGGCAGGGTAGTGGAGAAAGACATTGACAAGGCAGCCATCCTCAACAAATAACTTCTGCTCCATATTCACAGAAAAAGACAATGGAGATGGTCCCCCATGAATGGAGAAGGGCAAACAGGGAGAAGGGGTGGACATTAGACCTTTTTCAGAGGTCAGAGTAAAAAGAGCACTAGAACAGCTTAGGGTGGATAAAGCTATGGTGCCTGATGGAATACACCCAAGGATCCTAAAGGAGCTCTGGGAAGAACTGGCTAAACCTCTGGCTAAGCTGTTCAGTGGATCACTAGAAACAGGCATGGTTCCAGAGGAGTGGAGGAGGGCACAAGTGGTACCCTTGCACAAAAGTGGTAGCAATGAGGAGGCAGGAAACTACCGCCCAGTCAGTTTGACCTCTATAGTAGGTAAAATGATGGAAACCTTACTTAAGGAAAGGCTGATGGATTACCTAGAGACAAAGGAGCTGCTGGACCAAAGGCAACATGGATTCACTGCAGGGAGGTCATGCCAGACCAACTTGATTGATTTCTTTAAGTGGGTGACAAAGGAAATAGACCAGGGCAGAGAGCAGTAGATGTGGCCTGTCTGGACTTCAGGAAGGCCTTTGACACAGTTCACACAGGAGACTAATCCACAAGCTGGGGAATCTGGGGGTGGGGACAGCGGTGGTCACGTGGGTTAGAAACTGGTTGAGTAACAGAACACAGAGTGGTGTTAAATGGGGTTAGCTCACAGGAGGGACGGGTAACAAGTGGCCTACCCCCAGGGATCAGTGCTGGGACCAGTGCTCTTCATTGTCTTCATAAGTGATATTGCAGAGGGTCTAGAAGGGAAGGTTAACCTGTTCACAGATTATACAGAGCTATGTAACAGGGTAGACACACAGAAAGGAATAGAAAAATGATGAGGGATCTGAAGAGGCTAGAAAACTTGTCCAAGGAATGGCAGCTGGGTTTCAATGCAAAAAAGTTCACGATTATGCACCTAGGGAGAGGAAATCCTAGGGCTGAATATGAACTAGACATGGTTACACTGGAGGCCACTACAGAGGAAAGGGATCTAGAGATAGTCATAGAAGACAACCTCAACGTGGCTAAACAATGTGACAAAGCATTCGGAAAGGCTAACAGAATGTTAGGGTGCATAGGGAGGGGTTTAATAATTAGAAGGAGGGAAGTGGTGGTGCAGTTGTACAGCTCCCTAGTAAGGCCTCGTCTGGAGTACTGTGTTCAATTCTGGAGGTCCCATCTCCAAAAAGACATGGACAGGATGGAGACAGTACAGAGGAGGGTGACAAAAATGGTGCAGAGGATGCACCATAAGTCATATGAGGAGAGACTCAGAGCTCTACATATGTACTCCCTGGAGGAAGGGGGGGGGACATGATAGAGACCTTCAAATACCTAAAGGGGATTAACAGTGTACCAGAGGGGAGCATCTTTCACATGAAGGAAAATAGCAGAACAAGGGGGCACAGCATGACACTAAAACATAGAAAACTTAGAAGGAACTTGAGGAAATTCTACTTCACTGAAAGGCGGTGCACCCCTGCACATCGACACCCCAATGGTGAAACACAAAAAAAGACCATTACGGTGACATTCGCCAAAACACTTACTGCATGGGTGGCACAGTACCGATGTCAATATTGTGCCATTGCTGTAGGGGAGGTCGGCATTTTCACTGTCAACCTCCCTTGGTGCTTCCACTGAATGGATGGTGGAGAGATGGAACAGTCTCCCCCAGGAAGTGGTGGGGTGGCCACGGTTCAGGAATTCAAGAATGCATGGGATAGGCACATGGGAATGATCAAGCTAGGGGTGGGGAGGGGGCTTGTAGCATCTAGGGTACCTTAAGCATTAGAAAGAGGGATAGGGCAGACTGGATGGGCCACAAGGCCCTCATCTGCTGACAACATCTATGTATCTAAGTTATACTTACTGTAGTTTCTCCATTTTATGATCAAGCTTCATGCATTGTATAAGACAGTATCATATGTTCCCCGACTCAGCCTTAGAGCCTTTTCTGAATATTGGCAAAATGTGGACCACTCTACAGATCTCCGGCACATGCTGTCTACAGCACAGTCCATGTTGACTCACTGAATATAATTGTCATTAGGATGGACTGTTATTTGGCCCATTACTCAGAGTTTGTTAATGCATCCCATCAGGCCCATTTCTCAGCTTGTTTGTTTCCATCTTGAACAGTTTTTTTTTAACTCCTTCAGGTATCACATAGAATAAAATTTATGACCTGTGGGGTGTCTTGTGGTGTTCCTTTGAATAATTGTTGGATATTGCTCCATTGTTTCTATTATATTTGTTGTTCTGCCCTTGAATAATGAAATTAATGATCTTTGACATACAGTATGTTCCAGAATGGTTCATAAACATCCAACAATGTTTAGTATTGTTTCTGCTTTGTTCATGAACTGGGTTAATTAACTGTTTATCAACACAAAGGTATTAAAGTTGTTAAATCTTTATTGCACCATGATGGACCAGAGCAAAATAAAATGGCTATTATTTTCATATCATAATGCAATGTTTCATCCTTAAAGGGATAATACTAATCCAGAAATTAAAGTTCTTACAATTTGTGCATGGCAAATGTAGCTTCTACATGGAAAATTAACTGTTTGAAAACTCAGAAGAATTCAAATGTAATCTAGCCGCAGCATAAAAGACCTGTGGCTTTTAATGATATGGCAAGCAATTGTACATTTCTATTTTCAAAATATGAAGGTCAGCAGTGTTTTTATTTGGAAGAGCAGCATCATTAAATAAGATAAGTACTGTATAATGTCAGCTATTACTTCTAAATAGCGTGGGCTTATAAAATGTTCACCAGAAAGTATGGAGTTTGTTACAAAAACTCAGTTGTCATAGGTAACTGCTTAAACCATGCAGTAAAACAATTTCATTTATAGAAATTGAGGGGTTTATTTGTAGAACATTGCTATCTTGAACTACTGTATTGTGTATGTTCTCTTGTAATGGTTATACTTTTGGGGACAGATTTTAAAATTTTGATGCCGGGGCTACATTGAGCCCTGCATCAGCCCTAGCACCGATGTAGCTGCAGCATTGATAATGGCCACAGCTGCACCCAGTTTTATAATTTTGGGTGCAGTTGTGACAATCAGCCAGATTTATGATATCGTGCACTAAGCCTCAGATGTAAGCTGAATGTAAAGTGTCCCCAGTTCAGACACAATCTAGGCCACAAAAAGATGGTCTAGTGAATGTCCCTTTGTAGGAAGGTACAGAGAAAATCCAGTATGGTTACCAGAAGCCTGCTGTGCCATACCTTTGGCACACATGCGGCTTGCAGCAATCCTAGATGTTCGAAAATCTGGCCCTTTGTGTGTTTGTTGTGTTTTAAAAATTATTAATGAAAAAATTAACAACTAGACACTGAGGGATGAGCATTCCTGATAACGATTACGGTCTGTACCTAATTATTTTATTTATTTTATTTTATTTAAAACTTGGTAACTGGGAAAGGCACACTGAGCTGAGGCTCATTTCCAGGTGTGACCTGGGGAAGAGGGAACACATGAAATTAGACAAAATTTATAAACATTTACAGCATATGAGTAAGCAGAATGAGTACACAGTAATCATTACAAGCAAGACAGGAGAAAGAGAAAATATTTTTGAGAATAGGGCTGTTAATGTAAGCAATAAACCATACCAGGATGTGCTTTGTGAGGAATCAGTGAAGAAGTGATGTGTCTTTCATAAAATGTTGGTATGGTGTGGGAACTTAGGCATTCTTAATATACATGGTATGCTATGCTGTACATTGGGTGCCATGCTACGCATCACACATTATTTTTATTATCTAATGGATTTTATTCATTTTCTGCAGGGGGGGGAGTACAAGCCCTAAGACACCTGTCTCACTAACCATTTTCAGTCTATGTTCGTCCCATGTTATGTCTGTGGCATGACTGTTTTGAGAATAGCCCTCCTTAGGGAAAGAGTGTAGTTCAGCAGCTACTGTAGAGCTGGGAATCTGGAGACGAAAGTTTGCATTCCATTGTAACTTACTTGCTGTGTGAGCCTGAGCAATTCCCTTTCCCTCATGCTTACCTCCCCCCACATTGTGTTTAACCTCATTCCATCTAGCTCACTCCCTGCACTCTCCAAATGGCTGCTGCAAGTGTTTGTGGCTTGTGAAGTATTATGGGATACAGTGTGTATGAAAAGCAGGTATTATATCAAACCAAATTCCTTTTCTTTGTTGTGCATTTGTATTGGCCTTTGTGATGCTGAAACACACTGTGTGGACATCTACAGGGTAACATATATGTGGATGCAACAGTGGCAATACATGAGTAATTTGGGCTGCTTTGGTAGCAAAAAACACCAAACACTGCTTCTGAAATCCCTACAGAGAGCAATAAATCATGTTAGGAGGTCCTTTTGGAGCTCAGCAGTGCCTCCAATTACCACAGACATTCACGCTCAGTTTAACAAGTCTATCAAATGACTACCACAACACCTCTCCAACACACTGCAGTTGTTTGTCTTAGTGGCAGTTTTATTATCAAAACAAACAGCCAAAGGCTAAGAGGCCTAATATGAGATTAGTCTCTCTCTGGTGAGTTAAGACTCTCTAGCAAGGTCTAAAAGCCAGTTTATTTCCTGTGCTGATAAATCCCATTTTTTTACTGTGGATATCAGTCCATAGACATGAATGGTATCTTGTTCGTTTTTGTGTTTATCTTAAATGGGAGGAAAGATACAAAGGTTCCATATGATATATGCTGAGAAAACACCATATACAGTACATTTTCAGAACATGTGGCATACCTGCACGGTTAATTGACACAGTGGGAACAAGACAACTCATCACAGTGTCCACAGCTTGCCTTATTGGCAAATTATTTTTAGTTATAATGCTTTGAATGGTTGTCCAAAAATGTCAATCACAAGCAACAGTAAAACTTACCAAATATAAACTGGGCACAAGGAACCTATATTGGTAAACAATCATTCTTATAGTATATGGTTAGCCTTTATTGTGAATGGATTTCAGCAACTGCTGAAATCTTGTTGTAGTACAGTTCAAAGGTCAAAATAGTTGTTGTACTATCGCTTTGACATCACATCGATAGTACAACAAACTTTTTACCTTTGAACTGTTTCCCGATTGGCTGAAACATCGCACTTTCAAAAAAATATGAGTCAACATGGCGGCGCCACTTAGCGAGCAGCTGGGAGAGCGGGTAAAAGATTATTTGGACACGGACTCTGCCATAATTGGCTCCGTGTTTCCAAACATTCAGTTTGTCCTTTTTAGTGTTTGTAAAAACACTACCTCTGTTCGTGTTTGTGGTCGGCAGCACAGCGGGACAACGGAGAGAATGGAGATACTCAGGTCGGTAGCAGAGCGGTGCGGCAGCGCGGACCGGGTAGATGCGCAGTGTGACTGAAGGTATACACAAGGTATGAAATTATACCTCAACTTTGTGAATTAGACCGACCATATTTTGGGGGGAAAACCATATACTATATAAAATAATAGATAGGTAACTGTGCACCAACAAGGCCCTGTGTTTCCATCTCGGGTGGTTGATGACATCATAGGGACCTCTCGAGCTTCGCTCTCGAGGTCTATGATGTCATCAACCCCCTCAATGGAAACACAGCCTTGTTGTACACAGTTCCCTATCCATTATTCTATATATAGCACAACAGGCAATTCCAGAACAAAACTGTGATAGAACCAGCAGTGCAACATTAAAGAAAGTTTTGCAAGAAAATACAATCTCATGATACTAAACAAAAGTGCACTGCATCAATAGAAATACATTTGTTTATTTTAGGTTTCCTACTACAGGATAGCTTAACCTCAAAAGGTTAGGAAAATCAACATTTTAATAGGGTCATAGGATAGGTGACATTAACTGCAGAGCAAGGTTACTTCAAACAGCTGCAGGGTTTATTTATTAACATAGAAAGTTAAGGCAACATTGAATTGTCAGATGGCTAGGCATACTTTCTATCACATCAGGCAAGTGAGGTCATGCTCATGTATTAGGGGCCTCCAAAAGTACAGTTGCAGCAAGTGACATGGTTTCATATTTACTGAAATTTCTGTGATATCTCTAGAGAATATCCCTGTCTGACTGCAATACCACTACAGGGCCAACAAAGAGAACCTCTTTAAAAGCTTGCAAAATATCTGGCCATATTTATTGCTGCAGCTGTATGTAAAAGCCATTGGCTGAACAACATAGACTGGATTATTGTCCATCTCAAAATACCAGAATAAAGAAGGGAGTTGCTGTGTCCATTTTTGCATCTAAGCTTTGAAACTAATTTCCAGTCAGAATTCATGGTGCCTGTACCCATTAACTGTTCAAGACTGAATTTATGAATTATTTATCACAGGAGAAATCTTGCTCTTGTGCCTAACCATACCTATGGCCTAATCTTTTTGTCATGCTCAAATTATTCTCTGGACCTAAAGCTGCTGTGTGTATTCCAGCTATATCCAGTATTTTGTTTTTCCTGTATTTATTTAATTCTGTATATAACTGGTGCTTTTATGAATTAGTTTTTTATAACTTTACCATTGTTGTGACAGTTCTCCATTTGCTTGCTTATATTATTGTATATACAATAACTCATCCACTCCTTTTAACATATTGTAATCTCTCATGTTGTGCCAGAAACTTGACAGTTGTGTATCCAGGCCACTTACTTGGTCAACAAAAATGAAATAAATAAATTAATAAATAAGGAGTTGGGGACTAAGACTCACTGTTGATGGTAGTTGTGGCAAGGGAACCTTGACAAAACCTGATAGGGAGGTTAGCAACATGTCGAACCTGTACTAGCCGAGTCACTCTATACCGCTTTCCCCAGTATTGTTTGGACTGAACATTTCCGCCAGGGCAACCAGCAGTATGGCACCAAGAAAGGCCATACTTAAATCTGGATCCTACCCTTTCCCTTGGCAGTGGAGTGCAGAACAGACCAGATAACATTATGGGACAACTGGACTCATGGAACCAGGCGACCCTCCTTCCACAATAAGGTATGTGAATTAAAGGATTATTTTCCTTTTTTTTAGTTTTTTTTTACTTAAAACTAAATTAAATTTGATTTTAAATAGTAAGTAAATTCAGAGGAATCTTTCCATTACAATAAATACATCAGTCAATACAGTATGACATTACAAAAACAATTTATATGAAGTGACTTTGTAGGCAATGATAGATGATTTGAACTTCAGAGCCATGGCTTAAAAACTTTTCTATAAGTTCAAAACTCAAACTTTGACTGAGTTTAACATGTTTAGAGATGGGCAAGCCAAGAATCTTTCACTTAGCACCAAGCCAGAGCCGAGCCAGGGGTCTGGCTTGACGCTATGAGCCAAAACACAAGCCGAGCCCTGGCTACTGCAGGCTGTTCTCTACATATTGTAGCTGTTGCATGTTTCTGACACTATGCTTACTGCTCTGGTTGACAAAAATACTTACTTTGACCATAACTGGCTTGCCTTGACCTTGGCTCTCAGTTGCTTATAGAGGACGAGCCAAGTCGAGCCAGACACTAAGCTAAAGATAGGCTCTAGCCTGGCTCTGGCTGCCCACCTCTAAACATGTTCGCTGTACTCAAGTCAGATCAAGATCTTACCCCCCCCCCAAAAAAAAAAAAAAGAAAGTTCAATTTGGGAGTAGTGGAACATGCAGAGCTCAAGGTTTCTTTTTCATGCTTCAAACCAGACTTGCAGCTGTAATCCTATATATCCAGGAGATGCCTATTACTAAGTACTATGGACAGTGTTGCTGATTTCATTTTGTGTTGTTTATGTATTGTCAGGTACACAAAGCCTCAGGGGAAGGGTGCCTTACTAAATACAATCTACTAGTACTTCCATTTTTTAAAACAAGATGGCTCAGTAAAACTCTCATCTGCCTGACAGTGTAGGTGATAGTTATTTAATATAGGTTACAGTAGTGGGTTATGCAGTTGAGAGGATCAGATACTCTGCCAGCACGTCCAGATACACCCAGCTTTCACAGTCATATTTCACAATTTTTGGACAGAGCAGAAAATACAGATATTGTGGGCTCCACACTATTTTATTTCATTGTACATTTTTTTTTTTGGTCAGGAAAGACAGACTATGCTGAGGCTTGTTTCTAGGTGCACCCTGGGTGCACAACGAAGTTAAGTGACTTGCTCATGGTCAAACAGTATGCAAGTGGTGACTGTGGGATTCAAGCCAAGTTCTCCAGGTTTGCAGCTTAGTGCTCTTACATACTGCACCATACTGCCTCCCTCACACTAGGATAACCATTTGGGATAAGTGCGCAGGATAATATCTGGATAGTCCCAGGTAACTCATAAGGATAATGAGCAGGATTACCTTATTATAGAAACATATCCTCTAAACACTAAAAACAAATCTGTATCTAAAATTGTAATTATTCAGGATAGCCAAGCATCCTAGGATGGATAATGGCCCCAGATAGAGATGCGTAATTCTGGGTATTGTAACAAATTAGCTGGAATATTTGTCTTGCTGTGGATGTAATTTTGATTGAGGCCAGGTTTTTGCTCCCTGTCAGCATGACCTTATGAGGGGTGAATAATGCAAACCTAACTAATTACCTTCTTCCGTGGTGTGACCAGAGAAGTGGACAGGGACAGGGCCACAGTTTTTGTTTATCTCAACATTATCAAGGCCTTTGATACTGTTGCACATGTTGAGCTTCTGGTTAGACAATACCAGTGCATATTATACTGTATGTGGATTGTGTAATCGCTGTGAGGGCAGGAAGCAGAGAGTTATAGTGGACTGACAATACTCCGCATGGATAAGGGTACTTACTAACATCCCTCAGGGGTTGGTGCTGGGCCCACTGCTGTTTTTCATTGGTAATCTAGACGCTGGAGACTCAAACAGGCTGCTTAATTTTGCAGATGGCACTAAGCTGGCCAGGATGGTGGACATCCTTGAGGACAGGGACAAACTTAAAAAGCACCTGAGCAAGCTGGGAGATGGGTTGGACTAATGCAGTTTCAGATTCCACATATTCAAATGAATGGGTGCTATGCTTGGGGATGAAAAACAGAAGTGGGAACTAAAAACTGTGTAAGGGCTACTATTGCTGAAGTAGAGGAGTTCAAAACCCAGAGGTCATAAATGACAAAGGGCTGAAACATGTCAATTCGTGCATGGCCACTTTCAATAGGACTACCAGACTGCTGGGATTAATAAACTGGAGTGGGGGGTGGACAATCCAAGCAGTAAGTAGAAGTAAGCCAGTCACTTTACAAAGCCCCGATCATGTCCTACCTGGAGTACTTCCTGCAGTTCTGTGGTGCTCAATATAAAAGGAAGCTGAGGTAGTCAAGAGTGTGCAATGCAGGTCCACTAAAATGAATACGGTTATGTAGAACAGAAGCTACGAGGAGTGGCTGGTGGCCCTTTACATATTCAGCTTAGAGAAAAGCAGGAGGACAACTGTCATTACATTTGACTTCAACAGACTTGAGGGTATTGCCCATCTCAAACGGAAATGTTTGATCTGGTCTCAGTTTAAGTACCATTCATTGATTTGTGTGGTGTGTGTTGCCTGCTGCTACTTTTGCTGTTTTTATTATGAAAAAAAAAGCTGTAGTGCTAAGAGCCAGTCGATTTTGTGCTACATTGATTAAAACTGCCATGCAGGGCTTCCAGGAAATTCACCTGTGGATGGTAACACTTTTTTTCCTTGAACTTTTATACATTGTATTGTCAGAAACCTTGCTATAATTGTGCACTGGATCCACCAGACAATATTTTGTAGGACATACCCCAACAAGGAAACACATTTTTAGAAACCTCTGATAGAGTCTCTGCCATACCAGTATCATTGTAATTGATTTGTAAAGTGCTGTGGGATACACCATGTATGAAAAGCACTATACAAAACCAAATTATATTAATTTCCTTTACCTTTAAGGCTTCTTGCACAAGTACATCAAAGGTGCCAACCACTGTTGACAGAATGGCTGTATTTGCTTTTCTAACTGAACTAGGACTTTCCTTGTAGTTGCATTGACTGAACCAAATATGCAAGTGCACTTGTGCAGGACAGGTCTGGGTATGAAGTGTTGCCAGACTTCAGAACTTTGTGTAAATAAGGACATTGTGGAAAGTCTACTTTTGAAATACGATTCAGCAGCCATCTCTGTCCCTTCTGACCCAAGCTGGCATGGTCATGTTGTCAGGGGGTGATTGTGGACAAACAATCATGGTTGGAATGCCTATGAAGAGAGACTCAAGGGTTTGTTTAGTTATTAATTTATTTTATTCAGTTGTGTTGCCCGATAAAGGAGGGCTAGACAATACCACCTATTTTCAGCCTTATCCCAGGGGCAGGATGCAGATACAGATGTAAACCAACTGAAACAGAACCAGATTAAGCTGTTGGTGGTATTTTTAGTAAATAAAGGGAATTTTGTCAAGAAACCAGGGAAATTCCACACACACTTTTCAAAAAGTGCCATGGGATCTTTAATATCCATCTGAGCAAACATTAGAAAAGGCATGCTGAACCTCAGTTTAACATCTCATCTGACAGATGGCATGCCTGACAGCACAGCATCCCTGTAGTACTACACTCAGGTTTTGGCATTTCTAATATGAGCCCAGACCTGGTGTGGGACTTGTAGTGATGTATTAATTCAGGCACCACTGCAGCATCCAATCACATGCTGTCTGGCAGCCCTCCAAGATTGCTAACTTCGACTGACAGCTTGAGTAACCAGTCAGGAGCTGCCATTCCCCAGTAAACAGCAGGGGCTGTTCAAGAACTCAGTCAGATCTTTGAGAGATCCTGAAGAGTTATGTGTCTGTGTACTGCTGAGGGAGAGAAACAGCTTGCAGGTGTGCTGCTGCAGAGGCAGACTCTAAAATAGTACCGACCTTTAAAAAGGGAGAATCCACAAAAAATCATCAAACCTTCCACCAATTGCCCTCCTGCTAGAGGTATCCCAAATTTTTGAAAGGTTGGTACATAGACAACTGTATGACTACTTGAAAACTTATGGCATCCCTGCAGATTTTCAGTCTGGGTTTCAAAGGAGACACTCCATGAATACCGCATTCACTGACCTATTAAATTTAGTCACCAGCCCCTTAAAGGAGGGTCTGGCAGTGGGTGCGGTGTTGGTTGGACTTGTTGAAAACCTTTGATCTTGTTGGTCACCAATTCTTTCAGAAAGGCTAAAGGATAACAGAATCTCATCGGACACCTACAGATGGTTTGATTCATATATTGCTGATAGGATCCAAGGTGTTTGTACTGATTGTCAGACTTGAATAACATTTTTAGGGATATACCCCCAGGTTCCATATCAGGACCTTTATTGTTTGTAATTTGCATGTTTAGATTGCTAGTATACACAGACAACACCATATTGGGATATCCAGTGACACTGGCGACTGCGATTGGGCGCTTTCCAAAAGGGTGACTCAATTGCGGCACCTGTCAACAGGGCTACCGAATGGGGGGGCCGCAAATATAGTGACAGGATGTCACTATATGTACACACACACAGGAGGGGGAGGAGCATGCTGAGTGATGGGCAGAAGGGGAGGGAGGAGGTTTGTGTGGCATGGTGCAGCGGTGGGCTGACGAGCTGGCCCCATGGCGTGGTGGGTGGGTGGCAGGCTAGAGTTGTGAGGGTGCTGGGTTTGGGTTCAGGTCCAGACTTGTGTACATTTTGTTGTGCCCAGCCTGAATTTTTTTTTTGTCCCTGTTTTGCACCCCCCGACATGTACCCCTCTGGAGTTGAGAATCCTTTAATAAAGGGGTGCGGGGCACAGCCCCCACATAAAGAACAAAAATCTAAGTCCCCAGCATCCTTTTGATGTGCACTGGGAGTGTACATTGACAAAATTGATTTTCAGCTATGTACTCTTGCCCTAACAGCGATTGCCTTTCTGCAATCGCCGTTATGACATGGGACCTCATATTGGTTGTGTCTGGTAGAGACTTCAAACACGTTGAGAGAAAATTGCAACTTGACTTCACTATTCTGCATAAGTGTTTGTGGATTCCAAGTTAGCATTAAAAGGTAAAATATCTATGGTTATGGCTTTCTGTCTGGTTACCATTAGTGAGATGGGCATTGGCCCAAAGTTGATGACAACAGCAACAAATTATGAATTTCAACTTGCCTAAGTCTCCAATTATAAATATCTGGAAGTCTGGGAGGATCAAAATTTGAAATTCAACTATCATGTTGAAATAATTACAACAGTTTAAACAATGGATTCAGTGCTTTTAGACATACAACCTATTGTTTAAATAATAATATGCGACAAACCATAGCGAAATAACTACTCATGCCAATCTCATATTATGGTAGTCATATCTAAGGATACGCTGGAAATTTTTTCTTTGAAGAAAGTTTAAGTCTCGTATAACCGACTAGCAAAATTTGTTTTACTTTTTAACTTAAAACATATCACTGCAAAATTTATGAGGCCCTGAGCTGGCTTTCACTGGGGAATAAAAGGAAGTTAATTTGGGCCAATCAAGTAAATAGACGTATACTATATAATACATCAATTTGCTGATAGAAAAACATAGTCAGATTGAGCATAAATATAGACTGAGAAATAATAAAGAGAATACATGGAGCTGACACTGAAAAGAAGATTTAGGGAAATGTGTTCTTCATTTTCTGCAGCATATTTTTGGAACAGATTGGATAAAAGTATTACATTTCATGCAAAAAAAAAAGCCTGGGGCTTTTAATTCTGCTATGGTCCCAGAATTATAAGTGAGGTGTAATTGTACTAGTGACAGATGCTATGTTTAGCTGCACAAACTCTAAACAGCTTCCATTGTTGTATTTGTTGATCATTTGTTGTATGTACTTAATGTTTGTATGGATTTATTTTCCATTAATTGCTATTAAACTGTGGATTTTTGCTGTAGCTAGTCTTCATTTTTCAATTCAGGATCCCCTTGTAAACAGGGCATTGTTGCCCTAATGGTGTATCTTCATACTTTCCTGATTAAAAATAAAATTACTATTAGACTGCACATCTGCCAGCAACAGAGGGCTAGATTTTCAAAGATCCAAGACTGGTGCAGGGGCTTTACATCACAAGAAAGTGATGCAAGGGGCACCTTGCATCATAGTTTGTGGTAACAGGGATTTTCAAAGGCTGCTTGCAGCAGCCCCAGGGACCCCGGGGTCAGATTACCTTGCACCCTGCTTGCGGCAGCTGCATGGCTGCACCATGGTGGTAGGGGACTTATGCCACATCCGGGCTGCCACATCCCCTAACTTATCATTACAGAAATCCCCCGATAGTCTGCATGGGCTGCTGGAGTTAGATCAGCCAGGGGCTGGTCTAATGGCCTGTGTACCATTATGAGTGTCATTGCAGGGTGGGAGGTGGTCCATGCCCCCACTGGGGCTACTGCCAGCAGACTTCTGTAGCCCCCCACCACACCCAGTCAAGTGTCCCAGCAGTGGTAGAGCTGTGGTTGGTGACTTCCAGGGCCTCTCACCAACCACCAGTCATAAACTGCTCCCCCACAACAATCCCTATCACTGAGGCAGCCATATTCTTACCCATCCAGGATCTGTCACCACCCCCACCCCTAAGCTACAACAGCCTGTCCTCCACTGGCCCTGCCAGCCATCATATACACAGCCAGTGGAACCCTGCCATGGCCACCACTGCTGCCCGAAAGTGCCACAGCTGGTGTCATTCCCCTCCCATGCGCCAGTTGTGTGGTGCACAGGACAGCTCATGATAAACTTGGGAGTTTGGTGCAGTGACCCTGATTTTGGTGAAATCCAGTGCAGGATCCCTGGTGCACCCAATTTTGCTGCAGTCAGGCATTCAGCACATGATGTGCCAATCAAAGTGGGGCTTCTAAAATTGGACCCAGAGTGTGCATCTGCTACAGAAAGAGGGAGAAGTGAGAAGCAACACTTCTGCTATGGTAACAGGAGGTAATTGCATGTTAGCTCAGTGTGAAAACAAAGCTGAAGGTTGCAGCAATTATTTGAGAGACTTCTGTTGTGCTGCATGCTAGAAGCTGAGCTGTAACCACAGATAGCCTAGCAAGCCACCAAGCCAGTACCACAGCCTGATGCTGGCTACTGCCATACACTAGGGACTGTTTACTAGGATGTGGTGTGTTGCACATGTGAGATTTAATTTCTTACAGGTTGAACTGCCCAGTGTGTGTGCATTGGAGAATCAAGTGCTGAATGCTGTGGTCAGGAGAGGCCTGACATGGACTGGAGAAACAGTCATTTGCCAGTAATCACCAGAGGCCTTCAGAGAGGAAGGTGAGGGTTATATATTTCCCTGAGGAAGGGCCACAAATCTAGATCATCAGGTGATCCAGGCAATAGGGCAAGCAAGAGGCATGCAGGCAGGCAGAGCTCCACAAAGCTTTCACTGCATGCTTTTTCTATTTTCTGTCTCCACCCACCTCTGCTGACATCAGGCACAGCCCCTATAGGCCTTAGCATATCACTTGTATCCCCTGCAGCGGAGCAAGCTCCTTAGCCCATCGCAGGGATAACCAGAGTGGCAGAAGCTGACGCCTGCCCTACCCAGGCTGGGAGTGCTGCCAAACAGCAGCACCTTCCCAGTCCGTGGGCTGCCCAGCCAGCTTCCTAAGTTCACTTTGGAATACAGGTCACCAGCATGAGTGCACATAGCACTACCTGCTGGACCGTCGGACACCCCCTGCCTCATGGTTTTACAGTACTCCCCAGTACTATTCTACAACCATTCAAGAAAACCCCAAATATTTTTCTGTTCAGTGTTGTGCATGTCAGAAACACTTGAAATCTCACATTTTAAATGCCTGAAATACAGCATGCAAATAACAAGAAGGCACAAACTAAAAATGTATTTTACCTTAGCTAAGTTTAGCTCAGTTCTATTCATAGTTTGCTAATCCTGGAATGGAACGTTTCATTGTAAACAAAGAATAAACCCAACAAATAAAGATGAGTGTGTAGCTTTGACTTTTAAGACAACTAACAGTAGTTAGTTAAAGGCCTATAAATACTTTTTTTTAATGAAAAAGAGAGATTTACCTAGTCATATTCAGTTTTATTTTATTCACATGCTTTCCTGGTTTTTAAAATGATGATGTGGGTTTTAATTTTCTGTACTGCACATCCAACAGAATGGTGTTTCACGTTGTTTCTTTTTTTCTCCCTTAGCTGAGCAAATGAAAGCTTGTGTTTTAACACCCTTGAGTCAAATTTAAATCAAAACAAATGTCCGTCTCTTGGGTGGAAGCAATAGGACAGCAGTGACAGGACTTTTCAAAGTCATGTCAGATGATATTGGACCTGCTTGCTGCACTTCTCACAAAACAGACCCCAGGAACTGCAAATGACATTTCAGACAGCTGAATCCTTACATCTAACATATGTTGCTTTCTTTTTAGCTTTATTTCTTTTTTATTTTATTTATAGCATACTGTATTTTACCAGGTAAGCAAGCACAGTCCAGATGGGTTTGTTTCCAGCTGCAGCCTGGGGTGTGTATGTATGGAGGGCAGGGATCTTCAGGCAAATAATATACAGATATTACAGGGTCAGGCAAAAGGAAAAAATAAATACAGAGACAACAAATATTTAGAAAGTTATAGTTGTACAGTGGGTATGGCAATAACTGCCATGGAATGGTATAAGAGGAGGGAACAGATAATGCTTCATTCACCTTTCATCAAAATAATACATAATTAAATACAGAAATCACTATATGTATAGATAGATAGATAGATAGATAGATAGATAGATAGATAGATAGATAGATAGATAGATATATATGTATTATACTGGTGTGGTATCACCTCTATAATTAGGGCTGAGCAGGGGTTTCTATGTTAAACCTCAAACTTTGCACTTTAATATCTTCTAACCGTTCAACCGATTTGCATGAAATTTTGCATGTGCCTTCTGGTGGGGAAGATCTCTTGGCGAGTTAAGATTCATTCCAGTCAGATGTGCAGATTCTGAGATGTGGATAGTGCAAAAATTTAAAAAGGAAATTGCTGTTTTTTGCTGGTTTGTTTTGTCATCGCTTTGTGCCCAGATGGTTTAGAATTTTGGGCTGAACTGTTCAGGGTAGAAAGGGCTTGGTCCACAGATGTGCCTTTCACTGGTTTGGTGGAAAAAATATCAATCTGTTCCAAAGTTATTAAATTTTAAAAATGTGGATTCTGAGCGTGCTCAGTAAGCACTTCAAAATAGTTGCACGAAATAGCCATATGGGGAATCCTTTTTTATGAGGCTAGAATCTTTTTTTTCGTATGCTGCCATTTTCAAGAAAAAAAAAATTTGAAAACTCACAAAAATGAAATGATAGACACAGAACAACATATGTTTGTTGTTCATTGGGATCCTGTAAGGTGGAGTCTGCCATCAAGTGTTGGAAAAATGACAGCTAAATGTGTCTTTTCTTTGTTTTTTTATCCTTTTTTGTGACTCTCTTATGCCATTTTTCATATTGGTTGATGCTAAAAAATGGTGCTTCTTGCTGTTTTGTTTTTGTCATTGCCTTCCAAATTGAATATGCTTTATTGAGTTTTAAAACCAAAATGAAAACACAGCTCAGTTATGTGAGAGTTGAGATCCCCCCCTCCCCCCCAACACCACAGGGCATTCCTCTCCCTATTCTCTTGTACTTCAAATCTACTGCAGTAGTACCTTCTTTCATTCCTTCTTCTTTTCACATTCTCTACCATGAAGGGGTGGCCTCCCATCATGGTATCTCATTCTGTCTACCCCGCTATATTATTCTCTATGGTCCCAGTGGTGCATATTCTTTTAAAACGATAACACAGCTGCACATAGGCTCGGAGACAGGTGAGCCTCGTGGCATTTATATTTTAACATCATGCTCTCAGTAAAGAAAGAGTTTCTATGTAGATATCGCTTGGTTGATTAGGAAGAAAGAAAAGTGCTAGGATTGTTACAGGGATGCCTGTAAGATATGATGCTCCTCTCTGTATGATTATACAGTAGCTGTCAGATGTTTATGAGTGCCATTCTCTTTGTTTAAATGTTCACCGACCTGGGAAAGTCTGCTGTTGCAGGAGTATGAAAATGCTCTGGTAGTGGATGTTGTTGGTAGCTGGTGAGTCCAGTACCCAGTTGTGGGCCCTTATGCTCACCGCCCGTATCCTGACCCCCGTGTGTCATGCTGACTATAAAACAGAATACAACATGCTGTCTGTGTTGCAAATACAGTTTTTTAGCACAACTAGTGCAGATTGAAGGGACACATCTCTAGGAGATGTATGCGCTGTTATTTAAAAGAAAAATAGAGTTATTAAGCTCTTGGGTCGTCGGTATCTGGGCTGTGTTTTGTTTTTGAGTAAAAGTCCCATAATATTCCTGTACAGCCCATAATACCTGGGACACCCGGATGAACAGCTAGACCAGCACATTTCAGCTACCTTTGCAATTAACCCTGAAAGCGCTGACAAACATGCTGAAATGATAGCAAATTGTTCAAGCAAACCACACATGTATTTGTCAGAAAGTTTTAGACTTGTGAAATAGGTTACAAGGAAGCAATAAACCTCTGTTATCCTACTTGGACTGGATGTTAAGAGATATTTGTACCTCTGGTAAATTTGCATTGTAGCATGTCCATTTCAGGTACAGATATTTTCTCTCCCTGTATAAATACTGCTCTACTCATACCTTACGAGTTGAAACACTTGTTTGGGCAGCTGGCTGGCCACAGTTTCATTGCACCTTTTCAAAGCACCTAAACAAGGGGGTATTGTGTCTTTTGTAAAATGCAAAGAAACCATTTAAGATACATTACAAGAACCAAACATAACCACTTCTATTAAGTATTTTAACTTGTTTTCTTGTTGTCCCACAAATGCAGTACTCCTAAGGGCCAGTCTCCCTCATTTGCAACCTATTTATAGGAAACAGGGGTATGAGGGCAGCACCTTGTGGGAGTGGCTAAGGATATTAATTGCCCCTTAACCAGTTTTTACATTTTCAGGATGTCCAAGGACTCTAATAATGATGGATATAATAAGTGTCTTAGAATAATATATGTTTTTGGTCAAGCTGATCCCCCTACTCAATGTATTAGAGCAGGAATTTAATGTATTAAAATAGGGGGCGGATCAGCTGACTAATTATGTCAAAGCATTCACCTATATAAGGTGAATGGTTTCTACATAGAGTTAGATAGTCTTGAGCACAGAGGATGGTAGATGTGCTGGAGATTAAATGCATCTACTCTGTGGCAGCACCTATATACTGAAGTTGTTCAGGCTGAGAACAAAAAGCCAGATAGTGCTGTATTTTCTTTATTTTTCTTTTGAAGTAAATTTCTATTTTCTTTTAAGTTTTGTAAAAAAAAATGCACACAAGCTTTGTGTGCTCTTCAAGAAAAAAGAGTGTCTGACTTATCACTTCCCACACCTGCTAACAATTTGGTGTCAGAAGTGGGATTTACTGGTTGTCCAAGTATTACAGGGTGAGACCAGCTATGTACCAGACCTGGCACTGTGATAAGTGAACAATGGCTACAGGCACGGATGAGGTGAAGAAGATGGGAGCTATTACCTGGTGTCAGACAGACAAGAAAGGTGAACGCTTGTATACTGGTCTAGAAAATGTGGCACGCCGGAAACTCCTGAAGGACCAGACTGACAGTGAGGGAGAAGAGGAAGAACACCAGGAGCAATGACCAGAGGCTGGTGAAAGACCTCCTGAGGGACTGTCAGACCTTCTCCATTGGTTAGCCATGCGTCAATTGGAAATCAAACACCAAAGGGATATTGATGCACAAGAGAGAGAGAAAGAATGCCAGTGTCAGGATTTGAGGTGGACTGATACATTACAATTAATTCAGTCCATTGGGGCTGGACAAGGAACTGGGGGAAGTAACAATCCCAATCCCAATACCAATAATCCAAAAGACATTAAGCTAACTAGAATGACTACAAATGAAGATATAGAATCTTAATTGACAACATTTGAGAGGGTTGCTAAAGCATGTGACTGGCCTAAAACCCAGTGGGTAGTCAGGTTAGCCCCCCCCCCAACCTCTCTAGAACAGCCCAGTTAACCTACAGCAACATGGATCCTCATCTTGCAAAGGACTATGATCTCGCAAAACAAGAGATTGTAAAGTGTTATGACATCAACGCAGAAACATATAGACAGTGCCGAAACATATCTGACTTATATCACTTCCCACACCCGCTCACAAGTTACAACAGCAGTAGAAACTAACAGCAACAAACTGAATGCATATAGAACAGGTGAAAACATGTAAAGTAGAGCAGATCAGATCAGGATACAAAATAGTGAAACCATAACAGTAAGTGCGGTAAAACAAATAAACCCCCTCCCCCAACCAACCCCCCCATCACCGGAGGAACCTATGAGTATAAAAAAAAACAACATTAGAAAATCTGAGCATACACAGTCAGAAGAGTGCATAATAATTACCCATTAAGGAACTGCATGGCAGCAATGACAGAGGGAGTTGGAAGACGTCAGGACTAGAAAACCTGTGAGAAGAGAACACAAGGTGTCAAAGTCCCAACCAACAATAATGCTAGCATAGTGTACAATGGTTCCCAAATCCCCTGATAAGTACAAAGACGGTTTGACAAACTGGCTATAGTCTGATACGCCTGTAAAGCAAAAAGAATGTCCCAAAACCATGCAGTCACAGATGGGACATTTTGATCAAGCCAGTGTCGCATTATAACCTTCTTCACACAGACAATGATGAGGGTCATATGTCACCATTGGTTACCAATCAGAGTATCCCCATAGTCCTCCATTTGCCCTAATATACATATCTCAGGTAGGAAGGCTTCAGACAACCCCAAAAGAGGGTCTAATCTGTCCCATATCACTTCCCAGAAAGGAGTAACTTTTCACAGAGCCAGAGAACATGATATAATGTTCCAGGAGCCTTATGGCATCTGGAACAGATATTCGAGGAAAGTCTACCCATTCTATGTAACTTGTCAGGGGTGTAATAGAGGTTGTGCAACTCCTGGAATTGAAGGAGATGACATCAGTCCCATTTAATGTATTTGTATAGATGTTTCCAGAGTTGTGGCCATTTACGAAGGGAGTCAGTGGGAAGCAAAACCTGATTCCAATAGTAATATAGTTGGCCCTCCAAATTGGCCATGTGGGAATATAACTGATGGTAATAATAGGAAATAACATGGGAAGATGGAACCAAAAAAAAACATAGAACCCGTGTCTCATAGGAATTGTCCCAATAGCCTGAGCCAAAGTGATACAGGCGCATGTGTGTAAGCTGAAAATATTTAAAACAGGTCGAGGACAGCAGTTGGAATTTGGTCTGTGCCTCTTTGAAGGGGAGTAACATCCGATCTTTGACCAAATCTGTTACCGTTGTCACCGTAGCGAAAGGCCAAAAGGATGTACTAAGTAGACTACCCCCAATCCTGAAATTGGGATTCCCCACTAAAGGTTGGGAAATATCTCTAAGTGAGGGAATACGTAGTACAACACACAACTGTGTGTACTCGTATAGACTCTGCAATCAGGGTACCATGTAATGACCTGGGAGCTTTCTTCAGAGGGATAAAGAGCAATGCATGAATATCTAGGCCCTGCTGGGAACAGAGAAACCATTCAATTTCCAGCCACAGAGGACATAGGCATGTGAATTGTCCTCAGATGGGGGCTTGAGCCACTGGGAAAATCTGTAGCAATTGATGGACAAGTAATAGAAATATAAATTAGGCACCTGCAGGCCACCCCGCTCCCTGGTACGCTGAAGCATTTTGTCATTGCCTTGAGCTCAGGCAATTTGGAAATTTGTTCTGAAATTTTCAGGGTAGAAAGGGCTTGGCCCACAGATGTGCCTTTGGCCGGTTTGGTGAAAAAAATAGTAAACCATTCCAAAGTTATTCAGTTCTAAAAAGTTAGCTTCTGAACATGCTCAGTAAGCATGTCTAAATAGCCATATGAAATAATCATATTCTGCTTACAGATTGCCCTGGTGCCTAGTGTCACCTCTCCTTCTGATCCCCATCCTCATAATTATAGATTGTTCTGGTATCTAGTGCCACTCCCACCCCCCAATCATCATCCTCATAATAATTATAGATTTGCCTGGTGTCTAGTGGCACCCCCCCCACCCTCTGATTCATACCCCCATCATTTTGTAGATTTCCCTGGTGTCTAGTAGCATCCCCCACCTTGGACCCCCATCCCCATCATTTTATAGATTACAGTGGTGCCTAGTGGCACCTTACCCACTGATCCCCATCCTCATAACTATAGATTTTTCTGGTGTTTAGTGGCATCCCCTACCCTCTGATCCCCACCCCCATCATTTTGTAGATTTCCCTGGTGTCTAGTGGTATCCCCCACCCTCTGATCACCATCCCTGTCATTCGTATACATTTCCCTGATGTCTAGTGGCACCATCCACCCTCTGATTGACATCTCTGTAACTGTTAGAGATTTGCCTGTTGTCTACTGGCAACCCACACCCTCTGATATACATCCCCCTTGATATTTCTTCTTCTTTACTTGCTGTCTAGTGGCACTCCCAACCTTTGATCACTGTTCTGTATTAAAAAAAAAAGAAAATGGTCCCTCAATGTCTTTTTTTCTAAACCTGTAGAAAAGAAAATGGTCCATCACAAATCTGACCCCTCCACCCCGACTTCCCACTGAGCAACCTCCACCCCACACCTCCCCACACCCCCACACACCCACACTCACTTGAATAGCTCCAGAGTGAAGATCCACTCTCCGATCAAAGACATGTCCTGCTGCTGGAACCACCGACAGCAATATGAGAAAGTAAGGTAAGTGCAGTTCAGTGTATATCAATGAGAGTTTCAACTTTGATGCAAACCTTTGCCATTTTTGAATATATGTTTACACCAAATTTTCAGCATGGCCTTTTTGAAATCCCACCTTATGAACAATGGCACCGGAATTACGAAAAAAAATGGCATTGAAGGCGATTTCAAGGTTGTTTTCCAAAATCACCTTTCAGGCAGGATTGGAAAATTCCCACCACCCTTGTTCCTGAAGTGGGGATCATAAGAAGGGTATATTGAAAATTTGGGGTCAAAATATGTAAAAATGGCAAAGTTATGTAAATTTTGTTTCTCTCACTCGTAACTTTGCTAATTTTGAATATTTTGACCCCACATTTTCAACATGCCCATTTTTTTTACACCTCATTAATGTGAAAGCTGTCATTTTTCAAATCCTGTAAAAACTGTATTTTTGCACCTGTGGCATGCAGTGATGTTGAGGTGGCACAGAATCATGTTTTGCTGGGCATTTGGAATGTTTTAATACTGGGCACATGAGATGGAGTAATAAAAAGGCTATACTGACTATTTATTTATTTATTTATTTATCTGTTTATTCATTCATTTATTTGTTAACTGGGTTGGTACACTGATACGAAGACCTTTTTCAGGCACGGCCCTAATTTGGTCGCAGTTGTCCTACAAATGGAAGTGCAGGACCCAGAGGACCCTGCACTTCCACAGCAACATATACAGTATATATACACATCTATGGAGGGATGGCAGCACAGGGGCCTCTGGGCCCTGCGCTCCCACAGGCAAATAAGGATATGATTACACTATCAAAAAAATTATGGATGGATGGGAATGCAGGAAAATAAACATATGCTTATGCTATCTCATAAAGTAAGGGAATTCATTGCAAAAAATTTCATTAATGCACTAATTAGGGTTAAAGTGATAAAAGTTGTAAAATGTGGCATTGGAAGTGTTGCGCAGATAGTGCTTTTGTGGATCCTACAACTATCTGTCAGATAGTGCTAGCATCCTACCTAGGATCCAACCAGAAATCCTGCCAAAGACAGATGTAGGATCCAGGGTCAGATAGTGATGGTTCCTGGTTGTGATCCAGGTATCCTAGGTCAGATCCAGGGATCCTAGTTCAGATAGTTAGGATCTGGGTCAAATAGCAATGGATCCTAGGTCAGATCCAGGGTTCATAGGTCAGATAGCTAGGATCCAATCTGGATCTGTTGCTAGGATCCACATGATCCCCAACATTTGTTGCTAGGATCCACAGGATCCACAGCATTTGTTGTTAGGATCCACAGGATCCACAACATTTGTTGCTAGGATCCACATGATCCACAATGTTTGTAGGATCCATGTACTGGATCCTAGAGTGTAGGATCCATGGTCAGATAGCACTGCTATCCTACCACAGCAACTATCAGGCCACATGGGAGGTATATATTGGTATCCTAGTTTCTAGGATACTATCTGAGCAACACTAGGTGTTAGGGTTTCCAACCCTAACACCCCTTCCCCATCCTGCAGGCAGCAACAGGCATGGGGTGTGCCTTGGGGTTGTCAACCCTAACACTCAACCCATTCTGATATACTGTACCTATCTTAGTTTATTTGCTGATAGAGCGAGGTGAGCATTAGGGTTGACAATCCCAAAGCACACCAAACTCCTGTTGCAGCCTGCAAAGTGGGGGTGGGGTGTTAGGGTTGGAAATCCTAATGCCAAATTTCCCTACTTTTCTCACTTTAACCCTAATTAGTACATTAATGAAGTTTTTTGCAATGACTCGATAGATAGACAGACAGACAGATGGACAGATAGATGGATGGATAGATAGATAGATAGATAGATAGATAGATAGATAGATAGATAGATGCTGCTAAAATAATGATATAAGGGGCCTGTATACATGGCACTGGAGGGGCAGAATGACAGTGACATGTTAAAGGACACTTCAGCTACAAATATAGGCCTCAATTCAACAATGTGCATAGCACAGTTCACACCATGTAACTGCCCCATGAAGGGCCATATGCATGATTCATGTGCATGGTATGCCTAAATGGGATACACAGCTGGAGCACACAGTGTGCATTAGCAGGGCATGCTCATGCCCCAGGGAAGCTCTACATTAGGACGTGTCTTATGGTTGTGAACAGCATGCATAGTGTAATGCATATGTTCAGTCCAGTTTACACCAAAAAGGTGCATGCACAGGCTTCAGTACATTTACACTGGGCAGTTTCCTGCCATAAACCTCAGGCTGTGGCCCCAACAGCCACCATCCCACAGGGACATACCTGAATGTGCAGTAGCCATACTTTTCTCCACCCCCCCCCAGTGCGCACATGCCATAGAGGTGAAGGGCTGTTAGGGTTGGATCTGTACCAGCCAATGTCCACTGTGTGATAGTGCCATGATTGACATCCTCTGTGGGAATGCCTGGAGGGGCATGACATGCAATGTTGCTGCTGTGAACTCTCCACACCACACAGTGCGCAGTGTCCCCATTACAGGCCATGTGTTCCCTGTACCCTTTCATACAACCTTCCTTCCCACCACCTTGTGAGCCCACCCCATGGTGCTGTACATAACAGTGTACCTATCCTGCCACCTCTCTCCCCCAAATGGGGTTCTCCTATAAAAGGCCATTCAAGGGGCCTGGCAAACCCTGACCTCACATAAAAAAAGCAGACAACACAGTAGGCTGCAGAGCAGTGCAATTTGTAATTACTCTGAAGGCACCAGCAGGGCCATAACAAGAGCATCAAACATAACACACACGTATAAACATATTGCACAACAGGGGAGGTGTTCCTAATAGTCCATCTGGGGGTATAGCAGAAACAAATATCTAGAATGTGGCTGGGGGCCACCATGTAAACATCAGTCCACATCAAAATGTCCCGGCAAGTCCTCCTGTAACCCAAACATCACTGCTGTGGTATGCCATCCCTGATGGGTTGCAGTGGTCCCCACCCCCACCTCTGCCGTGGCTGGCTAGAAATTATAACAGGGGCTTGATGTAAGGCTTGTCAAATGAGTCCATGTTATCCAGTGAGTACTCCTTTTTGTTTCCATCAGTGTCCATGAACAGCACACATTTTTTTATTATGGACAGGCCCACAAAAAGATTGTGTCCATAAGGGACCTGGCATGCACCCAGGACTCCACGAGATGCAGCAGTGCAGCATCCTTCCCCAGTATATATATGGTGCGGATCTCTTCCAGGGCTACCTCGTATATCCAGTCCTCCCAGTTCCTTTTGAGTTTGTTTCAGAGTACCACTGGGAAGTAGGAAAAGTCATGTGCAGGGTACTCTACCTTCACACAATGGCAACTGAATCTCTCAGGCTGAAGCCCCTCATGTATCGGTTGTACATGGCCCTGTGATGCCTGTCCTGGCTGCAGCAACTGTCCCTTATGGTGCTGGCTGAGGTGGGTCATTGCCTTATCCACGTCTCTTCTGGTGGTGGCTGTTGCTGGCAGTGGTCCTGCAGTGCCATGTGTTCCTGCCCTCAATGCACAGTATTTCCTGGCCCATGGTTGCTGAGATGGCTCCATGTGAGGTGGTACCACTGTGACAATCTCAGTGACCACAGGGTGTGTTGACGCTACCAAGGCTTGCAGGGTCACCTGTGTATCCATGTGGACTTCATGCTGTTGTCCCAGTGGGGCAGCCCCACTGCTGTGTAGCTCCATGGCAGTAGCCACCAGTTCAGCTCCATTCTTTGGTAACAGGGTCTACTAGCCTGACCTCTTACAGCCCTCCATTGGCACCCCAAGTTGTGGTTGTCCCAGGTGCAGGCATTGGTAGTGTTGATGACCTCAGCATCTGAAGGAGCCACAAGCTCCAGTCACCAACCTCCGATGCTCTATGTAGCCTGACAGTACCTGCTCTGGACACAGATGTTTCCATCAGCATTGCCCCAGAGGATTCACAGCACCCTTTGAATAGGCTTCTCATCATGACATTGGGGCCCCTGTGGCTAAGCATGTCACAGCAGGCATGCACCTGTGGGGCAGGGTCAGTGCTTCTCTCCCTCTGAATCAGCCATTCCAGCATTGCTAGTGGTGCCATCACTTCACATGGTTCTCCACTCCCAGCCATTACAACACCCTATGAACAAGACACACAGGTTGGGTCCTGTCCTATTGTATACTATACCCTACCTTAAGACACCTACACAGGATCTACCTCTACACTGTACCACTAGCAGGACAGGGCTGCTGTTGCAGTGCAGATTCATGCATATCCATATGCTGGTATCCCCTCTTTCCATTGTGCAGTATAAACGTGGATATTGTGGGTTCCATATCCTTGTGACACCATTGTGTGGGATGCCGGGTGCAGTGCACACAATAGTTCCTCTGTGTCCCTTGCTGCAGCCCGCCTACTTTACAGTCACGTGGCCAGACCCATACTGCAGGCACTGTCCCTTATTGCCCTGACCAGTCATGTGTTGGACGTAGTGCTCACTGATAGTTCTCTACTGTAGTCACAGCGCGGTCTCACACATCCATGGTTCTCGCGGTACTAGGGGTAGTCCTGAGGTCTACGGACTGCTGATTGGAGGTGCTGTTCAAGTGTTTTCCATAGTGGGATGGTGGCAACTCTGCAGTTCCTGACTCCATGCTCCATTCAGCTCTCTGTTCACACTGAAGATGTCTTCCAAACAGCACAAGTTAGGTCTGTCCCCATGGACACCACACCCCCTTTGGGTGTGTGGACCTATCACACTCAGAGATCAGGGGTGAGAGATGATGGTCCCTGCATACTGATGGGGTAAGACATGCACCAGGGAAGAAGTCCTGCTTCCACCCATTTGCAGATGGCCCCTTACAGAGTGGTTCATGTGGTGGGGTCCATCTCACTTGTATGCAGGGCACGGGCCTTGAGCAGTCATAGG
Organism: Neoceratodus forsteri; assembly: GCA_016271365.2. Classification (NCBI taxonomy): domain Eukaryota; kingdom Metazoa; phylum Chordata; order Ceratodontiformes; family Ceratodontidae; genus Neoceratodus; species Neoceratodus forsteri. Next base: position 1,613,140,857 of record CM057452.1, read on the forward strand.
TGCAGAGACAGTGACACCATGCCCAGGGCTGGGGTGCATGGGTGACACAATGGATAGTAATGCTCACCAGTTCCCTGACATGTACATCATGTCCCTACACAGACCTACTGTGCCCTTACTGGACAGGTGCCAATATTAATGCATGGATGGTGTATGCCCACAAGGCATGGCGGGCCATGGGATATTGGCATGGATGTCACATTGCCAGTCTGGCTTCCATGACTGCGGCCCTGTACATTGCACAGCACTGTTGCCATGTCAGCACCTCTGCATGCACTTATGTACATGTGCACCAGGATGCTGTGAATTCCTGGCAGTACGGATCCCCATATATGGTGGAGTCAATGGGCATTCTTGCCTCTGACAATTCTCTTGCAGCATGGCCCTACACACCACTCAATCCGCACATAGGGACTTTTGTGAATAGCATGTGATTTGCACACCTCCACAGGTGCATACACATGCACCCACCACTACACTTAATGCAGGTGTGAATGGACACGTTCATGAATAGATGCCATCATTTGTACTGCTAAGACAGAATTGTTCTGTTGTACATAACACATAAGTCTGAAGCAGGCAATCCCCTTAAATCTCACTATAGCTTCTTCCTCACTTTCTGACCTTAAGCAAGTCACTTGACCTCCCAATGCTTTAATCCAACCAGCTGTAAAACTGGTAAAAGTCAAGACACTAGTGACAATGTTACACCTCTGCTGATCTATCCCTGGTAAATACATTATGAAAAACAAACAGTCATTAACGAAAATGCCAGGATTCATGAGATTGATGGAAATAACTTTACAGTTGATGATATCTTTATTTATTTGTAATTATTGATCAGGAAAGGGATACTGAGCTGTGACAGCCCATTTCTAGGTCAGTCCTGGAGGATGGGTTATATGAACCTGTTTTACTGACTGAGCAAATACTGGTCATGAAACTCCCTAATTCTTCTTTAATAAATGCCATGAGATCTTTGACTTCTGCCTGGGCACTGACCAGAAATAGGCAGAAGGGAACTCAGTTTAATGTCTCAGATGAAGAATGGTACCTCAACAATGCATCACCCACTTATACATATTGTTTACTCTATTTATTGAACAAGTTTTACCAATAAAGGCTTACTGGACTGAAACAGCTTGTTTCTAATGGCATCCTGGCAGAGGGGTATGTAGAGAATCACAAGGAAACAAGGCAATTTAGCAACAAGCAAAATTCAAAGTGCATGAGCAGCAGGGGTCTAATACAGTGCCAAGAGAATGGTGCATATAGTGCAATAAATATATTTGGAAAAGTGAACAAAAAAGTGAGTGGAGAGCACAACAGGGTAGAGGCATGGGAGTGACGGCAGGGTTAGGTGCAAGAGCAAACATAAGTAATGAGGGCTCTGAGTAGAGTCTTCAAAGAAAGTAGTAAGGAGACAGATCAGATAGAGGGAGGGAGGCAGGACCAAAGTAAGAAAGGAAAAGGAATGAAGGTTGCTAGAGTGGTGGGAGAAAGTGGACAGCTGGGGACAGGATAGGAGGGGAGAGAGATAGCAGGGAAGAGATCCTAACAGAAACATAGATTTGAGGGAGGCACAGTGAGAGAGATGCCAGCCTTCAAGGAAGGGAAAAAAGAGAGAGGAGTTCATACAGTAGAACACAGATGGGTTTGGGGTGCACAGATCAGGGCAAAGCAACTGAAAGAATGGACAGGGGGGTGTCCCACATGGCTAGGGTGGAATTAGGCATGCAACTGTAGACAAGATTACCAAAGTCGAAGGCAGAGATGATCATTTTAGTGATAATCTCATGCCTGACAGGGAAAGGGATGCAGGATTTGCTTCTATATAGCATCCCTAGCTTGAGGAGAAGCTTGGCATGGATGGTATCAATACCACCTGATAAGTCAAGATGACTGTTACGCCAAACACCTGAATACTTAAAAGAGGAGACAGCCTCTTGGTTTGAGCCATCCATGGTCATGAAGACAGGAGGCATCTGGGTGCCAACCAAATGTTTTTTGCATTACAGTAACAGTTGTTGGTATTACCCCTAGTATCTGGTTTGTGGAAGGAACCCACAACCTTTATGCTATTCCAGCCCCAATGCTGAGCATGCTATATATTAAGTCACTAGCACTATATAAGTACAAAAACGATTTACGCTCAACAGTTGATATAATGTGGCTTTTTTTTTAGTCTATAGAATGGACAATTTTGCTAGATTTGTTGGCAAAGGCACCTAGCTTCACATGAGCTCTATTCTTCTAGGTTTGCTTCTAAGGACAGAGCAAGGAACAACATTATCAGAGCGAGGAAAAATATTAATCCAATTAATGTTAATGGAATAATGATAAATGCCAGGCATTTTCCTATACTTGGGTTTATTAAGATTTGATCAGTTATTCCATGTCTTTCTTGAGTCAAAACCCCCACAAACTATATATTGTTGAATTCCTAACTTGTTATTCTTTTAATTTAGCCATATGTTGATAGTATAGAAATGACGTAATTGTCACATGATCAAGTCCAAGATGTCCACCATCATACCTTCTAATAGTATTCGCTTACTGACCAGGATCCCCAGCGAATACTTGAGGGAAACTTCTAGATTTCAAAATACAGATTTAGCAGCAAAATACATGTTTTATAAAAAATATGCAAGTATGACCATAAATCATGCCTTTTCATAGATTGTTTGCATTTTATTCAAAGATGTGTGTTGTGCCCAATTCTGATCTATGGTGTACCACCTATTTCACTATGTTCTATATGTAACTAAATCCATGAAGTAATGGTAAGAAATAGATAGGAATACTTGTCAGGGTAGTTGAGGAGTAAAACAAGCCTTATAATGAGCAAATTACTTGATTTATGGGGTCACATGACCCAAAAAAAGATGGCAGTCACTTTTTAGTCACTTACAGTAACAAAACGCAACTTTTGCTTATTTACATGGATAAATACATGTGAAATGTTGAATAGGTGTGATGTTTAACTATTTGTTACAGATACAGGTGCCTGGATATAATTTCTGATCTGGAACATTAACATCATCACCAGTTTATCTCAAATAGGATACCATACCTCACTACCACAGCTGTGATCAGTTCAGGCCTGAGGTGTACCACCTATGGCACTATGTGCTATATGACACTAAATCAATGAATAAATGGTAATAAATAGACAGAAATACTAGTCAGGGTAGTTGAGAAGTAAAACAAGCCATAGAGTAGGCAAGTGACTTGATGTCTTGGGTCACATGACCCAAAACAAGATGGCCGTCACTTTGTAGTCATTTATAATAACAAAACACACCTTTTGCTTATTTACATGGATAAATACATGTGAAATGTTGAACAGGTGTGATGTTTAGCTGTCTGTTATAGATACAGATGCCTGGATATAATTTCTGATCTGGACCATTACACTGCACCCCAAGTTTATCTCAAATAGGGTACCATACCTCACTACCATGGCTGTGACCAATTCAGGCCTGGGGTGTAACACCTATGGCACTATGTGCTATATGTCACTAAATCAATGAAGTAATGGCAGCAAATAGACAGAAGTACTTGCTCATTTTTTAATGTGTATGACAAGAGATAGAATGGGCAAATGACATGATGCCTTGGGTCACATGACCCAAAACAAGATGGTGGCCACTTTCTAATCATTTACAGTAACAAAACACACCTTTTGCTTATTTTCTTGGATAAATACATATGAAATGTTGAGCAGTTGTGATGTCTATACTGTTTTTTATAGATACAGGTGCCTAGAAGTGATTTCTGATCTGGAATGTTACACTGCATAGTTTATCTCAAACAGCGGACCATACATCACTACTATGGATGTGACCAATTCACACCAGGGGTGTACCGCCTATGGCACTATGTGCCATATGTCGCTAAATCAATGAAGAAATGGTAAGAAACAGAAGTACTTGCCAGGGTAGTTGAGAAGTAAAACAAGCCATAAAATGAGCAAATAACTTGATGCCTTGGGTCGCATGACACAAAACAAGATGGCAGTCACTTTTCAGTCATTTACAGTGACACAACACACCTTTTGTTTATTTACTTGGATAAATACATGTGAAATGTTGAACAGGTGTGATGTTTAGCTGTCTGTTATAGATACAGATGCCTGGATATAATTTCTGATCTGGAATGTTACACTGCACCCCACAGTTTATCTCAGATAGGGTACCATACTTCACTAACACGGCTGTGACCAATTCAGGCCTGGAGTGTACCACCTATGGCACTATGTGCTATATTTCACTTAATCAATGAAGTAATGGCAGCAAAAAGAAGTACTTGCCCGGTTTGTTAATGTCCACAACAAGCCATAGAATGGGCAAATTACATAATGCCTTGGGTCACATGACCCAAAACAAGATGGCGGCCACATTCTAGTCATTTACGGTAATAAAACACACCTTTTGCTTATTTCCTTGGATAAATACATGTGAAATGTTGAACAGGTGTGATGTTTAGCTGTTTTTTATAGATACCAGTGCCTGGATGTAATTTCTGATGTGGAACATGACACTGCTTCCCAGTTCATCTCAATTAGGGTACCATACTTCACTAACATGGCTCAGACCAATTCAGGCCTGGGGTGTACCACCTATGGCACTATGCACTATATGTCACTAAATCCATGACATAATAGCAGGAAATAGAAATACTTGTCAGGGTAGTTGAGGAGTAAAACATGCCATAGAAAGGCTAAATGACTTCATGCCTCAGGCGACATGACCCAAAATAAGATGGCGGCCACGTTCTCAGCATTGACAGTAACAAAACGCACATTTTCCTTATTTACATGGATAAATACATGTGAAATGTTGAATAGTTGTGATGTTTTGCTGTTTTTTTATACATACAGGTGCCTGAATGTAATTTCTGATCTGGAACATTACACTGCACACCCAGGTTATCTCAAACAGGGTATCATACTTCACTAACATGGCTGTGACCAGTTCAGGCTTGGGGTGTACCACCTATGGCACTATGTGCTGTATGTCACTAAGTCAATGAGGAAATGGTAAGAAACAGACAGAAATGTTTGTCAGGGTATTTTTTTCTTTTTTGTATACTTTGTTTCTTCTCCTCCAGAGGGGAACTCTCTCTCCAGCTACCTCCTACCTCCTGCTGTGACTCTACTCCCTACCCCCCGCTTCCACCCGGCAGAACCCCCGGATCTAAACCCTCACAGGAAAGGGCATCGAGCACCTTATCCTTCAGAGTGACTGGGCCAGCCTCACTTGTCAGGGTAGTTGAGGAGTAAAACAAGCCATAGAATGGGCAAATGACTTGATGTCTTTGGTCACATGACCCAAAACAAGATGGCAGCCACTTTTTAGTTATTTACAGTAACAAAACACACCTTTTGCTTATTTACATGGATAAATCCATGTGGCATCTGGCAATGGACCCCCGGACCCCACTGGCAATCCGGCGCTGGATCTCCGATGTTCTGATACTGGACATATTGACCTCCAGACATCGGACACTGCATCTCTGGACATCTGGCACTCAACCACTTGACCTCATGCACTCTGCCATGGGGTCTCAGGTGCCCTGCCACTGGACCTCAGACACTCTGGTACTGGACTTAAAAAGGTGAGAAAAATTTGCAGAGCCTGGATGTGTCTGCACCAATGTTGCACAGATTGGCCTTTGTAACTCAGAATGGATTCTCCCCACAAACATTATGCCACAGTCCCAAAAATACAGGCTGCAGGACAGTCTCACACAAGTTTTTATGAAGCAGAAATCAGAAACAAATTTCAGGTACTCTGGCAATGTCAGTTCGAGTGCTGTCCCTTTAAATCCTTCTATTACACAGTCTTCAGGAAAGGTGCTTCACCCCCTGCTTCACACAATTCAAGAATCTACTGGAAAATATGGGGACACATGGGTTAGGAGGAGCTCCCCTTCCCCGAAATGCTCCTTAGCAGGGAAGGGGGAACATGTAGTATAAAGAAAATGTAAGTTTGACAATGGAACTGTAAAGTCACAGAAGTGTCAGCTAAACAAGCTAGCTCACCACGATCACTAGGAGAAGCCAGTCTATTGACTCTGGCAATGATGATGTCTGTGACGGAGCAAGCTGCTAGGGTGGAAGGCCCTCTTCTGACTACACTAGACGGTCCACTCTTGAACCCAGGATCAAGCTATCTTCATTGGGAAAAATTGCTATGGCCAGTGCCCTCTTCTGACCACCATAGATGGTCCACTCTTGACCCCAGCACCAAGGATGTCTGTCATGGGGCAAAATGCTATGGCAGAGGCCCTCTTCTGACCACCCTAGATGGTCCACTCTTGACCCCAGTGCCAAGGATATCTGTGACGGGACTAGCTGCTATGGCGGCAGCCCTCTTCTGACCACCCTAGATGATCAGCTCCTGACCCCAGCACCAAGGATGTCTGTGACGGGCTAGCTGCTACAGCAGAAGCCCTCTTCTGACCACCCTAGATGATCCACTCGTGACCCTGACACCAAGTTGTCTTTGTTGGTTCAAGCAGCTATGATAAAAGCCCTTTCTGACCACCCTAGATGTTCCACTATTGACCCCGGTGTACAACATTGACTGCATTAGGGCAAGTGGCTATGGCGAAGGCCCTTTTCTGACCACCATAGATAGTCCACTCTTGACCCCGATGTCCTGGTCCTGATTCTATGCAATGAACCATTGGTGATAAACCATGGTTACTGAAGTGCTAGAACACTAGCCTGTGAGTGGGGACTTCTGGATATCTGGCAATGAACCCCCGGATCTCACTTTTACTCCAGCGTTGGACCTTTGGTGTTCTGATACTGGACATATGAACCTCCAGACATTGGACACTGCACTCCAGACCTCAGGCACTCAACCAATGGACCTCATGCACTCTGCCATGGGTTCTCCTGTGCTCTGTCACTGGACCTCAGGCACTCCACCACTGGACCTAAAAAGGTGAGAAAAATTTGCAGAGCCTGGATGTGTCTGTACCCGAACTGCACAGATTGGCCTTTGTAACTCAGCATGGAATCCCCCCACAAATATTATGCCACAGTCCTCAAAATACAGGCTGCAGGATAGTCTCACACAAGTTTATATGCAGCACAAATCAGAAAATAATTTCGGGTACTCTGGCTGTGTCAAGTCGAGTGCTGTCCCTTTAAATCTTTCTAATACACAGTCTTCAGGAAAGATGCTTCACCCCCTGTTTCACACAATTCAAGAATCTATTGGAAAATATGGGGACACATAGGTTAGGAAGCGCCCTCCCCACCCAAAGTGCTCCGTAGCAGGGAAGGGGGAACATATACTATAAAGAAAATGCAAGCTTGACAATGGAACTGTAAAGTCACAGAAGTGTCAGCTAAATGTAACCCCTCACCCCCGCCTTTTTACTAAAATGACAGGTGGCATGGTGTTGGCATTGGCAGCAACACCTGGTGGGGACCTGGGTTCGGGGAGGATGAGGTTACCTGGCACAAGGGGACCTAGGTTTGGCTACTCTGCACAGGGGCACCCAAGTAAATCCGACTACAGGAAGCAATAACTGTAATGTCCAGAACCAGGATTGGGATTTTTTGGTGTGGCTTTTATTCATAACTAGCTGAACATAACAAAGCATAGATGGACCCCCAAAGGGCTACGTTTACTGTAAATGCAGATTAGAGACTACAAGGCGGTCCACTTAAAGAATGAACCCATTTCTACTATTTTCTGGCTCTGGATCCACCAGGCACTCAGCCCGGACTTGCATGCGCTTTGGATACACAGCCTGATTGGCCCGGCTCCCCTGCCGGCCACTTGACTGATGGTCAATTTAAAGAATGAACCCAATTTACTTGTTGTGGCTCCCATCAAACAAGGAGAATTATTTTCCCACATTGTGGCTCCCCACACCACTTAGAGTCTGCAACTCCTAGAGAGATTTGTTTTCTTACTTCCTTCTGACTCCCATCAAACAAGGAGAATTCTTTTCCCAAGTTGTGGCTCCCCACACCACTTAGAGTCTGCAACTCCTAGAGAGATTTTCCAATTTGCGACCCACGTCTGGGTACCTACCTTATCACTGGCCAGGCGCATGAGGCAAGTAGCAATCACAGTAGAAATCCATAGAGGTGGACCTGGTTACTAAAGATGGGGGATGTTCCCACCTCCAGCTCCCACAGCCCATACCCGGCCATTTCTCTGGACAAACAGAAACTAAAACTTTGAAATGTAGATTAAACGTGGATGGACTGTAGCACCCCCTCTACAACATTACTTGAATCCATAAAGACTTTAAATTTTGAACCTACTCCATTTGTTTGTCCTAGTACAATAGGCCTCCCAAATAGTAGTTTACATCCCAACTTTCTTCACATTTTCCAAACTGAAGAAACATATTGTTTGCCCTCTCAAAATAGAGCAAAACACTCACCCTTTCGTTGCAGGTGCCCTACAGGAGAAGTACAACTTCTTTCACTGTTATCAGACCAAAACAGAAACTATAGAAAAAAGGCAGCTTTCTTCTTGTAGTAGAAATTAGGGGATTGCCCCTGGAATCCACAGAGGGATACTTTACTCCCCCGGCCCCGGAGGGAAGGGGCACTGAGACCTGGACAGCAGTCTCCACCGCTTAAAACTGGACTCTGACCTTCTAACACAGAAGGTAAACAAAAGACACTTCCTTCTTCTTCAAAACAAAACAGTAGACTGACTTTGAAAACTCCCAAAGTTCTATCTCACTCCCTGTGCTGCAGATTCCAATGTGGCTTATGCAGCTGTGACAGTTCTATGGTGATGTTATCTCTCAGTCTCAGCTGTGACTGAGAACAGAGTGAGACAGTGTGAAACCCATTTAACTGGAGTTTCACAAGCTGCCTTCCCTGCCTACCACTAGGTCTTACTGGGATTCTAGTAACCCCGGGTAACAAGGGGGTTACACTCGCCCTTGACCAGGAAAATGACTGTCCCCAGTCATTATGCACCCGGCCTTAGGCCATCCCACCCTATATGCTACCTGTGGAGGGGGGTGATCAGGCCCCCTCCTACCATGTGCAAGCACAGGCAGGCAACACTAAGGGCCTAGAGGCCTGTAGCTGACATCTCAGCCTCTGCTCTATCCACTTACTATGGACACCTAGTGGCTCTGGTAGAACCGTCCACAGCATAGCCCTGATAGATCAGTACTGCAGTCCCTATGGCCACTGAGGACCACAGCCTGTCTATCCCCCCTAACCCTCTAGGGAAAACCTATCCACCTCTAATATAACATCCCAAAACAAAAACAAAACCCGGGGACCTCCCCGACCTTGGGCAACCTGCAACCACACACCATTAAAAATACCAATTAGTGCCTCCTCCCTACCCCCACAACCACACCTGTGGAAGGAAAGGGTTAATACAGTAACAACCATAACAATAACAACACAGTACTTTAAATTCTACACAATAAAGCACTGACGAGGAACTCCGATGAGCCCCTCCTCCTCTTCTTGTCTTCTCTTCTGTCTTCCCAGGAACACCTGTAAGAAAAAGAAAGACAAAACACACTCCTAATCTGCATATACAGTCTACCTAAACAACAACCCCTACCATACAAAAACACTGAACAATCCCAAAAAGATTTTTTTGAAAAGGTAGAAAAACAGTATTTACATTAGAGTACAATAATGACATTATTTACAATACACATTTGGGGGGATGGAGTGCCCTAAAAGTCCCAACTAGTGACCACAAGGCCCGAAGGCTAGTCCAATAAAGAGTCTCTCCTGGGCCGGAGCCCCGTGAAACACAGTTCTAAAAGGCCAAAGTCCCAAAGGGAGAGTCTTTGCGGACAGTTCACACATTTTTGAAGTCTGTAGTGTAGGGCGTGTACTGCAATGTCATAAAGATAGAAAAGGTTTCGGACTTACCAGCCATTTGTAGTATACGAACTGCACAAACCTGGTCCACAGCCGAAGACTCTCCCTGGCAGCATTTCTTCTGATACAGCTGGGCAGACATCTTCCGGGAACCACAGGAGGGCACATCTGGAAACAGCTGGGCTGATGTCATCAATGGAGACGGAACCTTAGAACAGGAACAAAAAGGAAAACAGCTTGTCCGACGTCATCTGATTGCCAAGCAATGAACAGGAAACAGCTGGGTTGGTGTCCTCTCTGGATCTGAAGTCATCTGGTGGGCCAGTAGATGGTTGCTGAACAGGACAGTACACTGTAGACTGATAAATGTGGAGCACCTGAGTCCTTGGTTATTCATATTGGCAGATCAATAAGGGCACTTCACAGTCTGGTGTGGCAGTATTGACTACCACTGCTCGGCTCTCCATTTTGTAGGCACGGACTTAATTACTGGGAGGTCCTTGCATTGAGGCCAATAGTACCGGGGGTCAGGGGCTTGAATTATTACCCCATCTGGACACACATAACTCACACAGTGGGAGATTTCAATTCCCTCTCTGTCCACTATTCTCACTCTGTCCATAAACAGTGTCCTGCCTCTCTTCCACTGCGTATACTTTTCATGGAACAGTCTATTCTTTACATGCTGGTTGGCCCCAGAATGCACATTTTTCATTGCTTCATCCCAGATCCAGGATTTCCTGCAGTCCTCAATCTCCTCCCAGACTCTCTGAGGAAAGGTAGGAAAGGTCATACCATAGATTTTGTTGGCCTTTCTACGAACCAGTCTCTCCTCTTTACTTGCTTTGGTCGATCTAAGACCGCTGGCCTGGCTTGGGGGTGGCCAGTCCTGGTTCTGCCAGCTTCGCATCCTCAAAGAAATTAAAAACGGATCCCTGACTTCTTCCTCTTGTAAAGCCAGGGCAGTGGCATCACCACCTTCTTCAACACATTCCTCCGAGGCAAGATCTTGAGGCTGTGTACCCGTTCCTTTCTCACAAGGCCACATAGGTTCCCCCCTCATCTTCCTCTTCACTGAGGATCTGAGCCCAGGAGTGAGCAGTCGTTCTCACCCCTGAGACTATCCATTCATCACTAGGCGCGGAGGTCGACACCTCCCATTCAAAGGTCTCCCGCATCTCATCTTCACCTAAGAGACTTGGGCTAGGCCCCCCCACCCAGGGGTCTATTGATGCTTTATCCGAACTTTCTTTCTGAGATCCAGCATCCAAAACTTCAACTTCAGGTTCAGTCTCTAATTCTGCACCCTCTAGCTTTGTGCTACACTCCCCCGAGGGACCTTCCTCCACAGGCTCCGCCTGGTGCTGTGTGCTGCCAACTGCAGATTCCTGAATTTTTGTCCATGTGGGAGCCAAATGAATTGGAGGCGCTTTATACAAGCCATATTTTTGAAGGCATTCAGCACAGTGAGGAATCATGAAGACATCCCTTCCAGCACTTAAGCACATTTGGCATACACGCACTGGATAATTAGGAATTGCCACATCAGGAGGCAGTTGCCCCTCCATAGCACCACTTTTCAATATCTCTCAGTCTATTTACTGCTGCTGTTACTGCAACCCAGGCATGATCTGGGTAATGAGCTGGTCCTGAGGCCATAACTGCAGAAAAATAAACAAAAGTTCACTGTAACTGAAAGTCCCACTTTAATGAACACACTCTGTAGCTTTAAAATGGCTCCTCTACTGCTGTGTTTACTTTACTTCCCCACCCTGTAATGGCGGCGGCAGCACTCCTGTGCATCAACATTTAGAATCTGGGTCAAGCCATTGCGCACCCAATTTACACCAGCTACTGATAACTTTTACTCAAACTGCACAACTTGCTCTGTTCTGGCTTCACACACATTTACAGGATTTTCCTTGGACTTTTCACAAGCTGGTAACACTCATTTATTCACAGTCCCTTAAAAACTTCAGGTTTCAGCTCAGGATTGCCTGCTTCTACTAGTGTTCCATTTTGCTACAACCCACAGTCTCTCTCTGGCTGCAAACTTTAAACTGAGGCTAATTTTCACTTCCATGCACACATTCAATGGCTTTACAGACTTGCACTTGCTGGCAGGACTTCACACAGTCATTACTTGCAAAGCGACTACACTGCTGCACACACATTTTATATGGCATTACTGAAAATCACTGATTGAGCAGTTTTATGAAGGTTTACTCACTGTTATTAGTAGCAACTTGTTGTGATGGGGTAAAACGGCCTGCAGACAGATTTTGAAGGCCTCTGTATGCAAACGGGCGGGCAGTCTCCGCGATCGTTGGTTTAACCACTAAATTCACTATTTCCACGATCGATTTGCGGGTTGAGCCCGATTTTAAACTTAGAAGTCACTTTTTTACTGTTTACAGCGCTTTGAATACCTCACGATGCTCCTCCATTGCCAGTACACGTACTACTCTCTGTCTCCCTCTCGAATGCTTAGGCAGTCTCAGAAGAGCTGACTGAGGGGCGGGACTAATGGCAAACTGATCAACCACACAACGCCATGCAAATGAGCCTCTTCTTCCTCGCGAGGGCTCCTCTCCTCATGGCAATCGTCGAGCAGTCAAATTCAAACTGTAAAATGCACTTTTTTTTTTTCTTTCAACTGACTCCACGGCGGGAGCCCATTTCAACCATGTAACATTGCCATTAACTCTGCAGTCTCTCTCTTTACACAGAAAGCATTTCCAATGTCCAGAGCATAATTTCTCTGTTGCTACCCCTAGTTTTTCACACTTTCCTTCACAGAATTCACTTTAAAAGCATTTCAAATGTCCAGGGCATAATTTCTCTGTTGCTACCCCTAGTTTTCCACACTTTCCTTCACATAATTCATTTTAAAAGCATTTCAAACATCCAGTGCATAATTTCTCTGTTGCTACCCCTAGTTTTCCACACTTTCCTTCACAGAATTCCTTTTAAAAACTGACAAAAATGCTGTAAACTTTTTGGATGCAGGACAAGAGCACACTCTTTCGCTTTACAGCTCCTTGGTAAACAGTTGGCATTTTTTAAACAGCAGCACAAGATTCACAGCACACAGCAACACACTAGGGAAATTGCTTCAGCTTTTTTGGGCTACCTACTGCCAGATAGCCAAAACGATAGCCCACTTGCCCAAGCACCTTCCTTCCCGAACAAATCCAAAGCGGTGCCTCCATTTTTGTAACCCCTCACCCCTACCTTTTTACTAAAATGACAGGTGGCATGCTGTTGGCGTTGGCAGCAATACCTGGTGGGGACCTGGGTTCGGGGAGGATGAGGTTACCTGGCACAAGGGGACCTAGGTTTGGCTACTCTGCACAGGGGCACCCAAGTAAATCCGACTACAGGAAGCAATAACTGTAATGTCCAGAACCAGGACTGGGATTTTTCAGTGTGGCTTTTATTCATAACTAGCTGAACATAACAAAGCATAGATGGACCCCCAAAGGGCTACGTTTACTGTAAATGCAGATTAGAGACTACAAGGTGGTCCACTTAAAGAATGAACCCATTTCTACTGTTTTCTGGCTCTGGACCCACCAAGCACTCAGCCCGGACTTGCATGCGCTTTGGATACACAGCCCGACTGGCCCAGCTCCCCTGCCGGCCACTTGACTGATGGTCCATTTAAAGAATGAACCCAATTTACTTGTTGTGGCTCCCATCAAACAAGGAGAATTATTTTCCCACGTTGTGGCTCCCCACACCACTTAGAGTCTGCGACTCCTAGAGAGATTTGTTTTCTTACTTCCTTCTGACTCCCATCAAACAAGAATTCTTTTCCCAAGTTGTGGCTCCCCACACCACTTAGAGTCTGCGACTCCTAGAGAGATTTTCCTATTTGCGACCCACGTCTATTGACTCTGGCAATGATGATGTCTGTGACGTGGCAAGCTGCTACAGTGGAAGGCCCTCTTTTGATCATCCTAGACGGTCCACTTTTGACACCGGTATCAAGTTGTCTTCAGTGGGAAAAGTTGCTATGTCCAAGGCCTTCTTTTGACCACCATAGATGGTCCACTCTTTTTTAACACAACCCAGCTGACCAACTTCCCACAATCTTCCCACATCCCTGCAACTTACAAGATGTAGAATTCTACATTGGAACATTGCATGGCCTCAGTAGATGAAGGCCACCCCCACACACACACACACACCCCGGGAAAATGGATCCTGTGCTCACATTTTCATCATAATGTCTCCTTTCCCATGACAGTTCCATCTTATCATCACCCACCAAAGGTAGGATTCCTTCATGTGACCTTGCACTGTCTTAAGTAATGTATGCCCCCCCCCCATATCTCTGGTGCTGGATGTTAGCCGGTCATACCCGCATAGTGCTTTACCTTAGTACAGTAACCTGAAAGTTGCACTTACATACTGTAATAAGCACTTGACAACAGCATATGTGAACACAATTCTGGGCATCAGATCGCATGCACAGACAAGGAGAATAGCAGTATTTCATGAAAAACACTATGTGGTTATGATCGGATAACATCAGTATGCATGTTTACCACCCTTCAGTGTGTGTTAATGCATCTTGATGTAACCCAGTCATACCCACATAGTGCTTTACCACCTGGCTGCAAACAAAATGGAGGCACTCTGCCAGAGGCTGCAGTCAAAATAGATTCTCACTGCCACCGGCTCCAAACAAAATGGAGGTGCACCTCCACCCTGCTGCAAACAAAATAAATGGAGGCAGGCCTCCACTTATCTGTAAACAAAGTGGATGTACAATGCCACCCAGCTGCAATAAAAATGGAGGCTCAGTGCTACCAGCTGCGAACAGGAGGCAAACCACCAACTGGGTGCAAACAAAATAGAGGTACTGCCACCTGGCTGTAATCAAAATGGAGGAACACATCCACATAGCTGCAAACAAGAAGAAGGTAAACCACCATCCTGCCGGAGTACAGCAGCCACTAGTCCTCCCTCCACGGCCATGGTACAGCAATCACCTGCTTTTCCTTCCTGGACCAAGTACTGTATAATAGTCACCAACCACCCCTCCCCCAACTTGGGCACAACAGTAATCAGCCATCTCTTCCTGGCTGTCTACACATGTCACCCAACCTCCCTCCCTTCCTGGCCTGGGTACAGCAGTCATCTGTCCTCCATCCCTGGCCTGGGAACAACTATCACATGGCTCCCTTCCATAGCCCAGCTACTCACACCACTAGCTGTCCCTTCCCCTACAGGGTATAGCAGAAACCTTCCCCAGTCCCTGTGGCCCAGGTACACATGTAACCAGCCCCCCCTTATCTGACAGGGTACAACAGTTACCAGCCTTCCTTGCCTCTCCACACTGGGTACAACAGTAATCAGCCCTTCCTATCTAGCCCGGATACAGAAGTCACCTGCCCTCACTCTCTGGCTGGATAAATTAGTCTTCTACACTCCTTCCATGGCCCATCAACAGCAGTCACCAGCTCTCCCTTCATGGCCAGAGAACTGCAGTCACCATCCCTCCCTCCCTGGCCCAGGTATAGCACTCACCTGCCACCACCCTACCAGCCCTGAGTAAAGTAGTCACCTGCCTGACACCGGTAAAACATTCATCAGCCTCCCTGACTTGGTGACAACCATCACTAGCCCTCCCTTCCTGGCCCGAGTACAGCAGTCAGTAGCCCCCCCCCCCCACATGGTTACAACAGTCACCAGGCTCCCCACACCGGCCCGGGTACAACTGTCACTAGCCCTTCCTTTCCAGGCCCAAGTACATCAGTTTACTGTGCTCATTTAGTCATTTCAATACCAGTCGAGCATTACTTGTAAAATGCTTTGGGATACACTGTGTACAAAAAGCACTATATGAATGCTGATTATTTTTCTTCTTCTTCTTCTTCTCCTTCCCTCACCAGCCTGAGTACAACAGTCACCAGCAACCCACCCACAGCCTGAGTACAACAGTCACCAGCCCTTCCTCTCTGGCCTGAGTACAGCAGCCACCTGCCTTCCATTCTTTAACTAGGTGCAACAGTCCCATGCCCTCCCCCCATGGCCTGGGTACAACAGTCACTAGCCTCCATTCCCCTGCCAAGGTACAAAATTTTCCAGACCTTTTTCTCTGTCTGTAGTATAGCAGTCCCATGCCCTCCCTCCAGGGACCTGGAATAAAAGTCACCAGCCACCCCTCCCTGGTCCAAATACAACAGTAACCAGCCTTCCCTTCCCAGTCTGGGTGCTGCAGTCACCAACCCTTTCTCCCTGGTCACAGTATAGCAGTACAGTAATCACCTGCCCTCCCTTACCTGTGGGTGGGTTGCTGGTGACTGTTGTACTCAGGCCGGGGAAGGAAGGAAGAAGAAGAAGAAGAAAAATAATCAGCATTCATATAGCGCTTTTTGTACACAGTGTATCCCAAAGCACTTTACAAGCAATGCTCGACTGGTATTGAATTTACTAAATGAGCAGGGGAAGAGTACACAATGGAGGGTGAGATACTAACAACAACAAAAATGGAAAGGGACCTGGGGGTAGTCATATCAGATGACCTAAAGGTGGGCAAGCAATGTGAGAGGGCAGTAAGGAGGGCTGGGGGGATACTGGGATGCATAGGGAGAAGCATCACCAGTAAAAAATAGGAAGTTATTATCCCTCTGTACAGACAGCTGGTGAGACCCCATCTGGAGTACTGTGTGCAGTTCTGGAGACCCAATCTCTGCAAAGACATTGACAGGATGGAAGCTGTCCGGAGGAGGGCAACTAAAATGGTGCAGGGTCTGCACCGGAAGACATGTGAAGAGAGACTTAAGGAGCTTAATATGTATAGCATCGAGGAAAGGAGGGAGAGGGGGGACATGATAGAAACTTTCAAGTACCTCAAGGGAATCAACAAAGTCCAAGAGGGTAGCATCTTTCAAAAAAAGAAGTGGGCAAGAACAAGGGGGCACAATTTGAAGATGGGGGTGGCTCAGAGGTAATTTAAGGAAGTATTTTTTCACAGAGAGGGTTGTGGATGTATGAAGCGGCCTTCCGGAGGAGGTTGTGGAGTCAAAAACAGTGGTGGAATTCAAGCATGCATGGGACAGTCGTAAGGCAATTCTAGGGGGTGGGGGTAGGAAGAAGTAGGCTGCTGGTTAACTAGGATCTGCAGCTTATCCATCAGGTAGGGAAATGGGCATATTGGGTGGGCCAAGCGGTCATTATCTGATGTCAAATTCTATGTTTCTATGTTTCTCACCAGCCTGGGTACAACTGTCACATGCCCCCCCTCCACAGCCCAGGTATACATGTCACTAGCCCTCGATTCCCCTATAGGGTATAGCAGTCACCTGCCCTCCCTCCCCAGCCAAAGTACAGCAGTCAACTGCCCTTCCTCCCTGGCCTGAGTACAAGAGTCACCAGCCCCCTCCCCCCAGCCCAGGTACAGCAGTCACCAGCCCTTTTTCTTTGAACCAAGTACAGCAGTCACTGGCCCCCCATCCCTGACCAGGTAGAACAGTCCCCTGCCATATCTCCCCGGCCCAGGTAATGCAGTCACCAGACCCCCACCTGGGTACAACCATCACCAGCCCTTCCTCCCAGGCCCAGTTACAGCAGTCATCTGCTCTCCTTGTCTGGCCTGAGCACATTGACACACCTCACAACCCCATACCCCCATGAATGCTGTCACTCCACCCAAAACCATACTCCATGCAAGCTGCCACACAACCCTGCACTATACCTCTATACATGCTGACACACACAGTGACACTATACCAGATGCACACTGTCAAGCCAACTGACACCATACCCACATGCTCACTGTTAGAGATGAGGTGAAATTTAATTTCACCTGTGAAATTATGGCAAAATGGCTAATTTCACCTAGCAAAACATTTTGCGAAATTATGGCCTTTCGGCGAAATTTCACCAGCATCATTTCACCGCTAATTTCGCCTGTGCATCTGAGGCGCAATTAGGCAAAACTGGGCATTTCGCACTGCTGGTGGTCACATGGTTGAGTCTAAACAGGCAGTAAGTGAGTGGTTCACTTCCTGTGCTATGTACAGTATCTTGAGGAAGCAGGCAGCATTTATACTCCCTGTGACTGCAGAGTGCACTTTTACACCTAAATTGCTTAATTTGTGCTATTTTTTTCTAACTTTTTCTTGTTTGTCTTTGTCATAGTTCATATTTTAGTACTTGGTGATTGTGTGTGTGTGTGTGTGTGTGTGTATGTGTGTGTGATCTCCCCCCCCCTGCTCTCTCCGAGTCTCTATCTCTGTTTCCTTTTTTTGTTTGTTTATTTGAATTGGTGGTGTTTGCGGATTGTGAACATAATGGAGAAGGCTGAAGACAGTGGGGCACCTGTATGCACATTTCAGCTAATCATCACAAATGAAATGCCACAGCAGGAGGTTTTTTGCTGCAGCACCAATACCCAGCAGCAAGCTGTGCCCCCTCATCAGCAGCAGTTGGAGACAGTGCCCTCTCCCCAGTACCAGGAGGCTACTGTTCCTCCACCCAGGCAGCAGGAGACCGTGCACCCTCCCAAGCAGTTGGAGGAGTCTGTGCCTGGGGCATTATCTGTGGCACCCCCCCCAATGTCTCCATCATCCCTGAAGTTCTCCTGGCTGGGATTTTTTCTGCTTAATATCGGTTGGTGACCCCGTGATCACCTGCAATCTACGTGGGCAGGAAGTGCATCAAGGAAAGTGTGGATCCCACGTTGGGACAAGTGGTCGGCATAGCCACATGGTCCACCACCACCTGCTGCAATGGTACCTCAAATTGTAGGAGGCGACGGCATCATTAAGTGCGGATGTGGGGAGCAATGTGGGTGTAAGCACTGAAGGGGGTGAGCAGGAGGGAGGAATGGCTGGACCAGTTAAATGTCCTCATTGTGCTCACCATACCAGAAAACAGCAGCACTCAGTAACATCAAGACCCCTCCAGGGTCCTCCCTGTCCAAAGCCAGCAGCACAGGCAGCCCCCGCCTTGCCAGCAGTGGCTGTGACACATGCAGACTTATCCACTGTCCTGTCTGAAGTCCAGCATGTCCGATAAGAGTTAAACAATTTCAGACAGGAATTTAGTGATGCCCGGGGGGGAGATTTCTAAACTGTAGTGTGATGTTGACAGAATCACGTGCATTCTGTCAGAATTCTATGGTGGCCCCACTGCCACTTAAGGTGGCAGTGCAAATTAATTTGTCTTTTTTTTTTTTATACTTTATTTTTTCATTTTTTCATATTCAATAACAGCATGAATTACATATAGTAAACCGACCATTTGAGATTTATCCCACTGGGGCAAGTCCCCTTAATTCAATAGAATACAGATATAATAATGCATTCACTATATAAAGATACAACGTGAGGGGTTTCTAGGTGTTTAAATCAAGATAATAAACCAACATTTGCTATATTATGACCCCGAGAGCAACATGGCTAATTCGGAATGAAAGCATTGTCCAGCAATGTCCATCCTATACAGGAAAAAAAGTCTCTTACAGAGACAACGTCGCCATGTGTACACCTAAATGTAAATATACACAAAAATAAAGGTTTACAGCAGTACTCTTACTAGGTTAATAACAAGAGTTAAATATTAGGTACCCCTGCCCTTAATCCGAGAATGCAACTTCGACTGAAGTTAACTCAACATCCCCCAAATGAGAGCGGCATAAAGACATTATATACAATTAGAGCAACCTTTGCCCTATTTAAAGTCTCCTACAGCATGAACATTCAGTTTTAACAAAACAGCTTATGTAGAGCATAAAGCCATAAGAGTATCAGACTTTAAGAATACAGCACATTAAAGAATATATAAAGTCCCACTTTAAGTCCCTTTAATCTTTCAAATGTCCCCTGGATCCTCGGTGTCCTCCACATCTTCCGATTGAGTTCTGGAAGCTGCCAATATTTTACTAGCCCACTTACCTGCCTCCGTGGGATCTGTAAATATGTAAACCTTCCCCTGATATGTGATCCAGAGCCTTGCTGAAAATATTATCGTGTGGGGGATTCCCCACTTCCCATAGCGAATGCCGCACCCCGTCAAATCTCTTCCTTCTCTGTCTCGTTGTACAGCTGACATCTGGGAAAATGTAGACCTGATGGGTATCTTGCATCAGTGGGCTGGTTTGGTGGGCACACGTCAAGATACAGTCTCTGATCCTGTCTCCGGAGGTAACTACCATCAACATTCATGGTTCATCCGAACTCTGCGATCTACCTCACGGAGTAACTCAATAAGCCTTCTGAATGTCCCATGTAACATCATCTCCCTCTGGGATAAATTTCTCAGATAGCCATTCATGAACAAACATTATTGGATTGTCTCCTTTGATACCTTCTGGGAGACCTAGAACTCGGATATTCCCCAAATGAGCCTGGTTCTCTAGAGTCTGTAACCGAACCAGTAGGTGTTGATTTTCTTTGAGTACGAGGACTGTTGCAGTACAATTGTTTTCTAATTGCTTTCGATTCTCCTGTGCATCTCCTTTCAGCCTCTCAACAGTATTTTGAAGGAGTAGGACTCTTCCATTAAAGTCATCTACTTTTTAGTTTAGTGTAGGGACAGATGATATCAGGCACTGCAATTTCTGGCCTAGAGATACCATCGTCTCCGTGGATCCCGGTTCAGCTTCAGCCTGTGATGCTGTTCCCAGGTGCAAGGCCCTGCTAGCTCCCCTCACTTTTCTGACCATCCAGTGGCTTTATCTTTCCTAGGATTGCCCATTTTCCCTACATCGAGGTCACTCTTTCAAATGGACAAAGTAACAAATTTGCCAGTAGCTCAAAAACAGGTGTATTAATTAAAATTCTGACGGATCAGGGCAGAGCTGTAGAAATATGTTGCTGTTAGCTCGGGCTCCACAGCACTCAGTAACATCAAGACCCCTCCAGGGTCCTCCCTGTCCAAAGCCAGCAGCACAGGCAGCCACCGCCTTGTCAGCAGTGCCTGTGACACATGCAGACTTATCCACTGTCCTGTCTGAAGTCCAGCATGTCCGACAAGAGTTAGACAATTTCAGACAGGAATTTAGTGATGCCCCGGGGGTCAGTTAATCTGTCCTTTTTGTTTTCAATTTTTTATCTTCCATTCTGTTGTTTGTATGCCCCCCCCATAAAAAATAAAAAACCCAAAAAGCCATTCTATCCTCTTTAATCTACATCCATTTCTTAAGTCCTTTCGTTTCTTTATTTTGTATGCAAAATAATTTTATTGACCATTGATGCTGATTGTTTCTGTCTTGTGCTCCCTATAGAATTCAGTCCCTTCTCTTGTTTTCTCTCTCTGTTAGATCTCCCCACTCATTGTATTACCCTAGTCCTCCTGATCCTGCCTGTCATTTGTTATGCTGATTTTGTACCATGTCTGTGTACCCCTTCCCTAATAAACACCTTATTCCCTTATTATTTGTGGTCTGTGTTACTTCTTAGAGCTGGTTACACCTACAGGATTCCTTTTAACAACATAATGATATGTAATGCAGTTGCATCCCTATTTATTGAGTTTGCAAATGAAATGCCGGCTCCTGCTGAAGGCTGTTGGCCATCTGGGCCTTTTGCATAGACTAGTACCTATTTTTTTGGAATTCAAATACCTAGTGTGAGTTGCTTCAACTCAAAGTTAGATGGGAAAGTGAAAGTGGGTGAAATTTCACATTACGCGAAAGCAAAATCAGAGGTGAAATTACATTTTGCCTAGGCAAAAAAGTTGGGGTAATGTGGGAATTACAAAAAATAGCTCGCTAGGAGAAATTTTTCAGTTCCGCACAACTCTGCTCTCTGATGTACCTCACAACCCCATACTCCCATGCAGTCTGATGCAGCACTCAACACCACAGCCAACACATGCTGTCACACCAACCAACATCATGCCATCATGCACGCTGACAAACTTGACAACCGCAAACCTCCATGCACTGCCACACAACCTGGTACCATACCGAAATGCACACTGAGATACGTCATGAACCCATACCCCCATGCAGTCTCACACCACCCAACACCTTACAAGCTATCACACCACCCATCAGCATACCACCATGAACTCTGACACACAGACATTATGCACCCATGTATTGTGACACACACAGCAACACCTCATACACCCATACACTTTGTCACACCACTCTATACCAGCATGCATGCTGACATACAGTATCTCATGACCCCATACTCCCATGCACTTTGTCACACCACTCCACAACATACATACTGTCACACCACCAGGCACAGTAACACCATGACATAATGTAGTATCCAACAGATTCATATTTTATTGTGTGCCACAGTTCTAGAAATGTTCTTGGCATGACATTCCTGATCACATTCTAGTTTACACCATAACCGATGTTTTTATATTTCTTCGGAATTCCTTATTTGTATGATTTTACTGTACATATTTACACTCCTACTGCTGTCACTTTGTTATTACTGTTTCTCTCCCTGTTGTACCCCTTGAAGGCTTCCCTGACCCCCCCCACACGGATTCACCTGTAAACCAGACCTAACTCATAGTGCCTATCATAGAATCATAGAAGCTTGATGGCAGAAAAGGACCCTTCCATTCCATCAAGTCTTCCCACCCTTTCCCTTTCACATAGCCCCCTTCCTGCCTGCCCCCGCCCTCCCCCAGTACTCAGCCCCATATGCCTATCCCATGCCCTCTTAAATTCCACCACCATTTTAGCTCCCACCACTCCATCTGGCAGTCTGTTCCAAGGCACCACCACCCTCTCTATGAAGAAGCACTCCCTCACATTGCCCCTGTATCTGTTTCCTTGCAAGCTGAGGCTGTGCACTCTAGTTCTGGCTCCCTCCTTCCTCTTTAGCAGACCCATTCTCCTACTTTATTTAGCCACTTTACATATCTAAAGGTATTAATCATGTCACCCCTTTCCCTCCTTGTTTCCAGCATGAACAGATTCAGCTCCTTACACCTCTACTCGTATGTCTTCCCCTGCATACCCTGCACCATTTTTGTTGCCCTTCTCTGAACCCTCTCCAATGCATCTACATCCTTGTGGAGGTGTGGTCTCCAGAACTGAGCCCTATTCTCTAGTTGTGGCCTCACCATAGCTTTGTAGAGGTGCATTATTACTAGAGATGGGCAAAGTGGCCCCAATTCCCTCCGCGAAGTGATTCATGGAGTGAAGGTGAATTCACAGAGTGCTCCGCTATGTGAAGCGGAGTACTTCACGTTATAATGGGTAACACGAAGTCCATTGAAAACAATGACTTCGCGTTATTCCACCTTCCCAAACCACTACTCCACAGCTTTAAGGCGAAGTACATTGAAAACAATGTACTTCGACTCACTTCGCCTTGTTTTTAAGCTCCAAAGGCGAATTTTGCAGTGATTCATGGGTTTTCAGGTCACATGGACTCTAGATTGTTCTGCACAGCCTCAATTTGGGGTAGTGTGTGTAGGAAGCTGTAGGAGACAGTCTGCTCTGAGAGCTCTCTGCGATTCAAACCTTCTAAAAGCTGTTAAAAAAGCCTTTTTGAGTCATTGTTTTTGCTGAAACTTTAGTTAATCAATTATAGGAAACTCTCTTGTGCTCATATCATCGAGTGTTTATCGTTTGTGTGTGGATTTTGAATGTTAATGTACAACATTCAGTCTGTGTACTGAGAGATAGCAGAAGTGTGCTTTGGGGGAAGGGCATATCTGGGGTGTAGGTAGATTAACTTGGAGAAAAAGACAGTTGTTTTGACAGTTGACTTTCTGTTTTGGTGATATTTTTATTGTATAACTGTGTTAGTGTACACACAGTAAATTTTCAATAATTCTTGCCATTTTTTTGCTGATTGTTGTGGTGCAGCCGTACATAATTTCAGTTTGTTTAAAATATGTGGTTATATTACTGAAATTTTCAGTATGCTATGCATTACTTGGTGTGTGTGTGACGCATGTTATCAAATCAGACACCTTTTATTGTGCCACATAATAATTTCAGCAATGTGAACCTGCTATCCACTGCAGCTGTGTGATTTTTGTACTTCTTTGTGATATCTTTACTGGTACTAGTACTAGTGACTATTACTGCAGCAGTGCAGCACACTGCCCCCCACCGCAGCCCACCCCAACCGGCAAAGGTATTCTTTTCCAGATTTGAATTTCTGATGGTGAGCACTGGTTAGGTGTTGTGCCTTTGTGTCTGCATCTCTTCAGTGCGCAGTGCAATCTTAATCTGTCTGTGCATTTGCATCTCTTTAAGGCCCAGTCTCCCATCTGTAACTTAAGTCACAGTTGTTTCTTTGGCTTCCCTTCAGAGTACTGGACAGGTGTGGTGCATAATTCTGCATGAACATTGTACTCATTAATATGCATTTTTAAGTCAGGACCATCCTCACAAGTCACTCGTGATACAAATCACGTTCTTCATTGAGGTCACAAATGCAGTCACAAATCACTATTCATGATCATGTCACGAATCACATTATTTTTTTTACTAGTTACTTGGATGTATTGTAAGCCTGTTTTGTAGTATCTCTCTAGGCTTCATCACCCCACCATTGTACTCATTAATGAGCATTTTTAGGTTGGGGAGTTTGAGCTACAACTCATCAGGGAAGTACAGCCGTAGGCATTCGCATTCCCAATACAGTTCCATATTGGTTATCTCACACCGTTGACACCAAATCACGTCCTTCATCATCACGGTCACAAATGCAGTCACGAATCACAACATAATTTTTTTTACTTGATACTTGGATGTATTGTAAGCTTGTTTTGTAATATCTCTCCAGGCTTCACTGCTCCACCATTGTACTCATTAATAAGCATTTTTAAGTCGGGGAGTTTTGTGCTACAGCTCATCGGGGAAGTACATCCATAGGCATTCGTATTCCTTCCCGTACAGCATGTGAGTTACAGTACTGTAAGTAGTGGTGGGCGAAGTGGCCCCAATTTGCTCCGTGAAGTGATTCACTGATTAACATGGAATCCGAGGAGCACTCCACAATGTGAAATGGAGTACTTCGGGTCAGAATGAGGAATGCGAAGTCCATTGAAACCAATGACTTTGCATTATTCCGCCTTCCCCAAACCACCTATCCACCAATTTTAAGGTGAAGTACTTTGAAATCAATGTAATTCACCTCACTTTGCCCTGTAATTGAGCTCCAAATGAAATTCTGCAGTTATTCATGGGATTGCAGGTCACATGGGCTCTAGATTGTTCGGCACAGCCACATTTCTGGCCTGGGTAGTGTGTGTGCAGTGGTAGCTGGAGACAGTTTGCTCTCACAGCTCTGAGATTCAAAATCTCTAAAAGCTGTTTAAAATGCCTTTTTGAGTAATATTTTTTCCTCAAAATTTAGTACATCGATTGTAGGAAACCCTTCTGTACTCATATCATCGAGTGTTTATTGTTGTGTGTGGATTTTGAATGTTAATTTAAAACAGTCAGTCTGTGTACTGTGAAGTGTGCTTTGGGGGAGGGGCGTAATTGTGGTGTAGCTAGATTAACTGGGAGAAAAAGGCAGTCTTTCTGTTTCAGTTATATTTTTCTTGTATAACTGTGTTAATGTACACACAGTAATATTTACATTAATTCTTGAAATTTTTTTGCTGATTGTTGTGGTGCAGCAGTGTACAATTTGTCTGTTTAAAACATTTGGTTATATTACTAAAGGTTTTCAATTTGCTACGCATTACTTGAGTGTGTGTGTGATGCGTGCCATTAAATCAGACAACTTTTATTCTGTTACACAGTAATTGCAGCAGTGTGATCCTGCTATCCACTGCACCTGCATGAATTTTTTATACTTCTTTGTGGTATCTTTACTGGTAGTGGATTGTTACTGCTGTGCACTAATCCCCCAATTGGCAAAATGTATTTCTTTCCAGATTTGGATTTGTGACTTGTGAGCACTGGTTAGGTGTTGTGCCTTTTTGTATGCTTCCCTTGAGTGTGCAGCACAATCTTAATCTATCTGTCCATTTGCATGGCACCATTAATTCTGGGAGACTGCATTTCTTGTTACGCTCTCATTTCACTTCGTCAGCACTGGGGAATTTCTGGACACAAGACAGTAGCATTTTGGGGATGCACATTCATTCTGGTGACTGCGTGGGTGGGATGCTGCCAATATTGTTGTCACTCCACCTTACTTTGCGTTTAAGGTGGAATGACAATGCAAAATAATAATAACAAGGTGAAGTGAGCCTTTCCTATGGTGCACTCCGTGTAGTGAAGTGCCAACACGAAGTGGCCACTTCACGTTCACTTCGCCAGCGGATTTTAAATTCTCTGCATCTCTAATTATTACCTCCCTCTTTCTGCTAGTAATGCCCCTGCCTATGCATGCCAACATTCCATTGGCCCTTCCAGCTGTCCTGCTACGTTGGAATGCTACCTTAAGGTTTCAGGGGACTATGATCCCCAGATCCCTTTTCTGTTCTGATTTTTTGATTTCCTCCCCACTCAGTGTGTACCCTGCATGCGTGTTTTTACTCCCTAGGTACATCACAGCACATTTCTGGGCATTAAATTTCAGCTGCCACTTCCTGGCACACTCTTCAAGCATCTAAAGGTCCTTCCTCATGTCCTCCACCCCACCCAGGAGATTTTGTATCATCGGCAAATAGGCACACTGTCCCTCTTAAACTTTCTGCAATGTAACTGATGTAGATGTTGAAGAGGAGCGGATCCAAAACTGCCACCTGTGGCACCCCACTCCTTATCCTTGCCATCTCGGACTTCACCCCATTTAGTATCACTCTTTTGAGTTCTCCCTGCTAGCCATGCCTCCACCTAGCTTGCTATTTTCCCTCCCAACCCCATGCTTTCCATTTTGCTCACCAACCTCCTGTGGGGGATGGTATCAAAGGCCTTGCTGAAATCCAGATAGGCCACATCCACTCCACCCATGATTGATTACCTGAGTCACCCAAACAAAGAACTCAATTAGGTTGGCTTGCATGATTTCCGCTTGGTGAAGCCAAGCTGTCTGCTGTCCCTCAATCCACACTCCTCCAAGTAATCCACCACCCTCTCCTTGATTAATGCCTCCATTACCTTCCCCACTACAGATATGATACTGACTAAGCAGTAGTTCTCCTTCAGCTCCCTGCTACCTCCCTTATGCAAGGACACCACATCCACCCTCCTTCAGTCCTCCAACACCCTCCCCATATCCAGGACAGGTTGAAGAGCCTTTTGAAAGGCATGGCGAGCTCTTCCCTCAATTCTCTGATCATTCTGGGGTGTAACCCATCAGGCCCCATTGCCTTGTCCACTATTATTTTATATATAGTGGGCTATCGAATTGCTCTCATCTACCGTCCACCCAGAGATGGGAAGCAATTCCTTTAGGAAGAGGCGGACTTCGTCGCAATATGGCATTTGAGTCACCCAGGCTGATGGTCCTGGGTGACTTTAATGCCTGGATCGACGACGAACTCTCACAATTTGGACAACAGTTCCTCCAGTTGATGAACTCACTGGGCCTGACACAGGTGGTTACTACTGCTACTCATAAGTGTGGCCATTCTCTTGATCTGATCTTCCTCCTGGAGATGGAGGCCTCTCGCATGGGGGTGGAACTAGTCGGTTGGTCTGATCACTACATTGTCAGATTCAATTTCCCCTTGTAGGCCGACCCCTGTGGAGATGGTCAAGTACCGACCTTTATGGAATATTACTTCCATTGGCCTTGCTGCGGTGCTTGATCTATCACAATTTCCTGTGCATTGCAGGGATCCGGAAGCTTTGGTTTTGACTTATAATAATGCCATTACCTCAGCCCTGGATTCTATTGCTCCAGTACATGTGCGTCCTCTCTCCCTTCGATCTTGGGCTCCTTAGTTTGATGGAGTCTTGAGGGAGTTGAGGTGACTAGGACGCAGGTTGGAACATTGGTGGCGGAAATCCGGCTTACATGCTGACCATCTTAGACTGTTAGAACATTACCGGTTCTATCAGTCAGAAATTTCTTGTAAGAAGGCAGAGTTCCTGTCCGGAGAAATTTCTGCCACTCAGAATCGACCAGCTCAGCATTTCAGAATGGTGGACAGGTTGTGCAACCCAGCCTGTCTACAGCTCCAAAGAGCCTTTTCACAATTACAGTGTGACGAGCTTGCTCAGTTCTTAGCTGATAAGGTGGCTGACGTTAGGTGGGAGATCCACTTGACACATTCTATGCAAGCTGCTAGGGATCAGAGCTTGGTCACTATCCTTCAGTTTTCCTGGAGTACCTTGACCGCCCAGAAATCGTGGATGTTATGTGGATTGTCCAGGGGATGCACCCCTACATGCTGTAGTTTAGATCCGGGCCGTACATCCCTGATTATGGGTTGTGGGGATTCTATCGGCCCGGTTCTGGCACAGATAGTCTGGTGTTCCCTTGACTCAGGTGAATATCCCTATTCCTTGAAAGAGGCGGTGGTGACACCTTTGTTGAAGAAAGCTTCTCTGGACCTAGACTCTCTTGCAAACTACAGGCCTATCTTGAATCTCCCCTTTGTGGGGAAGTTGATCGAGAAAGTAGTGGCGGCCCAACTGGAGAACCATTTGACCATCCATAGCATCTACGAACCTCTCCAATCAGGTTTTTGAAAAAGGCATAGTACCGAGATTGCACTGGTTCGGGTGCTCAATGATCTCCTGATGGTGAGAGACCAGAGAAAATGGTCTATTTTGGTACTTTTAGATCTGTCTTCAGCGTTTGACACTGTTGACCATGGGGTCTTGCTTGAGCACCTGAGATTTATCTGTGGTCTTTCTGGTCTGGTCTACAGATGGTTTACTTCTTACCTCACCGGAAGAACTCAGAAGGTAGTTTTAGGTGTTTTTTCCTCTGATCCTATCTCCCTGTCTTGTGGGGTTCCTCAGGGCTCAGTATTGTCCCCCATGTTATTTGTGGTGTACATGCTTCCCCTTGGAGACATTGTGAGATGGTATGGGCTGAGGTTTCATTGTTATGCCGATGATACCCAGCTATACCTCTCTTTTGGCCCCGACCAGGAAGGAGCAGTCTCGGTATTTAATAACTGCCTCAAGGAAATCCAGGATTGAATGAGGTCCAGTTCATTGAAGTTGAATTCTGGGAAGACGGAGGTGATGGTTTGGGATCCTGATCACCGGATAGGGAGACTTGAGGCAGGCTCCCCTTTAGGATTGTTTCTTGGGGGCACTGAGCTTCAGGTCTCTGAACAGGTGCGAGACCTAGGGGTGATGTTGGAGGAGGGGCTTACACTTCGGACTCAGGTGTCAGTTTTTGTTAAGTCATCTTTCTACCACCTGAGAAACATCGCTAGGATCAAGCACCTTGTTCTGTCCAGTGATCTGTCTACACTAATCCATGCCTTTGTGACCTCGTGTTTAGACTACTGCAACTCGCTTTACTTTGGGCTTCCAGGGATTGCTATTCACTGCCTGCAGTTGTTGCAGAATTCTGCAGCCTGGTTGTTGATGGGGACTCCTAGATTTTCCCATATCACACCAGTGCTGCGGGAACTGCACAGGCTGCCAGTACAGTGGCGATCACCTTCAAAATCGGATTGCTAACTTATAAAGCCCTACACAAACTGGGTCCTGACTACCTGAAAAAGCTCCTGATTCCTTATCACCCTGTGAGACCGCTCCGCTCGGCTGACGAGAGGTTGCTAGAGAGTCCAAGGGTGACCTTAAAATCTGCCTGTGCTTTTATGTTTGTGGTCCTGTCCCTCTGGAATTCTCTACCCCGTCAGATTAGGGAGTGCATGACCGTGGGGAGCTTTAAACAGGCCCTAAAATCTTTTCTCTGGGTCAAAGCATATGGTAGCGATAATTTCTGATCTGTATTGTACATTTTATGATGATGATTTTGTTTTTATTGTGTTTAATTGTTTTATTGTACTGTGCCTTGATACTTGAAAGGCGCATAATAAATAAAATATTATTATTATATAACTCCGGCCTGACCCTATCCACAGTGAACGGGCTCTGATCCACTCATTTGCCCTCCCTCCCCTTAGACTTTAGATCTGGGCCCCTGCCTTCATCTTCCTCCGTGAATACTGAGTTAAAGTACTTATTTAATGCCACTGCTTTTACATAGTATTGCTCCAAGCGTATCCCTCCTTCCCCCCTCAGTCTAGCAGTACCCTGTCCAGCCCATCTCCTCTCCCTCACATATCTGAAACATGTTTTATCCCCCCCTTGGCTTTTCTAGCTATTTTCCCCTCAGTGGCTGCTTTTGCCCTTCTGATCTCCTTCCCTGCCAAACTTCTCTTCTTCCTGTACTCCTTCCTAACTTCCTCTCAGAGTGTCCTCTTAAATTTTCTGAAAATCCTCTTCCTTTCCTTGACTGCCTCATCACCTTCCTAGTAAACCAGAGGGGTCTCCTCCCCCTCTTGCTCTTTCTGACCTTTGTTATGCACATTTCCACTGCTTCCTGAACCCCTCTCCTGATAGCTTCCCATAATTCCTCCACTGTTCCCATATTCACCTTACCTTCCATTTTTTCTCTAACTATCTTACTCATCTTATCAAAGTCTGTGTGTCTGAAGTCCATGACTGACGTACTGGTTTTACTTGTCTCCCTTCCTGCACTAATCCTGAATCATACCATGCTGTGGTCACTGGTGCTCAAGACTTCTCCCAACTGCACCTCCTCCACACTCTCTCTGTTAGTCAGGACTACATCTAGCAAGTTGCTTCCCATCATTGGTTCCCTGACCAGCTGTTGAAGGAATAACTCCTGCAGTTCATTCCATACTTCTCTGCTCCTTGCTGATGCTGCATCTGGGAATTCCCAGTTAACATCTGGGAGGTTCAGGTCACCCACCAGTAGCAGTTCTCCTTTCTGGGCCAGCCTGGTGATTGCCTGAGTTAGCCGTTTACTATCCTCCTCCCCTTGCACAGGTGGCCTGTATACCACCCTCAGCCAAAGGGATTAATTCATCTTCCTAACTAGTGTTACCACAGCAGCTCAGTGTCCTCTTTCTCCTCCTTCTGCCCTTCAGTTACACTAATGATTTCCCTGACGTATAAGGTAACCTCCCCCCCTTCTTGCCCTCCCTATCCCTTTTGAACAGTCTGTATCTTGGAATGGTTGTTTCCCAGGTGTGATGCTTTGTTCACCAAGTCTCACTCATTGCAACTAGATCTAGTCCCTAATCCCTCATGATGGCCTCCAGGTTCACCATCTTATTTTCCAAACTTCTGGCGTTTGCTGTTAATCCCTTCCTCCAGCCTCCCCCATTGTTCCCCCTTCACCCGTCTCCCTCTTATTCTTTATTATTTGTTTTTTTGTTTACCGGGTAAGTACACTAGACAACAATGTTGCCTATATTCAGGCACGACCTGGGAGAGTACGGACAGGGGAGACCAGAGTCAACATTAAAGAGTATTTCATGACGCAGCATGAGGTGAGAACAAACATTTGAACAGTATACAGCCAGGTACAGTCATTATCAGTAACGACAAAGAGAAACAGATAACATTACATTAATTATTTTCATCTGATGATACATCAATGATTAAATTGAAATGACAAACAGCAAACAAAACTTAAATGAGTAGCATTATAACAATAGGATTTCTGCTGGATGTGGAAACTTTCAGATTTTGGAGACCAGTAGAAATCAGTAAGTGCCATAGGGAGGAGAAAATGCTAGGAGAGAAGCTCCAGTTACAGCACAAGAGCAGCAGTTGGATTCTGATAGGTGTGCCCGAAGACTCAGTTTAAAGGCCTTGTGGGATTTGGAGAGTTTGATGTGGGAGGGAATGGAGTTCCAGAAGCGGGGGGCAGATATGGCAAAGGATTGTTCTCCTTTTTGTGTGAGATATCTGGGAATTTCAAATTGGGTTTGAGCAGATGCCCTGAGGAGGGATGCTTGGGAGGGCTCTTGCCCAACAATGTAGTGCTACCCAAGGGGGAGATTGTAACCCCCAAAACTTTCTTTCTTGTGGAGCAGATCCCCCCCAACCTAGTTTTTAATTTTAGGTATCCGCTATCAATTCGTTTAGTTTGCTTTTTAGTACTGCCGCCCCCTCCATATTCAAGTGCAGTCTGTCAGGTGCAAACAGGCTCTTGTCCCCTCATGTAGAGCCCCAGTTCTCTGCTAGCCCTTACCCCATTTGCTCACACCACCCCAACAGCCACTCACTGAACTCCCTTATCCTCATCTTTCTATCATTGCTCACCCTTGGTACTGGTAGCACCTCTGAAAAAGTCACTGATTTGAACCCCAGACTGCTACAGTGTCTAGCAAGAGCTCTGAATCTTGCCTGTACCTCCATCAGGTGATTTCTTACCAGGTCATTCATTCCCAGGTGGAACAGCAGGTGCATTTGCTCATCCTGCTGCTTCAACCTTGAGGGGATATAGTGAATGACCTTAGCTGCCATCGTGCCAGACATATGCTGTTGTTCCCCCTACCCCCACCCAATTAATTTTATTATAGAGTGCCTCAACCAGTAGGACTCTGTCTGGTTACATGTCCCTTCCATCCTACCCCCAACCTCCTGTATCTTATTTACTACCCTATTCTCAATACCCCCTTTGCACATTTCACCTCCCAAAGTACTGTCTTTGCTCTGCGCTCTTCCTAGCTTTGTGACCCCCGCAGGTGCTTTCTGCCAAGCTGCCTGCCTCTGCCTCTCTATCTGTGAATGTTTCCCTCAGTGTCTTTCTACCCTGCCTGTACTATTGAAGTTTTCCTGGGGGCCCTCACCCTTCCCTGCCCCATCCAGCTTTTGCACCTCTGGACCCAAGCACACTGCCCCACCTCCTTTTGGGCTTGCCCATTGTTCTTACCTGATTGGGCATCTCCTTTTTCCAGTTTTTCTAAGCCTTCATTTGTGCCTGTGTCTCCTATTTTCCCTGTTTGCTCTTTGAACTCCATTTTCCAGCTCTTCTCTCCCATTTTGTACCCCTAGTGGGGCAAATCTATTTTTTTCTTCAAGACTGACTGCCTGTATCTCTCTGACGGTTGGTCCTTCCCTTGATCTCTTCTTCCTTGTCCTCTGTGCAGGCTTTGGACTTTTTTACTTTATCACCTACCATCCCCCTGGTTACTCCTGTTCCCTTTTCTGCCACTATCTGGGATTCTTGTAACCCCTCTGGAGCCATCCCCTATGCTCCCTCCTTACTTTCATGCTCCTTGATTTTCCTCCATACCCCATCCCATCTTTCCCTTCCTGTGCCCATGTTTGCTCCTTGTCCCCCTGCAGCCCCCATTTTAGCCGCACCTAGCCCGCTAGCTGCAATAGCTCCTTCTACTCCTCTTCCTTTCCCAATGTAGTGTCCATCTCAGCCATCCCACCTCCTTCCTTATTTGTGCAATTTGCTTACATACCATGCATCCCCCCATTTTACAGACTACTATATATCCAGTACCATGGCTGACCCACAACCAGTACACCCTAACAGCCTCCCAAAGATGCCCCCAGCCCTTGTAGCCTGGGGATGCTGCCCTGGATCCACTCTTATCCTGCTCCATTGGCCCTTCCAATGTGGTTGCGCCCTCTCCCATTTTCTCCTCTGGTCTATGATAAGCTTTTGCGTTTAGGCCCAAGGGTAATGTGTGCCACATTTCTAGAAATGTTCTTGGCATGACATTCCTGATCCCATGCTTATTTACACCATAATCATTGTTTTGTATTACTCTGAAATTCCTTACTTCTATGATTTTACAGTATAAGTTTACACTAATACTAATATCACGTTATGATTACTGTTTCACTCCCTGTTGTATCCCTTGAATGATTTCCCGACATCCCCCACCCACCCTCCCACAGATGCACCTGTAAACCAGCCCAGGCTTACTGTGCCTATACTAGTGACCACATTTTTAATAAATAACATTAATGTACAGTCTGCATTTAAACCCCTTCAAACTGTTTTTGTGGTGGAGGTGCTTTTTGGTACTAAATTGTAAAACTTTCCAAGTTCTAGGGACTTCTATTTTTAGGCCCAGTTGTGTTGGTCCCAAGAGTTCTGGGCAGAAAAGACCTAGGAAAAGCAGGCTATACTCTAAAATAAGTAAAAGCCCTGGGGCAGGATTCACAAAAAAGCACAAGCTGCAGTGCAAAGGTTTGTGCTGAGCCTTTCAATTGTGCATGGTCCAAAAGCTGCAATCAAACAACGGTCAAGCATGAATGGAAACAAATGATTTATAAATTTTGTACCACCACAATCAAATGCAGGTTATATGCAAATGGACATGATGGCACTTACTGTAACTGCCTGGACATGACCTCCTCAGTTTTTTTTGAGCCTTTCAAAACAGTACCCCTAAAGAAAGCCATCATAATGAGAAAAAAATACAGCTTGATATCCCCAATAAAGCATTCATGTTTACATGAAAAGAAGCAAGATTGGTAGCCTAGTCTTCACTCCTTCCTTTACCTCTCATTCACACAATAGTCAGCATCAGGAAATGTAACCAGGAAGTGGGGGGGGGTAACAAATACAACAGCTTTGCTATATGATAGAAAAAAATAGATAACATAAACAAAATAAAACTCAGTACCCTCTTTTTACCATTCAGAACAAAAAACAAAAACAGATCAATTGCTTGCTAGAAGATGCTGATCATTAGCAAAACAAAAGTGACAAACCATGCATAGACACAGAATTTCAAGCCCCTTCATAAAGAAGGAATAACCAAAACAGCAAATAAATAAATAAATAAATAATGGGGAAATGAAATATGATATATCAATCATGACAAGTACTGCAAGGTACTAGCCCTGACTTTTGGATTTGGTACCAGTGGAAGCTGATTTCAAAGTGGCCCACACTATCTCCTGCTGAACACATCTCTAACTACTGTATCTCCCTTGAATTTATGTGCCAGGGTTTAATAATTTGTTTAATCCTTACAGTCATTTTAAGTTCTGAGTTGATATTAGAAGTGAATTTGTAGCTTTTTTTTTTCCATTAGCAGATTATATCCTCTCACTACTAGAGGGCTATATCTCTATCTCTTTCTCGATCTAGTACGTAAGCCATGTGGCTTCTGTCTGCCTTTCTCTTGCCTCTCTTCCTCCTCCTTGCCCTGCCCCACCTCTTCTTCCTCCCTGGTCCTAGCCACCCCCTCCTCCACCCCACCCCTGCCACCCTCTATTCTGGTTTCCACTGCTGCTCCAAAGAAACTCTCCACTTCCATTCGGGACTTGTGCTTGGTGCACCGTTTGGATATTCCTGGTTACTTAACCTGACCACTACTCTCAACAAGTGTGGCCACCTCTCTACACTGTACCACCTTGCAGTCCATACGGGATACCACCCGGAATCTTGCAACTTCTACTCCCAGAAACAATGATCAAAACTATCAAAGAGCTGCGACTCTGCTCCTTAAAACTCCTACTCCTCCTCCTTCTCATCTCAGGCAGCATCCATCCCAATCCTGGCCCTAGAAGCTCAGGCCACACACAAACTCCAGGTGCCCTTATCCTTGCAACCATTAATATCTGCAGCCAACTACCAAAACTGGATGCACTCCAAGCCTTCATATGCCAACACAACCCCGACATCCTTGCAGTGGTGGAAACTTGGCTGACACCTAAAGTTCCTGACTCAGCAGTAACAATACAGGGCTACAATGTCCACAGGCTGGACCAGATATCCAAAAAAGGCGGTGGTTGCGCAGTCTATATCAAAGACTCCCTGTCTTGGCACCCTGTAACAGCTCCATCACTTTCTGCCTCAGCCTAGATTCTACCAATAAAAATCGTCCTAGGTCCCAACCATAAAGCCATGACTATTGTCTCCATATACATCCCGCCCAGGGACCCTAAACATGGATTCAATGACATCCTAAACTTTATCAACTCTCATCCTCCCGAAGCTGAACTTATTCTAGTAGGGGATTTCAACATAAACTGGTTAGCAACGAGCACCAGTGCCTATAAAGACTCCATCTCAGCTGCTAACCTCATGCAAATGGTAAACTCCCCTACTAGGATTAACTACAAGACTGGCACCAGTACTCTCTTGGATTGGATCCTCACCACTCACCCCCACAAGGATTTCTCATACGACCATTCTCTCAGACACTCTCAGTGACCACTCACCAGTCATGTGTGCATGGTCTAACAAATTCCTTAAGCCCCCTTCCAAAATTATTGCTAGTAGAATCCTTCCTCGTGGAAAACTTCCACATCTCAAACAACACCTGCTTCTACAAGACTGGCTACCCATCTATGAAGCAACAGATGTTAACTTGGCTCTTGATCACTTCATCTCAATTTTAACAAAGCTCATGCACTCTTTGCCCTGCTAAAAGGCACAAAACAAAATCTCTCTCTAACCCATGGGTCACTGTGGCTCTTCTCTCACAGCTGAAACTAAGGGATCACCTTCTGGGTAGTTGCCAGGGCCACTGGCAAACAACTGGACATCAAAATTACAAACAAGCATGAAATGCCTGCACAAAAGCCATACGGCTAATGAAATCCACCTATTACAAAGGCGCCTCACAAATACATGGGAAATGGTCGTGCTTTCTGGGACAATATCAAGGATGCCACAGGAAGCAGTCAAAAACTTCTCCGGCCATGTTAATGGTTGATGGATCCTCAACCCTCGAACCAAGGTGATTGCAAACATCTTTAACATGGCTTTTTCAGACCTTAGTGCTGTTCTACCCCATGACTTTTTTCGAAACGGGTCTACTCCCCAAATACCTCAGCCCCTCAGTCTAACCATCCCTCTTCTACTTCAGGAGGAAAGGCTGAATGAAGCTCGCTCAATATATTACTGCAGCTATCTCTAAATCTAGATCTAGTAGCGACACCCTGGACCTTAAGCTTCTGTTGCTCACCCTCGTGAGGTAATTCATCCATTAACAAAAATCCTAAACCTCTCTCTCTCAGCTGTGAAAAATTCCCGGACCTATGGAAAACAGCCACCGTGACACCCGTCCATAAAAGTGGGGACAAGACGAATCACTCAAATTATCACCTTATCTCCATACTGCACCCACTCTCTAAGGTACTCAAACGCATCGTGTCTGATCAACTTACCGACCACTTGGATAAATACAATATACCTTGTCCACAACAACACGGCTTCTGGAAAGGTCACAGCACCACCACAGCCCTTCTTGAGTTCACTGGAGCTTTGCACAAATCCCTTGACAATGGCCTTCTCACAAAGGCTGTTTTCGTCAACCTCTCCAAGGCCTTTGATACAGTACACTATGGACTACTAATACACCAACTACTGAATGCCGGGCTATCACCTGACTCTTCTCTCTGGTTTAAAAGCTACTTAGAAAACCGGTCTGAGAGTAAAATTGTGGACACTCTTGCTAACATTCCTGCCTGTTCGGGTTGGTGTCCCACAGGGATCCATACTGGGCCCTCCTTTTAGCCTTTTCTTAAACTCCTCCTCACCACTGCTCTGAGTAGATCATACTATATGCTGATGATGCTGTTGTATTCTCCACTCACAAAGATCCTGCAACTCTTCAACACAACCTTCAGCTTGGTTTCAGTTCTGTAGAGACATGGTTTCTTAATCATAAACTGGTCTCAATGATAAGAAAACCAAATCTATGCTCTTCTGCAGCTCTCATAACCCACACAAGCTACACCACTTGGCTATCTCCACCACCCAGGGGAACACTCTAGATCAGGTGGGGTCCTTCAGATACTTAGGGATACAGCTTGACCCTAATCTCTCCTATGGACTTCATGTAGATAATGTAGCTAGAGCTGCTAATACACGGCTTGGTCTCCTCTTCAAACACAGACCACACCTCACGCCAGAAGCTTTGAAGGTTGCAGTCCTGAGCTCTGTGATCTCTGTAATAGATTATGGTCTCATCATTTATGGCTCGGTACAACCACAACCCTTAGACGCCTCTCAACTGCCTTAAATAAAGCATGTCGGCTCATCACTGGTGCTCACCGTCTCATCCACACATGTGATCTGTACACTCAGACCGGCTGGCTCCAACTATCAAACTGCATAAAGTTTCTCACCTGCTTCATAGTGAAAAAAATCTACCTTGGCCTTATACCTTCTGGGGTCTCAACTCTGTTACAACACCGAATTAACAAATGGTGCCTTAGAAGATCCACGCTACAGCTACTGAAAGTCCGCCACTGTCACACTTCACAGGGACAACGCTCTTTTGCTTATCGAGCGCCACTCTGGTTCAATGGCCTCAGCCCAACCATCTCCTCTGCCCCAACAATTGGTATGTTTAAAACTAGGCTCCCGGGACTATCTC
Organism: Neoceratodus forsteri; assembly: GCA_016271365.2. Lineage (NCBI taxonomy): Eukaryota > Metazoa > Chordata > Ceratodontiformes > Ceratodontidae > Neoceratodus > Neoceratodus forsteri. The sequence goes on from CM057452.1 coordinate 1,613,178,862, forward strand.
ACTACCAACAGCTCCTGTGACTGCCCAACTTAACCTTGTTTCTCCACTTCCCTTTCTTCTCTAGTTGCCCCCCCCTCCTCACTGGATTCTACCCACACATCTTGGTATACCCAATGCTGCACTTTTCACCCTCTCCCCACCCTTCCTACATTCCTCCCCCCTTCCCTCTCACTATGACTCTGGCACTTCTTATCTGTTGTCTATTTTCGCTGACAAATGCCGCTGGCTGCCTTGTTACAATGCTACCCTTGAATTGTATTAATCTGTACTCTGTTTGCAATGTCCACATTGTTGTAATGTCTGTCTTGATGTTCCCCAGAATTTGTATTTCTCTGACATGGAACCTTTGTAAAAGAGCCAAGGCTCAAAGGTATTTGTAATCCTAGACTTGATAAATAAAATAAAAAAATAAAAGAACCTTGCTTTGAAGTTCTAATACAGTCACACACAAAAACATCACATTAGTTTTAGTGAACTTGCTTTCAAAAAGTTCCTCATTGCCAAGTAAATCCTTTGGTCCACTTGTCAACAGCATAGCAAAAAGTGTGTGCTACCACACAGGTGCTGGGCTGATCTAAAGTTGTTATTTTGTATCAAAATTCAACTGTGAAAGAGGCTGAGCTGCTTCAGGCGCTGAGCAGATTTGAAATTATAATTTTGTATCAAAACTCAAGTGAGAAACTGGCAGAGCTTTAGGTCCCACAAGCTAGAAAGAACTGCAGTGTTTAGCCCAGAGGAAGCTGAGGTATGAAATGATACATCAATTGGAAAGCAAAATGGTTTGTTTTGTTTTATATCAAATTAAAATAAACAGTACACAAGTTATTTTTGTTCCTGTACCTCACTGTATACATAACAGGTAAAGTAAAATGTATCTCCTTATTAGAGAGAAAGCATGTCTCTTAGCTCAGAATGGATTTCTCTGTTCTAAGCTGAGAATCATTCCAAGCATGACAAAGGTGCTGTTTCAGGTGCTCTGAGTGAGCATTCTGCAGAGCAAAAAAAATGTTTTTTTTTTATTTTCAAATTGTCAGTACTTTACCATACATTAAGCTACAGAAGTAACATTTTAACAGCAGACAGTGGAAGGGGTCTAGTTACTAATAAGCCATTATTTGTTTATCAGGATTAATGAGATTTAAAATAAACAGTTAAAAAGTAAACAGTGTACACTTGGGCCACTCTGAGCAGCCCAAGCAGTTTAGAAACATACCCCATGACACTACTAGGGTTAAGGCTTCTTTTAGCTAAGCAGATTTACTGTCTATTACTATTTGCTTTTATGCTCACCGGTTTTGTTACTGTTTTTTGCACTACATTTTACTGCTTTATTGTTCTCTGATTCAAATTGTTGTTGCAGGGTATATGTTCTCCTGCATTATTACAGGGTGTGCCTATAGGTTTGTTACTGTTTTGTGCTTACAGATTACTGCTGTAATCTTCTCTGATTCAAATTGTTTTTTGCAGGGTAGATCTTCAGTTAAAGTGTTCTGTGGGTTGTGCTTACATGTGTTGTTACTTTTTACTGCTTTATTTTTCTCTGTAGCAAAGTGTTTTTTGCAGGGTATATCTTCTGTCAAATTGTTACAGATGGTGCTTACAGGTTTTGTAATTTTTTTTATCTATCATTAGGCTAAGCAAAATTGCTGTTTGCTATTTTATTTTTTGCTGAAAGGTTTTTTTTTTTTGGGTCTAAAGGTGTTGCAGTCTCCTTCTTACATTGAAGGAGCTAATTGCTTTCCTCCCACAGCTGTTCCAGGGGATTAGGAGTGTAACTTGATCAAGTTCATGAGCGCGGTCCTGTTAAGTATGGAAGGAGGTTGTATGACAGGGGCCATGATCATGGACTTGACCAAGGCTTTTCATTTAGTGGATCACAAGCTTTTGATTTCCTCATTAAGATCTTTGGGGGCAGAGAGATCAGCAGTTAGGTGGTTTCAGAATTACCTCACTGATAGGTTCCAAAAGGTAATATTTGGTGGGATCACATCTTCTTTAGCATTGGTAAAGTGTGGAGTCCCACAGGGCTCCATATTGGGACCATTATTGTTTTCTGTTTTTTTTTTTTGATAGAATGGGTGGGGTTATTACTAGATCAAAATTTACATTATACTCAGATGATGATGCTATTTATGTTCAAAATAGATCTATTAAAGAGATTAATGCTGTATTAAATGAGGAGATGCATGCTGTACAACATTGGCTTGAAACCAGTAGATTAGTTCTGAATAGGTCTAAAACAAAGGTGATGTTATTTGGCACTAGCGCTAAAGTCCAGGATCATGATTAATGTCTTAGTATTATAACTCTTGATAGGTCTTGTTTTGAGCAGATCACTAGTTTTTGTTATCTTGGAGTCACTTTGGACCCTGTGTTAAGTTTTGAACCACATTTTGTAAAGGTTACCTCTGTGATTCATTGAAAAATCAATATGCTTTATAGGCTGAACTGCTTTTTAACTTCTGATACAAAGCAGGCTATTGCCAAGCAATGTCTTGCCCCTGTGGTGAATTATGCTACTTTAATTACTGATAAAACATCTTCAAGGGTATTAGCAAAAAACACAGCTCTGCTGCAACTCACTGGCAAGTTTGCCTTATCATTGCCATGTACCACACACCATTGTGTGATTTTGCAGCAAATTGGTTGGTTACCAGTTCCTGTGCATTTAGACTCACAGTGGCTAGGTTTTCTTTTACTATTATAAATATGAGTATTCCTTTATGATTATTTAGTTATTTCCAATATCATGATTCAGGATTTTTTCTCTAGAAATAGAGTTGATAATAGAGCCTTAAAAGTGCCTTTTATGACAAGTGTTAATGGTCAGAGGTCATTTGCATACACTGGGCCAAGTATATGCAATAGCCGTCCCCTTAATTTAAGAACTCAAATCACTGCCACCACTTTTAATGGAACATTGCTTTCTTATATTATTGGCTTATTTAAATGTGAATGTATGTTGTCCTCAGTTGTTATATTGTATGTCGTATGTGGTGTATGTTTTTGTAAATCTCTATGGGTCACACCTGAAAATGTAACCTTTGTTCCAGTGTGTTTACTCATTAAGCCACTAAACAAACAAACAAACTGGGGTGTGGAACTGACAAACTCTTAGTAACTTCCAACAGAGGGAAGTCTTAAAAGGTCAGGTTAGTTGGTGTTTTTGAGGTGGATGACTAAGTTTGCTGGCAAAGACACCTATCTTCACCTGAGCTATTTTCTTCTAGATTTACTTGAAAGGACAGAGCAAAGAACAACATTATCAGAGCAAGGAAAAAAATTAAGGCTTCTTTTGGCTAGGAAAATTTACTGTGTGTTACTATTTTTATTTGTGTTTACAGGTTTTGTTACTGTTTTTTTGCTCTACATGTTACTGTTTTATTGTTCTCTGATTCAAATTGTTGTTGCAGGATATACTTTCTGCTGCATCATTACAGGGTGTGCCTACAGGTTTGTTACTGTTTTGTGCCTACAGATTACTGATGTCATCTTCTCTGATTCAACTTGTTTTTTGCAAGGTATATCTTTTGTTAAAGAGTTCTGCAGGTTGTGCTTACAGGTGTTGTTACTTTTTTATTGCTTTATTTTTCTCTGTAGCAAAGTGTTTTTTGCAGGATATATCTTCTATGAAATTGTTACAGGTGGTGCTTACAGGTTTTACAGTTTTATCTATCATTAGGCTAAGCGTTCAGGGCTAATTACAGGAGCACATACGAGATACAGTTTAAGGGATAGCGACTGCATTTGTTGTTGGTTGATTGTTTCTGCTCTTACCTCCTTGTTTCTTTCATCCATGGTTCTTCTTTTTCAGCAGAGGAAGGGCCCAACTACCCCATGCTACACTAGCTTTATAAAGTAGCACAGTAGTGACATTTCCTGTAGCAAATCGGGAAAGGGAGGATCAGAAGGGTATCCACACAGTGACCTCACTTACAGGGGCACAATTAATTTAACTTGTTATAAAAGGTTACACAAAAACAAACAAACAAAAAATATAAAACATAACTAATTAAATAAATAAAAATCTTTTGATTTCATTTTCCTTCTACTTATTTGGACCAGGTTATAAACTCAGCAACTCAACTGGAATGGATATTATTAACTGCAGGTACTGTGGGACACTTTTCAAAAGGGCAGTTATACAGGACTTAGGATGCTGTCCTGCATGCTGGACCATCGGAGATCTAAAGGCTCAGCTCCAAGCAGCATGGGCAGAGATTGTGCATCTCAAATTGCATATTCAGGAGGAAATATATTACAAGAACCACCCATCATTTCCCCAACATTCAACTGAAGCACCTCGACCCACAGAGGGCAGTTGGTGCAGGAGGTTGGCAGGTGGTTAGGAGGGACAAATCAGGTGCCCCATAACTCAATGCTCACCAACATATCACCTCCACAAACCATATAAAAACTACAAACAGGTATCTGCCTCTATCTCTGAAATCAAACAAAGGGGCAGAGGTCACTGCAGCACAGGAGCTAGCACTACAAAACTCACCCAAAACAGGGACCAAAACAAGATAAGCAAAAAGGAAATCCAAAACACTTCTAATCATAAAAGACTCCATGATTTGGGGAGTTGATACCTACCTCTGGCTGAGGGTAATGGTCAGATGTCTCCCAAGGACATCAGCATGGAGAGACACTGACCACATTGCTAAAATCATGCAGGAAGCAGGAGAAAATATCATTGTTCTGGTACACATAGGGACTAACGATCTCACCAGCTGGTCAGTTGTGGAGATCAAGGAACACCTGACCAGGCTGGGAGACAAATTGTCATCCATTTCGTCAAGCATCTCCTTCTCTGAGAATCTGCAGGTCTGGGAGAGGGGGGCAGACAGACGGAAGGTCAGAGAAGGGAGTTAGGGGAGCTAAACATGTGGCTCAAGGCCTGGTGCCAGGAAAAAGGACACAAATTTGTAGGTGACTGGCAACAGTTTTGGGAGTAAAAGTTCTTTAAATCTGATGGACTGCATCTGACTAAGGAGGGAGTCAGTGCATTGGGGCAGAAGTTTGATGTCTTTACAGAATATTTAAACTAGCAAATGGGGAGGGGGAGCAGCACCCGAAACATTGAGTGGGAAGAACACCTCTCCCCCCTGAGCTAGTGATCAAACAGGAGTTCAGCATGTTTGTAGTTCACTTGCATCACCAGGTAAGGATAAAGGTCCGTATCCTCATATGATGCACAGTGGAAATGCTGGACCTTGCTCAACAACTAACACACCAAAATCTGGTCAATGGAAAATCACATACACAAATGCTTGAAGTCTAGGAAACAAGATCCCAGATGTGGAGGCAATAATGACAGAGGGTAAACTGGACATGGTAGCCATTAGCTAGACATGGTTCACCAGTAACCACATTTGGGAGACTTCAGTACTCAACTATGTACCATTCAGAAGAGACCAAGGTGCAAAAGGGGGGAGGAGTGGCCCTTTATATCAATAAAAATATTAAAGCTACAGAAATTCAAAATACACACAAGGGGCCAGAAGAACTGGGGGTCACCCTGGAAACAGGAAATGGGACAACCATATGAACTGGGGTTGTCTACAGGCCTCCAGACCAGGGGGAGGACATAGACACATTACTGCTAAAAGATGTACAAAACATGACAGCTAAAAGGGAGGTTCTGCTAATGGAGACTTCAACATGTCAGATACAGATTGGGCAATACCAGCAGGAACATCCACCATAACGAGACACATAGTGGATTCCTTGCAGGGGGAGGGCCTCAAACAATTGGTACAACAACCCACAAGAGACAGGGCTATCCTGGATCTAGTACTGACTGATGGGGAAAGGATCACAGATAACAGATCTCCAGGTAGAAGGTCACTTCGGGGACAGTCACCATTACATGGTATGGTTTAATTTGGCCACTAGAACTAAATCATCCCATTCCAAAGCAAAATTATGGGACTTCAGAGGAGCTGACTCTAATAAGATGGCTAACAGAGTTCAGCTAGAGCTAGCAAGATGAAACACAGGTGAGGGAGTACAGACAAATTGGGCAAGCATTAAGGGTGCAATACTTGAAGCAACATCCCATTGGGTTAGGGAGAAAAGCAAGAGCAAAAGAAGGAGGAAACCACTTTGGTTCTCAAACACAGTAGCATAAAAGAACAGAGCCAAAAGACTGACCTTCATGAAATATAAGGGGAAGCAGCGGGATGAAGATAGGGAGGCATACCAAACTTCCCTAAGGGAAGAAGCAAAAGCAGTGAGGCAGACAAAGTCCCAAATCGTGGAAACACTAGCACGAACAGTAAAAGAAGGGGACAAGACTTTCTATAGATACATTAGTGAAAGGAAAAAGTCCATATGGTGAATTGCTAAGATCAAAGGGGATAAGGGGGATTGTGTGGAGGAGGACCAAGGAAAAGCATCTATCCTAAATAGATAATTCTGCTCAGTATTTACTGAGGAGAAGGTAGGGCAGGGCCCACAGCTCAGCACCATGGACACAGGGGGGGGGGAGGGAGGTGCACAAGTCCCTTCAGGAAAAGAAAGGGTCCTACAAGTGCTCATTAAGCTCAGGGTGGACAAGATAATGGGGCCTGATAGCATACATCCCAGAGTACTAAAGGTGCTAAGGGTGGAACCAGCTGAACCATTAGCATAACTGTTTAGTGAGTCTCTGAGCACAGAAGAGATCCCAGAATACTGGAGAAGGGCTCATGTGATCCTGCTCCACAAGACTGGCAGCAGGGAGGAGGCAGTGAACTACAAACCAGTCTGTCTTACCTCAGTAGTGGGCAAGATTATGGAGGCACTCCTTAAGAAAAGGATAGTGCAACACCTGGAATTCATAGGATCCAAGACAGCATGGCTTTACAACAGGAAGGTCCTGTCAAACTAATCTCATAAATTTCTTTGACTGGATAACCAGAGTGGTGGACCAAGGGGGTGGAGTTGATGTCACCTAACTTGACTTCAACAAAGCTTTCAATATTGTTCCACATGGCAGATTGATTAATAAGCTGGATAGGCTCAGGGTGGGTCAGAGGTTGGTCAACTGGGTGGCAAGCTGGTTGGTGGGCAGAAAACAGAGAGTGGTGGTAAATGGTATACAGTCAGAAGAGATGCAAGTCACAAGTAGGGTACCTCAGGGATCAGTCTTGTGGCCAGTCCTCTTTAATATCTTCATCAGTGACATTGCAAATGGACTGGAGGGTAAGGTTTGTCTGTTTGCAGATGACACCAAGATCTTCAACTAGTAGATGATCAAGATGGGGTGGGCAGAATGAGAAGAGATCTGAAAAAACTGGAAAAATGGTCGGAAGAGTGGCAACTGGGGTTTAATGCAAAGAAGTGCAAGATCAAGCAGATATGGAAGAGAAACCCTGAAGCTACCTATTGGTTGGGAGGGAAGTTGCTGGCAATCACAAGGGAAGAAAGAGACTTGGGCATCATCATTGCAGATTTTATTCATTTATTTGCTTTTATTAACCAGGTAAGCACACTAGACAACCAAGTGCCTATTTTCAGGTGCGACCCGGGAGAGTTATATAGCATATAGGAAACATAATACAGAGTCGCAGTAACAAACAGGAGCTGCAGACTCCAACAGGTGGGAGGTACAGCTCATGCTCAAACATGGTAAGGCAAGCAGTCAAGCAATAGGTTACAAAAAACAACATAAGGAGTCAAAGATAAATAACTATAAACTAATCACATCTCAAAATGAGAATTGGAGAAATAACACAACAAGGAAGGTTAACATCAAGAATTGTTGCAGTACAAGTTAGTAATAACCTTAAAAAATAATCGCCTAACATGGGAGATAGTTAATACTATACAGAAGGAAGAGGGTACTGATAAGACAGGATCGCCATACAAAGAGCATGACAGTCAGTGCTTTAGCCAGTTTCTCAAGGGGATTCAACAGCAGCCATTCAGACAGCTCTCAAGGCTGCCCCCCCAGAGAGTCAGGAGAGGTAGACGGTACGTCGGGTCTATGTGGAACATAGACAGGCTGAAGCAGACTTGAGGAAGCTCCATAGGGATGTTTTAAAGCAGTGGTGGGAGGGAGAGGCACGAATTAGGGTGGGAAGGAAGTTCAAAATTTTTGGCATGTGGATGGAGAAGGCCCGGTCACCTGTGAGGGTACGGGTCCTGGGAACCAGTCGGGCCTGTGCAGCACAAGATCTGAGATGGTAGGCAGGGGTTGCATGTTTAAGGGGAAGGGCAAGTACCGAGGTAGTGGCTGTTCTGACTATATTATCGACAAAGTTGCCAAGGACAAAGACACGGTGCCTTTGGGGAGCCACTCCAGCCATGAGTAGAGCTCACATTGAAGCATAAGGCAGGGGGCAGATAGTGCGAAGCGGCATATGTTGCTGTAGCCAGTGTCCCATTTCGTAAGACTTGAGTATGGTACAGGAGCAAAGGCAACGAGCCCGTAGCAAAGTGTGGGAAGGAGTATCCCCCTGGCAATGGCAAGTCGGGTGGCCGGGATGAAGCAGTCCTTGGCTCTGTAGGCAAGGCCAAGCTTGCCATTTGAGGCTTTACACACATTCCGAATATGTGTGGTGAGATCATGTTGAGGATCTAGGTTAACCCCTAGACACCTGGCAGAGTCAATGACTGGCAGGATGGAGCCATTTGCTCTATAGATTTTTAAGGGTGCCGGGCAGGAAGAGGTGTTAGCCACTGAACCGAATAGCATGGCCTGGATCTTCTTCAGGTTGACAATAAGCTTGTGGCCCTCAAGCCAGTTCTGGATATGATCGAAATCGGAGTTTAGCCTAGAGTTGATAATGTTGATATCACAGGAGCTGGCCAGGACTACGAGGTCATCAGCATATAAAGTTGGGAGCCCATGGGTAATAGCAGAGGGCAGTTCATTAATGAACAGAGAAAACAGAATGGAACCAAGGACAGAACCCTGGGGGACCCCGCTGTTAACTGGGGAGAGGGCTGAGATGGTGCAGTTGAAGCAGGTGTATTGCTGCCTACCCGCAAGGTAGTTGGAGACCCATTTGAGGGCTCGGTGGGAGAAACTGACGGAGTGCAGTGTGGAGTGGAGGAGGGAGCAGTCAATCCGATTGAAAGCCTTGGAAAGATTGACGAATATGGCCCGGTCAATTTGCCTTGGTCAGTCGCAGATCTGATCTCAGAGGCAACCATGGCAAGTGCCATCGAAGTACTGTGCCCTTTTCTGAAGCCATGTTGGGCAAGGGAGAGAACAGTGTAACCCTGGAGGTAGTGGGAGAGTTGGGAAGCAACTGCCTTTTCAAGGAACTTGCTGGTGACTGACAGTATTGCAATGGGGCGATAGTTATTGATATCTTTGGGGTCACCTTGTTTGTAAACAGGGACCACCTTGGCAATCTTCCATACATCAGGGATGATCCCTGAGATGAGGGAAGAGTTAAAGATATGAGCAACTGGTCTGGTGAGGATGGAAGCCCCGAGGCTAAGGAGTTTTGGTTTGAGGCAGTCATATCCAGTCGCCATGTGGTGGGAGAGTCCAGCCAGGAGTTCCTGAGTCTCACCAACTGTAATCCGCTTGAGGCAGAAGGGCGGACGAGGGGGGGTGCCCCCTCAGTGGTTTGGGGACAGAGAGTTGGGAGGGGGACTGGCAGATCTGAGAACATGTGGTTAAAAGTGGTGGCGATGGTTTGGGGGTTATCGCAGTTGGTCCCCCCAATATACATGTCAGGGAACTGCTCCTTGACAGACCCGCCAACAAGGTTTTTGACGTTTTTCCCAAAACGCCGGGGGTTGTTAGCCAAGGCAAGTAGGGCAGATTTGCAGTACTCGCTTTTTGCGGTACGTATAGCACACTTGCAGGCGTTTCTGAGTTGCCGATATCCAAGGAGGTCATTGTCGTTGCGGGAGATCTTGTATTTTATCCAGCATTTGTCCCTCTGCTTCATGAGGGAGAAAAGGCTTCCATGGAGCTATTTTGTGACTGTGCCATGCACCCTCCTTTCGGTGTGGGGTGCATGCCTGTTTTGTAAGGGAACAAATGTGGCTAAGAAATTATCCAGGGCCGCTACAGGGTAATTTGTGGATGTGACCCTGGACCAGTCGACACGTCGTAGGTCCTCAAGGTAATCGTTGGGAATAAGTTTGGAATAGTCCCTCATCTGGATCACTCAGCTGGGTACTTTGGGTGAGTTGTAGCACCGTATGCAGTATGTTGGGGAGTGAACTGATTTAGCATCGGGAGGATCCCAGAGTGGATGATTTTATCCAGTCTGTTGCTCATAACCCAGTTGATGAGTGATCCTTTGTCTCCCTGGGAGGAAGGCCTTGTAGGTTCTGTGATGATATGACTGAGGGCAAGACCTGAGAGAAGAGGCTCGAGCTGCTTAGCATTTGGCCCCAGCCAGTTTAGGTTGAGGTCCCCCAGGATTATCAGTTCGTTTGAACCAACCTTATCTCTAAGCTGGTCCAGTAGTGAGGAGAGCCCTTGAGCACCCCCTTTTGGAGGGTTGTAGGAGCAGAGAAGATGCACCTTCTTAGTGTTCCCGAGCAGTAGGAGGGTGTGAAGGAACTCACAGGCTGGGGATCCAGGGGGTACATGTGCAACTGTCATCACATTAAGGTGCATCTTAAAATATAGGAGCACACCCCCACCATGCTTACTGCCTACCCTCTCCTGCTGGACAAGGCTGTAACCCGGGAGGGCACAGGCGGAGTCAGGGATGCAAGGTTTGAGCAAGGTTTCCATGACACCCATACTGTCAGGTTTGTAATGGGCCACCCAGGCTGTTAGTTCAGCCAGGTTGTGGAGGATGCTTCAGATGTGGAGGTGGGCAATTTTTAAACCTTTGGCGGTTTGCCAGGTCGAGGGGGGCTTGAAAGCATCCGGAGTGGGCAGGGGTCCTTGGCAGCAGACAAGGTTTCCATTCTGAGCGTGAGGGTCCATGGCCCTAGCTCTTTGAATCCCACCAGTGAGTGCGAGGTTCCCATGGAGGAATGATCATGTCTGAAGGAGAAGAAGGCAAGGTCAGCAGTTTAAATGGGAGAAGAATGGGGGGTGGGGAGGGACAAAACTTTAGAGGGGTGAGGCTTGAGTTGGAGCCTGAAAGGTAGTTCTATTTTAGAGGTCAATTCATAAACAAGAAGCTGGGAGGGAAAAAGGGGTGGATCAGCAGTTATGTGAAGGCTTGTGTAAGTTCCAAGGATAGCTTATATAAGTATGAGGAGGACTGACTCTGTATTGTAATAAAAGGCTGTTTCAATGTATGATGCCTGTAGTGGAGAATCAGTATAGCCTGCGTATGGTAGAGTGAGCTGATAGGTTTTCGTTGGGCCACATCGTCACAGCCTTACGTGATCAATGGTATAAATTGCAGTGACGACCATGGGTGGTGGTGGGGGCGGCGGGGACAAACCTCCATGCAGCACCAATTCGGAGGAGCAACCAGCATGACAGAGAGCAGGCCTGGCATTGCTGGTATGTTTTCAGCTCTTTTCTGCCTCTAATTCAATTGTCCAGAGTTTCAGGAAAAGCCTTGTAATGTCCGTTTCAGAGGTGCTACAGAGAGCACCCCAGGTATGATTTGTGCAGTAAATTACCTTCAGATAGCTGCAGGCTTCAGGGGTGGGGTGGGGAGGGCAGGTACCACAGCCCTCATGACCTCGGTGGCGGGACCCTGGATTGAGCGTTTTCACCTTCAGATAGTTGCAGGCTTCAGGGGTGGGGTGGGGAGGGCAGGTACCACAGCCCTCACGACTTCACGTGGAGGGACCCTGGATTGAGCATTTGCACCTTCAGATAGTAGCAGGCTTTGGGGGTGGGGGTGGGGGAAGGCAGGTACCACAGCCCTCATGACCTCCGTGGTGGGACCCTGGATTGAGAGTTTTCACCTTCAGATAGTTGCAGGCTGACTTGATATCATCCAAGCAGACCACTAAAGCAGTAGATAAGGCTAGAGGGATGTTGGGGTGTATTGGTAGGGGTATCACAAGTCGTAAGAGGGAGGTAATAATCCCTCTTTGCAAGACACTGGTTAGCCCCCATCTGGAGTACTGTATGCAGTACTGGAGGCCGCACCTGCACTAGGACATTAACAAAATGGAGGCAGTCCTTTGACGGGCAACCAAAATGGTGCAGGGACTGCATCAGAAAATGTATGAGGACAGATTAACGGAGCTCAATATGTATACCCTAGAGCAAAGGAAGGCGAGAGGTGATATGATCAAAACATTTAAACATCTTTAAGGTCATTAAGAAGAAGTAAAGGGAGCTCACTCCTAAAGCACATAAAAAATGTAGGAAGTGTGCACTATCTTGGAGTGCTAGAATACATGTAAAAAATGAAACTCACTCAGTGAGTAGGTAAGCACCACTTCAGGGACTCGATCCATAAAAATATTTTTTATTTTATTGCTGAGCACTAGAAATGTGCAAAAAGCAAGTGCAAAAAATCAAAGTGCTGACAATCAACCAGAATGTGCAAATGTGCAATGTACACAGCAAGCACTTAATGGGGAAGCACATAAAGTTAAAGTCCATGGAACTAATGTAGAAGGCTGCTACTGCAGAGGCTCTCCCAAAGCAGATTTTCAGAAGTGATATTCAAAAAACTTACTGACATTCAAAGCAGGAAATACAATCCAGACACACCTCTCTTCTTCCAAAAAGTGATGGGAGGGTACACTCCAAAAACCGCAATAAGTGTTCAAAACCATGGACGGTGCAAACCTAAGTCTCCTCAACAGCCATGGAGAGGTGTTGAAATCCTGTAGCAGTTCAAAAAAGGCAAACAAATTCGATAGGACAAACGCCATGTAAAAAACTCAGGCGTGGGCCGAATTAACAAAAACGCCACTTTGAAATCACCGCCATTCTCTAACATTGCAGCCTGACTTACTTTCGTGGGTGGGGATACGAATATACGCTTACTTTTCAACTATGAGTCATCTTCAGAGCGTATCCCAAGATATGCTCGCTTGCTATTTAACAAAAGAAAAGGGGAGAGGAACAGGCAGAGGAACCGGAGCTAAATGACATACATCTTTTTGTGCAAAGTGAAACAAAAAAAGGATAGTTATACAAACAATTCCTAATAACAGTGAATTATAAACACTCTTAAAAAACCATGTGTTTAATAACACATAGCTTTTAAACCACAAATTGCAAAGGACATGTAAACAACTATCTAATAACAAATAACTGGAAGCAACCCTGCAAACATGTGGACAGAGCCTGCAAGTCATATCCACCATCTTGAGCTGCTAGTACAACCAAGGGGCAATAAAAGTTGAAAATTACCTAAAAATCTTGTGGTCAGAGCCTACAAGTCATAAAACCACAAGGGGGAATTTAGGGAGGGTAAGGGGGAAAGGGGGGGTTATTTAAAAAAACAACTATAGCCTTCAAGTCTTAGTTGGAGGGGAGATAAGACCCTAGAACGCAGAGTGAACAAGTCTGCCAATAAATTTAGGAAGTAGGGCTCTGGGACCATTTTAGTAGCCCAAACAGCTTTGGAGAGGAATGTCGTCATTTAAACCGTATGGGGTTGGAGTATTCAAAGTGTAAATCAAACATGCTTCTTGCTGTAATAACAAACCTCCCAAATCTCCTCAGGGAAACCCAATCTCAACGTTTTCGATTCCATCAAATCTTAAAGTGGCTACTGAACCATGTCTAGCCTCCTGGTAATGTCCTGCCATAACATAATCGATGCTCTGATTTCAGATTGCTGACTTATGTTCACCAATTCTCATTTTTAAGGCCCTTTTTGTTTGTCCCACATAGCCCATACGGCATGGGCAAGTTAAAAGGTAGACAACTCCAGCTGTACTACAGTTGATAAAGTTTTAATGTCAAACCTTTTTCTGGAACAGGGATGTGTAACAAAATGAGAACTGGAGGTGTCTGCACAATAAGTGCAGTGACCACAGTGGAAATTTCCTTTTGGTTGTCTCGTTACCCATTGTCTAGTGGTCACTGGTTGTGACAATGTGGCTGATACCAAATGATCTTTGAGAGTTTGGCCACATCAAAAAGAGATTCTAGGTATTTTTTTAGATAGATGTTTTAGTCTGTCATCAGCTTTAAGTGAGTCCCAATGTTTCTGTATAATATGGCCTGTTTTATTTCCTAGGGATTAATAACTGGCAACAAAAGTGGGTCTTTTATCTTTTTCTAAAATGCGTCTACTATTCAAAAGGACAGTCCTATCTTTCTCAACACTACTTGCAAGGGCCTAACTTAGAAGGTGAACCTCATAACCCCTGTTAAGCATTCTATTTGTTATCTCCACACTTACTATTTTGAAGGAACTGTCAGATAAGCAAGTTCTTCTAGCTCACGTGAACTGGCTCTTAGGAATATTTTTTGTTACGAAAGCAGGGTGACAACTGGCTCTTCTTAAAATCATATTCCTGGCCAAAGGTTTTCTATATAGGCTGGCAGATACTATTCTCCTTTTTCTCATGTAAGATGTCCAAAAAAGGAATCCTTTCTTTGTTGACTTCAAAAATAAATTTAGGATTTCTATTGGTTGAATTTATATAACAAATAAACTCAGAAGGTTTATTTAACGTACCAAACCGAATAACTAGACAAACATCGATGTATCATTTCCAAATCTTAATATTTTCAAAAAATAGGTTTTGTTGTGGGTCATAGATATATCTGGTTTCCCAATCACCCATGGAAATATTTGCCAAATTGGGCACAAAGGTCATGCCCATCGCAGTGCCCTTGTGTTGGACATACACCCTTAAGGGCATTAACAAGGTGAAAGAGTCTAACATGTTTCAATATAAGAACAAGCATTTGTCAATGCTGAATGTTGATTGCATTGGTCTAAGCTCGCTCACTGCCCCTGTGTCACTTGCTCATTCTGTTTCTCCCAGTGCTGCAGGCTGCTCTTTTGTACTGGGCTTCTGCTTGAGTTGGCATGCTTTTCTGGCCACAAAGAAATCTGCAGCTGTCCTGACAGAGATCTGTTGAGGTGGCTCACTTCCCCTCTCTCACCTACTCATTCTGTTTCTACTGGTGCTGTAGGCTGACCTTTTGTACTGGACTCCCACCTTTGATGGCAGCGTTTTCTGCCCACAAAGAAATCTGCAGCAGTTCTGACAGAGCTCGGTTGAGGTCGCTCACTCCGCGTGTCTCACTCACTCATTCTGTTTCTCCTGGCGCTGCAGGCTGCCATTTTGTAGTGGTCTCCTGCCTCTGTTGGCAACTTCTTCTGCCCACAAAGAAATCCGCAGCAGTCACAACAGAGCTCCGTTGAGCTCACTCACTTCTCTCCCTCACTCGCTCATTCTGTGTCTCCCACTGCTTCAGGCTGCCCTTTTGTGCTGGGTTCCTGCCTGTGTTGCCAGCTTTGTCTGCCCACAAAAACAGGTGTAGCAGTCCTAACACAGCTCCGTTGAGGTCACTCACTCCCCCTCTCTCACTGGCTAGTTCCGTTTCTGCCACAGCTGCAGGATGGCGTTTTGTACTGGACTCCTGCCTATATTGCCGCCTTTTCCCACCTACAAAGAAATCCGCAGCAGTTACGATAGAGCTCCGTTGACCTTGCTCACTCCCCCTCTCTCACTCACTCGTTCTGTTTCTCCTGGCACTGCAGGCTGCCCTTTTGTACTGGGCTTCTGCCTGAATTGGCACCTTTTTCTGCCCACAAAGAAATCTGCAGCAGTCGCAACAGACCTCTGTTGAGCTCGCTCCCTGCCCCTGTGTCACTCGCTCATTCTGTTTCTCCCAGTGCTGCAGGCTGCTCCTTTCTACTGGGCTCCTGCCTGCATTGGCATGCTTTTCTGACCACAAAGAAATCTGCAGCTGTCCTGACAGAGCTCTGTTGAGGTTAGTCACTTCCCCTCTCTCACTCGCTCATTCTGTTTCTCCTGGCACTACAGGCTGCCCTTTTGTACTGGGATCCTACCTCTTTTGGCATCTTTTTCTGCCCACAAAGAAATCAGCAGAAGTCCCAACAGAGCTCCGTTGGCCTCACTCCCTCCCCCCTGTCTCACTCACTCGTTCTGTTTATGCCAGCTCTGCAAGGTACCCTTCTGTGCTCAGCTCATGCCTGAGTTGCCACCCTTTTCTGCCCACAAAGAAATCCACAGCAATCATGATAGAGCTCTGTTGAGCTCACTCACTCCCCCTCCCTCACTCGCTTGTTCTGTTTCTCCCACTGCTGCAGGCTGCTCTTTTGTTCTTAGCCCCAGCATGCATTGCTGCCTTTTCCTGCCCAAAAAGAAATCCACAGCAGTCCCAACAGAGCTCTGTTGAGCTCACTCACTCCCACTCCCTCACTCGCTCATTCTGTGTCTCCTGGCGCTGCAGGCTGCCATTTTGTACTGGGCTACTGCCTGCATTGTCGCCTTTTCCTGCCTACCAAGAAATCTGCAGCAGTCCCGACAGAGCTCAGTTGAGCTTGATCACTCCCACCATCTCTCAGTCACTCGATCCTAATCTGTCCCAAACACTGATTTCTGACAGTGACTGAGGTAATCTGCGTCAGAATTGAGGAAACACATTTTGGCCAGGATGTGAAAAATGACAGCTGTACTGTTCATAAGGAGGTGTGAACAAATGCCAGTGTTGAAAATCTGGCATGAAAAAATTTACTAATTTGCAAACTTACAAGGGTGTGCGGAAACTGCACAACAGATGCTCGTAACATAGTCATTTTATGGAGTTTCATCACAAAATTTTCAACATAGGCATTTTAGGACCTGTGCTCATGAACAGTATCAGTGTGATTTTCTTAATATGTCCCAAATATTGATTTCCTACAGCGACCACACTATTGTGCACCAGAAGAGCGAAAACACATTTTTTTTTATTTATTTAGTTTTTGTTGACCGGGTAAGTGCACTAGACAAATCCTGCCTATTTTCAGGCACTACCCGGGGGAGGGGGATACAGATGAATGCCAACTGATCTTGAACCAGATTAAGCTGTTGGTGGTATTTTTAATGAATGAGGGAAATTCTCCTACTCTTTTCAATAAGTGCCATTGGATCTTTAACATCCACCTGAACTACCACCAATCCAGGCAGATGGGACCTCAGTTTAACGTCTCATCCGAAAGGCGGCACCTCAGAAGTGCAGCACCCCTCTCATGCTGCACTACAGTGTCAGTACTGGGATATTAACTGTTAATAAGGAGGTGTGGCAAAATGGCAATGCTGAAAATCTGGTGTGAAAATATTGCAGAGTTGTGAAGGTAAGAGCGTGCGTGGAAACTGCAATGCACATTCGTAGCACACTCATTTTACAGACTTACATCACCACACTTTCAACATAGGCATTTTAGGACCTCTGCTAATGAACAGTGTCACTGTCATTTCATAATGTGTCCCGAACATGGATTTCCCACAGTGAACACGCTATTCTGCGCTGGAACTGCGAAAACACATTTTGGCCAGGATGTGAAAATTGACAGCTATACTCTTCATAAGGAGGTGCAAAACAATGGCAATGTTGAAAATCTGGAGTGAAAATATTATTAATTCGTGAAGTTACAAGTGTGCGTGCAAACTGCACAACACACGCTCGTAACATAGTCATTTTATGAGGTATGGTCACCAAATTTTCAACATAGGCATTTTAGAACCTCTGCTTATGAACAGTACCACTGTCATTTTCCTAATCTGTCCTGAACACTGACTTCCCACAGTGACCATTCTATTCTGCTCCGGAAGTGCGAAAACACATTTCAGCCAGGATGTGGAAAAGGACAGCTGTTATGTTCACAAGGAGGTGTGAAAAAATGCCAGTGTTGAAAATCTGGTATGTAAATATTGCAAATTCACAAAGTTATGAGCGTACATAGCAACTGCGTAATGCATGCTCGTAAAATAGTCATTTTTTTGAGTTTTCCCACCAAATTTGCAGTATTGGTTTTTTGAGAGCCCACCTCATGAACACTGGCACTGTCATTTTGTTACTTGGTCCCGAAAGGGGATTTCGCACAGTGACTCACTAAATCACCTTTTGGGGCCGAATAACACCATGGCAGTGTCATACTTCATGATGGGGAGTCCCAAAAACCCCATGTTGAAACTTTGGTGCCAAAATTCAAAAAAATGCCTGACATATGCATCAAAGTTGAAAAAAAATCATATTTATTCCATTATACAGCTTACCGGCATTTTCTCAGTTCGCAGTCAGCTTTGAAGAGTACAGATGTGTTCCCGGTCCACCGAAGATCATCGCGCTGGACTTCTGAGGTAAATATGGGGTGAGGGGAGTGTGGGGAGGCAGGGTGCACAGTGGGTGGGCATGGGTTGTGGGAGGGGGCAGGGAGACTGCCGAGGGACCATTTCCTTTTTTACAGGTTAAAAAAAAATACATTGTGGGACCATTTTTGATTTTACAAGGGCATGTGGCATACTGGGGTGGGCTCCCAGTCTTCTACTAGAGTCTTTTTTGAGGGGTCAGCTGTAGCCGACAGGGGATTCGGCACCCCCATCGACACACAATAAAAGGGAGGGGTGTTACATTATGCCGATGGGGATTGGGCACCCCTGTTGGCACACAACAAAAGTGGGGGGGTTACATAACAGCAACGGGGTGTGGGCTTCCCCATCAGCAACATAAACCTTGGGGCACTGAAGTCGATGGGGACTGGGGCCCCCATTGGCAAACAAACACAGTGGGGGGCACATGCTGCCAAGGAGGATTCGGCACTCCCTTGGCAGGGGGGGTTAATATTGTTTGTAAACATGGTGGCAAGCCGCCACCATGTTCATAAACAATATCAGTGTTTCAAGGTTCCGCCCTGCAATAACGAGTCGCTCCCTCATTGCAGCGAATGGCTGATGCTGCAATGACGAAGTGGCCCCTGATTGCAGAGGCTAAAACTTTACAAGTTGGTGGCACGCTGGCTGAACTAGAGTCAGCAGCAGCATGCCACAGCATTGGGGAAGCGGGCCAGGCCTTTAAAGGCTGTGGGGGCAGTGGCTACAACAGTGTCGCGTCTCCACAACCTGCTTCTGGACAAAGCTGCCACAATATGTTTCTTGCACATGTGTGCAATCAACATAAAAATAGCAGGACAAGAGGACACAGCATGAGATTAGAGCGAGGCCGATTAAGGGGTAATGTGAGGAAGTTCTTTTTCACAGAAAGGGTGGTGGATGCATGGAACGGCCTACCTCAGGAAGTGGTGGCTAAGAATACAGTGCAGGGCTTCAAACAGGCATGGGATAGGCATAATGAAGCAATACAGATGAGTATGAATAGATAGGCCATTGACAGAGTACAGGCTTATGGCACATTCATAAGGAACAAAAAATGGGCATACTGGATGGGCCTTGCAGTCCTTATCTGCCATCAACTTCTATGTTTCTATGTTTCTATTTCATCATTTGTTTGGGCAGACTGGTACCAACTGGGCATTATTTTGCCAAACAGTTTTACATTACACTGTGAGAGCATGAAAACCCCTGTTAAACATACTGTAGGAGAGGCTAAAGAATCAGGCTTTTCATTAAATAAGAAGAAACATTTTACCAGATAGACATTGAAACATGAAAGACATGGGCCCTATTTTCAGTCACAAAGCATGGTGCTAAGTGGTTGCTGTGACCATTTAAAACCTCCCCACTATTTGCAACCCCCATCACAGTCAGATCAAAGGGGCTTGCAACCCTTTTCTGTATGATTCTAAAGTGTCAGTGACCATGCAGGAAAAAGGGAGGGGTCAGCAATGCTAATGGCCACCAGTGTCATGTTAAGATGGATGGTGGCCCCTGCACAGCTGGTTGCATCCTACTAGCTGTGTATCTTCTACAGGCAGGCAGTAATGGGAGGTCTCAGTGCTGTGACCAGAAAAGGGGAGCCAGTGAAGAAACTATTTGGGGTTGAGGCTACAGCTGACGAGTGTTGCAACAAAGAACTAATGTATGGCAGAGGAGGGTGTACCACTAGCCACTAGGGAATGATGTGACATCTAGGGATCAGGTGGGGTGAGTTGTGTGACATTTGAGAATGAGGTGAGGGAGATCTAGCACACTGCCGATGACACTGGGCAAAGGGTCATGGATGCCAGGACTGTCAGACACTCTGTGGATAACAAGCTAAGGAGGGAGGGATATGCAAGAGGAGACTTCCCACTGGCATACCTGTTAGCCAAATGACACTATTCCATACTGCAGCTCTGTTACATCACTAACCAGCATTTTAGATTTGCCCTCAACCCCCCACACACACACACACACAATGTAGGGAACTGATTTCATAGTGGAACTGCCACAGATGAAAGTTTTATCCCACCAATTAGACACACTGATGCATACAGTGTGAAAGTTTGGTGATGCAATGGGGCAACCAACTTACCCCCTTTTATGTAACCACTCTTTCGTACTAACAATGAGGCCCTTGAATCATTATGCTCAGGAAGTTACAAGCAGTGCAAGCCTTTTAATAATAAAGAGATAGCCTTAGGTGTGGACTTCAGTGTAATAATTCTGGTTGCTATGTTCTGGAGTACATAAACCTTCTGTGGTTTATTATTTAGTAAGTAAATTAGCTCAGAATAACAATAGTCTAATTTTTAAATGAGAAAAACATTAATCATAGCCTGTTGGCAGTTTCAAATCTGCTGTATTCCAGGTTACTGAAATTTATTTATTTATTTATTTTTTTTTTTCTTTATTTTGGTTATCTCATTTTTACAATATTTCTACACATATAGCTTATTCTTTATATACAGTAGCATCCACTGTAAGAGAAGGGTAGCACAGCTGCAGGAACTTGCAGTTGCCAGGTCTGTTTTTTCATTAGTCTTGGACCAAATGGCTGTAGTTTAATTTGTTTACACTGCTTCCAAGGACACAGCTACAGTCTTCATCCCTTGCGAGAATGGATTTATTTCCAGCACAATAGGGCTCAGACCATCACAGCACAAACCTAAGTTTGGATCCCAGTTCCTGAGGGTTAGCACTAAAAATCAGCTTCACAGCCTGCAGATGTACACAGTATGTGAAACAACATGTTGTTAAATCATTGGGTAAGTAAAAATCTAGAAATGTTCAGACGAAGAATGGTTTGGGGAGAGTTTTGATTTACAAAGTGTTTAAAGAGCTGGTGGATCCAAAACAGGCAGACAGAAAATCAATACAAACAATAAGCAGTAGTCAGTTGAAGTTTTTTATTTCTGAAGTGCTCTTCTTTTTCTTCAGAGATTCTTCCATGTGATAATATTGTGCTAGATGAACGGCATAGCTCTCAGACTGCTAGGTGACATATAGTATCTGTCTTCTTCATCCCCCACACAACTACATCATCAGTATTGTGATCCCACTGACTGTGACACTGCAGGTGACTGACCTGTCACTACTGCGTGGCTGTTTGTAAACAGCAGTGATGACACAATCAGTGACATCACAATGCTGATGATGTAGTGGTAGGGAATCAACCAACCAATCAATCAATGGATATTTATCAATGCTCTTTAAAGATATCTAAGTGCTTTACAATCAACAATAAACACAAGACATACAGATAAAATGATGATAACACATCTAAAGAAACTTGTGAAGGGAGGAGGGATGGGAGTAAAGGCTGTCGAGGGGGGGGGTCCAATAAAGGAGGGTCTCAGTCTCCACCCCCCTGGGGAGCTGGAGGAATGCGGGAAAAGGCCAGATGGTAAGGTGCTGACTGAGGGAAGATGAAATCCCCATGGGAATGCGAGCAGGGGAAATGGAAGTAAATGGAAAGGGTGGAAGGTAGTCCTGCTAAATGCCAGGAGCTTGGGTAATAAAATGCCTGAGCTCCAGGCGATGCTAACTGAGGGAGAGGTGGATGTGGTAGTGGTCACTGAGACCTGTGCTACCGCATGGCATGACTGGGACCCGAATCTGGAGGGTTACACCATGTTCAGGAAGTACAGGGAGGAGGGACAGGGAGGAGGGGTAGCAATAATAATCCAAAACTGCATTGGCATAGGAGGAGTGGAGGAGGCAGAGGGAACTGTGGAGGCAATTTGGGTCACCGTGATAACAAATGGGGGCAAGGGAGTTAATATAGGAGTGGTGCATAGACCCCCTGCACTGGCGGAGGAGCTGGAGGAGAGTCTGGTGGCAGATGTTGGGAGACACTGCAAATTGGGCAGCGATGGGTGGTGGTGTTGGGGGACTTAAACTTGCCAGGAATGGACTGCGAGGCTATGACATCCTTGGTGGCCAGGGAGCAGAAGTTGTTGGATGTCTTTCGGGGTGCATTCCTAACTCAGCAGGTGGAGGAACCAACCCGGAACTGTAGATACTGGATGTGGTCCTGGCAGACAGTGACCAGATTGGGGGCCTGAAGGTAAGGGACCCATTGGCGGAGAGCGACCATGCCACGATCTGGTTCTGCCTGGATCTAGGAGAGGTGGAAGGCTGCACAAAGATGGAGTTAACTGACTTCAGGGCGGTGGATTTCTCGGAAATGGGAAGGAACCTTAAGATGCACTTGGATGGGATTGGGCCAGACATGGATGCTGACAGTAGGTGGGAGATCATCAGGAAGGGGGTGCAGAATGCTACCAGCACCTGTGTAAGAGTAAGACAAAAATGCGGTTGGGCCCGTAAACCCTGTCGGTGGACCAGGGAGGTTCAGGAGGTGGTGAGGGGAAAGAAGGCGGCTTATAGGCATTTCAAGTGTTCAAGGAGTGAAAGGGATCGAGGAGAGTGTGAGCTGATGGCCAGAAGGGCCACTAGGGTGGTGAGGGTGGCTAAGGCAAGGAATGAGCAGAACCTGGCCAGGGAAATTAGGAGAGGAAACAAGGGATTGTTTAGATACATTGGGGAAAAACGAAGGGTGAAGGGGCAGATTAGCAGGATTAAAACAGGGGAGGGATGGGCACAAGATCCGGGGGAGCAGGCTGAGGTACTAAATGAGTACTTTGCCTCAGTTTTCACCAAGGAAAATGGGGGGTCTGCTTCATACATGGGAGGAGATGGTGAAACTGAAGGAGGGAGGACCCTTGCCAATAGTCGGGTCTGGGGAGAGTGTGGATCATCACTGGTAGGAGGGGGGCAAGACAAAGCAGGGGGACAAGGTAGCGGAAGTGGAAATCATGGCAGAGAGAGTGAGGGAAGCCCTCAGGTCCCTTAAGATGGGAGAAAGCACCGGGGCCGGATAAATTACATCCCAGAGTGCTGAAGGAATTGGCGGATGTCTTGGCGAAACCCCTGGCAGAGCTTTTCAGCATCTTTCTGAGGACAGAGTGGGTGCCCCAGTACTGGAAGGTGGTGCATATAGTGCCTATCCACAAGGGGGGATCAAGGGAGGTGGCAAGAAACTACAGGCCCATCAGCCTGGCATCGGTGGCAGGCAAGGTGATGAAGGGCATTGTCAAGGAGAGGCTTGGGGGGGGGACCTGGAAAAGTCGGGTGCCTGGACAATAGACAGCATGGATTCATCCCAGGGAAATCATGTCAGACAAACCTTGTGGAGTTCTATGACTGGGTGATGAGAGCCTTGGACCTGGGTAGACCAGTGAACATCCTCTATCTAGACTTCAGGAAGGCATTTGACTCTGTTTCTCACGGGGGCCTATTGAATAAGCTGGGAGAAATGGGGGTGGGGAACCAGATGATCAGATGGATAGGCAATCGGCTCCAGGACCAGATCCAGAGGGTTGTGGTTGGTGGGATAGTCTCATCCCCAAAGGGGGTCATTAGTGAAGTCCCTCAGGGATCAGTCTTTGGGCACCTCCTGTTCAATGCCTATGTTTCTGACATAAGGAAGGGTATCAGGAGTGAGACGAGTCTCTTTGTGGATGACTCAAAACTGGGGGCAGTGGTGGATGGGGAGAAGGGGAGGGTGGCCCTACAGGGGGACCTGGAAGCTCTGGAAAGGTGGTCTAGAAAGTGGAAACTGAGGCTTAATGCAGGGAAATGCAAGATACTGCATCTGGGAGCCAGAAACCTGGGCCAAGAGTACACCCTGGAGGGGGGGATGCTACAAGTCTCAATGACTGAGAGGGACCTGGGGGTGGTGGTGGATGTCAAGATGAACAACTCTGAGACTTGTAGGAGAACAGTGGCCAAGGCCAACAGGATGCTGGGATGCATCGCTAGGGGGATCACCTCCAGAAGGAGGGAAGTGATACTCCCCCTGTATAACGGTGAGGCCGCACCTCGAGTACTGCGTGTAGTTTTGGAGGCCACATTTAAAGTGTGACATTGAATTCCTGGAGAGCGTCCAGAGGAGGGCTACCAAAATGATCTGGGGCTTGTGGGACAGGACCTATGGGGAGAGGCTTGAAGAACTAAACATGTACACATTGTAAGAGAGAAGGGATCAGGGGAACATGATAGAGGTCTTCAAGTACATGAAGGTGTTAAATAGGGGAGGAGCAGTCAGGGTGCTCCGAAGGAAGGGGGACAACTAGAAGGCATGGGTGGAAGCTGGAGGGGGAGAGATTCAGGGGAGAAAGAAGGAGGTGCTACTTCACTGAAAGGGTGGTGGAGCCATGGAATGCACTGCCCAGGGGGCTGGTGGAGGCAAAGATGGTGGAGTGGTTCAAGAGGGGGTGGAACAGATACAGGGGAAGGGTTCTGGAAGCAAAGTCCTGTGAAACAGGAATATCTGGGACTGGGAAGGAAGAAGCCAGAGAGGGCGAGGGGGGCAACAAGGTCAGCTCCCAGGGTGGGGGCTGACCAAACGAGCAGACATGAAAGACCATTAGGCCTATTCTGATGGCATTTTAGTATGTTAGTATGAAGAATAAAATACAAAATACGGTATGTCTAAATACAACTCTAGTCGGAATGCATGGCTGAATAAATAGGTCTTTAACTCAGTTTGTAAAACAATCAGTGGTCTGGTACTCTCTTATCTGATGAGGCAGAGCATGCCACAGGGTCAGGGCCACAAAAGCTAAAGTACGTGCCACAGAGGTCTTTAAACGGACCCTAGGAACCTCTAGCAATCCCTTGTCGGCAGAGCAGAGTGAGTGGAGGGGGCAGTAGGGACAAAGAAGATCTTGTAAGTAGCTAGGTCCCTGTTTTTGTAGAGCTTTGTAGGTCAGTAATCTGACCTTGAAAGTGATTCACCAATGTACTGGTAGCAGGTGCAGATAGCAGCGCACAGGCATAATGTGACAGGATCTCGGCAAGCCAGACAACAGCCTGGCTGCTGCATTCTCACTAGTTGCAATCAGTGAATATAAGCCCCCTGTAACCCTAGGTACAGCTCATTGCAGTAATCACGGTGCGACGTCACAAAGGCATGAACCAGAGTTGGCAAATTGCCAGGCAGAATCAGGCACTTGATCCGAATAATGTCCCTCAGATGGTAAAACGAGGTCTTTACAACAGCTAGCACCTGGGATTTAAGTGTCAAGCCACTACAAATACAATGTCCAAATTTCACACCTAATTTGAGGTCAGAAACTGGGCATCTCAGAGCCAAAGCCAGGAAGGTTGTCCAGCCCACAACCCCATGTCTTGGAGACCTGGCTCTATCACCAACACCTTAGTTTTATCTGGATTCAACCTCAACCAGTTGGGACTCATCCAACTCCGAATTTCAGTGAGGCAGTTGTTAAAGACCGAGACCACATCACCACGCTCAGGCACAAAATACATGTAGAACTGAGTACCATCTGCATAGCAGTGAAAACTCAGCCCATGCCACCTTATAATGTCCCCCAATGACAGCATATACACTGAGAGCAACATAAGGGAGAAGATGGAGTCCTCTGGAACCCTACATGACAGGGAGAGAGGTGCCAATGAATGAATCCCCAACACCACTCTCTGTGTCCTGACAGTGAGGCTTGATCTAAACCAGCTGAGGACTGTACCTGACAGTCCACAGAAAATCCACAGGCACTCCAGCAACACCCCATGGTGCACAGTGTCAAATGCTGCTGAGAGATTGAGGAGAACTAAGATGGAATGACTCCTTCAATCTCTCGCCATCAGGAGATCATTTAGTACCCGAACAAGGGCAGTCTTGATACTATGTCTCTTCCTGAAACCAGACTGGAGAGGATCATAGACATCATGCGTTGTTAAATGATCATCCAGTTGTGCAGCTACTACCTTCTCAATTAACTTGCCTGCAATAGGCAGGTTAGAGACAGGTCTGTAATTAGCTAGGCAGCCCAGGTCTGGAGGAAGTTTCTTCAGGAGTGGTACTACTACCACCTCCTTCAGAGGGTCAGGGAATAGAGACAGACATATCAGGTGCCAGTCAGAGTGCTGTCCCATATATCACACCTACTAGCATCAGGTAAACAATCTTCTACATAATGAAATGGAAGAGAAAATGAGGAATTGGGGGAGCTCTCTGACATTGAAATTCCTGTTGGTAGGGTGAGGGAGGCCCTTAAGTCCCTGTGAACGGATAAGGCACCGATTCCAGACAGCTTTCATCCCAAGGCATTGGAGGATATGGCAGATGTCCTTGTTGCTCCTCCAACAAACCTTTTTAACTCCTCCCATCAGATGGCTTGGATGCCTCAGGATTGGAGGATGGACCTTGTCGTGCCTATCCTTAAAAGTGGCCCACTGGAGGAGCTGGGTAATTACAGGCCTATCAGTCTGACGTCGGTGGTGGCAAGATGATGGAGGCCATCTTGAAAGAGAGGATGGAGGTGTTTCTGGAGACAAGGGGCCATCTGGATGACCACCAACATGGCTTCGTTCAGTGCAGATCATGTCACATTAATCTTGTGGAGTTCTATGACTGCGTGACAAAGGCGCTGGGCCAAGGAAGGCCGGTGGATGTCCTCTTTCTGGACTTCAGCTAGATGTTTGACTCAGTGCCGCACTCGGAGTTGCTGGACAAGCTGTGGGGAATGGGGTGAGGGAAAAGATGGTTAGGTGGATAGGAAACTGGCTGACTGGGCGATTTCAGAGGGTGGTGGTTGGGGGGGAGGTATCATCTCCTAGGAGGGTCATTAATGGGGTCAAATAAGGGTCGGTGTTGGGCCCTCTTGTGTTTAATGCTTACATCTCAGACATCAGGGTGGTATCAGCAGTGAAGTGAGCCTCTTTGCAGATGACTCGAAGCTGGGGGCAGTGGTGGATGGGAAGGAGGGTAGAAGAGCCCTACGTGGGGACCTGGAGACTCTGGAGAGGTGGTCACGCACTTAGAAACTGAGGTTTAATGCCAAGAAATGCAGTGCTGTCCACTTGGGGCTCAGGAACCCTGATCATGAGTACTTTTTGGGTAGGGAGGAACTGCAGGGTTCACAGTGGGAAAGGGATCTTGGGGTGGTAGTGGATGCCAAAATGAATAACTCTGAGCAGTGCAGGAGTGCAGCGGCTAAAGCTAATAAAATGCTTGAGTACGTTGCTAGGGAGATAACCTTGAAGTGCTTCTCCCTCTGTATAACTGCCTGGTTAGATTTCACCTTGAGTACTGCATGCAGTTTTGGCTCCTATACTTGAAAAAGGACATAGCAGTTCTGGAAAGGGTCCAGAGGAGGGTAACATGGATGATACAGGGTATGGGGGAAAAGATCCTATGAGGAGAGACTTGACAAACTGAACATGTACTCCCTGGAGGGGAGGAAGGACTGGGGGGATATGACTGAGGTATTTAAATATCTAAAGGGAGTGAACAGGGTCAGCCTAAATAGGGTATTCCAGCTGAGAGAGGAAGGGGCTACCAGGTGCATTCCATAAGGATGGTTGGTGGTAGGCTTAGAGGGGAGACTAGAAGTGGCTACTTTACCGAGAGGGTGGTGGACCCATGGAATGCACTGCCTACAGAACTGGTGGCTGTCAGTACAGTGTAATGATTCAAGAGGGGCTGGGACAGGTATAAGGGTTAGGAAAAGTTGAGGAATGCTAGATCTGGAGGTGTTACTCTGATGGGGGATGGGGTCGGGGGGATTTACATGGGAGGAGGGAGTGGCAGCTATGGTATCCTGACCAGGTGCTGACTTTTGCGCAGACTTGATAGACCTTTAGGTCTACTCTGCTGGCATTTTAGTATGTTAGTATGTATGTTAGTAAAATGTGCCTCAGATATAAAAGGTAATGGTAGACTGCTTTTAAAAATTAAAATTAGTGTTAGGCAGTACACTAGCTCTTTAAATGGGAACAATCAGCAGAACGGGCCTCACACTCAAGTGTGGGGCTGGTTCCAATGTGCACTTTGTGTGCAAAAACATTTTTTGTCTAATTGCTGTTTACTGTGGTGCAGAAGATTGTATCAGACTCATTTTGCATATTTTGAGGCTGACAGCTTCTGTAATTACAAATCAAAGAATCCCCTGCATCTGACATCGGAGCAGTATTGCTGCAGTGGGAGATTTAATTGCCTGCAGTGCAAGTTAGAGCTTTTATAATCTCCGAGGAGATGTTTTCCATTTCTGCTCATCTCCAGGGACTAAGACAAGTACAGTACTCTGTGACTGTACTTAGTCCCTGAGGACAGTAGGATCAGGAAATGAGATCAGAGCTTATATAAACTCTATCATGCACTGCAGGCTATTGAATCTCCCATTGCTGCAGTGCTACTCTGATGCCAACTGCAGAGTGTTCTGGGATTTGAGTTTACAGAAGATGTCAGCCTAGAGGTAAGGAAAATTAATCTAATACAATAGACTACACCACAGTAAACAGTAAGTATACCACACTGTTTTTGCACACAAAGTGTACACTGGGACCAATACCACACTCTGATGTGGCCCTCTATACGCATGTTCCATGGCTCCACCACCCTCTCAGTGAAAAAGTACTTTCTAACATTACCCCTCAGCCTTCCACCATTCAGCCTCATATCATGCCCCCTTGTTCTTGTGCAGAGTTTACTCTGAAATATGCTTTCTGCCTGTACCCTGTTTATTCCCCTAAGGTACCTAAGAAAGTCTCTATCATATCTCCCCTCTCCCTTCTTTCCTCCAGTGAATAGATATTAAGGTCCTTAAGTCTTTCCTCATAGGACTTCTGGTGCAGTCCATGTACTATCTTTGTTGTCCTTCTCTGGGCTGCCTCTATTTTGTCAATGTCCTTCCAGAAATGTGGTCTCCAGAACTGGACACAGTACTCCAGTTGAGCCCTAACCAGTGATCTGTACAGTGGCATCACCACCTCTTTCCTCCTGCTTGTTTTGCCTCTCCCTATGCACCCCAACATTCTGTTGGCTCTCCCCACTGCCTTTTCACACTGTTTGGTCACCTTCAGGTCATCAGATATGATAATCCCCAGGTCTCTCTCCTGACTAGTGGTGGCCAAAATTTCCCCACCTATCCTGTACTCCTCCCTTGAATTCCTGTGACCCAGGAGCAGGATATTGCACTTTTTAGCATTGAAATTCAACTTCCAGACACCTGACCACTCCTCTAATAGGCTCAGGTCATTTCTCATTTTTTCCACGCCCTCTGGTGTGTCCGCTCTGTTGCAGATATTGGTGTCATCTGCGAAGAGGCACACCTTTCCCTCCAGATGCTCTGCAATGTCACTAATGAAGACATTGAATAGGACTGTGTGTATGTCTCTCTCTCTCTTCTCTCTCCCCCCTCCATTTATCTATATCTATATGTATATCTATCTATATTGGGGATATACTGTACCTACGGCTGCATAAAAATAAATAAATTATTTTTTTTTTTATCCAGGTTTGACCTCTGTTGACCCCACGAGTGGTGGAATCATAAGTGAGGTCTTCAGAGGTTAATCCCTTGAGGGAAAAAAAAATATTTTCAGGCAATGCATGGTATAGAAACATAGAAACATAGAAGTTGACGGCAGATAAGGACCACAAGGCCCATCCAGTCTTCCCAGTTATGTGCCATTCTTACCACGGGCATAGACATTTTTACACTTGGCATGTACAGCTTTGAGTCACTCATAATAGATTACAAAAAACAGTTTAAAATGAAAAGTGAAGGATTTTTTTCAACTCCAAGATGGTAGTTTGTGGCATCCAGTGCGTGAGCGAGTATGACAAATATTGACGACCTAACCAGTGAAGCTCACATAAATTGTGTTTATGTGATTGGCCAGTTCCCATGTGCCATGGGCATATGTGGAATTTCAGACCTGATCAGAATGCAGCAAGGCACCAAGTAGTAAGCCCAGCTGCAGGCATGGTCTGGTATATTAGTCTCTGCTGCCCTGGAGTCTCACGCTGGATCCACAGAAGGAGTTTACGACAGTCTGGTGTTTCGTAGGTGTTGGCACTATCACTCATCTCCAGCACAAGAAATAAATGGATTATGTCATTCTGTCAATCGTTGATGTTCTGCTTCACATTTATCCACTTTTTTTTTTTACAAACTTATTTACTGTCTTACTCCATGATCAACAGTATGGGGGGATCCACTGCAGATACTGAATATTACTCACATGTTCTGCATATTTTATCTTCTTCGTTATGATTTAGCACTCATACTTTCACTTTTAAATTAAACAAGCAGTTCCCATTCTGCAATCGTTCTCGGTGGTACACAGTTTGAAAATGCTGTTTTTTGGTACTGAGGTACATCTGCTTTGGCTCATTGGCGAACTGAATCGGGGGGGGGAGGCATTCCAAACTACGCCTGGTCAGCTGGAATAGAATGTTCTCACTTTGCATTCCACTGCAGAACATGCTGGCTGAACTGCACTGAAAATAATGATTGTGACTTGAACTGGAGTGAGCATAAATTATTACGTTCTCACTCCAGCTCAGGAATAAATTAGTTTATCTGCAATCATTTATCCTCATGCCCATGGTATATAAATATATATATATTCACTGTAAAAAAACTTTGTTAATGCACTACTTAGGGTTAAAGTGACAAAAGAATTGGAAATGTTTCCAACCCTAACACCTCATCCCCACCCTTCAGGCAGCAACAGGCGTAGGGTTTGCCTTGGGGTTATCAACCCTAACACTCACCCCATTCCATGTGTAAGTAAGCTGAGAAAGGTACAGTATATGAGCATAGGGTGAGCATTAGGGTTGACGAACCCAAGGCACACCCCATGTCTGTTGCTGCCTGTAGGGCGGGCATGGTGTGTTAGGGTTGGAAACCCTAATGCCACATTTCCCTACTTTTGTCCCTTTAACCCTAACTAGTGCATCGGCCCAGTGGTGCTGAGGGTTGAGGCGCTGGATGCCATACCTTGTGCCACGCCAGCGACCCAGGTTTGGGAATGAGCCAGGGCCAGCAGGGGTCATCAGGGGAGGGAAGAGATCATGCATTTGGAGGACTGCTCTCTCTTCCCGGGGGTGGGAACGGGATGCACTCTGTCTTGGAGTGACCTCTGGTGGTGGCTAGAGGATCGCCGACTGTAGCGGCGCAGCGTATGCCTGGGGGAGGAGGCATGGCAATTCGTTGCTTTACTGGCCGGGCTCTGCAGAGAGAGGGGGAACTAAAAAAGTAAAAAATCCCAGGCTCACCCAGGAGATGATGAGGGCCCCAGGGATCTCCCTCTCATCCCTGATGCTGGGCCAGGCCACACCGGGAATTTGAGGCCGACCTCCCAGAGGTATGGACCCACTAATTTCAGAAAGAGCCGCCGAGGGTGGATGGGCCCTGTTCCAGGGGGTGATCCAAGGTGCTGGGAAGTTCCTCTGGGAGGGGTGAACCAGTGATGGCCAGCCACGGCAGGGAGAAGAAGGGGTAGGATTGAGTGGGCACCTCTGAAGGATGCCACAGAGTGTACCAGAGCATAAAATACAGTTAAAAAAAAAACAACTAACTGGTTCATTAATGACGTTTTTTACAATGAATTTCCTTACTTTTTGAGATAGTATAATCATATTCTTATTTGCCTGTGGGGATGCAGTGCCCTCTGAGCCCTGTGCTCCCGCGCCTCCAGAATCGTATCCTTATTTGCACATGGGAGCAGCATCCTCTGAGTCCTGCGGCCCCATCCTCCATAGAGGTGTATATGTGAGCAGTTGTTGTGGAAGCACAGGCCCTCTTGGCCCTGCACTTCCATTTGTAGGACAACAGCAACCGAATTGTCAGCATAGCCTCTTTATTACCCTACCTTATCATTCCTATTACTGTACCTGCTCCGCACAGTCTGATTACAACTCCTCCTCCACTAACTGACTATCCCTGTCCTTAAACCATCTACAGCCAACTCCTTTCTCTCCCCTTGTATTCTTCTGTGCATTCCCCTTCTCCTTTTCTTCTTATCCTCTTCCCCCAACTCCTATTATGTCCCCCCCATTTTATTTGCCTTACGGCTCACTTAGATTGGCCTGTTAGCATATTCCTGATGTGTCATATTGCCCTATTGCACTTACTCACCTGCTGTTTGTATGGTCTATTGCCTATGCAGTCCTTGATGCTGCTTAATGTTGTTAGGATTTGTCCAGCCCTCATCTTTGTACAGCTGTCATTTTTGTGCTGGCTGTTCCCTTAGCCTGATGCCATTGAATGTTATGAAATCTCTTTTGTAATACAAGACGATTCACACTACTATTAAGAATTGTGCTGCTATGCAACATCCCAGTAATGTGTTTGCTATGTAATGTAATGATGTTTTTGTTGTACCTATGTATTCAGTACCACCTTGTAAATAAGAGCTCTCAATGGTGTTTTTGTCTCCTGGTAAAATAAAGATTGATTGAGTACCCACTTCATGTATACAGTACTGAAATTTTCCAAATCCCTAGCAGAACATGATTTCCGCCACTGCAACATTATTCCATGCCACAGGTATGAAAAGACAGTTTGGCAGGATTTGAAAGATGACAGCTATCACGTTCATAGATTTGGTGTGAAAAATAGCTATATTGAAAATTTGGGGTCAAAATATTTTAAATGAACAAAGTTATAAGCGAGTGTAGCAAAATTTCAAGGGATGCACATAACTTTGAAATGTTTACATGTTTTTGGCCCCAAAATGGAGTTGACTTGTACAATAGTGAGCTGATGGGGATAATAAGCAGTGGACAAGCTGGAGTGACACCTCAGATTCTTCTCATAACACTGAGTATCAAAGTGACATACAGCCTGAAGTTAGTCATGCCAGGGAGCTTTGATAACTTGGGAATTTCAAGGGACAGCTGCCACTTGTCAGAGGGAAAAAGGTACACATCATGTCAATCTTTTTTTTCTTTCTCTTCCCTTTTCTTTCTCTCTTTTGTTTTAACCACAATGGCAGACACCTCTGTATTAACGACAAAAACTAAACTAGAGGGAAAATGAGGGACAGGGAATTAAGGAGGAGCATGTTAATACTACATAGTTAAGTAACATAGGCTGAGAAGGAACAAGAGGAACAAGCATTTGTCATTGCTAAATGTTGTCTCATTTGCATTGGCATTGGTAGTGCCAGAGTTAGAGACACATAATAGGAATGGCAGTGAAGTACTGAAGTGATGCCAACCCCAACCCCACCCTGTAGAGACCGACAGGCATTGGAGGTGTGCCTTTGGGTCATCATCTATAATGCTCATGTCATTGTACTTCACCGTACCCTGTAGACACTGACAAGTGTTGTGGTGTGCTTTGGGGTCTTTGGACATTATACTTAACCCATTCCATAAGAAAATACACTGAGGTGGGCACAGTATCGGAGAATGGGGTGAACTTTGTGGCTGAACACTGCAAGGCATACCACAATGCCTGTCACTGGTGTAGGGTGGGGGTGGGAATGGAATGGCATGAGCATTACAGCCGATGATCTCAAGTCACACCCCTGACACTTGTCAGTCTGTATAGGGTGGGGTGCCACAGTTGGAAACCTTAACACCATAGTCATGCGTTGGTGCTTTCACTCCAAAATTTTCAACATGGGCTTTTTGTGACCCCACCTCATAAAGAGAGGCACAATCAGTTTGTAAGCTGAAAGGTGGTTTTGCACAGCAGCTATGCCATTTGGTGACACAGGGATGAAAACACATTTTGGGCAGGAATGTGGAATATGGCAACTGTATTGTTCATGAGGAGGTGTAAAAAAATGTCAACGTTGAAAATCTGGAGTGAAAAAATGAAAAATTGGTGAAGTCATGAGCATGCATAGAAACTGCACAACACATTTATTTGTCGGAGTTTTTTTGCCACATTTTCAACATAGGTATTTTGGGACCTCCCCTCATGAACAGTGGCACTGTGATTTTGTTAATGTGTCCCAAAAGGTGATTTCCCACAGCAACCACGCCATTGTGCGCCACAGCTGCAGAAACGCATTTTGGGCAGGCTGTGAAATGACAGCTGTACTGTTGATAAGGAGGTGCGGAAAATACTGTTGAAAATCTGGCATGTACTGTAAATATTGCAGATTTGCGAAGTTACAAGGGGTGTGGAAACTGCGCAGCTCAAGCTTTAACACAGTCATTTGTGGACTTTCAGCACCAAATTTTCAACATAGGTATTTTAGGACCTCTGCTCATGAACAGTGTCACCATCATTTCCTCAAACTGTCCGAAAACTGATTTTGCACAGTGACTGTGCAAGTCTGTGCCAGAAGTGCAAAAACACATTTCAGCCAGGATATGTAAAATGACAGCTATACTGTTCATAAGGAGGTGTAGAAAAATGCCAATTTTGAAAATCTGGAGTGAAAATATTACAAATTCACAAAGTTACGAGTGTGCATGAAAGTTGTGCAATGCACACTCGTAACACACTAATTTTATGGAGTACCATCACCAAAGTTTCAACATAGGCATTTTAGGACCTCTGCTCATGAACAGTGTCACTGTCATTTTCGTAATCTGTCCCGAACACTGATTTCCCAAAGCGACTTCACTATTCTGAGCTGGAAGTGTGAAAACACATTTCTGCCAGGATATGAAAAATGACAGGTGTACTGTTCACAAGAAGGTGTGGAAAAATGCCACTGTTGAAAATATTGCATATAAATATTGCAAATTTGCGAAGTTATAAGGGTGTGTGGAAACTGCGCAATGCATGCTTGCAACACAGTCATTTTGTGGACTTTCAGCATCAAATTTTCAACATAGGTATTTTAGGACTGCTGCTCATGAACAGTGTCACTGTCATTTCCTCAAACTGTCCTGAAAACTGATTTCGCACAGTGACCGTGCAAGTCTGTGCCAGAAGTGCAAAAACACATTTCAGCCAGGATATGTAAAATGACAGCTGTACTGTTCATAAGGAGGTGTAGAAAAATGCCAATTTTGAAAATCTGGAGTGAAAATATTACAAATTCACAAAGTTACGGGTGTGCATGAAAGCTGTGCATTGCACACTCATAACATGCTAATTTTATGGAGTACTATCACCAAAGTTTCAACATAGGCATTTTAGGACCTCTGCTCATGAACAGTGTCACTGTCGTTTTCGTAATCTATCCAGAACACTGATTTCCCACAGAGACTTTGCTATTCTGTGCTGGAAGTGTGAAAACACATTTCAGCCAGGATGTAAAAAATGGCAGCTGTACTGTTCACAAGAAGGTGTAGAAAAATGCCAATGTTGAAAATCTGGGGTGAAAATATTGCAAATTCGTGAAGTTATGAGAGTGCGTAGAAACTCCGCAATGCACGTTCGTAAAACAGTCATTTCTTGGATTTTTTCCACCAAATTTGCAACACAGGCTTTTTGAGAGCCCAGCTCATGAACACTGGCACTGTCATTTCATTAATCAGTCCCGAAAGGTGATGCCACACAGTGACCATGAAATCACCATTTGGGGCCGAGTAATACCATGACAGTGGCAGAATTCATGGGGTGTCCCAAAAACACCATGTTGAAAATATGGTGCCAAAATTCCCACAAATGCCTGAGATATGCATCAAAGTTGAAAAAACACTATTTATTCCATTATACAGCTTACCGGCATTTCCTCAGTTCGCGGTCAGTTTTAAAGAGTGCAGACGTGTTCCCGGTCCACCGAAGATCATCGCGCCAGACTCTGCAGGTAAGTATGGGGTGAGGGGTGTGGGGAGGCAGGGTGCGCAATGGGTGGGCACGAGTTGTGGGAGGGGGCAGGAGACCACCGAAGGACCGTTTTCTTTTCCACTGGTAAAAAAACAAAAAACATTGCAGGGTCATTTTTCCTTTACAGAGGCATGTGGTATGCTGGGGTGGGCTCCCAGCATGCCACGAGTCACCAGAGTCTTTTGGGGCAGCTGTAGCTGATGACAGAGTTAGGCACCCCATTGGCACAAAACAAAGGGGGTCACATTATGCCGATGGGATTGTGCACCTGTCAGCACACAATAAAAGTGTGGGGGGTGACACGATGCTGCGGGATTGAGCACCCTGTCAGCATGCAATAAAAGTGTGGGGGGTGACATGATGCTGATGGGGATTGGGCACCCCCATCAGCACACAGCAAAAGCAGGAGGGGG
The DNA here is from genome assembly GCA_016271365.2 of Neoceratodus forsteri. Classification (NCBI taxonomy): domain Eukaryota; kingdom Metazoa; phylum Chordata; order Ceratodontiformes; family Ceratodontidae; genus Neoceratodus; species Neoceratodus forsteri. Next base: position 1,613,215,019 of record CM057452.1, read on the forward strand.
GGTTACATAATGCTGATAGGGAGTGGGCTCCCCCATCAGCATTGTGACAGGTGGCAGCGGTGGCAGTCACTGCCGCCATGTTGCCTGCACGTTGGGAGGTGCATTGTGGTCACGCTGCATGAGAGTTTTGCGCTCATTGCAGCAGACCTTTTATCAGATCTGGTGGCCATATTAGATATGCAGGGTGTTGGCCCCTGCTTCTGGCTGATTGGGGAATGAGGGATGCACCACTGATGTGTGCCCTGCATTCGCCCAAAAGTGACTGCACCTCAAATCTGCTAGTACCACAGTATATTGGCTGCACATGCATGCAACATAAAATGGGGTTAATCTCTTTCCTTACTTAAGTGATTAGAAAAGCAAGGAGTGCAGAATAATTTTCCACTCAGTCCTGCTTCTTCCCGCATCCCAATGCTTGTTTTCCTTGTTGAGCTTCCTGGGGAGGGATACAGGGGAGTCTATATCTTATAGGGGTCACCAGAAGGTTTGATGGCATTTGGAGTTGGGATCCTATAAATATCCAATAATAAACAACAAAAACAAGGCATCCAACTAATGGTACATGCAGCAGCAGGCACAGACAGAGATACATAATGCAGAAACAGAAAGTGGAGGAAAGAGAAGAGATTTCTGTGTGACGCAGCCCAGTGACGCCAGCTCTAACAGCCTTCCAACTGCTGCAGAAGTTGGGGGAGCGTGGGTATATTAGAAAATGTCCCCTAAGTCAGAAGACAGCATGACAGACAGATAGAACCCAACAAGTCTCCACTGCTCTCTCCAGCAGTTTAGCCTCCCTACCAAGCCAGGCATGGGGTGGGGTAGAAGCAAATACAGAGAGCAATAAGTGTCCAAGGTAAAGGAAATAAAGGAAATAATGGAAAGTGAAGAGCTTACTGCTCCTGCTTGCACTACACACTCACACACTATTCAGTAAAATCCTGCAGCAGTTCAGATGAAATAAGGGCTTTGTGGCATTACCACCAGATCCAGTCTTGATGTCCTGCTCAGCTATCTAATGCCATACCTAAATAAGCTGAGATGGGTACAGCACAGGAGAATGGGGTGAGCATTAGGACTGATGACCCCAAGGTACCCCCTGATACCTGCTGGTGTGTGCAGGGTGGGGGTGGAGTGTTAGGGTTGGAAACTCTATTGTCATAGTTCCCACCTTTTTATGGTTTGATATCAACCCTAATGGATGCATTAACATCATTTTTTGCAAAGAATTTACTTACTTTTTGAGATAATGTAATCATAGCCTTATTTGCCTGTGGGAGTGGCCACCCATGTATAATTTTTTTCGATACAGTAATGCTACCCTTATTTGCTTGTGGGAGCACAGTACCCTTTGGGCCTGTTCCCATCCCTCCATAGATGCGTATATGTAGGTAGCTGTTGAAGGACCTGTGCTTCCATTTATAGGACAGTAGTGACCAAATTGTCAGCAAAGCCATCTTATTACCCACTTTATGAACCTGGTACAGAAAAGTTTTGAATCCCTGCCAGTACATAATGTCATGCAACTGCAACACCATTCTATGCCACAGGTGTGAAAACACATTTTGACTATGATTTGAAAAATGACAGCTGTGACATACTATACATGAGGTGGGGTAATAAGAAGCCTGCGTTAAAAATTTGAGGTCAAAGTCTTTTAAATTTCCAAAGTTACAAGCATGCATAGTTAAATTGCAATTAATGGTCATAACTTTGCCGTTGTTACTTATTTCCACCCTAAATTATAAACATAGCGTTCTTATGACCCCACCTTATGAACAATAAGACTGTCATTATGCAAATCCTGCCCAAGAGGTGAACTTGTTAAGTGACCACGAAATTACCATTCGGGCAAGAGTTGCATAACGATACCCCATTGTTCATGAGGGTTCTCAAAAAGGGTATGTTGAAAATTTGGTGTCAAAATATGCAAAAATGGCAACATTATGCACCAAAGTTGAAAATCCCATTGAGATACATTGATTTCCTATATGAGAAAAGATCTTTTTTCTTGAGTCATGACATGAAACAAGATCTTGTTTCGTATGACGCAGATACAAAAAAAGAATCTCAGTGTTAAAAAAACACATTTTAACTCATTGGTTCCAGTAGACGCCATATGGTGTCAGAACCATCCAATACAGAACCTGACCCAAAATGCCCGCCAGGACTCAATGAATTAAGGGTATTTCTTGAGCAGTAAAGTGCAGAATGCAGCTATGGGGGTCCCAATAAGCAAACTACATGTATTGGTTCCTCCCCAGAATATCATTTTTGGGGGTTCCAAATTTTGGAATTCTCAGGCAAAACTAAAAACAAGATGGTGGCCATATAAAAAAAAAATGGATTTCCTCAAATGAAAAAGGATGATGTCGCATGAAAAAAGAATTCATTTTTCTCTTCATACAGCTATATTTTAGTGCTTACTGTGCATGCAGAAAAATGATTTTTTCAAATCTTTAAAATGCAAAAACTTAAAAACGGCTTATTATTTTTTCACCAAACTAGCAAAAGGCACATCTGTGGGTTAGTCCCTGTCTGCACTGAAGACTTCAGACCAAGATTCCAAACTGACTGGGCTGCAGGCAAGTTCAAAGAAAAATCCCAGCAAAATGAATGAGAGAAAAAATGCTTCTTCACCTCTCCTGAACTTGGAAACCATACATCCAACTGGAACTTAACATCACATCCATAGATCTACCCAGAGTAATAGTGCATGTGAATTTGCATGCAAATCCATTGAATGGTTGCAAAGTTATTAAAGCGCAAAAGTTCAAATTTAACATTGAAATGCCTACTATTCAGTGTTGCTGTATTGGCATGACTACAATGCAGGTATTGCCAAAGCTATTACAGACTAATAACATTAATACATACTGTCCAACAGTAGCATATTATGTAGCAGGAGGTCACACCATGCTCTGCCAAGACCATCCAGTGAGTAAAAGGAAACTTTTTACATTTTTGAAATGTTAGGCCCAAGGCTGTGTTTTTGAGGTCGAACATTATGCACGTGTACTGAGTTCATGTGGGTTTCCATGTTTATATTACAGAATTGCCAACCATGAAAACACCTGAAAATTAAGGAAGTGGAACTAAGCAAACTATATAGACAATGCAGCCTGTCAAGGTAAATTTATCCATGTAATGGAGCAGTATATACCTTAATGAATTAATGTAACAAACTTTAAAGAGGTGATATTTACACAAAACTTAATTTCATTTTGTAGCTGATATTTGTAAATATCTGAATGAGAGAGAACAACAAGGTGGGAAAATAAGAAAAGAAGCAAAGTAATAGGCAGGTATACAGTGAAACCTTTATTTAGATATCCTCACTTCATTATAAAATATCATTATAAGAAATGTATACAATAGATTTCTGTCTATTTTGTCACAGAATTGAACAATTTTGACAATCCAAGTGGTGATAATAGTCTGAATAATATGGGTGAGCATTAACTGGTTTAAGAACTTTTTTGTAGAAACTTGATATGTAATTTAAATAAGAACCAACTAGTTTGGTAGCTATCATTTTGTTTTGTGGCTTTAGATACAGATATGCACTGATGAAGGATTATTCCTAAACATTTGCGTGTGTAATAAATAAGGGTGTAGCTACTGATACTCCAAGTAAGCCATGGCATGCCAAGTTTATTAGCAGGGGTAGCAAACAAGCTGGCCAGCATTGCTCTGCCCTCTCTTGTCCATCGTGTTTAAATTGCTTTGTTTGGTTTTGCAAGCTTTTTCTTTTCTCTTTCAGCTTTGTTTTTTGGGGGGAGGTGGCTGAGTGGACCACGGACATTAAAGCTGAAGGTCTCAATTAGGCCCGCATGGTCTGGCCGCGTAGTGATTGGCTGCAGCATCTGGTAGGGGGTGTGGCAAGTCTGGGGCAGTGAGTTTAAATGCTCCAGCAAAGTTAGAAGCCATACTATTAGTTCAATTCTACTGGGAGCAAGAGAAGCAGTAGAAAACTGAGGAGCAGCAGATGGAAGAACAGACTCAGAGCCAGCTAAAAGAAAAAAGACTTCATGTGGATTGGCAAGTGGAGCGAATCTGCCTACCAGCAGGGGACAGAGAAGAAATTTCTGCCATGGTCTTAGACTTGTGGTGCAGTCAGTGGTATCTACCAGTGTGCAGCAAGCACCACACTAGCAGCGCAGACAGACAGCAAGTCTAGTGTGGAAATCATCTGATTGGAGCTGGGAACCTTGGAATTGAGTCATGGGGTGGGGTGGGGGGTAGTAGTATGACAGGTTGGTGTACAAATCTGAAATGCCTGGCTACACCCCTGGTAATAAATACTGTGTCTTGGAATAGATGTATTAAAAATAATTTATTTAATCTAAGTGGTTGAGCGAGCCAATTTGTAACCAATTTAGCAATATAGTATCTAATAATACAACATGTCAAATCTGATATTATTGAGCAAACAAACAGAATACTGTTAAGAATAGGTTATTGCCTCAGGATGTCTGATATTATGATCTTGTGTTAGATACTCTGCAGCTAACTTTACTGTTTCCATATTTTACCAAGAATAATATGCATCTTGGCCTCATCATTCACTGAGTTAAATATAGTATCTTTCTGAGATAACTTTTTAAAATAGTTACCTAGTGGTATCTGTGTATTTGGCACAGTTTAGAAGAAAATGGTAATTTAACTCCCTCTCTCCTGCCCCTTCTCTGCCCCTCACTCCCTCTCTCCCTCTCCCAGGCTCCCTCTCCTTCTCCCACTCTCCCATGGAACTGACTGCCAGAAAATGTAGTGAAAGGCAATACACAAAATGAATTTAAGCAAAGATTGAATGAATATTTTATTGGTAATCATCAAATTACATAGAAACATAAAGTTGGTGGCAGATAAGGACTGCAAGTCCCATCCAGTCTGCCCATTTTTGCTACTTTATGAATATACCATGGTCTCTACTCTGTCAATGGCCCATTTATGAATACTCATCTGTACTGCTCCCTTATTCCTATCCCATGCCTGTTTGAGGCCCTGCACTGTATTCATATCCACCACTTCCTGAAGTAGGCTGTTCCATGCATCCACCACCCTTTCTGTGAAAAAGAACTTCCTCACGTTACCTCTTGATCACCCTCCCTCTAATCTCATGCTGTGTCCTCTTGTCCTGCTATTTTTGTTATACTGAAACATGTTAGACTCTTTCACCTTGTTAATGCCCTTAAGATGTTTGAATATTTTGATCATATCACCTCTCTCCCTCCTTTGCTCTAGGGTATACATATTCAGTTCTGTTAATCTGTCCTCATATGTTTTCTGATGCAGTCCCTGCAAAATTTTGGTTGCCCTTCTCTGGATTGCCTCCATTTTGTTAATGTCCTTGTGCAGGTGTGGCCTCCAGTACTGCATGCAGTACTCCAGATGGGGCCTAACCAGTGTCTTTTAAAGAGGGATTATTACCTCCCTCTTATGACTTGTGATACCCCTACTAATACACCCCAACATCCCTCTAGCCTTACCTATTGCTTTAGTGGTCTGCTTGGATGATTTCAGGTTATCTGTGATGATGATGCCCTCTTTCTTCCCTTGTGACTGCCAGCAGCCCACCTCCCAACCTATAGGTAACTTTAGGGTTTCTTTTTCCAATGTGTATGATCTTGCACTTCTTTGCGTTAAACCCCAGTTGCCACTCTTCTGACCATTTTCCAGTTTTTCCAAATCTCTTCTCATTATGCCCACCTCATCTGGATCATTTACTCTGTTGCAGATCTTGGTGTCATCTGCAAACAAGCAAACCTTACTGTCCAGTCCATCTGCAAGGTCACTGATGAAGATATTGAAGAGAGCTGGCTACAGGACTGATCCCTGAGGTACCCCACCTGTGACTTGCATCTCTTCTGACTGTATACCATTTGCCACCACTCTCTGTTTTCTGCCCGTCAACCAGTTTCTCACCCAGTTGACCAATTTCTAACCCACCCTGAGCCTACCCAGCTTATTAATCAATCTTCTATGTGGAACAGTATTGAAAGCTTTGCTGAAGTCAAGGTAGGTGACATCTACTGCATCCTCTTGGTCCACCACTTGGGTTACCCAGTCAAAGAAATCTATGAGATTAGTTTGACGGGACCTTCCTGTTGTAAACCCATACTGTCTTGGATCCTGTGATCCTATGGATTCCAGGTGTTGCACTATCCTTTCCTTAAGGAGTGTCTCCATAATCTTGCCCACTACTGAGGTAAGACTGACTGGTATGTAGTTACCTGCCTCCTCCCTGCTGCCAGTCTTGTGAAGGAGTATCACATGAGCCCTTCTCCAGTCTTCTGGGACCTCTCCTATACTCAAGATGATGCCCTCTTTCTTCCCTTGTGACTGCCAGCAGCCCCACCTCCCAACTTGAAAACTTACTTGTGGAGTATGGCTTTTTTAGACAATTAAGTTATTTATTAATGCTTGGATTTTATTATCAAATATTTCATCTTGTTGTATGCTGATTTTATGTACATGTGTTGTTTTATGTAGTGTTTGAATTGTTTTAAGTTGTTCAGCACCTTGATATACTGAAAGGTGCTATACAAATAAAATTATTATTATTATTATTATTATTATTATTATTATTATTATTAAGAGACTCACTAAACAGTTCTGCTAACAGCTCTGCTAGTTCCACCTTTGGCTCCTTTAGTACCCTGGGATATATGCCATCAGATCCTATTGCTTTGTCCACCCTGAACTTAGCAAGCTCTTGTAGGACCCTTTCATTTGTGAAGAGACTTGTGCACACCTCCCTCCTCCCTGTGTCCATGGTGCTGAGCTGTGGGCCCTTCTCTACCTTCTCCTCAGTAAATACTGAATAGAAGTATCTGTTTAGGATAGATGCTTTTCCTTGGTCCTCCTTCACACACTTCCCCTTATCCTCTTTGATCTTGGCAAATTGTGTACAGTGAGATATACAAAGCTATCTAAGGGCCTCAGTTGTTTAAATTTCTCACAGCCCTAGTATGAATTCCACTGTAAATTATTAAATAAGACACATACTAAAATCACTGAGAGATGCTTTGATTGTCTTTTTGCCACAAAAGATAGGGATAATCAAGAATATTCCAATTGCACACCTATTTCATTGTTCAAAAGTGACTACAAGGTTATTACTAAGCCCATGAACAATCATATATAAAATCTAATACCAGGTCTAATTGCTAAAGACTAAGTAGGAGTATATATGATAAACAGGGAAGTGATAATGTAAGAAGATTAATTCTGTTAATGTGGTCAGCCTTTAATTCCAATAAGCAAGCTGCTATGATGTTGTTAGACACAGAAGAAATCTTCACCTTGATAGCATGATTTCATTTGCAACAAGTTCTTAAGAGATTTGGTGTTAGTCCAAATTTTTGAAATTTGGTAGTGACTTTATATAATAAATCCTCAGTGGTACTTTTAACTAATGGTCTGAGGTCACCACACTTTCTACTAGAGAGAGAACCAGGCAGGGTGCCCATTGTCAAACTCAGGAATTGTAGCAAGATTATAGCTTGCAGATGATTTGCTCATATCTATAATCCAAAGCACTCCATTAATAAACATATGGAAACTGTCCATTATTTTTTGACTTGTCATGACTCAGGATATTGTTTCCTCATTAATAAACATTGTGTCAAACAGTCAATCAACAAAATAACAGACAAGCTAAAATAGTTTGAAGACTTTTACATATAATTGAGAGTAAAATTCCTTCAAACCCTTTAAAGTTGGTTAATTTGAAAATAGAGCACTTCATAGTGAAAATAAGCGATGATCCAGTTGACAGCTCTTGGTTTGCTATGATTAATTAAAAAATAATCACTAGTTATTTGTGGGAGGAAGCACCTAGAATTTGTTTCAATACATTAACACAGAGAAAAGAGGATGGATTTTGGTTACCTAATATAGTCTTACCACTTAGATGTTAAGCTCAAACAGTCTGCAATTCTTCTACATGGAAGTCTAACAAATTTTATGTGAAGGGAAGAGACTCAAAACTTTAGTTGGATAAGGTAAAGGTATTCTTTACCTAGCAGACATTACTGACCTCAGACCAATTACTTTTATTTAATTACTGAACTTAATATGAAATACAATGGTGTGCACCAAGAGATGTGGAAATACCTTCAGCTTAAACAGATGACTCAGTTTATTTTTATCTCTAAACTCTGATATTGTAAGGAAATCAAAGTGGGAAAGCATGCTAAGTATAACCATGGGAAAAGGGGGAGTGGGAAGGATATACAGACAGTTAGGTATTGTCTTCTCTACCAGATTTAACAGATGACTCAAGAGCCAAATGAGAAAAAGAACTGGGCATTAAAATGTTTCCAGAAGTCTGAAATAAGCTTTGGATTACTGCATATCAAGCCAATAAAGAGGTTAAAGGGTGTCTTGTTTAATATAACATTTGCACACAATGTATGCAACACTCCAGCTAGCTTAGATTAAATGGTTAATTAAGAAGAAGGTAAATGATGGAGGTGTTAACAAGCATAATATTGACTTTGGAAAACATTTTGTGGTTTAACCTCAATACTGTACCTGTTTGGTCTGAACTATTTTCATTTTGTAGGATGAAACTGAATTATGATATCTCATTTGACCCACTCTTTGTATTGTGGGGGGACTGCACCAAGACATTACATTTCCTCAAAAAATCAATATATGTGACTTTTCACAGCTATACTGGGCCTTTACATGTCAATTCTTGCCACACAAAGGGATTCTTTGGTGCCAGCTTTGTCAGAATGGTTCCAATATATGGGAGCATTAGCTTAAAATGAAATAATTTGCTTTTTACTTTTTTATAAATTGAGTCAGTTCAAGTAAACTTGATATACATTTCTAAACTTGGTTATCTAAAATGTGAGACTAGATAGGGTTTGTATGGTTTATTGTAATGAATTATCAATTAGTTTACAGCATAGTCTTTTTCCTAAGGCCGTTTTTATTGTCTAAATGTTCTATTCATTAGGGCAATTGTAGTTTAATTTATTTTATATAGCTAGAATTTTACAGTACTTAACTTAGTTTACTACTACATATTTTTGCAATGTGTTGTAGCACATTTGTTTTAATAGCACTGTGAAATTATTTCTCTTAATAGTGTTATAAGTGTGTATTGTTTCTAATTATAGTCTGGCTGTACAGTACCAGACCTAATATTGGTTCCCATCTGGTAGGTTTGAGCACCAACTGTGTGAGAAAGTTATCTTGTACCTTTTCTAGAAAACTTTGACTGTTTGGGTTGCCTGCTAAATAAGTTGCCCACCACACAGACATAGCCAGGGTGTTTTCAGAAGCCCACTTTTATCTGGCTTCCATGGTATTTTCATATTTTTATGCTAATACTAAATAAAATGATTTCTTTAGTGGAAAGTCCCCATTCCCAAATCGTTGCTACACCCTGGCCATAATATTTCTGGGAAGTTAAAGTCTCCCACAAGCACCTTTCTGGTCTGGTATGCATTTATATAGAATTGACAAAGAAAAGAACATGGGGGGAAGGGCACAATCAATGACAAACAATGCCGATAAAATGGCAAGGGTACAGAAAACAACCCTGCCCCCCCAAAAAAAAAATCAAGAAAGAATTATAGAGGCATTTATATACATACATACATATACATATTGCAAGAGTTTTTCCACTGATTCTGTCTGACAGCCCCAGTCTGACTGATCTCCACAGTCCTGTCACCTGTCTTTTGCAGGACTTACCTTCCCTCATTGTCCTCACCACAGGACCTGTGAGGGTGCCCAGTTGCCAGTGCTGAGATTGCGAGAGGTTGGTCATCATCCTGCCACCATTTATTTTCTGCCAATTTTCATCCTTGGCTTTCACATTTGAAAAACTTCAAAGCTCACAAATTAGTGTTGAATGCTGGTACCACAGCTGTGACTACAGAGACATTAACAAAAGAGAAGCCTTTATGTACAAGTAAACTCCTCATGCAGTCGTATAAAATTGCATTTAAGCTTGTGCAACAGAAAAAGAGTGTTGGTAAGTTTTTATTTATTTATTTATTTCAGGTTCAAATAATACCTTTGAGCTAGTAGGACTCTTTTACAAAAGTTCCAAGTGAAATGAACATGAAAACAATACATTACAGTACACATAATATAGGATCCCAAATTGACAGATTCATGTTAAACACATAGAAGTAGATGTAAGGCAGTTACAGATGCAACAGGAGGAACAACATCATGTCTCATTTATAAGGTAGACACTCATAATCACAGTTTGATCTCATCTCAGACTCCTTTCAAAACTTGCCATGGATCTCATGGGTCTCATAGACTGTTACAAGCAAAGAAAACTAATGACCTACTGTATATGATGCTTGCCCCTTATGTCAAGGGAAAGGGCGTGATGTGTAGCAGGCAAATTAGTTATCCAACTTGACTTTAAAATCGGACATATGCTTACTGCTTACCACTTCCGGTGGAAGGCCATTCCAGATTTCAATTACCCTTAGACATGAACCAATGTACCCTACATGTGGTATTACATATTTCCCCTTTTAGTTGCAATGCATGGGGTCTAGTGTTGTAATTTTCTTATTTAAGCTGTAGGCCCAAATAATCCCACAGGTCAGTGTTGGTAAATGCGGAAAAAGGCAGACACAGGTCTCCCTTAAGCCTCCTGTACTCTAAGCAACATAAACCCAAAGACTAATCTTTCCTTGTAAGCCAAGTCCCTTAGTCCCAGTACCATCCTGGTTGTGTTTTGCTGCACTCTTAAAGGTTTTAATTTCAGTGTTGGTATTGGGTGACCACAGTTGGGCACAATACTCCAGGTGGGCCTTACAAGGGATCTATAAAGAGGCATCACAATCTTTATATCATGGCTTTAAATGTTCCTTCTGATGCAGTGTAATATTCTAGTTGCAGTCTTGGCACTTGTACTGCACTGATTCTTGAATTTAAGTTTGTTTGTAATTATTACACTTAAATCTTTCTCCTCCATTATTTCCCTCAAAACTATGCCATTTAGATGGTATTGTGCCTTGATGTTAGCTCTGCCAAAGTGCATCACTGCACATTTATCCAGGTTGAACTGCAATTTATGCTGCCTTTCCCATCCTTAAAGCTTATGGAGTCCAGCCTGTAGCTTTTCACTATGAGTTCTCAGTCCAGGGCTTGAACCCCTGACCTTCTGATTCAGATGTGAGTATGCTACTAAACAAAACCACAATAAAAGACATGGGTAAATATTTGATTGTCCTACAGTATTTACACAGGATTTGCCATTCAATATAAATCTTACAATCAAGCTGTTATAGTCGTGAACAAAAAATATATAAATATAAAGAGACTTAAAATGATAAACAGTATTACTTTATTTAAAACTTTTTGCAAGATTCACATTAGAAAAAAAAAAAAATTCCCTCTCACAAATCAGGTGAGAAAGCAATCAAGATCCATAATGGGTCATACTTGGCCTCCCAGAACTGCAATATCTAGGAAAGAGGTGTCCGGGCATATATATATATATATTTTTTTGCCTGCTTATAGGCAATATACAATATACAGTATGGTGCCATCCTAGCTCCTGTGTTGTGTGTGTGTGGGGGGGCTGGGATATTCATATGTACAGAATAGCTGCATCATGATATGGGGATGGAGGGAAGTGGGGTTTCTATGTGGAACACTGTCTATAGTTGGAGACAGCAACACAGAAAAAGGAACACAACATTGAGTCAAGTGATCTGTTTAGGCTCGGTAGGGCTATTACTGCCGGGTGAATGTATTCACTGCTTTGATAATGGGATGTCATTGCTGACAAGCAGAGTGGCACAACAAATACTGAACTCTAGTAAGTTCCTTCATAGAGGCAGTTTGAATGGGTAGTGGAAAATATAAATTTAGAGCTTTGCCCTCAAAGCGCTATTAGCCACTTGATTAATACTGACTGTCTCTGTCTTGACTGAAGAGTTAGGAAAGTAAACATATCAGTCCCATTGTACGTTTAGGGAAGTCTTTATTTAGAACTACATAGTTCATTCATAGGATAAAGGAAGTCCAAGATTCTGAAGCGCTGTAGCTTATTTCCTTTACATAAGCAATTAGGATGCTTCTGTTACTATTGTTTAGTTGAACGTGTGTGTATGGGTGGGCATGATTAATGCTGCTTATTAGAGTGATGCTTGAAGAGAATCTATTCTGTTAAAGACAGTGCTATATTTATTTATTTATTTTATTTAGTTTTTGTTAACTGGGTAGGTACACTAGACAGCATAGCTGCCTATTTTCAGGTACGACCTGGAAGATTACAACAAAGGGTACGTAGACAATAATAGGTACAAGAAAACATCATGCGAACAAGTAGAAGTCAGACGTAGTACACTTATACAGAATTTTCAGCAATGACAGTACATTTGTATTAAAGTTAAATAAAAACAGTTGTGAGAAAGCTATCAGTTAAATGCATGTAACTATAAAAGATAATGGCCCCTAAAAAAGGGTGAAGTGAAAATTGTTTATTTTAAAATTAGAGACCAGGAAAGGAACATTGAGCTGAAAATTGTTTCCAGGCACGACCCAGGGGAGATGAGAACAGGAAAGATAAAATATTACAACAAGTTGAGCTACAGGGGTGCCAGCCAGGATGCAAAACATGACCTTGCAGTACTACTGCAGTGTAACTGTAGAGTACTGCATCATGCTGCAGGGAAGCAGTGTAATTCAATGGAATTTAAGCCCTTTTGTCCTGCAGTATTTTGTGACATGTCATTTACTGCAAGGTGCTGTGTTGCGTCATGGCTGGTACCACTGTAAAAGTTCCATTTTGATACAGACAACCAAATGAAATAGCTGAAGTGTGCTAGTGAAAGCTTTGGTACAGCAACAACTTGACAAGACAAGAAATCAACACCATATTATGGTCCCTCAAAAGAGTGAGCAGAAAAACATAATAAAACCCCAACAGTTGAGTGCACTAAACATACACTTACAAAAACGGCACAGAGTAAATGAGAGTGGCTGCACCAGAGGTGAAGTAAGCAGGTGCAACCTGGATCAAGTTCCAATGAGGTGAGGACAGGAGCAAGCAGGAAAAAAGCAGTAGAGCAGGACTTCAGCAGCTGCTTAATGAAGAAATAAGAGGGGGCAAGCCTGACAGAAAAGGGGAGAGAGTTCCTGGGAATCAAGGGCAGGTGATAGCATTTTTTCCTGAACAGCACTCTTGGGGCAGTGCACATTGCTACTGGCTAGCAGCCATGGAGCCTCTGATTGGCTACTGCTCCCTGTGCCCGCATTGGCTAGACTAGCTGCTGCAAAAGGGCACACTGTTTAAGCTGTCTCCACAGTACAAGAAGAAAAAGACTAGAATGTTAACTCATTCCCATAAGTACATGTGTTTGGCAGAGCCTGGGGGCAGAATGCTGTGATGAGCTTTACTTTTGAAACATAAACATGGTCACTCACTTTGGACATTCTTCTGTGGATTGGACTCCTACTTATTTATCAGCAGTGGTTCTAGAAGGTGAAGGTAGAGTTTGACACTTAAAACCTTATTTTAAGTCAGCCCTGGCTTGAGCTGTGATGGGGAACTGGTTGTGGCAGAGGGAATTTATTCTGTAGGGTATTTGCGGTGGGACTACTGGCCACAGGGATGCTAACTGTAGCACAATGCTGCACTGGGGGTTTCTGTGATGGATGCAGCGGTATTTACTTGGCATAGGGGCTGCAGGTGGGGACGGATAAGGCATACTATCAACTGGTACGGGCAGAATGACTGAGGTAAATATATGTGTTTTTTTTCTAATGACACTTATTACTGCACAATTGGGCTCCTACACACATTTTTGTCTCCTGGGCTAACTAAATGGGCCCTAAGAGGGTCCCTAAGCACGTATCATGCCCTGCCTGAGGTCCCAGGCAAGCCTTTTTTTCTGTGGAACCCCCTCGATGATGCTACTTGGAGAGCACTACATACTGTATTCTGTCCCCAACCCATCAAAGGCTGGAAATGGAACCCCTCTCCCATAGTCAAGACCCCCCCCACTGGTCATCCATAGCAAAGACATGCTGCCCATGGTCCCACAATATTAATTCTGGTGACAAGAAAAGCTCCCCTCCCCCGACTCTAGCTCTGCTTGGCATCCTTGAACATGGTAGTTTTCTTAATAATGTAAAACGCTGTGGAGTCTTAAGTGCACTGCACAAAATGTGTGTGACAGTGGGCTTCTTCTGGGTCTTGACATTCATCAGTTTCCAATGTCACATTTAAAGTTAAAAAAATTTCATTTTTGTGGTTGCCAATAGTGCACATGAGTCTGTGAGTTGGGGAAAGAGAGATGGAGGTAGGGTAGGTGCATTTTTTTGTCTGTAAGACGTACTCCAGGACCCTGGGCAGCAGGACCATCTTGGAGGTGGAGGTTAGTCTAGGTGCAGGGTGGTGGTTCAGCTACAGGGAGGGTGGTAAGAAGACTGTTCCAGCTGCAGGGAAGATGGCCAGCTAAGGTGCAGTGTGTGGTATTGTGGGAATATTTAAGCTGTGTGGTGGTGTGTGGGTATTCAAACCAAATGTAAGGTGGTTGTGGGGCAGAGGCTGGTCACATCCTTGAAGGGTAGTCAAGTGGCGTGGATTGTTGAGGGCTAGTGTAGCTAAAGGGAGGTTGGATAGGGTGGGCTGCTCCACTTTACTGCCACAAACATGGCAGGTTTCTTATTTATTTACTTTTAAAATGCCACAGAGAAAAAGTGCAGTATCTGAAACGTGGATGTCAGACACTTCTGGGTCTTGACATCCACAATATGTGCGTATCATTCGACACTGATAAGTGGCTATGCAAGGAAAATGTGCTGCCCACTGGGCAGCAGACACACAGTGTTAACAGTAATGCCCACTGGGCAGCTACTACATAGTGTTAACTGTGATGCCCAGTGAGCAGAAGATGCACAGTGTTAACAGTGATGCCCACTGGGCAGCAGACATAGTGTTAACTCTTCTGACAACTGGGTAGCAGACACATAGTGTTAACTGTGCTTCCCGCTGGGCAGCAGACACATAGTGTTAACTGTGGGCAGCAGACACACAGTGTTAACAATGACACCCACTGGGCAGCAGACACAGGGCTAACTATTCTGCCCACTGGGCAGCTGACACACAGTGTTAACAGTGATTGCCCTCAGGGCAGCAGACAGATAGTGTTATCAAAGATGCCCACTGGGCAGCAGACACACAGTGTTAACAGTGATGCCCTTTGGGCAGCAGGCACATAGTGTTAACAGTGATGCCCATTGGGCAGCAGACACACAGTGTTAACTGTGCTTCCCACTTGGCAGCAGATACACAGTGTTAACAGTGATGCCCTCTGGGCAGCATACATATAGTGTTAACAGTGATGCCCTCTGGGCAGCAGACACACAGTGTTAACAGTGATACCCACCGGACAGCATACACATAGTGTTAACAGTGATGCCCTCTGGGCAGCAGACACACAGTGTTAACTGTGATACCCACTGGACAGCAGAAATACAGTGTTAACAGTGATACCCACTGGGCAGCAGACACTCAGTGTAAACAGTGACGCTCACTGGGCAGCAGACACACAGAGTTAACTGTGATGCCCTCTGGGCAGCAGACACACAGTGTTAACAGTGATGCCCTCTGGGCAGCAGACACACAGCGTTAACAGTGATGCCCTTTGGGCAGCAGGCACATAGTGTTAACAGTGATGCCCATTGGGCAGCAAACACACAGTGTTAACAGTGATGCCCATTGGGCAGCAGACACACAGTGTTAACAGTGATGCCCTCTGGGCAGCAGGCACACAGTGTTAACTGTGCTACCCACTGGGCAGCAGGCACACGGTGTTAACAGTGATGCCCTCTGGGCAGCAGACACACAGTGTTAACTGTGATGCCCACTGGGCAGCAGACACACGGTGTTAACAGTGATGCCCTCTGGGCAGCAGACACACAGTGTTAACAGTGATTCCCACTGGGCAGCAGACACACAGTGTTAACAGTGATGCCCACTGGGCAGCAGACACACAGTGTTAACTGTGATACCCACTGGGCAGCAGACACTCAGTGTAAACAGTGACGCTCACTGGGCAGCAGACACACAGAGTTAACTGTGATGCCCTCTGGGCAGCAGACACACAGTGTTAACATTGATACCCACTGGGCAGCAGACACACAGTGTTAACAATGATGCCCATTGGGCAGCAGACACACAGTGTTAACAGTGACACCCACTGGGCAGCAGACACAGGGCTAACTATTCTGCCCACTGAGCAGCAGACACACAGTGTTAACAGTGATGCCCAGTGGGCAGCAAACACACAGTGTTAACAGTGAAGCCCTTTGGGCAGCAGGCACATAGTGTTAACAGTGATGCCCATTGGGCAGCAGACACAGTGTTAATTGTGCTTCCCACTGGGCAGCAGGCACACAGTGTTAACTGTGCTTCCCATTGGGCAGCAGGCACACAGTGTTAACTGTGTTTCCCACTGGGCAGCAGGCACACAGTGTTAACAGTGATGCCCTCTGGGCAGCAGACACACAGTGTTAACTGTGATGCCCACTGGGCAGCAGACACACAGTGTTAACAGTGATACCCACTGGGCAGTAGACACACGGTGTTAACTGTGATACCCACTGGGCAGCAGACACACAGTGTTAACTGTGATGCCCACCGGGCAGCAGACACACAGTGTTAACTGTGATACCCACTGGGCAGCAGACACACAGTGTTAACAGTGATGCTCACTGGGCAGCAGACACACAGTGTTAACAGTGATGCCCTCTGGGCAGCAGACACATAGTGTTAACAGTGATACCCAGTGGGCAGCAAACACAGTGTTAACTGTGATACCCACTGGGCAGCAGACACACAGTGTTAACTGTGATTCCCACTGGGCAGCAGACACACAGTGTTAACAGTGATGCCCACCGGGCAGCAGACATACAGTTTTAACGGTGATGCCCTCTGGGCAGCAGACACACAGTGTTAACAGTGATACCCTCTGGGCAGCAGACACACAGTGTTAACATTGATACCCACTGGGCAGCAGACACACAGTGTTAACAATGATGCCCATTGGGCAGCAGACACACAGTGTTTACAGTGACACCCACTAGGCAGCAGACACAGGGCTAACTATTCTGCCCACTGGGCAGCAGACACACAGTGTTAACAGCGATTGCCCTCTGGGCAGCAGACACATAGTGTTAACAATGAGGCCCACCGGGCACCAGACACACAGTGTTAACAGTGTTGCCCTTTGGGCAGCAGGCACATAGTGTTAACAGTGATGCCCATTGGGCAGCAGATACACAGTGCTAATTGTGCTTCCCACTGGGCAGCAGACACACAGTGTTAACTGTGCTTACCATTGGGCAGCAGACACACAGTGTTAACAGTGATGCCCATTGGGCAGCAGACACACAGTGTTAACAGTGATGCCCTCTGGGCAGCAGATAAATAGTGTTAACAGTGATGCCCTCTTGCCAGTAGGCACACAGTGTTAACTGTGCCTCCCACTGGGCAGCATACACATAGTGTTAACTGTGATACCCTCTGGGCAGCAGACACACAGTGTTAACATTGATACCCACTGGGCAGCAGACACACAGTGTTAACAATGATGCCCATTGGGCAGCAGACACACAGTGTTTACAGTGACACCCACTGGGCAGCAGACACAGGGCTAACTATTCTGCCCACTGGGCAGCAGACACACAGTGTTAACAGCGATTGCCCTCTGGGCAGCTGACACATAGTGTTAACAATGATGCCCACTGGGCAGCAGACACACAGTGTTAACAGTGATGCCCTTTGGGCAGCAGGCACATAGTGTTAACAGTGATGCCCATTGGGCAGCAGACACACAGTGTTAACAGTGATGCCCATTGGGCAGCAGACACACAGTGTTAACAGTGATGCCCTCTGGGCAGCAGACACACAGTGTTAACAGTGATGCCCTTTGGGCAGCAGGCACATAGTGTTAACAGTGATGCCCATTGGGCAGCAGACACACAGTGTTAACAGTGATGCCCACTGGGCAGCAGACACACAGTGTTAACAGTGATGCCCTCTGGGCAGCAGGCACACAGTGTTAACTGTGCTACCCACTGGGCAGCAGGCACACAGTGTTAACTGTGATGCCATCTGGGCAGCAGACACACAGTGTTAACTGTGATGCCCACTGGGCAGCAGACACATGGTGTTAACAGTGATACCCAGTGGGCAGCAGACACACGGTGTTAACTGTGATACCCACTGGGCAGCAGACACACAGTGTTAACAGTGATGCCCTCTGGGCAGTGGACACACAGTGTTAACAGTGATACTCACTGGGCTGCAGACACACAGTGTTAACTGTGATGCCCACTGGGCAGCAGACACACAGTGTTAACTGTGCTGCCCACTGGGCAGCAGACACACAGTGTTAACAGTGATACCCTCTGGGCAGCAGACACACAGTGTTATCAGTGATGCCCTCTGGGCAGCAGACACACAGTGTTAACAATGATGCCCATTGGGCAGCAGACACACAGTGTTAACAGTGATACCCTCTGGGCAGCAGACACACAGTGTTAACATTGATACCCACTGGGCAGCAGACACACAGTGTTAACAATGATGCCCATTGGGCAGCAGACACACAGTGTTAACTGTTATACCCACTGGGCAGCAGACACACAGTGTTAACAGTGATGCCCTCTGAGCAGCAGACACACAGTGTTAACAGTGATGTCCTCTGGGCAGCAGACACACAGTGTTAACAGTGATACCCACTGGGCAGCAGACACACAGTGTTAACTGTGATACCCACTGGGCAGCAGACACACAGTGTTGGCTGTGACACCCCCTTGACAGCAGACACACAGTGTTAACTGTGATACCCACTGGGCAGCAGACACACAGTGTTAACAGTGATACCCACTGGGCAGCAGACACACAGTGTTAACAGTGATACCCACTGGGCAGCAGACACAGTGTTAACAGTGATACCCACTGGGCAGCAGACACACAGTGTTAACTGTGATACCCACTGGGCACAGACACTCAGTGTTAACAGTGTTGCCCACTGGGCAGCAGACACACAGTGTTAACTCTGACACCCCTTGGGCAGCAGACACACAGTGTTAACTCTGATACCCACTGGGAAGCAGACACACAGTGTTAGCAGTGCTACCCACTGGGCAGCAGACACACAGTGTTAACGGTGATACCCACTGGGCAGCAGGCACACAGTGTTAACAGTTATGCCCTCTGGGCAGCAGACACACAGTGTTAACAGTGATGCCCACTGGGCAGCAGACACATGGTGTTAAGAGTGATGCTCGCTGGGCAGCATGTAAAAATTTGTGTATGTATGCTCCCCATTGACAAGTAACTTTTTAGCTCATCTCTTATTGTTGGTAACTTACATGAGAATAATAATATTTTTCTCTTTCTATTTTGCAGACATTGATCTTCATGAGCGGGACAGTACAGCCAATGAACTGGGATGCCACTGACATGTATAGAATTAAAGTGCCTCAGGAATGTCTATGATAATGTTTTGTGTAATAACATTTTAGTTAATGAAGAATTAAATTAGAACATTAGATTTTGAATTATCAATGGTGTCTATGTACAAAACAAGTGGTTCCTTTCGTGTGCGTGGCTGATGCGCTTGATCAAGCCTAAATCGAGAATCCACACACGCCCGTGCCATTCACTATCTGCACGCAAGGCAGATCCACACCCGATCCCTTAACATGCGGACAGCAGCATGCCCTGGGTGCATGCCATGCTATGCACCATTCACCAAGTTGTGTAGTGCTGCTCCCTGGTGGGGGTATAGGAGGGCACATGTTATGTCAGGGGGACCCTGCCATAAGTGTCCTAAGGGCTCTGCTCCATGCTTACAGCCCACCTGCCCTGTGCTGGTTACTGACTGGGACCCCACACACACACACACTCACACTTCCCTGCCACTGTCGATCCCCGCTTCAGGTGGACCCCCCCACCCCCAGCTGAGCAGTGGCCCACAGGGCTGTCACTCCCCCACCAACTGGCAGAGCCCCATCCCTGGAGTGGTATCTGGTGACAAACCCCCAACACACACTGCTGCACCAACCCGGTGTTGGCAGTTGAATCCCCAACCTCCAACATACAGTGGGCCCCCCAACAAGCCATAAAATCATTGTCCTTCCTGTCCAGTCTCTGTGACCTTCATGTGCATGGTATGCGGTTGTGAGGTATGGTGCCACCCGACCCCGATGCCTGATTACAGCACCCCCACTCGGCACTGGTGTTCAGTGGCCACCCCTCCCACTCCCATGGCACTGAGACCCCTCCCTGTACCACCAGTCAGTGCCACTGCCCTAGACAGCCAGCAGCACAACTGTCCGCACACCTCCTTGGCTGCTGGCCATCCAAGTGATGCTTGGAGCGCGCCACTATTTACAGTTATTGCGCTCCCAGTATCACTTGGACAGCTGGTGGGTAAGGAGGTGTGTGGAGGACTGTGCTCACCTGGGTCTGCAACTCCACCCTCAGCTGCCCTGTGTGATCCTGCAGGTGCCCCACAGGTGAATGTGATAGTGCATACCGCACACCCTTCGCCTGTCTGGGTCTGCAGAGCTACGCGGGCAGGATGCGTACCTCTAGCACATAATTTCCACCTGTTTATGCATGGGGCCCAATTAAGACAGGGACAATCTAAATAGATTAATTTGATAATTATCCTAGTCCCTTACAAACCTCAATGTTCACAATATCTGGTTTCATAGTTTATATGTTTTATATGTTTATTTGTAACTGTGATGGTTGTAAATGATTGTAGTGGTGGTTGTGAATGGCCTATACTTTGCTGAATTAAAACAGAAAACTTGGAACTTGAAATTTTGTACTTGTAAGTAACTGTTTCTTGGGGAAAATCACCACAAGCAGATACAGCTCCGGAAGAGTGCAGGTGTGTCTATCTTTTAAACTGTCTAGTGGTCCCCCCTGTTGATTGCCGGCCGATGTTATATATAGTTTTCCTTACTGTCCAGTGGTCCCCTCCCCTGCCAATCTCTGATCCAAAATGTAATATAAATATTCCCTGGTTCTAGTAGTCCTCCCTCATCCCACTAATTGCTGGCCCAAAATGTAATATAAATGTTCCTTCATGCTAGTTGTCTCCCCCCACTGCCGATCCCTGGCTCGATGAAACAATATATCAGTCCCTGGTGTCTGTGGTCCTCTCTGTCAATTGCCAGCCGATATCATATATATAGTTTTCTGTAGTCTCCAGTGCCCTCCCTTGCCGATCCCTGACCCGATGATACAATATATTAGTGCCTGGTACCTAGTGGTCCCCCTCTCCATGCCAATTGCAGGCCCAATGACAGTATATCAGTCCCTGGCGTGTAATGGTCCCCCGCCAGTCATTGGCCTGATGATAACATGTAGAAGTCCCTGGTGATTAGTGCCCCCCCCAGTTGCAAACCCCATTTAAACAATAACATTCCCTGTTGACTAGTGGTCCCAACCCCCACCCGATCACCCGCCCCAGACACACACCGTTTTCCTGGTGTCCAGTGTATTCCTGGCCTACCACATCCAGTTCCCCAGTGTGGTAAAGGTAAATCATTCCCTGGTGTCTAGCATACCCCTTTCCTATCTCTGATCCCCTGTAAAATGATGTAATGCCTTCTCTGGTGGCTAGTGGACCCCTTTTCCTATCCCTGATCCACTGTAAAATGCCTGCCCCCATCCCGAGCCTCCTGTGTGGTAAAGATAAACCATTCCCTGGTGTCCAGTGGCCCCCCCATCTGTATCTCCGATCCCTTTGTCAAATGATGTAACGCCTTTTCCTGGTGGCTAGTGGACCCCCCTCCTGATTCCCTGTTAAATGATGTCATGCCTTTCCCTGGTGGCTAATGCACCCCACCCCCATCCCCAATCCCCTGTAAAATTATGTTATGCCATTCACTGGTGGCTAGCGGGTCACCCATCCCGGATCCCCTGTAAGATAATGGTATCCATTCCCTGGTGTCAAATGGAACCCCCAGCATGGCAGGTAGTGCACCACCACCCACTCCCCCCATCCTGAACATGAGCTGGCAACTTGCACAGTCCTCTGCTCTTCACCATGAGCAGCCATTGACTGAGCTGTCAATGAGCACATACTGTATACAGTACACACTCACTGACAGCTCAGTCAGTGTCCAGCAGTGGCAAAGAGTGGAGTAGGGTGCTGGTTGCCAGCTCAGGGTCAGGATTTGGGGGGTGGGCTTGGTGCTGGGGCACTACCTGCAAGGGTGGGTGGTCTGCTAGAGACCAGGGAATGGATATCATTATGTTACAGGGGATGGTAGGTGGGGGGGGACCTTAGCCACCAGGGACTGGTGTTGCATTATTTTACAGGGGAGAGAGAGTGCACAGAACTCAAAAGAAAGACATAAGAGCTTGCAATGGATATTACAGGGCCATGTATTCACTGCATAATAAGAGTTTTGGGGATAAAACCAGAGCTATACTATGATTAGACTAGGAATGTAACTGTGTCTTATCATCATACAATAAATAACAGTGCCTATAGTTATATGTACGTTATTATTACATACATAAATATTAAAATGCTGCACTATGCCCAGTAATGAGTTTTCTGTGTTTTGGGGGTGAGTGGGCCTGTGTGCTGGAGTTTTAATCAGATTTATAGAGATAATTCTCCTGAGAACACCTTACACTCCCCCCCAGTCAGTCCTTGAGTGCGATTCCTCAGCCTGCGTGGTATGCAGAGATTTATCTGGCGGTTGCTGGTTCGTGTAAGGGAAAGGGGTATAGATCCAGCAGCACAGAGTGTGGTTATCTGGGGTGGAGACTGTTCTGGTAGGTGGCCATCTGGGTAGGGGGGTACAGCTCCTGGGATGGTGTTCAGATTAGGGCATGCTGGCTAGGGTACTGGAAGGGTGGTCCAGCTGCAGGGAGGATGTCAGCTGATGGAGAGGGAATATCTCTGCTGCAGGCAGAGTGGTTGGCTGGTGTGGGGTGGGAATGATGGTCCTGGTGGATGATCCAGTTGCAGGGAGGGTGGTCAACTGGGGGATACAGATTCAGGGGTTGTGGAGTGGTCCAGGAAGGGATCTCAACATGTACACCCTGAAAGAGAAATGATCGAGACCAAGTTCCTCACAGGGGTGAACAGGGTGCATGGGGAGCCAGTATCAAACAAAGACCAGCACGAAGACTAGGGTGCATGCAATGAAGCTAATGGGGGGGGGAAGCAGTTCAGGAGAGATGTATGGAAATATTTCTTCACTGAAAGGTTGGTAGACACCTGGCACAGACAGCCAGCCAAAGAGGAGGAGGTAAGACTGATTGATAGGGGGCTTCAAACTGTCTAGTTTCAAATATGAATGGGATAAACATAGGTGTATATTTGAATAAAGGTGGGACAACTCTACGGTTATCTAACACAATGGATAAATTAAGCAGATTCGCATCACAATTTGCGACCCAAGATTTGGGAAACAAGAGTCAGTTGCCAGCCTGATTAGCAGTGATTGGTAATCGTATAAGCTGACTGCTCCCCATATTTTTTTTTAATTTTCCCTAGTGTCTAGTGACACCCCCCACCCTCCAACTGCCAGCCCTGGATTTGTTGCCCTGGTGTCTAGTGCCATCCCCCTCCACCGATAGACATGCCCAAGTTACAGAACTTTAAAAAGAGCAGCTGTTACGTTGTGTGCACTCCAGCCAGGCAACTCATATGTGTGTAGCTGCCTGCCCTATGAGCCTTTTCAGCTATTCATGACTATTTTCTGATCAGTTGCTTTAAAAATATTTCCCTTATAAACCTGGCTCACAGCTTCCTTGTACAAGCTGGGTGATCGCTGAGCGCTGCAGCCTCAACTCTGAAAACAACATAATTATGATGCAAGGGTAAGAACAGAGCTGCAGCACTATGAAGCATGTGTTGGGTGGTGGAATGGGGGAAGAGGATGCCTGAATGCCCTAAGATTACCTTTGCTGGCATGTTTACGGGTATGGGGCATAAATATAAAATACATATATATATATATATATATATATATATATATATATAAATCACATCCCCCACAATGCAAAGCATCATGGGCTGCATATGCAAATCACCACAGAATGTTATGCTGGTCCAACTTTAAGCAGAATTGCATAGTGCCGAAAGGCCACTCACACAGTTTGCAAAGGGTGCTAACAGAAGACATAGACACGTGTTTCGTCCTACCAGGACTCATCAGTATGCCTCGTCTGTTTGACACCCCAGTGGAATGGACCAGCTACCCTTAAGGCAGTGTGCCTTGGATATATTGTAGTGAACCCATTAAAATAAAAAACTATTTAAAGACAAAAAGAACCTCTGTGTAAACACTGAGGCAAGGGTTACCCAAAGGGCATTTGGCTGGGAAGCCAAGTTTCAAGAAAATACAAAATCACACATGTCCCCACAATGCAAAGCATCATGGGCTGCATATGCAAATCACCACAGGATGTTATGCTGGTCCAACTTTAAGCAGAAATTGCATGGTGCGAAGGCCACTCACACAGTTGCAAGGGTGCTAACAGAAGACAGAACACGTGTTTAGTCCTACCAGGACTCATCAGTATGCCTCGTCCTGTTTGACACCCCAGTGGAATGGACCAGCTACCCTTAAGGCAGTGTGCCTTGGATATATTGTGGTGAACCCGAGCACCCTTTGAAAACTGTGTGAGTGGCCTTTCGGCACCATGCAATTCTACTTAAAGTTGGACCAGCATAACATTCTGTGGTGATTTGCATATGCAGCCCATGATGCTTTGCATTGTGGGGACATGTGTGATTTTGTATTTTCTTGAAACTTGGCTTCCCAGCCAAATGCCCTTTGGGGTAACCCTTGCCTCAGTGTTCGCACAGAGGTTCTTAGTCTTTTAAATAGTTTTTTATTTTAATGGGTTCACCAAATATATCAAGGCACTCTGCCTTAAGGGTAGCTGGTCCATTCCACTGGGGTGTCAAACAGACGAGGCATACTGATGAGTCCTGGTAGGACGAAACACGTGTCTATGTCTTCTGTTAGCACCCTTTGCAAACTGTGTGAGTGGCCTTTCGGCACCATGCAATTCTGCTTAAAGTTGGACCAGCATAACATTCTGTGGTGATTTGCATATGCAGCCCATGATGCTTTGCATTGTGGGGCATGTGTGATTTTATATTTTCTTGAAACTTGGCTTCCCAGCCAAATGCCCTTTGGGGTAACCCTTGCCTCAGTGTTTGCGCACAGAGGTTCTTTGTCTTTTATATATATATATATATATATGTATATATATATATATATATATACATAGATTAATGCAATGGGGTGGAGATAACCAGAGTGTGATAAATCTGTTTATCTGAGTAACTGTTTACATACATTTCATATATGTATACAGTGCTTGTGTTATCAGCCATTTATCCAAATAGTGCTTATGTTAGCAGACATTTATCTATACAGCGCTTATGTCATTTAGAATGTTCAGCCTCAGTAGCAGTATTAACCATATTCAAATGCAAATAACTTTAAAATGAAAAATGATAGCATGGTACTGTGAGCACGAAAGTTGTTCAGCACAGAAATATCTACACAATGAGTGGTGTTTTATTTATTGATACCTTTCAGATGTTTTGATAATTAGCAAAAACACAGCAGAAAATTCATATTTTTTTTTCATTTTGTTCTCAAACAAATGTAAATAACTTTAAAATGAAAAATGATAGCATGGTACTGTGAGCACAAAGTTTATTCAGCACAGAAATATCTACAAAATGAGTGGGGTTTCATTTATAGATACTTTTTAGTTTTTTCAGAATTAGTGAAAAACAGCAGAAAATTCCATTTTTGTGCACTTTTTCATCAAACAAATGCAAATAACATAAAAACAAAAAATGATAGTAGGTACTATGAGCACAACAGTTATTCAGCATGAAAATATCTACAAAATGAGTTGTGTTTAATTTCTATATTCCTTTTAGATTTTCTATAATCAGCAAAAAATGGCAGAAAATTCAATTTTTATTCACTTTTTTGACTCACACATGCCCCCTACAAAAGCAAAAACAAAAAAATTGCTTAAATGGAATATGCAGTGGAAAATCATGCAGTAAATGATTTATCTGCACTCGAGAAGTTTGGTCTTGGACACCTCACTCATGGCTTACGCCACTCATGATGTTACCCGAGGTCAAACTGTTCTTGTGCAGATAAATTATTTATTACACTTGCTTCCATTACATATCCCATATATATATTAGAGGCAAAAAACTATGTTTAATGCATCAGTTAGGGTTGTTCCACAGCCACAAAAGTGGCGAAATTCAATGTTAGGGTTGAACCCCCCCTTTGCACCCCTTCAGCCCACTCCCCCCAACCGGAATTGGGGTGCACATTGGGGTCATCAGCCCTAACTCTCACCCCATCACATGTGGAAGGAAGCTGAGGAATAGGAGAATGGGGTGAAAATTAGGACCGATGACTAACGAGCACCTGATTCTGGTTGGGGGATGGGCTGGAGGGTGCAAGAGGTTTTCAACCTAACGTAATTCCTCACTTTTGTCTGTGGAACAACCTAACTGATGCATTAAACATAGTTTTGCCTCTAATCTCCCTTCTTTTTGAGAATGATAATGAGAAATAGTGAATGTAATGCGGTGGTGGGGGCGCAGGGCCACTCCCGCCACGTGATGTCTTGTCACATAGTAACATTATGCTCGCAAACGTAAATCATAATGCGTATGGTGATGCAAAAGTGAAACAGAAAAAGAAACAGTACTGTGAGACAGAAATGTTAAAAACAAGCATAAGCATAACCCATAAGTAAGCACAAAGGGTAACGCACATGGTGGTGTAGATGTGAATGGAAAGTGAAACGGGTACGGAACCGAAAGCGGAAATGGTAATGGCAACAGTAATGTAAGCGCACAGGCTGGTTTACCCCAAAAGCTGCATAGAGAAAGACAGTGAGTACAAAGAATGTATGCAAAATAATGAGTCTTGGAACAGAAAATGAGGACATGGAATAGTAAATTGCTTATATCTCAGGAACCGTATGACATAGAAAAAAAAATTAAAAGTGATATGACTTATCACTTTCCTGGCTAGTTTTGCACTTATCCTCTGTTAGAGGGCTAAGCATTTTTCTGACAAAAAGTCCATATCTCGCACCGTTTCTGAGATACGGGCCCTGAAAAGCACGGCTGACGCCGTAATGTTATCCTATGGGAAAAAAACAGAAGTTCAGAGTGCCATAACTTTGTCTTCCTGCAATATTTGTTCACCAAACCACTGAAAGTCACATCTGTGCAATGTTGGCTGTCTTCCTTACAAATTGCAGCCCAAAAGACTGAACCGTTATTTTGCAGCAAGGCACCAAACGTTTGCTGCAATGCGTCGTACACTGTAATGTTATCCTGTGGGAAAAAGCATAAATTTTAGAGTACCGTAACTTTGCCGACGTGTAATATCTTTTCAACAAAATACTGAAAGGCACATCTGTGAGATGTTGGCTGTGTACCCTCCAAATTTCATCCCAAAACTCCAAACCGTACTTTTGCAGCGGGGTGCCAAAGAATTGCTGTCAGTTTCCCACAGCCTAGAAAATTGTCGCAATTTCTGCGAAAGCTTTAAAATTCATTAGAATGTCGCAAGTGCGGAAGTACTTTGCAAAAGTACTTTTTCCAGAAATATGAAAAACATATTTCTGAGGTGTTTTACCCCAAAATAAAGACATGGCTAGCATCCTCAGGATCCAACTAGGTGAATACAAAAATAATTAGGTTGCTAGAGGGTCCCAAATTTAAATGCCACGCATTTTTCTGATCACCAACTGAAAACAAAATGGTGGATTTGTGACAATAAAAGGGCCATTTGAGAAAGTAAAATCTGCATTTGCGGCACTGTCAAACTTTTTGTGAACTTTTCCCATTGACTTATAATGGGAACTTGTTTTTTGAATAACTTTTGAACCATTTAATATTTTTTCACGAAATCTTTGAAAGGCACATTGGGGACCCCTGCCGCATGTTCCCTAAAGACTTTGGACCGGTCGTGCAAACTGTGCGACCTGTAGACACGACCATAGAATTCCAAAAAAGCATAAACACACATGCAGATCACACTTAATAACTCTGCAGCTGTATATCTGACCAGTGCGAAACTTGACAGATCCCAAGGTGTATAGGTCTTGATCGTGTATTCCAAATTTCAGGCAAATCCGCCCAACAGTTGCAAAGTTATTATGGTGCAAAATTTGGGGTTTAACAAGTAAATGGCTCCTCAACCCTAACTATGGTAGCACTACCGTGCTACTATAATATATATACAGTACATATGTATATATTCATACTGTGTGTGTGTGTGTGTGTATATATATATATATATATTTATATATTTATGCAATGGGGTGGACATATATTCAGTGTGATAAATACGTTTATCTGAGTCACTGTATGTATAAATACATTTATACATACAGTGACCATTTAAACACACAGTTACTGTGTCACAAATCTCTTTAGAATTCATTTAGAATGTTCAGCCTCAGAAGCAGTACTAACCATATTCAAATGGAAATAACTTTAAAACGAAAAAAGATAGTATGGTACTGTAAGCACGAAAAATGTTCAGCAGAAAATTCTCTACAAAATGAGTGGTGTTTTGTGTATAGATACCTTATAGATTTTTTACAATTAGCAAAAGAGCAGAAGAAA
Organism: Neoceratodus forsteri; assembly: GCA_016271365.2. Lineage (NCBI taxonomy): Eukaryota > Metazoa > Chordata > Ceratodontiformes > Ceratodontidae > Neoceratodus > Neoceratodus forsteri. Next base: position 1,613,243,710 of record CM057452.1, read on the forward strand.
ATGTAATTTTTTTCACTTTTTGGACAAACAAATGTGAATAACTTTAAAACAAAAAATGATAGCATGGTACTGTGAGCATGACAAATGTTCAGCATAAAAATATCTACAAAATGAGTGGTGTTTCATTTATAGATACCTTTTAGTTTTTTTTATAATTAGCAAAAAAACTGCATAAAATTCAATTTTCTTTTCCCTTTTTTGACAAACAAATATGAATAACTTTAAAATGAAAAAGGTAGCATAGTACTGTGAGCATGACATTTTTTCATCAAGAAGTTTTCTACAAAACAAATGGTGTTTCATTTAATAGTAACCACTATGCTAGGCAGACATTCTCTAGGAAAGTTAACCAAAACTCCCAGAAATTATCATTTTAAAATAAGGATAAACAGTCAAAACCAAATGTTCCTGTGCTGATAGAAAGCAGCCCTATTACATAAATGAAATATACAATGGTGAGTTGTCAGATAAATGATTTATCTACACTTGTGCTGTTTAACCTCGGACACCTCACTGCGGGTTTACGCCACTCGTGAGGCTGCCCGAAGTCAAACAGCAATTTGTATAGATAAATCATTTATCTGACTGCTCACCACTGTATATCCCATGTGTGATATATATATATATATATATATATACACATATATATATATATATATATATACTGTGTGTGTGTGTGTGTGTGTGTGTATATATATATATATACACATATATATATATATATAGATGTACATATATATTTAATATGAATTAGTCACGTATATGTAAACATGCAAGCAAAGTTAATCTTTACGTATTTAGGCAGCCCCCCACCCACTGATTCTATTACATGCTCCATAGACAGTGCTGTAGCACTGTTTCCCAACCTTGCGGCATAATTATGCTGTTTTCCAGGGCTGGCTACAGCACTCAACAATCACCTGCCTCGTACACAGAAGTTGCAAGCCAGGTTTTATGAGGGAAATCTTTTTAAAACAACTGAGCAAAAAACAGTAGCGGCAGCCCCCCAAAAGAAGTGTTTTTTTTTTTTTATTGCCATCCAAAAGATGGCACCGCGTTTTACATGCCTCCAAAGGGGCGTTGGCATTCTAATCTCTCCTTTTGAGTTCTGTGCCAAAAGGAATGGAAGGGTGTGGGCAAGGACTATGCAAAACAGCAAGTGAAATATTTTACCACTGGGCAGTGCCCAGAACAAACTCTGCAGTTAAAGGGACAGTGCAGTGTTTTTTGTTAGTTTTTTTTTTTTTTCCTATCGACTTGGAACATAAACTTCAGATGTCTGTTCTATTAGCTGTAGTGATAATGTAATCAAGTGGATAGATATGGGATATGCAGTGGTCTAATTTGGAATATGCCCTTTATCTTCATGGGTGGGCCACAAGTGAGTTTCGAAGGTCCTGCTTGCACCCTCTCAAATAAAGATAAATGGTATAGTCTCGAGTCAGCTGACTGCATCTCTGGTTGATAACACACATTTTCAAAATGTTAACCTTCCTTATTACTTTTTTTAAGCTGCAGTTGTTCATCTGACGTCACTACTGCATAAATCCACAGTGATGTCATCAAGCATTGTTTTAACATTTTTTTATTGCTTAAATGTATTATGACTTATTTAAGCATTAGTTTTCTTATTTGCGACTTCTACTGTGATGGACCCGCACATCTGCTCCTACCTCCACAGCATTGACTCCTAGGTTTTTGGTGGATGGAGGGACCCGAGGTCATAGTGCCTTTTCTCTGGGTTATCAAGTGTGCTGAGTGATAACCACGGGCATTAGATGGAGTGGAATCTAAAAACTGTGTTTAAGAAGAGGACAGTTAACCAAGACATACCACATGAGATGCAATATCTCATTTTCAGTGATGTCATGATTTTACACATTTTAATAATGTATTTACCATGCCAGCCCACTGCTGCAAGTGGTAGCAGTACTGTTTGCTGTGGTAACGGCACAGGATCTGGAATGAGCCAGGAGCTTCTACGGGTCATGGAGGGGGGGGATAAGTGTTCGATGGAGTGCTCTCCTTCTCCGGGGTAGATGGTGTGAGTATGTCATCAAAAATCTGACCACTGTAGGTGTTAATAGTCATTGCTCCTGATGTCTCCTGTGCATGTGGGTCTGGGGCTCAGCAGATGTCATGGCAGTCACATACAGAAGCAAGCCTGTCATACTGCTGATATCATTACACACCTGAGCCTTAATTGGGGGTGGTGGAAAAACATAATACAATGCAAAAAACAGAAAAAGTCCCTGTTAGCAGGCAGCATTATGATGCTAGCGAGGCTGCAAGCTGCCGCCAAACGGAGCAAGGAGCGACCAGAAGGGACAGTAAATCTTTTAATTTCTTCTGTACTGTGGGCTACTTGAACTGGATTGTGTGGGACATTGGGGGGTGTAAATTGTACTGCCAGTGTCAGGGATTTTCTGTGGGGAACTACGGGAGTAGGGAGGAAGACACCAGAGGGAGGAAGAGGGAGAGAGTGAGGAAAGGCGCCCCACGTGACCCCGGGCAGATCAATCGGGGCACCGAGTCAGGGGAGTAATAAGGTGTCATCTTGGAACACATTCAAACAGAGGTGAGAAAAAAGTAAGTGCCTTAGCTGGGACTTGAACCCAGACCTCCTGGAATACCATTCCGATTGAGCTAACCAGCTGCGCCACTGAGACAACTGGAACCTGGGCTGTTCCCGGGCACATTTTCTCAAATGCACAACCCAATAGCAACACAAATATTTACTTGAAACAATCACACAGGAGTGTGGTGTGCATATTATGGAACACACACAAACAGAAGTACGAAAAAAGTAAGTGTCTCAGCTGGGACTTGAACCCAGGCCACCTGGAATACCATTCCAATTGCACAAACCAGCTGCACCACTGAGGCTACTGGAACCTGGGCTCTTCCCAAGCACTTTACTCTTTCTCAAACGTACAACCCAATGGCAACACAAATATTTACTTGTAATAATCTCAGGGACAGCCCACGTTCCAGTTGCCTCAGTGGCACAGCTAATTAGCGAAATCAGAATGGTATTGCAAGATAGAGAGAAAGAGACCGAGATTTAAAGAGCACATTTCCCAGTCCTTTTGACTTTCATGCATAAATTACCCCTTATTGCATTGATTCTGGAATTGTATTTCATTACTGTTCTCTGCAGTTAGTTTTTGCATTTTGAGCTGCTAAAAACTGCAGGGTGTACCAGAGCTTCTATAGCAAGCCTTGTGTTGCTGTGGACCCAGGGCTGTATTGTTGACATCACTATAAGGCAGAGGAGTGACTCATACTGTGCAGTACAGTTTTTTCCTGTAAAATTGACTTGTGTGTGAGTCACTTCTCTGCCATGGGGTGTGCAGAAAAAAGGGGCAGAGCAGGCAGAAGTGCTAAAATAAATACTGCTCTGTATTTACTAAGGAGAAGGATGGGTCACTGCCTAAGGGGTTGGGAGGTAGTCACGGGTGGGGTTGATAGATTGGGTAATCACAGTGGGCAGGGTGCTAGAAGGGTTAAAGGCAATGAGGGTGGATCAGGCGACAGGACCAGATGACATACACCCCCAAGTACTGAAGGAATTGGCGGAGGACCTGGCAGAGCCTCTGGTGAACTTGTTCAATACCTCTTTGTAAACAGAGGACAGAATTAGTGACACCACTGACTACCCTGTTTAACAAATCATGGGAGGATGGGGTGGTACCCGAGGACTGGAGGAGGGCAGATGTGATTCCCCTTCACAAAAGTGGGAGCAAGGCAGAAGCAAGAAACTACAGACCTGTTAGTTTAACCTCAGTGGTAGGGAAAATGATAGAATCACTTCTGAAGGAAAGAATTGTCGAGTACCTAGAGGCCAGAGGGGCACAGGACCCAAGGCAGCATGGATTCACAGCAGGAAGGTCATGCCAGACAAATCTGGTAGATTTCTTTGACTGGGTGACAGTAGTAGATCAGGGAGGGCTGTGGACATGGCCTACCTAGACTTTAGCAAGGCATTTGACACAGTCCCACACAAAAGATTAATATACAAGTTAGCTAGCCTGGGAGTGGGTCCCAAGATGACAGCCTGGGTAAAAATTGGCTGGAGAATAGGACACAGAGAGTAATAGTAAATGGAGTCCACTCTGAAGAAAGGGGGGTTACTAGTGGGGTACCGCAGGGTTCAGTATTAGGACTGGTTCTCTTCAATGTCTTTATAAATGACATAGCAGAGGGACTGGAAGGAAAAGTATGTCTCTTTGCAGATGACACAAAGATCTGCAACAGAGTTGATGCACAAGGTGGGGTGGAAAGGATGAAAAGGGACTTGGCAAGGTTAGAGGAATGGTCAAATGTATGGCAGCTTAGATTCAATGCTAAGAAGTGCAAGGTAATGCACCTGGGAAACAAAAACCCAGGGGAAGAGTACACAATGGGGGGTGAGATACTAACAACAACAAAATGGAAAGGGACCTGGGGTAGTCATATCAGATGACCTAAAGGTGGGCAAGCAATGTGAGAGGGCAGCAAGGAGGGCTGGGGGATACTGGGATGCATAGGGAGAGGCATCACCAGTAGAAAACAGGAAGTTATTATCCCTCTGTACAGACAGCTGGTCAGATGCCATCTGGAGTACTGTGTGCAGTTCTGGAGACCCAGTCTTCGCAAAGATAAAGACAGAATGGAAGCTGTACAGAGGAGGGTAACTAAAATGGTGCAGGGTCTGCACCGGAAGACATATGAAGAGAGACTTAAGGAGCTTAATATGTATAGTCTCGAGGAAAGGAGGGAGAGGGGGGAACATGATAGAAACTTTCAAGTACCTCAAGGGAATCAACAAAGTCCAAGAGGGTAGCATCTTTCAAAAAGAGATGTAAAAGAACAAGGGGCACAATTTGAAGATAGAGGGGGCGGCTCAGAGGTAATTTAAGAAAGTATTTTTCAGAGAGAGGGTTGTGGATGCATGGACGGCCTTCGGAGGAGGTCGTGGAGTCAAAACAGTGGTGGTATTCAAGCATGCATGGGACAGTCATAAGGCAATTCTAGGGGAGAGAGGAAGAAGTAGGCTATCATAAAACAACGTGTCGCTAATGCTATGATTATCACTTCTCAATGTAAACTGTAACACTAATTTATGAAACCAATTGCCAGCAAGCATTTAAAAAAATGATTAACTGTATAGTCATATATCTGTTAACTAATGTGGAGAGGGTGACCGAAACTGCAGCCACTTGGAGATTTCCTCCTTATTTAAATAAACTATTACAGGGGAGATTCCCTCACTAACAATCACCTTCACCATACAGTAGGTGGAGATTCCCTTCCTGTTTTACTTAATCTGGCACTATGTAGAATCTATCTCCTAGTGCTTTTTCTTCATGTTTGATACCATTTAAGACTACATTTATGCCATAGAGAGTTTCTCTCCCAGGTAATTTCATATATAAAAATCCCCCTTCCTGTATGACCACACCATTAAAGGGATTCCACCTTGCTTCTATAAATAATTGAAAAAATTTAGTGCACATATATAAAACAAAACATAAGTTCCAAAAGTCCAGATGTGTGCTCAGCATTGATCTGTGTGTACAGAAGACTAAGTGATACTGAAAATGTGTAACTTTGAAATGTACTTGTTTATCAGTGAATCTCTCTTAGGGGTCCTGTAATTTTTATGCTCTGGGGTATTTCAGCTGTGACTACTCAAAGGATAGGGGCACAGAAAGTGTGTCCAGCCAAATCACTGAAACTGCCCTCCCCCCTGCTGCTCATCTCCTTATAAAGTGGCGGCCAACTGCTGTTCTAAATCAAGATGGCACCTGGCTCCTTCCTGATCATGTGTGCTGGCTGGCTGCCATGCCCAAGATGGCAGCCACCCATAGTATGCATGTGCAGCATGCAGACTTATCCCCTCACTCTGGCTCACAAAAATATGAAACCCCCTAGCATCTCCCTAATGGAGTAAAAGAAAAAAAAGTCCTTTGTGGCCCCACATCACCATCTTCCAAACCCCCACTGCAGATTCCACTTCATGATCCGCCATGACCATCTCCTTACCCCAAACCCTCATCCTCTTCTATGGTTACTACTGCCCATTTCTATACTGCAACCCCACAGTACCTATCGTGCGTCAACCTAAAATCTCCTACGACTGTCCTTGCACTGCTTGTCCCCATTTAGCTACCTGTCCTGCCTTTCTTTTGTTCTCTCTACCCGCTATGCCCTCACTTTACTCAACTACCCTGCCGCACATTGTCTGCCATGGTAGCCTTGAATCTCCTGCACCTGCATCCTCCCACTAGCACGAACACTGCCTGTAGACCTTTTCTTTGTTTGTTTCTTTTGGTAGGGCTAAGAACTGCAGTTTTAAAACAACACATAGTGCCTGTGCTATTAGCCTGGCCCCATTAACATGTGGTACACTACTTTGCCTTACATGTGGCAGTATGCTTCCTTGAGCTGCCTTTTGATTAACATTCAGCCTGGCATTATTTTTTCTCCTCTCCTCTCCTCTCCCCACTATTCTATATTTCCCCAGCGCATTCCTCAATGCAGAGAATACCACTTCCCACAAAATAATCTTGCAAACTGATTGCAAGTCCAGCTAACCTCATTTTTCTTCTTTTTTTACCTGTCCCACTCCTTTACCAACCATCTTAAACTTATACTGTATATGCTCTGAATCCACCTATTTACCCGTCTCTCCTGATGTTCAATAGCATGCCAACTGAAGTGCTAAAATCACAATCTAACAAAAGAAGAGCGATCCCTAGATTTATTTCCCCTTATATGCTTCTCTTCTCAAGGGCTTCCCCTTGATCCCTTCCACCAATACCTGTCTACCCCTACCTGTCCCCTTCCCTTCTTATACTTCCCTACTTCCCATGCTCCTATCTTTCCTCCTTGCCCTTCCTCCCATGATTTCTCACTCTCTTTCTTTCTATCCCCATTCCCCCCTCACCCACCCCTCCTAATCCTCCCTGTTCTTCCTATCTCCACTGGCACTATTTTGGCAAGAAACCCTTGACAATAAGGGTTGCCTTTTAATAGACAACACCCTTTATCAAATGTTAAGCTATATTACCATTAGGAATGATTTTGAAGCATGTGACTGGCAGAGTGAGCTAAAGATAAAGATGTAGAGAATACATGGCAAATTATTAAATAAAAATGACTCTCTGCAACATAAAATATTCTGCAAACTAGGAAGTACTTGTGTAATTGAAAAGGTAATACACCTTTATGGCTGAATATGAAAATTAGGAAACTAATTGAAACAAATGGCTTATGGGGTACAGAAATTAGAAAACACGCTGCAAAATGAAGATTAGAAAGGAAAAGGAAGCTAGAAATGAAGCTAGCACACTCATACACAACAACACAGAATTCTGGAAGTATGTCATCTCACTATGAGCAGCGACAGATAATTGGGTTACTGGAGATGAATGAACCAAAATAACTTCATGATAGAGAATGGCAAAAAGCTTAGGGTTGGTCAAAATTGGCAAACTCCACCTTGTGGCATTGTTGCAAAATTCAGTGAATTCTGTGAAATTTCATGGAATTTCATGAAATGTGAAATTCTTTAATTTGCCATACTCATCCTTTCCTGAAGCTAGATACCTGAAAATTGGCAGGCATACTTGATGTATAGAGTCCTAGTGGAATAAAGAAAAGAAAAAACACGGCACCAACACTTTCACAAAAATAACCTGTATTGTGCTCCAACCATATAAAAACACAATGCAGTGCGCCATGCAAGATCAGAACAGCTCCAGACAAACCAGGCAGCGGTTTGGCATGGGGCAAAAGCGCCTCCTCAGGTCAGTGTCACAAAGGGGCGCTGTTCTGGCGCCAGCGCAATCAGCGTTGTTGGCTCAAACTATTCAATCTTTATGGCATTAATATTTTGTAATTGAAGCCCTAACTCTGGAGATGACCCCTAATGGTAATCGTGTTCTTTTTCTACGTACAGTATTTTACACAGGCACAACAGGAATTGGAGCCGCTATTTTTGTGCTTTAATCCTAGTGGAATAACATACATTTCACTACATTTTGATTAGTAGTTTTGAACGACAGGGCTCAGAGTCTAACACTTTTTTTTTCTAAACATTTATGAAATATTTTCTACTTCCAACTCAGCTATCTTTGGAGCTAAATACCTAAAAATTAGGAGGCATAATCTTCTTGGAATGGTGTTAGAAGTCTTAGAATGTATTAAATACTGAACGATTTTGTAATGTAAAGTTTTGTTACAGGTGTTCATAATGTCTCATTTTAATTATCTGTGAAATTGTCTGAAAAGTTTCCAAAAATGTTGATGTTTGTAGCTCTGCTGCTTTTGCAGGTGCAGTATATACCTGAACTTTGAAATGCATACTCAGTGTCAATGGTTCCTGAAATCCAACAAAGCCAGAGAAATGTGGCTCAGTAGTTAGAAATGCACAGTGAAAATACTATAGATTACTAAATAGTAAACTGTGCTCACAGATTCATGGAATTATAATAGATAATGTGGCTAGGCTTTCACGTGTGTAATTTAACTTTCACTATGCACTTACTATATGGGAAGTAAAAAAACAGCATATCTGTATTAGAATTACTCCACCAAGTTTGGTGGCGAGCTCACTAAGGACATTTTTTGCCTCCTGAGTTCGTATCTTTCTATGAACCTATGAACTTACACCACTGAATCCATTTATCTGTTTTGAGCTGTATGTAGTCATGTAGTTCCTTTCTAGGAGACTGTTATGTCTCCACCTTTTTATGTTGATGCGCTTGTGCAGCCAACATCTTGGGAGTAGTGCAGATTTGAAGGCGCGATCGCTGTTGGGTGAATGCAGGGCATGCACCAGTAGGTGCATCCCTCATTCCCCAATCAACCATGCTGGCGCCACACTACCCAGGCGAGCACATCTAAGGAAAGGTCCACTGCAATGCAAGCAAAGCTTGTAACACACAGCTGACCCTTCCTATGTGCTTGCCCTGCATCAAACATGGTGGCAAAGTGGCCGCTAAACTGCCGACTTCAGGGATGCCTAATCCCCCGGTCAGGTTACCCTGCCCTGCTTGTATATGCTGATGGGGTAGCCCACTCCCTGTTGGCATAATGTGTCCTCCCTCTCCTTTTTTGGTTGCCGAGGGAGTGCCCAATCCCCCTCAGCTCATGTGCCTCCCCGCTTTTGTTATTTGCCGATGGTGCCCATCCCCATTGGCATCTGTCCTACACTCCCATAAAGCCGACGGGGTTCCAACTCTGCCGGCTATTGTACCCCCAAAAACAAACACCTGTAAAAACAGAAAACAATGTTTTTACACACCTGTAAACAGAAAACTGTCCTCGTAGTCTCCTACCACCCACACCCACCCTCTCGCACCCTGCCTCCCCCTCCCCCTCACCCCCTCTGGAGCTCGGTGCGGCGATCTTAGTGGACCAGGAACATGTCTGCACTCTTCAAAGCTGACCATGAACTGAAGAAATGCCGATAAGCTGTATAATGGAATAAATGGGGGTTTTGTCAACTTTGATGCATATCTCGGGCATTGTTTGGAATTTTTGCACCAAATTTTCAACATGGGGTTTTTGGGACCCCTCCTCATGAATTATGTCACTGTTATGACGTTATCCGGTCCTGAAAGGTGATTTCGCAGTCACTGCACAGAATCACCTTTCAGGACCAATTAATTCAAGGACACATTCTGCCTGCCCAGAGGTGGGCTCTCAAAAAGCCTATGTTGCAAATCTGGTGGAAGAAATCCAAAAAATGGCTGTTTTATGAGCGTGCTTTGTGCAGTTCCTATGCACACTCGTAACTTCAGGAATTCACAATATTTTCACACCAGATTTTCAACATTGTCATTTTTGTATACCTCCTTGTGAACAGCACAACTGTCATTTTTCACATCCTAGCTGAAATGTGTTTCCGCACTTCCGGCGCTCAGTAGCGCGGTCACTGTGGGAAATCCATGTTTGGGGCAGATTATGAAAATGACAGTGACACTGTTCATGAGCAGAGGTCCTGAAATGCCTATGTTGAAAATTTGGTGATGATACTCCATAAAATGACTGTTGTTACGAGCTTGCGTTGCGCAGTTTGCACACACACTCGTTATGTGCATTTGTAATATTTTCACTCTTGATTTTCACCATTGACATTTTTACACACCTCTTGATGAACAGTACAGCTGTCATTTTACATATCCTGCCCAAAATGTGTTTTCACACGTCTGGCACAGAATACCGCGGTCGCTGTGCGAAATCACTTTTTGTGATAGTTTGAGGAAATGATAGTGACACTGTACATGAGCAGAGGTGCTAAAATGCTTATGTTGAAAATTTGGCACAGAAAGTCTATAAAATGACTGTGTTACAAGTGCGCATTGCGCATTTTCCATGCACCCTTGTAACTTCGCAAATCTGCAATATTTACATGCCATATTTTCAACACTGCCATTTTTTACACCTCCTTATGAACAGTACAGCTGTCATTTTTCACATCCTGCCCAAAATGTGTTTCCGCACTGCACTACCAAAGCCAATGCCAGCACAACAACATTCGGCATTGACAAATGCTTGTTTTTTCTATGAGCTTGACTGGATGGACTTGGTGGAAATAAATATCTCACTGATATCTCCTTCTTTTCATAGACTCCCTCGCTTATAAAGAGTCACCTACTCCTTTTCCTTTCAGACCTGTCTCTTTAGAATAGGCAGAATGTCTCCTTCTTGGTGTCTGAGTCTTTTTCTTCCCTCCACCAAGCCTGTGTGAATGTTTCTGAGTCCAGAACATCCAAGTGCTTTGGCTCTCAGGTCAGTCGGTTTTGTTGGGTGTGATTCTTGTATAACCTGCTTTCAAGTGAGAAGTGTTGATCTGTGCTTCCTTGCTGTAACTGGGAGTCTACTATTCTTTTGCTCCCCAGCCCTTTTGCCCTTTCCCTGGTGAACCTATGCATCTAACTCCTGCAACTAGTGACTGCTACATGAGCTGCCTCCTCAGTCCTTTAGTTTAAATCTAGCTGACTGCCCATTCCATTAACATGACCATGACCCTTCCATTTTGGCATGACTGAACTCCAGCTTAGCTTGGCTATTGATCACATCCATTTCACCTGTACTGGAGGCAGGAAAATTGCCTTACCTGCACAAGCATCAAGGTCCTGCAATGCAACTCCAGCACAACTGCTACAGTGGTGCCCAGCTTCATGTTCCATCATGACTAAAGATATTTATTATAAGGCAGGGACATTTAAAGTAATCTGATTGGCTGCCATGGTTCTAACAGGGTTACATTAACCCCGTTAACCTAGCATGTAGAGCCTGATAACAGCGGATGTTTTAAAAATAATAGTGTAACAAGTTCCAGTTATTGTCTGTGAAGGTAAAAGAAATTTCCAAAACATGGCTGCTCCTGGCACCTATCGTGTATCTTACACAGACTGAGTGAAATGCTTTCATACATACATACATACACTCCTGCCATCGACTGCATGAAATGTTGGAGTTTTGTTAAAGTGAAAGCCGCTTGTAAGTTGTATGCCAAATGAGTGAGCGCTAGGTGCAGTTCAGCTGACAGTTATTTGACTTGCGCTTTGGTTAGATTTGATTTTTTTGTGCTGTTTCTCTTCATGCACTAAACAAATGGCGATTATTTCAGGTTATTGTGAGTGTGGGGGATATTTTGGACTAATGAATCATAAACTCAAACATTGCAAGTGAACTGTCTCATATTGCAGGGGGGGGGGCGCGGAAGCGAGCAAGGACAAAGAAAGATATCTGAACACATTTCTGCTGTCCTTTAACTCATGCTTTGAACAGACCTGATTGTTTTCCAAGACTTATGAACTAAGAGGGAGTTTCTGAAGCAGATGATGTGTTCACACGACGATGTGGTGTATTTTAATAAAACGAGCATTGGAAATCCCTTTTGTAATTGGAGTTTGGGATGAGAATGCACATGGCAGTCAGACAAGCAGGTTAGCTGACAGTAAAGCGCATGTGCATTTTAAGCCTACTAAACTCAAAACTATCAAAAGTAAGAGATGCATTTAAAAAAACAGTACTCTCGCACTGTAAGACACAGAATGAGAGCCATAACATGCATTCATTACAACTCCCTTTCCGTCATATCGACGGATGCTGATATATACTGTATCACCTACAAGTGCACCTCTTGCTCATACAGTTTAAACCCACTCAATTTGAAATCAACTGAGACAATTGTTAAAGACAGTAAACAGTGAGGGGCTTGCTCTCCAAACACGTATTTGTCCCCACCTCACTGACCTTTGTGCTGCTTTCAAAAGCTGACTGATTCTGACAATGGTTCTTGGCTGCTTTATTTATTTTATTTCGTTTTTGTTGACCAGGTAAGTGCACTAGACAAATCCTGCCTATTTTCAGGCACGACCCGGGGGAGGGGGATACAGATGAATGTCAACTGACCTTGAACCAGATTAAGCTGTTGGTGGTATTGTTAGTGAAAGAGGGAAATTTGGCCAGAACACCGGGGAAATTCCCCAACTCTTTTCGAGAAGTGCCATGGGATCTTTAACATCCACCTGAACTACCACCAATCCAAGCAGGTGGGACCTCGGTTTAACGTCTCATCTGAAAGATGGCACCTCAGAAGTGCAGCACCCCTCTCATGCTGCACTACAGTGTCAGTACTGGGATATTAATCCAAGTGCCAGATGTGGGAACTGAACCCACAGCCCTCTGATCTCCCGGCCTCAGAGGCAAGTGTGCTACCTACTGAGCCACTTTAAATGCCTGCTGTCAGCTGGTCAGTCCTCCATGATCCACTAAGTGACTGTTACTAAAAAAAACATTTTTTAGAAGGCAAAACACTTTGGCTTGGCTGAAATTACTCATTCCTCTACTGACTGACTCACAGTTGTCTTTTTTGCTACTGTGTCGTTCAGTCCATTTTAATCTACAACTATCCCAGATACGTTACTTTCACAGATGCCTGCAATTATGGACAGAACCGTGGTTTCGCTATCACAGAGTTTTCTATAGTGAAGGTCCAGTGTACATGCCATCAGACAGGATGCCACTGTCTTTCATGCTGTATATTAAATGGATACATCTTTTAAAATGATTATGTGAAAGAGTATGAGAAATAACTAGGGAAATACTGCAATGGGACACTTATTCTTAAATAAAGTTTTATGAACCCTATTAAACTGAATGTCTCTATAAGTGGAGGGACTATTTAACATCACAATGGGTATGTTTGAATGAACTGTACCACAAAAATAAAAAAAATTAAAAATTCTCAGCATTATAATAATAGCAATAATGTATGTACAGGAGTTAGATTAACAGTCAGTTAATCACCCCCTTGGGGCAATATGGCACTCGGCTGCACCTCGTGCCACATTATGCCCCAAGCCACATTATGCCCCAAGGGGGTGATTAACAGACTGTTAATCTAACCCCTGTACATACATTATTGCTTAATTGGATGTTGCTGTCACAGTGGCATTAGTCACAACTAGTTGTAATGCTTTGTGTTCCTTAGTGTCACTGTTTTCAAATGCTACAAATTTACATTGTTATATACAAAATTGTGAAAGAGTCAGCAGGTGGCATTGTACAGAAAAATATTCTGCACATGTGTGTGCCCACACAAGCCATTTAGTCTGTGAGTTCTCATGGTTAGCTGGCACATTGGAAGAAGGCATGCAAGTTTAAACTGCTTTGACTCTTCTTGATGGTTCTTCACTCAAGATACTTACTGACATAATATAGCTGAAGCAGGGCATCACTCTATTTATACTATAAGCATCCTATGAATGCTACTTTATTTCCACTCTACCCAGCCTTTTCCTTCATCCTCCATGGCTGGTAAAACATATAAGTAGAGTAAGGGAACATTGTTTATCCAGGTGTAGCACACTAAACCGATCCAGATGCGACCTGGGAGCACAGGGAAGTTAAGTGACTTGTTCAAGATCACACAGTATGCATCTAGGTGGCTGTGGGAGTCAAACCCAGGTCTCCAGATCTGCAGCTCAGAGCCTTAACCCACTGCACTGTACTGCCTCCTGTAGCTGGTCACAAACAATGGATATGGCTTCCACAAAATTATTACAAAATTCTACAGTTTTCACAAAACCTCATGAAATGTAACTTTAATTACTGATCTTATTTGAAACTTTTGACTTCTTATAACTTGGCAATCCTTTGAGCAAGAGATTAGAAAGTTGGCACACATGTCTTCCTTTTCAGGGTCTAGGAACTTACCAAAATTAGTGGTATTGTCTTCTCTGGTTTAAAGTCTCAGAGGTCTAAAATTGTGTAGTTTACATACTTGTGAAATGTCATTAAAAATGTTTGAATGTTTGACTGCTTATATAACTCACCCCCTTAAATGCTAGCAATCTAAAACTTGGTACACACGACAATGGGCTACATGAGATCAAACATAACAAATATGGCAAGATTTTAACTAGTAGTTTTAAAATCTAATGGAAATGATTGATATTTAGAGACTACACAGGGATAAATGTTTATAAATCTCCAGGCCCAGACAGCATCTCACCAAGCTTATTGAAGGAACTAGCTGTCCAGTTAGTTGAACACCTCATAACATTATTTGTTAGATCGCTACACTTGTGAGATATCCCTGGGGATTGGAAAAGATCTACTGTTTTCCCAATCTACAAACAAAGGTAAATCATCTGCTAATAATTTCAGATCAATTATCCTCACTTCTATGGTACATAAAATATTTGAGTCCTATATTAATAATCATACCATAGAGCATTGTAGCAACTCAGGACACATAGATACCCAACAGCATGAGTTCAAAGCCTTTGGCACATTCTTATATGTTTTGCATTTCATATGCTAATAATATGCTGATTTTGGATTGGAATGCTGGCTTTACCTTGCAAAACGAATTTTCATACAGTAAGTACTGTCTCCTTGTATTTGTGCATGCAGTCAGTCTTTTTTGGCTCCTTTTTGGGGGAGGGTCGGTCATCCCATGGGTTGCACCAAATTGCACTGCTAGTACAGTTCTTCTAGCTATTTTGTTAGATTCACAATGAACAAATCAATTGCAATTAACTTTTCATGCTTTTATATGGCAGTAAGTTGAGAAATACCTTAAGACCCAATTACTGTAATAGCAATAGGCATCAGAATCATGCCCTGAAGGTATAAAAAAAGAAAACAGGGATGTGTCTGTACTGAAACCAGGGCAGATACTATATCAGCAAAAAATTCAGTAGACACCACTCACCAAAATCATATTTTATGTGTCATTTATTTTACAGCTCAAAAAAGCCAGTCATATTATATCATTTCAACATTGACTTGCATAAATTCCTTATAGCTTCACCAGGACTATTAAGAAACAAACATTTTTAATCTATTACTATATATAAAGAGCTTCTGATTGTCACTTATTTTTCAAAACAGCTGTCTAACTACTGTACAGATACATAATATATATATATACACACATACATTTTATATTCTAATTAACATTTTACATATTATCTTATTTACATAAGCCTAAACACAGACTTCTGTGTCTCTGTATTAAAAAACATATTTCATAAACTGAAAATATACATTAAACAGCACATTTACCTTTGTGAGCACTCCATATTATTCTTTATATTTTGTATTCCTTTAAATTCCACCTCTGTAGCTGGCAGCTGCTAAAATAATAATTGTTGCTATCACAACTCATTTTTCAGGAAAATCTTTGTAAACTGCAGAAACAATCATATTTATGTATACTTCAGTTTCTGATTCTTAGCACCTTTTTAAAACTCTTAGATATATTTTCTTTAAAATAAATACACACTATTATTGTTTAGTGGTGCTCCAACCATTGCTTCTTTAGTTCAAACTGGATGTATGATATGGTGCTCCTTCATCACCTTCAATACAAACAGTAAATACATTGCTTTAGTTTTTTTACTGGATATCTAAAGATAATCCTAGCTAATACTGAAACAGACACTCATGTGTTTATAGCATTCTGCATAAACGCTGCCAGCAACCACTCAGAGCTTCTTTCTTCTTTTTAAGCCTTTTGAATGATCCTCCATCTATGTATCTATTGACATCATGATGCAATGAGTTATATGCATCATGACGTCAGACGCTCAGCACTAAGCATTATTTAGATTTTCAATATCAGAAACTATAATATATTGCTCATTTCTTCTCTGTAAAAAGGCTTTCTCATCAGCAAGCAGCACTTGTTTTACAGAACTAGTTGCCTTGTGCAGAACGCATATGTGCTGAGCTCACATTGTAAAACCCTTTCATTTGATTGTTTTGCATTCCACTGTGTTAATGCATGGACAAGTGATATCACGATGTCATGCTTGACTACATCATGATGTCAGATGCTCTTCGTCTCTCCCACTCATAAGTCATTAACTAACTGTTACAACATTCCATACTGCATTAAAGAAACTGATAATACAGCATATTATGACTTAAAACAGACCTTTTTCATAGTAACCCAACTGATAATACAAATGTCTGCTCTTTTTGAATGTGATTTACTCTGCATGCTCATTCACCACTATTTCATGCACTCTGCTAACTAATTTATACCACTTCTGATAAACACAGAGAGGGTTCAAGGTAAAGCCAATGTCAGAGCAAAAGAAAAGGCAGCAGCAGCAGCAGCAGCACAAGAATAAGGAAATAATAATAACAGTCCCTAATATAATGCCCATTTCATCAAAAAAGCGCCAACCAATTCATTTTCTCATTTAGCCCATGTTTTGGATTAGTTGTTTTCATCCTTTCCATCCCTCTAGCTTCCTATGTAAGAGGAAGCTTTTCCCAATCACCTCCCCTACTTGGCATTTTTACTAACTCAATTCCCAAAAATCTGAGTTGTGGTATCATATGGAATCTTTCCATACAATGTTTTGCTAATGGAGATTTCAAGTCCTTCCTATATATACAGCTTTTGTCTTGAGAAATCCTTGTACTTAATTTCCTTGTAGTCATCCCTACTTAACTCAGGTCACAAGGACTTTTCAAGAGGTATAACACATGTGAAGTCTGGCATGTTATAATGTCTTTAGTAATAATAGTTTTCTTTTTGGCTACATTTCTAAAATGTTCAGTTGTGTGTGTTGGGACACTGCTGACAGACTCTACAAGAGAAACTTCCTTTAATATCAAACTTTAACCAATCCGTGCCAGACTCCACATGAGGCACCCTGTGCTCTGATTTACAAAACCTATCTTTTAGGCTTTTGACTCTCTTGGATACCACGAGGGGTTTCAATTTAAAAGTTATTTTTCCTTCAGGGTGTGCTGTTTCTACAGTATGTGCCATTGTGTCCATAGTAAATTTCTAATTTTGTTCTGATACTCAGAATATTTTGTCATTAAGACTACTTTGTCTTTACTGTCATCGTTCCTTTTTATGTTGCTTGCATGCATGTGCAAGAAACATAGTGCCATCATCGAAGATTTTGGAGGTGTGTCACCTCCTCCTCCAATTCAGTCAGTGTGCTGGCAGGCGCGGACCCTGTAAGCCAATGCATTTTGGAGCTGTCTATGACACGCTCCAAAATGCAGTGGCATACAGTTGAAAGGGGGAGCTATGCTTCAATGAGCACCGATAAGAGGCTGCTCACACGCAGCCCCCCGCAGGCGCATGCGCCCCATCAAGCATAGTATAGCCGACGGGTGCCCAATCCCCGCCGGCTGAGCTGCCCTCCTCCTCCCCCAGTAGTTGCCACGCTGGGAGCCCACCCCAGCATGGCAAGCGGTCCTTTGCCGATGGGGTGCCCAATCCCCCTTGGCTGAACGCCCCCATCACAATTCCATAGCCGCAGGGGTGCCCAATCCCTGTCGGCTGAACGCCTCGTTCTTTTGCCACGCTTGGAGCCCACCCCAGCGCGGGCAACAAATTCTATGGATGACGGGGTGCCCAATCCCTGTCGGGCTGAATGCCCCCATGTCCTCGTATACACTGGGAGCCCACCCCAGTGTGGCAAAGGGTCCCACGTCGCTTTTTTTTTTTTTTAATACCTGAAAACTAAAAACGGTCCCGCCGGGCGCATCTCCCAACCCCCTCCCACAACCAGATCCACCCACTGTGCACCCAGCTCCTCACACCCCCACCCCATACTTACCTCTGACCCGCGCGATGCTCTTTCGTGGACCGGGAACACGCCTGCACTCTTCAAAGTCGACCGCGAACTGAGGAAATGCTGGTAAGCTGTATAATGGGCTACGGGAGTCTAGCTTTGTTAGGTATCTCAGGCATTTTGGTAATTTTGCACCAAATTTAGGTACGATTTTTCATGAATGATGCTATTGTCATGGTAATGATTCAGGCCCAAAGGGTGATTTCGCGCAGTGACTGTGCAGTGACTGTGAAATCACCCTTTGGGCCTAAATACCACCATGACAGTGACATCATCCATGAGGGTCCCAAAAAACCCATGTTGAAAATTTGGTGCCAAAATTCCAAAAAATGACTGTTTTACGAGCGTGCATTGCGCAGTTCCTACGCACGCTCGTAAGTTCGCAAATTTTCAATATTTGCACTCCAATGACTTCCAAATACCTAAACAGCACATAGAAGCAAGCAACATTCGGCATTGACAAATGCTTGTTTAGTAAGTAACTCTCTTCTGTCAGTTCCCTCTACTTGTACTTCAGCTTGTCTCACAACTTGCTCACTGTATCCAGTCTTACTAAATCTGTTATAAAGACAGATCGGAGAATGCCACTTTACAGGCCACTGGTGAAGCCATAGCTAGACTACTGCTATCTGTTTTGGGTAGCATAGTACAACAAGATCATTGAGAGTGTCCAAAGGAGGGTTAAAAAGCAAGCATGGGGACAAATGGAGCAAACATATGTAGAAATGGTGTCAGGACTTAAAGAGCAACTCTCTATTATAACAAAAACATTAAAAGCACTTACTGTATACATCAACTATAATTTAACTTTGTTTCCTAATTATTTGTTATTTCTTTTACTTTCCCTTTTTGTTGGGCTACTAAATATTGTAGACAATGCAGCAATTATTTTACTGAGTTTTTCAAAAGATATCTGACTCTCCCCTGCTAACCACACAATTGCTCTTAGTGACATCACAGTCTGTTGCCGTAGTGAGTACTATGATGTCATAAACAAAGGCACTGTGAGGTTAACAGGAGAAGCAAATGTTTTCTATACAGATTTTTTTAGCTGGACTACCAAGATGTACTGTTAATCTAGGAAAGGAACATTGAAAATGAAAACAATTGTATTCTCTAATACACTGTAACAGCAGAAATTCTTATTTCTGAAAGCACATGCTGAAGTGCAGAGTTGCTCTTTAAACTGTTCAGCACAGAGAAAAGAGGAACCTAAGGAGTTTTATACATTTTTAATAGATAAGGCAGGATGATAACCTAAGAAGGAAGAAGAAGAAGGAGAAGGAGAAGAAGGAGGAGGAGGAGGAGGTTGAAGACAAAGAAGGAGAGGAAGATGGAGAATTTATATAGCATACACGGCTTCCCAAAGTGCTTGAGAAGCATCGCAAGACTGCTGGTGAAGTGACTGTAAACATGTAATGGCACCCATTTCATGCATCAACATCCATACACAGCCATGGAGAATTGCATGAACCACTTTTATGGGAAGAAGGTTAGCCAGAACTTCTTGCAAAAAATGCCTTGGGTTCTTTTACTTTCACCAGGACAGCACCAGATATGGGCAGAAGAGACCTCAGTTTAACATTCAGTCTGAAGGACGGCACACACAGACAGTACAGTACGCCTCTTGTTCTGAACTCTGGTGCCTGCATGTAGGATATGAGGCCAAGTGTGGCACCATAATGCATGACCTGCTGGCCCAGAGAGAGAGTGGATGTACTACCAGCTGAGCCATGCTGACACTCTCGTGTCCACCCTTAGTGTAGGACAGATACAGAAAAGTACTAGATGCCACAGGATAGTTGGAGGGCTACTGGGGGAGCAGAGGCGAAAGCATTTTTTATGCAGTGGGTGGTAAGCATGTGGAATGGATTACCAGAAACAGTTGCAGACACAGAGAGACTAAACTGACTCTGAGCAAGGAAGAAGGAGACTACCGAGGAATACAGGAAGCTACTGGCCCAGAACAGGAAGGGTAGGAGCTGTAAGGGCACAAAGGCAGTAGGAAAGTAGGGGAAAAAAAATAAACAGAGGGAGGCAAGAGTAAGCATACAAAGTGACAGGAGATGGGCCACAAATAAGACATGATGGGAGTGGTGCAGTGGAGTGGCTGTGGGGCGGCAGTCTTCCGTGAGATGTGCTGGAGGATGCGGTGCTGTCCCATCTGCAGGCACCTCTCTGGGCTGAGATAGGAGGTTGCTCATCTCCATGCCAAGCTGGACAGGATTTGGGGGACTTTGACTTTCTTCCAAGGACCACTGAGTCATCACCCACTGCTTCAAAGGTTGCCTGGGTGGAGGAGTGGCTGGACTATGGTGGGCTTGGGAAGGGTGAGGGTGGTGGGGCAGAGGCACATCCCTCCTATGGTTAAACTCCACAACTCCCATGCTGCACTGGCAGGGTGGGACTGTCCCAAGGAGGCGCTCGCAGTGGAGACCAAGGAGGATGTGGGTGTCCTCCATGGTGGAGACTGGGGGGAGGAAGAGGACCCCAGAGTAGGAGAAAGCAACTCCTGGTGGAGAATCTATTCTATTTTTAGGGGGGTAGACTTGGGGTGGATGGAGTGGGAAAGAAGGAGGTGAAGTGCCTACCATGTGCCATGGCTTGGAGGGGCGGAAAGTGCGTCCAGAGAATTGTTGGGGTAGCAGGATGGGAGGGAGAGCTAGGCATCATTGTCCACATGAGGACAAATGATCTGGCTGATGATGAGGTTAGGGTAGTGCAGGAGCACTTCAGGTAGCTGGGGTGGGGTCTTAGACAAGTGACACATACTGTAACCATTTCAGAGGTGCTACTGGTCAATGACAAGGGGAAGGCAGGGCACTCTGCACCATGAGATTCAATGCATGGTTGTAGGACTGGTGCAGAGCAGAGGGCTTCGGCTTCATTGGGGACTGGGGTCCCACCTGGAGGGATGCAGGTCTATACAAGTGGAATGGACTGCATCTATCCAGGGCGGAAACTAAGATCCTTAGAGAGAGGTTTCAATGCTTCATTGGCAAGCATTTAAACTAGCCAAGGGGGGAGGTGAAAGTAGGCAGGAAGACACTAACTGCCCCCCCCCCACAAGATGAAGCAGTCAGTAGGGAGGACCCTAGGGTTGGGAAATCAACACTAAAACCTAAAACTGAGATAGGTAGAATGGCAGAGATAAGGAAGAATGGGAGTAAAAACAAGAGAGGAAGGGGTAAAGACATGGTGATAGGAGGGGAGCTACTAAAAGGGGAAGTTGCAAAACTTGGAAGGCCATGTGCACGCATGCCCGCAGTCTGGCAAATAAAATCCCAGACCTAGTGGCCTTGATGGCAGAGGCAGACCTGGACATTGTCGCTGTTACTGAGACATTGTACATGGGGAACCATGAATGGGATATAACCATACCAGGGAACAGTCTATTTAGAAAAGACAGGGTGGAAAAAAGGGTGGAGGGGTGGCTACCTATGACAGGGAAGGAATTAAAGCAACTGAAGTTCAGAGAATGCAGAAGGGAGCGGAAGGACTGTGGGTTGCCCTGGAGACAGGAAATGGCACTGCCATTTGCACAGGTGTGATCTACAGACCTCCAGCACAAGGAAAGATGGATAGGGTGCTAGTGGAAGCTATCTACAAAATGACAGCCAAAGGTGAAGTGCTGCTGGTGGGAGACTTCAATTGGCCTGATGTGGATTGGAGCACCTGGGCTGCAGCCAGGAGCAGAGGCATCCTGGATGCGCTGCAGGGGGTGTGCCTCAAGCAGCTTGTGGCAGAACCCACCAGAGAAGGAGCAGTATTAGAACTAGTACTCACCAATGGGGACAGAGCCACCGATGTAATTGTGGGTAGCCATCTGGGGTTCAGTGATCATCGTACAGTGTGGTTCAATGTGAGAACAGTGGAGGAGTCAAACAATATGAAAGCAAGGGTCCTGAATTTCAGATGGGTTAACTTTGCAAAAATGGGGGAATGTCGCAAGTAAGTCCTGGCAGGAGAAGAAGAAGGGGGGGGATGTAGAGAAACAATGGGCTAACCTTAAGGGAGCCATAGCAGAGGCAACAAGTCTTTGTGTTAGGCAAATAAGCAAAACAAAGAGAAAGAAAAAATACAATATGGTTCTCAAATGATATGGCCAGGAAGATAAGAGAGAAAAGGCTAGTTTTCCAGCTTCATGAAATATTTCATGCATTCGACGTGTTTCGCAAAATATGTAGCGGGTGTGAAATGCGAAATTCCGCCCACGAAATGCAGAATTGTGTCCATGAAATGCGGACTTTCACCCCCGAATGGCAGAACTTCACCACTCGTGGGTGAAATTCCACCATTCGCTGGTTGAATTTTGCATTTTGTACTTAACTAATATTTGGTGAAATTCACAAAATATTTCACAGAGCGAAATTCTCGATTTCGCCAGAACTTCACTGGCGAAATTAAATTTCACTGCATCTCTAAAGACAGGGAACTGTATCTAGAAAAGCAGGAGGGAGGCCAGTAAAGCAGTCAGGAGTGCAAAGGCACAAATTGAGGAATAAATAGCCCAGGCAATTAAGAACGGAGACAAGACCTTTTTCAGGTATATTAGTGATAGAAAGAAGACCAGGGGTGGGATTGTGAGGTTATAAAAGGAGGAAGGGGTGTGTGCAGAGGGGGACCTAGGAAAAAGCAACAATCCTGAACAAATATTTTTGTTCGGTATTCACAGAAGAAGGGGGGGAGAAGGACCACTATTGGGGGATAGGTGGGAGGGAAGTGGACACCAGCCCATTTACAGAGGAAACAGTCCCAAAGGAACTCAAGAATCTGAAAGGGGACAAAGCTATGGGTCCGGATGGGTTACATCCCAGAATATTAAAAGAACTTATAGAGGTACTGGCAGCACCACTAACAGTCCTAGTCAACAAATTGATAGAGACGGGTGGTTCCGGGGGACAGGTCTACGTGATAGCGGCGAATACCTAAAGGCAATGTACGTTATCGTTCAATCAAGTGCTGAACACATTTCGGCACTCTGACAACCCTCTTTACCAGCACAGGGCACCAGGGCATATTTTCACTACTTTCAGTGATGGGGTTACCCCACACTCCCTACGGCGGAGCTTGTCCCGCACCCCAACTTAAGGATTCTCAAACCCAGGGGGGTGCATGTCGGGGGTGAAAGTAGTAAAATGAAAAGGTTCGGGCCGGGCACAATAAAATCGTAATCAGCGCCCGGACCAACCCAGCACCTCATTCACCCCAGCCATTGCCCAATCCATGACACCACACTGGAGCTTAACTGAAGACTGCAGAGCCACCCCTACAGCCTCTCCACCCCCAGACAACGCCACCGTGCTCGCTCCCACCCCCCGCGTGCATACGATAGCTAACATCCTGTCGCCTAGTCCGCCCCACCCCATCTGGTCGCCCCACACTTCGGTCGCCATGAGTGGATTGCACGAGGAAGGTGTCGCCGTAATGCAGCAACCTTCCTTATGCACCCACTTCACGGATTACCCCAGGGGACTGGAGGAGGGTAAATGTGGTTCCTCTCCACAAAAGTGGGAACAGGGAGGAGGCTGGCAACTACAGGCTAGTCAACCTGACCTCAGTGGTGGGGAAATTGATGGAAGCACTGCTAAAGGAAAGGATTGTGGTATACCTGGAATCCAGTGGAACACAGGATCTGAGGCACCATGGATTGACAGTGGGAAGGCCTTGCCAAACAAATTTGATTGATTTCTTTGACTGGGTGACCAGGAAGGTAGATAGGGGAGGGGCGATGGATGTGGCCTAAATAGATTTCTGCAAGGCCTTCAACACCGTCCCACATAGGAGGTTAATAAATAAGTTGAGCAGCCTGGGAGTGGGCTCCAAGGTGGTAAACTGGGTCAGAAACCGGTTGAGTGACAGGACACAGAGGGTGGTGGTAAATGGCGTTCAATCCGAGGAGAGTGGGGTGACCAACGGGGTGCCACAGGTATCCGTGCTTGGGCCAGTCCTCTTTAATGTCTTCATGTGCAACATTGCAAGGGGCTGGAGGGGAAGGTATGCCTCTTTCCAGATGACACTAAGATCTGTAGCAGGGTCGACACTCTGGAGGGGGTGGAAAAAATGAGAAAGGACCTACGCATGCATGAGGATTGGTTGAGAGTGTGGCAGCTAAGATTCAATGCAAAGAAGTGCAAAATCATGCAGATAGATAGATAGATAGATAGATAGATAGATAGATAGATAGATAGATAGATAGATATTTTATTTATATAGCACCCATCTCCAAAGACTCTGGGTGCTGCACAATATAACACATATAACATAAACAATACAACAATACAAATCTAAATCTAGCTACCACACTATACAAAATACCACTAGGAGCAACAGCTTAACTAAGCACTTGGGGCACAGAAATCCAAGGGAGGAGTACAAGATGGGGGAGGTACTGACAGCCACCAGTCAAGAAAGAGACCTGGGGGTAATCATATTTGATGACCTAAAGGTAACCAAACAATGGGGGAGAGCCGGTGGGATGTTAGGATCCCAGGATCCAGACACCAGAGAACCTCTCACTACAGTCAGGCTCTCCCCTGCAGCTGCTGTAGACCAACACTCCCTCCCCAGAAGGTAGAGATTTTACAAGTGTTCTTTGGAGAGATTTCGTGTTTGGCCCTTTCCAGTTGTAATTTTATACCTGCCAGAACCTATCAGCTCATTTTTGCCCCCTATCTCTCACTCCCATTTGGTTCAGCCCACTCAGCCCCTGGAGTAACATTGAAGTCATTCCATCTGCCTCAAACCACCTCTGCGTCCCTCTTTCTGCTGCAGTGTGAAACCCTAACCACTTGGCCAAAACTGCCATAAAGTGTTTCTGGTCACTAACTCTTATAGCACCTCAAATGAAGCTATTACTGCTCCCCCTTCTGGCCTCCTCTATGACTGGCCTGCTATTAGTGTCAGATGTTTGTGCCTTGTTGCTTGCCATAGAACAACAACATTTATCCTCATTTACTCACCTCCAGAGACCTGATGTGCCTCCCCCCTACTATTGTTTGATATGAATTAACTCCCCTGGGCCTGGATCTCTTTGCCTTCCTCTCCAACCCTGAATGTCACCTACTTGGCCTCTTCCTGTACTCCCTCAACTTCTCAACCATCCCCTGGCTCCCACTTCTCTACTCTGTTATCTTCCTCCTTCTCCTTGCTGGCGGCATTGAAAGCAACCCAGACCCTGCTAACACCCCTGTCAATCACTCTAATTTCACCTGGGCAAGGCAAATTGGCCTAAGAATTGCACGTTTAAATGTTTGCAGCCTCCCAACCAAGTTCCTGGGCCTTGAGGCCTGGGTGTCTCTCTATAAGCACCATGGGCTAGGTCTCTCTGAGACCTGGCTGAAACCCTACAACTCTGACCCCTCTTACCATCTCCCAGGTTACTCCCTCCTTCACTTGGATAGACCAGGAAGAAAAAAGGGTTGGGGAGTAGCACTGTATGTCCAGGAACATATCTCGGCCACCATTGTTAGCCGCTCCAATCCCCACTTCCCCAGTGAATGGCTCCTTGCAGAATTGACCCTGGGTTCCTCAAAAGTTCTATCTGGGATGTTGCTACAAACCCCCCCACCAGAGGTATCCCTGTTTTTCCACCTTCTCGATGGCCTAGGACTACTCTCTCCTACAAGGGACACCATATTGCTGGGGATTTAACCTTAATTGGTTAAGTGCCCAGGAATCTGACTATACAAACCTCCTGAAAAACACAACCTCAAGCATATCATCTCATCCCCCATCAGTCACAATGCCCTTACGCTCAGCCACTCACTGCTCAACTGGATAGCCACAAATTGAGTGGACATGGTCCTACAGGTGGGTACATTGTCAGACTCTATAAGTGACTACTCCCCTAATTACATCATATTGACCACCAAAATCAAATGCTCCCCCCAGTACCTGTCTTTCAGAAATTTTAACTGCCTGAATCCCACAAATCTCCTTGAGGGTATAAGAGAGGTGAAATGATCTGCCGTCTACCTCATTAACAAAGTGTCAGATGCAGTTAGCTTCTTCAGAAATGCCATCATTCTGATACAAGACCTTCACTTCCATCTCACTACTCAGTGAGCTGTACCCAATGGATATCCAAAGAGTTACTATCCCTGATGAAAGAGAGGGACAGTAAATGGAAAGTTTATAAAGCATCCCCTTCCCCTCAACTCTGGAACGCCTATAGGTGCTTACGCAACACAGGTAAGAAAACTGCCAAATCTATAAAACACAATCTCTACTTAAACCTTCAAAGGAACAACCTTGGCAATCCCTGTCACTTCTGGGCCTTAATCGGGTCCTTGCTGAAGCCCAAAACCCATAGCCAAGTTACTCAGCTCACCTCCCCCTTGTGCCCCTAACTGATCCCTCTGATATTGCGTGGATTTTTAACAAAAAATGTTCTGACCTCTCTGCCTATCTCACTAAACTACTCTCCCAGCCACCCCCTAGCCCTGGTAGTCAGGCTAACTGCTCCCCCTCCATCACCACCCCCTCTGACACTCCACCCCATTCTACTTTAGAGTCACTGGCCCAGGTGTTACCATCAAGCTCCTGAAGTCCCTCCCCGCCAGGGGTAGCCCAGGCAGTGATGGGATTTTCCCTCATTCCTTAGGCTCACCTCTCTGGCAATTATTGAACCCCTCACCTTCATATTTAACCTTGCCATCTCCTCATCCACAATGCCAGACTCTTGGAAACATGCTAACATTGTGCCTATTTTCAAAGTAGGGGATCCCCTTTCTCCTGATAATTATAGACCTATCTCCCTCCTCCCTCACCTGAGCAAGCTACTGGAAAAAACTGAGCACTTCCAACTCTCGGAGCATCTTGGAAAGTATAATCTGTTGTGCCCCCAGCAGCATGGCTTCCGTAAGCACCACAGCACCACGTCAGCCTTAGCCCATTTCTCTAACCATGCCCTCAGAAACATGGACGTGAGTAAGGCCACTGGTTCTATATTCATGGATCTGACTAAGGCCTTTGACCTCGTCCACCACTCACTCCTCCACTCCACTCTCCTACACCTTGGTTGCTCTGCCGAGACAACAGCATGGTTTAGAAGCTACCTCAAAGCCAGGTCCCAGTCTGTTACAATTGGTACAGCCACCTCCCCTGCCCTGCCAGTATCCACAGGGGTTCCCCCAAGGCTCCATCCTTGGCCCCCTACTTTTCTCCATTTTTATTAATGCACTCCCAGCTGAGATCCTCACCTGTGATGCTCTCCTCTATGGAGATGACCTTGTCCTTTACCATAGTGACAAGTCTCTTGCAAACATCCCCCTTCGCTCTTACACTTAATTATGGTGCTGCCCACAATTGGTTTCTTTCCAACAGACTCATGGTAGATGAAATGAAAACAAAAGCAATGTTATTCAGATGCAAACCATTTCTCATAAAGGTCTCCAAGGCAAACTCCTCCCTCCTTGTACCCACACCTGCTGTCCCCCGTCCCATTGAAAATGTCCCTAGTTTCAAATACTTAGGTGTCACCCTGGACCCCTCCCTTACATTCACCAACCAGATCAATAATTCTGTGCTAGAGGTTTGTTTGTTTTTTTCGAATTCTTTTTTTTATCACCTCCTTGATCCAGCGAACTCTCTCCGGTGACCTCCTATGCCTCCCTTGTCTCTGCCTCCCATCATGGCTATGCCTGCCCCACATCCCCCAGGTCTGAACCCTCTGGGGAAGGGCCATCGTATCTGCCCAGGGCTGTCTATCTAGAGTACTGAGCTCTGGACTGGGTGGGGCTAGCAGGGAGGCAAGCCCGATGTTGGGAGTGTGGACGGTGGAGGGCAGGAGGTGCCATCGCCTATTGCTGAAGGAGGATTTTTTCCATGTAGTTACACCCTTTCCCTCCCTCCCCTCTGAGCCCAGACATGCAATGATGTCTTTACGACATCTGCCATGGCTCAGCCCAACCCCTCTTCAAGCCCTTGAGCATGTCAGTGCCTCAGACTTCCGCCAGAGGCTGCTGCGATGCCGGGCAATCCCTGGATCCCTTCCCGAGAAAGGAGAGCTGTCCTCCAGATGCTTAATCCTCTCTCTCTTTCCCCTGCTGACCCCCGGCAACCCAGGCTCATTCCCAAACCCGGGTTGCCGTCGTGACGCGAGGTGTGGCATCTAACACCTCAACCCTCAGTGCCACCGGGCCAGCCTTGTGCTCAGAGTTAATCAGAAGCTAGGTGTCTCCTACCACCTAAATCAATTCCTGTCTTATGAGGAGCACCTAGTAATTGCACAAATAAACCTTCTATCCCTCCTTGAATACTGCTCTCCCATCTATTCCCTCATATCCTCAGTTCTGTGCTCCAGACTGAACTCAGTCTACAACAGCATCTGTTGTGTTGTCCTCCATGCCCCCTTTTCTACCCATCATTGTGTATTGTACTAGTCACTTGTTTGGCTCCCACTGCAAAGATAGTTTGACTACTCCCTTGGCTGCTTAGCTGACAATACTCTGAGAGGCGGCCACCTGTCCCAATACTCATTCCTCCTCATGGGCATAGTGGCAGCTAGGAGCCTCCGTGAATCATCTGTCCCCTTCCCCGGTAGTTCCATGACTGTCCTCTACCATGGACAGTAAAGCCTTTTCCATCTCAGCCCCCTCCCTATAGAACAGACTTACCACATTTCTCCGCTCTTCCGCCTCCCATCGCTCTTTCAAAAACAATTTTAAAGACTGGCTACTGTCTGAAGCCAAATGCCACTGCCTTCTTGGGTAATCTCTGGCATCCCCTCCCTCCTTCTTCTTCCCCCCACCTATTAGCAGGGTCTCATCCTTGCTGCACTCATCACTTCTGCACCTGTCCTCTTCCCCCACCTTTTGGGGCTGCTGCTGTTGCCTCCCTACTCTAGGTTCCAGCACTATTTGCTAAAGGAAAGTGTTGTATTTGATTTCTGAGTTCCAATCTGATTGTTGACCTGTGCACTATTAGTGTACCTGAATGCATTTTGCACTTTATGTATCATATCTGAGAATTACGTTTGGTCTCTGTGTTTTGTGACTTGTATCTTGGCCTGTTGCCTGGCCTGTGACTATGTATTTTTGACCTGCATGCTGGCCTTTGTTGACCCCTTGTTCTGTAATTTCCTGCAGCTCATGTTGAGGCCTGTATTTACTGTTGTTCTCCACACCTGTATTGCTTAATGTGCCATGCTGTAGCTCCAGTCATACCTGAAAATGGTCCTTTGGATCATTGCACCCACCCAGTTATCAAAGAAATATATAAAAAATAAATAAACAAATGAGAGGTATCACCAGCTGAGAAAAGGAAGTGGTTATGCTACTGCACAGATCACTAGTGAGACCTCATCTGGAGTAATATATCCAGTTCTGGAGGCCACATCTCCAGAAGGACATAAACAAAATAGAGGCAGTCCAGAGAAGGGCAATAAAAATGGTGCAAGGACTGTACCAAAAGTCATAAAAGGAAAGACTAGAGGACCTCAATATGTATTCCCTGGAAGAGAGGAGTGAGAGGGGGGATATGATAAAGACATTCAAGCATA
The DNA here is from genome assembly GCA_016271365.2 of Neoceratodus forsteri. Classification (NCBI taxonomy): domain Eukaryota; kingdom Metazoa; phylum Chordata; order Ceratodontiformes; family Ceratodontidae; genus Neoceratodus; species Neoceratodus forsteri. Next base: position 1,613,273,332 of record CM057452.1, read on the forward strand.
TCAGTGGTATAAACCAAGGTATGGAGGATAGCATTTTTCAGAAAAGAAGGTATACAAGAACAAGGGGGCGTGATATGAGGCTAGAGGGGGGTAGGCTCAGGGGCAACATGAGGAAGTACTTTTTCACAGAAAGAGTAGTGGATGCTTGGAACAGCCTCCCTGCAGAGGTGGTGGAGGCAAAAACAGTGGAATTCAAGAATGCATGGGATAGACATAAGAGTACTCTAGCAATAGGGAAGAGATGGTAAGTTGCAGATCAACTAGGGTCTGCGGTAATGGATTAGGTAGGGAAAAGGAGCAGAATAGGTGTGCCACATGGTCCTTATCTGCCATCACTTTCTGTGTATCTGTGTGTAAGCACCTTTAATACAAAGCTAGACTGATAGGAGGGGCAGCAAACAAACAAAATAACTGAGAAGTGAGAGATGGCATTGAAGGTCTATAGTACCTGCTTCATCCATATGTTCCTATGTCATTGCATCATCAGGGGACATCTATGGTCTAACAAACATACAATTTAAACCAACACCAAAATGCATTTTAATTCTCTTTTCCCCTTCTGGAATAAATAGACACTAAACCTTTTTGCTCTCGTAACTGATTTCTCTCTGATTGTTGTAAAGGGGTAAGAGAAATCAAGGTTTCAAACAGAGAAGCGAGAATGGTCTATTGCTGCTGTTCAGTGCCACAGGGTCATCACAGTCAGGTTGGGAAGCTGGCTCCTCATGTTGCCCAGGCTGCTCAAACCCCCTGATGAATTAGCTGGAGTTTGCCATGGTGGGATCCTTCATAATGGCTACTAAGTCCTTCAGGATTGGGCTGGTTGCTTGTCTACACCTGACATCACAATCTTCTGCTTGTGGTATCACAATCTGTTGCTGTGAATATTTATAATATAACAAGCAGAGGATTATGATGTCAGATGTGAGCAAGCAGACAGAGCAGAGGGACACTGATCCTGTTTCATGGCAATGTTCATATATAAAAGGGGGTGCTAAATGCATCAAAAAGTGTAAAACAAATTGCGGATAAATTTGTTTTTTCTAAGATATTCTTGTGACATCCAGGTCTTAGCAGTGAGGTACCACTCTGGCACACGGTGATCCAGGTTCATGCCCCAAGCCCCAGACATGGGTGGAGAGTGCCAGGCAGGGTGCACAGTATCCCATGTTGGGGGGGGGGGTGAGGGAGGAAATGTGCACTGCTCAGAAAGTGGCACCTGGAGGTACCAGGGAACCATTGCTGGTGTGAATGACCAAACACTGGTGGGACCTGCCCCAAGGACACCAACATTGGCGTTCTGCAGGTGGGAATGGGTCGAGTGTGAGCAAGTAGAATAGGGAAGAGGCCTGTCCAGCCAGTCTTGGGTGATGACCTCAGCCTGCTCTTTCTCCCACACCACTAGGCCCTCATTAGCAGCCTACACAGTACTTAAGCTCAAGTTCCACACTGTTCAAGTTTGGATACCACACAATATTTCACAGTACTTTTTGTAACTTTTTTATCTGTACTTTCTACTATTTTTGCAAATGTATTTTTCCAGCTTGTTTATAACCATGAATCACCCTTATTCTTTGCCTATCGTGGCCCTGGTCATTCCTGAAAAAGGTCCCTCAGACCACTGTTTCTACTGTTTCAACAAAGAAATAACTAAATAAATAAAAAGAAACATTCCATAATTTCTAAATAGATCACATATTAGTAATAAAAGGTCTTAACTATGACACACTGTCTGACCCACTGTCAGATACTAGAGACAGAGGCTCAGGTAACCAGGAGAGTGCTTTAGACAAGTACCCATTATGGCATGGAAGGAAATTGGTATGTGAGCGTCTGAGGTGGTGAACTTCCACTTGCTATTGCCAAGTTCAGTGCAATAAGCCCACCTGTTGGTAGGCAGTTTTTTTAAGCATGATGCAGCTTGCAGGGCTTTCTCTATCTCCCCTTCCCTATTTACAGCTACAACCGAATAGGGCAGGTGCAAGTGGCTGACATGTTACATACACTCTGACTGGCACCACCATAGCACACTGGAAGATATTGATTGGTGTATAAAGAGGAGTGTATCACTCAGTGAAGGACAAATATTTATTTTCTTATTCATTTACTGTGGTAGCCCAGCTGAGATGTAACATCTCGTTTTCTGTATGTGTGTGTGGGTGGGGGGCAGGGGCTCTGTATGTGTGTGTCAGACGGTGGGCTGTTTCTAACCAAGTTTAACATCTGGGCAGGATAAAAGCACTGTAAAGCCAAGGGATTTACTCACAGACATATAGTGAGTCAGCTGTGGTTTGATTTATTAATTTCTAAGAGGTACCCCATCAAAGCCTGAAGCACCGGTACATTATATCAGAACAAATAACAACAAACCATTTTAAAACAAACATTCATAAATATCTTCTGTACTGGGATTGGAACCTGGGATCTTCTGAGTGACAGTTTCTCTGAGGTTATGTTGTCTAACAGCTAGACTGCAGGCTTTGGGATCAACAGACCCAGGTTTGAATCCCATTAGCAGCTTACTCCATGACCATGAGCAAGTTTGTTAACTTCCCAGTGCCCCAGTTCCTACAACAGTATAAAACTGGACAGAAACAGGACACCCCAACTACACTGAAAATGAGATGCTGCATCTCAGCTGGGCTGTCCTGAGAAAATAAATTGTAAAATGAGTACACTGAGCCTCCTGGGTGGGAACCTCTGTCCTTACCATTGTCCAGCCTAGCAATCTGTGGCAGTCAGTACGAGCTGACCAGTAGATCCAGAGCAGCGGTAGATCCAGAAGCACTGACAGGATGTTCCAAATAACATTCTATGCATTCTTGAACAACCCTGTTCCGAGTGGCAGAGCAAGTCGGCTTTGCTGGGAGCAGGGTGAACTGACCGGCTGCTCTGAGTCTCAACTAAGGTGGCGGATCGACATGGCTTTATCGGGGATTGCACCACACTGCTGCCTGTGCTCATCCATTTTCCCAGTCTCAGTCCCTGCTACTCTGCAACTGTAGGAAACGGGAAATGAAAGAAGCCCCATGCGAGAGCGGAGAGCCCAGTAACATGAAGTGAGGAGAGACACTTGTGTAATGACAGGAGACACCTCCTCCTACTTGCTAAGTGCAAACATGGACTGCTGTCATGTCACTGACTCATGAGGCTGTGTTCCTCTGCACTCCCCTCTATTATGTAGGCTGTGACAATAAAAAAGACAAAGATTGCCCAGGAGGAAGAGGAGAGGAAGAGTTTAAAAGGGAAAATGTTGCTGTGAAAGAAGCAAATGATTAGGCAGGTGGCATTTCTAGCAAGTGAACTAGTGGTTTTGCATGCAGCCGGGGAAGTGACAGTGAACAGTCAGGCTGGGGAGTGTCCTAGCGAGAGACAGAGAGAGGATGTGTAAGAAGAAGCCTTTGTCAATGCTAAATGTTTGCTGCTTGCATTGCTGTCGTACCAGGTCTTACAAAAATAATGCTGTGGCAGGAGGAAGAAACCACACTGTACTGAATAGAAAGAAGGCAGAGAAAGATGTGCTTCAAGTCCACTCTGTGCTGTTGTCACAGTGACATGCTACCAAATCCTCCCCCCAAGTGGCAGTCACATGCTACAAAAGTTCACTTCTCAATATAATTGCAATAAATCAGCATAGCTCTCACTTTGCAGCCATAAAAAGGTGAATTTCACAGTAAAGGGGATACATTCGCAAAGTCATTCACAAAGGCAAATGAGCAACTTCGCCAGAACTTCATCGGGGAATTAAAACTTTGCAACATCTCTACCCATCTCTCACCTTCATGGTCAGTTGTCTTCTGCCATACAAATACCTGTATTGCTATAACACTCTGAATATCGATACAGCACTTGTGGGACATCTATTGAAAATCACATAGTTGTCAATAGACATCACACAAGTACTTTATCACTAAACAGATTGTTTTAGGACACAAGTACTTGCGTGTGGCAGATAGTATCTGGTCATGGAGGTCAGTGGTGGGTCTGTACTGGTCATCATCACCAGGTGGAGGGAGCAAGGGTGAACATTGCCTACTGGAACTGGGAGGGGGATCCACTATCATTTCTGATGGAGGATCAAGTGAGGGTGGGATATCCACTAGAGTACAAAGGAGGGATTTAAATTATATATGTGTCTTCCATCAGGTATTTGGTGAGAGTGGAGAGAGTCCACTGGCCTATCAGGAAGTAATTGAAATTATATGTATATTTAAATGGAGATTGTCTTACAATGGAGGGTCCACTAGGCTGCTAGGAAAGCCTTTACGTAAACTAACAGCTGGAATTTGAATGGGGATGTTGGTGGGAGGGGTACCCTAGCACTTTTGTTTTTGTTTTACAGACATAGAACCACAAATCCATGGGGAGAGGCAGTCCTCCCTGAAATCCATAAAACATACAAACTAATGCCTCACAAGTTAATTTGGCCATATTGGGATGCAAATGACCTATTAGTGCCTTGTATGGATTAAGGGATCATTTGTAGGGGGACTTTCAACTATGGCAAGTTGGTGTACAAGTGCTAATAGGTTTGGGATGCCGTAACAGCTTTTGCTCCTTGACAGTTTATGACAAGAACAGGTGCATATCTCTCTCTCTGGCCAGGAGGTGGTTCTGCATAAGTCAGAGTACACGTTTTACTCTGTTGCACTTTGTTTATACTCTTAAGATACTTGAAGGTTTTCAGTGTATCTCCCCATTCCTGCCTCTCTTCCAGTGAATACATATTGAGGTCTTTTAATTTCTCCTCATATGTCTCCTGGTGCAAACCCTGCACTATCTTTGTTGCCCTTCTCTGAACCGCCTCCACCCTGTCTATGTCCCTAAAGAAGATGCAGTTTCAAGAACTGTACACCATACTCCAGATGAGGCCTCACCAGTGTTTTATATAGTGGCATCAGCACCTCCCTTCTTCTGCTAGTGATAACCCTTCCTATGCACCCCAACATGCTAAGATTATGATAGATTATGATTAGGTTATCATCTAAGATTATGATACCTCTGTACAGAGCCTATGTTCAACCACAGTTTGATTACTGCTTGCAATTCTGGGACTATATCTGAAAAAGGATGTGGCTTTGATTGAAGTTGGACAGTCAGCACTTAGAGCCCTTCACCCAACTGTGGGGCTGGTCCAGTTTTGCACATTGTGTGCAATTTTTTTTTTTGCTATTTACGCAGTATAGTGGATCATAGCAGGCTGATTCTTCTGACTCACAAGCTGACATTTGCTGAAACCAGAAATCCCAGAATCCTCTGTAGTTGATGTCAATGCTGGGCTGCAGCAGTGGGAGATTCAATAGCCTACAGTGCATGTTAGAGGTTCTATAAGATCAGTTTACATGTCTGCCAGTCCTGCTGTTGTCCCAGGGCTAAATACAGACCTCTGTGACTGTATTTAATCCAGGAACAACAGCAGGACCAGCAAACAAAAGATCTGAGCTTATAAAAACTCCAACATTTACTGCATGCTGTTGATAATACAATGGCTTAGAAAATCCTGGATGCTTATTGGCTGGCTGGCATAATTTACCCATTGTAAATCATAGTATGACCCAATAGAAAAAAGAACCAGCCAGCCTCATCTGCTGAAAAAACACTCTGAGCCCTGAACAGAAAGCCAAAAATCTGCCATGTTGGATCCTTGGTAAACACCGGTGTCCCAACTGCCACTGTGTAATTCTGCAAACAAAGCTGAAAACAACAATACGTAAATAAAGTACATTTGCATTTTTTTTCAAGGCTCAATCTGTACCTGCTCATCATTTTCACCATGCTCTTCTCCCTCTGATCCCAGGACAATGCCCGGTAGTCCATCACAAGGTTCCACAATTCAAACCAGTAGCTGTTGCCGCTTGACACCCTGTAACAGTGGGCCATCTGTAGTGTGCAGTGTACCAGAAAGGCGAGGCAGAGCAGGAAAAAAACCAAAACAAAATGGAGTCCATTCTTTCATCAGCCCAAGACTGAAGAGGGACACAAAATGACTGGAAGTAAGAGCAGTAACAAGGTATGCTGTGGCACATGCACAGAACATGCAAAAAAAATGGAGCAGTGCCTCCATAGTAGAAAACCAAACAAGCAGCAAGTATTGAAGGTTGTCCCAGCTCATACAAGAAGAAGAGAGCCAGGACACAATCAAAAAGGAACCTGGGCACAGATTTAAACATTTCCTGGCCCCCAAAAAAGCACTGGGCTGGGAAGTACAAAGCAATATTGCTCATGCACAGTATCACCACTGCCCTAGTAACCAAGGACTGCTTCTTGTGGCGGAGCAATAAAAACACTAAAAAATAAATTAAAATGGAAAAGAAACTTTTTATTTGCTATTTTTCTGTGTGCAAAAAAGAGGACATTGTATAATTGCAATACACCACCCCAGGGTGTGGGTTAAGCTGGTATTTACCACTTCTGGTGTGGTTTACTCACTCGGCCTGCAGCCTCGTTACTGAACCACAGCAGGCGTGGTAAATACCAGCATAACCCACACCCTGTCATGGTATATTGCTTAATTATCTCCCACTGGCTGCAGCCAATCTCTGATATCAGCCTCAGGAGATTCTGGGATTTCTGGTTACAGCAAATGCCAGCTTGGGAGTCAGCAGAATCCATCTGATGCAACCCACAATAATACAGTAAACAGTAAGCAAAACAATGCTTTTGCACTCAAGACCAGCCCCACACTTGGATGTAAGCTTATTAGTGTTAACTGTTACCCTAATATGGGTGAAGAGAAGAGCTACATAGATGGTTAGAGGTATGCATGATTTGATATACCAAAACAGACTAGCAAGCTGGGGCTCTTCAGGGTAGAGAGGAGGAGGAGGAGATTTAAGGGAGATTTAGTACTCCTACATGACCTCATGAAAAACAATAATCTCATGTAGTCAGTTAATTTTTTCCACAATGGTAATTGCTACTTAACTAGGGAACACAATCTGCAACTACAGGCAAGATACTGTATAAGTGAGGCAAGGATAAACTGTTTCATGCAGAGGGTTGTGGGCATACAGCACTTCATCTCACAATCTGTGATTAATAGCAGTAATAAAACATTATTAAAGAATAACCTGGATGCATATATGTCAAAGGGTAGCCTTACTGTATACCATTACTGAATATTGGGAGGGTAGTCATAACTGGCACCAAAGCTCACAAATTTGCATAAGACCCTTAGTAATACTTAACAATCATTAGAGCTGATGAGGGACAACTGGTGATCAGGAGCATAAAGAGCAAATAAGAAAGTGTTTGACTAGACCTAGAACCAAAATCCTCACTTGGTTCTTCTGACAATGGTAATATATAGCTCTGCAGTCAGTACTGTGTAGAATGAAGGATTAGTTCATAACTGAATGCTTTAGTCCGTACAATTTCCAAATGATACATTTTGTTCAGTTCCTTAGAAGTTAATTTTATATCCCTGCAGTAATTATAAAGGCTACAGTACAGTCTAGTTCTGAAACCAGTACAACATACGTGTAAGCTGTAGTTTCATGCTTTGATAATGGCCAAGAAACTTTCAGAGGGAAAACTAAATCCAAATATGAGGTGGAACGTGACAGCATACTTTCAGAACCTCCTGTGTGAAATGGGATGGTATTCAACTATGCAGACACTGTAACTGACTAGCATGAAGAGAGACATGAAATTGAAACTTGGCAGCCATGGTGCCTTCTATAAAAATGCCATTATTTCAGCACATTTTCAGAATCTGCACTGTACCATCCTTCACTGGAAGTCTGATTGCTTGCTGAAATGAAGAATTTCTTGACTTGGATTATAACTTCCTGCCTACCTGTAGGTCTCTAAACTCTCTTGTGCCCTAACTCCTGGAAATGTGCACTCTCTATTTTTAGACAGGAAAATAAATAATGGACCTTCTGTGTGAACTTGACACACTAACTAGTATTCTTTTTATAAATGTTTGAAAGCAAAAGCAATTAGTTATCCCATGTAGATTTATACAACAGAGTAATTTTCCTTTAGGTTCTGGCTACGAGATTATTTTTAATTATACTGTTAAGGAATTTAGATAAAAAAAAACAGCAGCCATCATGCCATGAACACTTCATGTAATTAAATGTGGGATTATCTTAGAATGCCATTATTTTACAGTTCCGGTTAGCAATTTGATGTGATTTATGCAAACGGAAATACTTTTACAGAAAGCCCAAAATAATATGCTTTATTATAATCTAACTCTATCAAGTAAGCCATGTTGATGAACAAGTCTTAAAAAAGTCAAACTTGTGGTATTTTTTTTCCTTTTTTGTATTTATTCAGACTTGTTTTGCACAGGGAAAATCATATAGATATATAATCTTGTTTTCAAGATGGTCTTTGGGCTATAGACAACAGAAGCAAATGAGTCATACCATTCTTATAGGAAGTAGAAGAAACACACACATACTAGACTAAGTCTGCAGTACACACATAGTTTTGTAGTGATAAAATGTACACAGTAAGATGTAGAAAGTTGATTTTTGTAACTTGGATCAACCACACATGATTGTTTTTCATTATGTAATATCGCCTGTTGATGCATTAGTATAGTTTGTAAATTGATGCATTAATATATTTTGTAAATTCATGCATTAGTACAGTTTGTAAATGGATGCATTGGTATAGTTTGTAAATTGATGCATTAGTATATTTTGTAAATTCATGCATTAGTACAGTTTGTAAATTTATGCATTAGTATGGTTTGTAAATTAAGTATATTGTCTGTATTTATTGCTTTTTTCATTACTATAGTACATAAATTACACCTTGTCCCGTATATGTTTGCATTTATTGCTCCCAGTCTATCAGTTGTATTGTGTTATCTACTGTATCTGTAATTGTTTCTTGTCATGTTTATGCAGCTTGCTTTGCCTGTATGTTCTTTCTGCCATGACCCATTCTCTGCATCTTGATATAGCCTGGGTCATGCCTGAAAATGGTCCCTGGGACCAGTGCCCCCACCTGGTAAACAAACAAATAATGTATTATATATGGGATACACCATGGTCTGGCTTAGAATAAACCATTTACAGTATCTTCATGAATGAGGGTGAAGGAGAGTAACTAATGAGTGGTAAGATCATGAGCATATCTGTCCTGTCATAAATGATATGTAACATATGTTCTGTAGGTGAGAGTTAGAGGCATGGTTTATAGAAAAAAAATGTTTCAGCCAACATTGAGGTGCCCAATCCACATGTCAGTGCTAGAAATCCACCTCCCACCAGTGTGGGACACTGAGGAGCACACTCCCAGTGTCCCAAACTAATTTTTTTAAATGTTTCTGTCAACATCGGGGTGCCCAGTCCCTGTGTTGGTGGTAGAAATCCCTTCCCCCACCAGTGTGTGATACTGAAAGCCCACTCCCAGTGTCCTACAATATTTATTTTTTAAAATACTTTTTTTGCTGACATCGGGGTGCCCAATCCCTGTGTTGGCACTACAACTGCCCACTGACAGTTTGGGACACTGGGGAGACCACTTCCAGTGTCCCCAGTTATGTCCTCCTCCCAGTATTGTGGGACACTGGAAAGCCCACCCCAGTGTCCTGAAATATTGCTTAGAATGTTGTTCCTGTAAAAAAAGGAAACAGCCCCGATGTCTTTTTTTTAAAACCTGAAAAAAAACAGCCCCTCATCATCTCCCCTGTCCCCAACCCCATCGCAACCCTCCCACTGAGCAACCCACCACCCCACTCCACCCTTGCCCTATACTTACCATCAGAGATTGTCGGCTGTCATCTTCTGTGCACCGTGATACATCTGCACTCTTCAAAGCCAAACCATGAACTGAAGAATCAAGGTAAGTGCTGTATAATGGGTGTCAATGGCATTTTGAACTTATGGTGATACCTCAGCCATTGTTTTGTATTTTTGCGCCAAATTTTCAACATGGCCTTTCTGGGACCCCACCTCATGAAATCTGTCACTGTTATTTTGTTAGTCAGACCCGTAAGGTGATTTCATGGTCGCTATGCAAAATCACCTTTTGGGACTGAGTAATGAAATGACAGTGCCAGTGTTCATGAAGTGGGGTCCCAAAAAGCCCATGTTGAAAATCTGGTGCAAAAATGCCCCAAAATGCCCGAGTTATGCATGGTCATTGAAATTTTCTACACACCACGTAATTCTGGCAATTTTTAATATCTTCACTACAAATTTTCAACATAGCCATTTTTTTCCACCACTTTATGAACAGTACAGCTGCCATTTTTCACATCCTGCCTGAAATGTGTTTTCACACCTGTGGCACGGAATGGCGGGGTCACTGCACAAAATCACCTTTCAGGACTGAGTAACGAAATGACAATGGCAGTGTTCATGAAGTGGGGTTCCAAAAAGGCCATGTTGAAAATATGGTGAAAAAATACCTAAAAATGCCTGAATTATGCATGGTTATTGAAATTTTCTACACAGGTGCGTAACTTAGGCAATTTGTAAAATTTTCACCCCAAATTTTCAACATTACCATTTTTTCATACCACCTCATGAAAAGTACAGCTGTCAGTTTTCACATCCTGCTCAAAATCTGTTTTCACACTTGTGGAGCAGAATAGCATTTTGCAATGGATTTAAAAATCAGCATCTATGGAGTTTATGAGGTGGTGTGATAAGAAGACTATGTGGAAAATTTGGGGTCAAAATATGAAAAAATGACAACGTTATGACCATTAATTGCAATTTCAGTATGCCCACTCATAACTACAGTGATTTTCAGTATTCTGACCCTAGAGTTACAACATAGCCTTCTTATTACCTCGCCTTATGTGTGTCACAGCTGTAATTTTTCAAATCCTGCCCAAAATGTGTTTTTGTAACTGTGGCACAGAATGGCATTGCAGTTGTGCAGAATTATGTTTTGGTGGGGCTTTGAAAATTTTCTGTCCCAGGTACATGCCCTTGGGTAATCAGATGGCTATGGTGATAATATTCTCACACATCTATCAGAGGGGTGGGTGTGCAGGGTCTGAAGGACCATGTGCTCCCACATTAAAATAAGGTAACTCACAGTGAACGGTGGTCCTGCACTCCAACAGGGAGATGAAGGTTAATTACAATGTCTCTACATTTATGGATAGATGAGAGCGCAGAGCCCCCATAAACAACCATGTCTAGGGTGATATTTTCACAAAAAGTAAGGAAATTAATTGCAAAAAGCTCTGTTAATGCATCAGTTTTGGTTCATATTACAGTAACAAAAGTATGGAAATGTGGTGTTTGGGTTCCCAACCCTAGCATCTCTATCTCACCCCTCAACTGTCTACGCTCATTTCACTTTCCCACACACCAACAGGTGTCGGGGTGTGTCCTGGGTTGTCGACTCAACGCCACCCCTGCTCTTCTATGCTGTACCATATCAGCTTCCTTACAAATGGAATGGGGTGAGCATTAGGGTTGATGACCCCCAGACACACTCTAATACCTGTTGGTGTGTGGAGGGTGGGCTGGTAGGGTTGGTGGGGGGATGTGCGTTAGGTTGGGAACCCAAACACCATATTTCCATACTTTTGTCAATGTAATATGAACCCTAGCTGTTGCATTAACAGAGTTTTCACAATTAATTTACATATTCATAGTATTTACAGGATATAACAGGATAGGCTATACAATGAAATAAACATAGTATTTACAGTACACAGTTGGACAGATTGTACAATGACTCGACATACAGCATTACTGTGCATAGTAGGCAGAGCTAAGCAGCAGCAGTATTATAGTATTCATACCTAGGTTCAGCATATACAACACATGATAGGGCCAGCCAAAAGGCAAAGACAACGTAAAGACACTCAGTGAAGAAGGGAGAGGAATGTAGTAGGTAGGGATTGATGTGGAGTTTACAGGAAGTGACCAAGAGGTAAGGGCGGAGGTAATGGAAGAAAAGGATGGAGAGGGAGAAGTGGGGAAGTAGACAGAGTAGTGGAGTAGGGGTGTAGAGCTCAGATGCAGTTGCAGGAAGGAGAGGTGAAGTGTTGGAGAAGACAAAAGAGGGCATGGAAGGAGGTGGCAGTGTGGATGGGGAGGGCATTCCAGAGTTTAGGGAAGCTGAAGAAGAATGCAGCTTGGCCAGAAGAGGATGATGTAGATGGGAGTGCTAGGGTCCAGCAGCCAGTGCTATGAAGGGAATAGGAGGAGTGAGTGGGAGAGGAGAGTAGAGATGTGAGGTAGGAGGGGAGTGAGCTCAGCCAGTGCTTGGCAATAAGGGTGGAGGCATGTGCAAGTTGTCTGGCTTCAAGAGAAGGAAGACTGAGTGAGGTGTAGAGGAAGCAGTGGTGAGTTGGAGAAGGGTAGTCAAAAGAGCAAACCAGCAGAAGGAGTGATAGAGGGAGTCCAGTCTGACTAGGATGAAGTTTGGGCCACTGCCATGGATGGTGTCTCCATAATCGAATATGGGGAGACTCATTCTCTGTAAAATGGCTCTGCACACCAACAGGGGGATACACCCTCTGTTCCAGTACAAGACACCTAGTTGTGGGTGGAGCTTTTTGTGGATAGAGTCCACGTGAACAGAGAAATGTTGGTGCCAGTCAAGCCACACCCCAAGGTACTTGAAGGAAGGGACATCTTCAAGGATGGACCCATCTAGGATGTGGAATGAGGGGAGGGCTGAAAGTCTAGAGAGCTTTTGCCTGGTTCCCAAGGTCATAGAAACCATTTTTTTTTTGCATTAAGGGACAGTTGATTAGAGCAGAACCACAGCTGGATGTTGTCAAAATCCAGCTGTTGGCAGGTCATCAGATCAGCAGGGGAGGAACCAGAGGCAAATATGACAGTATCATTTGCATACATATGTATGGATGCAGACATACAGGCAGAGGGAGGCTATTTAGAAAAATGGAGAAGAGGATGGGACCTACAGTAGCACCGATCCTTGGGGGACGCCAGTGCTAATAGGGAGAGGGGAGGACAGAGAGTTACCAACTTTAACTGATTGAGTTCTGCCCAGAAGGTATGGATGGAACCAATCTGTAGCTTGGGGGGAATGTCTTGCAGAAGAGAACTTTGCAAGGAGGTGTTGAGGGGCTACGGTGTCGAAGACTTTGGCCAGGTTGACAAAAATTGCAGAGGTGATCAGGCCCTGATCCATGCCGGATAGGATGGAGTCAGTCAGCTTGACCTGGGAGGTGGAGGTGAAGTGGAATTTGTGAAATTCTGACCGGAAAAGGGTGAGGTAAGAGGATGAGTCAAGAAAAGGAGAAAGTTGAGAAAGAACTACATGTTCTTGAAGTTTATCGAGGGTAGGAAGTAAAGAGATAGGGAGGTAGTTCCCAGGAACAGAGGAGTCACCACCTTTATGGAGGGGAATGACTGTGGTATGCTTCCACGAAACTGGGACCGAGGCCAGGGAGAAGGAGAGGTTAAGGAGGGATGTGAGAGGGAGGGAGATGGCAGGGGCAGAGAAATGAAGGAGTTTTGAGTCCAGCCTATCTAGACTCTTGCCCTTGAAAGGGTTTTGAGTCAGGAGGGCCTTGAGAGTGGCAGCTGTTAAGACTGGGGAGAAGGGGAAAGGTGAGGATAGGGAGGGCAGGGGGGGCAGTGGGGGGGTAAGGCAGAGAGGAGGGAAGAGGCACAGAATGTAAAGTAGTCATTAAATTCAGCGGTGACAGCATAGGGGTCGGAGATAGTAGCACCTCTCATCTTGAGGACAGGGACAGAGGACTTGGTGGCGGGGAGAAGAGGGAGTGGATGACCTTCCAAAATTTTGAGGGGTGGTTAATATTGTTTTGGAGGGTGGAGGAACAGTACTCTGCCTTAGCATGTCTTATAGCCCTAGTGCAGGTATTACGTAAAGTACGATATTTATGGTATTTGGCAGTGGAGCCAGAGGGCATGTGGGCTTTCCATGCCAGATCTCGTGCACACAGGCAGGCTAGCAGTTTGTCAAAGACCCAGGGGAGATGAGAGCCTCGAATCCTAGTTTTCTTAAGTGGGGCGTGGCGATTCCAAATCGACAGGAAACGTGATATGAAGAAATTTAGGGCCTAGTCAATGCAGCTGGCAGTAGAGATAGGAGACAAATCCATAGCTGCTAGTTCCTCGTGAAGGGAGAACTGGTCCAAGGACTGGAATGATTGAATTAGTAGGAGTTTGGGCTGGGCTTTGGATCAGTGAACCTTGCTTACAGAGTAGACCATATGGTGGTCACTGATGATGTCTGGTAGGGTGCCAAATGTAATAATTCTGTGTGGATAGGAGGCAAGGGCCCAGTCCAGAAGGCTGTGATTTAGTGATTTGAGATAGAGACAGGTAGGATCAGAGATTAGCTGAGTAAGGTTTAAGGATTTAATATTATCACAAAATTTGGATAGTGAGGGGGGGAGAGACAGTTTTTACTGCTGTCAGTATCCCTTCTTATACACCCCAGCATCCTATTAGCCTAACTATAGGCCTAGTTACCAAGGCCCCTGGAATTCTGCTATTCTGTGGCTATGGAATTTTCTGCCAAATTTGCATCATGCAGCAGAATATACTGTACATAGTGGCACAGAATTCATCATTCTTCATGAATTTTCATTCCAATATCAGTTTTGCCATAGTGCCCAGCTATCTTCCCCATCTTGTTTATCCTAAAGTCCCTCCCTTGTGCTCGGCATGTGGTGCCATCAATGCCATCACATTATATTTTAGACAATAGCAGGACTGTGTTCTGCTAGAGGCATGAATAAATCACATCACAGAAATCAGAAAATGCTGCCACAGAATCCTAGGATCCCTGCTGCAGAAATCAGAACAAAGTGTCGCAGAGTACTAGGGGCCCTGCTTGTTACACTGGCTTGACTGTATGAAGTAATCACTAATGCTGACCCTCAAATCCTCACCGCCCGCATCCAGCAGTACTTTTTTATTGCAACTTTCATTATGCCTGCTGTGGCTCCTACCAGCGGGGCATCCAGCCGCCGCCCTGTCCACGGGGAGAGCAGCAGGCTCACTCGCATGATGGGCTAGTCCGGCACGGCCATGGCTGACCCACTGAAGGGCTTCCCCATCCCTGCCAGCTGGACCGGCGCTGAACCCCCCCTCCCAGTGTGGTTCCACGACAGTCCTCCCCGCATGGCAGGGCACGGCCATCAAGCTGCTTCATTGCGCCCAGCCTTTTTCCATTTTTCTCCCAATGGGAGCATGGACGTGCAATGACGTCCGTGCACCAACAGGCAGACGTCAGCTATGCTCCCCTCCTCAGACACCCGTGCATCTGCAGGGACCACCAGAACACAGTGTAGAACCCACCCTTTCCCCCAGGACTGGGAGAGCAGTCAATGGACGCTTGATCCCAGTCCTCCCCTGCTGACCCCCGATGACACGGGCTCATTCCCGAACGCGGGTTGCCGGCATGGAGGGAGGTGTGGCATCCAGTGCCTCAACCCTCAGTGCCACCGGGCCTCCCATCCAGTACTCTTTCCACCCCCGCCCCCAGGCAGGACAAAGAGATTTTATTACTAGTGTGCTCTTTCCCAAAAGCTAAGGGCACTTCACAATAAATACATCAATAAAACTTCACAACAATTAAATAACAGCAGATAATGGGCAGTTAAAACATACATTTCTTCAATAATTAAAAAGTCAGAGAATCGTTTCACTGAAGAGATATGTTTTTAAATTAGTCTTAAAGGCTCCTACCGTGTGGGCAGATCTAATATGTGGTTGCAAAGCATTTCTAAGGGTAGGTCCCACAACACAAAATGCTCTTTTCCCAGATTGTCCCAGCCTGGACACAAAGGCAGACAGTAAGCCCACATTGGAAGAGCAGAGGGAGGGAGTGAGTTAGGTGATAAAGAACTAGGAAGTATTTTAAGTAGTCTGGTTCCCAAACTGTGTAAAGCCTTCAGTGTTATCAAGCATATTTTGAAGGTTATGTGCCACCACGTAGGCAGCCAGTGCAGTGTACACAGAATCAGTGTGATGTGATCCCTATAACAGGAGTCTACAATCAGCTGGGCTGCATTATTCTGGAGTAGCTGCAGGTGTCACAACAAACCTCCAGATAAGAATAAAGCATTGCAATAGTCAAGCCTAGAGCTGACAAAGGCATGAACTATCATTCCCAGGTCAGCAGTGGCTAGATGCAGTAATCCTAGCGATATTATGGAGATGGTAAAAGCCAGCCAGAAATATAGCCAACACTCATTGATTGAGTGCCAGCTTGCAGTCCAGGATGACCCCAAGATTCTTAACTGCATCTACAGCTCTGAGTAGTAGACCACCCAACAAAGGAATCAAAGTCAATCCACTCATCATCACTGGGTGCTGCCCACCTGGCTTGACAATTATGACCTCCATCTTACTCAGGTTGAGACATAGCCAGTTTTAGGCCATCCAAAGGTTTATTTCAGCCAAGCAATTCTCCAGCAAAGAAACCACATCACACCCACCAGAAGTGCCAGATAGGTAAAGCTAAATATCATCTACATGACAGTGAAACTCAATACCATATCATCTAATGATCTCACCCAACAGCAGCATGTACACTGAAAAAAACACAGGAGCAAGGATTGAGCATTGAGGAACACTGCAAAAGAGTGCTAAGGCCCTGGAAATAAAACTTCCTAGGGCCACCTGTTGCATCCTCGCAGTTACGTAGGACTATAACCAGCTCAATACAGTACCATTGAGTCCCACATAATCTTTCATGTGATCTAAAAACACACCATGTCTACAGTATCAAATGCTGACAGGAGATCTAACAGGACCAAGATGGTGCAAAGTCCCCAGTCCCTTGCCATGTGATCATTCATCACTCTGATGAGGCAAGACTGAAAATATGACTGGAGAGGTTCATAGATGTTAAACTTCTCAAAGCATTCAACAAGTTGGCCAAAAATCGCCTTCTCAAGAATCTTCCCAAACAAGGGGAGATTAGAGACAGATCTCTAATTCCCCATCACATTAGGGTCCAAGGAACATTTTTAAGAAGGGGACTCACCAATGTCCATTTAAGGGCAGACAGGAAAACACTCTCTATTAAAGAACACCCAATGATTTGGGAAATAACCGGACCCCAAATCTCCTGCCAATCTAAAAGAAGCAAGGTAGGACCAGAATCTAACAAGTATCTGGTGTGCTGCAAATCTACAATCAGCATGAGCACCTCTTCCTCCAAAACTGTCTGAAACTCTCCCCAGGCAGGCAGATCAAAAAAGCCAACCAGGCCATGACCATCATCGGCCCATGACAGACCACTTGAACACATACCCAATTCAATCAAGGGCATCTTGTCAGTGAAGAAATTTCTGAATTCATCATCTTTTTCAGCAGAAAAAATCTTTCTCTGACCACAGACAGGATGGGTTTAATAATCTGCCCATGGTGAGAAAAAGATGAGCCAGATTTCTACTTGCAGCCATCGACCATGATGGGAACTCTACCTTTTTCAGAGCGATTGCTCATTGATACTCACTGTAAAGAGTTTTCAGTGCCAATTTCTCATCCATAGACCAGGACCTACTCCAAGAATGCTCTATCCTCAATCCATTAGTCTGCAACTAGCACAGATCATCATAATACCAAGGACAGCTGTGTCACAAAGTCAAGGGATGAACATGATAATGGGCTAAGGAGTCCGAGGCAGATGAAGAACTAGGATCTACAGCTTATCCGTTAGGTAGGGAAATGGGCAGACTAGGTGGGCCATGCGGTCCTTATCTGCAGTTAAATTCTATGTTTCTATGTTTATAATGCACCACAGCATTCTCAGAACTCTGTCCCCTGGTGAGCATCATGCCCAAGACATCCAATACCTTCAGGAGTTTGTGAGACTCCAAGCTGTGTTTTGGATGGTACTGGATCATCTCCACATGGGAGTAACAAACCAGGGGACCCCACAGAGGAATGATACCACATTATTTTTTTTGAAACTCAGCTTTATTCCATGTCTAATTAAACAAAAAAAAACATCCAGCATATGAACTGCAACACTGATATAGCCAGAACATAGCAATTCATTAGCATATAGATTGTTACTGAAGTCATGTCATTTTGTTAAACTGCTAGGACGCACTTGCGATAAGGGTCAGGATAACTTTGTACTGTTGTGGGTTATCCCCCATGGCGTCAGTAGATTACTATGCTCCATCTGTCCTTTCAGGGCTTTTATAAGTCCATCCAGAGTTGTTCATGCCCTTTTATCACTATGATCCTTAGTAGCTATAGAGGATATGTCTGTCTGAAGGCAAAACCACAGAATGATAGGGTTGTAGGATTGGTATGCCTTACTCGATTTGAGCATCAAGTCTAGTAGCATCTGCAGTGCATCCTTAGTTTTTTCTCCACTGCTGATTTCATTAGACAGAGGCTGCTAGACATTTTAAACAATGAATGCATATAAACAAAGAAATATAAACTGACCAAAAAATTGGTTCCAACTGTGGAAACTATACATGGAGAAATAAAATGATTTTAACAATAACTAACCATCTCAGTGTGTTGTGTGTGCCTCTCATTGTGGTTCTACCTTGGATTCTGTCAAAAGCCCAACCCCTAGACCCGATCAATGGAGCCTCCCCCGATCCCATTCAACGTGGGATCTAATTAACTGGTCACTTACTCCCCGTCCATCTGGGTTCTATAGTGTAACCAGACTCTCTAGTTTTCCAGGAATGTTTTTTCAGTTAAATGGAGCTTAGCTCTAAGTTGTTCCATTCTGAAGATTTGCATTAACTGCCTTCCACCACTCTACCAGACTGGGCACCTCTGAGTTGAGCCAATGTACTGTGAGGGTCTGGAGGGCTGCCATAGCCATACATTGGAAGATTTCCCTACCCTTAACTGAAGAGATCCCCAGTACCCTTACACCCAGCAAGTAGTAGTGAAATATGTCAGGCAAAAGCTGAAAATTCTTGTGCTAGAGCCACACTTGCAGCGAAAATTGGAGGAGAGTGGGTCTGCATTGGAGCTGTAATCACTGGGGCTATGTTTTTCACTGGGACAATTGGAGGAGGCAGCAGGCTCCCAGATTTCAAAGGACCAATTGGCGGGAGAGATGGGCACTTTAAAGTTGGCAGCTAGGCTTTAAATTGCCAGGGCTCAGCTGCACTGCCACAAAAGCTGTAAATTCTTGTGCCGGAGCCGCACCTGCGGCGAAGATTGGAGGATAGCGGGACCGCATCGGTGGTCTCGCCAGTTGGACATTCCTGGGACTGAGCTGTACCTGTAGCCGGGAACAGAAGAGAGTGGGGCTGAATCAGCAGTCTCGCCAGGGAAGGAGAGGTGGACATAAGACGTGGAGGGGCAGCAAAGCCGCATCAGTGGTGCACTGGAATCAGGACCTGGACCAGAGAATCTGTAATCACTGGGGCTGTTTTTCTCCCACCCACCCACTGTGCATCACCTCCAGATTAAATGCACTGCAAAGCCACTCCCTGAAGAGATCAGCCTATGATGAGACAGTAGGAGGAGGGGCAGATCAGGGAGGAGGTCACTGGAAGAGTCCTCACCCACAAGGATTTCACTGCCAGGACTGGAGAACCTCTTTATCACCAAGGTACTGAGTCTGTTGACTGTTGAGGAATGTGATGCTGTCAAGATCCAGGGGCATTTTGAGTGACGTTTGTGGGTGCGCAGAGCAAATTGGAGACAGGGGGTAGGCTGCACATGAGCTTCATGGGGAATTGTTGGATTTCTCTAACGTGGCTACTATACAGCATAAAGGGCATTGCTAGTCTGGTGGAAGCTAGTTCTATACTGCGCTGTCTGACTTGGTTTACTTACTGAGTTTTCTTGCCTTAAGGGCAATAGTCATTAGCCTTGTGTTATAGTATTGTTTTTATTTGTCTCTTGAGGCAACCAAGGCCAAATGGCCATTCCAAGTTGGAGACATCAGTGGGGACATTGGTCTGTGTGGAAGGGGAGGGAGGCACTGTTTGAAAATGCAAGAAGGGGAGGCCAGCGTGGGCAGAATCACTACTGGATGAAGAGGGGGATTTTGGCTGGATGGAGGGGAGGCAGACTAGTGGGAGGCAATGGCTGTTGGGCTGTAATGGTCATGAATACACTGTGGGGGCTAGGATGTTGTCCAATATGTGCCAGGTTAATGAAATTAGAGACAGATGTGTGCAGGCTCAGGGATGAACTGAACAGGTGGATGAAGGGCATGAGTGTAGAGTTTGGGTTACACAGTATATAAAGATAGATGAGGAAGGAGGAAGTCTGCAAATGTGGGAACAGGGGGGATGGGGGTCAGCTGGAACTGTGGAAGGTCAGGCCAGGTCTGGGGGCAGAAAAGGGATAGGGGGTTCAAGCCAGAATAGGGAGGAGGGTGAAGGCTGGCAGAGAGTGGGAGCTGCTGGTAGTACTGGAAAAGGGACTCCAAGGACCCAGGTAGGGGAGCTCAACTCACCAGAACAGGACGCTAGAAGGCAGCATGCTGGGGGGATTCTGGTCTCCAATAGATACTCACCACTAGTGGACACCGTGGCAGAAGGGGTCTCAGTAGAAGCAGGGGTAGCAGTAAGCAGGGGCCAGAAGGAGAAGGAGGGCAAAAGCAAGGGGGGGTGGAGGGAGGGGTACCAGGACTAACAGAGGCACAAGGGAAAATAGGGGAAGGGAAGCTGGGAGTGGGGTGTACATGGTAAGGGAGAAAGAGGGGGAAGAGATGAGGAAGGATGGAATTCCAGGGGCAAGAGGCCAGCAGGGAGTCTACGTGCGGGAGCAAAGGAAACAGAATGTCAGGAAGAAAGAAGTGAGGGAACATGGAGGTCAGAAGGAGACATAGGGTGACACTGGACTAGATGATCACAATGTAAAGAAGTTGGAAGAGGCTACCTACTCTTCAAGGCTATCTAGTAAATCACTGTCGGGGGATAAGCATACAGAGGGGCAAGGGATAGGTGTGCTAGGGGCAAGGGTGATAGAGGTAGTGGTAGAAGTCAACAGGGAAGGTGAGGGAGAAGCTACCAAGGTTGAGAGGGTTCGAGATTAAGGCAAGGTTTTGAGAGGGGGCAGCGAGGGGCAGGAAGGTAGAACAGACACCGGCATCTCGGGGAAGGAGAACAGTGTCACAGATGATCCAGAAGAAAAAAGGGGTCAAGATGCTACTGATTGGTGATTCTGTCACAAAGGGTATCAAGTGGGGGGGCAGAAATAGTGCAGTTTGGGTGGAGTGCATGCCAGGGATGATGGTGCTGGAGGTAATCCACCATATTCCCTCATGGGGTAAGGAACAGGATAGGGAATCACATCTGTTGTTCCACTTGGGAAGAAATGACCTGTAAGGTCACAGTCTCCTGCAGGTACAGGTGAGATTTAAGGCCCTGGTAAGGTTTTGCAGTGGTTTATGCTTCAAATCTCTAGCCTTTTCTGAGGTTTTGCCAGTACCCAGAGCTAGTACAGAAAGAAAACAAAAGATAAAGGAGTTCAATAGTTGGCTAGTGAAATGTTGCAAGCAGATGGGGTATGGGCTGGTAGGGAACTGGGGGGCAACATGGGATGATGAGAGCCTCTTTGCCCCTGACAGGCTACACCTCAACAAAGAGGGTTGAGCTGTACTGAAATGCAGGCTGGGGGAGTTCTTTGAAAGAGCATTTATTTTAAACTAAATAAGGGGGGGCTGGGAATAAAACCACACCGTACTACAGCTGAGATGGGGGGCCCTTGCCCCCTTCGGGAAGGGATGAAGAGCTATGTTCTGGCATGTCCTTGGGGAGAGCAGAGGTGGGGGAATGATGGTGGAGGGGTTTGGTAGTTCATGCTAGGAGGCTGCCAAATAAGATGGAGGAATTGACAGCCACCATTGTACATGACAGACTGGACATAATTGTTATCACAGAAACTTGGTGGATGGAATACCATTACATGGGAGACAGCTATTCCTGGCTTCAGAATGTTCAGAAAGGACAGGAGAGACAAGGGGTGCGGCCTTATACATCAGGGAAGACATGAAGGTTATGGAGGGGCAGGAGGAGGATGGGGAAACTGAACTGCTTTGGATGACACTGCAACAGAAGGACTGGGGAATCCTTGAGATTAGGAGTTTTTACAGACCACCTATGCAAGGGGAAGAACTGGTCAGGGTGATGTCACAGACTGTCGCAAGGGTGGCTTTCAAGGGGGAAACACTTCTGGTGGGGGGACCTAAACCTACCGGACATAGAATGGACCATCCCAGATGCAGCTTCGGCCAGAATTAGGAGGATTCTGGTGGCACTGCAGGGGTGTTCCTTCAACAGTTGGTCAGAGATCCAACTAGGGGGAACAACCTGTTGGACATGGTCTTAACAAAAGGGGAAAATTTGGAGGAGGTAGTGGTGGGGGAGAAGCTGGGAAACAGCGACCACAGGACGGTCAGGTTCAAGGTGAGAGCAGGGAGGGAGGTGAGCCAAATCAACACAACGGAGCTGGACTTCAGGCGCGCAGACTTCAACAAGATAAGGATAGTGAGGGAGGCGATGGAAGGCATGGGAAAAATAAATGACATGGAAGAGTTATGGGGAGCTATTAGAGACCTGGTGAGGGAGGCCACACAAACATATGATAGGAGGGATAGGAAGAGACCAAGAAGTAGGAGGCCACTCTGGTTCAATAGGGATGTGGTGAGGGTGGTCAGGGGCAGGAGCAGGGCATTCAGGAAATACAAGAGAACACAAAAGTAAGAGGACAAGGAGGCTTATAGGGAAATAAGGAGACTGGCAGGGAAGGTAATTTGGATGGCTAAGGCTGACATGGAGGAAAGTATAGCAAAACAGACCAAGAGAGGTGACAACACATTTTTTAGATATGTGGGAGATAGGAAGAAGACTGACCAAGGGATTGCAAGGCTGTGGGGGGAAGGAAGGGAGCCATTAGAGGAGGACTGGGATAAAGCAAAGCTAAATAGGTACTTGTGCTTGGTATTTAAGAAGGAGGGGGAGGTCAGGAAACCAGAGTTAAGGAAGAGGGGGGAGCACAGGGGAGGATATGAGACCCTTCAGCCCAGAGAGAGTTAGGGAGGAACTAGGCAGGTTGAAGGTGGACAAGGCATTGGGTCCGGATGGGCTGCATCTGAGAGTGATTCGGGAACTGAGAGAGAAGTTGGCTGCCCCACTGGTGAGGCTGTTAAATCTGTCTCTGTGTTCCGGTAGGGTGCCGGAGGACTGGAGGAAGGCAGCTGAAGCACTGATACACAAGGGGGGAAGCAAGGAGTTGAGGGAGGACTACCACCCAGTCAGCCTCACCACAGTGGTGGGGAAGGTCCTGGAGGCACTCATCGGGGAAAGGGTGATGGAATATCTGAAAGTAAATGAGCTGCTTGATGACAGACAGCATGGGTTCACAAAAGAGAAGTCATGCCAGTCCAATTTAATTGAGTTCTTTGACTGGGTGACACAGGCAATTGACCAGGGGGAGTGGTGGACATGGCCTATCTGGAAAGTATGGGGTGGGGAACAAAATAGCTAGATGGGTAGAAAACTGGTTGGCAGACAGAAGCCAGAGAGTGGTGGTAAATGGGATGCACTCCAGGACAAGGCAGGTGATGAGCGGGGTCCCCAAGGGGTCAGTGCTGGGACCACTCCTTTTCAATATCTACATAAGCAATATAGCGGATGGACTGAAGGGTTGTGTGGCCCTTTCTGTGGATGATACAAAACTCTGCAATAGGGTAGACTCTGCAGGGGGTGTTGAAGACATGAGACAGGACCTGAGGACACTGGAGGGGTAGGAGGAGACCTGGCAACTAAAATTCAATATCAAGACATGTGCAGTTATGCACCTGGGGCACAGAAACATGAAGGCAGGATACACACTTGAGGGAGGAAGTCAGGGTTATGGAGCAAAAGAGGGATCTGGGGATAGTAGTCTCCAGTGACCTCAAGGTGGGGAAGCAATGAAACAGGGCGGTAGGGAGGTAGTATGGAATGCTGGCAAGTATAGGCAGGGGAATCACTAGCAGAAAGAGATAGGTTCTGATGTCCCTGTACTAAACCATGGTGAGACCACACGTTGAGTCCAATTTTGGTGGCCATACCTGTGCAAAGACCTAGAGTTGACTGAAAGGGTTCAGAGAAGAGTGACCAAGATGGTGCAAGGGATGAAGGGCAGACCAAACGAACAGAGATGTAGGAAATTGGAGCTCTACACATTGGAGACTAGAAGGGAGAGAGGGGACATGATAGAGACCTTGAAATACGTCAAAGGGATAAACAAAGTGGACTCAGTGTGATTATTTCACAAGAAGGAAGACACCATAACAAGGGAGCAAGGTCTGAGACTACAGGGGGAACTACAGGGCAATGTGAGAGGATGGTTCTTCATTGAGAGTGTGGTGGAGGCCTGAAACAGGCTTCCAGAGGAGGTGGTGGAGTCCAAGACAGTATTGGGCTTCAAGAGAGCATGGGACAGGCACATGGGGTTACAGGGAGGTGGGGTGGGTGCTTTAAAAGGGGGGAGGGAAGATTAGTGGGAGGATAAGGGGCAGACTAGATGGGCCAAGTGGTCCTTTTCTGCCATCAAGTTCTATGATTCTATGACTCTATGAGCTCCACCCCCCACCCCAAATCCCAGAAAGCTCCTGGTGTATCTGAGTCCAGAATGGTTTCAGTTTTGGGCAGGACCACAGCACGTGGTAATGAGTTCCCACTGCCCCACAGTTGCACCAACAGGCATCTGCGGTCGTTGTCCAAAAATGTTTAGTGATGGTGGGAACATAAAAGAATCTTGTTGCAATTTTCCAACAGAACTCTGTCCAATCTTGAGAGGCCGATACTCTCCAACCCCCTCAGGCACTTTTTCCACTACTTATCTGAGATGGGGATCCCTGCATCCTCCTGCTACCTGTCTCTAATATTGAGTAAATGTATTCCCCAGCCCCCAGAAGCAAAGTGTACATCATGGAGATATACCGAGTTCTGTCTTTTAGAATGACTGACCAATAGAAAATTCCTCCAAGGTGGTTCAAGCCTTCCAAATTAGTCTACCATACCAGCTTCCAGCAGGTAACTTTGCATCTGCAAGAACAGGTAAAAATCTTGGCTTGTTATTTGATACTTTGTACATATAGACTGGAAGGAGACACAATGGTCACCTTTCAAAAGCTGTTCATATCTGGTCAGAGCTTTTGCATTCCAATGACAGAAGCCTCCGTCAGTGTGTCCAAGAGCAAATTCCAGGTCCTCTATAATCAGAGTGGGTGGGCCTATGGCATTTGGCGTACCTGTCAGGACTCTAATCCTATGTAGTATGTGCAGCGAGTGCAGTACCCATCTTTAGTTATCCCCTGTTTCAGTTGGGGAGAAATTTTTGTAGTGAGTAGAGTGTGTAGAGGCAATGGCATTCTTTCTCCCACCTCTTTAAGATACCACCGAGACTCCACTCTCTGTTTAGCCCAGGTGATCAGGTATGGGGTCTGTGCTGCTAAAAAATATAGTTGGAAGTCTGGGAGTCCCAGACCCCCCCCTCCCTCCTGGGAAGAACTACTCGCCTGTGGCTCACTCTGGGTTTCTTGCCTCCCAAAATAAAGGTCTGTAAATGTTTGTCCAGCTGTCTCCAGAAGGAGCCCAGAATCTGGATGGGCAGCGTTTGAAAAAGAAATAAGCATCTGGGCAGTATATTCATTTTAACTGTGCCTACCCTGCCCAACAGGGAGAAGGGGAGTTGAGTCCATCATCTCAAATCAGAGATTATTTCAGGCATAAGCCTCTCATAGTTCAATTTGAATAACTCTCTGAGATTTGAGGTTACGCGAACACCCAGATAATGCACATCATTGTTGTTTGCCCATGGGAATGGTAATTACAAGCTACAGAAATTCAGAATGCACATAAGGAGCCAGAAGAACTGTGGGTCACCCTGGAAACAGGAAATGGGACAGCCATAAGAACTGGGGTTGTCTACAGACCCCCAGACCAGGGGGAGGACATAGACACATTACTGTTAGAAGATATACAAACCATGACAGCTAAAGGGGGTTCTGATAATGGGAGACTTCAACATGCCAGATACAGATTGGTCAATACCAGCAGGAACATCTGACAGAACTAGACACATGGTGGATTCCTGCAGGAGGGCCTCAAACAACTGGTACAACAACCCACAAGAGACAGGGCTATCCTAGATCTAGTACTGACTAACAGGAAAGGATCACAGATCTCCAGGTAGAAGGTCACATGGAGCCAGTGACCATCACATGGTATGGTTCAGTTTGGCCACTACAACTAAATCATCCCATTCCAAAGCAAAAATATGGGACTTCAGAGGAGCCAACTTTGATAAGATGGCCAACAGAGTTAAGCTAGCCCTGGGAAAAAGAAATACAGGTGAGGGGGGTACAGGCAAAGTGGGCAAGCATTAATGAAGCAACATCCCATTGTGTTACAGAGAAATGGAAGTGCAAAAGAAGAAGGAAACCACTTTGGTTCTCAAAAACAGTAGCAGAAAAGGTCAGAGCCAAAAGGCTGGCCTTCAGGAAATATAAGGGAACGCAGCTGGATGAAGATAGAGAGGCATACCAAACTTCCCAAGGGAAGTAGGGTAACCTTGAAGTGGGCGATGAGGAAGGGCGCCCATTCATTATGGCAGTAACACTTCCTTGCGCAATCCACTCACGGGACCGGACGAGTAGGGCGACCGGATGAGGGGTGGGCGAACTTAGCAACAGGATGTCGCCATAATGCATATCGGCGGGGGGTGGGAGCGAGCATGGCGCGAGGGCTGGGGTGGTGAGGCTGTAGGGGGTATGTGGTCAACAGTTGAGCTGTGGTGTGGCATCGGGATTGGGCAATGGCTGGGGTGGCTGAGGTATTGTTCGGTCCGGCGCTGGTGCAATTTTTATTGCGCCCGCCCAAACCTTTATTTTACTACTTTCACCCCCGACATGCACCCCTGGAGTTGAGAACTTGCTAGGGGTCCGGAGGCAAAAAGCCCCCCACAGAAAGTAGTAAAATATGTCCTGGTGCCATTGTGCTGGTGTGCCAGGGTTGTCAGAGTGCTGAAAATGTGTTCGGCACTCTGACTGAGGAATAACGGTGATCGCCTTTAGGCATTCGCTGTTATCACATAGACCCTGAAGCAGGGAAGGCAGTAAGGCAGGCAAAGGTCCAAACAGAGGAAACACTAGCACAGACATTTAAAAGAAGGTGACAAGACTTTCTATAGATACATTAGTGAAAGGAGAAAGTCCAGAGGGGGTATTGCTAAGATCAAAGGGGACAAGGGGGCGTGTGAGGAGGAGGAGGAGGACCATGTAAAAGCATCTATCCTAAATAGATACTTCTGATCAGTATTTACTGAAGAGAAGGTAGGGCAGGGCCCACAGCTCAGCACCATGGACACAGGAAGGGGGAGGCAAGCACTAGTTCCTTCACAAAAGAAAGGGTCCTACAAGAGCTTGATAAGCTCAGGGTGGACAAGGCAATGGGACCCGATGGCATACATCTCAGGATACTAAAGGAGCTAAGGGTGGAACTAGCAGAGCCATTATCAGAACTGTTTACTGAGTCCCTGAGCACGGGAAAGGTCCCAGAAGACTGGAGAAGGGCTCATGTGATCCCGTTCCACAAGAGTGGTAGCAGGGAGGAGGCAGGGAACTACAGACCAGTCAGTCTTGCCTCAGTAGTGGGCAAGATTATGGAGGCACTCCTTAAGGAAAGGATAGTGCAACACCTGGAATCCATAGGAGCACAGGATCCAAGACAGCACGGGTTTACAAAAGGAAGGTCCTGTCGAACTAATCTCATAGATTTCTTTGACTGAGCAACCAGAGTGATGGGCCAAGGGGGAGCAGTTGATATTGCCTACCTTGACTTCAGCAAAGCTTTCGATACTGTTCCACATAAAAGATTGATTAATAAGCTGGGTAGGCTCGGGGTGGGTCAGAAGTTGGTCAACTGGTGGCAAACTGGTTGACAGGCAGAAAACAGAGAGTGGAGGTAAACGGTATACAATCAGAAGAGAGTCAAGTCACAAGTGGGGTACCTCAGGGATCAGTCCTGGGGCCAGTCCTCTCAATATCTTCATCAGTGACATTGCAGATGGACTGAGGGTAAGGTTTGTCTGTTTGCAGATGACACCAAGATCTGCAACAGAGTAGATGATCCAGATGTGGTGGGCAGAATGAGAAGAGATCTGGATAAACTAGCAAAATGGTCAGAAGAGTGGCAACTGGGGTTTAATGCAAAGAAGTGCATGATCATGCACATAGGGAAGAGAAACCCTGAAGCCACCAATAGACTGGGAGGGGAGTTGCTGGCAGTCACAAGGGAAGAAAGAGACTTAGGCATCATCATTACTGATGACCTGTAATCATCCAAGCAGACCACTAAAGCAGTAGGTAAGGCTGGTGGATGTCAGGGTGTATTAGTAGGGGTATCACAAGTCAGAAGAGGGAGATGATAATCCCTCTTTACAAGACACTGGTGAGGCCCCATCTGGAGTACTTCATGCAGTACTGGAAGCCACACCTTCTCAAGGAGATTAACCAAACTGAGGCAGTCCAGAGAAGGGCAACCAAAATGGTGCAGGGACTGCATCAGAAAACATATGAGGACAGATTAACGTAGCTCAATATGTATACCTAGAGCAAAGGAGGGAGAGAGGTGATGTGATCGAAACATTCAAACACCTTAAGGGCATTAACTAGGTGAAAGAGTCTAACATGTTTCAATATAAGAAAAATAGCAGGACAAGAGGACACAGCATGAAATTAGAGGGAGGCTGACTAAGGGGTAATGTGAGGAAGTTCTTTTTCACAGAAAGGGTGGTGGATGCATGGAACAGTCTACCTCAGGAAGTGGAGGATATGAACACAGTGCAGGGCTTCAAACAGGCATGGGATAGGCATAAGGGAGCAATACAGATGAGTATGAATAGATAGGCCATTGACAGAGCAAAGGCCGATGGTACATTTATAAGGTAGAAAAAGAAATGGGCAGACTGGATGGGCCTTGAGGTCCTTATCTGCCATCAACTTCTATGTTACTTCTTATCTGCCTGTGTGAAACTCCCACTAACCTGGATCACCTACGATTTTGCATAGTTCACCTTATAACCTGAGACTCTGCTGTACTCTTGCAAAAGGTCGAGCAGTGCTGGGACGGATGTGGTCAGTTCTCATATAAACAGCAAAGGCATCGACAACATACAGGGAAATTTTATGCAGCTCTCCCACCACCTCAGTTCCCTTGATACTTTCCATTTCCCATACTTTAACTGCCAGCGGCTCAATGCACAGAGCAAAAACCAGTGGGGACTGGGGGCAGCCCTGTCTTGTGCCACAGGCTAGAGGAAACCGAATGGAGTTCATTCTTTCACCTTAGCCACTGCCTCTGGGTCTCTGTACAACACTTGCATACAATCCTGGAAGCCAGGTCCAAAACCCATTGCCTGCAGGACCCCTTTAAGATACCCCCACCGTACCATGTCAATGCCTTTTCAGCACCTAATGACAAGGCCAGCTACTTGTGTTGTGATTTTTGCTGGGAGGAGAATATGTTGAGCACCCTCCTGATATTATCCTGCAGGAATCTACCTTTTATGAAATCCATCTGGTCCAGCCTCACCAAGCCCCACATGCATTCTTGTAGCCTTCCCACCAGAATGGAGGTAAATATTTTCATGTCTTCTGGTAGCAAAGAGATGGACCTGTACGAGCTACATACTTGATGATCCTTCCCTGGTTGAGGTAACACAGTAATCTGGGCCTGACGCTATATATCTGGGGCTTGTTGTCCCTCTAAGATTTTGTTGAAAGTTTTTTGGAGTATGGGTGTGAGAAACCCCCCCAAATCTTTTGTAAAATTCAGTGGAGATACTATACACCCTAGGAGCCTTACTTTTCTTTACATTTTTTATAGTAGTGAGAATCTCTGATTGTGCGATCAGGGATTCTAAATTGGTTTGCTCCTCATCTGACAACTTAGGTAATGTGACTGATGCCAGAAATTCCTGCAAAGCCACCCTGTCCACCTCCCCCCTTGAATCAGCATACACGTTAGCATAATATGCTGCAAATTCTCGAGAAATGTCTGTCAGGTTGGCATAGGTTATGTTTGCCCTTTCTCCCCCCTTTATTTTTAACACTACTCTATTTGTTGTCTGCTGCTGGAGCTGCCAAGCAAGCAGCATCCCTATCCTATTGCCATGTTCATAATAGCGCTGTTTTGTATTTATTAATTTATTGAAGTCTCGGAATAACAACACCTTTGAGCCATGGGCTCTTTTTCAAAGGCACCATGTCATAGAATGAAGAAATAAAAGGTCAAGTCACATGGTACAGAAGGCTGAATGAGTATACAGATCACCTATGATACCTAGAAAGTGTTACATAAGTTACATGAGTTACAAGGTTACAGGTATTATACACTATGAATAAGCGGTCAAAGGGATAACCTTGTCATGAACCTCAGAAATTGAGGAGTCAAGAAGCAGGAGAGAAGGGTAGTTGTTAGGACCCATCCAGAGTATAGTTGTGAGCAGCCCAGGTAGGCATTGTATAGCGAGGGGACGCCGACTTCCTAAACCAAGCACTTAAGAGCAGAAATAGGGAGTGGAGAAAATAGGAGGACACAGAAATATGTGTGGGGGGGATTGACTTAGGGTGGTGATGGTGAGGGGAACGGGAAGGAAGTGGGATGTGTAATAATGAAGGGAGGTGGAGGTAAAGGTAAAAAGATGGGGGTGAGCAACTTGAGGTACACAAGAAAAGGCAAAACTATGCCAGGGTTGGTGGCGAAGGAAGGTGGTATCAAATAGCTGAGGTGCAGACAAAGCAAGGATATTTGGGGGTGGGCGTGGGGAAAAGGTAAGGGTAGTAGGGAATAAAGAAGATTAGTAAGTAGTGTGAGTTGGAGGAGGCTGGAAGGGAAAAGGACTCAAAATAATTAGGTTGGGCAGTCACAGATTATGTGTTTCAATATATGCTGCCGAAGTTTAGTTTCGAAGGGTCCAATTTTGGTGTCAGCTAGGAGGTCAGGTGGGAGGTTTGTATAACATATGTTCCCCTTGTTTTTTGTTCCAGCAGTCTTGTGAATTTATCTCTGTATTCCTGTAATCATTCATTGACCTTTGGGATTGAGAGTGATTTTATGCTCATCCTCGGCCTCGAAAATCTGCTGTTCCAGTTCTGTTCTTTGCCTTTCCTTTTCCTTCTTCTGCAGAGAGGCGTATTGTATACATACACCTTTTAAAGTGACTTTCTGGGCATCCCAGTGGATTGCATCAGAGGTATCCTCATCCCTATTATTAAAGAGATATTCTTGAATGGTCTGAGTCAGGGTCTGGCAGAATTCTTTGTCACTGAGATGTAAAACATTAAGACTCCAAAAGGGATTTTTGTGAACCGGTTCCACCACCAAATATAAGATGACTGGGGTGTGGTTGGAAGACGTGATTTGCTTAATTTGACAGTCTTGGATCAAGTGAAGCCACTCTGTGGCTACTAGGAATAGATCTATGTGAGAGTAGTGTGTGTGGATGAGGGAAAAATTAATAGTCCCTCTCCCCACCACACACGTGTCACCAAGCATCTGCAAGCCCCGACAGCCAATAAGTGTTGGAGCCTCCTGCTCTCCCCTTGGGGAGCACCCAGCCTCCGATCACTCCTATCTACCTCAGGCTGCAGGACACAATTAAAGTCTCTGCCCACTATGAATAATGGGCCCTGTTCAGGTGTTGGGTGTAGGAGCTGCTGTTTGAAAAATGGAGTCCTCTCTTCACAGGTGTTGGGAACATAAATATTTAACAGTATGCAGGGTATGCCCCTATAGGACTCATGGAGCTTGACATACCTGCTCTCATCATCTTCTGTAACTTGGTTAATTACCAGCGGAGTATCCTTCTGCACCAAGCTAGCCATCCCCCTTCTGTGTGGGTATGCCAGATACGAAGATGAGTATATTGATTCCACCCAGTTCCATTTAAGTTTGGTGTGTTCCAGCTGGGTGGGATGGGCCTCCTGCAGAAAAGTGATGGTTGCTGTAAGGCATCCCAGCTCTTGCAAGATATGAGCTCTCTTAATGGGGGAGTGGAGCCCCTTAACATTGTAAGTTACTATTCTTAAATCTGCCATCGTGGTGGCTGGGCTTCTCTGTCACATAATAAAGCACACATAATCCCATATTAACATTCGGACCTGGTAAACATTTGAACTATTTACAGAACATTTGTATGAAAAAATTATGCATGTTGCAAGGCTGTTGTACAGTGCCACTGGCCCCACCACTGCACAGCTAGCCTTCGGCACCAACAGATTAAAGTAGAAGAGCTTGGCTTCAAGGTGAGTAAATTACATCCTTTTGCAGAGGCCCCACTACAGGTAGCCTGCAGACGTAACAGCCTGATAGAAATGGCCTCCACCATGGTGGATGATTCTGTTCCCGGGGAATGCCTCCTCTGAGCATCCTCATGGCCGCCCACAGGTACAGATAGAACCATCTCCAGGAATGACCAGTCCCCCCCCCCCCAAATCCAGCACTCCAAAAGTTTCTCTCCTCCCCCGCCACAAAAGCTCATGCAGATCAAGGAGGTATCCCCTAGGTGGATGAGGAAAGGGAATGCCACAGCCAGCCATGGGCAATGTAAACCCTCCTCCCCAACATCAAACCTGCCGTGCCCAAGTATAGGTTGGTAGGGACCCAGGGAACTGTCTTCTAAAACTCATGGCTCCTTTGCAGAAAAAGAGTCCCCTCCACCTGAAATAGCCTTCACAGAAGCCCTTGATAGAGACCCAGAAAGGAAATGATGCTGCAAAGTGTGCATGCTTGGGGCAGTATAACATAATTGGACCCTAGTTAAATGAAGGCTGCTAAAGTTAAATACTGTCTCTCCCTTCTGTTACAATCCATCGCCGTGGCCCCCCAACTGCTAATTGTTACAAATGGTAGCCCTCTCATATCCCAAGAAAGTCTATTGAGGGGTGAGAGAAGATGGATTCCTTTTTTATTTTCTTCTCCCTTCAGTTAAAGTTTATTTTAGCTCTCCCCACAATCAGTCACAGGAGGAGAGAGTCAAGAAAAAAGTTCCATACACTCACAGATTTAAGTCCTCATCCTGCCTGTTTGGAAGTGGACTGCTGCTCCTCTCTGCTGTGGCTTGCCTTGTGTGCTGCAATGGTTTCCTAGTTTCTTGTCATCATTGGGGAAGTAGTATCTCTGCATCCTCTGGGGCCTTGTATGGTCCACTGCTGATTTCGGAGATCTTGTTCATTCAGGAGACACTGTTGCTCCTGCTTTCCAGTCTGGACTTCCAGTTGGCAAACAGTTGGACAGCCTCTGGTAA
Source organism: Neoceratodus forsteri (assembly GCA_016271365.2). NCBI lineage: Eukaryota > Metazoa > Chordata > Ceratodontiformes > Ceratodontidae > Neoceratodus > Neoceratodus forsteri. The sequence continues at coordinate 1,613,306,514 of CM057452.1, forward strand.
GCTTCTGAAAAACTTTATTCCCCCATCCACATAAAGCTTTAATTGTGCTGGTGCAAAAAGTTGTGCCTTGATGTTCATTTCTCTGAACTCTTTAATTACCACCGCAGGTCCCTGCATTGGTCCATTATCAATGGGGTGAAGTCATGTTCTGAGTAAATTCTTCTGTCATCAAACACCAGTTCTTTTTTATTCTAGGCTGCCCTCAGTACTTTCATCTTCATAGAATAATCAATAAAGTGAGCCACCATTGATCTGGGGCGAGCCTTAGGGTCCGAGGGCTTTGGCTCCAAGGCTCAGTGCACCCTCTCAGTCTGCAGCTGTGTGTTGTGGTCCCAGCCTAGCATTTCCAGTAAAAATGAGCAGACAAATTCTTCCACGTTTCCCTGTTCGGAATCTTCAGGTACTCCATGTACCCTGTTACTGTTGCGTCTGGAGCATTGCTCTAAGTTGTCTTGCTTTGCCGTAATAGCTTTATCTCTGTGGGAAAGGTAAAGCAAGGCCACAGTGTGGTGGTCGCCCTGTACGCTGACAACAGTTAGGCCCCACTCCAAATCTTATGTTTGCCAGCTGATCTCTCTCAATTCTCTCCGGGTCTATGAGAGGTCGGATTGCATGTTTTGCAAGGCGCTGCCAATTTTTTGCAGCTCCGATATTAGTTTACAGGATGTGATGGTGCATTCTACCTCTTCCTCCTCAGGCTCACTTGAACCCTCCAAAACCCCAGACTCTGGCTGTGGTGGATCCAGTAGGCCATCTTTTTGGTTCTTCAGAGTTCTGTTCAGTTGAGGGCTGTCAGCCTCAACTGTTTTAATTACTGTTTTGTCACCATCCTTATATGATGGATTTTGTTCTCCAGATTGCTATTTGCCACTGATGAGCTGGGGATTTAGATGGATTTAGAAAGGGAGGCAAGTGGAGCTCGAGAAATTCACTGTTCATGCCCCGATGATATCACTGGAAGTCCCCATGACACCGCATTATGATCCATCCAAAAGATCAGATCAACCTGGGGGGCAGTTTCAAGATGTCCGGCTGAGCATGTGCGCCTTGAGTGAGCTCTACGTCTAGCAGGCTGATGGCTCTTTTCTATGCACTTGCTTTCAAACATTCATTTTCGCTCACTTAGTTTTGTTGCTTTGTTTTTCTCCTTGGCCTCTATAATTGGCGATATATATTCTGTCCAGGTGTAATCTTCTAAAAACCTCTTAAAAGTTGTGGCATTGGAAGGACATCACCATAAAAGATCTTTTGGAAATGGATCACTCTCTGTGCCGAAAATCAGCTCTCCTGGCTGCTTAAAATATAATCTTTTAGAAGTCAGAGGTAAGTGGTAATATAACGCAAACCAGACTCACTCACTCCCTTCCTGCTGTAAGACCCCAAAAACCTGTCACAGTCAACCCAGCAATAACTACCAAAACCATAGGGAAACCACAAACTCAGCTACCTCTCTGAGGCTCAGTAGACCCCTTATTAGCCCCTTTGCCTTCTACTACTATGGCCAAGGGGAAAGCAGAGCCTGCCACCCCCGGTCTATGCCTATCCAGCTTAATTCAGACAGCTTGGCAAGAGCAGATAATAACTATGCACTGGAAGCTATAGAATTTCAGCCTGAGTCTGGTTTAGGTTCTCTGCAATATGTGAAAAAGGGTAGCGACTCACATGCAGCCCTTACTGCCCCTGTGAGTCAGGGACACACCTTGAGGGATCAAGAGGGAAGTTCTACCAAAAAGTGTGTTTCCAATCCTAATGAAAGCAGCCCTGCTACTAGTCAGGGTATTGTTGAAATGGAAACAACTTATACTGGCTGTCAGTCTGTCTTGCCTCATGACGAGAATATGCAACCTGGTTTACAGAACTCTGCTGATAATAAAGTGGTCGATTCAGCATCAGGTATTGCTCTTGATGTACATGAAGAAATTGAAAATAACTCTATACATACTGCAGAAATGTGCCCTGCTGGTCATATACCCCTGACACCAGCACCTACTTCTGCTGATGTCAACACTGAATTACAAAGCAAGGAACAATCCTGCCTCAATAATTCAAATGGTGACCAGCACCCCACTCAATCTGACCTAAACTGAAGTAAAAGTGGTATATCCCCTAAACAAATTAACTCTTTCATATTGACTGTCAATGAAATCTATGGAGATGCATTAAATATGTTAAAAATGCACACAGCTCAGGGAGCATGGCTTGGCAGCCAAGATAATGATAGATCTGGGCTGGCAGTATAGCCCAGAGGTTAGAGGAACGAGGTGTGAGTGAGCTTGATACATCCAGCAGACCAGACCGGAGTTTGAGTCTTACAACCTCCACTTGCATACTGTGTGACTCTGAGCAAGTCACTCAACCGCCCAGTGCTCCCAGGTCACCCCTGAAAACAGGAGCTTGTGCCTAGTGGGCCTTACCTGGTTACCAAAAGACTAAAATAAAAAAACAAAAAAAAAATGGAGGCAGCTTAATCCCTTACCTCCCTTCACCCATCTAACTATCCTTCAGCATCCTGACACCAATTTAACATCTTTCCACCTCTAAATACCACCAGTAACAACTTTGGCATACAATTAATCTACAGAACTAATCCTTTTGCATCTGTGCTCTGAATAATGTACCTGTGATCCAGAAGCCCGATCTCTGGCCTGCAGCTGTAAGGAGTGGTGGGCCTGCATAGCATCATAGCAGCTGCTAGAGATGCGCTCTCTGACAAGGCTCTGGGAGACCTATGGGAGATCAGAGAAATGTTCTCTCAGTTACTCAGTGAAATCATAGAGATTAAAAATCTAATCTTCAAATTAAGCAGGACATTATTTCAATATCGCAATGGGTATCTGACAACGAATGGTCATTTCACTTTAAGGAGACAAAACAGACCGCCTCTCTGCCCACATGAGAGAACAGGATCACATCATATGGCAACTCGCAGACAAAGTAACATAGAAACATAGAAACATAGAAACATAGAACATAGAAACATAGAAACATAGAATTTGACGGCAGATAAGGACCACTTGGCCCACCCAGTCTGCCCATTTCCCTACCTAATGGATAAGCTGCAGATCCTAGTTAACCAGCAGCCTACTTATTTCTACCCCAACCCCCTAGAATAGCCTTATGACTGTCCCATGCATGCTTGAATTCAACCACTGTTTTTGACTCCACAACCTCCTCCGAAGGCCGCTCCATGCATCCACAACCCTCTGAGAAAAAATACTCTTTCATTACCTCTGAGCCGCCACCCCCATCTTCAAATTGTGCCCCTTGTTCTTGCACCTTTTTTTTGAAAGATGCTACCCTCTTGACTTTGTTGATTCCCTTGAGATACTTGAAAGTTTCTATCATGTCCTCTCCTCCTTTCCTCGAGGCTATATATATTAAGCTCCTTTAGTCTCCTTCATATGTCTTCCGTGCAGACCCTGCACCATTTTAGTTGCCTCCTCTGGACAGCTTCCATCCTGTCTATGTCCTTGCGGAGATTGGGTCTCAGAACTTCACACAGTACTCCAGATGGGGTCCCACCAGCTGTCTGCACAGAGGGATAACAACTTCCTGTTTTTCTACTGGTGATGCCTCTCCCTATGCATCCCAGTATCCCCCCAGCCCTCCTTACTTCCCTCTCACATTGCTTGCCCACCTTTGAGTCATCTGATATGACTAACCCCAGGTCCCTTTCCATTTTTGTTGTTGTTAGTATCTCACCCCCCATTGTGTACTCTTCCCCTGGGTTTTGGTTTCCTAGGTGCATTACCTTGCACTTCTTAGCATTGAATCCTAGCTGTCGTACATTTGACCATTCCTCTAACCTTGCCAAGTCCCTTCTCATCCTTTCCACCCCCACCTTGTGCATCAACTCTGTTGCAGATCTTTGTGTCATCTGCAAAGACACATACTTTTCCTTCCAGTCCCTCTGCATTGTCGCTTATAAAGACATTGAAGAGGACTGGTCCTAATACTGAACCCTGCAGTACCCCACTAGTAACCCCCCTTTCTTCAGAGTGGACTCCATTTACTATTACCCTCTGTGTCCTATTTTCCAGCCAATTCTTTACCCAGGCTATCATCCTGGGACCCACTCCCAGGCTGGCTAACTTGTATATTAATCTTTTGTGTGGGACTGAGTCAAATGCCTTGCTAAAGTCTAGGTAGGCCATGTCCACAGCCCCTCCCTGATCTACTACTTTGGTCACCCCGTCAAAGAAATCTATTAGATATGTCTGGCATGACCTTCCCGCTGAGAATCCATGCTGCCTTGGGTCCTGTGCTCCTCTCACCTCTAGGTACACAACAATTCTTTCCTTCAGAAGTGATTCCATCATTTTCCCTTTCACTGAGGTTAAACTAACAGGTCTGTAGTTTCCTGCTTCTGCCCTGCTCCCACTTTTGTGAAGGGGAATCACATCTGCCCTCCTCCAGTCCTCAGGTACCACCCCATCTTCCCATGATTTGTTAAAGAGGGTAGTCAGTGGTGTCACTAGTTCTACCCTTAGTTCTTATAGAATTCTGGATGAACTCATCAGGCCCCATTGCTTTGTCCACCTTCAGTTTTAAGAGTTCTTTCGAACCCTTTCTTCTGTAAATGGGTTGGTATCAACTTCTGTATCCAGAGTGTTTCAATTGTTTGTTTTAGGTACCTCCCCCTCTTCATTTGTAAATACTGAGCAAAAATATTTGTTTAGCATCTCTGCCTTTTCACCGTCACCCTCTGCCCACCCCCTTCCCTTTATTAAGCCTCACTATCCCTCCTTTAGTCTTCCTTTGCTCCCTTATGTACCTAAAAAAGATTTTATCCCCCTTCTTAACTGAGTTGGTTATCTTTTCCTTGGTTCAGGCCTTTGCTGTTCTGACTGCCTTCCCAGCTTCCTTTTGCTTTAACTGATACAATTCTCTGTTCTACTCCTTCTGTGATTCCTTCTACTTTCTGAATGCTTTCATTTTCCTCTTGAACCTTCACTGCCACCTCCTTTGAGAACCATAGTGGTTTCTTACATCATTTTGTTTTGTTTATTTGCTTCACACAAAGGCATGCTACCTCTGTGATGGCAGTTTTTATTATTCCCCATTGTTCTTCCACCCCTCTTTCCTGCCCATTTGCTAGTGCATTCCTTAGGCACTCACCCATTTTGGCAAAGTCAGCCCTCCTGAAGTCCAGTACTTTTGCCTTTGTATGGCTTGACTCTATTGCTGTGTTTGTTGTGAACCATACTGTTCGATGGTCGCTAGTTCCCAGATGGCTACCCGCCTACATTTGTGATCCTCTCCATCTCCATTTGAGAGAACCAGGTCTAAGATTGCTCCCTCTCGAGTGGGTTCCAATACTAGTTGTCTAAGGCATGCCCCCTGTAGGGCATCTAGAATAACCCCACTCTTAGAAGTGGCTGCTGCAACTGCACTCCAGTTAACATCTGGCATATTCAGATCACCCATAAGCAATATCTCCCCTTTATCTGCCATTCTAAGTATACTTTCTATCATTTCCTTGTCCATTTCCTCCCCCTGAGAGGGGGTCTGTATACAACCCCTGTGCGGATTGTGGTGCCATTGCCTGCCTCCAAATTGACCCACAGTGCTTCTTCTCCTCCCTATTTACCCTTTTGTTCTGTTGCTTTGATTCCTTCCCTTATGTAAAGAGCTACCCTCCTTTACCCTCCCTGTCCCTCCTGTAGATAGTGTATCCTGGTATGTTTACGCCCCAGTCATGGTTGCTGTACCATGTTTCTGTGACTGCCACGATATCCAGATGTTCCTCCTCCATCAGCCACTAATTCAGGAAGCTTGTTACTCAGACTACGGGCATTGGTACTATTGCTCTTCATTTTTGATGGCTTTACCTTCAGTAGCAGCATCCCCACTGACCTTTCTACCTTGGTCTTTTCTCATTTAGTACCCTGTTTTGTAGGGGAGGCTGGGATTTTCCTGCTGCTTATCAGTGCCTCCCCCTTGACCAGTTTAAAAGCTTGCCAATGAAGCATTTAAACCGATTGCCCAAAAGACTTGTTCCTTTCCGGGACAGATGCAGACCATCCTGCCAGTATAGGCTGGTGTCCCTTCAGGTGGAACCCCAGTCCCCAATGAAGCCAAACCCCTGTGTTCCACACCATTTTTTCAACCATTCGTTAAACTGCACGGTGCAAAGTACCCTCGCCTCACCCATGCCACTGACAGGCAGCACCTCTGAGAAGGATACTGTGTGTGCTACTTGTCTTAGGCCCCTCCCCAACTTTACAAAGTCCTTCTGCACTGCTCTAATCTTATGATGAGCCAAGTCATTTGTCCCTAGGTGGACAATTACGTCCAGCTCAGACTCCCATGCAACTGTTCTCGTGATCCTAAGGATGCGCTTCCTGTCCCTCCAAGCCATGGCACCAAGCAGGCACCTTACTTCAGTTTTCTGCCCCCAGATCTATCCCCTCATAACTGAGTCCCCACCAGGAGCTGCTTCCTTCCCTGTGGTGCCCTCTGCCCTTCCTGAGGGCTCTCTTCAGACGGTTGTCTGCAACCTCCTTAGTCTCCTTGTGGGTGCATCCATAAGGAACTATGCTCCCCAGAATGGTGTATGGATTGTGGAGGAACAACTGACTGCGGTGCCTCTGTTCCACCATCCTTACCCCTCTGAGCCCACTGTGGTCCAACTGCTGTGCTTTCTTCGCAACCTCTGAGGTAGTGGTGGTGGCTCTGGTGCTCCCTGGATGGGGGAGATTCCCTTACTACTGTCCAGTGTGGCCTGAAGATGGGCAACTTCCTCCCTAAGAGCAGAGAGTTGTCTGCAAACAGGACAGCATCTCAGCCTCCAGAAAGACTCCCGGAAGACTGCTGCCCCACAGCCATTACATTGCACTACTCCCCACATGTCTGTCTACCTTGTTTAGTTTTTTTGTGTGTGTGTGTGTGTGTGTGTGATTGGTTTGTTATATAAAAATATATATATTATATAATGTGTATGCTTATATTGTCAGTGCAGTGTGCTAGAGAGGATATGACAGTGATATGCACCTTGCCCTCTTGACGAAATGATGTCAGAACCCCAGGTATAAAGGAACTATTTCCAGGGTGGGTGGGTGGGTGAGGGTGGGAAGGGTTTGGGCCTAAACTGTGCCCCTCACAAAACAATCAGCTAAAAGCTCTGACCTACCACTGCAATGAGTGCCTTCCTATCAGCAAGATGCCCTACATGACAGTTTGACAGAGAAAATACCCCGCTAATCAAACAGAGAAAAATCCAGACATCCAAGTCAGACACAGGTAAACCTCCCCAGCACCAAAACAGCCTGGTGACTTGTGCTCTGAAAGCAGTCTGTCCCAAAACACATCAGCTGTGCACAGGGACAGACACAGTAAACAGTATTCAGTCCCTGTGGGTTTAAACTCTTCCTGCACTGAAAATCTTAACAATTGTAACAAAAGTAAAGCAAGGTCCACCTCCCTCTGTTGATTGAAAGACTGCCTTTTCTGATAATTCTAAGTTCCTTATTTCACCCTTCAGTTAGAAGTATCCTCCACCTGAAGAATATTAGCTTTCCTAAGGAATCTGCTTCAAACCAAAGACAATTGTAAATTGTAAAGTTCACCTCCCTCTGTTGTGAGCACAACTCGCTTTCTTGCAAATCCTAAGTCCAGTGTTGCAGCTTCCAGCCAGAGGTAGCTTCACCTGAAGAATTGCAGGCTGCATTCTGCTCTTTGGCAGCTTCAAGAGGACATAGAGAATTGGGGTGCAGAAATAACCTACATCTGGTAGGTTTTCCCGAGGAGACAGAGGGCCAGGACACCATTCTGTTCCTACAGCAAGCCTTACCCTTCCTGCTCAAGCATCAATGGCCCATTCCACTAGAAACTGAGAGGGTTTATCGGTCACTGCCCACCCCCCAGACCGGGACAGTGACCCAGACCAATACTAGCAAAGTTTCTTCATTTTCAAATTAAAGAAAGAATACTTCAACTAGCCAAGGAACGTGGGCCTCTACAGTGGCAAGGGCACCACATTCAAGTTTTCCCAGACTTCTCTCCTGCCCTCTCAGAATGGTGCAGAGAGTTTACCAGAACACATGCCCTTAGGTCTCTATGAATCTACTACAGCCTCAAATACCCTGCTATCCTCAGAATTACCCATAACAGGGTCCCCCATTCCTTTGCAAATCCAGAGGCAGCAGAACAATTCATTCTCCAGTTGTTTCCAGAGGCGCAGATCCCCAACCATTCCTGGCACACAGGATACAGTGAGATGGACAGTACACTGGAGCCTGCGGCACAGCAATCAACATCATCAAATCAGACCCCTGGTCCTGTGCATGCAGTATAATACACCAAAGACACTTGGCTCTCCATGGTCAGAAAAAGGAGCAGAGGTGGCTCCAAATGTAAGAGGAAGGCTGACAAAAAATCTGACCCACTTGCATCACCCTGTAGGAGCTGCAGTCACAGTTGCAACAGGGAGGCCTCCGCCAGCAGCTCAGACATAGAACCTTTCAGGAGCCGGTATGCTCCCCTCCTGTGCCAGCAATCCTCAGGGTCAATGGAGCCAAAACCACAGCAGTAATTCACATCTAGCCTACTCGAAGCTGCCAAAGAGCAGGATGCAGCCTGCAATTCCTTACCTGGAAATATCTCCACTGCACACAGTTTATCCCCTGAATATGGAACAGAATGTTCACCTTCTTATGCCCCCACCTTGGCACTGCCGCCACATCTGGCAGCCTCCATGGAACTAAACAATGGCTGAGGCAGCATAGAAACATAGAAATTGTAGGCAGATAAGGACCACTAGGCTCATCCAGTCTGCCCGTAAGCCCTAAATTTGTTTACGGCCTTTGATCCTATCTGGTCACTGGCCCATCATCTCTCCTTCCCACCTCTAAGGTTTCCTTATGCATGTCCCAGGCATGTTTAAATCCCTCCACTGTGCTCGCTCCCACCACCTCTGTGGCAGTCTATTCCATGTGTCCATCGCCCTCTCTGTGAAGAAAACTTTATCATATTTCCCCTTAACCTGCCTCCCTCCAATTTCATATCATGCCCCCTCATTCTTGTACTCCTTCTATACTGGAAGATGCCTCCCCCCTGCACCTGGTTGATGCCCTTAAGGTACTTGAATGTTTCTATCATGTCCCCCTATCTCTTCTCTCCTCCAGCAAGTACATATTGAGGTCCTTTAATCTTTCCTCATATGTTTTGTGGTGCAAGCCTTGTACCATCTTAGTTACCCTTCTTTGGACTGTCTCGAACCTGTCAATGTCCTTTCAAAGGTGTGGCCTCCAGAACTGTACACAGTAGTCTAGGTGAGACCTCACTAGTGTTATATGTTATTTATTTATTTATTTAATTCTTGGAATTACACCTTTGAGATGGAAGCTCATTTACTAAGGTTCCACGTCAAGTCAAAACAGCAAGACACTGTACAAGGAGAATTGGAACAATGGAAATAATAACATTGAACAGCAATAAAAGTGCAGTGTTACAAGGTATAATTTACATACAGGTGGATACATATTTAATAAACATAAATTGAAGCAGCTAGAATATTGAGCTTTGTCTGGAGTTGTAATGGGGGGTGTAGAGGGCAGAGGGGTGAGGGTAGAATAAGTGCAATGTAGGCGGGGAAAACAGGAAAGTGGGGGCAACGGGCAGGGGAGAAGGAGGTTAGGTGGATCAGGCAGGTGAAGGGTGGAGAGGGAGCACAGCAGTGGGGAAGTAGTGTGGCAATGAAGATATGACAGGTAAGGTAAAGGTGGGGTTAGTAGTCAGAATTGTTTAGACGGGTACAGTGCTGATGGAGTTTTCTCTTACATGGCCTCAGCTTGGGCTCATTGGTTATGTCAGTGGGGAGTTAAGCCAACATGGAGCTCGGTAGGCGAAGGACTTCTGCGCTTGTGAAGTTCTGAAGAAAGGGACTTGCACTGATTGTCTGGACATGCCTCTCATCTGGCAGGGATTGATCGCTGCATTTAGGAGGTTTTGGATAGCAGGTGGGGTTAAACCAAGACATGTTTTTTTCCCAAGGGGAAAAACTTGGTAGTGTACTCTGCCCTGTAGGCTAAGCCAATCGGCTTACACATACAGGTCGCAGGTGTGGGTAAGTCTGTGGGCACGAAGGATGAGCCTGCAGGATTTATTTAGTGCCACTCTGATTCATTTGAAGGCAGAGTCAGAGGCTGCCCCATACACCACCAGCCCGTAGTTTACAATAGAAAGGATGAAACTTTTAATAGCAAGTGACAGCACCTCAGTGGTTAAGCTATGGTGGTGCCTTTATAGGGGGCCAGTTCTGGAGTTGACAGCCTTAACGGTATGGTCGACGTGCTGGGCAAAGGATAGGGAACTATCAAGGGTTACGCCATGGTATTTAAATGTATACACTTGTTCAAGGGGGGTTTGCATGTTATTTAGAAGTTTCATTTGATAATCCTTGTGTTTATTGTGGGTGTTCGTGAATACCGTGACCTTTGTTTTTTTTATAATTCATAAGTAACTTGTTTTTGGAGAACCAGTCCTCAGCAGCAGAGAAGTCAATTTGAAGGTGTGATTCTAGGTGGCATGGATCACGACTTTTAGAAAAAAAATGACAGCATCGTCAGCATATAGTAGTATTTGTTCTGTGCAGACTGATGAAAGATGGTTAAGAAAAAGGCTGAATAGTAAGGGGCCTAGGATCGATCCTTGAGGGACCCCCATGAGAACCTGTCGACTATTGGAAAGGGTGTCATCAGTTTTTACCTCTTGAGTTCTGTTATTAAGGTAGTTTTTATACCAACTCACAGCTTCAGTTGAGAGGCCAATGGAGAGGACTTTATTGAGGAGTGTATTGTGATTAACAGTATCAAAGGCTTTAGTACGATCGATGTATATCGCCCCCACTAGCTGGCTACTGTCTAGGGCCCCATGAAGGAAGCCAGTACACTCAAGTAGGGCAGTAGTAGTGCTGTGTCCCTTCAGGAATCCGTGCTTCTGGAGGCATTGGAGTTTATACTTTCCAAATAGTCAACCAGTTGGTCAGAAACTATTCAGTCTGAGGCCTTGGGGGGGGCGTTAAGATTAATATTCAGTGTAACTGGTGGGGAGGGCTCTGTCACCACATTTGTGGACTGGAGTGACTACTGCAGCATTCCATCTCTGGGAGAATTGCCCAAGACTGAGGGATATGTTCAGTAGTTTTGTCAGTGGTAGTAGTACTTCATCCAGAGTAAGGGCAATTAGTTTTAGGTCCAACGTGTTACTGCTGTGCCTAGATTTACCTAGTGCCCGGATGAAGTATTTTTTTTTCTTCAGCCCTGGAGAGTACCTTGAAGTAGAAGGGGGGGGTTCAGTTGGGGAACCATTATTGGGGGTCGTAGCACCTATGCAAGTGTGCTCTTCTGTGTCAAAGAAGTCTGGCGGTAGGATGCTGCTGAGATCGGTAAACTTATCATTGAATGTGTCAGCTATGGTTTTGTGGTCCTGGGTGAGTTCCCCATTCACTGATAACACTGAGGGTGAGTTTTTGTTGGTTTTGCCAGTTAGGTCTTTCACGGTTATCCCAAAACTTTCTACCATCACTCCAAGAGTTAGAGAAGCAGTCCTTGAAGTAGTGTATTTTGGCAAGTCTGACCTCACGGGTTCAGACGTTTCTGGCAGATTTGTATTTTTGGATGTCTGCCTGTTTGCTAGTAGCCTTGACTATTAGCCAAAGGTGGTCTCTGGTTGTCATGAGATTTAGCAGAGTGGGGTGATTCAAGACTTGTGGGTGCCCTTTATTTTGCATTTACTTATTGGGGCAAAGATGTTACAAACTTGATTAAATTTAGTAATGAAGCATTCCAGTGCCTGATCTACATCTGTTGTGGAGTCAAAGGTGGACCAGTCAATTTGTTTTAGGTAGGCTTTGAACGAGTTTAGTTGTCCTTGCTTAATTATATGACTTGTTATGGTTTGGGGAGAGACCTTAGGGGTATATATGTAATGGCATCACTACCTTCCGCCTTCTGCTAGTGATACCTCTGCCTATGCACCCCAGCATGCCACTGGCCCTCCCTGCAGCCTTTGTACTCTGCTTAGACACCTTTAGGTCATCTGAAATAATGACTCCCAGGTATCTTTCCTCCTTGGTGACCGTCAGCAACTTGCCCCCCTCCATCCTGTAGCTCTCCCCAGGGTTCCTTTGTCCCGGGTGCATTATTTTGCACTTCTTCAAATTAAACCTCAGCTGCCACACCTCAGACCATTTTTCAAGCTTCCCCAGGTCCCTCCTCATTTTCTCCTCCCCTTCTGGAGTATCCACCCTGTTGCAGATCTTGGTGTCATCTGAAAACAGGAAGACCTTACCCTTCAGCCCTTCCGCAATGTTACTAATGAAGATATTGAACAGGTTTGGCCCCAGGACTGTTCTCTGAGGTACCGCGCTGTGAATGAATTCTAAGCAATGAATTCTCAGGGCCAGACGCCATCACACCTTACTGTGGAGTCCTGTTGGGTCTTTGATTGGGCTAGGCCTGATGTTTACTAATTGTTCAGGCCACGCCCTCTGGTGTTCACTTAGAGGGGCACATCCTCTAAGTGACTCCAATGTTGATATGGAGTATTGCATTGCAGTTTCCTTACCTAAACCTTGCCTACCCTTCGTATGCCTCCACCTCCACAGGAGGCCACACTACTGTTCCTGATGTGCCCTGCACACATGTTCTCAATCTCTCCTCATTCGTAATGCATCTTTTATTGCATTCATCTCTCCATAGGGCTTCTAGCTAAACTCTATCAAACACCGTGATCCCTTTGACGCTGCTTCTTCCTCACATCGAGCCGGCTATCATCTTCAAAACCAGGATGCTCTTCTTCACCTCCCAGGGCCCATATGGGCTTCGGTTTGCAAACTCTGTGCCTAATTTGGAACGCAGATCTAAAAGGAGGCATACCCATATCCTTAGGCTCCTTTTTAGTGCCATGAAAAAAATCCTGATGTTACTGTTACTCTGCTCAGGCAGTGTTGACCTTAACCCTGGGCCAGCTGCCTCACTACAGTCCCCTTCTTAATTAGCACAACTAAAGGGGCTGAGCTTGCTCCATATAAATGCCTGCAGTCTGTTAAAAAAATTGGACCATATACAGTCCTGGGTTAGCCACTGCAGCTCAAAATCGTGGCTTAGACCCTCCGATCAGGATTCAGACATAAATATCCCTCAGTACAATGTCTTCAGATCTGACATACACATGAGAGGAGGTGGAGTAGCCATATACGTCCACACCAAATTCTCTGCTACGGTCATGGATTCCACTACGGAGCCAAAGGAATTCTAATCCCTATCTTTAAAATTACAACTGTCGCCGTCTGTATCTCTTCTTGTTATTGACTGCTATAGACTCCCCTCAGCAGGACTTAAGGTGCTAAGTTACCTGAATAAACTACTGGATGCCTCCACTGCTGAGGCCATCCTCTTAGGAGACCTAAACTTCAACTGGCTCTTCAACATAACAAAACCCTAAAAGAATTCTGCAACTCATTCGGGCTAGTGCAACTAATCACAGAAGCTACATGCCCTAATACTAAGCATCCGGAGTGCAGTACCCTACTTGACCTGATACTGGTTAATAAACCACACCTTTTCCCTCACTCAGGTGTTCTCTTTAGCGACCTAAGTGATTGCTGTTTTGTCGCTTGCATACGCTGTGCTCCTAAACCAGTGTCAAATTCAGAACTTACTTTCAGGAGAAATCACTGCAGTCAGGATCCCTTCACCTTTATCACCAACTTGCAAAACTCTAATTGGCAAGATTTTTACCTAGCCCCTACTGTGACGTCAGCCTATGAGGCATTCCATAGCACCGTGCTTAACGTCATAAATCGCCGTGCTCCACTCATCAAAGTACAAACCAAGAACAAATCGTATCCTTGGTTTTCTCCATATCTCAAATCTGCACTTCTTCGCAGGTACTCCCTATGGAAGATTGCTCATAGAACTAAATTCCCTGCAAACTGGTCTGCTTTCAGGGTAGCCAGGAACCTCTGTACAAAACTAATCAGGAAAGCTTAAGCCGACTTCTTTTATAACAGACTAGACTTGGCTACCAAGTGTTCAGCCAAATTTTGGCAGACACTCAAAGGCGTTGAGAGCCACAGATCTCCCAACTCCCTTCCTGCAAAAATTACATCTGGTGGCACATCTGTCACCGACAAACAATCTGTACTTGAACTCTTCAACAACCACTTTGCCACAGCTGGACTGGCCTTTGACTCTTCCCCCGCCATGACCTTGCGAGACCAACTATGCACTAAGGCCCAAACTAACCCCCTTCCCGCAACCCCAGGACTGGACCCTGTCTTCTCCTCCTCCCCTGTTTTCTTGAAAGAAGTGGAAGACCTCTTACTACAGCTCGACATAAAAAAAAAAATGCCGGGGCGGATTGCATTGACCCATACTTCCTTAAGCTAGGTTATCATGCACTGGCAGTTCCCCTAACTCACCTTTTCAATATGTCGCTAGTGCAGGGTGCCTTCCCCGATATCTGGAAAACTGCACAAGTTATACCTCTATTTAAATCAGGCGACCACACAGACTTAAATAACTATAGACCCATTTCTCTACTTCCTGCTGTCTCCAAACTCCTTGAAAAAGTAGTCAACTCCCAGTTGAGAAAATACCTTGAGACTGCTAACTTACTCTCTCCAGTACAGTCAAGCTTTAGACCTCGCCATAGTACCATCTCTGCCCTGGTCAAAGTTTCAAATGACTGGTTGAAAGCCCTGGACAGTAAAAACCACATGTGTGCCTTGTTCCTTGACCTAAGCAAGGCCTTTGACACTGTGGATCACACCCTCCTACTGGGCATCCTTCAAAACTTTGGTCTTGACATGACAGCTCTGAAATGGTTTAATAGTTACCTTATTGGATGACACCAACAAGTCAAAGCCGAATGCGATGTCTCTTCTCTCAATGAACTCTTGAGAGGGGTCCCTCAGGGCTCTATTCTGGGCCCCTTGCTGTTTGCCATCTACATCAACAACCTCAATGATGGCATAAGCTCTGTAGGCATCCATCTATTTGCAGATGACACTGTTATCTACATTGACAGACCATCCCCGGGAATCGCATGCAGAGACCTCCAAATTGATTTCAACCAACTTCAGCTAAACCTTTTAAACCTTAAACTGTTACTGAATGCCAAGAAATCTAAGGCCATGCTTTTTTTGCCCTCTGCCAAAGTAGATAGAGCTGCTACCATTCACACTGTCCCTAAACTTACCACCCTCTTAGGTGAGCTGCTTGAATATGTACCCAAATTTAAATATCTAGACATTTGGGTTGATCATAAGCTGACCTTTTTAGAGCATATCGAGGATCTAACAAAAAAGCTTAAGCGGAGGCTAGGGTTTTTTTTCAGAATCAAGCACTTACCAAAGAAGCCAAGACATGATTAGTCCAAACTACCTTTTCCCTGCTCATAGACTATGCTGATATCTTGTATGGACAAGGAAGCAACTCTGCTCTCTCCAAGCTAGACACACTCTTCCACCATGCCCTACGATTCATCACTGGTGCACCCTACTCCACACGCCATTATGTCCTCTATTCCTTGGTTGGTTGGACATCATTAAAGCTACGATGTCAAAATAATGCAGTCATCTGGACATTCAAAGCCATTACGCGTAAGCTTCCTCAATATATCACAGACTGCCTGCCTGTCTGCTCACCAGGTCATTACTCACTGAGAAGTTTCTCTTATATCTCCCTCATCATCCCCAAAGCTAGAACTAATTATGGCCGTTCTTCCATAAGCTTTGCTCTTCCTTCCTTGTGGAATAAACTGCAAAAAAAACTTAATTTGGTGACAACAGTAACACTATCCACCTTCAAAACTATGGTTGCTCAGTCCTTCACAGAGGCACGCAATTGTAACCTTTGATGGTCTATTTAGCACTTTTGCTTGTCCACTACCACTGTTTTGCACTGGTGGACATCCTCTATGGCCTCATTTTTCCCTTCTCCATTTCCTGCTTGCATCTCTGGTCTCCACAACACATTTGCTAGGTTTTCTCATTTGTTTTCTTGTCTCCCCACTAATATGTAACTCTAGACAATTGATTGACAGGCTCTGGCCATTTGCTTCTACTGTATACAATTTGTTCCCTATGTTTTCCACTAGGTAATTCTGTATGTACTGAAATTTTGTGAAATGTATTCTGATGTTATTCAATTATGTATTAGTATCTCTGAAACAGCTACTCTGCTCTCGTGTACTATGTACATTTTTTTTTCATTCCTTCATGTTGTTACTTTTGTGTATATGCTGCTGAACTTTGCTTCTTCCCAAGTCCATCTTGAAAATGAGATTTATCTCAATGGTGTTTCACCTGGTAAAATAAAGATTGATTGATTGAAACCAGTACTAATGATTCTCATTGAGGACATGTTTGTTGTACAAAACATGCACTGTTATTGTTTCTTTTCATAGACTTGTCTTTGACTACATGTCTACAAGAGTATTATTGCTAAGGCCCACCCCTGACTACAGCCTATTAAATTGCATGTATAGCTTACGTGCAGCTGGGGTATTAAGATTATTAAAGGACATCCAAGCTCCAAGCAGTGAAGTTTGCTGCATAAGGCCTTAAAGTCCCTAACAATATCGTAAGGTAGGGGCCCTGTACACATGGATGAGGGCAAGGGCTGATCTCACTCTCCTGCAGGGCCACGCTTCTCTTTCAGTACCCAGTTCACTACCTCAGTCAGTCTTATATTACTACCTCCAACATGCCCCCACGACAGAGAGTGTTACCTAAGAGCCTCTGCAATGTTAAAGGAGCTGTACCGCTCCTCGATGCTGATGTGCAGACTGTGGGGCCATTTGTTCTGACTCCCTGTGCCCAGAGCATATCACTGGTGTCTCTTGATGGAGGATCAGGCCCCAGTACACTCCCTCAGGATATCCTTGTCATGCTGATAATTGGGGGGACATGGCCCATCTTGGATAGACCACAGTTTATATGGTGACCACTGGGGTGCCGACAAATGCAGCTAATAGGGAAGGAGAAAAACATTTGCTCCCCAGCTGAGTTTAGAGGTGAACATTAACAAGTAAATACTACCTCCTGATCTGCCCTGCTGCAGTCAGGTTTGTGACTTTTCAATGGTTCTCAGTTCCTGCATCTAACACCTTGCGTTTTCTTTTAAGTTATGGTAAGGCATTGATACGAGGATGTTATTATGTAACATGGGGGAGAATCCATGCTCCAGATGGACATCATTGCTTGGTGGCAGCTAGTGACACCATGAACCATGATGCCCAGTTCCAGAGGTGTTGGGCATCTCATATGCACATGGTATCTGAATAGGGTACACTCATCATGGATTGTAAATAGTTGCCCCTGTTGGACTTGTTTTTGGTTTGTTATTGTTTTTATTGTTACATACTGGTTCTCACTCACAGCAAGTGCCACTAAATGGACCTATGCTAGCAGAGTTTTGCTTTTGAAGTGCATCCACTTCATACTGGTGCCAGATACAAAACAGTTCTTATGCTTCCTCCAGAGGTATGATGGATATAAACTAAAGAAAGAATGGGTGGGGGCAGAGGTGCACTGCACCCACACTTCTGTTAAGAGAGGGGGCTCTCCATAATGCTGCATAAATCATTGCAGTGGCCACCAATCTGCACACAAATGGATAAAGACAGCAGATGGCTCATGCTCAAGGTTAATACCCCAGAAGGTCCTCTAGTCCTTCTTAACTTGTATGCACCAAACATGGATGACCCACTGTTTTTTGCACAGCTGTCTGAGGCACTTGCAACTGCTGCCTCTCACTAAACACCCATACTGGTTGTGGGACACTTCAGCCTCACGTAGGACCCTAGTATGGATAGGTCATCAAACCTTTCAAAGCCTCATGTAGAAGCTGCTGCTGCACTGGCACAAATATCCCAGAAGCATCCTCTCACAGACATGTGGCGACTTATCCATCCGAAGGTCAAAGATTATACTTTCCACTCTGGAGCCCACCATAATTTTTGTCTAACAGACTATTGGTTATCCAACCCCCAGATCATGCCGGCAGTCTTAGATGCTAAGAGTCACCCTATCGTTATTTCAGACCATGCTCCCATTACGATACACCTAATGTCAGTCCCCCACAACCTAGGTCTGCGAACTGGAGGCTCAATCCTTTATTTGCTGAAAGACCCTGATTTCACTCCATGGGTATGGCAGGAAGTTGCAGAATTCCTGTCCCATAATGATAATCTCAGTATATACTCTGTGGGAGATTCTTGAAGGCCTATCTGAAAGGGAGGATTATAGGCTATGCCTACAATAGATGACGTACTAGGGAGCTGGAAGTGGCAAACATTGAAACCAAGCTGAAGGCTCTGGAGAGCAGGCAAAAAGCTAACCCTCTTTGAGAACAAATCTGGTTAACTGATAGAATGAGCTGCAGAGTGATGACAGTCAGACATACGCAGAGCAGCATCATTTGGAGGAGGTGGTGAGTGATGCTTGAGCTCCTCTGCTGAAATGCCCACAACATACCGCTCCCGGAATAGGGAGATCAGTTTAAAATGTCTTTTGGAGCAAGAATGGCAAGAAACCACACAGAAGGAATAGTAAAAGAAGGACCCCATTAATGCTTTTTTATAATTTTGAAGACAGGACTTGATATAGTTTGTTAGCAGTTGATGATCATCCGAAAGAGCAGGAGCTTCCCCGAGGATGCCGTGTCAGAAAATTCTTATTTTGCTGCTCTGACTGAAACAACTATGTGCATGTCACAGAAAAAAGAATTTAAAAAAATGGGTCCTTTATTAAGTTGTTCTGCTTGCCCGTAGTCCGTAGCAGTCGGTTGGTCTGAATGTGAGAGCGGTTAAGAAACATTGAAAGCTTGCACACCTGTCCTTCTTTTGGAATGTCACAAAGGCAGAAAAAAAAAATAAAAGGAGTAGTACTGTCCGATAAAGGTTGGCTACGGTTGGTTGAAATGTGAGGGGGTTTCTTTCTCCTCGAGGATGCCGATTTGGAGCTTCACTTTTTTTCATTTGTTTCATCGAATGGAGTGCTTGTCAGAATAATGAACTATTTCCAAGGAGGTGAACCTGGAGATGAAGCACACATAACTAAGG
Organism: Neoceratodus forsteri; assembly: GCA_016271365.2. Classification (NCBI taxonomy): domain Eukaryota; kingdom Metazoa; phylum Chordata; order Ceratodontiformes; family Ceratodontidae; genus Neoceratodus; species Neoceratodus forsteri. Next base: position 1,613,325,585 of record CM057452.1, read on the forward strand.
GCGGTAAAAAGCTTTGATTTATAAATGTGGGGGAAAGAGACAAAGTATTAAAACCTGAATTTCTACCAAGGCTTCTTGAATCAGTATTGAAAATTGTGAAAAGGGCAGTTTGCTAAAGACAGTGTTGTTAATATAGAACTGCATAGTTAAGACAGAGATGTACTAGAAGGTGAAGGAAAATTAAACTAAAATGACTACAAGAAGGGAAAGATAGGGAAAAAATAATAGCAGCTAAAGTATTAGAACTAAAGCAGGAAAAAACACAAAATGAAAATATTAAGACAAAAGTAAAACGACAGCAACCAAAATCTCAAATGGAGCAAGATTTGTTTAGTTTCTTTATTTATTAATTTGTTTGTTTGTTTATTTATTTATTTAAGCATTTTACCAGGAAGGCATGCTGAGCAGACTACTGCTCGATTCCAGATGTGTCCTGGGGGAGGGGGGAACATAGATAGCAGTTGAAGACAGTATAAAACAAGTGCTATTACATAGTAGGGGATCACTAACATTAGGTCCTGTTTGCTAGACAATAGTGGGTAAAGACAATCAGTAGGTAGCCACAGTTAATACAGCATGATACAATAAATACATAGTGTAGGCCTCTAACAAATTGGTCCCTGTGAGAGACAAAGAAGTGTGAGAAAACAATAGATTGGCACAGATTAATGTTTTACTAAGTGCAGATATACACAGACATTCCACTCAGAGACTGGAAAACACCTAGACATATGCACAGGTAGGGGCAAAATGAACTTGGAGAAAGGAGTTAAGTTGTGAGAGGGAGGAAAAGTGGCGAATGTAAGCTGAGAGGGAGTTCCACAATAAAGGAATGCGGTAGCTGAAAGCTGCCTGAGTGGCAGTAGAAGACCAGCGTGAGACAGCTAGGGACTGAGAGTCAGAGTTTCTGAGAGAGTATGCATGGGTGCTGGGGTTGGTTAGGGCATCGGTGAGGTAGGAGGGGAGTCACTGGGACCAAAACTTGGCTGGGATCTTGATGTAGTGGGTCTGTCTGTGAATGTCTAGAGAGGTGAGGTGCATAGATTGATATAGGGCACAGTGGTGCGTGGAGTAGAGACAGTTCAGGGCGAAATGACAGAAAGAGTGGAAAAGAGGGTCGAGTCTGGCTAATGTGGACTTGGGTCCGGTGCAGTAGACTATGGCCCCGTAGTCGAGGACAGGGAGGATCATTTTCTCCACAATGTCCTTCCTGGCAGGTAGAGGGATGCTGTCAAGATTCCGGTAAAGTGCACCAATCCTGGGGTTCAGCTTTTTGAGTATGGAGTTGATGTACATGGAAAAATTGAGGTGCTGGTCAAGCCAGACGCCGAGGTATCTGAAGAAGGTGCAGGCCTCCAGAGGGGGACCTTTCCAGGGTGTGGAATGTGATCGGGGAAGGGAGCCTGGAAATTCTCTGCCTCGTGACAAAGGTTAGTGAGACTTTTTTGGGGGCATTGAGGAGGAGGTGATTTGAGTGGAGCCAGTGCTTTACTGAGATAAAATCTTGCTGCAGTCTGGTCGTAACCTCTGTGGATGAGGGGCTGGATGCACACAGCACAGTGTCGTCTGCATACATGTGGATGGAGGAATGTGAGCAGGCAGAGGGCAGGTCATTCAGGAAGACAGAGAACAGGAGTGGGCCTAGGACAGAGCCTTGTGGTACCCCTGAGGTGATTGTGAGGGGCACCAAAGTAGAAGAACTGATGCAGATGGCTTGGGATCTGCCAGTGAGGTATGAGAGGAACCAAGATGTGGCCCAGTTGGATAGTGAAGCATTGACAAGTTTGGTCAGGAGGAGAGAGTGTGTCACTGTGTCGAATGCCTTAGCCAGGTCAATAAAGATGGCAGCTGTGATGTGGCCAGCATCCATCGCAGTGAGGATGGAATTGATAATCCTGAGAAGGGAGGTAGTGGTAGAGTGGGTTTTCCTAAAACCAGACTGGTAGGGGGAAAAAAGGAGGAGGAATTCAGAAAGGAGGATAGGCAAGAGAGTACCAGGCACTCCTGTAGTTTGGCCAGGATCGGTAGGAGAAAGATGGGCTGATAGTTGTTAGGGTTTGAGGCATCACCACTCTTGGGAAGTGGGATTACAATGGCATGTTCCCATTCAGAGGGGACTTCGGCTAGGGAGAAGGATAAGTTAAAAGGGAGGCCAGGGGTTGAGCTATGGCAGGGGCCGATAGGTGGAGCATTTTGGAGTCCAGCCTGGTAGGACATTTGCCCTTACTTGGGTTAAGGGCAACCAGTGCATTATATACCTCGACCAGGGTGACTGGCAGGAAGGAGAAGGTGTGAGCTGTGGGTGTGCCACTAGATAGGGTGGAGGGGGAAGGTGCCAATCAGGGTGAGGTGCAGACAGGGGAGTGGCATGGCTAGTTGTGAAGAGAGAGAGTTAAACAATGTGGCCACTGCTGGGGGGTCAGTGATGGTAAGTCTGCCTACCTGCAGAGAAGGGGTAGGGGGCTGTGATGGAGAGCTGAGGAGCGATTTGACCACTTTCCAGAATTTTGACGGGAGATGGGAGGTGGAATTGAATGCACCTTTGAAATAGTTGGCTTTTGCTTGATGGATTTTTTTGGTACTAGTATTCCGAAGCTCACGGTAAATCTGGAGGTCAGCTGGAGACCTGGAGGACTTATAGGTTTTCCAGGCCTTGTCTCTGATATGAAGGTGGGCTAGGATTTCAGAAGAGATCCATGGGAGGTGAACACCTCAAACTCTGGAACGTCTGAGGGGGGCATACCGGTCCCAGATGGTGGTGAACTTGGACTTAAAGAACAACAGGGCCTCGTATATGGAGGTGAATTGACTAATGCGTGACCAGTCAGTATTGTCCAAATCATTTAGTAGTGAGGGGAGGTCCAGAGATTTGTAGGATCTGGTCATAATTATTCTGGGTGGGGGAGCTTTAGGTCTGTAAATTTTGCGTACAGAATAGATTCCGTGGTGGTCACTAAGGGCGTCCGGAAGGAGGCCGGAGGCTAAGATCCTGTGTGGGTGAGAGGTGAGGGACCAGTCTAGAACAGTGTGATTCTGTGTTTTGTGGTTTAACTGAGTGGGTTTGGAGATTAGTTGAGTTAGGATTAGGGCTGTCACCTTTTCTTGAAATTTAGAATTTGCAAATCCCTTCCTTAAATATATCAAATCCACTGTGCACAGTTGTTTCACCAATAGAGCCACTTTTAAAAATATATTCTTGATAATGCAATAGAAATAGACAATAAAAAAACAGACATTTTTAAACAAAGGGAGAGAAATATTGGAGAAATTGAGCTTTCAAAAATAATTATTGAACCAACAAACACCAACAAACAACTGCTGAACAAAAAAGTAGGCGAAATAGAGGAAACCTCACAAAATAATCAAAATCTAAATATCAATCAGCAAGAGGTGAGTTCTTATCTGCAGAGTCAGATGTTGAATTGCACATGGAAGAAAACATAGCTCTGCCCCTAATTCACTTCAAACTAATAACAGTGAGCCTGAAGTAATTTAATAAAAACAATAGAGATATACAGGTCCAAACAACAAAATTAACCTATACAGAAAATGAAAATCAAAAAGCCAGGACCACATCAGCAGCCCACCAACACATAGCCATCTTAGACACCTGCTTGGGAACAGTGTGACATAGGAGCAGTGCACCCCCTGCAGGCTGCCATGTCCAAATGTGGTGCACAGCAGCATGCCCACCTATGGAATAGGTGGCACACAGCCCACAGCCACCCACTGGCCCCACAAGGCAGAAGCCTCATGCCACTTCACGTGGTCCGCCCAGCTGAGCATGGTCAGGCTGCTGGCATGGCCCACTGACCCACCAGTGACTGTTCGCACCAGTTTGCAGGGCACTGCAGCTGAGTGGTCACTCATTGTACTGTCACCGCATTACTGGAGCTGTACTGGCAGCAGCAATATGCCATCGCTCTAATGATCTGGAACAACACGGGTTGATGCCTTAATGGAAGATTTAAAAATGATGAAGGAAGACTTGAATTTTGTTAAAAAAAGCAGAAGGCGTGGACAAGATTATAACTGAAATAGAAACAATTAAAGCATCTATACATCACCTGGATTGCTCAGTAAAGGACATACATTTAAAAATGCCAATGGAAGCAAGAATCTCAGAGGCTGAAGATAAAATTTTACAAAACAGAAGACAACTAAATAGGCAAGAAAATGCTATCGTGGACTTGAGTAATAAAATGACTGACCTGGAGTTGAGAGCAAGGAGAGAAAATCTACATTTGATTGGTATTCCAGAAGCATGGGAACAGAAACAAAATTTAAAAGAAATAGTACTTCAAGTGTTTGCAGTTTACTTGGACAGGTCCACAACAGAGGTGAACATTGAAACAGAGTCCATCGAGCACTCAGAACTAGGCCATAAGTTGGACTACCACCTCATTCCATAATAGTAAAGCTTTTTAAACTGAGGATAAATTCAGAATTATGAATGGGTATACCAAAAAAAGAGAATTTCAATGAATGGGGCAAATACAGTCATATATCAAGACTTTCCTTATGAGATAATTGCAGAAAGCAAAAATATGATCATACAAAGAAACTGTTGTGGTAGATAGGGCATAAGTCTTCATTATTGATACCTGCTAGATTATGTGTAATAATTAACTCTAAACCACATTTTATTTTACCACAGCTGAATAAGCTGAAAAAGAACCAAGACTGTTAATTCCGGGATTATTTGAATAACTAAAGTTCTCTTTTACTTAGATACTGATTATGTGCTGAAGATATAGGACATAAAGTGTGTGTGTGTGGGGGGGGGGAGGTAAGAGCCTGTAGCACACCAAGAACAAGCATTTGTCAATGCTGAATGTTTGCTTGCTGGTATTAGCATTAGAAATGCAGGAGTTAGACAGATGCAGAATAGGAATGGCAGTGAAGTACTGAACTTCACATAAACCCCACCTCCATCCTGTAGAGATGGACAGGATTTGGGGTAAGATTTTTGAAATTAAATCTGTGAGAGTCCAAGCCATGTCACCTCACCCTATTCTGCAGACACCGACATGTGTTGAGGCTGTGCCTTAGGGTGTCTGGCTTCCTGATCACCTGATTCCATAAGGACATACGTTGAAATGGGTGTAGCATAGAGATGGGGTGAAGTCTTGGGACGAAGAGTCTAAGGTACACCTCGATGCCTGTCAGTGGCTGGGGGTGGGGTGGGATGGCATGAGCAATGCATTTGGCAATCCAAAGGCACACCCCAATGCCTGTCTGTCTATACAGGGTAGGACGTTATGGTTAGAAACCGTAGTGCCTCGGGCGTTTGTTGGTGTTCACAGTACAAATTTTGAACATGGCCTTTTTGTGACCCTACCTCATGAAAGCATTTGGGACCTCTTGTCATGAACAGTGGCAGTGTGATTTTGTCAATGTGTCCTGAAAACTGATTTCCAACAGTGACAATGGTATTCTGCACCACAGGTACGAAAACACAGATCAGGCAGGATGTGAAGAATGACAGCTGTACCATCCATAGGGAGGTATGAAGAGATGGCAATGTTGAAAATGTGTAGTAGGAATATTAAAAATGTTTGCACTTCCGAGCATACATGGAAACTGCGCAACTCATGCACGTAACACAGTCATTTTATGGAGTTTCATCACCAGATTTTCAACATAGGCATTTAACGAGCTGTGGTCATGAACAGTGTCACTGTGATTTTGTCATTGTGTCCTGAACACTGATTTTCCGACAGCAACCACGGTATTCTACGCTGGAACTGCAAAAACACATTTTGACCAGGATGTGAAAAATGACAGCTGTACTGTTCATAAGGAGGTGTGGGAAAATGGCAATGTTGACAATCTGGAGTGAGAATATTGCAAATGTGTGAAAGTATGAGCGTGCGTGCAAACTGCGCAATGCACACTCGTAACACACTCATTTTATGAACTTTTCTCACCAAATTTTCAACATAGACATTTTAGGACTTCTGCTAATGAACAGTGTCACTGTGATTTTCTTAATCTGTCCCAAACATTGATTTTGCAGACCAACTGAGCCATTGTGCGCTACATGCACGGAAACACATTTTGGGTGAGATGTGAAAAAATGACAGCGGTACTGCTCATAAGTAGGTGTGATAAAATGGCAATGTTGAAAACCTGGACTGCAAATATTAAAAATTTGCACACTTACGAGCATGTGTAGGAACTGCGCAACGCACGCTTGTAAAACAGTCATTTTTAGGAATTTTTACACCAAATTTTCAACATAGACATTTTAGATCTCTGCTAATGAACAGTGTCACTGTGATTTTCTTAATCTGTCCCAAACATTGATTTCACACACTGACTGCACCATTGTGCTACGTAATGGAAACACATTTTGGGCAGATGTGAACATGACAGCTGTACTGCTACATAGGCGGGTGTGATAAAATGGCAATGTTTATATTGGAGTACTATCTTACAAATTTGTGAACTTAGCAGCGTCGGTGTAGGAACTGCGCAACGCGACCTCAGAACAGTCATTTTAGGGATTTGTTCACCAATTTGCAACATAGGCCTTTTTAGAGCCCCCTTCATGAACACTGGCACTGTCATTTCATTAATCAGTCCTGAAAGGTGATTCCATGCAGTGACCATGAAATCACCCTTCAGGCCTGATTAACGCCATGACAGTGACAGAATTCATGAGGAGGGGTCCCAAAAATGCCATGTTGAAAATTTGGTGCCAAAATTTTCAAAAAATGCCCGAGATATGCACCAAAGTTGAAAAACCCCTATCTATCCCATTATACAGCTTACCAGCATTTCCTCAGTTCGCAGTTGACTTTGAAGAGTGCAGACGTGTTCCTGGTCCACCAAAGATCGTTGCGCGGGACTCCGGAGGTAGGTATGGGGTGAGGGGGTGTGGGGAGGCAGGGTGCACAGAGTGTGGGTGCGGGTTGTGAGGGGGGCCCCAGAGACCACGAGGGACCATTTTCAGCTTTTCAGGTACAAAACAAACCAAAAAAGACAATGCTGGATGGTTTTTACTTTACAGGCATTTGGCACACTGGGGTGGGCTCCCAGCATGCCAAGGGAGTCTTTTATTAGGAGAGCAGCTGTAGCCAGCGGGGGATTGGGCACCCCCATCAGCACACAAGGAAACGGGGGGGAAATCATGCCAATGGGGAGTGGGCTCCCCCGTCAGCAGACAACAAAATGGGGGGGTTATAGCATGCCGATGGGGAGTGGGCTCCTGTTGGCAAGAAACAAGACCGTTTGGGGCACATGCTACCGAGGGGGATTGGGCACCTCAGAACTGGGCCATAGTATGTTGAATGTGAAAAGGGCGGCACTCACCCTGTTCACAAACAATATTGCAGCAGCAACGTTTCGCCCAGCAATGATGGGTCGCCCCTCATTGCAGCCACTGCTGACGCTGCAACGACGAGACAGCCCCTGATTGCTGTAAGGCAAAACGCCATGTTGGTGCACCTTTCTGGAAGCCAGTGTCGTCAGCACACTGTGCCTCCACTGGTACACCATGGCCAAGCCCCAAAATGCTGTGCCTCCCTTGGCTGCTACACTGCCGTGCCTCCCTAACCAGCTTCTCTCCTAAGCTGTCACATCATGTTCTTGCAAGCAAGCAAACCTAAAAAAGAGAACGCTGGGTATCCATTTGGATTTGGATACCAATTTTTTTTCTAGGAAAGATAAATGTTGTACTGAAGAAATTGTAAAAATAATTGGTGAAGGTGTTACTTGTGTGGAATGTATTGGCCAACAGGAAAAAAAAATTATATAACATATAATAGCGTGTGGAGATTAACATTATATTATGGCAGCAACAAATTAGTATCTGGACATTATGATGGCATCATTAAATGCAAATGGGCTGAACAATTATAAATAAAAATAAATAAGATTTTATAGTAATCTAAACTGCATCAAATAAAAATTTTAAATTTACAGGAAACACATCTGGTGGGAGAGAATATTAAAAAAAATATAAAAAGATTAAAAAGATCATGAGTGTGACAATTATTTAATGTACCTGGAACTAATAACAGCCATGGCATGGCCATCTTGCTGTCAAAAGATATTAATTTTAAATGTATTCAAATAAGTGAAGATGAAGCCAACCCTCTGGAAGATCCTAGTGACATGCTGATATTCAAGCAAAACTTAATGTCTATTATGTCAGGAAGGCAGAGTTTGCTCTGCTACACCTCAAGCATAAATTCTGGGAAGGAGGAGAAAAGTCAGGTAAGGTTTTATCCTTACTCCTCAGGAAACAGAGGGCTGAAAAACATATTCCTAGGTTGGTTGATTCCCAGGGGCAGGTCCAAACCTCTCAACAAGACATTTCCCATAGTATGTCCACATTTTACTCTGAATTATACAGCTCAATGGGCCCTCTGAATCTTACTGACACACCATGTTTCCTTGACTCACTTAACCTACCCCAAATATCTCCCATGCAGACACAGGAGTTGGACAGGCCCATCACTTTAGAGGAAGTGAACAAAGCTATCCTTAGCCTGAATAAGAACAAATCTTCAGGAGAGAATGGCTTCCCCATAGACCTATATCAGTTGCTGCATGATGAGATATCCTCCCTTCTTCAGAGAGTCTATACATACACCCTAGCTACCAAAGAACTACCATCCAAAATGAGAGAGGCTATTATCACTATCTTGCTCAAAAAAGGTAAGAACCCTCTCCAACCAGCCAGCTACCATCCCATTTCCTTGATTAATGCTGATGCCAAGGTGTTAGTCAAGATTTTAGCCACTAGATTAGAATATGTGCTCCCCAACATTATACTCCCCTCTCAGGTTGGGTTTATGCATGGGACACTAATTGCATACCACCTGAGAACTTTATTCAACCTCAGTAAGGTGGTGAAATCCTTCCCATCCCTGCAGTAGCCTTAACAATTGATTTTAAAAAGCCTTCAGCTCCGTAGAGTGGGAGTACCTGTTCGATGTTTTATGTCAACAAGGATTTGTCCTTTTTTTCTTAACTGCATAAAGACCCTATACACAGCACCAATGACCAGAGTACTTACTAACAGTTTGTTACTAATCCCTTCCCCTAGTGCAGGGTTCCCACTAGGGCTGCCCACTATTCCCTCTACTCTTTCTGTTCATGATTGAGCTCGTCACTGTGGCCCTGAGAGTGAACCTGGAGATTGAAGGCATTCAGGTTGGAGCAACTGAGTATAAGTCTCTTTCATATGCGGATGATCTGCTTATCCTGCTTAGTGGTGCCCCAAAGGCAATCACTCCACTCTGTCAAACCCTTAACCTGTTTATGAACATTTCGGGACTTGATGTCAATCATAACAAATCGGAGATACTTCCTCTAAACAGTCTCTGTAACGCAGCACAGTTCCAGCATACTCATTGGAAATGGGCTTCTGCAGGCATTACTTACTTGGGCATTGGCATCACCTCCACAATCTCTGATATCTGTAAAGCCAACTTCTCACCCCAGCTAACAGCCCTCACTGCTGATATCAATAGATGGCAGGCATTGCACCTCTCTCTGACTGGGAGAATCACAGCTGTCAAGATGATGCTAGCACCCAGAGTTCTCTATCTGCTGGCTCACCTACACCTATGTATCCCAAAAAAATGGTTCTCTCTTATTAATAAGCTTATAGGATGTTTTTCTGTGGGAAGGAAAACTCCCATGTCTCAGTAGAAGAAAGCTAAGGAAACTTTGGAAGGAGGGTGGCTTGGGCCTACCTTATTTTGTCTACTATCACATACCATTCATTGTTGCTCAGGTTTTGCAATGGTGCCCAGACAAGGATATGGCACCACCTCAGTGGGTTGCTATACAGGGCCACCTTGTTGGTGCTGAGTCCCCCGGTTCACATTGTACTTTAAATCTCCTAAAGGGATCTCTACATTTCCCACTATCCCAAAAGTGGGACCAAGACAGAGGCAGGAAACTACAGACCTGTCAGTTTGACCTCTGTGGTAGGGAAAGTGATGGAGTCACTTCTGAAGGAAAGAATTGTTGAGTACCTACAGGCTAGTGGGGCACAGGACCCAAGGCAGCATGGGTTCACAGCAGGAAGGTCATGTCAGACAAATCTAATAGATTTCTTTGACTGGGTGACCAAAGTAGTAGACCAGGGAGGGGCTGTGGACATGGCCTACCTAGACTTTAGCAAGGCATTTGACACAGTCCCACACAAAAGATTAATAGTCAAATTAACCAGCCTGGGAGTGGGTCCTAGGGTGGTAGCCTGGGTAAAACATTGGCTGGACAACAGGACACAGAAGGTAATTGTAAAGGGAGTCCACTCTGAAGAAAGAGGGGTTACTAGTGGGGTACCGCATGGTTCAGTACTGGGTCCAGTCCTTTTTAATGTCTTTATAAGTGACATTGCAGATGGACTGGAAGGAAAAGTATGCCTCTTTGCAGATGACACAAAGATCTGCAGCAAGGTTGATACACAAGGAGGCATGGAAAGGATGAGAGGTGACTTGGCAAGGTTGGAGGAATGGTCAGAAGTATGGCAGTTAGGATTCAATGCAAAGAAGTGCAAAATAATGCACCTGGGAAACAAGAACCATGGGGAAGAATACACAATGGGGGGGAGGTAGTAACAACAACAAAAAAAGAAAGGGACCTGGGGGTAATCATATCAGATGACCTTAAGGTTAGCAAGCAATGTGTGAAGGCAGTAGGGAGGGCTGGGGGTATACTGGGATGCATAGGCAGAGGCATCACCAGCAGAAAACAGGAAGTTGTTATCCCCCTGTACAGACAGTTGGTGAGACCCCATCTGGAGAACTGCATCCAGTTCTGGAGACCCCATCTCCAAAGGACATAGACAGGATAGAGGCAGTCAGAGGAGGGCAACTAAAATGGTGCAGGGTCTGCAAGAGAAGCCGTACGGGCAGAGACTAAAGGAGCTTAATATGTATACCCTTGAGGAAAGAAGTGAGAGGGGGGACATGATAGAAACTTTTAAGTACCTCAGTGGAATCAACAAAGTCCAAGAGGGTAGCATCTTTCAGAAAAAGAGATGTGCAAGAACAAGGGGACACAATTTAAAGATAGAGGGGGGGCAGTTCAGGAGTAATGTGAGGAAGCATTTTTTCACAGAGAGAGTAGTGGATGCATGGAACAGCCTTCCTGAGGAGGTTGTGGGGTCTAAAACTGTGGGAGAATTCAAGAATGCATGGGACAGACATAAGGCAATTCTTGTGGGGGGTAGGAAGAAATAGGCTGTTGGTTAACTAGGATCTGCGGCCTATCCTGTAGGTAGGGAAATGGGCAGACTAGACGGGCCAAGTGGTCCTTATCTGCCGTCAAAGTCTATGTTTCTATGTTTCTGTGTTTCCACCTATGTTATTGGAGGAAAGTAAGACAGGCTGTATGTGTCAATACTATGCCACTTCAGCTGGTACCCCTGTGGGATAACCCCTTGTTCAAAGTGGACTGTAAATCTATTTACTGGCCCACTTGGAAACTAGCAGGTATCAGGATGGTACAGGACCTCTGCTTCCCTGGACAACTGACACTTGGATCATTTCAAGAACTGACCCATATATTTTGGCTACCCCAAAAATATTTCTGGTACCATCTCCAAATTATAGCAGCACTCTCTCCGCATTTTCACCACACACCCCATTCAATGACTGGATCTACAGCTGCAAACATTTGGACATGGGACAAGCACAAGAAAGGTAGGGCTGGACTCATTTATAGATGTCTAAGGGATGAAGGACCCTCCCTTACTAATCATAGTAGAGCCACTTGAGAAAAAGAATTACACATTGCTGTCCTCTGACCTAGAATGGCGGGAATGCTGGACTAGAGTGCATATCACATGCAGAGATACCAAAGCCCACCTTATTCAGCTTAAAATTCTGCATTAATGGTATAGAACCCCTCTGATTCTTTACCAGCTGGGTGTCCTCTCCAGCAATAAATGCTGGACGTGCCATAGTAGCATGGGCTGTCTGTCCCACATTCTATGGTCATGCCCTATGATTCTACCTTTTGGGGGACAGGTCATCCAATTCTATCAACAAATCCTTCCACCTACCTGCATTACAGATGAATGGCCCTGTGCATAAACTTCATTGGGGAGTACTAGTCACAACTGCAGAAAAAATACTTCTCCTTAGAAGATGGAGAACAACAGACATAACATCCTTTAATAAGTGACTGCAGTCAGTCAGCCAATTAGCCACATTAGAACATCTCTCATATGTAGCCATAGGCAAGATTCATAAATATATTGTGATATCTGGGCACCATTTCTTCATCTTAGAAATAAGAATGGCTAAAAGCACCTCTCATTCTTTTCATTTTGCTCTGTCTGCTATTTGCTGTTTTGTTTTAGAATGTACAATAATGTCCTTTTGATACAGTAATGCAACAATGGTCCAGATTAATCCTGAGCACTGTGCATATTGCAGTCAGACCTGTTATTACCTCAGTCGTGCACTGGTATGTCAGAGAGGCAATATTAAAATTGTAAATGTACCAGAAAACACAAGTATAATTCAATATTTTGAGAAATGTCTAATGAAAGCCTTGGGGAAAAAATATCCTGAGGAGAAGCTAGAATTAGACGGTGCAAACAGAAGCTTCTTCTTTTTTAAGGATTACCCAAGATCTGTCTTTGTAAGACCACATCATTATCAAATAAGAGCCAGGATTGAGAAGGGGATACATGTTAGGGGCCTGCACCTCCAACTATTTCCAGATCTCCCCCAAACATTTATTCAAGAAGGAAAACATTTGACAATGTAAAGGCCACCCTTCACAGTAAAGGCAGCCCCATACTCTTTTATACCCAGCTCAATTGTGGGTATTTCCAAATGGGAAGCAGTGGCTGTTTAATCATTCTATGGATACAGAGCAAATATCTTGAAACTCATCTTTTCCACACAGAAGGTGCTGGCCGTGGCTATAGCACAAAGACTGGTGGCATGTTCTCTGGTGTGGCACAAGGTTCTACAGTGCACAGGGATGAGATGTCCTCACAGCCTTCTGGTTGCTAGGCAATCATGCCAATGCCTCCATGTTCTGAACAAATTATGATACATTCTGAGAACAAGGGGGAAGCAGTGAACAGAGTTGATGGAAAAAAAAATTAGGATAGATTGTTAAAATAGGGAGTGGTCAGTTTTTGAAGATATTTTCACACATGTGAAGTAGCATCACAAAGGCACAAGTTATTAGATTAAAAGGAATATTTTAATATTTAATTAGTCAACCTTCTACGACTATTGCAGATCCTGCTCACTATTCACATCCACTGCACATACTCAGATCTTCTGACCATTTTTGCAGACTGTCTGGGGTGGTAGACTCGTCAAAAAGTATGAGTCAAGGATTAGGGATAACTAGTAAGGGTAGTTCAGGGGGATTTAATTTAGGGGGTTATAGAAAAAAGTCTATTGAGGCAAAAGAAAACCTATTTATCTGTGTTAATTGGTTCTGTGTCACTTGTGCCTTAAAAATAAATTTTCACAAAGGAGTCAAATAAAATAAATCTAAAAATGAAAGACAATTGCAACACAACTTAAATTGTTATGCTGGAATATAAAGGGTGCCAAGGATAGGGTAAAAAATCTGAAAAAATATACAATATGCTAATCAGATTCAGACTAATTGCATGCTATTACACGAAACTAATTTCCAAGACAAAAGATTTTAAGTATATAAGTAATCTTTTCAGGGGTCATGGTATACATGCTCTCTATTCAACCAGTTCCAGAGGGGTCACTATTATACTCAAAAAATGCCTTAATTATGATATTGTGAATAAAAAAAACTTGATAAAAATGGCAGATATGTAATGGTTATACTCAAATCTGGTAGTGGTATTTTCATTCTAAGTAGCATTTATGCTCCCAATGAAGATTATACAAATTTTTTCACAGATTCTTTTCATCACTTTAACAAATCTTTCTAAACCATACATCATAGGCAGTGAAAAGCAATCAAGATAGATCAAGAGGTTCAAAAGAATTTAAATCTGGCTCACTCAGGATTGTCAAAGAGTTTATAAGATCTGAAGTTGGTGAATCCATTTCAATATAACTACCCAACCTGGAAGAAGTTTTATTTTCTCCAGGGTTCATAATTCTTCTTCCAGGACTGACATTTTTTGTCTCAGAGGAGCTTGCATGTAAAATTATCAACATATAGTATGGTGCAATTAGGCTCTCAGATCATCCCCATTGTTTTTCTCAAAAAAGATCACTACAGAGTATAATCCGAGGGGTCAGTGTTGGAGATTTGATAATATGTTATTGATGCACAAAACATTTAAACATCAACTGAAAGATACTATACTGGGATTTCTTAACATAAATAATACAGGGAACATTGCAGTCATAACATTATGGTAAGTGTTGAAAGCATATTTAAGAGGCTGGATAACTTCCTACTCAGCATTAAAAAAAAAAGATGGCAGCAAAATTAGATAATCTAGAACATGATCTGTTAGTAGCAGAAGTTTCATTTAATCATTCCATTTCCAAAGCCAATTTACTTGAGACATTAAACATCAGAGAGGAATATACGAAGGAATTTGCATATAAAGTGGAGAAAGCTTTCGAAAGGTCAAAATCAAATTATCTTTTTCAGTTAAACCAGGCAAATTATTGGCATATCAAATAAAGTGTGAAAAAAATAGATCCGTCATTAATAACTCTAGACATGGGATAAATCACAAATAACCATTTGATGATAAATCGGAACTTTCCACAACTATTACGCCAAGCTATATGTGTCTGATATGTGTCCTGCAATAATGGATTGACTCCTTTTATTAATAGTCTGTCCCTAAGAGCATTTAATGAGACAGAGAAGAATATATTAAACAAACTTATAGATCTCTAAGAAATTTGACATGCTATACAAGACTTTAAAAATGGTATTGACCCAGACCCAAATGGATGCACCATATAATTTTACAAAACATTTGAAGACATCCTGCCCCTTCCTTCTTGATCTACTTAGAGATATAGAAAAGAGGTTAAGTTTACCACCCACTGTGAAGGATGTGATTATTACATTATTATTAAAAAAGATAAGGACCCGTTGAATTGAGGTTCATATAGACCTATCTCATTGGTGAACGCTGATTACAAAATTATAACCAACATTTTAGCAAATAGCCTTTGAGGACTGATACATGCTATTGTTCACCCTGACCAGACTGGCTTTATTTCAGGCTAACACCTTACATATAATATCAGGAAGACTCTGATATTATAGAAATTGCCAAGAATAAGAATACTGTGATTTTATCATTAGCTGCCGAGAAGGCATTTGACCATGTACACTGGGCTTTTTTAAAGGCCTGCCTGGCCAGGGTGACTATAGGTGACTGGTTCTTAAAATGGGTTAATATGATATATGACAAGCCAAATGCAAGAATTAAGACCAATGATAATATAGTGGATATCATTCAACTGTACAGGTGCATGAGGCAGGGTTGCCCTCTCTCACCCCTCCTGTTTGCTATCTTTAGTGAACCTATAGCAACAGCAGTTATACAGAATGAACACTTAAAAGGTATACAAGTGAAGGGAAAATAGTTTATTATATTGCTTTATGCAGACAATGCATTGATATATTGAAATGATCCTACTCTTACAAGTAAATTCTTCAACTTAATTGACTTGTTCAGTAGTTTATCAGGGTATAAAATCAACTGGGGATATCTGAATGTTTGTATTGGAAAGTAGTTGAAATTTATCCCCTTCCCTTGATTATTTAAAGGAGGCAAAAAGCAAGAAAGAAATAAGATATCTAGGAATAATGCTATCTGATGATTTAAGAAGAATCTTGGACTTAAATTACCCAAAATTAATTGATAATGTAAGGTTAGATTTGGAAAATGGGTTACTCTACTGTTGACTCTGTTAGGAAGAGTGAATACATTAAAGATGAATATTCCACCTAGACTCCTCTTTCTTTTTCATACGCTACATTACCTTTCACCTTAGGCAGACATTTCTTTTTCAGGTTAGATAAAATTGTCAGACAATTTTGCATGGCAGGGCAAGAGACCCAGAGTTTGTTTGTAGAAATTATATCCACCTTCACTGCAAAGAGGGCTAGTGCTTCCACATTTTAGGTTATATAGATGTACAATTAGAACAAACTGTAGATTGGTTTGCAAGGATTGACTATATAAATCTTTCATCCAGTTGGACTTGTGGAAAAAATGTTTTACACCATTTGATTCTTTAGATCATGCACTATATGTTAATTTGGCTAAAAATGATTGTTATAAGCATAGTCTAACAACCAAATCTACTTCTATTATATGGAAAGAGGCCCAATCTCTTTTAGGAAACAAGGAGTGTTTGTCACTCTTTTCCCCACTTCAATCAAATAATTATTTTAAGTTTTCTTATAAAATCAAAATCTTTCAAAGTTGGAGAAGGAAGGGACTTGTCTCTTTGGGCCAGTGATTCCAGAATGGCACTTTGAGATTGTTTGAGTCTCTTAGAGATGAAGTTGATCTTCCGGTAGGTAGTTTTCTAGGTTATTTACAGATCAACGATTTTATTAATAAAAAACTGCCAGATGGAGTCCTCTTACTAGCCTCCCCTCTGGAACTGTTATTAAGCATAAAGTATTGGCAAAAGTTTAGAAGCTTCTTTTAGAGGCAAATAAACCTAATCTGATGCAATTACAAAACTCTTGGCAAAAGGACCTCACAGAAGAAATCTACAGAGAAAAGTGAATAGAAATTATGAGTTCCCCAAATTAGATTCTAAAAATAGCAAACTAAAGCAAATTCAGTTCAACATAGTTCACATGCTTTATTTTATACCCTGTAAATTAAATAAATGTACTCCAAGTGTATCAGATCTTTGTCAACATTGTAATGAGGAGAAGGGCACAGTATTATATATGTTCATTTCATGCCACCTATTGAAAAACTATTGGGATAAAATCAGAGAAATTCTATTGAAGATTATTGAAAGGAACATCCCTTTTGATCCAGGGATTCTTCTGCTAGGGTTAGTTTCTTCTCTCCAAATTAGCATGGAATTGAGCTTCTTCATTTCACTAACATAAGGTATAGCAAGAAAAGTTATATTCTTATACTGGAGGGATACATCTCTGACAAACTATAAGGAATGGCTCACAATGCTTATAGAATGCATAAATAT
The DNA here is from genome assembly GCA_016271365.2 of Neoceratodus forsteri. Classification (NCBI taxonomy): domain Eukaryota; kingdom Metazoa; phylum Chordata; order Ceratodontiformes; family Ceratodontidae; genus Neoceratodus; species Neoceratodus forsteri. Next base: position 1,613,342,720 of record CM057452.1, read on the forward strand.
GGAAAGGATCTTTTATACAATTGTGTACTCTTCCCCTGGGTTTTTGTTTCCCAGGTGCATTACCTTGCACTTCTTAGCATTGAATCTAAGCTGCCATACATTTGACCATTTCTCTAACCTTGCCAAGTCCCTTCTTATCCTTTCCACCCCACCCTGTGCATCAACTCTGTTGCAGATCTTTGTGGCATCTGCAAAGAGACATACTTTTCCTTCCTTGACTGTGTCAAATGCCTTGCTAAAGTCTAGGTGGACATTTGACACAGTCCCACACAAAAGATTAATATACAAGTTAGCCAGCCTGGGAGTGGGTCCCAAGATGACAGCCTGGGTAAAGAATTGGCTCGAGAATAGGACACAGAGAGTAATAGTAAATGGAGTCCACTCAGAAGAAAGGAGGGTTACTAGTGGGGCACTGCTGGGTTCAGTATTAGGACCAGTCCTCTTCAATGTCTTTATAAGTGACATTGCAGAGGGACTGGAAGGAAAAGTATGTCTCTTTGCAGATGACACAAGGTTAGATGAATGGTCAAATGTATGGCAGCTTAGATTCAATGCTAAGAAGTGCAAGGTAATGCACCTGGGAAACAAAAACCCAGGGGAAGAGTACACAATGGGGGGTGAGATACTAACAACAACAAAAATGGAAAGGGACCTGGGAGGGCTGGGGGGATACTGGGATGCATAGGGAGAGGCATCACCAGTAGAAAACAGGAAGTTATTATCCCTCTGTACAGACAGCTGGTGAGACCCCATCTGGAGTACTGTGTGCAGTTCTGGAGACCCAATCTCCGTAAAGACATAGACAGGATGGAAGCTGTACAGAAGAGGGCAACTAAAATGGTGCAGGGTCTGCACGGAAGACATATGAAGAGGGCGAAAGGAGCTTAATATGTATAGCCTCGAGGAAAGGAGGGAGAGGGGGGACATGATAGAAACGTTCGAGTACCTTAAGGGAATCAACAAAGTCCAAGAGGGTAGCATCTTTCAAAAAAAGAGGTGTGCAAGAACAAGAGGGCACAATTTGAAGATGGGGGGTGGCTCAGAGGTAATTTAAGGAAGTATTTTTTCACAGAGAGGGTTGTGGATGCATGGAACGGCCTTCTGGAGGAGGTTGTGGAGTCAAAATCAGTGGTGGAATTCAAGCATGCATGGGACAGTCATAAGGCCATTCTAGGGGGTGGGGGTAGGAAGAAGTAGGCTGCTGGTTAACTAGGATCTGCAGCTTATCCAGTGGGTAGGGAAATGGGCAGACTGGGTGGGCCAGGTGGTCCTTATCTGCCATCAGGTTCTATGTTTCTATGTTATACAAGAGAAGGGAAGGAAGAAACATTTTTTTTTAAATATGGCACTCATTTATGTTATATATTCAAAATGGGGAATAAATTGTTCTATAATAAATAATGGGGCACAAAATAAAGTTAGACACTGCTTTCACCCATTTGTACAACAGTGCACTATGATACCAAGCATGGCTGAAAATTATTTGCCTAAAAATGGTTATTTGTCTGATTATGAAGAAAAAAAAAGATCAGATAAACTCTGACTGCACTTATATCAAGACCTAATGAGAAGATCAGGTCCAAGATGTGACTCTGCTGATGTTTACTAGAGGCAACAGCCTGTACAAGCCCCAGTGAATTCATCAGCTGGAGGAGCTGTTTACCAAGGGGTGATGTCTCATTGTTGATTCAGGCTTTGAACTCCCCCGGCACCAAAAGTCTGGAGTCATTCAATGCCTGATCGACAATGAAATCCACTAGTTCCTGCATAAAATCACCCTATACCCTGGTCGATGGTATATAAGAATGATCCTGCAACTAACACCTAGGGCACATCTAGCAGCAACACATTCAAAGGACTTGAAAGTTCCCATGGGGGTATGCAGTGAGTCCAAATGCAGATTTAAAACAAATGCAGCCCTACCCCAGTCCCACTTTGTGTAATGTACCACCAAATAACCAGGTGGGATAAATGCCTCCAGCACAGAGCCAGCTTCATCCCCCAACCAGGTCTTGGTAATACAAACAACGTCAGCCAAGGAACTGGCAATCAAATCATACATCACTGCTGTTTTATTCCTTAGTGACCTTGCATTATAAAGCATGGCCCAAATGGGAGGAGCAGAACTAGCCGGACTTGCTACTTCCTGCTTGTTAACATTAAGCGCAGTCCTAGGGAGGGGAACCAGGTATGGAGGCCCCTGTTCCTGGATCCATGTCCTCCTTGGGTGCCTCCTAGACCCAAACAACCCAATTGACCCCCCCCTTTAAAATTATACCCAGGACCTGCCCCGTGGCTATTGTACCACCTCCTGAGGATCCCTTAGGTTCATGGCCTTGCATTTTTTGGCATTGAATTTCAACTGTCAAACCTTAGTCCACCTCTCTAAACTTTGTAGATCCCTTTGCATCTTCCTGAACCCTTCATCATTATCTGCCCTAATGCAGAGGTTTGTGTCATCTGGAAAGAGACACAGTATGACCCGGATGCTCTCTCCAATGTCTCTGATGAACATATTGAAGAGAACAGGCTGCAGTACAGATCCCTTCAGCACCCTACTTGTGACCTCATTCTCTATCAATTTGACCCTGCGTACCACCATCCTCTGCTGCCTGTTTCTCCTTCAGTCAGTTTCCTATCCATCTAAGAATCGCATTTTAATGAGAGAGATGCATTATATTTTGGTAACTTAATGGGGACAAAGAGATTTGTTTCCAACTTCTCAGATATGACAAAGGGTACTGCTATTTTTATTAGAAACCAGCTTGGACATATATTAGAGAAATCTTTGATAGATGACATGGGGAGGTTTGTAATAACTGAACTTAGATTACAGTACGGGAAGCTTACTTTGTCCTCAATTTATGGTCCAAATCAGGATGACCCTGCCTTTTTTTCAAACTTATATTTAGAGTTAGCACAATTTGGCTCTGCTAGGATAATAGGGGGTTGACTTTAATCTTACCTTTTCCCTACTAGATAGAGCTCCACCAGCCATGGAAAGAAAGAAACAAGTGGTAGAAATGGTAAATAAAATGCATCAAGACTTGAATCTGGTAGACCCATTTAGGGTACTATATCCCAACTTGAAAAAATACTCTTACCACTCAAAGGCACATAAAACATTTTCAAGGTTAGATAATTTTTTATATCCCATAATGACCTATGCAGACCATGCCCCAGTACTTATGGAAATAGGCATGGGATATATGGGAAATAAAAACTTAGAACATGAAGACTGGATAATTCTATATGGATCTTTTCAGGCTTTAAGAAACAGATGCAAGAATAAATCCATTGGTACGGAATACATAATTCTGGTCAAGATATAGACATGAATATTCTTTGGGATGTAAATAAATCATATTTAAGGGGATGGGTCACTTCTCAAACAATTATAATGAAAAAAGCTCAGGATGCCAGACTGGTAAACCTAGAAAGGGAATTAGCATCAGTTGAAGCAGAGCATGCATGGTATAGGACAGCTCAAACAGAGATCAACTATTTATTAGTTAGAGATAAAGTAGAACAAATTATTCAGGAAAAAGCAGAAAAAAAGCTAAACGAGGCTGGAGCAAAATATTATTATTATTATGGTGAATTACCAAGTAAAATACTAGCTTACCAGATCCAAAGTAAAGTAAATAAAAATAAAATTCATAGTATTATAAAAGAAGAGGGGGCCCCTTCCTCAGAAGTATCAGACATACTGGGCACTTTTCAAGCTTTTAAAAAAAAAAACTATAAACTCCAGAGTGTCAAGTAGATGAGAAATAAATTCTGGATTACATAAATAAGCTAAATCTTTATAAAATCCCTGATCAAGAATTAGCTGAACTGAATAAGGAATTTACATCTGAAGAAATAGCTGAGGTAATTAAATCACTACCAAACAACAAAAGTCCAGGGCCAGATGTATTTGCATTTGAACTATATAAGAATTGACCAGAAATATGGATACCGAGGTTGGTGGAGTTGTACAATAGTTTTATAAAAACAGGAGCTCTACCAAGGTCTTTTAATGAAGCCGACATTGTTCTGATTCTTAAAGTCAAAGCTGAGGATTAATGTGGGTCATACAGACCCATATCCCTTCTTAATAGCGATTATAACATTTTCACAAAACTTTTGGCCAAGAAGCTAACTAAATTGTTCCGGCTCTAGTTCATCAAGACCAGGTAGGATTTGTTTTAGGTAGAAGACTTCAACATAACACTAGGAAAGCATTTAATGTTATAAATGCCTTTTTGAGAGCGGACACTGTACTGCTGTCTCTCGATGCTGAAAATGCCTTTGACAGAGTGCAGTGGCCTTTTCTCTTTGAGGTAATGAGAGGGTAAGGAATTAAAGGGAATTTAGAAACATGGATTAAAATGATTTAATATATGGATCATGAATTTGATAGTGTAGTAAAGCATGCAAAACATTTGCGGTAATAGTATCACTCCTGAAGTGATAATACCACACTTTGAGAATGACAATACTATCGTTCAGACCCCCTAATAGTATCGTTCCGGACCTGAACGATAGTATTATCACAGAAGCTCAACAGCGCATGCGTCACTCTCTCTGCCCATGTCTCTCAAGTGTGCCTTCCAATTGGCCATTTTTCCTGTGTGGGCAGGCAGAAAACTTTAAAAAACTTGGTGGACAGTTTCTCGCTAAGCGAGACAGTTTCTCATCAGAAATACTTTAGCCGTTTTTTTTTTTTCCCTTGACATCGCAAAAAGGGAAATATCTTCAGGATCTTGCCTTCCCAAACTCAGAAAAGGTAGGATGTGTGCATCAAACAAACAAAAGAAAAAAACCATCTCCAACAACGGACTGTGTATGTGTGACGGAGGGGGCGTAGGCGGGCGCACTGAGACACTGAAATGCTGCGGTGCTCAGCCAGTACGGACAAACTCCTCACAACACAAAATGAATCAGAAGAGATAAAAAAAACTTTCATCCATATAGTAAACAAAATAATGGACATGTCACTGGGCATTACAGGTACCATCTGCTTTGCTCTCGAGGCTCCTACATGTCCAGAACCTCTCGATGATATTACTCACCAGTAATGCCTAGAGACCTATCCATCATTCTCTTTTTATAGTACATCAAAGGCTAGGGTAAAGATGAGTGATTACCTTTTTTCCAATTGGCTAGAGGAACAGGCAGGGATGTCCCCTGTCCCCACTTCTGTTTGCCCTATTTCTGGAACCCCTAGCCATTCGGTTGAGATCCCATGCCCAGGAATTAGGAGTAAAGGGTAATTCTGAGCCAGTCTAGACAATGCTTTATGCAGATTATATACTATTGGCCCTAAATGACCCAGAAAGTACCTGTCCTAGGGTATGTGAGCTTTTAGAAGAGTTTGGCTCCCTCTCGGGCTATAAAGTAAACTGGTGTAAAAGTGAGATGCTTTATTTAGGACCTCCTGGCAGGATTACAAACCCTTCCATCAGACAAATGTTAAAAGACAAAATGAAATATCTAGGGGTCACTTTGGCAACTGATCCTAAAAGGACATTACAGTTAAACTATGATTCAGTCATAAGCAAGATTAAATTAGATTTAGCAACATGGCAGTTTCTCCCCCTAGTGCTGCTAGGCAGAATTAACATCCTAAAGATGAATATTTTGCCATGCCTACTCTTTCTTTTCCAGTCAATCCCTATAAGTCTCCCTAAGAAATTATTTTCAGACCTGGATAAAGTTGTGAGAAATTTCTTATAACAAGGCAACCCCCGGATAGCCTTACACAAATTATGCCAAAATAAAGTAGATGGGGGGTTTACCTGCCCAAATGTCTATCTATATTATTTGGCCACCCAGTTGGATGTCATATACTATTGGTGTCATGACCCTCTGAACTATTCTTTAGCAGGTAGTGGCCTGTAGGTAGAGAAAACAAAGGGAATGTCTTTGGTAAACACACTGATACTTAGTAAAGTAGAATCTTTGACGACCACTAAGACTACTATAGAAGAATGGTGCAGGGCAACTAAGATACTAGGAGGGGTGGGTGGGCTCTCTAAGCTGACACCCATTTATAATAATAGCTGCTTTAAACCATCCAAGCTGGATAACACTTTTAAAATATGGTACCTTAATAAAAATATAAGATCCATTGGAGGGTTTTATATAGGGAAAGACTTTATGTCTTTCACACAATTTCAGGTAAAATATGATATATCAACTACTCAATACTGGCAATATAACCAGGTGGAAAATGTTGTGTTTAAAAAGAATTGCAACTCTTTCCATCTATTTAATAACCCCTTGAAAACAGTTTTCGAGGAGTTGGAAACAAATAAGAACATTATTTCAAGGTTATATCAGAGCTTTCTACAAGAAGCTACTACCCAATGTCCTCAATAAGAGAAGCATGGGAGAGGGATCTTCATATCTCAATATCAGAGGTGGCATGAGTTGATTGTAGAAATCTTGATGCTACCCAGATCCGTAATAATAGGTTACTGCAGATTCATTTTAATATTTTACATAAAACATACCTTACACCTACTAGACTACATAAGATAGACATTTCTATCCCTGAGATCTGTCAAAGATATAAAAAGGCTAGGGGCACTTAATCCCATATGTTGGTGAAATGTGAAAAGCTTACATCACTCTGGACATATACCAGTATTTGGTCGTTAATAGAAAAACCATTGGAGTTGACATTTCCTTTTGATCCTGGAATTGCAATTTTTTGCTAGAGGATAGATCCATCAGACTGTCAAGGTAAATGGAAAACCCTTTGGAATACTGGCTCCTTGGTAGCCAGTAAGATAGTGCTGCAGCACTGGAAAGATACAGAGGCACCATCAAAGGATGAGTGGCAGGAGATAATGCGGAATATGGCAGACTGGATAGCTCAATATATGCCCTAGAAGATGCTTTGGATGTACATAACTTAATTTGGACTTCCTTTAGACAAAATTTGGGTAATCAGGCATCACACTGAATTTGGCCCCCAGATGTTATGATGGTGGTGATGATGCACCAAGTCTTCATGATCTCATAAAAGATTGAAGCACCCATGCTCTGAGTCATATCATCAAAGAAAAAAAAAGGAAAAAGTTTCCTGTCCATCTATCTCCCTAGCCGCACCCAGGTCGTTTAGCTTCTTAAGCAATCTTCTTTGTCTCATTAAGTCAAACGCCTTACTGAAATCAAAGTTGAGTAAATCCACAGCATGACCCTTATCTACTACTTTTGTTACTCTGTCAAAGAAAACTATCATGCTGGTCTGACAAGACCTCCCTGCTACAAACCAATGCTGTCTACTATCCTGTAGACCATTGATCTCTATGTAGTTCACAAGGTCCTCTTTGATTAGTGACTATCAGTTTACCCAGTACAGAGGTAAGACTGACAGATTTGAAATTTCCTGGTTTCTTCTTATTCCCGCCCCCCCCTACCCATTTAGTGGGACTCTGTCTGCTATTCTCCAGTCTTTCAAAACTACAGATGATGCTTACCGTGGAAAGGTATTGTGCTGAGGGTGTAAAGTTGACTGGCAGTGGGTTATAATACCTAAGAGCAAAATGTCCATTGGATGTCACTTTCTCAACTTGAGGGGCAGTAGTTTTCTTCTATTAGATGAGAACTCAAGCCCATATTTGTTTTATTAAACCTTATGTACTGAGTGATTTGTATAGCTTTTTGTGTATCTTCAGGATGTTCCTTGGTATTTCTGCACCACATGCCTAATGTTTAATTTTTCTGCTCAGTACATGATGGTTATCTAAACATTTAAAATTCACAAACCATGAGTTTACATACTTTTTTTTGAGTTACATTGTGTAACTTAATGCCTCTTGCTTGAAAAAAATGAGTAAGGGTCAGATTATTTTTAATAGTTATAACATCATTATTTAAGGTGTCAGCATGAATGTAAATAAAGAAATAAAATAAGGACACAGTATTTGTTATGATATTTGCATTGATATTTTCAGCAATGCAAAAATAAAGTGTAAATTACCAATACTATGACACCCTCTTGAACTAACATTCCAAAAAATGTGGGGCATTTGTGTAAATTTCTGTGCATAAAACCATGTAAATCCCATGCCATTTTCATAAAACCCTTTTGAGAGTGTAGAATGTGGTTGTGAATATAGCAAAAGAAAGAAATGTAGGGATCGCTATGCTGCTTTTGGCTGTATCTGCTTTAAGTACATCAGTTTCAGAGCTGGTTTAAGTTTAAGTTTATTGATTCGGAAAATACCTTTGAGCCCAAGCTCTTTTACAAAGGTTCCACGTCAGTGACAAGACAAGGTACAAACTAGTTATTGTAAAAAAGGAAACATAGGGTAAGACAACACCACGATTTAACAAATGAGCATAGACAATTGTGGATTACAGGTTAGGAAGGTAGGATACAATGGCACAGTTATAAGCCAGAGACTAGTACAGCCCCAGGGAGCCTTGTCATTGGGAGTGGGGGTATGTGGATGGCCTTCAAGGTTAGAGGAAGTTGTGAAGTAGAGGTTGGGAGTTAGGCATAGGCAGGGGGAGCCTTGCCTTAGTAAAGGTAGCCAGGAAGGTGTGGGACAGGAGGAGCACGCTGCAGCAATCATAAATTAGCAGTGGATTGAGAGGCTGGGGATTAATTGCAGGAGCTTTTAGAGGTTGTAATAAGATGTTGTTTGAGGTTAGTTTTAAAATTGGCTAGACAATTAGTGACAAGGAGGTGCTCGGGTAATTCATTCAGCCACATAGGGGCACGGTAAGCAAATGCCCATTGCCCGAGTGAGGAACTTCGGAAGGGAATGGTCAGGGCCCCTCTTGACCTCCCCCTAGTGGCCTGTAGCATGTTTGCAGCCACTAGCAGATTGCCAATGCAAGGTGGTGTTTTCCCCATTAGCGCTTTCTTCCCAAGTATGCACGTCTGCTGTATGACCTTGTTTTTTAGGGATAGCCAGTTAGTGAGCTCATAACCTAAGGCTAATCTGCAGGCCTTGTTTAGGGCCACCTGGACCAGTTTCAATGCGGTATCCATTGTTGCCCCATATATCACTAATCCATAGTCGATACGTGATAATATGGAGCTGTGAACTGCAAGGTGGAGGGCCTCAGGGGATAAGTGTTTTTTATGCCTATAAAGGACACCAATCTTGGTGTTGACTGTCTTGACCAGGGAGTTGATATGTTGGGAAAATGTAAGGGTTTCACCCAGTGTTATCCCCAGATACTTGAATGTGCAGACCTGCTCCAGGGGCTCCCTGCAAGAGTTTGAAATGATGAGAGGGTTTTGATTGATTTTTTTGTGTGTACTGGTATAAAGCATGGCCTTGGTCTTTTTATAATTCAGAAGCAACTTATGTCTGCAGAACCAGTTCTCTGATATGGAGAAGGATGCCTGAAGCTCATGTTGCAGATTAGAAAGGGATGTGCTGCTTCCCGTGAGCACAGCATCGTCGGCGTAGAGTATCAGTTTGGTATTGCTTTCAGCGGGGAGGTCATTTAGAAAGATACTGAAGAGTAGGGGCCCAAGAATTGACCCTTGGGGCACCCCCAGTGATATCTCTCTTGCACAGGAAACTGTATGTCCAATTTTGACAGATTGAGTTCTGTCTGTAAGGTAGTCTTGGAACCAACATAGTGCACTAGGTGCCACTCCCAAGTTTGACAATTTGGTCAGTAACAGGGGGTGATTGACTATTTTGAAGGCTTTGGTGAGGTCTAGGAAGATAGACCCCATCAGTTTGCCTTCATCCAAGGCCTTGTGTACATAGTTTGTAAAGTCCAGCAGAGCTGTGGTTGTGCTGTGGTTTTGTCTGAAACCATGCTGGTTAGGGCAGAGTAAGTTATATTTGTTGAGGTAGTCTATGAGCTGGCCAGCCACAATCTTTTCCAGGTCTTTGGACAGCGGAGAGAGTATTGAGATGGGCCTATAATTGGCAACCAAGGATTTGTCACCACTCTTATGCACAGGTGTTACTAGGGCCTGCTTCCATACCACTGGGAATTGAGCAAGAGTAAGTGATTTGTTGAACAGCCAGGTAATGGGTACTATGAGGACGTCCAAGGTGAGGGATAGCAGTTTCATGTCGATCCCATCACTACCCTGTCTTGTCTTGCCCAGCACTTTTCTGACCTTAGCTAGGGTCTCCTTCACAGTCACCCTTTTAAGGTAGAAGGGTGGGTGAGGGTGTTTGGAGAGTCTGCTGTTGGTCTGGCTCTGCTCATGGTGGAAGTATGCTGGTGGTAGTACTGCAGTGAGATCAAGTGAAGGCCATGTTGAAGGCCTCTCCTATGGTTAGGGGGTCTGTGATGTGATTGTTACTGGTGTTAAGTAGACGGCGATGCATCTTGTCCTCATTGCCAAGGATTCCCTTGATGCTATCCCAGAACCTTTTACCATCTCCCCAGGAGTTAGCAAGCTGTGCTTTGTGATAGTTGGCTTTGGCGAGCCAGATTAGTTTAGTGCAGCGATTTCTGGACGCCCTGTAACACTGGTAGTCATTACTGTTACCTGTGTTTCTTGCCTTCTCCCAGAGTGAATCCCTTTCATTCATATGTGAGTGTAGTTCTCCATTTATCCACCCATTGATCTGCCCTTTAATTTTCCTCTTAGTGAGGGGGGCAAAGATATCACATATGCTGTTGAAGCCGTTTGTGAAGTAGATAAGGGCCCGGTTTAGGGATGAGGCCTGGCTGTTTGGGGTCCAATCATGGAGGGCCAATGCTGATCTGAGGGCACCAAGCATCCCCTTTCTCAGGACCCTGCTTATTACAAGGTTGGGAGGGCTTTTGGTGAATTTGTTTGACCACAGCAATGTGATAGGGGAGTGGTCACTTAGCGTGTCAGGCAGAACCTTAACCTCGGTGATTCGAGATGATGATCTTGCAAGTATCCAGTCAAGAAGGCTGCTGCTACCAGTCTTATAGTTCTGTCTGGTAGAGTGGGAGACTAGTTGTGACATATTGAAAGGTGGCAATTATGTCCCTAACCAGTGCAGCCTCCTTCTCATTCCAATTTATATTAAAATCACCAGTAATCAATTGCTCCATTCCATGAGGGAAAATGCCTATGACTTCCATCACTTTGGTAAGACCTGCAGTGGCTCCCTTTGGGGGTAGATATACTGATGCAAGGATTAGGGATTTGCCATTCTGCCCGATCTGTGCTTTTAGTATTAATATCTCATGGTCATCAGCCACCCTGGTTTCAGGGAGAACAGTACACCGTAGAGAGTCCTTAGCATAGATAATGCACCCCCCTCCTCTTTTTCCTGTTCTATCAAGCCTATAGATTTGGTAGCCAGACATGGCAATTTCACTGTCTTTGATTCTACCAGTCAGCCAGGTTTCTGTTAGGCAGAGGACATCCGGGGTATGGAGGGCCATCCAAGCCTGCAGCTGCACAAATTTTGAAGTTAGGCTGCAGATGTTAAGGGAGGCAATTTTTAGCTCAGGGGTCTTACGCACACCAGTACCCATTGTAGTGACTGGGCCTGGGTTTGAGTGTATGTTGCTGGAGATTAGCAGAAGCATAAGGATGATCTTCCTAGCCAAGAGGTTCAAACTGTGGTTAGACCTCACCTTCCGTCGTCTATGCTTCTGATGTTGCAGACAGCTGGATACCGGTTTGATCTTGTGAGTAAGGCTAATCATTACAACCCTATGTTAGGGTTGTTCGCCAGTCTTCCCTCATGTGGGAGATTGTGACGTGCAGAATTCTGCACCCAGCTGGCTGTGGTGTGTTCCGATGAAGCATGGTAGCTAAATCAATGCTCAGAAGAGGATCACGTGATGGCAGTTGTGGCCTGGAAGGACAAAGTAACTGAAAATCCTAATAAATATTAAATATCCCAGAAAGGTAGTTAAACAATACAAAAGTATATACAAATTGACAAAGACATTACTATAAAATAAAGTAACCCTAGGCTGACACATGAGTACATAGAGCTTCATGAAAGATGCCAACAGCTATAACTGTGGGGGCTTGTTTTCTCCTAGCCATCCTATTTAGATCCTTAGACGGACATAACATAACAGGGTAAATAACTAATCTAATGAGGCCGGCCCAGTGGCATGGAAGTCTGAGGCTCCAGCCCCTCACCTGCCACCACATCAGAGACTGTGGTTTGGGAAGTGAATTGGGTTGCTGTGGATCACTTGGGGGAAGGTATTGAACATCCCAGAGACTGCTCTCCTCTCTTGGGGAAGGGGCAGCAAGCCATCTTGGCCTTTGCCACCAGTTGGAGGCATGGTTTTAAAGCACGCACAAGCAACTTCGTGGAAGAGGCTGTGATTTCATAGTGTTTGCATGCCTCCACATGTATGCACTTACACTGCCATGGCAGGAATGGGGAGAAAAAGGAGAATGGGGCCCACATGGTACATGATGCCCCGTGCATCTCTTCCAACCTGCCTCACCACCTGGGGCCTCTGGATCTGTACTCTGTGGATGTCGGACAGCCCTCCATCCTCTAGCCCCACCAAGGGGGCAAACTGAGGAGGATGTAGCTCCAATTAAGGTCCAGGGGAGGTGGGTGCCAGCCAGGGTGAGAGGGTGACAGGATCTAACAATAGTTCCATACATACTGTACATGAAGGTACTTGTGTCAGTAAATAGCCTTAACATGTTTTTAGGTCTATCAGAAAATTGCAAACCTGAAACAACAGGAAACATCTCTAAGGACAGCTTTCTGTCAACCATCAGCTGCATTTAAAGAGCAGCTGTGATTTGTAACAAGCAGTAACAATGCTCAACAAGGAGCACCTACTGTTAAGAAGCAGCTGCAGTGCTGAAACTTTTGCTTGGCAGCAGCAGCTTTTAAGATCACCAGCAGCGTTTAAGGATTAGCAGCCAAGATAAGTATTAAACCTGGATGATTAGTGAGAGAGTTTTGAACCAATACAGTAGTTTATGTAAGCAATAAGACATGATAGGATGTGGGTTTCTTTTGCTAAACCACACCCCAAGATGCGTTGTGGGGCACAAGGTGCTTGCCTTCAACCACCTTGATGCGTGGATCAGGAAAAGAAACCCACTCCCTGGAGCATAATATTACACTAATAAAATGGCTAGAGTCCAACAACCTGGTACTCAGTGGATTCAAAACTCAAGTAATGTAATTTGGCTCTCAGGTGTGTAGATCATCCTGCCCTCACCCCCTGGACATTCATTGTCTAAATGGCTCCCCACTTACTGTTGTTGAGGAGTTTAAGTATTTAGGAAACACACTCTACCCTGGTCTTGACTTTCACCTTCACATATCAAACCAAAGAAAGGCAGCAAATAACCACATCAGCCTAGCATATTGTTTCAAACATCTCACCCCCAATGCCTGCTTGGCCATTGCCCATGGCATTCTCCTCCCCTGCCTACAATACGGCTCAGTCCTCCTGACCAACACCCCCTCAACTTACTTGCACAAGTGAGATGTCACCTACAATAATATCTGCTTAATCCATTCCTCACATCCTGTATGTCTCTATTTTCTAGTCAAATATTTTATCTACCTAACATATCTTCCTATCACACATTGCTATTTGCCTTACATTAGTGTACTTGTTCTATTCTTATTGTTCATCACTTTGATTATTAGTTGCCGTGATCATTCCTAACTCTATTTGCCCCGTAACACTTCATTTTAAGTGTCCTTAACTACACTGAAATTACTGTATAACTACAATGTAACTACTTGTAGCTACTATGTAACTTCTGTGTAGTTACAGTACATGTAACTACAATGGAGTTTGCCCATTAAGGGGCAGACCAAGCTGTCCTGCTGAACCCCTCCCCTTGAGACAGAGATGGTTTGCTCAGAGGTGAGGAGGTAGAGGGGGAAGGGGGAAGGGGGAGAGTCATAGGACAAGAGAAATGATAAGGATAGGTGGGAAAAAGAAGGAGGGGCAGAAATTACAGGGAAAAAAGGGACAGCACAGAGGAACACAGCCACTTTTGCTGAAGTTTTTGTGGGTTTCAAAATCACTAGAACTACAGCACATCAGATTGGCTAATTTTTGTTTTGGGGATCTGAGTGGACTTTTTTCACCAGACTGAGAAAGGTTTGTGTACCTGGAGTTATTGCAGGTGAGCTAAAAAAGAGATGAGAGTGCATAGTATGTATCAGTTGTATAGGAGAAAGAGTGTGTTATGAGCGCAGTAGAAGCATGGTATAAGAGATGGGGTTTGTGTGGAGTTGTCCTAGCAGTTGCTTTAATGAAAAAAGTGCATAACTCAAGGCACAGAGAATTCAGGATGTTTTTTATTAAGCGTTTCAACCAGAATCGAGAGGACACATGCGCCGTGTATGGGCGATGAGATGCAAACAACCGTGGCTGAAAGGAATGGTGTGGGAAGAGAGGTTGAGAGAACAGCTAAGCATGGCCAGAACGGAGCTACTGGGGTTTGTTGGTGCTTCGGCAATGGCAAGAGTAAAATGGTTGGAGAGCTAGTTGGGGACGGGGGGGGTAGCTGAGGCCCTGCCCAGTACCAGCAGGAGGAGGTGAAGGAAAAGGCCAGAAGTGAGTGGAGAGATACGGAGGGAGATTCAAACAGGGGAAGATGGGCTAAAAAACCCATATCAGGAGGGGCCTAGTGCGGGAGGCCACGTGGTGCAGAAATGGCATCTGACATCACACAGCGTGGCCACAGGGAAGAAAGGCACAGTTTTTGGCAACAACTTTGGAGTTTTTTCCCCCGCAGTGACAGGTGAGCTTACCAGCAAGAGAATTAACTGAATTTTGCACTGTTTAAAAAAAAAAAAAGAAGAAGAAGAAAGTTTGCTACACATTGTGGGGGCTGATTGGGTTATGGATGGGGTGAGATAGTCCAGCTTTCCACCCCTCGGGCGCTTGACTGTGTGCTGGCCACTTTTTCCAATATACTGTAATGGACAATTTGAGGAATAATTCAGAAATGAAAATGGGGGGGACCAGTGGAAGCCACAGGGCCAGGCTGAGGCGGGTGATGTCACGACACGTGGGAAAAGGACACACAGACTTTGTGGATGATAGGGAGTGTCCACAGGATGGGGTTTGAGGTTTTTCGCTGGAAAAGAGTGTTGTAACAAACAGAAAGGTTGGATACAAGGAGGGGAGGCAAGCGGGAGAGAGTGGGGATGGGGTTCTGCTGTGACATGGGTGGGAAACTGGGGGCTGCAAAAAAGTGGAGCAGCATATCAGAATGGAAAAGGCATGGCTGTCATGGTGGTATGAGGTTCTGAGTGGCATTAACAGAGGTATTTTTTCAGTTTTATCCACAGTTTGGGGTAGGCATTTCCAAGAAGGATGGCACCAAAGAAGAATAGACCTTTAAAGGAGCAGGCCTATAAGGCGATTATGGAGTTGGCAGAGAAGGCCAACATGATGTGGCAGCTGGTGGAGGGGGAGGAACCGGGGAGGTCGGGGGAAAAGAGGAAAGAGGAAAAAGGAAAGGGGATGATGGGAAACAACCAACTGGGAGGTCTCACAGTCCCAAAAGGATGCAGCCTTCACCGGTGGGACCTCCTCCGGCGGGCAGTCCAGTACCAACGCAACCCTGTGTACTGGAGCCATTAGTACCTTCCCCAGAGCCGGTTGAGGTTCCAACACCAGAACCTAGACTGGAGCCTCCAGGTGTAGTTGTCCCACTGCTCCCAATTCCTCAGCCAGTTGTCTCACCACACGAACCCAGATGAGCTCATCCAAGTGACACCAGGCCACAAGGAGCAGACAGGCCAGCAGGTAGTGTATCAGGTTCCGTGGGTGATAGCATCAAGGACTACATCAGTCAGATTATAGCTGCTCTTGGGACAGGTGGGTTAGGACAGATGAAAACTGCACTGGCAGAGATCAGGTCTGACAAGGAAACACTGGTGGGGGGGGGGAGTGGCTGAAGGGATAGGAAAGGGACGAGGGAAATAGGATCCCCAGGTATGAGAATAGGGGAGCACGTGCCACTGGCCACGAAAGAAAAAATATGGAAAGGGGAATATGTACACATAATTTGCCTTGGTGAGTAGGGAGGCAGCAGCCAAATGTGAGGAGACAGAGAGTATAGGGAAGAGTGAGATGGCAGCAGCCGTGGTTTTATTAGGTAAGAAGGAGGAAGATAAATTCACAAAAGGAAAGATGTGGGATGGGTGGTTCATGGGGTTTGCCACATATTTGGCCATAGTTATGGAGAAGAAGCCAGAGTTGGGCATCCCACTCATTACGTACTCCTTGATTATATGGAGGGCGAAGGCAAAAGGGGGGTGGGGTGGATATATTATGAAGAGTTATTTCGCCAAAGGATGGCAACATATGGGGATGTGAGATGGGACACAAAACAGCTAGACTTGTGGATGGATTATGTTACTGACCAATCCACTCTGGAAGGGGAAATGGGAAGGGGGAGCTACCCCAGAAGTGTTGCTGGGGATATAACAGAGCATTTTGTTCATGGCTTCAATGTCACTTCCGACACGCATGCGTGAGATGTGAGGGGTCCCACCCAGCGTCCTGATGCAGGAGCACATGGTCCCAAGGGGCCCAGGTGGGAGGAGCACAGGGTACAGGCCAGCAGCCTTTTCGGGAGGGGCCAGGTTACCAGGGCCAGCCATGGAATAGAGGGCAGAGAGGCAGGGGTTATGGGGCAGGGGGACCCAGTCTTATTGAGGAGAGGAAGGCAAGAAAAACAGACCGGGGGGTTAGGAAGTTGTGGGATATGGGGGGTACAAGGGGAAGGAAGCAATTTAGGGTGGCAAAACCCTCCATTAAGATAGAGGTCTGGGAGTAGTGACTCAAAGGGTATCCAGATAGCAAGACGGTGGACGGTATTAAACAGGGCTTTAGAACAGGTTTACTGTTACAGTACAAGGTGCAAGACAGGTGAGAGAGGCTCACAACTTGGGGTCAGTCAGGGAAAAAGAAGACATTTTGAGAAGAAAGATAGAGAAAGAAAAAGCTGCAGGAAGAGTGGATGGATCATACCCGGTCCCTCCTTTGGGCAACCTGAGAATATCCCCTTTGGGTTTGGTCCCCAAAAAACAGGAAGGGGAGTACAAGGTGAGTCACCAGTGTCAGTGGCTCAGTAGGTAGTACACTCGCTTCTGAGGCCGGGACATCAGAGGGCTGTGGGTTCAGTTCCCACATCTGGCACTTGGGTTAATATCCCAATACTGACACTATAGTGCAGCATGAGAGGGGTGCTGCACTTCTGAGGTGCTGTCTTTTGGATGAGACGTTAAACCGAGGTCCCATCTGCCTGGATTGGTGGTAGTTCAGGTGGATGTTAAAAGATCCCATGGCACTTATCGAAAGGAGTAGGGGAATTTTTTCATTGAAATCAGAAACAAAATCAAAACCAAAACATATACAAGTCAGTATTACATCATACAAAAACATACAATAAAAAGGAAAATGAAACCAAAATTAAGTATTTGGTGCATACAAAAGAACCTAACAAAAGAAAAGTTTTATAACCTATCCCTCCTCCTCCCCACTTATAAGAGTAGGGGAAAGTTTTAACTCAAGAAACTGTAAAAACAAAAGAAAAAATCACACAAAATAGTATTCCTTCATACAAAAATCAGAGAAAAAAAAGAAGAAACAAAAAGAAACAGTAATAAGTAGAACGGCATGCATGTACATCAATCATACATCATCCATTTTGGTATTTAAACACCCCTTCCATTCCTACTTACAAGTAAGGGGATATTTTATTTAGAAAAACAAACCCTTAAAAAAAATGTATTATAAATAATATTTCCTCATACAGAAGAAAAGTGTAAGTCATAACAAACAAGTAGTACACTCATAACTAATCTAAAACAGGCTTTCTAATCACAATATAATACAAGAAAACCAGAAAATATGAGTCAGTATAACAATCAAAATCCAAATAATAACGTTCATAAGTCTAGATTTTAATACAATAATCTGAGATCCCCCAGAAAATAGATATGAAACGTGTGATAACTCGATAGAACAGAAAGCTGGGAAAGAAAAAAAACAAAAGGAGACATAAACCCATATTCCATAACTATCAGCCTGTGTCTAACCAGGACATATGCCTCCACCATAAATTGTAAAGGTCAGGTGAGGCTATATTTTGCTCAAAAGAGCGCCATCAAGAGATCTCTCTCCGAACTGTATTAAAAACTTGGGCACTGGACAGTACCTTCTGCCTTAGGGTCAGTACACAACGGATTTGCCATAACCGAAATTTTACATATCCGATGAACAACAGTATCATCCTGGAGTCAAATTTAACCCATGACACCGGAAGACTACCCCTAACCCAAATTTCCTGGTCTATTACCCCGAAAGGACCAGAAGGCCAAGACGTGTGAAAAAGAGTCCAAAATTCTACAGCATAAGGACATTCCACAAACAAATGTTACATGGTTTCGACTACCTCGGGACAAGTGGAGACTCTTGGACAGGTACGATCTACCATACCCTTGTGCTTCATATTCCCTTTTACCCCCAATTTTTGATGTGTGCAGAGCCAGAGAAAATCCCACATATAGGCTGGGATTCGAGGGCTATGAAGAAAACATGACAGAGCCTCCCTTCTCACAGGAGGATGCTCTGTAAACCATGGGTCCTCGTAAAACCATGTTGTCATCAGCCAGTCATACACTGCCTTTTGCGATCCTGTATTAAGATGTCTATGGGACAGTTTCCAAACTTTAATCTTACCCACCACATCTTTCCAAAAATTTGCCAGCAAGGAAATTCTAACTTGTTTGGGGAGAAAATCCAAAGAGTCCCACACCATCAATAAAGGCCCAAACTCATCTACTACCCATGGGCTCCATAACCCTAATTTATTATGCAAGATAAGGACAATATTATGAAAAAGAAAGGTAACATAAAAAAAGGCCACAGGGTTGATCATTTCCAACCCTCCCTGAGCTATGGGTAGATAGGTAATACCCCTCTTAATAGGGTTTAATCTACTCCCCATAGGCATTGGAAAAAGACACTATAAACAGTGGTTTCCAGGGCTTTTGGGGGGGGGGAACTGCAGACAAAAATAAAAATACTGGTAACAAATGTGATTTAATCATGTAAATCCTTCTACGTTTTGACATACGCCAGGTGTTCCACTTCGTTACCAGCACCTGTGCGGATTGAAGCTTTAAGTCCCAATTATAAAACTGTGGATCAGGACCACCAAAAAATATGCCCAGGATTTTGGTGTAACCAGTCACTACCAGAAACTGCCAGATAGAGGCATCATTATCACTGATGACCTAAAATCATCCAAGCAGACCTCTAAAGCAGTAGGTAAGGCTAGGGGGGTGTTAGGGTGTATTAGTAGGGGTATCACAAGTCGTAAGAGGGAGGTAATAATCCCTCTGTACAAGACATTGGTTAGGCCCCATCTGGAGTACTGCGTGCAGTATTGGAGGCCACACCTTCACAAGGACATTAACCAAATTGAGGCAGTCCAGAGAAGGGCAACCAAAATGGTGCAGGGACTGCATCAGAAGACATATGAGGACAGATTAACGGAGCTCAATATGTATACCCTTGAGCAAAGGAGGGAGAGAGGTGATATGATCGAGACATTTAAACACCTTAAGGGCATAAACAAGGTGAAAGAGTCTAACATGTTTAAATATAAGAAAATAGCAGGACAAGAGGACACAGCATGAGATTAGAGGAGGCCGATTAAGGGGAATGTGAGGAAATTCTTTTCACAGAAAGGGTGGTGGATGCATGGAATGGCTTACCACAAGAAGTGGTGGCTATGAATACAGTGCAGGGCTTCAAACAGGCATGGGATAGGCATAAGGGAGCAATACAAATGACTATGAATAGATAGGTCACTGACAGAGCAAAGGCCGATGGCACATTTATAAGGTAGAAAAAGAAATGGGCCGACTGGATGGGCCTTGCGGTCCTTATCTGCCGTCAACTTCTATGTTTCTATGTTTCTATGTTACTGCACCCTCACACCCCAATGGTAATATGCAGCATTTACCATGATTCACTACAAAGCCAGTAAACTCTGAAAAGAATCGTACTGCCTCCTGAGCCAACAGAGCTAAGGCTTTGACAGCCAATACCAGACAAAGGTCATCAGCATAAGCCATCGTTTTTATCTGTGTGTCCTAACTACTCACAGAAAGGCCCATAATATCATTCATCTTATACATTCTATGGAGTGGGGGGTCTAAGTACAATAAGTACAAAAGAGGACTAAGAGGACAGCCCTGTCGCATCCCTCTGCCAACCGGAATCTTAACCCTTGTCCACCCATTCATAACAGGCAGTAAACAAATGCTTTTATAGCAAGTTTTTAACCAAAAAATGAACTGATCAGGAAACCCATAACTCTGAAGAACAGCCCATATATATAGGCATATTCTATCCTATCGAAAGCCTTAGACTGATCCAGACTCACCAGATTCCCAGCAACTCTTGGGTACTACCTTTATGCAGAATCTCCTGTATAAGAATCAGGGCCTCTTGTATCTTCCTCAGGGGTACCCCACTAAACTGTGGGGGGTGAATGATTGAATCCAGTGCACCCACCAATCTATTGCCCACCACCTTCATTAATATTTTACTATCAGTGTTGAGGAGAGTTATGGGTCACCAGTTCCTCAGGTCCTCTCTATCACCATCCTTAAATAAAAGTACTAATACCCCCTCATACATACTAGCCGGTAAAGTACCCAAGCTTAATGCTCTATTCAAGAAAGCCACCAGTTCTTCCCCTAAAGTTTCCAAATTGCTTTATAGATGGCATGAGGTAGTCCATCAGTGCCAGGAGAGGTACCCGTAGAAAGGGACCAAATAACCTGTCTCAGTTCTAATACTGAAATAGGGTCAATCAAAATATTTCCTAGCTCCTCAGCAATACTAGGAAGAGAGCAATCCTTCAACCACTGTCTCATAGCATCATGTGGCAAATTTTCACTTGTGAAAACATTAGTCAAATACCGGCAGATTTCTGCCAGCATGGCAGAATTATCAGTCACAGCATTACCATCAACCAAGTGCAGGAACACCATAGTTTGCTGTTCCTGAACCTGGCAAGGGTATCAAAAGGGGTAGTGTTATGTTTTTTGCCAAATAACTGATGACGCTATTGTTTAACTACCCCCTTCATCATCTCCTGCTGTAGGACAGTTATCCTATCCTTTAGAGCCTTAATGGCCGTTTGACCACACACTTACCCATTATAATGCCAAGTAGTTAAAAGATGCAGTTTAGATCTTAAACACCATAGTGTGTTATGTTTAAAGGTTCCATTAAGTCTCCCCACAGACTGAAAATTTATTTATTTAGCTTTTGTTGACCGGGTAAGTGCACTAGACAATTTCTGACTATTTTCAGGCACGACCCAGGGGAGGGGGGATACAGATGAATGCCAACTGACCTTGAACCAGATTAAGCTGTTGGTGGTATTTTTAGTGAATGAGGGAAATTTGGCCAGGACACCGGGGAAATTCCCCTACTCTTTTCGAGAAGTGCCATGGGATCTTTAACATCCACCTATCCAGGCAGATGGGACCTCGGTTTAACATCTCATCCGAAAGACAGCACCTCAACAGTGCAGCACCCCTCTCATGCTGCACTATAGTGTCAGTACTGGGATATTAACCCAAGTGCCAGATGTGGGAACTGAACCCACAGCCCTATGATCTCCCGGCCTCAGAGGCGAGTGTGCTACCTACTGAGCCACTGACACTTTTTAAAATAGGAGTGAAACTCCTTTTTTGAGTCTTCCCACCATTCATTTGTATCCTCATATAGGAACAAAACTGATTCCCTTGCTTCCAGAACATTTTGAAAGCCTTCCTGAATAAGAGGCAAATCTAGCAAGGAAATATTCAATTGCCATACTCCTGGGCTACATCTTTGTTCAGGGAGGCTTCCTACCAACAGGACTAACATTCAATGGTCAGAGGTTGCTGCATCAACTACTACAGCTTCCTGAACACAAAGAAAAGCAGATATAAAAAAATAATAAATTCTGGAAGTACGGGGACCACAAGCATAAGTATGTAGACCCATTGGAAATAACGAACCAAAAACATCAGATAAATCTACATCAGAAATAACATTCTGTAAACAAGAAAGATCACAATATTGTTTTTTCCCTGAAAGGCCACATCCTGGCTGAGGGAGAGAACAAAAAATCACCAGCATGGTAGTAAATAAAAAGGGCTGTATGGTACGAAAAAGCCTTACCCTGTCATATTTCAATTGAGGAGCATATACATTCACTAAATGCAAAGGTAAACCCTTCCATAAAATATCCGACAACACAGCCCTACCTTCCACAACCTCTAAGTGTCTGAGTACTTTGACCTGTGAAAAAAAACAAATCCCCACCCCAGAACAAGACAACGTACCTTGAGACCAATAACTGGCACCCCATATCCAGCCAACCAAGGCTGCATCTATAAGAGTTGGAGAATGTAGGCGAACATCCTGCAGAAACAGACAATCCAAGTCTGACTTTAAAAAAAAGACCATAAGTAGCTATTCTTTTAAACTCAGACTGGATGCTGGTCACATTCAGAGATGCCAGTCAAAAACGATACCTAGGGAAAGCTATAGGGGGATTAAAAATGATCACTTCACTTTACTTGAGGCTCAGGTAATCCTACCACTGACTTTAGAAGCTGGATTGCAATCAACCACCCTACTTGAGTCCAAAAGATCCCCTACTTGATATTGACTCTCCATAGGTGTTGAAATCTCTTCTTCCATATCAGTGGGGATATCCTGAAGAACTTCATAAGGATTCTTATCCTCCAAGGGTTCTATCAACCATTTAGAGGCTTTGGGCTTAGGGCCTCGTCCTCTCTTATTGCGGACCACAGAAAAGTCCTAGGAAATAGAAGATTGATCGAGGGGGACCATCACCTCTTGTGAGACAGTCTGGGCTGGTTCAGGAACAGAGGTAGTAGTCAACTGAACCGTGGGGGGGGGTCCTTTATCAGGCACCTTTGATGTCCTCCTGTCCAAGGGAGGTCTAGGGCCAGTAAATACCAAGGGGGCAGTTGCTTCCTTAATATAATAATCTTGAACCCCAAAGTCAGCATTCTCAGTGTTTCTAGCCACCCAAGGGCAATCAGTGAACACATGTCCGATATCGTCACAAAGATTGCACTTGGGTTCCTGAAAACAATGTGCGCCGACATGTCCCAGGTCCCCACAGTGAGTACAGTTAAGCACTACACAAGTCGTACTAATGTGTCTGTGAGATCCACATTTAAAACACATCCTGGGCTGGCCAGGGTAGAACAAAAAGCCCTTATCTCAACCTATAAAAAAGCAATTTGGCAAATGAATAATATCTTGGTCAGACTGTTGCAACTTAAGCGTGTCAGTGTGGCTCAGTTGGTAGCACATCCACCTCTGGACCAGAAGGTTGTGGGTTCTAGTCCCACATTGGGATAGACTTGCACTTAAAAATCACTGGCATCCGAGTGCAGTATTGGGGGGTTCTGTACTGCTGGGGTGTGCCGTCCTTCAGATGAGACGTTAAACCGAGGTCCCTTCTGCCCGTCCTGGTGGGTGTCCAGGTGGAAGTAAAAGAACCCAGGGTACTCTTCATAAAGAGCAGGGAACATTCCTGGTGTCCTGGCCAACATTCCCCTTCCCATAAACCAGTTCATGCAATTATCCAGGCTGTGTGTGGGTGATGATGTGCGATATGGCCGCCACCACACATTCAGTCACTTCACTACTGGTCTAGCATTGCTTGTAAAGTGCTTTGGGATACTGTGTATGAAAAGCGCTATATAAATGCTGATTCTTTTTCTTCTTAATTTTAAATTTCCAACCCCCAGTCCAGAACCCCTCATCGTCCAGTATAGGAGCTGGGTTCCTCTGAATGGTACACCTTTTTTCCAGCCAATAAACAATATCTGTAACATTCACTCTCTCATTTCGAACAAGTATAGTAATAACTCAAAAGAGTTGTTTAGTCAAGGGTATCACAAGAAAGTCCACCCAAAGTGGGTTTGTTTTCAAGTTAGAAAATCTGCACCAAAATCTTTCCAACAAGGCCAGAGTCCTGAAACTTATATAAAAAGTAGATTCTCCCACTGCATGAATTAGGGCATTTACTTCTGAAGGGGAGAAACCCAGAGATTGTTTAAGTAAAACTTCGCCCACATGAAAACGGTCCAGGGCTGTATCTCTATGCCCCACATATCATAACTGTACAGCATTTTGTCTTTGTGCTAAATCCACTGTCTTACGAAGATGACTTGCATAGGTCAGGGGTCCGGTGCACCAGAAGATGCTGCTCCATCAGGCGGGGCTTCCCCCCTGTCGAGTTTGTTGAGGCCCAGGCTCCATCCCTGCCACAAGCAGTAATTCTGTTTCCCCTGAAGAAAAATCGTTAGCTGGACAGACAGAAACCCCTCTGGAGTCCATTCCCTTATTCTGAACAAGTGGAGCTACCAAATCCAGCACAACAGTTCGTGGAAACGCAGGGTCTGGCTGCCATACTCCTTGGGATGGGGACGTCCAACCCACCGAGGATAGAGCGTTCTTTGGTGACCACTCCACATCATCTCCCTCACTCCAGTCATGACGTGGGGGCCTGTCATCCTGACCAGGAAATGGAGCTGAGCTGTCTTTAGTTGCCAGGACTTTCATAGGACCCAAGGATCCTTCTGAAATCGGGGGAAGTTGCAGATCGCTTTCGTTTTTGGTCTTCATCCATTGGGAGACCGCATCATCCAGCTGAGTATTAATTTTATGCAATTCTTCTTCAAGACACTGTTTCTTCTGAGCTAGATTAAGAACAGCTCCTGACTCAGGAACAGAAATGCTATAGCGGGTGATATGCAGGCCACCCTACAGGTGCTTCCCAGCCACCGCTGCTGCATTTCTCATTTCCCCTGCTTGTAATTCCATTCCTTCCACATCTCCTAGCGAGTCATCCACTGACCTCTGTCTTCCATCGTCAGCCATAGAATGACACACCACGCAACCTCAGGGCCCCCTACTGACAAGAGTAGGAGAATTTTTTATTAAATCATAACAAAATATAAACAGATCAGTATTATGTCATACAAAAGCAGTGAAAGAAAAACAAACATAAATAAGTATTAATTCATACATGTAAGGAAATAATTATAAACAATATACAAAACTTTGAATTAGCACCCCCCCCCCCACCCCTCTCTAACAGCCAGGGAATTTTCATTTAAATCTCAATAAATCATTACAAAGTTGTACAAATCAGTATTATATTATACATAATCAAAAAAAAACAGAAACTAAAAGAAACAGAAACAAGTATTAATGCATACAATACTCTAAACATAAGAGAACCAGTACAAACCCACCCCCTTTCCTCTCCATCTATAAAAGTTGAGGAATTTCGTATTATGTTTTAACTCTTAACAGAGTATAAATCTGATCCTTCTTATGTTACTCAAATCAGACAGAAAGAAAAATAGAAAAAATCAAACATAAATGAGAAATAGCTCATACTAATCCTAAAACATAAGAAAATACAGATCATGTCAATAACTTTGAGAAAGAAAGAAAGAAGAATCCCCCCCCAATAACCTGCCATGAAGATAGAGAAGAATTTCCATTCAAATCATCATCAGGAGCATTTATCTGGGGATCAGTAATATACTATAGAAAAACCAAAAAATAGGAAAGGCAATAAAAACATAACCAAATATTGCCATAGACACACAACTCATATCGACCATAAATTCCCTTACAAGACCGCCAAACCTAATAACGTAATTGTTATAATAATAAATGATAACCAGATTAAAGCAACCCCTTGGTAGAGGACTGAATTTTATAAAAAATCAAAATTTACCCACCATGTTTGGAATTCCATTTTATCTGTCCTTCTTAATTCTTCCCCTTTCCATCACCTTAGATCAGTACTAAACATCACAAACAATTCTTGACTTGATATTTGTTGTTGTTGTAATGCTAGTCGACAACGGCTAATCCATAACCAGTACACTAAATAAGCACATAATACACGTAAAGTACTGTAATTTAAAACAGGATTAGTCACTGGTACAATGCCAAAAAACAGCAGAGATGGATCAGGAGGTAGAGACAAGCCTTTTTCCATCTATTTTTTACCACGTCCCAGAATTGAATAGCATAAGGGCACTGGTAATATAAATGATTTATTGTTTCAATTATTTCAAAACAGCCTTCCCTAGGACAGTATCTGTCAGTAATGGGCTTGTGCTTATGATTACCCCTGGCATTAATCTTAGAATGAAGTCCTAACCAGACAGTATCCCATATATGTTCTGGAATTCTCTTATCTTTAATATACTGAGTAATATAAGTTTGATCTATTTGTGTAAAACCTGAAAAAGGATGTTCTATAAAATGAATGGACAAAACCTCCTCATATAACAACCATCTTGGTAAATGACGGACTGTTTTAAAACTATTTCCCCATTTTATAATGTTATCAAAAACACCAATCCAGCGTTTAACCTAACGAGGATTTCATTTATTTTTATGTTGAAAACAGTTTTCTTTCCATTCTAATAACACCCCTTGCACCAAATTCATACTCTTTACATCCCATCTTCTGGTCAAACCTTTGATAAGGGGAAACAAATTAGAATAAAGAAAAATAGTAAAAAAAAAATAATAAAGGATTTAACATATTCATGCCCCCTTCCCTATTTCTAAATATAGAATATTCCTTTTTACGGGGTTCAATCTACTACCCCAAAAGCATGAAAAAAAACAGCCCATCAAAGGTACCTCTAACTGCTTCAGGATATAAAATACTGAACTTATATACAAAAAAACAGGAATCTGTATAGAATGTATTAAATAAACTCTCTTTTTTTTGACAGTTTCCAACGATTCCAGTTATCTACCATTTCCTTCCCTTTACAGAGTGCCTTTTCCCAATTATAACTAGCCATATCTTCTCCCCCATAATAGATACCCAAAATTGTTATATGTTCAACTGTTACCGGGATATCCCCTATAACCTCCTGGGTGGTATCTATCCCTTGTAAATTTAAACATTTAGATTGCGCTGTATTCAGATGTGCTCCCGTAAGTATGCCCAGCCCTTGCAGTAAGCAATTTGCTCTCTCAAAGAACTTTTTATCCTTTATTATGAGACACAAATCATCTGCATGGGCAAGAATTTTGTTTTCTAACATAAACCCTCCTCTTAAACCAAAAATCAAAGGGGAACGTTGTAAAATTCTCAGAACCGGGTCTATCATAAACACATAGAGAAGGGGGCTCAGGGGACAACCTTGTCGAACCCCACACTTTATACTACATTTTGAGCCTTTATAACCATTTTCATAAGGGCATACATAAGCTAAATCATAACATAACTTGATCCATATTATAAATTTATCTGGTAAACCATATGCCGCCAAACAATGCCACAAAAAAAGAGTGTGAAACACTGTTGAAAGCTTTTGCCTGATCTAAACTGACCAGAAAGCCCACATCATGCTGCCCCCTAGCATGTTCTATCAATTCTCTAAGGAGAAGCAATATATCTGTAATCTTCCTACCCGGCACTGAACTATATTGCTTTGGGCTAATGAGCTGCCCCATTATATGAGCCAATCTATTTCCCAGTAATTTGGCAAACAGTTTAAAATCTGTATTCAACAACGAAATTGGCCTCCAATTATTTATTTCTGCTGGGTCTCCTGATTTGAAAAGAAAAATCATAAGCCCTTCATACATGGAAGTGGGTAAAAAAACTTCTTCAAAAAAAAAATTATAAACTGCCAATAGTTCTACTGGAATAACCTCCCACAAAAGTTTATAAATTTCCCCTGGCAGGCCATCTGAACCTGGTGAAATACCATTTGAAAGGCTTTGAACAGCTCTAGCCATTTCTGTACCTGTAAAAGGTTCTATCAGCTGCCATGCATCGTTCAAGGCTACTTTCGGGACTTCGGTTGCTTGTAACAACTGATGTGTATAGTTAGATTCAGCTACTGGTTCCCCAAATAAGCTATCTATATGGGAGTCTAATATCTCCATTATTGCCTGATTACTCGTAACTAAAGTCCCTTTAGTGGAAAGTAAAATTAAAAATTGTTTTTTTTCCCCCCTCTTTTGACTGCTTATAAAGGGGTTAACATCCACTGACTTCCTTTGTGTCCCATAAGCTTGTTCTCCTTGCAAGGATTTAAGCCTGTCATATTGGAAATTCCTCATTTCGTTTTTTATCCTGTCAATCTCCTCATTTAATTCAATTCCTTCCATACATTGTCTGGAAAGTAACTGACCCAATTCTCCCCTTAATTGTAAATAATTTTTATAAGAAGTTGCAGCCACCTCTTTCCCTTGTTGTTTCAAAAAAGTAATCATTATTTCTTTTAAATCCGTCCACCAATCCTCTATATTATCGTAGAGAAAAAGCGTCGAAGCTTTATCAACAAGTAACGTTTTTAGACAATTTAATATAGTTTGGTCTTCTAACAGGGAGCAATTTAGCCTCCAAAAACCTTTGCCTGTCAATCTAGGAAGAGGGATAACTATATGAACACCTATAAGAATATGATCTGATGTTTCCATTGGTATAGCAAATGTCCAATCCACTGGGAGTATATGTTTAACAAAAATGAAATCTATATGTGAAGATAAGCGGCCCTTAAAAAAAGTAGAAGGCACCCCATGTTTCCCTCCCTCATAAATGTCTTTTAACCCTGCATAATGAATTATCTGTTTTAGAAAAGTTTTGTCACAATACTGTTTAGTACTCTGTTTATTTAATTGAATATTAATGTTAAAGTTGCCCCCCCCAAAAAATTTGCCTACTGGTATGTAGGTAAGGTTGTACTTTTTTCAACAGTTCAATACGTAAAGCTTTCATCTGGGGTCCATAAATATTTATAAGTCTACACGGAAATGAATTAATCTGGACATCTATCATGAAAGCCCGCCCTGGTTCTATATCTACTAAACGTAGTACTTCAATATCAGGAGAACAAAAACAAAAACCCAGTCCAGAACAAAGATCTTCCCCATTGACCAGAAAGACTTGCCCCAACACCAATCTTTTTGTGCCTGGGCTATGTCTGATATGGTATGCAGTCTAACATCCTGCAAAAAAAAAGACAACAAAATCTAATTGCTGTAAAATACTAAAAGTTGTGAGCCACTTATAATCAGATTTAATACTATTTACATTGATACTTGCTAATTTCAACTGATGTTGCTCAAGGAGGAGGTTTAAACACCTTTGTGCTTGATCTTGTTATTCTTTTCCCCACATCTTCTCTTTTTTGTTTTCCCTGGTGCCC
Source organism: Neoceratodus forsteri (assembly GCA_016271365.2). Lineage (NCBI taxonomy): Eukaryota > Metazoa > Chordata > Ceratodontiformes > Ceratodontidae > Neoceratodus > Neoceratodus forsteri. The sequence continues at coordinate 1,613,371,915 of CM057452.1, forward strand.
TGTGTCCACAAGAAGTGGAACACTTTGTAACACTGGTGATGCCTCCCCTTCTAAGGGTGTTTCCATATCAACTTGGTCTCCCCATGTTGGAAGAACCGAGTACCTGTTTGAAAGTGGCAAAGGGGATAAAGGAACAGATATACTCACTATCACTGGAGTTGGTTCCACCTGCCTAGAAGGCTGGGGTTGGGGGGACTACGACTGTAGACATTCTACGACTATGCAAAACAGGTGGAGCTTTTGGATGTAAAGACTGTTGTTCCTTATCTGGGTGTAGTTTTTCATTATTTCTGTTTTGTAAGACCACCTCCCTATCTATCTCTACATCAGTTTTGTGCAAGGGGGCCCACCAGGATCCTACATTTTGTCCTTTTTGGTTCCTATCCTCCATTCCCCTACCAGTAGGGTTACCATGACCCCTACCTCGATGTCTGGGAGGAAATGGTGGAACCCCATTCAAACTGGAAGGATTCCTATCCATATGCCTAGCCTGAGAAAGAAAAAAATCATGCTCTGAAACATCTTCTGAATTATGTGCCACCCAAGGACATTCTGAAAATGCACGATCCTCTTCCCCACATAAATT